>CM053029.1:416757134-418009965 GCA_028564925.1 Lithobates sylvaticus
ATAGGTCACACTGAAGGAGCGCTGTGATAGATAGGTCCTAATTTCTTGTTTTTTCTTGTTTTTTTCCCATCCCTCTCTCTACCTCTTTCTACCTGTCTTTCTTGTTCTTTCTCTTATTCTTTCTCTCCCCTTTTCTTTGTTCCTCCCCCTGTTTTCCTCTCCCTTCCATGTATTCTCTATTTTTATTCCTTCTCTTACTCCTTGGTGGGGGGTGGGGGGAATGGGATGAGTGGCAGTGCTGGCGGTGAGTTGGGATGAGTGGCAGCGCTGGGGGGGGATGAGTGGCAGCACTGGGGGGGGGGGGGATCAGTGGCAGCACTGGGGGGAGTTCTGATCAGCCAACCAACTAAGGTGCTATGGTTTAAGTTCATCTGCTGATCTGAGAACTGTAGTGGGGTCTTTTAATGGCAACTAGACTCACAGGTAGTGTTACTCACTGTGTCTCCGGCTTCACTGTGTCTCAGACTTTGTGGTGTCTCATAGCAGAAGACTGCTATGCTGAAATTAGGAGATAGGGTCTCCTCCAGCCCCTCCCACTTCACATTCCTCAACAATTAACTGACCTGTAGTCTCTGCCCCCCAGCCATGCCGTTAACTGAATGGGCGGCTGTGAAGAGGCTAAGTGGGCGGCCACGGGCTCCAGGAACAGCCCTGCTGGACGTCTGCAAAAAGGCTGGGAGAGTGGTGCAGGCTTCAAGAACAGGATTCGGTGACCCCTGGAAAATCATCATTCGACCCCCAGGTTGAGAACCATTGGTTTAGGCAGTGATACTAAATTGATAATCTGTGGACTACTGGTGTTTGGCAGACAGATGGCCAACAGTCGGTTGCCACCCATTTGGGCAGTAACCACACTGATGTTTTAATGAAAGTTGCAAGCTTTTCTAGTTTTAACATTTGTTCTATATGAAATTAAATATTACTGCATATAACTGTATATAATAACCCATTAGCTACTTAAAAAAAATATGAACAACAAATATTTAAATACCGTTTGCAGATATTTGCCAATTAGCTCTTACAGATGATGTTGAGCATAGCTGCTTTAGTACACTACTGTGTTGGAAATTAATTTGAATTTCTTTTATGTAATTAATTTGTTCCTTTATTTCTTTTCAGACATTCTGTACATGTCAAAGAAGAGCCAGTGATTGCAGATGACGAGGACTGCCCAATGTCATTGGTCACAACAGCTAATCATAGTCCAGATTTGGAAGAAGACAGAGAGCTTGAGGAGGAGCCCTTGTCTGAAGATCTGGAATAAAAATCAGACTTAAGAGACCTCATATGAAGGGACATTGCACTGACCTTCAAAACCACTCCACAACCATGAATATTTGACAGATTTTTACTGTGACTATTTATTACGCATGGATTATGGAGACAGTCCTAGAGGAACTTGTTCAACTAGTCCTTTGGGATTTAATGCAACAAAGAATATGCTTGCTGTCTTCTTTTTTTAAGACAAAAACTGATTTTCTTGAAAAAAAAAAAAAAAAACTTTTCTTTATATAATGGCTTGCCCATTTAAAATATGGCTAAAAGGGTTCATGAAATGACTGAAAATGAGGATACTTGTTCTGTAGAAAGAAAATGGCCTCATATACTGCCAAAAATAGTGTTAGTTTCATCAATGTGAATCTGAAACATACAGTAGATGTAATGTTAGAAACTGTTCCTGGCCAAGTTCAACTTGTTGCTATTTTTTTTTTTTTATTTGCACAGGAGTAGGATCAGAAGTTTGTAATAATAATAATTGTTCTAGCCGAATTGAAAAAAAAATCAACAAGCACATTTCTTTTTGTTTTTGTGTTTATTTTTCTTTTCTTTATTTTTTACTTTTATGTTGGTGCCACCAGCTGTAAATGACATAAATTAGCTATTACAAACCACAGTAATTAGACTGTTGCAACATCCAAGAACCTTTAGGCTTCCAGTCTGTGCTGTTAGTGTTAAGTTGTAAAGTGCAATCCTAAACTAACATTGTCTGTGCAAGCACCATAGAAACATTTGCATATCTGCATCTATCTGACAACTATACTATTTACCTCCTTGTGATAAAGCTTTGTCTACCTGAGAATACAGTCAAAGGCTACAGCTGCATACCAAAGCCAACTCTAACAATGGCCAATAGCTCAACGACAGAAGCAGCCACTTGCTTTGGTCAGGCTTCTGTAACTTTAATTCGTACTAAGGAACCGTTCCACGAACTACCTGCTGTTTTCTGATGACCTCTGGGATCTTTTTATTTAGCCCTACACAAAGAAATAAATATGAAATAAGTTAATTTTTCTGAGGCCAAAAGCCACTCCAAATATGACGAAGATCTCACCTAAGGATAAAGTGAGAACAATCCAGTGGAAGTTTTAATAGAAAACAAGAAAATGTGGAGAACCAACCAAAACCTGTAACTGTACTTGATACAAATGCAGAATGCATATTGTTATATAGAAAACAATGTGGTTTCTATTTTACTTCCATAAAGTCTTTTTTTTTTTTTTTGTTTCATTTTCGTGGTGAATACATGTTGTTAGAATGTCTTGTACTGTATGGTCTTTATCTGTTGTGTACTATTTTTACAGTCTTAAGTTATAATAAAAATGTAGGAACCAAACATAAAAGGTCTAGTAAAGCCAAAAAATAATTTCATATTGATTTAAAGTGAGCTAGGTAAGTTTTTACACTGAAAACAAAGATATAGCAATTGTAGATCATGGTATTTATTTTCAGTCAAACCAAAGTTACATAAGATTCTGCCTCTGCTTAAACGGGATGTTAATACTAAAAAAACACTTCCCTCTGAAAACTTGCACTGACCAACTTGTTGGAATAGGCTAGTTTTCATAACCCAAAAATAATCCCAATTCATTATTGTCTATGTTGAAAAAAAAAAAAAAACATAATGTAGGTGTTTGCTAAAACCTAGAAACTTTACATGTTGCTTTTTATGTGCTGTGCCAAGTCTTGATAAAACTTTACCCCAACCAAGGGACCTCATAACCGAATTATGGTTATTGCTTTACAAATAGTTTTTGACAAAGGTGGCTGCTAGAGCTTAACATATGTACCAGCTCCATTTGATGGAAATGGTTCTTGCAAACTAAGCTCAACATTTATTCTTTGCTGAAGCAAGAATTATACGCAGTCATCTATCACGCCAAATAGAAGGACACAACAGCTTTCAAAGGGGTTTTCCCACTTACCCAAAAGGCTTTCTGAAAGCTTCTACCTCTGTAAAAGACAAAATTAGAATAAAATGGCATAACATTAATTCTTACAAAATCAAAGTACCTGCAACTATTTTGGTATTTGTCTATTGGTCATGATCAACCTAAACTCAGTTAAGTAATATTAGATGAACATGTCACATCACTGATAGAAAGATGGCCCTTAATTATTGTGGAAAGGAGAAACAAAATCCCCCAAAAAAGGGCAATCCGTCTTCATATGTGCGTCCAACTTGGTAGAACTAATGTGATATTTGCACCACCAAGAAAGTGGCCAAAGACGATAATGCTTAAGTATGCATACCTCAGTTACAAAACTTTAAAGGAAGTCTCAGCCACAGAATGCATATACTTGTAGAGTTTTGCATGGGTTTTGTATAAATACAATTAAAAAATAGCTGCTTGCACATTATACCAGATAAACCTCTAAAACTGCAGTTGCTTTGAAATTAGATGTTAGGTTTTTGGGGGTTTTCTGAGATGCTTGGTCTGTATTTTGATAATTGTGCATATTATGTAAAAATGTTGGTGGACCCATAAATGACCAGACTTTTTTCTAAGAAAAATGTTGCTTTAATGCATTTCATTAATTTTTTCTCTTATATCATTGCTTGCTAGGTAATAGCAAACTTGCTTTCCTGCTCTGCTTTTGCGTAGCTGTTGTAAGGCTTTGAACTAATGTATGTATTTATTGCTTGAACTTCTGTGCATACCTTATAAAGCATACTGTCTGACAATTTAAATGGCTCATGTATTCTTGCTTCTATCATACGCTGATGATGGGGAACCATTATGTTTTGTATACAGCCAGTTTTAACTGTAGCACAAACATCTGTTTATGTATTGGTGGTATATACCTGTTTATTTATCTTTTTTGAGGTAAACTAATTTTTATACTTTTTCATTGCCGTGTACTGTGTGTTCATACCTTGAATTCTCTGACGTTAGAAGTCATGGTTGAATTGTAACAGCTGTTATTTGTTCTGTACTCATGGCTTTCACTGCTGAATAAAATTAAAGGACCAAACCTGGGATTTGAAAGAAAACTGTCTACCTCTAACACCAGGCAGATTTTTAATTTATGTAGTTTTATCCACAAGAACACAGTGGAGTTAGGGCTTTTCCTACATGGGCGATTTCTGGGTGATCCAGAAACGCCTTTATTTTCTCATTTATCATGATCTTTCTAACAAGTATATTTGGCTCTGCATGCCATGCAGCAAATGGGACTTGCTATATGACCTGCAGAAATGTGTGATCACTCAAACTGATTACACAGTGCTGTGTATCCTTATGTTGTATTACAAAGCCCACAATAACATGCTCCTCCAGTGACTGACCACATTAGGAATTCTCAGTCCTACAGTAGAGCAAAAAAGAAACCAGCCATGTATCAGACCCTTAAAGTGCATCTGTAACCTATACAAAGTTGAGGGAAGCTTTTATGACCTCACCCAATATCTCTAATATTGTAACCAAGTTATTTGGAATCACTAATATCTCTAGAACATTACACAACCAAATTTTTATTAGCCTTTCTTCCATGAATGGAATTTTCTTAATTGATGGCTCATTCAACAAAAGGGCTTCCTCCACTGTATAAAGGTGATCAGTGCATACATATTTGTTGGCTTATAGCATACATTCTGTATTCATGGCACAAATCATCTTCTGGAAAAATGGTTCAAATTTCATATGACTGTTAAAATGTAAGTAAAATTACTTCTATACTTTCGTTTTTGGCACTCAAAATATCGAAGGAATATTCATAATCCTTAAATCCTCATTTTAAGATATTTAGGATATAGGTGAGGACTTTGGAAGCACAGGTAGAAATATAACTACTTTACCACTGAAAGAAAAATATTTAAAATGTGTTGATATTGGTCATATTCACTTGAAGCTGTTGCAAATTTATTCATGTTAGTATCCATACTTAAAGAAAAAAAGAGAAGAAAAACTTGACACGCTAAAGTGTGAAAGTTGATATTGCTTTTTTATGTTATTTTTTTACCAAAAATCCTGGGTTTCTTGTACATGTAGCTATTATAAAATGTCTTACTCTTTTGAATTGTTGGTATATTTGTTCAAATAATTCAAACACTTTCATCAATGAGATCTGGTACAGTAAAAGGATGTACATTTTTACTATATGTATAAACAGTATTTCTGAACTGTTGGATGTAAACATGTATATGAGACCATTTCATTCATTTGCTTACATTTCTGGAATAAAATTAAATATCTGAATCTTCTGACCCAATTATTACCACCAGATCTGGATTTCTTACAGTACCAGTACCAAATGCTTAGTATAAAAGGTGATGCTGAAACATTTAACAAAGTGCTGGCAATGCTTTAAAACCTACTTTTAAGTACTCTCCCTATACGATTATTGCAGGCAGTAAAGCATATTGGAGCATTAGACAACACATCAGACATCTTGCACAGCACAAGAACAGGAATCAATGACTATTTCTTTTATAAATTCTGTATTCAAAAAAAAAAAAAAAGACAGCCCAACTTGTATACATGCAGAAAACCATACAAGCACATAAAACACTTTGTACAGAAAGTATCATATACAGATTAAGGACAGTATGACACAACTACAACTATCAATTGCCCTATGTTGCACATTTTCACATTTTAAATACAAATCTGTATCTATAAAGAAAAAACAAAGATATGGTAGAAGAGAAACGTTTGAGGTTTAGGATGGTATAGACAGAGAATGAATAGGGGGAGGGATAGGGAAGAAGTCAGGGAGGAAAGGGACAATCCAGATAACCTCCTTCCCCTCTCAATGTCCAAAAACCAGCTTTACTTTCAGTAGTTGTAAAGGGCTCGAGGTGTATTCCCCGTTGGGGAAGCTAAAAAGGTTTGGTCCTGTAGAAAAGCCAAGGCTGCCAAATTTGCCAGTATTTTTCAGCTTACTCATTCAGAGCCATAGTAAGTTGTCTCATTTGTTAAATCTCTAATTCTAGAAAGGTGGAGGAAGGTGAATTGCTGGAATGCAGGCTTTGGGAGCATTGAGTAGATGGTAAATGATTAAGCAGTGAGCCCTTTTATTTTTTATTTTTTTTAAGCCAATGGTTCTAATATGTTTATTGAAAACTAATATTTAGGTAGTCAGGGAAGATTTAAACCAGATTTATCAAATTACTGAATACATTCAACAGATGTACAGTCCAGGACATGATTCATCGTCAATATGCATATTCATGTTAAAATATTCTCATACAATACTAATAGGCCTCTTTCAAATGGATTGCCAAGGGGTGGTTAAAAACAAGTGGCCTAGCTGCAGTTTTCCCAACCCCCACATAAGTATAAAGTACAGCCAGAGTAGACTGTTCACTTGCCGCAACCACTATGCTTTGCATCGTGGCACATCTATATTCCATAAAGGCTTTATTGTATCATTTAAAATATACAGTACATTAAACAGTTTCAAATCATGACATATTAAACATGGCCCATAGAAAACAAGATATACATTAAGTGTGTAGGCTTTCATGGCTCAGTACAGATGTTGAGTCTTTGTATTTCTTGATAGATAAAGGAGTATCATGCAGTAAGTAAGCTGCTGGGTTTCAAATCAAAGACACACTTGTAAGAATCTTTATTGTATATTCTACAAAATCACAGAATTCCTGTAATATGGGACAGTCCCAGAAAATATGTAAAAGGATTCCATCAGCCCCCATGCATCTCCAATAACTGGTGGACACCTGCAGGAGAATGCATTGAAGAAGTCCCCGGGCCACAAACCAGTGCTGGTCTGTGGCTTGTTGAAGGGTGGGGCTGTGCTTTGGGGGGGTGGGAAAGCAAGCCAGAACAACTTGCACTGCTCCCCTTCTCCCAGCACCACTACTCCCTTACCTCTCTGTGATCAGGAAGGTGAGGAACAGAGATGAGAAGAAGAGGTAGAAGAGCTGGGCCGGGGACAGGGTCATCATTGTCATAGAGCACTGGTGAGGCCTATAAACTGACTTCTGTTGACAGGCTGAAAACCCCCAACACCCTGTTCGCAGAGGTGTTGTCTTCCAGGAAAATGATCCCTGGTGTCATGGAGGTTGGCTACTGTTTTATAACATCTGCTTAAAAGTTTGTAGCCACTTTCCTGATATTTACAAGCTATAAAGGCCTTATATGAAAAGATAATGATGCAGTTCTTTTGAGCTTGAGAAAACGGAATTCCCAAGATGTCTTCCCATTGCTTTAAAAACTGTGGTTCAGTTTTTTATCAGTGAGGGAAGAGTCACTGACTATTTAAGGCACCTCTTTATTCGTATCCCTTGTAGTGTGCAAACTCTCTCTCTGAGGCTCCTGAAAGTTTGCATCACCTAGCCAGTAAATCCCATCATTCTCCTTTCCTGCTAGCTGACTCCCTAGTTCCCTGGGAAAGTTGATAGGACTTCAAGGATGTAGAAATTATATATGATGAGACACTCAGCTTCTGTATCAGATGTTTAGTGTGCATTACAGCCAACATTTACTAAAGAAGATAACAAACATGGTAGGTAATTACTGAAGTATATCTAAAAACATCAACAGCAATGTATCTGCATCCAGTGAGTGGCAAGCTTTACTGTCAAGTTTTTGGTTTGTACTTGGAGTGGAGCTTTCGTCTCTTAAAGTCAGGGAAAAATCTTAAAATGTATTGTGTTCCTAATGTCAAAAATATCCTTAACTGTGACATACTGTAGACCTTAACGGCTAACCCTAAACAATTATTTAAAATAATCTACTGATCTGTTATTTGCTAAAGGAAAATCCCCTTTGAACTGCAAGTGCACTTGGAAGTATAGTCGCTGTGGATCCTAGGGGGACATGCAAGGAAAATAAAAAACAGCATTTTAGCTTGCACATGATTGGATGATAAAATTAGCAGAGCTTCTCCACATTTCGGATCTACCCCTTAGATTTAGAGCGACTGCACTTCCAAGTGCACTTGCAGTGCAAAGTGGATTTGCCTTTCGTAAATAACCCCCATAGCTTCATTTCAGATGCATCCTTGATAACTACTATGATGCACACCAAAAAGTCATCATAGCATTTCACATATCATTTTCCCTCTAACACTAAGCCTAACCTTAAACATAATGTTAAAATGTAATCCCCCTCAAACCTGAAAAACCTAACTGCTAACGTTATCCTTATTGTTCAGTAAACCCATTTAGCAGTATGCTTAGCTTATATGGTGCCTAAAGGCCAGCACCAAAAGTTACCAGTACCCTACCAAAATGACACTGCATTAAGATACCAGCTGGGACACCGATCTGAAGAACAGTGTAACGTCAAAAAATTATTCTCCATTTAAAAATAAAACAGTTCCTCCCTAATTTTTAGTTCATTTTGGATGGGGCATTTAAGGCTCAGAGCCTCTGTTAGGTATTTCCCATAATTTCCTGAACTTAAAGGTACAGCATCTCCAGTAAGGGGATCAAAAACACAATTTTAATAGCGTAAAGGAATCTAGAACTTCTAACAGTGCTTTTATTGCTGTATGTACCTTCGTGTACCTCCGTGTCTCAGTAAAAAAAAAAACTGCACCACCCATTTCATGTACTAGTGTCACAGGGGCAGGAAGTGACGGGAAATATCACCAACTGGATTACAGACCGCATTTTAACCACTTACAGACTGCCGCACATCGATATACGTTCTTTGAAGGGGATATCATTGTTATGGCAGCAGCTAGCATGTTTTTTTCCATTACAAGGGAAGTTTACATTCCTTGTAATAGGAAAAAATATGACATGATTTTTTTTAAAAAAAACAGTGTAAAAATAAAAGGTAAAATAAATAGGAATTTTTTTTTTTAAATGTGCCCCATCCCGCTGAGCTCGCGTGCAGAAGCAAACGCATACGTGAGTAGCACCCGCATATGAAAATGGTGTTCAAACCACACATGTTAGGTATCGCTGCGATCGGTAGAGCGAGATAAATAATTCTAGCCATAGGCCTCCTCTGTAACTCAAAACATGCAACCTGTAGAGTCTTTTAAACGTCGCCTATGGAGATTTTTAAGGGTAAAAGTTTGTCGCCATTCCACGAGCTGGCAAAATTTTGAAGTGTGACGTGTTGGGTATCAATTCACTCGGCGTAACATTATCTTTCACAATATAAAAAAAAATTGGGCTAACTTTACTGTTGTCTTATTTCTTAATTCCAAAAACTGTGTTTGTAATGTTTGGGGGTTCTAAGTAATTTTCAAACTGTTATTAACTTGTAAACAACACATTTATCATTCTAGAAATTCAGGCAGAGCACTTGGTTCTGAGGGCCTGAACATTCCGTTTACGGTATTGTCCTGCCAGGATTCAATCCGACTATGCCACAGCAATGGCCTATATTAATCACCAGACTAATGGCGCGTACACACGAGCGGACTTTCCCGTGGGATTGTCCGCCGGACTAGAGTTTTTTTCCCAAAAGTCCGGCGGATTAGGTTTTAAGTTTTGTTTTAAAATTGTCCGCTGAACTTGGCAGTCCGGTGGACAATACGGCCATCTGTATAATGGTCCGGCGGACCAAAAAGGACGCATGCTCAGTAGCAAGTATTTTTCTAGTATTTTTCTTTTTCTAGTCCCGTCGTACGTGCTGTACGTCATCGCGTGAACCGCCGGACTTTTAGCGAGATCGTGTGTGGTCAAGTCCGTTCGCTTTCAAGTCCGGCAAAGCCCAGCTGGAAAGTCCAGCGGTTTGTCTGCCAGACTAGGTCCGGCGGACAAAGTCCGATCACGTGTACGCGGTGAATCATATCCTATCTTGGGCAGAAAACAATGTACTTTGCCTATCGGCGGTCTTCATTCTAGGAATAGAAAATTGGCAGGCGGACGATGTCAAAGATGGGGGATCCCAGACATCTGTTTACGTCCAGGTTCAACAAAGACATCGACAACTTTGTGTCAAAAACAAAAGAATCAGCTAGCATGCTTGAATTTAGTTTTTGGCGGCATTACAAAACAGCCTTTTTTTGGACCGATACAACATATTCCCTTGGTCCTTTTTTGACAAGGAAACTATTTTTTCTAGTAACCATATCTGCTGCAAGAGGGGTATCAGAATTGGCTGCTTTTTCTTGTAAAGAGCCATATTATTATTGTTCACAAGGATAGGGTAGTATGGCATCCTCATCCTAACTTTTTACCGTTTTTTACCTAAACCAGGATATTATTCTATCTTCATTTTTTCCAGAACCCTGTTCTATGGAAGAAAAATCACTGCATTCTCTTGATGTGGTGCGAGCAGTCTACTTACAGACAACTGCTCTGATTCGGAAAATGGATGTTTTGTTCATTTTGCCTGAAGGTCCTAAAAGAGGACAGGCAGAATGGAAATCTACTATTCTAAATAGATTTGACAAGTAATCGTTCTAGCTTATGGTTTAAAGAGGTAGTTTCTACCCTCTCAAATCAAAACGCACTCCTCTAGGGCTGTTAGTGCTTCGTGGGCAGTGCATCACCAAGCCTCCATGGCTCAAATCTGCAAGGCCACAACTTGGTCTTCAATCCATACATTTACCAAATTCTATCAGGTGGATGTAAAAAGACATGAGGATGTCGTCTTTGGGCGCAGTGTACTGCAGGCAGCAGTATAAATCCTCTGATCTCATGGTGCCCTACTTTTGCTGTGTCACCCTCCCCTCAGTTGGCATTGCTCTGGGACATCCCACATAGTAATTACTATGGCTCTGTGTCCCGTGATGTACGATTAAAGAAAATGGGATTTTTATAACAGCTTACCTGTAAAATCTTTTTCTTTTGAAGTACATCATGGGACACAGAAGTCCCGCCCCTCTTTCTAGTATACACGTGTATTGCTTTGCTACAAAACTGAGCTCCCGGTATAAGAGGGGTTATATAGGGAGGCAACTTCCTGTTTTAAGGCTTTAAAACGTAATAAACGTCCCGCCACAGATGGATTTTCTGATTCCTACTAAAATAAATTTTCTGATATATTACCTCCTATCCTAACTGAGGCCTTCAATACATTGTGGAGGGGACACTCTTTTCATTCAGAATCCTTAATGGCCATAATTTCCATGCTTCCCAAATCTAAATCTGATACAACCTCTTGGACAAATTACCATCCTATTTCGTTTCCTAATATTGACATTAAACTTTTAGCTAAAATCCTTGCGACCCACTTGAATCAAGTAATAGGTGAACTTGTTCATCAAGATCAAGTTGGGTTTATCCCTTCGTGCCAGGCAACTTTTTTGTCAGTGAGGGAAGAGTCACTGACTATTTAAGGCACCTCTTTATTCATATCCCTTGTGGTGCACAAACTCTCTCTCTGAGGCTCCTGAAAGTTTGCATCACCTAGCCAGAAAGCTCCCAATTCTTTTAAAGCATGGAATACAGCTAATTTATCCCGATTATATAATTTGGTATCTGCCTCCTCCATACATTCTTTTCCTACTTTGTGTGATAAATTTGGACTTCCTTAATCTGAACTGTTCCGATTTTTGCAAATCAAATATTTTTTCCAACTTTATCTCAATTCCAACTTCTGACTACCCCAGATGTCACGTTTTGAGCGCATATGTATTTCTGACCCTCATGCTAGAGGACTTTTTTTCTCTATAAGCAAATTTTAGCTAGTACTAACACTGTTCCCCCCTTTATGTCTCCACATGGAAACTAGACCTTAATCGCTCATTTAGTGCTACTGAATTGTCTAGCATATGGTCCGCCACTAAATCTGCTTCTTCTAATGTTGTTGCTGTGGAAACTAACTTTAAGGTGCTAACCCATTGGTATTTGGTTCCCGCTAGAATAACAAAATATGCTTCTGATTACCCTGGAGTTTGTTTTCGCGGCTGTTCAGAGTCTGGCACTCAACTTCATATTTGGTGGGATTGCCCAATTTTTCTATTGCCCGAAAATTCTGGAAGGCAGTTTTTGACTTAGTCTCCAAAATCTTTGATACACCTATACAGCTCAATCCTGCTATAGCCCTAATAAACCTGAAACCTGATGGCATCACACAGAATACATTTTGCCTTCTTTTACAGCTTCTAACAGCCGCATAACAAACAATTGCTAAGGCATGGAAAATTTTATATTTTATTCTAGCTGAAACCATACACAGAACTCATTCATGCTAAAATTGAAGCAATCGAAGAGATTGAATTGGTCAATTTGAGAAACACGGGCTTCCTTGGGTTAAGCATTGTTTACCTCCAGACTTAGATGACACGCTATTATTGCCTTGGTAATTTTACTCTATTTGCCTTGACTATAATTTCAATTCATTTGGGATTGCATTTCCACTTGTAAATGGGGAGTAGAAAAGAACTGTCAAAAGACCCGTGTAACAAGATAATGGAACTTTATAAAAATGGAAAATGATATAAAAATATACTCAAAGCCTTGAATATGCCAGTCAGTACTGGTGATCTCTTGATACAAAGCCAAGTTCAGGTAGACCATAAAAGATTGCAAGCACAACTGCCGGAAGAATTGTTCAGGATACAAAAAAAACCCACAGGTAACCTTAGGAGAAAAACAGGCTGCTCTAGGAAAAGACAGTGTGGTTGTTTCAAGGAGCACCATACGGCCATACTTTTTTTTTAAATCAGAAAGGTTTTTATTAAACATTGAACATATCACAACAGTTTCCTTTGTGCATAAATTTTTCAACAGCTTCGTGTCATACGTTTGTAACAGATACATTTTTCTCTTTGGCATTGCTTAATAACCTATACAGATTGCTTACATAGACATATGCGGTGTATTTTATGAACATTGCAAAAGTCTTGATATGACTAGTTCCCTGGGACTCAAACCTGGAGTGTCCAGCCATTTAGACCATATCTTTTCGAACCTGCTTGGGCTTCCTCTGTGCTGATATATATACTTTTCCATTCGAAGTGTGTTCCCCATGTGTGCTATCCAGGAGGTAACGGTCGGTGGCAGTATTGACTTCCATCCCATCAATATTAGCTTTCTAGCTTGGAACAGCGCTCTAGATACTGCTATTCTAATTGGCTCCTCTGTGATTATATCCTCGAGGACCCCCAGCAGACAGCATAGGGGGTCCACGGGGATTGTTGTCTGAAACACTCCATTAAGTATGTTCACCACTTCGTTCCAGTATCTATGGAGTTTTGGACATCTCCATAAGAGATGTATGAGGTCACCGTTTTGTCTCCTGCATCGGTTACAGAGTGGGTCTGGTAGTCTACCCATTTTATGCAGTTTGGTCGGGGTATAATGGACTCTTAGTAGTATGTATAGCTGGGAGACTTTCTGCGCTACATTGAGGGAACATATAGTTACCGATTGCATAGCTTCTATCCACTGATCCCCTGATATTTGGCCTAAGTCCTTCTCCCACATGTCCTCTGCTCTGTTTGGGAATGTCCGCAAATGTTTTGTTAACAGCATTTGGTAACACTGGGAGATAAACCCCTTAGTTTCCGTGCTTGCGTGCATCACCTGGAACACTGGAGTGTATCCACTCCACCGCGTTCCCCTGTGCCCTGACTGCGTGTTGTAGTTGTATGTAGTAGTATTGCATACTGGCAGGTATGTTAAACCTCACTCGCAGTTCTTGGAAGGACAGCAATTTACCGTTTTCAAATATGTGGGACAGTAGGGATACCCCCCAGGCACGCCATCTGGGTCCCTGCTGTAGCTTAACCAGTTCTACATAGGATTTATTATCCCATATTGGGCTGTACTCCGTGAACCCTTGCACCCCCTGAAACTGTCTACTCTTGTTCCATATCTTTTGTACCAATGAAAGCATCGGGGTTTGTTTGTTGGATTTCGAGAACATTTGCGCCTCCAGCCCCGCCGGTATGGTCTCTGCCCCCGTGGCCATCAGCATCAGTTGCGCCGACGAGCCACCCGGGTTCTGGGACATAGAGCCGATCAAATGTTGCAACTGGGCCACTATGTAGTACAGCCAAGGGTTGGGAAGTGCCAGCCCTCCGCTGTCCTTTGGTTGCTGCAGCTGTTCCAGTCGTATTCGGGGGGGTCTATTGTGCCATAGTCTTCTAAAGAGAGTGTTTACTATTCTAAAGATTTTTAAGTGTATTACCACTGGAGAGTTGTGGAGAAAGTTAAGCAATTGGGGCATTAGTATCATTTTTATTAAATTGGCCTTGCCTGCAAGTGACATTTTAAGGGCATTCCAGATATTAATTTTATCCCTAAAAAAGAGAAAGTTCCCCCTGGGATGGTGGGGTTTTTAGGCAGCAGAGGTTTTAACAGAAATTATATCGGAAAATTATAACTATTTGGTGAGAGACACAGTCCATCCGAATCGGTTTAAAATATTTATTCATGTCAAAAAACTATGACAAATGAAGTTTAAAACACAAGCCCATACAGAGTATAAAAGGATAATACAATACACACATGGGTAAAACCAACAGATAGCATCTGACACCTCCACTGATATGACAGGGGGGGAGGGGTCACTGTGATACAACAAAAACTGACGCGTTTCGACCTGTAGTTTATATTGGTCTTCTTCAGAGTATATTTGTCTGTTGGAATAAAAGACAACGTAACAACAGCTATTCAGTTAAATATTGAATGTGTCACACTTTTGTCCATACGTGTGAGTAAGCATGATCATATAACTTAGATGAGTATAATTACCAGTATGTGTGTAGTATATGGGATAGTCTTCTGCATGGGGATTCGTAAAACTCCCATCAATTTTTCCGGGTGGCTTCCAAATGTGGCCCCTACAGACCAGTCAAGGCAGAGCAAACATCCAGGCCGTGTGTGGCTTACGAAGGGTCACACTTGTTACTGACACGCCAAGAAGGAACCTCGGAGCCCCCTAAGGTACAGAGGGAGGGGGAGGTCGGTAGCGGCACACTCGCAGTACGGGACCCCTGGAATAAACCAAGATATCACTATGGGCATGCTTGGGGAAAAGACAGGGAAGGGGGGAATGTGTGTCCCTCAATCCAGGGTATAGAATGATAATGTTACATTCAAAGGTGGAGTAACTATCGTGAATGTGGAGAATATGACTATTTCTCGTCTACAGGGCGTAGGGTCCTTTGAAAGAGGCTTGTATAGTTATACTTGGTTATTAAAATCCATGTGTTTGGGCTATGGATTGGACGTTCAGACAAGGACTGAAAGGGGTGGGAAGGGGGGACAAGTAGTGAAAGAGTGGGAAGGAACAAGGAGGGGATGGGAGAAAAAAGGGAAAGGTGAGAAGGAAAGGAGGGTGAGAGGGGAGGGGGACGGAAAGAAAGAGCAGGGTAAAGAGAAAGGGAAAAGATTAGAGAAGAAAAGGGGGGAGGGGAGGGGTGTGATATATATATGGCGCGCTTCATATATAAGAAAGGATAGAAAAATGAGGAAGATAACAGAATAAGTGAAAGAAAGAAAAGAAAGGAAGGAAAAAGATGATAAAGAAAAGAAAAAGCTGCAATGTGTGGTGAGAGAAAAGAGGAAGGGAATAAAATAGTGAATGTGAGGTGAAAATAAGGAATGAAAGGGAGGGAAGTGGTGGATGAAAAGGATGAGAGCTGTGATAGGTGAGTGAATATGGGTGAAGGGTGAAAGGTGTGAAATGTGGGGGGTGTGAGGAGTGAGGAAAAGTGCACAGGGGAAAAGTAATGGGTGAACGGTTAAAATAAAATGTGTGAAAAGATGCTGAGAAATAAAAATGTGTTGAATTGGGTGGGAATATGGTGCAATGTAAAGAAAGCGTGAGGGGAAGGGTGGGGGAAGGGGAGGGGGGAGGGGAGGGGAGGGGGGGGGGTTCAGGTGAGAGGTAATTAGGGAAATGATGAAACGGGGAGTCATAAAAGGGAGAAACAAAAGGAAGTGGAAAGTAGAATTAAATAATGCCATGTAATCCATTAGGACTGAAGCTATATAACTCTCTCACGTGATCTATAATACTCATAGCATTGCAACTTTATTGCAGGAAAAAGTATTTATTATATAGATTCACATAATGAAGGTATCAGATTTAGAAAATGCCTTCATATGCCATCTAATCTCGGGGTGAGCGGCAACCCATTGCCTTCAATGTGTCATTATTTCCTTTTTTCTTAATTTTATCCCTGAACCTGGACAGCAAGGGATGTATATTGAGAGTGCAGTAATCCCCAAGCCTGGGCGACACCTGCACTCCCAGGTACTTGAAGCTGCTCACCACCGGGATGGGGCAGGAGTCAGGAAGGATCACCTCCCCACCCTCGTCCAGCACCATCAACGCTGATTTTGACCAATTTATGGTTAAGCCGGAGAAGTGCCCAAATTTCTTTGACGGACATGACCCCAGGGAGGGATTGTGAAGGGTCTCCCAGAAAGAGCATCATGTCGTCAGCATATAACATGATCTTTTCCTGTATCGTGCCATATTGGAACCCCTGGATGCAGGTACTCGCCCGCACCAGGGCTGCCAGTGGCTCCACGGCTATCGCAAACAGCAGCGGGGACAGCGGGCATCCCTGCCGAGTGCGAAGACCGGGGACATCCTAATAGTCGCCTGGGGCGAGGTGTATAGCAACTTCACCCAGGCTATAAATCTCTCCCCAAAGCCAAACTTTCCTAATGTTGCCCATAGATACCGCCAGCTGACACTATCAAATGCTTTATTGGCATCCAGGGACAAGAGAGCCCTGTGTCCCCCCTTATCCGCTTGTAATTGCATATTAAGAAACAGTCGCCTCAGGTTTGTGGCTGTAGATTTCTGCGGCATAAAGCCAGCCTGTTGGTGAACAATGCTAGTTATTACCCCGTTGACCCTGAGCGCCAGCACTTTGGCTAGGAGTTTTACATCGCTCTGGAGCAAGGATGTAGGTCTGTACGACCCAGGGTCAACTGGGTCCTTCCCTGGCTTCAACAATAGTATTATATTAGCTCTAGACATAGATTCCGGCAACTGCCCACACTCTAGGGAGGCATTAAACACTTTCAAGAGTTCAGGCAGTAGCTGTTCTCCATAGTTGGTATATACCTCTATGGGGAGACCATCCTCCCCGGGGGCCTTATGCGTGGGGAAAGAGCTGGCTGCCGTCTGTAATTCCTCTAAAGTGATAGGGGCGCTGATTTGTTCCCTAGCTGTGGCAGGTTACATGGGCAAATCCATATCTGACATATACATTTCTAATTCCTCGTCCGTGTAAGCATCTCTTGACCCATATAGATTTTTGTAGAAAGATGCCAGCTCAGAAATAATGACCTCGGGTGTGTTAACCACCTTACCATTGGCGGCTCTAATAGCGCCAATAGCCGGGGAGTGTTGCTGGGACCTTGCTATTTTAGCCAGGAGTCTGCCTGTCTGTTCACCTTCCTCATAAAATGCAAGTTTCGTGAAAAAACTTTTTTTCTCTGCCGTAGAGGATCTCAGATGGTCCAGGGTGTCCTGGGCCGACATCCATGCCTCTCTTGCCTGTTCAGTTGGATTAGTTACATATGAAAGTTCCAGCTGCCTCACCTGGTCACCCACCTGGTCCAGAAGAGCCGAAGAATTATGCTTAACTATTTGTATTTCCTCTATGAATATCCCTCTAAGGTATGCCTTCAGTGTCTCCCATTTTTGCAGTGGGTCAGGGTGAAGTCTATGTGTTTGAAAAAAGACTGCGATTTTAGCATCTACACGGTCTTGTGAGGTGAACAGTTTGAGCCAGAAGGCATTTAACTTCCATGGGGCCCTGGGTAGTGTACTAGCCGGTCGGGTAATTAACCACAGTCCCAGTGGGGAGTGGTCTGAGACTCCACGTGGAAAATACTCAACCTTAGAAGTGAGGTTAACCACATTTGGGGTACCCATACATAGATCTATACGAGAAAGGGAGCCGTGGGTTTTAGAGAAACAGGAGAATTGCTTACAGTGAGGATTGCGAACCTGCCATAGGTCCACCCATCCAATTTCTTCTGCCAGTCTGCTCAAAGCTGTTCCCCTGTTTCCCTTAGGGGGCGGTACTGGGGGGTGTCTGTCCAGTTTGGGGTCTAAATAACAGTTATAGTCCCCCATGATCAGTATCGGAGTGTCTGGCTTATTCCCTAGGTAAGATATCAGCAACTGTAGCACCTCTCTGGATAATGGTGGAGGTATATAAACAAACGCTATAATCATGGTTACGGTATACAGTTTACAGTATAGAAATATAAACCTCCCGTCAATGTCAATGAGGGAGTCAAGTTCCTGGTATACAAGTGTTTTGTGGATCAATACACTCACCCCACGCGAGTAGGCGGTGTGAGTGGAGTGATACACCTTCCCAACCCATGCATACTGCAGGTATCCGACCGTGTCCCTAGTTAAATGGGTCTCTTGTAACCCAACAATGGCTGGATGAAATTTACGTAGCCCTGCTGAGATCATGGATCTTTTCAGTGGGTCATTTACCCCCCGGACATTCCAGGATATTAAGGGCGTAGAGGACATCTTTTGTGTCTAAACATCATCCTGCATGTGCGGGGGGTAACCCCCATCCCTGGTTAACATTCTATCAGTAGTACATCTATGCGTCATCAAATCTACCCTTTCAGGCAACAAAAATAAAAATGACATAACACATAGCAAAGCCAGGCAGCGCCACGTTTGTTGGCGTATTTTGTGGAAACTGAGGAAAAAACAATAGCGCAACTGCGCATTACGGTTAGCTTTAAAACAAATAACTAAGTAGTCAGTAAATGGTGGGCCTTGGTGCGCCAACGTGGCGTGCCTCTGATTCACCCACCCGAAAAGGAAGTCACATCCGGGTACTTTCCATGTGCCAACAGGGCACAACCACTGGAGCCATGTAAACCATGGCAGCAGGCAACCTTCCAGGGGCATAAAAAAAAAACTTGCTTCGCCTAAGCACATGTGTCCGCAAAGTAGAAACGCTGCTTCTTGCGGAAACCCAACTGCTGATAGCAAAAAATTATGTAAAGGCCCTCTGGTATTATCAATGAGAAATATATTTAGTCGCCTTTATTCCTTGTGTGATAGTTTAACAGGTTATAGTCACCCTTCGTCGTCTTCTCTGGATCTTCTGCGTAGACCTTGCTCGTTACGATCCAGCCATTCCGCAGCATCTTGTGCGTTTTCAAAAAAATGGTTTTGGTCCCTGGCAGTGATGCGGAGCTTCGCCGGGTACAGCATGGCATATGGCAATTGGATTCTCTGAAGTCGCTTCTTGACGTCCCCAAATTTGGATCTCCTACGCTGCACCTCTGCTGAGAAGTCGGAGTAGAAGGAGATTCTGGTACCATTGTAGTGTACAGCTCCTTTTTCTCTAGCCATCTTGAGGATCACTTCTCGGTCCCTGTAATTCAGGAGCCTGGCCAGCATCGATCTCGGTGGGCCACCTGGGGGCAGGGGACGTGGCGGCACCCTGTGTGCCCTTTCCACCGTGTATTGGGGGGAGAAGGCGTCTTTACCGAATGTTTCCTGCAGCCAGCCTTCCACAAAGGAAGTGGGGTCCCTGCCCTCCACCTTTTCTGGGAGCCCCACTATCCGGACGTTGTTTCGCCTTAGGCGGTTCTCGATTTCATCTTGTCTGTCAAAGGCCTGGCGCGAATGCTGGGCCACCACTCTCACTTCCCTGTTAATATGGGGCATCTGGTCTTCTATGTCGCTCACCCTGCCCTCCACAGCCGTGGTGCGCTCTCTGACTTTCTGTATGTCATGCCTGAGGAGAGATACCTTTTCCTCCAGTCCCCCAAATCTTTCTTTCAATGCATCCACTGAGGCTGTGCATTTGTGTACTGCATGTAATATCTCACTGAGCGTGGGGTCTGGGGTATCTGCTGACTGTCGGTCGTACAGGGCTGGCATGGGGTCAGGTACAGACATGTTCCATATCATGCATATCATTGCTATCTCCCTCAGCTTGTACTCTGGATGCTGCGTGCCTCTGTGTGTCAGCTTGTAAAGGGTCATCAGGGCCTGGGAGCTTTCTGGTGTAATACAACATGTCTCTGGGCTGCTCTTTAGCTTTAGGAGTCTTAGGTGGCTTACCCTGCTCCGTTTTCTTCTCCTGGCCTCGTGGGGCTTTGGGAGGTTGAGACATTCAGGCGCCATCTTGTGAGTCCTGTGAGGCCGCAGCAGCGGCGTCTCCCTTGCTTCCCCTTGTCATCATACCCTGCTCGTCCAGTACAATTAGGTCCAGGAGGCTCAGGGAGTGATCCGGTGTCCGTTTTGGGTGGTTTCAGGCGAACTGTGCTGTGAGGGAAGGATCATATGCAGGATCAACGGCAGGAGCTCCGTGGAACAGGTCTGTTCACATGCCGCGCTAGGCCACGCCCCCCCCATACGGCCATACTTGAACAAAAATTAGCTGCATGGTTAGGTTGCCAGAAGGCCTTTACTACACCAATGCCACAAAAAAGCCTGGCTACAATATGCCAGACAACAACTTAACACGTCTCATCGTTTCTAGCACACTGTAATCTGGAGTGACAAGACCAAAATAGAGATTTATGGTCACAACTATAAGGGCTATGTTTGGAGAGGGGTCAAGAAAGCCTATAGCGACAAAAATACCATCCCCGCTTTGAAGCATGGTGGTGGCTCACTGATGTTTTGGAGGTGTCTGAGCTCTAAAGGCATGTGTAATCTTGTGAAAATTGATTGCAAGATGAATTGCATCATGTTATCATAAAATACTGGCAGATAATTAGCATTCTTCTGCACAAAAGCTGCGCATGGAATGCTCTGGGACTTTCTAGCATGACAATGACCCTAAGCACCAAGGCCAAGTTGACCCTCCAGTGGTTACAGCAGAAAAAGGTGAAGGTTCTGGGGTGGCCATCACAGTGTCCTGACCTTAACATCATCGAGCCACTCTGGAGAGATCTCAAATGTGCGGTTCATGCCAAAGACTTTGCATGACCTGGAGGCATTTTGCCAAGGGCAGCTATACCACCTGAAAGAATTTGGGGCCACATAGACAATTATTACAAAAAACTGCATGCTACCATTGATACTAAAAGGGGAAATGCACAGTATTAAGAACTAAGGGTATGCAGTCTTTTGAACAGGGATCATTTCATTTGTTTACTTGTTGCCATGTTTTGTTTTATGATTGTGGCATTCTGTTAGGAACTAGAGTTGAATATGAATCCCATAAGAAATAAAATAAATATGTTTTGCCTGCTCACTCAGGTTTTCTTTAAAAATGGTACATACTGTATATTACTAATTCTCCCAGGGCATGCAAACTTTTAAGCACAAGTGTACATTCGTCATTCATGAACAAATAGAATGGGCAATTTATGATGATTAGATTTCTCCTGAAAATATTTTCACCTCTCCAAGAACCATCAATGAGCTGTATCCAATGGAAAAAGAATTAACTTAAAAGTAAACTGTCACAAGTCTAAACCAAACATCTTACTCTGCCTATAGAAGATGTTCCTTAATTTAAGAATTTTGTACAGACAGAAAAATTGGGGCACTCTTAAAGGCTCTCTTTACTCTTGGAGGTCCAACTCTGCAACCAGCCATCGCTGCAATTTCTTTTGTCAAACCACAGCTAACTGGATTAGGGCAATGAGCAATCAACAAAAGAAAACTGTCTTCCAGGACCAAACTATGACAGAACACTTGCAAACATTGCCTTCTGCCTTTCTTTTCTATGTTGATGCCCTATATCGAAAATTTCCAGGCTGGCTTACATTTTTGTCCTTATGCACAGAAACATATGGCTAAAAGCCTGGTCTGCTGAAACTGCCTATAAAAGACACTTCACGTGTAAGCTTTTTAGAGGAGGATGTCTCTTTGGTGATGCACTTGTCAAGATGATAAAAGATGTATAAGGAGTAAAAGTCCTTATTCCACAGTGAAGGGCTCCAATTCCCTCCTCTCCAGTGGCTTTTACCCCCTCAAAATGCAGCCTTTCTTTTCAGCATAATACTTGGAACACAAATCTCATTCTCAAAGTCCTTCTTAACAATAAAGGGGCATCCTCACGCCTAAGAGTTGGGGTATCTGTAACAGTTGGCATTTCTCTGGGCCACAATGGCTTCATATTTATCTAGCAGTGGTTTCAAAGGGGTAAACAATTGGGTTTCAATTTCTAACCATTCATTGTTGTCTTCTCTCAAATCAACTGTTTGACTTGGATGGAAAATTATCCTGCAGCTCCTTCATCAGATCTGGGATCAATCCAGTCAGTAACATGTACAGTGCCTTGCAAAAGTATTCATACCCCTTGACATTTTCCACATTTTGTAATGTTGCAACCAAAAACATAAATGTATTTTATTGGGATTGTATGTGATAGACCAACACAAAGTGGCACATAATTGTGAAGTGGAAGGGAAATTATAAATGATTTTCAAAATTTTTTACAAAGAAATATGTGATTTATCGCTGTGAGTGTCATGCTGATGTCTAATGTATGGTTATCCTTACTACTGCTGTATTTGTTATATATTCTGCTCTCTGTATTTCAAATTTATGAAATCCTAATAGAAATATTGAAACATAAAAGTGTGGCGTAAATTTGTATCCTGCCCTCTTTAATCTGATACCCCTAACTAAAATTGAATGAAACCAATTGCCTTCAGAAGTTACCTAATTAGTAAATAGAGCTCACATGTGTGTCATTTTATCTCAGTATAAATACAGCTGTTCTGTGAAGCCCTCAGAGGTTTATTAGAGGACCCTAGTGAACAAACAGCATAATGAAGGCCAAGGAACACACCAGGCAGGTCAGAGATAAAGTTATGGAGAAGTTTAAAGCAGGGTTAGGTTATAAAAAAATGTCCCAAGCTTTGAACCTCTCACTGAGCACTGTTCAATTCATCATGAGAAAATGGAAAGAATATGGCACAACTGCTATCCTATCAAGACATGGCCATCCACCTAAACTGACAGGCTGGGCAAGGAGAGCATTATTCAGAGAAGCAGCCAAGAGGCCCATGGTAACTGGAGGAGCTTCCGAGATCCACAGCTCGGGTGAGAGAATCTGTCCACAGGACAACTATTAGTTGTGCACTCCACCAATCTGGCCTTTATGGAAGAGTAGCAAAAAAAAGCCATTGTTGAAAGAAAGCCATAAGAAGTCCCATTTGCAGTTTGCAAGAAGCCATGTGGGGGACTCGGCAAACATGTGGAAGAAGGTGCTCTGGTCTGATGAGGCCAAAATTGAACTTTTTGGCCTAAAAGCAAAACGCTATGTGAGGCGGAAAACTAACGTGAAACATGGTGGTTGCAGCATCATGTTGTGGGGATGCTTTACTTCAGCATGGACAGGGAAGCTGGTCAGAGTTCATGGGAAGATGGATGGAGCCAAATACAGGGCAATTTTAGAAGAAAACTTGCTAAAGTCTGCAAAAGACTTGAGACTGGGGTGGAGGTTCCCCTTTTAGCAAGACAATGACCCTAAACATACAGCAAAAGTTACAATTAAATGGTTTAGATCAAAGCATATTCATGTGTTAGAATGGCCCAGTCAAAGTCCAGACCTAAATCCAATTGAGAACCTGTGGCAAGACTTGAAAATTGCTGTTCACAGGTGCTCTCCATCCAATCTGACAGAGCTTGAACTATTTTGCAAAGAAGAATGGACAAAATGTTTACTCTCTAGATGTGCAAAGCTTGTAGAGACATACCCAAAAAGACTTGCAGTTGTAATTGCAGCAAAAGCAATTACAAATACACGCCACACTTTTCACATATTTATTTGTAAAAGATTTTGAAAACCATTTATCATTTTCCTTCCACTTCACAATTATGTGGCACTTTGTGTTGGTCTATCATATAAAATCCCAATAAAATACATTTACGTTTTTGGTTGTAACATTACAAAATGTGGAAAAATTTCAGGGGGTATGAATATTTTTCAAAGCACTGTAAAAGAACACAGTGGCAAGGGTGCAAATAAAAGGTATCAATTTATTAAGAAAGACGCTTTCTTAGCATAACATCTTTCTTCAATAAATGAATACCTTTTATTTACACCTGTGCCTTTGATGTTGTGTTCTTCTAAAATAGACCTATCCCTGACAAAATGGAAACAGAATGATGTACACATAGCAAAAAAAAGCCATTGTTGAAAGAAAGCCATAAGAAGTCCCATTTGCAGTTTGCAAGAAGCCATGTGGGGGACTCGGCAAACATGTGGAAGAAGGTGCTCTGGTCTGATGAGGCCAAAATTGAACTTTTTGGCCTAAAAGCAAAACGCTATGTGAGGCGGAAAACTAACGTGAAACATGGTGGTTGCAGCATCATGTTGTGGGGATGCTTTACTTCAGCATGGACAGGGAAGCTGGTCAGAGTTCATGGGAAGATGGATGGAGCCAAATACAGGGCAATTTTAGAAGAAAACTTGCTAAAGTCTGCAAAAGACTTGAGACTGGGGTGGAGGTTCAACTTCTAGCAGGACAATGACCCTAAACATACAGCAAAAGTTACAATTAAATGGTTTAGATCAAAGCATATTCATGTGTTAGAATGGCCCAGTCAAAGTCCAGACCTAAATCCAATTGAGAACCTGTGGCAAGACTTGAAAATTGCTGTTCACAGGTGCTCTCCATCCAATCTGACAGAGCTTGAACTATTTTGCAAAGAAGAATGGACAAAATGTTTACTCTCTAGATGTGCAAAGCTTGTAGAGACATACCCAAAAAGACTTGCAGTTGTAATTGCAGCAAAAGCAATTACAAATACACGCCACACTTTTCACATATTTATTTGTAAAAGATTTTGAAAACCATTTATCATTTTCCTTCCACTTCACAATTATGTGGCACTTTGTGTTGGTCTATCATATAAAATCCCAATAAAATACATTTACGTTTTTGGTTGTAACATTACAAAATGTGGAAAAATTTCAGGGGGTATGAATATTTTTCAAAGCACTGTAAAAGAACACAGTGGCAAGGGTGCAAATACAAGGTATCAATTTATTAAGAAAGACGCTTTCTTAGCATAACATCTTTCTTCAATAAATGAATACCTTTTATTTACACCTGTGCCTTTGATGTTGTGTTCTTCTAAAATAGACCTATCCCTGACAAAATGGAAACAGAATGATGTACACATAGATTGGAGATTGTGCAGTCAAGATTAGATAAGGTGAAATATGCAAAATGCAGCCACATGGTTATAATAATAAGATGAGACTACAATACATTTAGGGATATAAGGCAGCATCATAGTAATTTTCACATCATATTAAACAAGGGTATATTACAAACCTGATTAGAAGGAAAAGCAAGAAGGACAGAAAAGGAAAGAGAAAGAGCCAGTAAGGGCAAAACAGTTAGTGGATGAGCTTCAGCATTTTAGGTGTTAAGGGAATGCAGCTTCAGCTATCCTAAAGAGTAGTAGGCAATGGTATAAGAGGAGACGATTCCAGTAGTGCATGGAAAGCGAGAGTAAGACCAATGAGGGAAAAAGTTAGATCAACACAGTGCAGTTAGGATTTTGAAGCCAGGGAGACCATTGTTGCTTGAATTTTCCCTGAGTAAGGTAGGCTTTGGCGAACATGAATTCAAAGTTTGCACGATCATAAGGAATTTAAACAGTTGTTATGAGGGTTATGAGTAGAGGCTGCTTTTTGTTTCAAGCTTCTAGCTAGCTACAACTAATCTTGCTGCTATGAAGAGATGGGTAATGAAGGTGTGATAGTCACCGGGCCATTTATCAATGCCTAATCACAAAAGGGCTAGCTTCTGGTCCAAGGCAGCCACTATGTTGATGACAGAAGTGGCCAAAACAAAAATGGGTTTCCAAAAGTTGAGTTTAGTTTCAGGCAATGTCACCAAAGGTGCGCAATTCCTCCAACAGAGTAGAGAGTGGTTAGGGAAGATGGCTGCCAATCTACTAGGGGTATAGTACCACTAATGAAGGATCTTTTGGACCAATTCTCAATGGGATATACATTTGGACATCCTAATGGGCTTCTTAATTGCTGAATGCCATTGTGTAGAGAGAATGGAGGAATGAAAGTTTGAAATGATTCTTTTCCAACCTGTTTACAATCCCAAAAACCAACAGTGAGGGGGGGGAATTCATTCTATCCTGGGTATAAAATTCCTAAACAAGTATATTTGTGTCCCTACATTTCACTTGGTCGTTTATTGCTTCTCTGAGACCAGAACAATACTTGCCATTAGTAGACATCCAAGATGTCTAACGGCATATTCCTATTTACCCACCTCATCAGTGCTTTCTGCACTTCACAGTAGGAGACAAACCTCTACTCACCCTCGTAAAAATCCATGGCATCCAGATTACAAGGTATCTAGACAACCTTCTTCTGAAGGCATCATGTCTCTCAAAATTGTCTGCTAAACATCCAAAGGACTATTAAGGTTCTTCTGGCCCTCCACATCTGTCAGTGAAATTCTCCTTGAGGTCCTTGGCTTTAATGTAGCATCATCCGAGGCTGTTCCAATAACTCAGTTCCACTCAAGGCCTTTCCAGCACAACACGTTGACCTGTATCAAACACACTCCATCTCTCAACTTTCCTATGCTTCTCCTAACTCAAGCAAGGAACTTCCTAGCTTAGTGAACTACAGGTGTTTGGGGTTAATATCTCCTTTAAGCAGATTGTTTTATGTGTGGTGATGGAGCATGGGGATTGCGTTAAGGATTGCTGTAGTTCACATTTCACAAAATTGCATACAATAATAATTTCTCATTTGTGTGGATTTTTTAAGTGCACTATTTGTTTTGGGCACACATTTCACTGTATGTGATTAACACATGTATTGTATACATAATAATTCATTACACACTGTGAATATGACTTAGAGACAGGGAGACTATATGTTTTGGGGATTTTTAATCCAGCCTTGAAAATCGGAAAGTAATTTCTCCCACACTTATGGAAGGTGGTACCAACAAATGCCACCCTCACAAACTGGGGAGGAGGGTTTCAATCCAATCCACCTTGTCCATGCCAATCCAAAAACCTTTGGCTTCACTTTCACTTGTTAAAATATTTATTCAAGGTGTCTTACAGATCAGACCCCATTACAGCACACAGTGCTTCCTTGAGATCTCAGTTTGGTTCTCTCTGCTGTGCTGAAACCACCCTTTGCACCCATTATGGAACTCCCCTTGCGTGATTCTCTGGCATAGTGGCCTTCTTAGTAGCTATCAGATTTTTCAGACATGTTTTGGAGTTAGCAGTTCTCTCTTGTAAAATGTCCTTCCTAATTGTTTACAAGGATAAAGAGATCATATGTCCAAGACCCTCATTTTTTACCTAAAGTGGTTTCAGCCCTCCACCTTAATGAAGACATTGTGCTTCCATTTTTGTGCCCTGCTCATAAGTAGGGATGAGCCGAACAGAGCCTTGTTTGGTTCGCACCAGAATTTTCGAACGCCGCAAAAGTTCGGACCAGAATAACGAACCCCATTAAAGTCAATGGGACCCGAATGTCAAAAATCAAAAGTGCCCATTTTGAAGGCGTATATGCAATTAATTGGGCATACAATGGATATAAGGGTTCAGGTCCTGCCCTAAGGGACATGTATCAATAAAAAAAGTTTGTGAAAAACCTAATTTTTAAATCAGCAGTGATTTTTTTATTTTTAAAGTGAAAGCATAAAAACTAAAAATTCCTTCCAATATAGTCTACCTGTAAAGTAGCAGATCTGTATCATGTTTAGAATCTGCTGCAGCAATAATTGCATTTATAAAGCCAAAGCAAGCTGCCTTTATTTTGCTCAGCAACAGCTGGGGAGACAGTGTGAGGTCGCAATGTAGTGCACTGGGAACAAGATTAGAGATTTTTTGGATACATTCTGGCACATTCTGACTTTGGATAGAAGTAACGGGTGCCTAAAAATTGGTTTTTGTGTGTCGGTGGCGCCTTCCCACCATAACCCTATAGAGGTAATCTTGATGAAAGCAAGAATTGGCCTTGCTGTAAAAAATTGCAATGATATGCACCTGTCAAACAGGTCCAGACAAAATACTCTTTGTGGTCAAGAAGGCAGGTTTATCCACTCTGGCAACTGCAGGGGACTGTACACTTGTCTCTGCTTGCATGACATAGGATTAGGAAGGTTTAGTAAGCCAGTCCAGAACCTTCTCTGCATGCTGTGGCTGCAAAATCACTAAACAGAGGAAATTATGCCCTGACTGATGACCACCATGTCCACCTTTGCCTGTGGACACATTTGTTGCTGGCCCCCTTAAAGTGCCAAGGGAACGTCTGCCTCTCCTTGTTGTCCTCCCAGACATTATTGGGAGGGAGGGGGCGGTGCTTATAAGCAAATGTAAAGAAGAAGTAGAAATCTGTACGTAGATGCACTTTAATGTAAAGTGGTGTTTGGTGCACTTTAATTTGAGTACTCACACTACACAGAGACATTCCACGGATACCCTATAATATACTGCAATATAATGCGCCAAACATACAGTGACACACAGAACCATATGACATTAAACTGTCAGTAACGCATGCAAAACTATATGGCGTTAAACTGTCAGTAACGCACACAGAAGTAAATGGCATTAAACTAGCAGTAATGCACACAACTATATGGCGTTAAACTGGCAGTAATGCACACAAAACGATATGGTGTTAAACTGGCAGTAACGCACACACAGAACTATATGGCGTTAAATTTGCAGTAACGCACGCAAAACTATATGGCGTTTACTGGCAGTAATGCACACAGAAGTAAATGGCGTTAAAATGGCAGTAACGCACACAGAACTATATGGCGTTAAACTGTCAGTAACACACACAGAAATGTATGGTGTTAAACTGGCAGTAACGCACACAAAACTATTTGGCGTTAAACTGTCAGTAAGGCACGCAAAACTATATGGCGTTAAACTGGCAGTAACGCACACAGAAGTAAATAGCGTTAAACTGGCAGTAACGCAATTAAATAGATGCTGTTCAACCATCACTACACTGACGCTATCTGAACTGTCCCTTCTCTAGCTATACACATGTAAAGATTACTGACACGGTCTCACTACACTACACTGAAACTATATGAGCTGTCCCTACTCTACACTAATGTATGTATGAATAACACGGTTTCACTACACTACAGTGAAACTATCTGAGCTGTCCCTACTCTAGCTGCAAACTATGCAAAGCTGAATGATGGTCCTCCTCACTACACTCACACTATCCCTAGACTGACACTAAACTAATATTTTACACTGACAATTGAAGCAAAATAGCACAGTAACTAATAGTACTGAACATAGCCCTGTTCTATCTCTCTCCATGCCAAAATCACACTGAAAATGGCTGCAATTAAAAGAATACTTTTATACTGTGGGGTGGGAATGAGCCATGATTGGATAAAGTCACAATGACAGTGTCCAATCATGACTCTGACAGTTCTGTGTGCCCTGAGTGGCTGAAGCGTTCACTGCTTTAGCCAATCAGGGCTTGCAATGCACTGTTATGCGCCGCAATGCATTGTGGTCGGTTCAGGGGGTTGAACAAACAGTCGAACGACCCGTTTGTTCGGCTGTTCGTCAAATGTCTGAACAGCGAAAGTTCGTCACGAACTTGTGCTCTGCCGAACCGTTCGCACATCCCTACTCATAAGCATCCGTAATAAATGTCTCTGTATTGTTTGGACATTGTCAGGGCCACCAGAGTTTGTCTGAAAGTCATGACCTCTATCTTGAAAACCGATTCCCTTTTTATCTTGACAACAGGGTTTGAAAGGGACACCCTGATTCAAAGTGCACTATTGCTATTTGAATTAGAGAACAGTACCTCCAGTACATGCTAGCCCCATCACCTGGCATTTAAAGGGACTCCCCACGCCGAAAAACGGCGTGAGGGTCCCCCCCAAATCCATCTCAGACCCTTATCCGAGCACGCAGCCCGGCAGGCCAGGAAAGGGGTGGGGACGAGCGAGCGCCCGCCCCCCTCTGAGCCGTACCAGGCCGCGTGCCCTCAACATGGGGGGTGCCCTGGGGAAAGGGGGGCCGTGCGGCCCCCCCACCCAAAGCACCTTGTCCCCATGTGTGTTTTCTGGGCATTTCAACATCAAGCATCTGTTGCTCAGTTTATAAGGTCTTCCGGGGTCTCTTCAGTTCATACCTTCTCCTCATGTCACATGGTGACCCCGCCCCCTTGTGATGTCACAGTCCCGGAGGATTTGGGCCCCTGTGGATGCAGCTTTTGGCCACAAGAATTTTTGTTGTAATCTGAGTTGGGTCTCTGACTCTGGAGGGCCTTTGGCACATTTCTATTTGTCTTATTTTTGCCAACCCTTCTGATTCATTGCTTGGTGATGTCCCAGGGTCTATGAATACTCGCCTGTGTTCTTTACTGTAGCTTAGGATAAAATACATTTTGACATACAGAACTTGTAAATTCCATATATTGGAGTACAGTATGGGTTGGCAAAAATAAGACAAATAGAAATGTGCCAAAGGGCCCCCAGAGACCCAACTTAAATTACATCAAAGATTCCTGTGGCCAAAAGCTGCATCCACAGGGGCCCAAACAGCCACTTGGTGAAACTTAGAGAAGGTATGAACTGAAGGGACCTTATAAACTGAGCAACAGATGCTTGATTTTGAAATGTTCAGGAAACTCCCAGGACACAGGTTGCCCTCTGTTCCAGTGTTATTCTGCACTTCTTGATACAAAACAGAGGTCTCACAGAGTGGGGTAGGTATATAGAGATATGCCCAGGGGTCCAAAAGGATTTCCAGTGTGCAGTCACCCAAAGATAGCAGCTTATAACCCAGGGTCTATGAATATTCAACCTATGTCCTGTACTATACTCCAAGATATGGACTTTTTAGGTATGTTTAAATTTCCTTTTTTCCAAAAGCACCTTTAATGTGGCCAGTTCATGTCCAACACTTCTCATCATACAAAATTATTTTTAATGTTGCGTGTAGCTGTGTGATTTTAGTCTTTAATCTTCCCTTTTTCCAATTTTTGCTCTTCAACACAAAGAACTCTTTGCCACCTCTTGTATGTTGTTACCATCCTAAGGATTCTGCCATGCCATTGAAGATAACACGGGATAGGTATTCATGATACCTGGGTTGAGGTGGAAAAGTCAGGATGACCTCATCATCATCATGTTGATGGCTCACTGAGAGGAAAAATATACACAAAAGAAAAGCAATATATCAGCACTTGGAATGTCTGCCTCTTGCAATCATTTTTATTTCCTTGTAAACTTGGAGGGCTAACCTGTTGTACATTCTTGACATTATGAGGTTGATGTCAAGCAAATAGACTGTTCACTTTGCAAGGAAATTTTAACTATTTCTACATATAGGTAAGCCTTTAATAATGCTTAACTATATGTACTGAAAATATCTCCTAAATGTGCACTGTTTCGGAGATATTTGCCTTATAGTGCACTGATGATGTCATTGGCGCATGCGCAGTGAAGAAACGGCCCTCTGTGCCGTTTCTTCCCCAGTGTGTGCCGTGACTGGCAGCTCCAGCTCGCATGCGCATTTGTCTCTGGCCCCGGGAGGAAGAGGGATGAAGATGGATGCTTCCACCTGCAGGGATGTCACAGGCTTCATTTGCAGGTAAGTGCCACATATGTGATGCATACTAGCCCATTATGCTTTTACTTTGCAGGGGAATGAAGAGGAAGTAAAACCCATCAGGGTTTACTTCCTCTTAAAAATCTGCTGACTTCCCTCATCCCATCATGTGCAAGCAAAAAATTTGTAAGCCAATCACAGCCCATCTGTACCATGTGATTAGCTGTGGCCGGTCACAGCAAACCACAACAAAACACACTGAATCATTTTTATTTAGTATAAATTGTTGCTTATACCAATTAACTTTACTGGTATAAGCAATCATAATGTGTGTAAAAAAAAAACAATTCTGCTGATCACTTCCCCAGAATAGTTCAGTAAAATTTTTGGGGAATTTCCCCTTTATGAAAAGGTGGAGATTTCTGCAGCCCGAATTCCAGCCAATAGGAATGTGCAGGGACATTCTGGAATTTTTCTGACCCTATATAAACCTCTGTGGGAGGTGGGTTTCCTCACACCGGACCATTTAATATGTTCTGGTCTTTTTTCAATTCTATGATGTTCACATAGTAAGGGGGTGGCGGCCTTCTATCCCATACATTTTGGCCTAAATTTATGAAGAAAGATTATTTATTTGCAAAAATGTATAACAGAAACAAAGAAAACTTTTTTTTTTTTTTTATGTTGTTCCTTTTTTTGCCTATTTAGCAAAAAAATGAAAAACTCAGTGGTGATTAAATACCACCAAAAGAAAGCTCTTTGTCATTCAAAGTGTAACAGCGCTGAAAGCTGAACATTGACCTGGGCAGGAAGGAGTGAAAGTGCCCGGTGTTGAAGTGGTAAATACCTTACTTAATGTATATTACATGCAATCTTCTTAATGCAGATTTCAGTAAAAGCCTTGTTTGTGCAATGGGCGTGTCTGATTCCTAATATTTTAAAAGGGACATAAAACAAAAAATACCATAGAGTACCATAAATGTTTTGGTTTTATTTATAATACCATAAATAAAACTGAAGATACCATAAAACCTTCCAAATTATTGGTTGGTTAATCTTAATAACATAGATAATTCAATAAAAATGATTTAACAATTATACAACCAATAATTACTTAGCCCCAATCTAAAATATTAGCTAACCCTAATAAGTATCAAATTCTCTACCTAACCAATCTAATTGTAACCCTCTTCATGTAACCCACTTACCTAATGATGCCTGCCTGAAAGAATTTTGAAAAACTGAAGTGAAAACAAACAACTCCATGTTTTACAAAGTAATTTAAAAAATAAAAAGCATAGACAGTGCTCACAATGAATAGTTGTTATGATAACTTGATTGGAATTGGTTTCCACTTTACAGTTTGAGAACTGATATTATTGACAACAGCCCAATTCCTCTGCTTAGAACATGCAGGGAAGGATCTGGGAAAGAAAGTTTTAATTACAGCTGAAACCCAGGGAAATTTAAAAACTGTCCTTGCAGTATGGGTGCCTTCTGCACTGCAAGGGTTAAATGATTGTTTTTTTTGCCTAAGATGCCATTAAAAAGCAGTTATTTCATCCCTCACTGTGACCAATTCCCTGGAGCAGCTTCGGCAGTAGAATCAGCTTTTTAATGTTACTTTGGCCTAGACAAAAATAATCATTTTTTTCCTTTGCAGTGTAGAGAGAGCCACAGGTGTTTTTTTTTTTTTTTTTTTTTTTTTTTTTCGATCGTGTGTGGGCTCCATCTGACTTTTTCCGTCGGAATTTCCGACACACAAAGTTTGAGAGCTGGATCTAAAATTTTCCGACAACAAAATCCGATCGTTTAAATTCCAATCATGTGTAGACAATTCCGACGGACAAAGTGCCACGCATCCTCAGAATAAATTAAGAGACGAAAGCTATTGGCTACTTGCGTCTTTATAGTCCCGTTGTACGTGTTGTACGTCACCTCGTTCTGAACGATCGTATTTTCCGACAACTTTGTGCGACCATGTGTATGCAAGACAAGATTGGGACAAAATCTGTCGGAAAAAATTCGACAAATTTTGTCGTCGGAATGTCCGAGCGCGTGTACAGGGCATAAGGCTCCATTCGCACTAATGCGTTTTTTTATGTATTCTGCATTTTGCAGAAATGCATGGAATTTTTTCAACATGGGTTCCTATGGTATATAGCTGCTTGCGAAAGAGGGGGACGAGAAGCTGAATGTAAAACAGCTGAATGTAAAAAAATAAGAATTGCCAGCTAAGAAAGAAAACGTTAACAAACCCCCCCCCCCCAAGGTCCACACCAGGCCATTGGGTCTAGTATGGATTCAGGGGGGACCCCCATGCCAAAATTTAAAAAAAAAATGGTGTGGGGTCCCCCCAAAATCCATACCAGACCCTTATCCGAGCATGCAGCCCGACAGGGTCAGGAAAGGGGGGCGGGCGAGCGCCCCCCTCCTGAACCATACCAGGCCACATGCCCTCAACATGGGGGGGTGGGTGCTTTGGGGCAGCTCTGCTCTTCTTCTTCCCCTCTTCTTCCTCCAGTCTTCCTCCATCTTTTCCCGGATCTTCCTCCTCTGGGCATCTTCTCTCACTGCTTCTTCTTTCGCTGTTATTCTTTCTCCTGTCTTCTTTGTCAGGTGTTCTCCTTCCTCTGCTGCCGCTCCCGCCGCCCACTCCCCTCTGATGCTGCGTCCCACTGATCTGTCCGCGCCAATGTCAAGCATGTCTTAGATAATGATGGGGCGTGGTCAATGGATGATGTCATCCAGTGGCCCTGCCCCCTTGTGACGTCACCATCCAGGGCATGATGGGTCAGTGATGTCAGAAGGGGGTGGGGCCTCCATATGATGTGATCTGATGACCACGGCCCCATTTTTATCTAAAAAATGCTTGACATTGGTGTGGACAGTGGGATGAAGCATCGGAGGAGGGCCATCGGTGGGAGCAGAGGAAGAATACCGGACAAAGAAGACCGGAGAAAGAAGAAGAGCGGAAGAAGAAGCCGGAGAAGGAGAAGCCCAGAGGAGGAAGATGAAGGAGAAGATTGAGGAAGACCAGGGGAAGAAGCGGGAAGAAGATATTTTTAATAAAAGACTTGTCAAAAACTGTATTTTTTCTCACTACACACATTTTTTGTGGTGAATGGGTAGGCGTACAATGTACCCCATACTCATTTACATGGGGGGAGGCCGGGATATGGGAGCCCACTAGTCTGCCCCCTGCCTGCACAACCACGGGGCAAGGGTGGTTGGGAAGAGGCCCTTTTCCCCAAAGCACACACCCCCATGTTGAGGGCATGTGGCCTGGTATGGTTCAGGAGGGGGGCGCTTGCTCGTCCCCTCCCTTTCCTGACCTTCTGGGGCTGCATGCTCGGATAAGGGTCTGGTATGGATTTTGGGGAGGACCCCACACCATTTTGTTTACATTTTGGCGTGGGGAGTCCCCTCCAAATCCATGCTAGACCCAAGGGCCTAGTTTTTTTTTCATGATTTTTTTTTTGCCGACAATTTTTTTTTACATTCAGCGGGGAGGCCCGCTGATATCCCGCTGATATCTGATGACTCATCGGTTGTTGAAGTTGTTGAGGACTCGACGGCCGGCTTCCCAGCCCCCTCCTTAGCAACCAGTTATATTCAGTGAATGTAGTGTAAAAGTGCTCGCCCACATCCATATTTTCCTTTTATACCCTAGCCTCTTTAATAGTGCCTATGAACTTGTACATTGCACAATCCCATAGGCAAATCTTTACATGGTGCCCTCTTGTGGATGGAGGATAATATACCAGCTATTTACTGCATGAAGCCATCCCTCGATATAACCACCATCATGTGTCCATTTTTAAAATAGCATATTAAATACCTCACTAACCAATATTGTGTGTATACCAAAAAAAATAATATATAAAAAAATACCCTTCCTTAACTATAGTATCAAATTCTACCTAAAACACAAATATCCCATCTTTAATGAACCTATTCCAATATAAAATGTTAAGAATCCTACTATTGAAAAATAATAAAATATAAAAATAATAAATAAAGTATAATTATTAATACTAAATTTTATATAAATCAATTTAGAGCAAATCTTTTTTTAATTAATGTAGTGTCAACATATTCAATTTAAAAAATACACTGGGTCTCATTTTGTGAAACAAGTTTTTCCATATTACTTACTCTCCATTTCCTAAAAATGTGGTTTGTCCCTTAAAAATAGGGGGGGGGGTGATTTTGTAGTTAGGTGTAAGGCCCCTTTCACATGTGCGGACCGTTCAGATCTGCCTGTCAGTTTTTTCAGGCGGATCTGAACGGGCGCTCCATGCACCTCTATGGAGCGTCGGATGTCATCGTCTGGCGGATCGGATGAAAACGGACAGGCGGTCCGTAATCATCTGATCCCCCCATAGGGGTGGGTGCAGAGACGGACTTGTCATCCGCCGGCTCAGCGGGGATCAACGAAGCAATCCCCACTGAGCAAGTGGAGGAGGGAAAACGGACAGCCCCGTGTGAAAGGGGCCTAAGGCAGCTATAATTATTAGAAATGAAAAAAAATAAGAGAGTTAAATCAAAGAGAACAATACTAATAGAAAGAGGTCAAACATATAACAATTCAATGCAATGTACAAATAAGCTGGTTGTCAGAGCAAACGTTTAAAAAAGTTACAAAATTATGGCCATTAACAGATAATTAAGTTTAATTATGTATAATATAAAATAAGGGGTTACTAAACCCATAAGATTTTTTTTTATTTTATTTAAAATATAGGGATCCAGTTCAGTAATTATCAAACTGTGCTGTTTAAATGTCATATTATGTCATTTTATAAGCACAATATACTTAAGCTTTAGGAAAGGCTGTGAGCTAATATCGATTTGCATTCATGGCATCTAAAATCTTTACCTGCCAAATGATTTGTAATCCTACCACAAAATGTTGTGGATTCAATGGAAAAAGCTTGAATGCACTAAACATAATTTGTAAATATAGAAAGCTTCTTTCTTGACAAAAGCCTCAAGAAATATGTGTAACCACTGAATCATTAAGTACATAGATGGCTGATTCCTGTACACAAAACTGCTTTAGGTTGTATATAGTGTTTGGAATGTATGGGTTCACATAGGTGCGCTGTATGACCTTAAATGTGATTCAGACCGCACTGCAGTCAGTGCACATCACATGCGATGTCTGTGCAATGCAATTTCAGCCATGCAGATAGTATGGATGAATTTGCATTGCATTCGGACCTAAGCGCGCAGGACCATTTTTTTTGGTCCGCACCAGAATTGGATTGCATGGGTGGTCAATGCGTGGAATTGACACTGTGATATGCAAATCGATCTGGGGGTGTAATTAACTTTGTATTGACACTCCCAGCGGTTCGCAAATGGCAGTGTGAACTGCCTTGCGAGTCAGGTGCGATGCGGGAACCCGCAGTGGATGGATTTGCAACATTCCCGCATCGCACCTATGTGAACCAAGCCTGAATCATGTGTTTTTGATTATTGTTACATTGCATGGCTGAATTTCTATTGAGTGACAATATTATTATTTAATAAATAAAATAACTATGAAAATGGGAAATGGAGAGTTTTTTTCCCCCAAGATTTTCATTCCCAAGTCACTTTAACCTCTCTGGCGGTATGATTATTTCAGATTTTTGATTCTAAAAGCAGTACAATTATTTTGCATGAAAATTTGGTGTTTTATATTGTAGGCCTGTAATTCTTAGGAAAAACACACTTAAATCTGTCCAAACAAGAGTTTAGTAGACATCCCGGGTATGATAAAGTTTGAAACACGAAATCATAAATTATAATATAATAAATAACTATAAATAAATATAACAAATAATAATAAAATGTATTCAATAATGTAATCCAATCAAAAACAGAGAAATTTGCTCAATTACAGAATTGTCGCTGTCATTACTTTCAGTGTTTGATGACGGATTTCCCCACAAATCACTATCGCTCAATTCTGCAAGTGATTCTAATTTATTATCGCTGTTTTCTAGCTGGTCTAAAACCACTTTTGATGTAAAGGGACGGATTTGGTTGCTATGGACAATCTCTAGTTTCCAGGCAGAAAGAACAGTATTTATAATATAAAACTGCATGCAGGGCACTGGACAGACCATTAGGGACAAAAGGGATGTGAAATAAATTGATACAGTAATGTAATCTGTAAGATTACAGTGTACTGTATATGTATTGTGTTTTTTTACTTTTTGAATTTGGCGCCGCTCTCCGTCCCCGTGCGTCGCAACGCTCGCAGGGAACGGATCTCGTGATAGATCCAGCGGAGGACAGCTCGCACGCAGTGCGGGGAGACATCGCAGGATCCTGGGGGCAAGGTAAGTTTGCTGTACCTGGATCCTGTGATGCAATCCCGAGTGTGGCACGGGGTTATCGCTTTTGGTGCTGAAAATCCACCCGAGCTACACTCGGGAATACCATCAGGGAGGTTAAGGAATCTCTGTAAGATTGGACAAATTGCGTGACACTTGATCTGGAAAATCTAAAAATGTATACCCTTTTAACCAAATTTTAAATAACTAAAAAAGTACAACTGCCTAAATGGGTATTTCTTACAATTGTGTGTTTAATTGAGTCAAGCTCTAGTTCTTATTCCTGACATACTTGTGTAAGCACCTGAAGATGATTGACCAAACCAGTTGTGCAGTATGATTTTATAGGGTTGGACATCAACATATTTTAAAATAATGCATTTAGATTAAATTGGGATTGTTGCATAACATTTGTATATCCCAGACTGCAAATCAGGACAGTAAATGTGATTACTTTTAACTAATCACATTTCAAAATATATCTAAAACTGGGGGGAAATTCTTTCAATTTTCTTTAAAGAAAACCTTCAGTCTATTTTACTGGTTTTAAAATGTGTCTACAGTTATTTTTATAATCTAAAAAAAAAAACCTCATCCGTCTCTCTCTCTTAGATTTTGTTTAAATTTATAGCTAAGCTCTGCCCACTACCATCTGACAGCCAGTGATAGTGCCCTCACTGATATCAGTAGAATGGCAGTTGGCAGGGCATTAGGTATATTCCCATTTAGAAAGTAAAACTAATTTAGAAAGGAGCACAAAATCAACATTTCTGTCCCATAAAGTTGAAACCCCACCTATTTACTTAAAAATAATATACAGCTCTGACTATAATACTCTTTTCCTCTCCAGCACTTCCCCCACAAGCTCAATATCCAGGCTATTACTCTTTTTCTGGGTTGAATGACAACCAGCATCCAAAAACCATACTGTGAGGCCTAGCCATCATAGACACTCCCCCTGGGGGTCATGATCATGCCAGCTCGTGGAAGAAAAACTGCCCACAGCTACCACTGGTGATGTGGAAGGGCTCATAACATCAATGGACAGGCCTTAAATCTGCAGGAAAAGGGTATGTATAAAGGCAAAGAAAAGCATCAGGTAAGAGGAATGAGGGATAGAAAAGGTGGAGTTGGGCTTTTAAAGCTAGCATCTTGTTTGCATGACTTTAAGCATTTGAAATGAAGTACAGGTTCACTTTAAAGCAAGTTTATCCAAACCATCCAAGCATAATACTGATCATCTTAAAATAAAAAATAAAAATTATTTCATTAAAATGTTGATATTAAAAACCTACTATCCAGTCCAACTATATAAAACAGCAAAATACTGGCTTGACCATTTAATTAGTAAGACAATTGCCTGTCTTACATATACATTTGATTTTTCTTGTTGAATTAAATTGGTCTCAGTTAATTGATGTAAAATGCTTAATTAACCTCAATTGAATAACCAGGCCTAGGTTAATTCACCCAGAAACACATTTAACACAAAATCAGACAAGTAAATGTAGCTAACAGCATCACCATTGATTTTCTTTTCACTCCTTCATTCCTTAATAGCTACATATACTATATATTCCTGAACTGAATATTTACATATCTTTTATTTTTGTTATTTTTTATTGTTTGTTTTTGGAGCAGTAGTCAACAGTTCATCTCCAAGACCAGCACTGTTTTAGTACAGTTTCAGCAGAGGGATGACTTGATTTTTCTGTAGCTCTGCTGCTGCATTCCCGCCTGCCACTGCCTGAATTACAGTGCCTTGAAAAAGTATTTATACCCCTTGAAATTCTCCACATTTTGTCATGTTACAACCAAAAACATAAATGGATTTTATTGGGTGGCACATAAATGTGAAGTGGAATGAATGCATTCTTAATACAAATACACGCCACACTTTTCACATATTTATTTGTAAAAAATGTGTAAAACCATTAATCATTTTCCTTTAACTTCACAATTATGTGCCACTTTGTGTTGGTCTATCACATAAAATCCCAATAAAATACATTTACGTTTTTGGATGTAACATGACAAAATGTGGAACATTTCTAGGGGTATGAATACGTTTTCAAGGCACTGTAGTGGTTTGTTGCTAGGGCTGACTGCCGTCTAGCAGCCAACCACACGGTAGGTCCACCCCCAGCATTCAGTGGAGGAGAAGTTAACCAAACTTCCTCCTCCAGACCTGGCTACTGCACTGTGTTCCTAAACCCAACAAATCCCACTCATCAAGTCCTGCCTGTTAAGTCCTGCCCACAGAGTTCCAGCTACAGGGTCCCAGCTCCCAGCCTCCCACCCAGCCCTCAGTAAGGGAATTCAATGTGGAGGACACTGATGGGGGGACCTCTAACAATGGGGACACTGATGAAGAGACCTCTAATGATGGGGACACTGATGGGGAACCTCTAATGATGTAAACACTGATGGGGGACCTCTAATGATGGGGAAACTGATGGAGGGACCTTTAATGAGGGGGACACTGAGGGAGGGACCTATAACAATGGAGACACTGATGGGGGACCTCTAATGATGGGGACATTGATGGAGGGACCTTTAATGAGGGGGAAACTGAGGGAGGGACATTCAATGAGGGGGACACTGAGGGAGGGACCTATAATGATGGGGACATTGATGGAGGGACCTCTAATGAGGGGGACACTGATGTCAGAGTGTCACAGTGCGGAGGGCCGACTACGTAAATATTCACCATTCGCCCCTCCGGTCCCTGGAGAAATTTAGCTATTCAGTCTAAAATGCTCTGGTCTATTTTAGAGAGAAAAAGGGGAATAAGGACTGTCATAACCACTCTACCAACTCCATCCCTGAAATACATAGAAAAAGGAGAAATCGCCATGGGACTTGAGTGAGGTGGGAGAGATTTAGGCACACGTTGACAAAGAAATGTGATAACGTCAATTTATTAATCACATACTGCTGTATGACCAATTGGGAACAGCAATAATTGTGCGTTACTCGGCATAATAGCCAAGTCAACAGCAGACATACAAGTAAAAAATAACAGTACACTACATTTCATATACATCCATAGAGTAGTAAAATGCATCACGAATAGCTGAGTCAGTTGATACATGTACATAATATGAGGTAGAAGGTTGTACATACATAATAAAAACAATATGTGAGCCAAGATACACATAACAGAAATACCCAGCAATATAAACATGTAGGGAGCATTCATGGTGCCCCAACAGAAAATTCCCAGCCATGTGAGTATATAAAAAGCATCGATGGTGCCCTACGCGTTTCGCGAGTCTATGCTCGCTCTGCAGGGGCAGATGCATATTTATTTTATCTGAAACAAGAGATAGAAAAATAAATGGGTATATGTTGGTAATTGGAATCATGAGGGCAGGAGGGAAGATATTAATTGGCAGAGGGGGTCAGCGAGAAAGAGACCCCATACTCACCAAACCACTGGGCTAGGTCACCAAACGTAAATGTCATGATGGCGGCAACAGATGTCCAGCTCGGGAGCTGAGGGGACACGGTGAATGGATACCGCAGCAGGGGGCACCGGAAGGAACGGCATGGACTGGAGCAGGCATTTGGTTAGAGGTCTAGGATATCTCCAGGGATGTATCTAAAATAATGAAATTAATATAGAGAAGCACAGGGCTTGACAAGGAAATTGTAAACACCTAGGGAAAATAGATGGTAAATATATATAAAAATTGGGGTTGGCATATTAAGGTATAAACCTATTGTGTTCCATATCCATCTATATATAAGGGAATAACAGGTGTATACCATATACAATAAATGTATCCAGGGAGAATAGTTGGTGTATGCTGGGGGGCTATAGGGGGGAGGAAGAAACAGTAATAGTAAGTTTAAATGAACAAACTCTGTTATGTGTGCGTGAATAATAGCACCCACACAATGAATATAGATAAGTTAATATATTACCTAAAGTCATAATGGACACCACCAAGCATGATTAATGAACTCCCATACCTTTAACCACAGTGCAGACCAAAAAAACACGAATGCAAACCACAGCCATGTCGATCAACCGGATATACCATTGGCGGCTCCAGACGCCCGGCCCCCAGTGTCATGTACGGAGGGTGACGGGCTGGCGTCAAAGACGTCAGCCGTCAGAGGGGAGGTGTATATGCGTAGCAAACACCAACCCTACTCCGGGATGTTCCACACAGCCCACAATCGCGTGGAGTCAGCAGACACCACAATGTGGGTGTGGAAAACATGGCGCCGAAGTGCAGGTGGCAACGCCCATCCCAAGAGACAGGCGGAGACAGCAGGATGTCAGGAAAACCTCCCTGGTGCACAACGCAGCCCCCGAGCTGGGCAAAAAAGCCACCACCAGAGCATAAAACGAGGGGGAACAGACAACCCAGGGTGAGCCTATAGGCATGAATCAAAACAGCTAAATAACAAGGGATGAGAATATGTGGATGTGATGATGAACACTGACCAACAGTAATGACAGGCCAAATAGAGGCTAAGTTGGGTGTCTTCCACCTGGGTTATACAGTTGCTGAACCGTAAAAAACAATACTGTCCCAACCATCCACATGCTCAGCGTCTAAATTCTAGCTTGGCCAAATTGTTAGCACTACAACTACTGCCTTTTCATCTGGTAGACTCTGCTGCCTTTTGTGAATTTGCGTAATGTGCTGTACCACAGTGGCAAGTTCCAAAAATAAATTTATTTTCATGTAAGGCCATTCCAGCTCTGTACCAACATGTGGAGGGCAATGTTTTGGCCTCGTTGGACAGGGCGGCCAGCAGCAAGGTTCACATTACTGCTGACTCATGGTTCAGCAGGCATGATCAGGAATGTTACATTTCCTTCACGGCACACTGGGTAGCTCTGCTGACAGCTGGGAAGGATGCAGGACAGGGTTCAGTGCTGGAGCCTGTTCCGCCACCACTCCTCCTAAAAGCTGGTGGTGATTCTGCCACATCTGTATGCTCCATCCCCTCCTCTTCTTCTTCCTCTATGGCCTTTTCTGATGAATTGTCCTCTGAACAAGCAGTGCCCCCCAAGCGGTTAAGGGGCTATGCAAGCAGTCAGTCTAAAAGATGTCATGCAGTGCTTCAGTTGGTCTGTCTAGGGGACAGGAGCCACACCGGGGCAGAGATTCTGTCAGCTCTACAGGGGCAGGCTTAGAGGTGCTCGACCCCAGGGCAGCTTGAGCCAGGAATGGTTGTATGCAACAATGGCACCAACCTTCTCTCCGCCCTCCAAAAGGAGCACTTGACAAATTTTTGAGGCTTGGCACATGTCCTGAATTTGGTGGTGCAGCATTTCTTCAACAGGTACCCAGGCTTACAAGATCTTCTGAGGCAGGCCAGAAAAGTCTGTAGCCACTTCCGGCGGTCACACAATGCCAGTGCTCGACTGGCTGACATTCAACAGGAATTCAACCTGCCCACCAACTGCCTCATTTGTGAAATGCCCACCAGGTGGAACTCAACACTGGCAATGCTGCAGAGGCTGCACACGCAGCTGAGGGCCATCAATGAATACCTGTGTGAGTATGGCACAAGGACAGGCTCAGGGTAGCGTGGCTTCTTTTTGCCATGCCAGTGGCTACTGATAAAGGATACATGCACTACCCTGTCACCATTTGAGGAGGCCACAAGGATGGTGAGCTGTGACAATGCATGCATAAGTGACACTGTCCCTCTAGTCTTCCTACTGGAGCACACACTTTGTGGAATAATGTACAAGGCACTTGAGGCAGAACAGCGGGCAGGAAGAGGAGGACTTCCTTTGCCCTCAAAGCCCCCTTTATGGCGGGGCCGCCAAACACACAGGAGGAATACGAAGAGGAGGAGGAGGCTTGTATCAGCATGGATGTAGAGGATAACATACAGCGATCTTCAAGGGATGATTTTCAGTCCCCAGAAACCCCAGGAGTTGTACATCGCTGGGAGGAGGTAGTTCCTGACATTGTCATCCTTAGTGACCCAGAGGACTCAGAATCTCATGCCTCCTCAAACGTACACTGCATAGACTCCCTAATTCTGCAAAGCCTGCAAAAGGACCTGAGGATTCTGGTATCAAGGAGAGGGATCATCACTGGCTGGCAGGGCAGCCATCAGAAATTGTGGGGCCCCTTACATAGCTTTAGGACTGGACCCCCGGGCCTGACCACCAACATTCCCCAGGGTCCACCCACTGGCTGTCCCACTGAATCTGCTGTGAATGGAGAGGAATACAGTTTACAGCTTACCAATACTTAGATGAGGTGGCTGCATTTTTTTTTTTTTATTTAGGCTTTTTATTTTCTGTTTTGACCCTGGCGATCTGGTCAGTAACACATCTCCTGTAATAGAGTGCCCCCCACTCTGGATTAAGGAGCACCAGAGACACCTTTGGACAGCAGTCTGAGGGGCAGGGAGGTGGAGGGGGGGGGTGTTAGATGTACTAGCAGATTTAGGTAAACTAGACAAATTGTAGTCATTCTCCAGCTCATGCTTTATAATCAGTCATAGCTAACATTTTTTTTTTGGGATAAAGGTGTTTTATGAATAGATGGGAACTGGTCATTGTAAACACCTCTGCCAGTGTTAAATGGTTTGTCTCCAAGACAGCTCAGTAATTTGAAAAGAAAAAAAAGACTTACTAGCAGGATCACCAGGTAAAAATAAAGGATAGAAAACCTAAAAAAAAAAACGAATGCAGCCACCTCATTTAATAATTGGTAAGCTGCAATATAATAAATGTTTGCTTTGGGGTTTAATACCACTTTAAGTGGATTAAGTTAATAAAGTCATTCTGTTATACTATTATACATCAAATCTATGGGTACATGATGGGAGTTGAATAAACATACTGGGGTAAAGCTATTTCCAGTGCTGGCAGGGAAAGGGAGGGGGGGGGGGGCAGGGAGAGAGAGGGTGTGTCATGAGAGAGATGCCTACCACAGGCATCCGGCACAAGTGAACAGATCAATGGGCTGCACTAAATGAATCAGGCTCAAAGGTAAGTGATAACATATATATTTATTAAAGGATAAAGACACATGTGAAAACCAACACAGCAAACCACAAACAAGCAAGAACGCAAATAATACACAGCAAACCCCAAAACCCTAATCTAACTAACTAACTATAAATACACACAAGTAAATGGAACACATATATACAAGGCAGGGAGAAGAGAACAAGGGGGACAGGAGGCCAGGTGGAGGAAGCAGAAGCAAGGGGAAGCCAAGGCAGGAATCAGGGGACAGGTCTCAGGAACCAGGTAAGAAAACAACGTCCAGGGCAGGGCAGGAAGCGGATCAGGAACAGGTTTCAGGCACAGGATCAGAACAGGCAGGGACAAGGCTTGCAGGAAGGAATTCTGAAGCGCTGAGCTTCAGTGAAGGACGGGCTTATATACTCCCAGCAGTTCCACATCAGGTGCAGCATGATCACTAGCATGTCCATTTGCTGGGAGACCCCCGCTGGTGGCCACCAGAACTGCACCCTTTGATGCCGAAGGAAACAGTAACACCAGCAGGCGATCCAGGTAATAACACCGTTCCTGACAGGTCCCCCCCCTAAGGAGTGGCCTCCGGACACTCCATTCTGCCCTAGATCTAGCAGTGCGTGTAAAAGTCCCAAAAAGTCCCAAAAAGTCTCCTCTGTGACTGCAGACTTCTTTGTGCTCTCTGGCCAGAGTCTCTAAACCTACTGGGAGGCGTGCCACCCGAGTCCGACAATGGGACATGTACCCCACCACCAGGGTCTGGGAGTTTAGATCTGGAAATAAAAACAGACAGGGCAGCAGGCTCCGGGTCATCAGGCTGTGCAGTGGGCACGGGTCATCAGGCTGGGCAGCGAGCTTCGGGTCATCAGGCTGGGCAGCGAGCTTTGGGTCATCAGGCTGGGCAGCGAGCTTCAGGTCATCAGGCTGGGCAGCAGTCAGTGGCTCATCAGGCTGGGCAGCAGACAGTGGCTCATCAGGCTGGGCAGGAGACAGTGGCTCATCAGGCTGGGCAGCAGACAGGAACACATCAGGCTGGGCAGTAGACAGTGGCATATCAGGCTGGGCAGCAGACAGTGGCTCAACAGGCTGGGCAGCAGACGGTGGCTCATCAGGCTGGGCAGCAGACGGTGGCTCATCAGGCTGGGCAGCAGACGGTGGCTCATCAGGCTGGGCAGCATACAGGAACACCTCAGGCTGGGCAGCAGACAGTGGCTCATCAGGCTGGGCAGCAGACGGTGGCTCATCAGGCTGGGCAGCAGACGGTGGCTCATCAGGCTGGGCAGCATACAGGAACACCTCAGGCTGGGCAGCAGACAGTGGCTCATCAGGCTGGGCAGCAGACAGGAACACATCAGGCTGGGCAGCAGACAGAAACACATAGGGCTGGGCAGCAAACAGGAACACATCAGGCTGGGCAGCTGGCACATCAGCAGCAGGCATGGGCACTTTAGACTGGGCGGCAGGCACGGGCACATCAAGCTGGGCAGCAGGCACATCAAGTTGGGCAGCAGGCATGGGCACATCAAGCTGGGCAGCAGGCATGGGCACAGCAGGCACATTGGGCTGGGCATCAGGCACGGGCACATCAGCAGCAGGCATGGGCACTTTAGACTGGGCAGCAGGCATGGGCACATCAAGTTGGGCAGCAGGCACATCGGGCTGGGCAGCAGGCACAGGCACATCGGGCTGGGCAGCAGGCACATCGGGCTGGGCAGCAGGCATGGGCACCTCAAGCTGGGCAACAGGCATGGGCACATCAAGCTGGGCAGAAGGCACATCAAGCTGGGCAGCAGGTTATCAGACTGGGCAGCAGGTCATCAAACTGGGGAGCTGGCAGCGGGTCATCAGACTGGGGAGCTGGCAGCGGGTCATCAGACTGGAAGGCAGGCAGCGGGTCATCATACTGGAAGGCAGGCAGCGGGTCATCGGACTGGAAAGCTGGCAGCGGGTCATCAGACTGGAAGGCAGGCTCATCAGACTGGAAGGCAGGCAGCGGGTCATCAGACTTGAAAGCTGGCAGCGGGTCATCAGACTGGCAGCGGGTCATCAGACTGGAAGCTGGCAGCGGGTCATCAGACTGGACAGCTGGCAGCGGGTCATCAGACTGGACAGCTGGCAGCGGGTCATCAGACTGGAAAGCTGGCAGCGGGTTATCAGACTGGAAAGCTGGCAGCGGGTGATCAGACTGGAAAGCTGGCAGCGGGTCATCAGACTGGAAAGCTGGCAGCGGGTCATCAGACTGGAAAACTGCCAGCGGGTCATCAGACTGGGAAGCTGGCAGCGGGTCATCAGACTGGAAAACTGGCAGTGGGTCATCAGACTGGGAAGCTGGCAGCGGGTCATCAGACTGGAAGGCTGGGACGTCAGCTGGAAGGCTGGAACATCAGGCTGGAAGGCTGGCACCAGGACATCAGACTGGAAGGCTGGGATGTCAGGCTGGAGGGCTAGGACATCAGGCTGGAAGGCTGGCACCAGGACATCAGACTGGAAGGCTCGGACGTCAGGCTGGAGGGCTAGGACATCAGACTGGAAGGCAGAAACGTCAGGCTGGAAGGCTGGCAGAGGGACATCAGACCAGAAGGCCGGCACCAGGACATCAAACTGGAAGGTTGGGATGTCAAGCTGGAAGGCTGGAACAACAGGCTGGAGGGCTGGCACTGGCTCTTCAGGCTGGAACGCTGGCACCTCCAGCTGGAACTCTGGCACTTCAGGCTGGGACAGATTGGTGGGTGTGGAAGCAGGTTGGATTAATGGCAGGGTCGTTTTGGTTGGGAAAAACTTTCGTTTTTTCTTTGACTTGGTCACTGAAGCTCTGTAGGTGGGCGGTGCAGCAGACAGGAAAGGAGGATTGGGATATGGCAGAGAAGAGGTAAGAGGTAACAGTAGCTGGGGGAAGTTCTTTTGGATTTGTAGGCAGCTGAGAAGAGGCAGGGGGGTTAAATGCAGGATATGTACAGGGAGCAGAGACTGGATATGAGTATTTGGTTGGGAGCAGTGTATACTGGGTGGAAACTGGGTTTGGTATGGGTGATGGGGAAACATACATTCGGGTAGGCTGGTGTCTGATGGCAGAAGTGGTTTGTTTGGCTGGGGCTAATTGCATCATGCCAGACCATGCTGAAAGTATGGGTTGTACAAACTGTGGTTTTAAGTTTCCCTGTCTAACAAAAGACTGAGCAGACACAATGCACTCTGCAATCACCTGTGGGGAACAGCCAGAGTAGTGCTCACAAAAGTCGGCAGGATCATCTTCAAAAAGCCATACTAGGGATACAACCTGATTCATATTAAAAGGGGGAGTGAAATCATCATGGCCCTCAGGAATACAGGGCAGGGCCAGCTCGGTACAAATCTTGATCAGAGGCTGCACGTCCTCAAAAAGAAAACTGCCCTGATCAACGAAAACATGGGCTATACGGATGCACTCCAGTAGTTGCTCCCTAGTATAGTCACCTCTGTCATCTGTTGCCAGGAGCGAGAGATACAAAATATCTTCCGGATGCATTTTTCCTGGCAATAGCAAGTGTTCAGACCCAATTCCCAAGTGCAGCCGATCTGTTTGTATGGCTTCAGAATTCTGTCATGAGAGAGATGCCTAACACAGGCATCCGGCACAAGTGAACAGATCAATGGGCTGCACTAAAGGAATCAGGCTCAAAGGTAAGTGATAAAATATATATTTATTAAGCCTGGGTTCACACTATTGCGAATTCGCAGCGGTGGAAAACACTGCGAATTCACAGGACATTTGAAAACCCATTGTTTTCAATGAGGCATCTTCACATATGTCCGGTGCATGCGCACTGCGCATTGCAGAAAAACCGCAACCGACTATGGTGCGGTGCGGATCAGGTGCGAATTCAGGCCCATTATCTTCTATGGGCACGCATCTGATTCGCACCTGACTTGCGTCGTGAACAAAAATTCGCAAGTCATTGTACTACCTCTGAGGGGGAAGTCCGCGCCCAATTAAAAAAAAAAAAAAAACGTCATGGATTCCCCCTCCAGAGACATACCAGGTCCTTAGGTCTGGTATAGATTTTAAGGGTACTTCCTACGCCGAAAAAACGGCGTGGGGGTCCCCCCAAAATCCATACCAGACCCTTATCCGAGCACGCAGCCTGGCAGGTCAGGAAAGGGGGTGGGGACGAGCGAGCGCCCCCCCTCCTGAACCGTACCAGGCCGCATGCCCTCAACATGGGGGGTGGGTGCTTTGGGGAAGGGGGGCGCCCTGCGGCCCCCCACCCCAAAGCACCTTGTCCCCATGTTGATGAGGACAAGGGCCTCTTCCCGACAACCCTGGCCGTTGGTTGTCGGGGTCTGTGGGCGGGGGGCTTATCAGAATCCGGGAGCCCCCTTTAATAAGGGGGCCCCCAGATCCCGGCCCCCCACCCTATGTGAATGAGTATGGGGTACGATGTACACCTACCCATTCACCTAAGGTGTAAAAGTGTCAATAAAGAAACACACACAATTTTTTAAAATATTTTATTGCACTGCTCCGGGGGTCTTCTTCCGTCTTGGGGGGTCTTCTCGCCGGACTCCTCCGCTCTCTTCTGCTCTTTTACTAGTTCTTTTACCGAGCGGAGAAGCCCGGCTTTCTTCTTCGCCGCCGCCGTCGTCTGGGGTCTCGTTCCGCCTTCGGGGGTCTTCCGGGTCTCTTCTGTTCTTGCCGCTGTCGCCGTCTTCTGCGCCGCCGCCTTCTTCTTCTTCTTCTTCCGATGTTGACTCATCGCTCTCTCTTGCCGGATGGCATAAACGCGCTGTGTTGTGACTTATATAGGGACAAGGGGGCAGGGTCACATGCTCATGTCACATGGTGACCCCACCCACATCTGATGTCACAGTCCCAGAGGATGCTGGGACTGTGACATCATATGTGGGCGGGGTCACCATGTGACATGGGCATGTGACCCTGCCCCCTTGTCCCTATATAAGTCACCACACAGCGCGTCTATGCCATTCCGGCCAGAGAGAGCGACGAGTCAACATTGGAAGAAGAAGAAGGCGGCGGCGCAGAAGACGGCGACAGCGGCAAGAACAGAAGAGACCCCAGAAGACCCCCGAAGACCCCCGAAGGCAGAACGAGACCCCCAGACGATGGCGGCGACGAAGAAGAAAGCCGGGCTTCTCCGCTCGGTAAAAGAGCTAGTAAAAGAGCAGAAGAGAGCGGAGGAGTCCGGCGAGAAAACCCCCCAAGATGGAAGAAGACCCCCGGAGCAGTGCAATAAAATATTTTAAAAAATTTGTGTGTGTTTTTTTTATTGACACTTTTACACCTTAGGTGAATGGGTAGGGGTACATCGTACCCCATACTCATTCACATAGGGTGGGGGGCCGGGATCTGGGGGCCCCCTTATTAAAGGGGGCTCCCGGATTCCGATAAGCCCCCGCCCGCAGACCCCGACAACCAACGGCCAGGCGGAAAGAGGCCCTTGTCCTCATCAACATGGGGACAAGGTGCTTTGGGGTGGGGGGCCGCAGGGCGCCCCCCTTCCCCAAAGCACCCATCCCCCATGTTGAGGGCATGCGGCCTGGTACGGTTCAGGAGGGGGGCGCTCACTCGTCCCCACCCCCTTTCCTGACCTGCCAGGCTGCGTGCTCAGATAAGGGTCTGGTATGGATTTTGGGGGGACCCCCACGCTGTTTTTTCGGCGTGGGGGTTACCCTTAAAATCCATACCAGACCTAAGGGCCTGGTATGCTCCTGGAGGGGGAACCCATGACGTTTTTTTATAAAAATTTGGCATGGATTTCCCCCTCAGAAGTAGTACAATGAGTTGCGAATTTATGTTAGCAGCTGATTCGGACCTAAAGCGCGGACACACCGCAGAACAGCCGACGTTTCACTGCGCAGTCACGCAGGGCCTTCAATTCGCACCGCACTAGTCTGAACCCAGGCTAAAGGATAAAGACACACGTGAAAACCAACACAGCAAACCACAAACAAGCAAGAACGCAAATAATTCACAGCAAACCCCAAAACCCTAATCTAACTAACTAACTATAAATACACACAAGTAAATGGAACACATATATACAAGGCAGGGAGAAGATAACAAGGAACAGGAGGCCAGGTGGAGGAAGCAGAAGCAAGGGGAAGCCAAGGCAGGAATCAGGGGACAGGTCTCAGGAACCAGGTAAGGAAACAACGTCCAGGGCAGGAAGCGGATCAGGAACAGGTTTCAGGCACAGGATCAGAACAGGCAGGGACAAGGCTTGCAGGAAGGAATTCTGAAGCGCTGAGCTTCAGTGAAGGACGGACTTATATACTCCCAGCAGTTCCACATCAGGTGCAGCTTGATCACTAGCATGTCCATCTGCTGGGAGACCCCCGCTGGTGGCCACCAGAACTGCACCCTTTGATGCCGAAGGAAACAGTGACACCAGCAGGCGATCCAGGTAATAACACCGTTCCTGACAGGGGGAGAGAGATGTCAGGGATTAGAGCGAGAGGGGGAGAGAGGGGGCAGGGAGAGAGTGAGGGGGAGAGAAGGAGGGGGCAGGAGGAGAGGAGGGAGGGGGAGAGAAGGAGGGGGGAGATAAGAAGGGGGAGAGCGGAGGGGGAGAGCAAGGGGGAGGGATGGAGGGATGGAGGGGGGAGAATAAGGGTGGATGGAAGGAGGGAGAGAAAAGGAGGGGGGAGAGTGAGGGGAGAGGGAGAGAGCGAGGGGGGGAGAGAGCGAGGAGGGGGGTACATAAGGAGGGGGAGAGAGGGGACAGAGAGAGAACGAGGGGGGAGAAGGAGGGGGTGAAGAAGGAGGGAAAGGGGGAGAGAAGGAGGGGGGAGAGAATCATGGTAGTCACTTACTTAAATTGTCCCCGGGGGCTCTCACTCAGTGACTTCTCTCAATGTGGCTGTTGGCTCCTTTATCTTCCCATCCCCCACTTCACAGACGCAGCAGCACACAGGCATTGAGAGAGGGGAGGGAAAAGTAATGTGTGTGAAGCTCAGGAATGCTGGAGGGGACGGAGCATTGTGGGGATCCTCTTCTTCCAGGACAGCCACATTTCCTGAGCCGCTTGTCACTGCACACTGAGCTTTATATATTTTTTGGGGATATTTATTATAGCAAAATGTAAAAAATAATGTTTTTTTTCAAAATTGTTGCTCTTTTTTTGTTTATAGCGCAAAAAATAAAAACCGCAGGGGTGATCAAATACCACCAAAAGAAAGCTCTATTTGTGGGAAAAAAAGGACGTAATTTTGTTTGGGAGCCACCTCGCACGACCACGCAGTGTAAGTTAAAGTGACGCAGTGACGAATCTCAAAAAGTGCTCTGGTCAGGAAGGGGGTAAATTCTCCCGGGGCTGAAGTGGTTAAGAGATACATTTCTCGTCGAGAAACCCAGTAAATTTATGACTTACAGTCATATAGTCCCCTGGGCCTCAACGTGGAATGGAACATTAATTGCTATATTGATAATAGATAGATCTGGCCATCTTTAATTTATACCCTCATCCCTATACTTTTTTCTGTCCTTTTTTTCTGATTAACTATTTTGAGTGGCTTATTTTAAATTTTTATCCTATTTTTGGTATTTTGTGTTCTTATATCTTGTTATGTAGGAGTCATGTGTATTGCCATCCTAAGGGGACATTAATCTGTCCAATTGATTAGTGACATACACATCACTCAAATGAGGATAGTAGTGGTGTAGAAATTTAGGGTTGTAATTCGGTTGAGGAAAAACAGGTCCACGTGGAGGGATTTGTAGTGTTGGAAAGCCATTCTACGTTCAACTGGAGAATTAAATCCCTGATCATTATGAGTAACAAATTTACAGGGGAGGCCAGCAGTTACGTTCACCATGGTGCACCTAGGAAATAGAAAACTCACTCACCAATGCCCCAAAAGATGGTTTGCGGGATCGTCCAGCTGGTGAAGTTCTCCTAAAAGTCAGTGCCTAGGACCGAGAGACTCCAAAGTACATGAAGATTTGAGAAAGGAAAGAAGAGTGAGAAAAGGAACAATCAAAACCAGTACTGTACTACAAAATGCAAAGAACAATATTAGGACAAATCACTTACCATATTGTCAATATCTGAACTATAACAACGAAAAGAAGGGGTATAAACCCCTTGTCATCAAAATGTATAAGCTCTGGGTCAGACCCAGGACCAGTTTTGATCCCAGTTCCCTCAACAAGGAAGGGGAACAAAATCAAACAGGGGAGATGACTACCACCATGGCCGTTAACACACCCTTAAGTCATTAACTTCAAACCATACATTTTTAACGAGGAAATTCTCTTTGTGTCTTTTCACAAAACTAAAAATGGTACTTGTTTTTTAGGAGGGCGTTTCCTTCCTTCTTGAAGATAACAGAAAGCTTAGGAGTCATCAGAAGATACTCCAACTGTGATCCCACCCTAGAATTAATTGGGAACAATAGTGTCAGAAATAACTTGCAACGTCCCAAAAGGACCATGACAGCCATCGTCATCATGGAAGTCTAGCCTTGAGCTTGGCCTTGCTTCTTGTAGAGCACCACACTTGAGGTAGAGGGCTCTGCAGGGGCCTGCTGGTTGAAGGTTTGGATTGGGGGGAGCCTCCAGGTTCCATTGAGATCAGGCCCAGACTTTTCTGTAATGCTTCACCTTCAAGAAACCTTCGAGAAGGCGTGCTTTTTGTTACGGAAGGAGAAGTTCAGTCGAAACAAAAAGGCCCAATAGTATTTGATATTTTTACCAATAAGTGGTTGTAGCAGTGCTTTCAGTGCCCTGCGTTTTTGTACAGTAGCAGGCAAGATGTCTGCAAAAATCTGGAGGGAGTGATCTCTCAAGTGCAATTCTGCAATCTCTCTACCTCTAGCCATCACTCTTTCCTTCACCGCATAGTAATGAGGTTTTACTATGATATCTCGTGGTAAACCATCTGACTGGGGTGCAGTCAGGGCCCTGTGGGCTCAATCTAGTTCCAATCTGTGGGAGGGTATATCTGGAATAAGGTGTGAAATAAATTCTTTGACTATGGCTTCAGAATCCGTAAAGGTTTCAGGGATCCCACAGACCCTGAAGTTATAGCGATGAGAGCGGTTCTCCAGGTCATCAATCTTGTTCAAGGCGTCATCCAGTCTCTTATGCATATTCTCTATACAGTCAGTGTTTTGGTTGGTCCTGGTAAAGGTGTCATCTAGTGTGGTTTCCAGGGTCCCATTGAGGGTTCCCAGTTCTTGGAACTCATGTTTCAGATCTGAAGTTATGTGTTTACTGGCCTTTTCCAGGCCCTGGTCAAGCAGTGTGGAAAATCTTGCAGAAGTATGGGCTCTCCTGAATACCTGAATATGCAGTGGACGGCAGAGCAGCCTGTACAGTGGATGCATGAGGAGGGCTATCATCCAGGCTCCCCTGGGTGAATACCATGTCCCCCAGAGCCCTGTCCATATCAGACTGTGAGGAGAAAATGTCCCTTTCTGGTGAGAGTGAAGCTGCCTGGGAGGTTATTTTGATCGTCTCACCTGCAGGGCTATGTGATGAGACATTCTCCTGTTGTGGCTGTGGGGACGGCTGCTGTCTGTGTGCGAGCCACGCTGCTGCCGCCATCTTGTTTATCTAGGCACCCTCTGGCCCGTGTTCCGACGGCTGCTGTGGGGGCGATTTAGGCTTATCCCAAGCCGTAGATCTGGTCCCAGGGACGGTGGGAGTCAGAGTGGGCTGTTAGTAGTGGCAGGTGGGATCGCAAACTGCCCGGGTGTGTGGTGAACAGGCTGGCGGGGAGTGGAGTTGGGACTTCACACATCTGCCATCTCAGCCACACGCATGCGCACTGGCATTTGTTTGAATAATAATTATTTGTTCTTTATTACTTAGATTTCATTTCTCATGTAGCCACTTATCAACTAGAGAATCAGTCAGTTATGCACCAGGAAGTAAAGTAATAAAGAGGGACCCAGAAACCCCCTTAAAACAAATAAGTCCTGAAGAAGCAATATGCTCCATGAAGTGCATTTGACGGGGGGACAGGGAAAAGAAGCCTTGTCAAATATTCTCACATGTGTTTGTAAAATCCTTTGAATATTCGGTACTGTAATGTAGCAGGCATCCAACCCCATGTTCCGAGTGTTGTCCATACATATACTTTTTATTTTTTTAACAGTATTGTGTACCTTCTTTTAAATAAGATGTAATAAAATTGCGTTGGTTTCTGTTTTCCCTACAATGTACCTTTAAAGTCAAATTTTCTGGCGCAGCAGGGTCTGTCTCTCCACTGTGTCTATTAGCAAGATTGTTTTAGGATGTGGTACAGTGGGAGGTTGTAATACTTTATTTAGACACAGTAGTGTAGTAGTAGATACCCATCTTCCCATACTTTCACAAGTATCCCCTTTATTAGGGTTTTTAGGGCATATATAGCATTATTGGTAACAGAGAAGGATGTTATTTGAGAAATAATTATTGATATCTTTTTTTGATTTTTTTTTGGATTTACAGTTGGGTCAAACAATGTCGGACAATACAGGTCATAGATCACTTTATGTTACAATTTGAAAAAAATGTTCCTCTGACCAGGGGGATTCCCTTAAAGCAGAGCTCCACCCAAAAGGGGAAGTCCGCTTTAAGGCCTCCTTCCCCTACACCTGTTTGTGAAATGGAGCTTTTGGGAAGGAGGGGGGAGCGGGTACCTGATTTTGATATGTACCTGATTTTTGACATGTACCCACTCCCACTTTTGCTCCAACTACCTAGGCGATTGGAAGCAGAAGCTCTCCTCCCCCCTTCCTCCTGAAGTCTTGTGGGAAACATGATGGGTCCCAGAAGACTGCAGGACAAGTCACAGTGTACAGCCCTGCTTGCACATGCTCAGTGGGCACTCGGCTGTGAAGCTGCAAGCTGTCACAGCCGAGTGCCCATAGTAAAGATGCTGGCGCTGGCGAGAGAGGACACAGAGAGAAAACATCTGGGGTGAGCACACGGCTGGATTGTGGGACAGCTGAGTGGCTGTTTATTAAAAGTCAGCAGCTACAGTTTTTATAGCTGCTGACTTTTTATTTTCACTTAAGAGACTTGAGCTCCGCTTTAAATTGGATGTATTTTTGCAGAATTTGTACAGGGTTTTGGAATGGAAATCAAGCCTTTTTTGGCACATTCGATTCTTTGAAAGATATGCAGGAGACCTGAACCCTGGCAGGATGTATCAACCAATATGTGGACCAAGTAACTTAGCCACTGTAGGCTTGAACATAATTAATCTGTCTCAGGTGGAAAAGGAAGTGCCCAGTTTAGGGTTGATGTTCTGTCCAGTTCAACACATGGACCATTTTAAAATTATAAAGGATTTGACCCTTTTTTGCACAAAAGTTAACCTAAAAGTTCCCCTTTGATAAACATTGTAAAAACAAGAATAGTGAGGAGGCATTCATGGAAAAGTGGAAGGACTTTACAATTAAGGACTTCTGTGCTTTGAAGGAGGGACTTCAACCCTTCCCCCTGATTTTTTTTAAAATGCTTTGAAGTACCCCTGAGACTTTATTAGTAGTGATAGATATTTTGGTGATTTTTAGCAGCATTCCCCATTCCCTAGGAATTCAGGGGGTGCAGAGGTTCCTTTGTGAGTGAGAACAGAAATCCTGGGCTTACGTAGGTTAATTTTGGCACTACTTGAACATATTCTTACTAAAAATGTATTTACATTTGACAGGTTCCACTACCTCCAGGTACAGGGGGTGGCTATAGGTAATTGTGGAAATTCATATGCCAACCTGCACCTGGGAGCGTACAGTGTTCTTGTTGGACAGGTATGCAGATTTGTGGTCCCACGTACTGCTTTGGGGTTGTTATATGGACAATGTGATCATGTTTTGGACAGGTACAAAACAGCAGCTTAGGAATTTCATGTCCACCCTGAATGAGAATGCATTTAACCTTACATTCATGATGCAACATGATTGTTAACAATTCACTTTTTTTGTGGATATTTAACTTTTAAAACAGGAGAGTGGAGCATTAGAAACCACTCTGTACCGTAAACCTACTGCAGGGAATACTATATTAGATACAGAAAGTTCACATCCGATGCCATTGCTGCGTAGTATGCCCTACAGTCAGTATTTACATTTTAAATGTGTTTGTTCAAGTGATACACACTTTCAACATGAGGCGTTAAAGGTCAGACTGCTGGATAGAGGCTTCTCTCATACCATATTAAAAAAAGACTTTTAGGGGGGCTAGAGATCAAGCTAGACAAGATGCATTATTTAAATGAAGAAGTAAGGCAGAACCTGAAACAGTGAGATTTATCACTAATTTCTCTAAACAACACAAGTGTGAGCAACAGATCTTGCAGACTAATGACCTTATCATTACTAAATATAGATTACCCTGAAATTACATATAGAAGAGCACAGTCTTTATGACATAGGGTCACTAGAACTCACTTTCAGGTAAAAGACAGGGATATACTGTAGAACGTAGACCCAGTGGAACACATAAATGTGGGTCATGTGATTACTGTGGGTGGGTTTTTTAAAACCAGACACTTACCTTACCAGATGGAAGCATACACAGTTTTAAGTTTGTGAATTGCCAAACTAGAGGAGGGACATGTATGTATAGTACATGTGTAGCACGTATTTCATTGGTTAGACTAAACATTCCTTTTGGCAGAGAATTAATGACCCCATTTATTACATCAAAAATGGTAAATTGTCCACACCTCAGGAGACATGTTGGTAAACATCATAACTATAATATCAATTTTATCAAAATGGCTGCTTTGGATCGCATTTTAGAAGGTCCCAGAGGGGGAGACTTTGATAAAAAGATCTTGCAAAGAGAAGCAGGATGGATTTAGCAACTCAAAGCTACATCCCCCAAGACTTAACACTCAAAGCTTTAAGCCTTTTTTATAAATATTTGTTAGGTGCTTAACTCTCACCCTTTTATGTACCACCTGTATTATTTTTAATAATTGCCCAGGTGAATTTCTTCACCTCATTTTTATACCCGTTTGTGGGTTTCAGGACAATATGTAATATCTGACTATATTACTGACTGTTATCATTATGCTGATACCTCTACAAGTCCTTGCTTTTTGGACCCTGTCTGAACTATATGTTGTAAATAACCCTATGGTTTTTGTGTACTTTTTTATGTTTGTATTGTTATATTCATTTGTTGTATATTTATTTTAGTATGTTACTGCCCATGTTGTGGCTACTGGTGCCTGTATGGGTCTACTGGGTGGGCATGCAAGCCGGACCCTGCCCCAGGGTGTTTGGGGGCAGGTGTTTGGTCTCTAGCCCCAGGATGGTTGGCTCGGACTGTGGTATATGTTGGGCCCCATCCCTTGCCTCCCCCCTCCCGGTGTCTGGCGTCATCTTGCTCTGCCCTGTTGGGTGTTCCTGCAGCCTCTGGTGTCATGAGTGGATGCCCGGGGATTGTATGAGACCTTTATCGCACTGGGCAATTTTTTTGCACATGCACAATTTCAACACGCACACTGAGCAATGACATCATCCGACTGCACCAGACTCAGAAGTGGCTGGGAGCAGATGGTGCAGCACCATGGTGGTATATATGGGGCCATGTGCCGAAGCCTTATGGTGGTGGCATTTGCTGGTGGGTGGACAGACAACTGTGGAAGACTGAAGGGACAGGTGAGACTAGGTGAATGTATGGCAGAATGACAATTACAGAGAACTATAAAAATAATCTGCTGGGAGCAACATAGCCATTTACAATGTACAATCATTTCTGTTTGCAGGCTGCTGAGGAATTGGGGATATAGATGGACCTATTGATGTCCTGAATTCTTTCCTAATTTGCCTGATTTAGTAATATGGGCCACAATGAAGCCTCTAAAAGAGTAATATTGGACCCCCCCCCCTTGTTTATGTGTAATTTGTTGGGACTTTGTATAGTCTGTATACATGGGTACTTATGCCTACACCCATCTGTTATGGCAGGCATCCATTGTATACCTCCAGTCTTTTTTCCTCTCCCCCCTATGTGCTTATCACTGTGGAGGAGTGGGTTGCTTGGGATATATACAGTATATGAATTGGTAGTACAGTCTATCTAGTTTTCTTATCATGTAGGAGTGTCTGTGAATAATGAGCACTTCTCTATGCTTTTTACGTGTAGTTGGCGCTCCATTTAAGGTGGTTGTAATCATCTGTTCTGGAGGGACGTAATGAGCTAATATGCATAATTTTGGAGAATACAGATTTTATGGTTGCTTGGCACCATCTCCCTCTCCCCTCATTCCTGTTCAGCTTATGAGTACATAGCCCATATCCAAATTGATGAAAGTATGAAGTGGGATACTTAAATTATGATAGCTTAATTATGGTTAAGTTACTTCTTGTGATATTTTGACATTTAGAGGTGCCTGCCCCTCGGAAATCTATCCGTCTTGGCCTTGGGACACTATGGTCCTCATGTTCCCTATGCCCGCCTGAGAGAATTATTGTATGGTCATCTCAGTGCTTAAACCTGTGAGCATATTTTCGCTCCCTGTTACATATAGTGTATGAGAGTTTTTAATGTAAAACTGATGATAATAAGTAGCAAAAAGACACAAGTAGCAAAATGAAAACCTGGCCGAGATTTTCACTATTCTACTAAGAGTAAACTAAGAAAAAGTTTTGCCTAACAAAACTTCTTATTCTGCACTCAGAACTCTGAACTTGAACTAACAACGGGTGCTGTAATAAATAGAAAGCATAAAGCACCACTGAATGACTAATTTGTCTTTGTATATTTTTTCCTGATGGAAGTTTGCTCATAGAACAAAGCTCTGAAAGTATTGTGTTCAGGGGAGTTTGGTGGAATCAGAAATACATTTTCAGCAACCACAGCAATGAAGAACTTGCTACTGACAAAGTGAAAGATTTTAGATGCAGTGTTTATTAAATGCTGTAAAAATTATTTCAATTTGTTTTTTATGCTCTTACCTACTAACATAAGCTTTTCTCGTCTTTGGAAGCGTAAAACATTGACTTTCCACGTTTCCTTGTGTTTAAGCCTTAATTTCTAATATGTATAAGAGATTTACTGTATATGTTCATGAAAAGAGGCCTGTGGATTTCATTGCAGGACCACATTTTGTCTGCTTCCTCAAGTTTAATTTTAACTTGGTTCACTATAAATAGTAAGCTTTAATTGTAGGCATCTCTGGGCATAGGTGCATAAGCTTCACATTCATTTTATGGCACTGGGTGTGAAAATACAGTGCAATATTACCATATTATTTGCACATTGCGATTTGCAGTGCACACAAAATATGATTCATGGTCATTGTATAGCTGTAAGCCATAATCATCAAAATTAAAAGAAAGAAATGCTTGAAATATAGCACTCTGTGTGTAACACGTCTATATGAAATATAGGAGTTTCACTCTTTGAATTGAATTACTGAAATGAATTAACTTTTTGATGATATTATAATTTTATGAGATGCACCTGTATGTTTTGTTGCTTGTTTCATAAAGACTGCTAATATCTTTTTCATTTATGGTACAAGACTATAGCCTTATCAGTTCTAGAATTCTCAAAAGACTTTAAAGAAGTAGAAAAGCCTGAATTATACAAACTGAAAAATTGACCCAGTTAAGCTATTTTATATACGTTTGTCTCTATAAATGAGCGTAAAAATGAGCCAATTAACTATGGTTCAGGTTGTGGTTGGGTTCATGATATTCTGAAAACAGTATAAGAAAACCAATCAAACTAAATTGAGCTATAAAAATACCACTAAGAAACTCAAATCTGAAGTTACTCATGGATGGATGTAATAACTTGACAGAAATTAAATCTTGAAGCACAATAAACACTTTTTACCTTATCTAAATATAATGAGCTGTGGCTGTGATTTCAAGAAAATTTAACATGCTAATTAATTTCCTGTATTCCTTTCTATTCTGTTCTCTACTAAATTGACTGAAAAGTAAACTAGGTCTGTAGAAGGAAGTACTTCAGGAACAGGATTCTGAGACAAGTTTAAAATGACAGAAGGACAAAGGCTGAAATATGGCACGTTGAGCTTGGCCTAACACCCTGGTGTACCCTGTTCAACATTGCACCTGAGTGGTTCTCTCCAAGGTGCAAACAGAACTACTGCATACATGAGTAGGGAGCTCTTATGTTGTGAACTGGAGATATGTTTCAAAACTTAATTGCAAATGATGCCTTTCCAAAAATAAATAATAATTAAACTGAGAAAAAATATAATTACAAAAATATACAGAGGGGGCAACTAGTTACAAAACATACAATTGTGTGTGTATAATAATCAACCAGAAACCCACTTTTGGTGCACTCAATACGTTATAGGAAACTTACCTGAATCTTTGATGTAACAAAAAATAAAGGGATAACAGGTCTTTAAACATTGATGGGTGGTATATATCACTCCTTTTTGCAAGATGTTGAAGGGATGTGGCTACATGTTTCAGGGCAGACAGGAGGTGCCCTCCTGTCTGCCCTGAAACATGTAGACACACCCCCTCCACTTCCTGTCATCACCCAGCCGAGAGAGGTGCTGTTTGGGGTCGCAGCCATCTTGGCACTTCTGGAAGCTGCTGATGCCTATGTTCCAGCCTGAAGTCTGACAGCTGCACCTCCATCAATAACTCTGCTTCAACTAGCCACATGCCTGCTGAGCTCTGCAGCCTCACGATGATTCTATGGAGGTCCATATGGGTCTATGACAAGCCTTGATCTACTTTTCACTAGTGAGTGCATTTTTATTGTCTTTTATGCTTTTTTAATAAATCACCTACAGTGGTGTGAAAAAGTGTTTGCCCCCTTCCTCATTTCCTGTTCCTTTGCATGTTTGACAACACAAGTAAACACAAAATGCAATTTGTAAATGAAGGTGTTTATTATTAAAGGTGAAAAAAAATCCAAACCATCATGGCCCTGTGTGAAAAAGTGATTGCCCCCTAAACCTAATAACTGGTTGGGCCACCCTTAGCAGCAACAACTGCAACCAAGCGTTTGCGATAACGTGCAATGAGGCTTTTACAGCGTCCTGGAGGAATTTTGGCCCACTCATCTTTGCAGAATTGTCCTAATTCAGTTACATTAGAGGGTTTTCGAGCATGAACGGCCTTTTTAAGGTCATACCACAACATCTCAATAGGATTCAGGTCAGGACTTTGGCTAGGCCACTCCAAAGTCTTCATTTTGTTTTTCTTCAGCCATTCGGTGGTGGACTTGCTGGTGTGTTTAGGATCATTGTCCTGCTGCAGAACCCAAGTTCGTTTCAGCTTGAGTACACGAACAGATGGTCGGACATTCTCCTTCAGGATCTCTTGGTAGACAGCAGAATTCATAGTTCCTTTTATCATGGCAAGTCTTCCAGGTCCTGAAGCAGCAAAACAGCCCCAGACCATCACACTACCACCACCATATTTTTACTGTTGGTATAATGTTCTTTTTCTGAAATGCAGTGTTCCTTCTACGCCAGATATACTTGGACACACACCTTCCAAAGAGTTCCACTTTTGTCTCATCGGTCCACAGAATGTTGTCCCAAAAGTCTTGGGGATCATTAAGATGTGTTGTGGAGAAATTGAGACGAGCTTTGATGTTCTTTTTGCTCAGCAGTGGTTTTCTCCTTGGAACTCTGCCATGCAGGCCATTTTTTGCCCAGTCTTTTCCTGATGGTGGAGGCATGAACGCTGACCTTAACTGAGGCAAGTGAGGCCTGCAGTTCCTTGGACGTTGTTGTGGGGTCTTTTGTGACCTCTTGGATGAGTCGTCGCTGCGCTCTTGGGGTAATTTTGGGCGGCCGGCCACTCCTGGGAAGGTTCACCACTGTTCCATGTCTTCGCCATTTGTGGATAATGGCTCTCACTGTGGTTCGCTGGATTCCCAAAGCTTTGAAAATGGCTTTATAACCCTTTCCAGACTGATAGATCTCAATTACTTTCTTTCTCAATTGTTCCTGAATTTCTTTGGGTCTCGGCATGATGTGTAGCTTTTAAGGATCTTCTAGTGGACCTTACTGTGTCAAGCAGCTCCTATTTAAGTGATGCCTTGATTGTGAACAGGTGTGGCAATAATCAGGCCTGGGTGTGGCTAGAGAAATTGAACTCAGGTGTGGACAACCACAGTTATAGTATGTTTTAACAAGGGGGGCAATCACTTTTTCACACAGGGCCATGATGGTTTGGATTTTTTTTTCACCTTTAATAATAAACACCTTCATTTACAAATTGCATTTTGTGTTTACTTGTGTTGTCCTTGACTATTGTTTAAATTGGTTTGATGTTCCGAAACACTTAAGTGTGACAAACATGCAAAGGAACAGGAAATGAGGAAGGGGGCAAACACTTTTTCACACCACTGTAGATGGAGGTGTTCTCTTGTATTTGTTTTTTTATAGGAGACACAGATGGAAGCTGAAAAGCAATGGTGACTACAGGTTTACCATGCAGATTTGCAGGGTCAGGCATGCTAGAGTCTGAACTTGGATAATAAAGGAACTCTCTTAGTAAACCTTGGCAAGGCTGGAAGGGCAAAGCCATTGATTTTGGATGGTCTTTATTTTGATTTTATTTGTTGAACAAATGAAGCTTACAGTGATTAATTTTAAACTTCATAAAGAGGCTCTGTCTATTTGTTGTAAAGAAGGCTTTCTCTTGCAGGTAAAAGACAAATTATCCTGATATACTATGGTCTGCTAAAAACTCTCCTGTCTTGTTGAAGATGCTACCCGCTCAAAACAATCTTGCAGAAGAGGACAGCACACAATAAGAGGGGGCTATTATTTAAAGTGTAACTCTACTTTTACATTAAAAAAACAGCTCCTCTGGTCAACTATATACATTGCAGAGGTCTACCAATCATTTGCACTGAAGCTCACACATTGATTTCGCTCTGCTCCTAGTTCCTGATTCCTGGGTGGAAGGGTCTATAAACATAAAATCAGTCACAATGTTGCTATGCTAGTAACACGGCTGGGAACAGTGAGTCATTCACATGAAAAAATTTATTTTTTAAACATTAATTTGCAAAAAGGTTTATGACTATATGATAGCTGATCAGAGTGATATTCTTTCCCTAAGTAATAATATCGAGAAAGCTTCAACATAACATTAAACACAATTATATAGGTATAGAAAAAAATCCCCCTTTACAATAATCACATTTTGTTGCATTTCAGCCTGAAATGAAGACAGTTTTTGTTTTATCCAGCTGTATTTACTATACAGATGTGCAACTTATAAGATCCAAGGGGAAGATATAACATTAACATAACAGAAAAAAATAAATAAATCAAAAACAGAATCACTGAGTTGGAATAAGGATCACCTACCCCCCCCTCCCCTCCTCAAAATGACTTGTACACTCAATCAGGTATAGCTAATCACCTTCTCAATGGCACACAAAGCCATTTAACTTCCTACTGTGATCAGCTGTGGTCATTTTGATTAGCTCAGCATGAAAAGAGCTTTTCTGGAGCATTTCAGTCTCTGGTAGTGCAACTGAAGCAAACAATCAACTATGGGTGGCAAGGCACTGTCAAAAGATCTCCAGGATAAAGTTGTGGGCAGGCACAAGTCAGGAGATGGATACAAAAATATTTCAAAGGCTTCATTAATGTCTAGCAGCACAGTGAAGTATATTATTAAGAAGTGGAAGGTATTCGGTACAACATAGACCCTCCCTGGGTCAGGATGTCACTCAAAACTGGATAAAAGAGCCAGAAGGAAACTGGTCAGAGAGGCTACCAAGAGGCCTACAGCAACTCTGAAGCTGTTGCAGGAATTTATGACAAAGAGTGGTCATTGTGTGCATGTGACAACAATATCACAAATTCTCCATAAATTTAGCTTGTATGGGAGGATTGCGAGAAAAAAATTCACTTCTCAAGAAAAACTACATGCAATCATGACTGAGCTTTACCAAAATGCACCTTGAAGATTCTGAGGCCACATGGAAAAATTTAATTATTTTGCCCCTCAACACCAAATGATATGTCTGTTGGAAATCCAATGCAGCATGCAGCTCACCATCCATCCTATTTACAAAAGTATGTTAAGCACTTCTGCCTGTTATGAACATTTTGGGGGAAACCATGGCTATGACAGATTCAAAAACAATTATGACCGGTTCACAGACACATAAGTAAACTGGCAGTAATTAAGATTAACTTTGAGTTGGGGTACAGACACCAGGGCTCAGAGTTGGTCATATGTGCTGAAAAGTTGTCACAAATGTGACAGCTTCCTGCACAGGGCTTATGGCTGCTTGCACTCCAGCAGCTTCCAGCTTTCTACCAACTGTATATATATATATATATATATATATATATATATATATATATTTATGGTCGGAGCCCTCCGATCTTCGAGAGATATGAAAGAAACACATAAACACGTCACAAGACTAACAACATAAATAGACCTGAAGTGTGCCCTGGCCTGCTGTAAGTTGAGCCCTGGTGAGCTGGGCTATATGCCAAGAGAAGGGCACATACCTTGACAGTAAATGGATACTTCTGTAGAGAAGGATGTTTTAAGAGAAGTACTCTGAGAAGGGAAAAGGGTGGGTGGGTACCTTGCACTGGAACCGACACAGCCTGTTGTGGGTGGTCTGGTTAAATACCCTCCGGGCTCCTCCCATAATTACAGGCCACCATGCTGGCCTTCTTATTTATGGTCGGAGCCCTCCGATCTTTGAGAGATATGAAAGAAACACATAAACACGTCACAAGACTAACAACATAAATAGACCTGAAGTGTGCCCTGGCCTGCTGGGCGATAAGCCCTGGTGAGCTGGGCTATATGCCAAGAGAAGGGCGCAAAAGACTTGGTTAGGGAGGTAATTTGGTATTGTGTGAAAAGCCAACTGTGTGTGGCGGCATGACATGGAAGCCAGGATGTGATGGAGGTCTTCTGTTGTCGCCCTGGGGTTTGAGGCTAGTAACCCGTGAGACAAGTTCCAGGCTGTACAGTAGGCCTTTAGGGCATCGTGAAGGTGTTGTTCGGATGCGAGGTTAACTACGACCAATGTGGGATAAGAGACATGGTCGGGTCGGTTCCAGGTTCCTGCGAAAAGGACGACGCAAGGTTAACGGGTAATGTGACGGCTAGAGTATTGTTTGTCTGGGATGTAGACGCAGAGGACCTTTGATTGGTGCTGTGGGCATAGTGGCACCGGCCTGTGCGGGAAGGCCATGATGGCCAGCGACTTGGACCTGTTTATAATACTGGCTGTGGCTTGGTTGTCTGTGGTAAACGACCCTGTTTGTCTTGCCCAGTTGCTGCACCAGACGTGGCCTGATGCAACGATGGGGTAGAGTTCGAACAACGAGGAGGACTAAAATTGAGGCGAGGACCTGTGGGGGCTGTGGCGTCCATGACTACCTGAGGTGAAGAGGGAGATGCTGACGGAATGAACATTGGCATGCCATGCTGGTTCGTGGGAAATTGTCTCCCATGGGCAGATCCGTTGTTGCTGGCACGTCTGAATTAAGGATTTGGTGGGGGTCTTATACCTGGAAGAAAACACTAAGAGGCGGGAGGTAAAGGATCACCCCGGGTCTGAAGAAAGAATGGTGATAGTCATGGAATGGGCACCCTGCGTGCTAATGACCTAGATCCATGCTGTATGCAGATACGCGTCCAATTCTACCCTCCTGTTGGGGTTGCCCTGCATGCGCGTCTCCGACTGTCCCTAAGGCCAGCGCAAACTCTGAGACAGTGAGCTTGCGATTAAGTAAAGGGTCTCTGGCCTTCAGGATGATGGGGACGTTTCCCCTCTAATATGATTTGTTCTCGGCCAAGTTGTGTGCTGCTATGAGGAGGGATGCTAAGTTAACGTCATTGTTGTCCAAGATGTGTGTGTTTTTTTTTCTTTTTTCCAGAAAAAAAAAACGGAATGTATGTTTTCCTTTTTTTTTTTTTTTTTCCTTATATTTTTTTTTTTTTTGCAAAGCTTGTAAAACAGGAGAGAAAAGGGGGGGGGGAATATATGGGCGTTTTAAATAGATTGGGGAGGGGGGGAAGTGGGAAAACAGGGCAGGATACAGGGCGACAGGTATGGGGACAATCGGGGATTGCGCGTGAGCGTTGAGTGAGATTGTTTCTCTGGCCTATTTGGAAACTCAGGGAATGCGTGACAACCGAGGTGAGCCAGGAGGTGACTGGCCAGGTAACCGATGCTCGGGTGTCCGTCTGTGCTTGGCACGGACTAGTTAACCAGAGCCCCCCAGGGCGGTACTGGGGAGAGTGGCTGCTGATTGGTTGCTAAGTAGGAATGTTTCGATCTGTAGTAGTTTGACGTAGGTTCGGTCTGCTAATACTTGCACTGCCAGCAAGTCATGAGATTAGGTGACCTTGGGTAGAAAGTATGACAAAACATGAAAGATGACATAGAACGACTTGTGAAGCCGAAAGTGCGATTTTGCGACATGGACATGATAACGTAATGATTCGAGTTTAGTAGCTGAGAAGAGTCGGCCTCTTGATGTGCAGTACCTTGCACTGGAACTGACACAGCCTGTTGTGGGTGGTCTGGTTAAATACCCTCCGGGCTCCTCCCATAATTACAGGCCACCATGCTGGCCTTCTTATATATATATATATAAATACTATATATACAGTATATCACAAAAGTGACAACACTGAAGAAATTACACTTTGTTACATTGTAAAGGTGTGAGTGTACAGCTTGTATAACAGTGTAAATTTTCTGTCCCCTCAAAATAACTCAACACACAGCCATTAATGTCTAAACAGTTGGCAACAAAGGGGAGTACACCCCTAAGTATGTGCAAATTGGGCCCAAAGTGACAATATTTTGTGTGGCCACCATTATTTTCCAGCATTCCCTTAACCCTTTTGGGCATGGAGTTCACCAGAGCTTCATGGTTCCCCTCAATGAACTGTAGTTACCTCCTCCACCTTCCATTTGAGGATGCCCTACAGATGCTCAATAAGGTTTAGGTCTGGAGACATGCTTGGCCAGCCCATCACCTTTACCCTCAGCTTCTTTAGCAAGGCAGTGGTCGTCTTGAAGGTGTGTTTGGGGTCGTTATCACATTGAAATACTGCCCTGCAGCCCAGTCTCCAAAGGGAGGGGATCATGCTCTGATTCAGTATGTCACAGTACATGTTGGCATTCATGGTTCCCTCAATGAACTGTAGCTCCCCAGTGCCGGCAGCACTCATGCAGCCCCAGACCATGACACTCCCACCACCATACTTGACTGTAGGCAAGAGACAATTGTCTTTGTACTCCTCACCTGGTTGCTGCTATGCTACTTGACACCATCTGAACCAATTAAGTTTATCTTGGTCTCATCAGACCACAGGGCATGGTTCCAGTAATCCATGTCCTTAGTCTGCTTGTCTTCAGCAGACTGTTTGCAGGCTTTCTTGTGCATCATCTTTACAAGAGGCTTCCTTCTGCGACGAAAGCCATCCAGACCAATTTGATGCAGTGTGCAGCATATGGTCTGAGCACTGACAGGCTGACCCCCACCCCTTCAACCTCTGCAGCAATGCTGGCAGCACTCATAAGTCTATTTCCCAAAGACAACCTCTGGATATGACACTGAGCATGTGCACTCAACTTCTTTGGTCGACCATGGCAAGGCCTGTTCTGAGCAGAACCTTTCCTGTTAAACCTCTGTATGGTCTGGGCCATCGTGCTGCAGCTCAGTTTCAGGGTCTTGGCAATCTTCGTATAACCTAGGCCATCTTTCTGTAGAGCAACAATTCTTTTTTTCAGATCCTCAGAAAGTTCTTATCCATGAGGTGCCATGTTAAACTTCCAGTGACCAGTATGAGAGAGTGAGAGTGATAACATCAAATTTAACACACCTGCTCCCCATTCACACCTTGACCTTGTCACATGACACCGGGGAAGGAAAATGGCAAATCAGCCCCAATTTGGACAGTTTCACTTAGGGGTGTATTCACTTTTGTTGCCAGCGTTTTAGACATTAATGGCTGTGTTTGAGTTATTTTGAGGGGATAGCAAATTTACACTGTTATACAAGCTGTACACTCACTACTTTACATTGTAGCAAAGTGTGATTTCTTCAGTGTTGTCACATGAAAAGATATCAAAAAATAATTACAAAAATGTAAGGGGTGTACTCACTTTTGGGAGATACTGTGTATATATATATATATATATATATATATATATATATATATATATATATATATATATTGCTAATGACATCCGCGAGCATCCTTGTCCCTATATTTGCTTTTAGCTGTTGGCTGCAAAATCTACTGCTGGCAGCTGAATGGCTATGGACCAGTTACCCATTGTTATGATGCTGCTGGCTCCAGCTGTCCTAACTAGTAAGAGCACTTGCTAGCTAAGACACTCCTAAATTTGTGGAGGAGCACAGAAATTTTGAAATACAGTTATCATTTTCCTTCCACGTCACAATTGTCTGCCACTTTGTGTTGGTCTAGCACATAAAATCCCAATGAAATACATTTACATTTTTGGTTGTAACATGACAAAATGGGGAACATTTCAAGGGGGTATGAATAATTTTTCAAGGCACTGTACATCCAAACAAAGTCTTACAGTTTTTCTTTAGAAAGCAGTGAGTAAAAAAGTCTGACCCGGCCAGCATGGTTTAGATAGGGAACCTTACTCTCTGAGTAGAAGCAGTTATCCCTCTGCAGAGGTACAAAACACTCCCTGGCGAGGCGCATGCGCGGCAGCTCCCAAGATGGCCGCCGGCATCTAGAGCTCCGCTCCACCACGGACCCCCGCTGACCACCGGAGCTTAACGAGCGTCCCCACGCCCCGCACATCGGGCAATATACACGGGGGAAACCCCCAGGAACTAGCGGATGTCATCCCCGCAGGCCAAGCAGGACTTGTCTGGCCAGATGACGGCCACTCCTGGCCCCCTCAGCTACGCCAAAATGGCGGCGGCAACACGAGGCCTTCACCCCACTGAGCCTCAGGAATCGTCTATTGCGGACCAGGACCAGATGCCACAAGCCTTCACAGGTACCGATTACCCCCCACTCCAGCCTGCCAACTCCCCCTCTTCCACAGAATCCCTGCTGGATGGGCTGACTGCTGGATGTCCCACTTCCCCCATGATGGATCCCCACACAGGCCTCATGCTCACTGTCAGTGAAGCACAGGAGGACATCCCAGCCCCCACTGACTTTCCCTCAATGATGGCTGCATTCTCCCACATGCTTTCCAAAAGCCTGGCACTAACTGCTACGCAGATCACTAACTCACTACATGCAGACCTGCAGCAGATTGGGATGAGAATGGATATTATAGAACAGACAGCGGAACAAGCGGCAGCTCAGATTAACCAAAATTCCAACAGGTTGCAAGAAGTACAGGAGCAATTAGAGACTGCTTTTTCTAAGATCGATGACCTCGAGAATAGGTCACGCAGGTATAACTTCAGGATCAGAGGGATCCCCGAATCCGAAAAAGAGGTACAGAAAACAGTGAAATCATTAATAAAAAGCCTAATACCTGATATCCCTGACCACCGCCTGGAGCTGGATAGGGCTCACAGAGCACTGCAAGCACCCCGCTCTGATGGTCTGCCCCGCAACATTATTGTTAAACCGCATTATTATGCGACCAAGGAAGAAGTGATGCGAAAATCCAGATACGCAGCCAATCTCAACTTGCAGGGACACAAAATCCAGATCTTTGCCGACCTCTCACCATACACAATACAAAAAAGGCGAGCTCTCAAGCCATTGCTACAAGTCCTCCTGGATAAAGAAATCGCTTACCGTTGGTCCTTCCCTCTACGACTGAACTTTTCTTACAAGAACAAAGGCTTTGGCTTCTCCACTTTCTCTGAAGGTGAACGTCTTCTCACACAGCTCGGCCTGATTCAACTAGAACCGCAGACCTCTCAGGCTACCAGGGGAACCCCGACCTCGACGAAGAGACCTCCGCCAGCAAGCCCCCTGCAACACACCTGGCTGAAGCAGGGCTCCAAACGTACGAAAGAAAATCTTTCAACCTGAGACTTTGATCCTCGGTTACCAGTTAACACACTTCTCTCCTAATTTTGGTTCACCCTTTTGGGGTTGGGGGTCAGCTTTGGGCCCTCAGTTCCCCCTTCCTTTTGGGGAGGCAGAAATTGGGTTGCCCCCCCTTACCCCAAATGCACGGTGAACTAGGTCGAGCTTATCCATCGGTCTTCCCGTTTGGTCTTAGGGACCGCAGTTCACAATTCTGTTAGGAACCATGCATCAGCGACATTCCCACGTCGCTGCAGAGGGCAGATCCTTCTTTACTCTGGACAGTGACTTTCGCATACCAACGATCTGCCCTGACAGGTTTCATATGAGTTGCAATTACCCGGGTTTATCTCAATCTATACTGGTATATTATGCTGATGACTTCTATTCAGGTAGATGTAGAGGGCTCTCAGTACTTCAGTACCGTAGTAGATACATACCCCTCTTCCTGGTTGTTCAACTGTTCTTATTTTTTCCTGATGGCTCATTTACTTCCCACTGGCTATAATATGTTCCAAGGAAAGTATATTAGTCCTGTGTGGAGCTGCCGGGGACGATCCCCCCGTGCTTGCATTGTTATTTAGGTCTGCTGCTTATCTGTCTGACGACCCCCCCTTTTACTCCCCGGCCGGGGAGTGGGAGGGGTGGACGGCGGACGAGCATTGGGGGATCCCTTGGCACAGTTCTACCGAGCAGTTTACTTGTCAGAGATATCTTTTGTTCTCTTCACTTAGGGGACGCTCTGTAGTTAGGAGATGATAAGTCCCTCTGGGGCTTTCGGATATGAATGATCTAGGGTGGCGGGTCTGTGGTGGACCCAGTGCACCTCACTTGGACCAGAAGCCCTCCGGTGCTCCTGGCTCCTAGCCCGGATTTCCTTGCTAAGGTCTTCCGGCTCCTCAGGTATTGGGGGCGGTTACGGCTAGTCCGTTCCGCTACAGGGGTGGGCAAGGGTCAGGGGACCCTTATGTATACTTAATGGGTGTGATTGTTGCAGGATTGCACAATGTGTCATATAATGATATGCCTCTCTTCTCCTTCCTCTTTTGCTTATTCATTTCTTTTTCTTTCCCCCTTCCGAACGCTCCATACCGAGTTCGCAGATGCCTCAACTGTTCCCAGTCTTCTTACCCAGGCTCCAGGACCATTATTCTCGGGCGACCAGATGTTGACCTGATCCACCTTTCCCTTTGGCGGGGTAAGTTCCCAATTTTCGTTACCGATTACTCCCTTCTGACCCATAGCTGACACACCCACCAGTGCACCTACCTTAAAGATTATCTCTCACAACATACAGGGTCTCAACTCTCCAATCAAACGTAGGAAAATGCTGCAACAATACCACTCTTTACATGCCGATATACTCTTGTTACAGGAAACACACTTTCCTTCCACATTTAACCCCACTTTCCTACATCAACACTACCCCCAATTCTTCCTGGCCTCGGCAGAAAACAAAACGAAAGGGGTCGCTATCTGTTTTGCCAAACACATTAACTTGTCTCAACCCGAAACGATCAAGGACCCGCAGGGTCGCTACATTCTAGTGTCTGGTTATATTGACGGGGAACTGTACACTTTTGTATCCTACTATACGCCCAACAAGGGTCAGAGGGCCTTTTTTGAAGCTCTACTCCAAAAGCTGCAAAAACACCTTTGGGGCACGGTTTTCTTCGGTGGGGACTCAAATATAGATTTCGATTTTTCCCTTGACAAATTTACGAACGGCGCTACCAAACCCAGACGTCCCTCTAAACAGAGTGTTGCCATAGCGAAAATCTTAAATGCAGCAGGGTTGATAGATGTTTGGCGGGAGGTTAACCCTCATATGAAGGATTACACACACTTTTCGGCACCTCACAATTCCTATGCCAGGATAGACCACATCTTCACACGGCCTTCTACAACTCCCCTGATTAGGAGTTCCAAAATTGTTGATTCCTCTCTTTCGGATCACTCCATGCTGACCTTAATAACTCAAAGACCGGTAGGGATTGATCATCGCCCTCGCTGGCGACTGAGGGAGTCGCTCTTGAACAACCCTGTTCATTGCTCCTTATTAGAATCTGATATCCAAGAGTACTTCCTTCTCAACAAATCAGAGGAGGTCTCTCCCTCTATCATCTGGGCTGCGCATAAGACGGTGATTAGAGGGAAATTAATACAGCTGTCTTCTAAGCTCAAGGCAGCACATAGAGCAGACACTTTGAAACTTTCTGAAGACTTTCGCATTGTAGCTAAGGCCCACAAACGGAATCCCACATCTACATCCCTCGCAAACCTTGACTCAGCCCGAGCACGCCTAAATTTATCCCTGACCACGGCAGCGGCGCAACATCTTCGCTGGACGGGGGCAAGATTTTATGCCCAAAAGGACAGAATCGGCTCGCGCCTGGCAGCTAAACTGAACCCTAGACAGCGCTCGCAGACCTTCCCTAAACTTAAAGTGGCTTCTGGGGAACTATCACAGAACCCATCCAAGATAATGCACTCTTTCAAGCAATTCTACACCAATCTATACCAACAAGACCCTATCCTTTCCACAGCGCACAGGGACAAATTCTTAACTGACCTTCCCTTACCGGTACTGCTTAAGGAACACAGAATGTCCAGCTTCATCTCTTCTTATATACATAAAGATCAGGTGGGCTTCATTCCTGGGAGACAACGCACAGACCAGATTAGACGTGCCATTGACATAATTTCCCTACTCAGATCACAATGGGATGGCACACCCCCTCAGAAGGGTTTCCTTCTATCAATTGACCTTCACAAGGCGTTTGACTCGCTTGATTGGGCATACCTGTCTGATCTTCTCCAGAGATTCAGACATTTTCTCAGTATTATTAACTCCCTCTACTCTAACCCCTCTGCACAGGTGCACCTGCTGGGCAGATACTCTGACTCCTTCCCCATAGGTAGAGGAACCCGACAGGGATGCCCACTTTCGCCTCTCCTTTTTGCGATAGCTATCGAGATGCTAGCCATCGCCCTGAGGACTAACCCAGACATCAAGGGAGTCAAATGCGGCACATAGGAACACAAATGCGCTCTTTATGCGGATGACCTCCTTCTTTTCATCTCCTCCCCCCTCACGTCTATGCCTCTGATTATGCGTACCCTTAAAGACTTTAGTGGGATATCCGGTTTACGGGTGAACATGTCCAAATCACTAGCATTAAATATTACATTGCCTCCGGACAGCCTCAAACAGCTCACAACCAATTTTCCTTTCCCTTGGGCTCCCGCAACACTACCCTATCTAGGTATTAAATTAACGTCAGACATAAACGGACTTCTCACAGCCAACTACCCTGTCATGATACTCAAATGTAAACATGATATGGAGCGGTGGTCCAAGTGTGGTCTATCCTGGCTGGGCAGGCTTCACGCAGTCAAAATGACCCTACTCCTACGTATGCTCTATCTATTCCGCTCACTTCCAATCCCGTTCCCCAAGCAATTCCTCAACAAGTTACAATCGGACATATTGCGCTTCATTTGGGGGAAAAAAGGGTATAGGTGCCCCTCGGACACACTTTACCGCTTGAGATCGCAAGGTGGCTTAGGTCTCCCCAATCTCTGGAAATACTATCAGGCAGCTCAGTTAGCACAAATCTCTACAGCCTTCTCACAGAACACAAAACCAGACTGGCTGTCTATGGAAAAGCAAGCCATCCCCTCGAACACCATAGATTATCTACTGGGGTGCAAGCCCAGTCGCAGACCGGCCATTATGGCGCCTACTCTTTCACACTCACTGGCCCTCTGCTCCAAACTATTTACTCTGCCTACCATTGTTTCCCCAATAAGGCCCCTGTCACACCTATTTCATAATCCAGATTTTAACCCAGGGTTGGAAATTCAAGCCTTTAAATGGTGGACGGACAAAGGCCTCTATCGGATAGGACACTTCTTTTCCCCCTCAGGCCCCATTACCCTGTCACATTGTCAGAAAAAGCTGGATATGCCTAACTCCGAACTCTTTAGGTTCTCACAGATTTCCCATTTTCTCCACTCAATCTGGACCACTAAACCCTTGCCCCCTACTATCACTACCTATGAACACTGGTGTGTCAATCTAATGGATCAGAGGGGAGGCATCTCGTTGATCTACGCAGTGCTGATGCATAGGGAAACCAAACCTTCTTACGTCCGAGCCTGGGAAGCAGACATGAATAACACTTGGGACACCGCAACTTGGTTTCGAGCTACGGACAGAGCTTTCAAAGGTATCCTTAATATCTCTCTTATTGAAGCTAGTCTAAAGGTACTGATCAGGTGGTACTATGTTCCCTCCAGGCTGGCCAGGCTATTCCCAGGTACTCCTCCGGTCTGCTTCAGGGGATGCGAGATGGAGGGCTCTATGCTTCATATCTGGTGGACCTGCCCCCGCATCCGATAGTTTTGGCGGAAAGTTTTTCGTAAATCAGCACCTTAACAGGTACCGCTGTACCGCCTCACCCTAATTCAGCTTTGTTCAATCATCCCATAACTGGACTTCCTAAAGCATTCCAGACCTTGTCCTTTTTTATCTTACTGGGTGCCAAAATAACGATGGCCAAGGCCTGGAAGAAACAATTTGTCTCCTTTCGCTCTTTAAAACAAAAGTTTTGTGGATCATGGCCCAAGAACAGATCGTGGCCTAACTGTATGACAAACTGGAGAAATTCCAACATATATGGAGACCATGGGCCACTTTCTGTAATATCTCTCTAATTCCTGGAATTCCACCCGGTACGACGATCTCTGGGACTATTAGTTGACTCCCCTTACCAGTTCCCCACCCTCTTCTCCCTCACACGTTTCTCTCTTTTCCTTTCCTGTACTGCCTCTCTTGGCAAGGATAATTTAGACTCTTGCTGAATGATAGGCTCCCTGGGCTCGATTGACCGACACTACTGTCTTGTCGGAACTTTTTATGTCAAGACATAACCTGACCCTGTGACGGATATCTGGTGTTTCCCACTCCGTGGTGACAGCTTGATCCCTTTTGGGGCACCCGGGAGTCTGGGATCTCTTGGATTTCTCCTATACCTGACTCTTTAAGACGTTATATAGGGCCATATACAGGGACGGAGCCTTCCTGTACCCCCTATATTCAAGAGTTATGACTGGTTATGTATTATTGCTTCATGTAAACGGATCTTACTATATGTGACACCACATCCCTTGAATGTGAATGTGATTATATACGTGTACTTACATGCCTGTTAATGTTCTGTTATTGCAAAAAAAATTCAATAAAAATTATTCAACTTAAAAAAAACACTCCCTGGCACACCTATAATTCTGCAATCGGTAAAGCGTATCCTTCCTGCTGATTGGGGAGCTCTGGCTCGGCAGGGGGCATGTATAACCTCTGCAGAGCGATCACTGCTTCCACACGAAGAGCAAAGTTCTTCTCTACAGCATGTATGCTGGGGTCATGCTTTTCTACTTTGGCCTTTACCCCCATATTTATATTGAAATTAGACACATGTCCATAAAGCTCAACCGATCGCTTGTGTACTCATGCACCTGGCATGTATATAACAAAGTTAGGCTGAAAGTTCAGCTGGGCTTTAAAAGGAAGAGTGAACTACAAGTCTACTATCACATACTCAGGGATAAACTCTGCTAGGGGAGCACACCACACACACACAACAGTAAAGCATAGATAATAATAAAGGGATCTGGACGGCAACAAATAATTTTATTAGGCATTTAGGAGAAAAACATGACCTAATTTTTTTAATAAGTTTAAATAATGCATTTTTTTTTTAAGTTTTAAAACTTGTAAACGAAAGTTTTGTCTTTGTGTTGTTTGCCTGCTGTGAATTGACGGTAATGGAAATTATATGATGATGGCAGGGATACCTTTGACTGCCTCCCAAAGTGGCACATTTCTTTTCTTTTTAATATCCATTTATGTGCAATTGTATGCCCAGCACGAGTCTCCATGGTTACAAGCCACCCAATACCTCCTGAAGAATTTGGATGCTTCCCGATTTTAATATTGGCATGTACTTGATTAGATCTTGTTCTATTCAAGGTTAGCTAATGCGTTTGTATAGCCAAAGTTTGGCTGGGCAAATTATGTACTGAAGCTAAGGATTACACCACATTACATACGAACTGTCCTTTGCATAGATTTTTTTGAATATGCTCATTTATTTTCCTTTAAATATTATGTAATTGTAATAGTAAAATAGTATATCTTTATACAGGTCTGTTTACTCCTTTGAATGAATTAAAATAACTGAAGAACTGTGAATCTACAACAAAATGAATCTGTTGTAAGCAAAAGACATAAAAAGCTTACAGAAATATTCTTAGAAAAATAGATACAAAAACCTCTGAGTACTGAAAGGGTTATTAAGGTAACATCAACAACTGATAGTGGGAGAATTCTGCATATAAAATGTGTCTGATGATATGTAACCGAAAAGTGTGCATTTAATAAAATTGAAGTCATTTAGTATCATTTTTTGTGCAATAATGCATCACATATTGTTTTCTAACTGCAAGTAAATCATTGTAAGCTATCAAGCATGTATTACAACATGACATTAGGTGCAACAGCTTATTTAAATGCACATTACAGAGTAATTTTGTGTGCTGCTGTACACATCACTTTATCCATTTCACTCAAATCAAGTAGGACATTAGTGCTACTTGCATGGAGGTTTAGATTTTAAATTAATTTACTTCTAGTTTATAAGCAAGCTTTGTGTCATATTCAGCTGGTGGTGAATATTAATATGACAAAACTTTAGAGAAACTATACACATATATTTATTTTTTCAGAAAAACTGAATACATAACAATACTTTAAATCTTAAAGGGACAGATTATTGCATCATTATTACTAGTGACATAAAACAGTTAGTGACAGTTAACTGTCAGTAGTAAATAAGACATTTTTCAATTTCGTCTTTCAAGAACTGATGCAAATGTGTAACTTGTTCTTAGTACATCAGTGCTTTATTATATCAGCGGTGTGAACAAATGATTCAAATTTTGAAGGCCTCACTCCAAGACTTTCCAAAATCAGTTATCTGTAATGTTTTGGGCATTGGTGGTTTCCTTATTACCTGCAGAGTATCTTGTGATTCATGGTACTCCATACAGTGCACAGACCTCAGTGAGTGCTGAAGATGTAAGCAGAGGGACAACTCCATAGTTATTTCTCAACAGGACCCCTTCATCAAGACAGCATGACTTGTGGATAACAACAGTGCCATATGTGTTTGCCTCTTTAAGCATGCATTGGTTGATTACGTTAAGTAAGTAAGGTGTTAGCAGTAGTGTAATATAGTAGAGTAATGTAGAGCAGTATAGTAATGTATTGTGCTATCCATGGGTAGTAGTAGGCAATTAAAGGTTTAGGCAATAGTTTAAGCTTGCATCTCAAAATATATCCAGTTAGCTACATGAAATGTATCACTTACATTTTAACTTCTATAAGGTAAAGTGTGCCAAGTGTGTAGAGTGGACTTTACTATTAATCACTTCAATACCAGATGCTTTCTTCCTGCCCAGGCCAATTTTCAGCTTTCAGCACTGTAAACTTTGAATGACAATTGCACGATCAGCAACACTATACAAAAAATAAAATGCCACAATTTTTTTACACAAATAGTGCTTTCTTTTGGTGAAATTTAATCACCACTGGGTTTTTTTTTTTTTTTTGCTAAATAAAATTTTACTTTGTTTCTGTTCTAAAATGTTGCATATAAACAATCTTTCTTCGTAAAGTTTAGGTCAAAATGTATACTGCTACATTACTTTGGTGAAAATAAATCAAATGAGTGTATATTATTTAGTATGTAGGAAAGTTATAGACTCCACAAATTATGGTGTATATATATCTGAAAATCGATCAATCATAAAGTACTGGGGGCCTATCTCATTTCTTGAGGCCCAAAAATGTCAGGACAGTACAATTACTCCCTAAATTACCAGTTTTTGGAAAGTAGACAATCCAAGGTATTTAGTAAGAGGCATGGCAAGGTTTTTGAAGTAGTATTCTCTGTCACAATTTTTGGGAAAATGAAGAAATTAAAAAAAAAATTGTTTTCACTTTTTTGTTTTATACCAGTGCAGTACAGTGTCATTATATAAATGGTGTGGTAGTGATCGGGGACACTGACCAGTGATAGTATGTAAAAAATAAAAAATGAAATGTAATATTTTTTTTTAATTTTTAAAATATATTTGTTCTTTTTTCATTAATTGTTTACAATTTTTTTTTACATACTGTGACCAGAGCAATACAGTGTTACTATAGTAACACTGTACTACTCTGGAGAGGTAATCAAGATTTCTTTAAAAACACTACGATTGTTTATAAAAGTGATAATCTCTGTTATAAGCAACAATTGTATTTCTGAATATAATTCATTCATTCAGTGTATATTATTGTGATTAGCTGTGATCGGCCACAGCTAATCACATAGTACATATGGGCTGTGATTGGCCCTGTTTGTGCCATGTGATGACTGTGATGAATCACAGAGATCAACACAATAGTGGTATGAATGGAAGCCATCTATTGTGCACAATTGTTATGTAATCTACTGTGATTGGTCACAGCGATCACATGGTACTGAAAGCAGCCTTGTATACTGATCTGTCATGATAGATCCCGCTTCAGCATGGTCTGTGGGGAATGTGTGAGGCATGATCCTGGGAGGACGCCATATGATGTCCACCTAGGATAACAGAGATCCTGCCCGGCCTATAGACAAATAACTATAGGACGGGAAGCGGTTAAGCACTGTTTACTAGAGCCTAGAGATGAGAAAATTCTTAAAAATTAGGTCAGTGGTGATTCGGCTGAACTTTTTTAAAAAAATCCACAAACGCCACAAGAACTTTAGAACTGGAACCTGAATAAATTCAATGGGAATCTCAACCAGGCTCCAAAAAGTATCTTTCACAGAGCAACAAATGATACAAAATTTTGCAGAAAGGGTTGGAAAGCTCCTGGCAGGCAAAAACTGTTACTCTGGAAAAATCTGAGGGAATATTAGCAGATTCTAACAGTCATGGAAGTCTTAATGTGTTTTCTTTAAAAAATAAAATAAAATTCTTTGAGCCTGGGGGGAATTAGGGGGGGGGGGGGCAGCTTGGCGTGCTTAGACAGCAGTAGTAGAAATATGGCCAAAAGTAGTGAAAGCATGAAAAGTACCATGAACTACTTATTTCAAAAATTATACCAGGGATGCTAGGATTCCTCAGAGTTTGGATCTGACAGATTTAAGTAGTCATGGAGTGGCAAGGTAATAACTGTGGTAGATATCAAGTAAATGGATACTGAACATGTCAAGCCTTAAAACTGTGTGTGTCCATAAATTGGCATCAAACTCTGGTACCCCAAATTGTCCACAGGTAACATGTTAAAAGCCTTTACAGATCATAATTTTAGAGTAAACTGTGAATAATGGTTCTAGAATTATTGCTTTAACTTCAATGTGTTTGATTATATTGAATTCTTGTAACACAATCACTGTTATCACATGTAGGCATACCCACGTGACAGCATTTATGGAGTGCCAAGTTCTCTTTAATGAGCCAGCGGGTGTATATTATAGCCCTAAAGTCTTCCCTGCAGCTAATCAAGCAGAGGTCATCCTCCATTAGATGCTCTCTCTGGAAACACCTGCCATGCCCATCCTGAACATGTAGGTGGGACAGCAGAAGATTGGAAATGAATCACTTCCACCAGAAAGCGTTTTACTTGACAAGCGTACAAACATTCCCAGCTGTGAGTATGTTTAAAAGCCCCTATTACCATCTGCCATTTATAAACAGCAGTGAGACTCAAGAGGTTAGGAATAGGACCTACTGTATATTACTCTACGTAGATCTATGTATGCAAGTGTCTGTGCTTGTGAATGAAGAACACCACACAAAAATTGCTTTTATTGGTGCCACATGCAGGTTTATAGATACACATGTGAAACAGAATGCTTTTCACCTGTACTTGAGTTTTGGAAACAATAATATATAATAATATTTCCTGAGATATTGTGTGACAGCATCCCTGGGTCTATGTGTGAGACAGCTAGTAGGGAGCATTGCTGTGGCTATACTGACCATAAGGCATTGCTGAATGCATGTCATCTTTAGAAGATACAAAGTTCGGTGCTTGCATAGTTAACTGGGATGTATTCTTTTTTTAACATCAAATCAAAATATATTGAATTAAAAATATGCAAAGTTTACCTCACCACCTCTTTGGACATCCGATTGTTACCATTTTGTTGAAGAAAAAAAATGCAGCTTTAACTATGCTCAATCTGAGAATTGTCTATACTGTCATATAAGTTAAATGGAATTTTTTTTATTACTCTTGAGAGAATCAATGCAGGCCTAATGCTTTAGTTTTCTTTGGAGATTGTCTTTCTTGAGTTCAAAACACAAATATTTAACGGAGATTACAAATGCCACTCAAGAATACTGATTTTGTATTCACAGAACTATTTCTTTTGTAGATATACAGTGCTTACAGGGTCATTGCCATGCAGAAAGGTAACTAGTTTAAACCTCCAAGCTGTTTTTTAACCATTCTGTTTTGGTATATTCTTGTTTCCCATGAATATGAAATATTAATTTGGACCAAGAGCTTAACATGTATCTCATAGGTTTTCAGCTTAATTAGCTAATTAGCATGTTTAGAATTGACCAGCAATAGCAATCCACAATATTAACAAGCTAAACAATTTGCCACCCCTATCTTTTACAGCATAATCATCTTTATGTATAAAAACGTAAGCAATACATCCATGTTTATGTCATATTTTATCACACAAGGCTGTTAGATATCCATTGGCCTTACAAATGCTTTAACTAACTAATGACTACAGATTCAAACTGGCTTCTATCCAACGGCCAATCAAAGTCACTGATGATCTCTATATAATTCAGTAAGGAGTTTATAATGGATGGAATGTTCTAATACAGAAGATTGCACTTTAACTAACATCAGACTAGGGGATGAAGTTGCCTGGATAGGTAATTATTGTTTTGATGGATCTGGATCTCAGAATCAATACATGGATCTTAGATAAAGAATACCTAATATGCAATATTAATATGAGAAAGACACTATGGGGGTTATTTACGAAAGGCAAATCCACTTTGCACTACAAGTGCACTTAAAAAATGCACTAAATGTGCACTTGGAAGTGCAGTCGCTGTAAATTTGAGGGGTAGATCTGAAATGAGGGGAAGCTCTGCTGATTTTATCATCCAATGATGTGCAAGCTAAAATGCTGTTTTTTATTTTATTTTCCTTGCATGTCCCCCTCAGATCTACAGCGACTGCACTTCTAAGTGCACTTTCAGTGCACTTTCAAATGCACTTGTAGTGCAAAGTGAATTTGCCTTTTCGTAAATAACCCCCAATGATTGTTAGGACCACATCAGCATAGTGATGACATGGACTCTGTCAAGCAGTCATGCACTGCATTTTTTTGTTAAAGAAATTTTATTAGTATAAATTGGCAGATACAGATATATTTAACAATAACAGAAACAATTTTATGAAAGAAAGCAAAACACCCATGGATATGGTGATAATTAAGGTAGCAAAGAGTATAGACATTCACATGAGAGTAAGGACAGGGGAGAATCCCTGCGCAACGCATCGATTGGCATCATTTAAACCATAAACAGTAAACTATGTAGCACCAAACAGGCAAGAGGTAAGAGCAGTAAGGACAAAATGTGTACGGGAAGTAGGATGAAGGTATCGTGAATAATGTAGATGGGTGTAGGTAATATGCATGTAGAAGGCAGTTACAGGTAGCCTTCGTGTCCGAATTGATGTCCCCACCCATCCACCCCGTGAGGGATCTTGCTGTGGATGGGCGCGGTCACCGACGGAGTATAGGTGAATTAAGTGGGGTAAACGTTTGAGTGAGTCGGGTCAGAGGTGAGTAATCAGTGGATGATTAATAAGGTTGGAAGAGGGTTTCAAGGGGGGTTTTGTTGGGTGGGGGGAAGTTGTTTAAAGTGTTTCCAACATGCCCATGTTTGTTCATGGGCGGATGTATCATCCTTGGATTGGTGGATCAGATTTTCCATCTCCTCAATCCTATCAACCCTACGAATCCATTCCTCTATCGAGGGGGGAGAAGAGCACCTCCAATGTACAGGAATGCATTGGTTAGCCACGTTGATGAGGTGTATAGTAAGGGAACGTTTGTAGGATCTTGTGGTGTGATGTAGCAGGAAATGTGCAGGGAAGAGTGGAATGGGGAATGTCATGATACGGGATATAAGGGATTGTATTTCCTTCCAGAAAGGTTGGAGTAACGGGCAATCCCACCAAATGTGGAGCATGGAGCCGGGGGCGGTATTGCACCTCCAGCAGTTGGGTGAGACACTGGGATGAAATTTATGGATCCGATCGGGGGTTCTGTACCATTTGGAGAAGATCTTATATCTGTTCTCTTGAACAGATACATTAAGCGAACCCTTATGTATGAATGTGAAGGTGTTTTCCCATTCTCTGGGTGAGAAATTTATGTTAAGTTCTGATTCCCAGCGTCTGACTAAGCAGTCATTTTTAATGTCGTATGAGGAGAAAAGAAGAGCGTACACCTGGGAGATAACATGTTTCTGAGGTTCAGTCTGAGAACATAGATTTTCGAATGGAGTGTAGTCAGAGTGCCATGGAGTCGTGGGTTTGGTCGTCTGAAGGAAATGGGTGATTTGCATGGATTTGAAAAAGGATATTTGATATGTAGGGAAGGTTGCAGACATGGTTTGGTGTTGCATTAATTCCCCATTGATATAGAATTGTTTGGCTGTCAGATCACGACCGTCGGACGGTACTGTCGGATCACTGCCCTGAATGTTTGTCGGAAAGGCCGGGTTATCAGTCAGGGGGGTCATTGGGCCAGGGGTATTCAATAATTTGGCATGTGTACTAGCTAGACGGGAACAGTGCAGTGTGGGGCCTATGAATGGGTGGTGTGTTTGGGAATGTGAGACGGGTGTAGCCAAGGAAGATGTGAGAGGGGGATCGAGGTGAATGATTGTTCAAGGTGGACCCAGTCCTTGTGTGCTTTGTGTATGCGCCAGTCAACTACTCTGGTTAGGTGGCAAGCCCAATGATATTTAGCAATATCTGGTAGTCCCAGACCTCCTTTCAGTTTAGGAAGCGTTAAGCGGTCCCAACTTAATCTCGGAGCGTTGTACGACCATATAAAATTTCTACACATGCGTTTGAATGAGGAATGGAAGGACGGTGGGAGCTTGATTGGTATTGCTTGTAGCAGATATAGTAGTCTGGGCAACACATTCATTTTTATAATGGCAAGTCTACCGAACCAGGAAAAGGAGCCAAGGTGCCACTTAAGGAGATCAGATTGAATGGTTTGTAGTGCAGTTTGGAAGTTGGAGGCGAACAAGTCAGAGAGTTTTAGGGGGATTTTAATACCTAGGTAAGTAATTGCATTAGGTGCCCAGGTGAATGGGAAGTTGTCCTTGCACTGCGTCACTAAATTTGGTGGGAGGGATATGTTGAGGGCATGGGATTTGCTGAAGTTAATTTGGAGGTTTGATAGAGATTTAAAGAGGGCAAAGTCTTTAAGGAGGTTAGGGATGGTGGTCACGGGGTCTGTCAAGAATAGCAATATGTCGTCTGCATATGCCGCAACCTTGTACGTCTTTTGGTCAATTTGTAAGCCTTTAATATCTTGGTTACTCCTGAGTTTACAGAGAAGGGGTTCCATAGTAAGTAAGAATAGTAATGGGGACAGGGGACAACCCTGGCGGGTACCATTGGATACCGAGAAGGCGGATGACAAGTGGCCATTAACCCTGATCTTTGCTGAGGGAGAGGAGTACAATAGCATTATCATTTGGATCAGAGAGGCAGGTATTCCAACAGTGCGTAACGTCGCGACCATGAAGTCCCAAGCCACTCTGTCAAACGCCTTCTCGGCATCGAGAGACAGGAAAAACCCTTTAGTATTGGATGTGGTGAGCCAGTGGTGAATGTTCAAGGCCTTAGTGGTGTTGTCTCTGGCTTCCCTGCCAGAGACAAAACCAACCTGGTCCAAATTAATCAGCTTAGTTAGAAAGGGTTGTAAGCGATTGGCTATAATTTTTGCATATAGTTTGACGTCTACATTAAGTAGCGAAATGGGCCTATAATTGGAGACTATAGTGGGGTCTTTATCTGGTTTAGGAATTAGAGTTACATGGGCTTCCAATAGATCTCTCGTTGTAGAGGCATTGGAAGAGGCAATGTTAAAGGCCTTGAGGAAGTGAGGGAGCAGGACAGAAGGGAACGATTTGTAATAGCAAGTGGTGAGACCGTCAGGGCCCGGACTCTTTCCGGATTTTAGTTGTTTTAGGGCAGTCAGAGTTTCGTCCATAGTAATAGTCGAAGCTAGAGCTTCCGTGTCTTCCGGTGGGAGGGGGTTGGGAGAGTATTGTGCGAGAAAGGAGTCAATGGCATCCTGTCGGGTGGTATCTCTAGAGAGTGGGTCATTAGTCGGTAGGTTATACAGTTTGGAAAAATAGGTGACGAAGTGTTGGGCGATGTCTTCGGTTTTAGTCAGGGATGTACCGTTGGGATCCTTAAGCATATGTATAGTGTGGGAAGCTTTCTTGGTCTGTAGGGCTCTGGCCAGCATTTTGCCGGATTTATTGCTGAATTCATAAAACATTTTCTGTGAAAGAGCGTATTTCCGACGTAGCGATGCATTTATAGCAGTAAGAAGTTCCTCCCTAGCTAAAAGGAGTTCAGAATAAGTGTTATGTGCTCTAGAAGCTTTGTGAGTCTTTTCCAGAGTTTGTATTCGTTGAGTCAGTTCGTCAATGTGAGCTCGTCTTAGTTTAGCCCTTGCAGCTGCCAAGGAGATAAAATGACCCCTCAATACACATTTGTGGGCAGCCCAAACGGTGGATGGGTCAGTGTCATTTGTACTGTTTTCTGAGAAGTAATGTGTGAGGAGAGTCAGCGTTTTGGAGTGTGTGTCTAAGTGTGTGTCCAAGTCAGAGAGAAGGGAGTTATCGAGGCGCCAAATGCGGGAGGTGGGCGAAGTGAGAGGTAGGGACAAGGTCATGGTAATTGGGCAGTGATCCGACAATACCATAGGTTCAATGGTGGCGTTAGTTAAGTGGGAGAGATCGGGTTGAGAGAGAAAAAAATAGTCCAATCTCAAATGTTTATTGTGAGGTGCAGAAAAAAATGTATAGTCTTTACCGTTTACTGTGTGTAGTTCTAATTTAATCGCCTTGAGAGCTCTGTATGGCAGGACTGAGTTACCGTTGGAGGAGTCTATGTTTGGGCAAAGAGTGACATTGAAATCACCCCCGACAATTAGTGTGCCTGATTTAAATGCAGTCAGGAGGTGGAGAGTATTGCGGATGAACGTAACTTGATGGGAGTTAGGGTCGTACAGATTAGCTATGGTGATCGGTTTATTATGAAGCGTGCCTTTCAGGAATAGATATCTCCCTTTTGGGTCCTGTTGGGTTGAAATGTTTTGGATCGGGCAGTGTTTTGAAATGAGTATAGACACCCCCTTAGATTTGGCGTCTTCATTGGATGCGTGGAATACTAGAGGGTAATGGTTGTTTCGTAATTTAGGAATAGAGTCTGATCTGAAGTGTGTTTCTTGAACTAGGGCAACATGGATTTTGGATTTGTGTAGTGAGAATAGAAGTTGGGCGCGTTTTTCGGGTGTATTGAGGCCCTGGATGTTCACTGAGCATAATTTAAGTTGTGGGTGGGGCCTAACATCCGATGGTGGTGGGCTGGAGGGTTGCATAACGTCTGTAGGAGCTTGTCGGATTGGAGACAATCAATAATATTGATCAAGCAGGGGTTATGAGGTGTTAGTTTCAATAAGGTGTGTGGAATAAGTGTGGAGTGGGGTAAGCCCACTAAAAGATGCCGATGAGGGGGAAGAGAAGTAGTTTCTTCCAACCGCGGGGAGAGGGGGTGATCAGGTTAGTACAGGGTGGAGAGGGGTACGTCCACAGAGAACTGCATGGGCGCAACCCTGAACACCACTGTGTGGGGGTTGAAGCAAACCAGGCAAGAGGGGATAAGAGTGTAAAGGGTCGCAGGAGTATCTCCCGTTTGCCCGACCATTCAGCATTTGGGAAAGACATAGCATAGGGTGCATGGTATGGGGGAAGGCGTTGTCATGCCATTTGATAGAGAACTGTAACCATAAATGCAACGGATCAACGTTCAAAAAAAAAGGTGGCTTAAGGGGGTATACCTGTAGTGTAAGACCATAGGGTGGTACTAAAAGGAATGCTTTTACCTCTGCTGCATAACTAATACCAAAAGCATAAAAATCAACATCAAAACGTCAATCAAATCAAGAGTGACCTCATCGAGCTGTGGGATCATGGTCATGCACTGCATTTTATACACACTTTTGATTCATTTGCATTACTTTTATTATTATTTTTGTATTTTTATGTATATATTTTAAACACGAAAACCATAGATGTACAGTGTACAAAATAAATAATACACAAGATTGCACATTAGAACAGGGGGCTACACAATTTACTTGTACAAATTAGGTACTTGTAGAATGCATACAGCAATCATGAAGAGTTGAATGTTCTTCTGATCTAAGTGATGTCAAGTATTGAAATATGGTGTGTGTGGAATATGTATCAGAGTGTTGCTCTGGGTACCCTGTGGGGAGTGTTATGCAATGAAACATATATTTAGATCAAGGGGGATGCACTATATCCAAGTTTGAAAAATATTGGATACGGTTGCTGACTGTGTGCCACATCTTCCACAAAAGGAAGGAATATGGCTGTTCATTTTGTGTAATTCGGTAAGGTATATTTTGGATTTTGATAGCACCATAGGCCTGTTTAATTATTGCAACGCATTATAACATACTATTTGCAAATATAACAAAATGTTGTTACATCTGGGTGTTTTATGTGGCTTACAGAATAAAAATGCACATTTGAGCAGAGTTTATAATAATTGGCTTGAGGATTACCAGTTGCGGTTCTTGTTGGTTTATACATCATTAAGGAGTCACCACCAGAATCAGTACAAGCAGTACCAGATTGTAATGGTAGGTACATGGACATTTACCTGTTTTATTTGCATAGGAAGACTGTATCTGGCTTTGTTTATGGGGTATGTTCAGTCACGCTGAAAAGAATAAACTAGAAAGGTAGCTGCATAGGGAACAAAAAGTTCTTACAAGTTTTTACAAGAAAATGTAAAGGGAGAATAGTGTCATAGCTGTCTCAGAGAATCACACCCCAATAACACGTACAGTGTTTATTTTAATTTGTTTCCGGGAATATAGTGTCCTATGCTACAAGGTCTGTTATGCATAAGGCCATGGTTCCCAGACTTTATTATACAGATCTAGAGAGTTATAAATGCATAGTGCAAGGCTTTCCATTGTCTGTACATTTCAAATTCTTGTAAACAAATAATTGCGGTCAACTTACCTATTATAGGGGACCTCAAGTGTGGCTCATTACCAAACAGTCTCACATAATATTCAATATATGTAATTCTACAAAATGCTATCAAAGACTGCATACATGCAATAGGAGATGATCACATACTACTGTCATAGCAGCCCAAGGACCAATAAATAAGTGTCAAAGGAGTTCAGGTTGGGCATGAGGTGTACAAAACAGACAGTAATAGAAACATTTGTTTATAACCACTACATTACTACACTGATACTGAGAATGGCAAACAATCAATGTGCCTCTTGGCCACATTAACTATGTTACTGTGCTGTTACAGAATATCTCCAGTAACAACCTGCCCTATCCTGTTGGTATCTGGGAATAAACTCATTTACCAATTGGATTAAAATTAGTATTTTTATGTGTTACCTATTTTTCAAGTCAAGTTAGCATAATAAGGACTATAAATGTCTATTGTTTGCATCAGCATACCTGAATCATTTGTTATCTGGATGTTCTTGTTGTTTAAAAACCACAAAACAGAAATACACTGACCTGGTGGTTTATGCATGACAAATGCTATATATTTTTGTGCATGTTCTGGGCATTTTACAGAATTTATGTGCTAGAAATAATATGTTACCTAACCAAGCAGAAGAGCCCCGTGTCTGATCAAATAGTCATCAGAGTTGCGTTTTTCTCCACAAAAGTGCTTGTAGTCCATATACGTGATTATCACCTGGGACCATCTAATGTAAAAATTAGTCTTTCATGTACCATAACTGCTGTTAGGCTGTCTAAGGCAACTTTTAAATCTGAATAACAAACATAAATGAGCTTATATTTTTCAGGAATAAAATTGAAAAGATGTGTGCTGAATGTCCTAAAACGTATTCTCTTAAATCATGCAAGAAAAACTAGTTTATGAGAGGAAATTTCATTTGATTTATTCTGGCAGAATAATGTAACTTGCCCATTTACTAGGAACAAAAGCTTTCTGAATATTCAAAAATGTTCATTACTGGATTCACCAATTACGTTTGAAAACATCTTTTTCATCTATCACTTTGCATGAACACATACCAAGCTAAATTCTGCTAGACAGTGCATATCTATGTGCTCCAATATTATTAATATTATTATACAGGATTTATATAGCCCCAACAGTTTGCACAGCGCTTTACAATACAAAAGGAGTCAGTGCAGTTACAATACAACTGTCAGGGAACGACTGAACAATTAATTTAGTCAGCTATGTCGATTGTTTAATCGATTGATGGACAGTGACTCTAATACAAAAAATATTTTTTAAAAATAATTAAGCTGACTCAATTAATTATTTCTGAGTTATTTTGCCATGCAGAAATCCTTTGAATAACACAATAAGATCCGTGTAAGTATGGGCTGAAACTATTAAAAAGAAATGAATATTTATTTACAAGTCACTTTACAAACACCACTAACCGTCAGATTAATAGTCTCACACAGACACTATATTTTGCAATGAATTTCGCTAAAGCTTGGTGTGACAAACTCTCCTGGGACAGAGGCTTTTGGAGGGGACTGCAAGCTAGACTATTGCCTACTGACTATGGGCCCTGGCTTATGAGTGAGTACTACTCTTTGGGAGGTGTGTGCCTGGGGGACCCTTGGAGTAATGTTACTTATGATTCAAATCTATGTCTCCCCAAAACACAAGGACTCTGGGAACTGGAGGACCCATATACATATTTGGAGTCTCTAGGCCCAAACCAAAAATTACTGATTCACACTGTGAGACTCAGAGCAGATTTTAATCTCATCAGCTCAAAGCAACCTGTATGGGGTCTATTGATATAATGTGTTTATTGTAAATAGGTCTCTCCCATACTGTGCCTCCCAAGTGTCTTTCTCCCATTGTTAACCTGTTGCCGACCAGCCGCCGCAGTTATACTGCAACAGGTTGGCTCGGCTGTGCCAATCGCCGTAGCTGTACGTCGCTCGTGCGCGTGATCAGATTTGTTACAGAACCAATCGATCTACAGGCCCAGGCCAATCATTTCTGGCCTGGATCTGCTGATTAGGTCTGGCGAATGAAATGCCTCCTCTGCCTGTGTAATGTAAACACAGGCAGGGGAATTTTGTCATCTCCAGTCGTGGAGCCCTTTTCGGTTCCAGCGCAAGAGGAGCAGACATTCATAGTGAGCACTGCACTAACACCAGGACACATAGGCACACTTTTCACCCCCAATCACCCTCTGATCGCCCCCAGTTAACCCTTTCACTCCCTGTCACAGTGCCACAAAGTGCAGTTTTCAGATTTTTCACTGATCATTGTACTAGTGTCACTTGTGACACTAAACAGCGTTAGGGAAGTTAGTGGTAGGCCCAGGTAGGTTTAGTGTACCCCCATATATTCCATAAAGGTTTTAACCCCTTGATCACCCCGCAGTTAACCCTTTCACTCCCTGTCACAGTGGATTTAGTATAGTGTACAGATCTCTTTTCTGATCACCGTATTAGTGTAATTTGTGACTGTAAACAGCGTTAGGGCAGTTAGTGGTAGTCCCAGATAGGTTTTGGGTACCCACCATATAGTCCCTAATAAAGGTTTAACCTCTTGATCACCCCCAGTTAACCCTTTCACTCTCTGTCAATGTGGCTTTAGTTTAGTGTACAGATCTTTTTTCTGATCACTGTATTAGTGTCATCGGTTAGCTAGTTAGCATCAGTTAGGTGTCAGCGTCAGTTAGCTTCAATCCCAGACAGCATCAGATTTTAACCCTTTGATTGCCAGTAGCAAAAACACACACGCACATACCATACACCTCCCTTAGTAGTATAGTGTTTAATCGGATCAATATCTTTGATCTGATCAGATCTATACTAGCGTCCCCAGTTGTAAAGTGTTCCCAAAAATGCGGTGTTAGCAGGATCAGCCCGGACACCTGCATTTAGCCACTCCGCCCAGCCCTGCCCACCCAAGTGCAGTATCAATAGATCACTGTCACTTAAAAACACAGCACACAAAACTGCAGCATTAGCAGAGTCACGCCTGATCCCTGCTAGCACTAACAGTTCATTTTTTTTGTAGCAATTCAAGCAGTCACTGACAACCAGGTGCTCTTTTACCTGTGAGTCGCACTAACTGTACCTATAAATTCAGTGGCCAAAAAGTCCAAACAGAGGTACACTAGTGAAGAGGCCTACACATTGCTGAGCATGACAGATGAGAGCGAAGTGGAAGTCTCACTGTCAGATTCAGGCTCAGTATACAAACCTGTAGAGAGCAGCGGTACCTTGACAGATAGCTCTGATGACTGAGTAGTGGTCCCAGCTAAGGTCGGGCATACCCGACCCCGTTCTTCTGTTGCTGAGGTGCAACAACCGCATGGTTCTCGTATTGAGCAGAGAGCCAGTACTAGTGCCACTCAACCTTCTGGTGAACTGGCAAGCACCAGCAGCCTAGTACATCCTGGTCGTAGACAAACCAGCACTGCATTAACTCTTGGTGACGTGGTGAGTCCCATAAGTGCAGTTCAAGCTGGTGCGGTGGCTAGCACAAGTAGTGCCCCGTAGCCACCAAGAATTCAAAGACATTTAGAGAATTCAAATTCTGATTGGCAGCCCACCACTTCTGCAGCTCCCGTACTTCCCCCATTCACTGGCCAGCCCAGAATTCAGGTGGAAACAGCGTATTTTAGTACACTTTTATGAACTGTTTTTCACAGAAGATCTGTACAAATCTATTGTGGACCAAAGCAATTTATACGCTGGTCAATTTAGCACCGCAAATCCAAATTTAACCTTTGCCAGATTTGGCTGAAAACCTATAGCAGTTCCTGAATTTAAGACCTTTCTGGGCCTATCCCTCCTCATAGGCATTACTAAAAAGATTGAGTTGTGGTCATATTAGTCCACTGACCCAATTCACCATATGCCCGTGTTCTCTGCTTCCATGACCAGGACTAAATAAGAGCAAATCTTGTGGTTCATGCACTTCAATGACAATGAACTCTGTCGTCCTCGAGGTGACCCTGAATACGATCAGCTCCACAAAATTTGGCCCCTCGTAAACCACTTCAACCAACAGTTTTCAGCTTTGTTTATTCCCGATCAAGTTGTCTGCGTTGATGAGTCCCTGATTACGTTTACTGGTCACCTTGCTTTCCAACAGTTTCTCCCCAGCAAACATGCCAGATATGGGGTCAAGATGTATAAGCTCTGTGACAGGGCCACAGGCTATACATATAGTTTTCTTGTTTTATGAGGGAACAGATAGCAGCGTGGAGCCCCCCAACTGCCCAGACTACATAGGGAGCAGTGGCAAGATTGTTTGGGACTTGGTGTCACCCTTATTGGGAAAGGGGTATCACTTGTATGTGGACAATTATTACACAAGCATGCCACTTTTTAGTCACCTTTTTAATTCACGAATTGGTGCATGTGGCACAGTGCCATCTAATTGCCAGGGCTTTCCCCAACAGTTTGTAGATTGTAGATTCCCAACTTAGACGGGGAGAGAGCCTCCTTGAAGTGTAATAAATTGCTTGCAGTGAAGTGGGAGGGACACACAGAATGTTTTTGTTCTGTCCTTCATTCATGCAGATACGACAGTCCAAATTACAATGGCGACTGGTGTTGTTGAGAAGCCCCTCTGTGTCCATGAATACAACCTTAACATGGGAGGGGTGGACTTCAATGACCAGATTATGGCGCCGTATTTAATTGCCCGTAAGGCCAGACGCTGGTATAAAAAAGTGTCTGTATACTTATTCCAATTTGCTCTGCTGAACGCTTATGTGCTATACAAAGCACCAGGAAGAACTTCCTAAAATTCCAAGAAGAGATCATCACAGCCTATCTGTTTCCAGACGGTGCTGTGGTCAAACTTCCCAATGCAAATGCAGTGAGCTGGCTGCACGAGAGGCATTTTCGGGATGTCCTCCCTGGTACCCCTGCCAAAAGAACACCCCAAAGAAAATGTGTCTGTAGAAAATGCGGATATAGGCGTGACACCCACTGTTATTGTCCCTCCTGTCCTGACAAACCTGGTCTCTGCATCAGTGACTGTTTCCGTCGCTACCATACACTAGTTGAGTATTAGCATAGGGTACAGCATGGCACAGTCCTAGGGTACACCATCACACACAGTCTCGAAAGATGTTAGATGGCCATCTAATTTTGAGAGACCCTAAGCTGTAAAATTTATAGTTTCATTAAAAAAAGCCAAAAATAGTTGTTGTTTTATTGCTTTTTTCTCTCTATTGTTCTGCTCTGTTTTACTGTATTTTATGCTTAACTGTAATGTTTTATTGTTACTGTGTTTTATTGTGTTTTCTTTGCAGACATGTCCTACTGTTATATTGTAATGTTACTGTGTTTTATTATTAAACATTGTTTGCTTTGCAGGTACGCCATTCAGCTGAAGCACAAATTTATTTATTTTGACAGCAACAGGGTTTGCTCTCATGATACATAAATCCGTGACTCCAGCACTGTAGGAGGTGATTTCACCACCACAGTTAAAAAAAGAGCATATATGCCGAAGCATGGGGGCAGGGGTGGACATTAGGGGCGTATTACCCCTATGCTTCACCATATATTTTTATTTACCTTTTTCTTGGCAGTTTTTTATTCATCCACATCGATTGATGTGAATGCAAGAATTTTGTGGGCTGAACGAAAAAAAAAGAACGGTGCATGTATGCCCATCATTAGAAGTGGGTGGATGCAGGGCGGTATTCTAATGGTGGGCATACCACCGATCGATCACTGTGATGCATAAAAAAAAGAACATTACAATGCCCAACAAGGGCCAGCAACGTACTGGTATGTTGCTGGTCTTTGAGAGGTTATACCAGAATGATGCCTGCAGGTTTAGGTATCATCTTGGTATTGTTTTTTTCAGCCGGCAGTCAGCTGTAATGAAAAAGCAATCCTAGCAGCTAATTAGACGTTAAACTGTTTTTACAAGCAGTGGGAGGGAACATCCCCCCCTCCCGCCATCTTCCATGGTTTCCTCTGGCTCTCCTGTCCCGCCGGGAACCCAAGAATGCAACCGGTGGTTCCGCCACCTGACCATACAGCTGATTGGAGACTAGAATGGCTCTAATCGTCTCTATGACCTAAGAAACTGGAATCTACGACTTCAGATGCTTTAAGGGCTGAGGAGAGATCTAGAGTCTAATAGACCCCACATTTTTCAAAAAGAGTACCTGTTACAACATATTGCTATCATAGGGGATATAATCATCCCCTGTGATAACAATAAAAATGATTTAAAAAAATGAAAGGGACAGTGTAAAAATAAAATAAAAATCTAAATTAATAATTAAAAAAATAAAATCACCCCTGCCCAAACCCCCCTCCCCCCCCCGTGCACACTTTCAAAGTTGAACGCAAGTGTCAGTCTCGTGCCGTATGTAAACAGCAATTGGACCATGCTTGTGAGGTATCACCGAAAACGGCAGATCGGGGGCAGATCTCCTCTGTAAATCTAAAGTGGTAACCTGTCAAGGCTTTTAGAGTTTTTTAAATGTATATACAGTGGTGTGAAAAAGTGTTTGCCCCCTTCCTCATTTCCTGTTCCTTTGCATGTTTGTCACACTTAAGTGTTTCGGAACATCAAACCAATTTAAACAATAGTCAAGGACAACACAAGTAAACACAAAATGCAATTTGTAAATGAAGGTGTTTATTATTAAAGGTGAAAAAAAATCCAAACCATCATGGCCCTGTGTGAAAAAGTGATTGCCCCCCTTGTTAAAACATACTATAACTGTGGTTGTCCACACCTGAGTTCAATTTCTCTAGCCACACCCAGGCCTGATTATTGCCACACCTGTTCACAATCAAGGCATCACTTAAATAGGAGCTGCTTGACACAGTAAGGTCCACCAGAAGATCCTTAAAAGCTACACATCATGCCGAGACCCAAAGAAATTCTGCGAACCACAGTGAGAGCCATTATCCACAAATGGCGAAGACATGGAACAGTGGTGAACCTTCCCAGGAGTGGCGGCCGCCCAAAATTACCCCAAGAGCGCAGCGACGACTCATCCAACAGGTCACAAAAGACCCCACTGTAGTTTGTCGTTGCTGCAGGGGTGTGCATAATTTTAACCACTTGCTTACTGGGCACTTAAACCCCCCTCCTGTCCAGACCAATTTTCAGCTTTTAGCACTGATACAATTTGAATGACAATTGCGCGGTCATACAACACTGTACCCTAAATTTTTAGCAATTTTTCCCCACAAATAGAGCTTTCTTTCGGTGTTATTTGATCACCTCTGCGGTTTTTTTTTTGTTAAAAAAAAATGAAAAGACAGAATTTAAATCAGAATCATAAAATTTTGCAAACAGGTAATTTTTCTCCTTCATTGATGTACGCTGATGAGGCGGCAGTGATGGGCACTGATAGGTGGCAGTGATGAGCACTGATGAGTGGCAGTGATGGGCACTGATTGGTGGCAATAATGGGCACTGATTGCCTACACTGATAGGTGGCACTTATTGACTGGTGAGCATTGATAGGTGACACTTTCTAAGGGTCTAAAATGGTGATTTTACTCCCAACTACCTTTCACAGTTTTGGAGGCCCTGAGATGTCAAGATAGCACAAACCCCCCCAAATGACCCCATTTTGGAAAGTAGACACCCCAAGGTATTTGCTAAGAGGCATGGTGAGTATTTTGCAGCTCTCATTTGTTTTGGAAAATGAAGAAAGAAAAGGAAAATCAATTTTTTTTCAAATTTTTTAACTTTGTGACAAAAAGCGAGATCTGCAAAAAACTCAACATGCCTCTCAGCAAATAGCTTCCGGTGTCTACTTTCCAAAATGGGGTAATTTGGGTGGTGGGGGGGGGGTGTTTGTGCTGCCTTGGCATTTCATGGCCTCTGAAACTGTAATAGGTTGTGAGGAGTGAAATAAAAAAATGTACTTTCTTAGAAATCCTGAAGGTGGTGATTGTTTTTGGAGTCCTGTATGCAGCTAAACTCCCAAAAAGTCTCACACATGTGGTATTCCCGTACTCAAGAGAAGCAACAGAATGTGTTTTGGGGTGTAATTCCGCATATACCCATGGCATGTGTGAGCAATATATAATATCAATGACAATTTTGTGTAATTTTTTTTTGTCATTTTTCAATCACTTGACAAAAAAATTAACAACATGCTTCTCAGCCAATTCCTTGGGGTGTCTACTTTCCAAAAAGGGGTAATTTAGAGGGGTTTTGTACTGTCCTGCCATGTTAGCACCTCAAGAAATTAGCTAGGCAGTTATAAACTAAAAGCTGCGTAAATTCCAGTAAATGTACCATAGTTTGTAGATGCTATAACTTTTGCGCAAACCAATAAAATGACACTTATTATATTTTTTTTTACCCAAGACATGTGACTAAATATATTTTAGCCTAAAAGTATGACTAAAATTGAGTTTATTGGATTTTTTTAATAACAAAAAGTAGAATTTTTTTTTTAAATCTTCTGTCTTTTTTTGTTTATATTGCAAAAAATAAAAATCCCAGAGGTGATCAAATACCACTCAAAGAAAGCTCTATTTGTGGGAAAAAAGTACACACATTTTGTTTTGGTACAGCATTGCATGACCGTGCAATTACCAGTTAAAGCAGTGCAGTGCCAAATGGTAAAAAGTGCTCTGGTCATTAAGGCTTGATTCACACTAATGCGTTTTTTGATGCATTTTGCAGAAATGCAGGGATTTTTTTTAACATGGGCTCCTATGGAACATGTTCACATCAATGCATTTTTGTGCCTCTGCATTTTTGGAAGGGGTCGTTGACTTTTTTCATGCAAAATGCAGCGTTTTGCATGTAATAGAATTCAATGGACCCGCATCCAAAACGCAAGTCCCACGTTTTTACCGCGATTTTTAAGTTGCGTTTTTTTTTTACACTATTTTTTACACTTACTTTTGCTAAGGAGGGGGCTCTTCCTTAGCAACCAGCTATATACAGTGTAAAAAAAACACACAATACGCAAATCGCGGCACAATCACTGTAAAATTGCTGTAAAAACGTGTGTCCAAAAACGCGGCAAGCACTGCAAAAAGCACTGCAGAAACACTCAAAAGCAACATGCATAGATGTGAATCGAGCCTTAGTGGGTAAACCCTTCCGGGGCTGAAGTGGGTAATTGTGATAATTAAGTCACCTATTGTTTCTGTCAGTCTGCTCATCTCCTGAACAGGTGATTAATATTGTGACCACTGTACCTTGTTATTGAACCATTGTGGGATGTTTACGCTCCTGATATTATGTTATGTACTTTGTTGTGACCTTGGGGCCAGGCAGTCTGACCTGGAGGGAGATCTCTGATTATTCACAACATTGTCCAGGTGTCCAGTTGTTTAATTAACTTAATGTTTATAGTATATGTTGGTTGTTGTTTGGCAATGGTAATTATATTCCTTTTTACAGTTTGTATTGTTAGGTTAATATGGTCAGGAGGGTAATATCCTCCTGTGGGGTATAAACAGTCCTTCTCAATCTTTTGAGTTTACCTCACATCTTGTCTGTGTATGATGTTTGGGGTAAAAAGGGCTGGTATTAGCTCTTGGTCTGCTCGGAACGGTTTGGAGGGCAGGAGGCACCGAATTAGGGTGCCAAGCGGTTCCGTCACACTTGGGTATCCATATCCACTTCAGCTCCGGAAGATTTGTCCCCCTTCCTGATCAGGCCATTTTTTGAAATACAGCTCTGTGTTATTTAACTGACAATTACACAGACGTGCAACGCTGTACCCAAATAAAATTTATGTAATTTTTTCCCCACAAATAGAGCTTTCTTTTGGTGGTATTTGATCACCTCTTTGGTTTTTATTTTTTGTGTTATAAACAAAAAAAGACTGACACATTAAAAAAAATATATACTGTATATTTACTTTCTGCTATAAAACCTATCCAATCTAAAAAATGTTATTTCTTCATCAATTTAGGCCAATATGTATTGTGCTACATATTTTTTGTAAAAACAATCTCAATAACTATTATATTGATTGGTTGCACAAAAGTTATAGCGTCTACAAACTATGGGATATATTTATGGAATTTGTATTTATTTTTTACTAGTAATGGCAGCAATCAGCAACTTATAGCAGGACTGCGATATTGCGGCAGACAACCAGACACCTAAATTACACTTTTGACACTTTTTTGGGAAGCAGTGACACCAATATAGTAATCAAAAATGCTAAAAAAAAAATGTGCTGTCACTGTGCTAACACTGGCTGGGAAGGGGTTAACATCAAGGGTGATCAAAGGGTTAAATGTGTGCCTGACCAGTGTTTTACTACTGTGGAGGAGGTGCTTTTACTAATGGAAGGCATTGATCCATGTTCCTACTTTACAGAAACACAGAATCAATGCCTTCCACACTGACATAAAGGCAATCTGCCTTGTTTACATAGGCAGACTGTCAATCTGCCTGTGTAACGAATGATTGCCTGGTGCCGCTGATCGGGCCTCTGGTGAGCATGATCTTGCGCAGCGCAGCCGCCCTGTAGCAGTAAATCTGCTATGGGGCAGTCGGCAAGTGGATATATTGGATTAACTTAAATAATTAATTTCCCCTCGTAGGCAGCATAACCATTTATAACTAAACTTGGCACACAATATTCTGCGTTTTACAGATTTCAACTGTTATTCTCCTGCAGAAAGAATAAATGTCAAAAGATGTAAAAGTGTGCACCAATATTGCCAAAGAAAATGAACAGAAAAATATATAAGAATTATTAATATAATGATATAGTTTGTTGTCATGAGAGGAATATTACAGCAAAGGTTATCACAATTGGCCTGTTAATTTAAGCAAACAAAAATCACCCATAAAATAATATATGTGTACCCTCCAAGTATACCAGGTAGGCTTTAAAAGTAGTTGTGGACCAGGGCCTCACAAGATGGCTGGCAGTCAATGGGTGGAGTTGTCTTACCCAAAATGGCATCTAGCTATTCTGGAGATGTGTGGCCTGGCTTCAATGAAGTAGGGGTCAGATGACAAGTCTCTCTCTTGATGATGAGGTGTCCTTCTGATGATGAGACTTGTGTGTGTTCTATCTTGATGATGAAGTGTGATCCCTTTTCCCTGTCTTCCTGACTTGTATATTCAGTGAGGACAAAACAATGCCCAGAGGGTGGCCCAGAAGGTGTAACCTTACTTCTTATTGGTGGATTTGTTTGCTAACCAATTACATGTTTATTCAAGCATTAGCACTTTTGGCAACCAGGTGGCACTCCGAGACTAGAAATCGCTATACTGAGATTCTTCTTTAGGGAGAATGAACTTTCTGTCACACCTCATCCTTATATTAACTCTTATTAACCAGTTGCTGATCAGCCGCTGCAGTTATACTGTGCCAAGGTAGCTCGGCTGCACGAATTGACGTACTGGTATGTCGGTTTGTGCACTGGCTTTTGCAGGCACGCAGCGCGTCGTGGGAGCTCACCTATGGGTCCGGCAGTCGCGGGAAAGAGAGCCAGAATGGGGATCTGTCAATGTAAACAAACAGATCCCCATTCTGACAGGGAAGGAGAGAGATCAGCTGTTCCTAGTGATCAGGAACAACAATATCTCTCTTCTCCCAGGCAGCCCATTCCCCATACAGTTAGAAACACCTCCCAGGGAACATAGGTAGCCCCTTGATCACCCCCTAGTATTAACCCCTTCCCTGTCAGTGCCATTTATACAGTTATCAGTGCATTTTTATTACACTGATCACTGTATTGGTGTCACTGCTCACCAAAAATTTCCACTTAGGGTCAGATTTGTCTGTCGTGGTCCCACTAAAAATTGCTGCCATTACCAGTAAAAACAATTAAAAAAATAAAAAGTCCTTAAATCTTTCCCCTATTTTCCCCTATTTTGTAGATGCTATAACTTTTGCACAAACCAATCAATATACGCTTATTTACCAATAATATGTAGAAGAATACATATTGGCCTAAACTGATGAATACATTTGTTTTTTATATATATTTTTTTGCATATGTATTATAGCAGAAAGTAAAAAAAAAATATATATTTTTTCAAAATTGATGCTCTTTTTTTAGGGCAAAAAATAAAAACCGCAGAGGTGATCAAATACCACCAAAAGAAAACTCTATTTGCGGGAAAAAAAGGAAATAAATTTCCTTATGTAGAATATGTAGAATAATACATATCGGCCTAAACTGAGGAAAAAAATTGCTTTTTAAAAAAAAATTGGGGCCATTTATTTCAGCAAAAAATAAAAACTGCAGAGATGATGAAATACCACCAAAAGAAAGCTCTATTTGTGGGGAAAAAAGGACGTTCATTTTGTTTGGGTACAGTGTTGTACGACCGGGCAATTGTCAGTTAAAACAACACAGTGCCAAAAAATGGCCTGGTCACTGAGCAGCCAATTCTTCCGGGGCTGAAGTGGTTAAACGTTAATAGGACGAATGTCTCTGGCCTGATTAGAAGACTCTTATAGTCCAAAATTAAAACAATCAAGTATATATTTTTTTCCCATAAAAGGTCCAATAGGGTGGGGCAAGTGGTACAAATGGTAATAACTGTGAGGAATGAGCTGATGGAAGAATTAAAAGTTCAGATGTTAGGTGGAGGCAGGATAGGCTTCCCTGATAAGATGAATGCCTAAAGGTGGCCAGTGGTTGGGAGATAGCTGGGTAGATTGAGGTACAGAGTTCCAGAGAATGGGAGAGGCTCTGAAGAACTCCTGGAGATGAGCATGAGAGCAGGAAACAAGAGAGCTAGAGAGCAGGAGGTTTTGGGAGGAACAGACTGGACAGTTTGGGTGATATTTTGAGACAAGATTGGTGATGTAGCTCAGGGCAGAGTTGTGAATGGCTTTGTATGTTGTTGTTAATATTTTGAATTTATTCACTGGGCAATCAGAAGTCAATGGAGGGATTAGCAATAAGAGTTGGCAGACACTGAGTGGTTGGTAAGGTATATAAATCTGACTTCAGCATTCTCGATGAAGGGGGGAATAGCCTGCATAGAGGTAGGTTTAAGAGTTGTAATAGTCAAGGCAATAGTTAACAAGGAAGTGAATAAGTAGCTTGGTGGTTTCATTAGTTAAAAAGAGATACATTTTAGAGATGTTACAGGGGTGAAGTTCACAAGCTTTTGACAGTGATTTGGGGCTGAAAGCACAATCAGAGTCTGGGATTACACCTGGTACGCTGGCGTGAGGGGAGGGCCTGATAGCTGTATTATTTATCATTTTGGAAAAGTCAGGGAGATGGCCACAGATGCAGAATAGTAGAAACTCAGTTTTAGGCCCCTTTCACACTTGTGCGACTTCAAAGTCGCACGATTTTACCGCGATTTTGCCACGATTCGCAGCCACGATTTTGCCGCGATTTTTGCCGCGATTTCAAGGAATGCCTGTGTAAGTTGCATCAAAATCGGACCAAAGTAGTGCAGGGACTACTTTGAAGTCGGAATGACTTGAAGTCATACTAATATGAATGGCTGTCATTGGAAATCATGGGGAACGACTTGCCATGCTACTTTGCAGTCCCAAATCGTGGGACAAGTTGTATAAGTGTGAAAGGGGCCTTAGACAGATTTAGTTTGAGGAAGTGGTGTGACATTCATGTTGATATGTCAGTTAGTAAGTTAGTAATGCTTGAGAGACTGAAGGTGTGAGCATAGATTTGGGTGTCTTTGACGTAGAGATGGTATTGGAAGCTGTGGGAGGTTATCAAGTGACCAAGATAGGAGATGTTGATAGAGAAGAGAAGGGGTCCAAGAACAGAGCCTTGGGGGCCCCTTCAGAAAGAGGAAGTGGAGAGGAGAAGATTACATTAAAGGAGTGCTAAGATAGGAGGAGATCCAGGAAATATGTATATGGAATCCATATAGGATATGCTTTAGAGATTAGGAAATGGGCAACAGACAAATATTTTGTCATTCTCATTGTAATGTTTAACTTTTCAGTCTACTAACAAATGTGTATAAACATTTCTGCTGTCCTCATAAAATGTATAGAACCATCAGGACAATTTTGGCAAGACCAAATAATAATTCTCATTTTCCCAGGATCACATCTTGGAAATAATAACAATCTGCTGTGATGGATACGGTAATTTCACTATTCTCTCCTGGGAAAAGCTGGTGAATGAGGTTTCTTGTGTGTGCCATCTCTACCTATTAAAAAGGCCACCCTGCGTAGCACATCAACAAATCAGTCACTGATAGAAAATTAGTTCAGTCAAAACACAGTAATACCACTTTAGGTTGATCTACACTTACCCCCAAATCTACTGGGTGCATGTCCAGCTGAAAGTAGGCAATGTTTGTACTCCTTTTTTTTATTAACTTCCATGAACTAGTACAACAGGAGGAGTGAGATTTTTTAACATGTTTCACACTAATGGGCACTTCATTACAGATAAAATTAGTTTACTTTTACCACATAAAATTTATGCTTCAGGGCTGCATGGGCCTCCATTATCAAGGTCACCCTGATTCAGCTTCTACATGGCTCTAAAATGGTTGTATTATATTGAACAGGCAAACTATTTTTCCATCTTCCATCTCAATAAGCATAAACATGCACTTTTTAGGTCATTTAAATGTGCATGCACAAATATCTTTAAAGAAAAATATACAAAGTTTTGAGTGCAAAAATTGGTGCAGCTGTGCATAGAAACCAGTTTCCAGGTTTTATTGTCAAAGCTTAACCGGTTCCGGACCAGCCACCGCAGTTTTACTGCGGCAGGCTGCCTCCCCTGCGCAAAATCACGTTACTGTACAGTGGGGGTGCCAATGCTCGTGGCCGATGGTCGCGATGACCACCGGCCACGAGCGATCATGACCAGGAGACACAGAACAGGGACGAACCTCTGACCTATTAGCTAGGAACCACGATCTGTCACTTCCTGTAGTTAGTCCCTACCCCTTCAGTTAGAATCAGCTCCCAGGGAACATAGTTAACCCCTTCACCGCCCCTTAGTGTTAACCCCTTCACTGCCAGTGACATTTTTACAGTAATCAATGCATTTTTACTCGCACTGATCGCTTTATTAATGCCAATGGTTCCAAAAATGTGTCAAAATTGTCCGATGTGTCCGCCATAATGTCACAGTCACGATAAAAATTGCAGATCGCCGCCATTACAAATAAATAAAATAATAATAAAAATGCTATAAATCGCTATAACTTTTGCGCAAACCAATCAATATACACTTATTGCAATTTTTTTTTACCAAAAAAATGTAGAAGAATACATATCGGCCTAAACTGAGGGAAAAAAATTTTTTTTTAATATATTTTTGGGGGAACATCTATTATAGCAAAAAGTAAAAAATAATGATTTCTTTCAAAATTTTCGCTCTTTTTTTGTTTATAGCGCAATAAATAAAAACCACAGAGGCGATCAAATACCACCAAAAGAAAGCTCTATATGTGGGGAAAAAAATCACTTTTTTGTTTGGATACAACGTCGCACGACCGTGCAATTGTCAGTTAAATTGACACAGTGCCGAATCGCAAAAAGTGCTCTGGCCAGGAAGGGGGTAAAATCTTCCGGGGCTGAAGGGTTAATTGAACAAGCTGAAGTTAGAAGCTGATTGGTTTCTATGCAGAGCTGCACCAGATTTTGCACTCTCCAGTTTTAGTAAATCAACCCAATAATGACTCCTTGTTTGACATTGCACTGATGTCTATGATCATACTGAGGAATGAGTTTTAAAATGTATTGGGTTATAAAATGGAATTGGCTAGGCAAGCTTGATTTAATTCATGACAGTGCCTGAATATTGGTGTATTTGCAGATGTAATAAATATGCACATGCATATAATCAGCAAATGAAATAGCAGTTTGCTAATTGGCAAACCAGTTTGTTCATCACTATTCACAGATTTCACTAGTCCTGCCGAATTTGTAACTTCATTCCTCACTTTTCTTGGAATGGGTATATTAACTTAACAAACTCACCCTTATCACCTGCCCCCGGCAGAAAGCAATAAAGATACAAATTCAGCAGGACTGATGGTGTCTTTGAAAAAATTACATTTGGTCTTTTGGAGAATAACCTTTTAGTTGGATACAGGCATACCCCACTTTTACGTACACAATGGAGTTTATTTACTAAAGCTGGAAAATGCAAAATCAGGCTCACTTCTGCATAGAAACCAGCAATCAGCTTCCAGATTTTATTACCAAAGCTTAATTGAACAAGCTGGGGTTAGAAGCTCATTGGTTTCTATGCAGAAGTGAGCCTGATTTTGCACTTTACAGCTTTAGTAAATAAACCCCATTGTGTACTTAAAAGTGAGGTATGCCTGTATTTACTTGAGGATATTTGAATACTACACTTTCTAAAATATAAAATAAAATAAATGTTTTCAAAAGGGAGTAATCTGATGTTTTAAGACCTAGTTGCTTTCTCCTTTGTCATTGAGTACATGGTACTACAGAATTAACCATTTATACCTGGATGTGTGCAGTCCTTTGAAGTAAAACCCCGGTCTTTCTATGTATCATTTATTCTCATAACATCACCTCTACAGAGACTCATATACAATGATCAAAGGTTATTCTAATGGTAGCTGTGCAAACCTAAATCAGAGCTCATGGCTGGAATATATACAGCAACTACCGTATTTATCGGTGTATAACACGCACAGGCTTATAACATGCACCCCAATTTTAGGAGGGAAGTTTAAGGAAAAAAACTTACATTTTAAATAAAGAAATTAGAAGCAAAATTAGGGTCACAGCTCATCAATGCACCCTGCTCAGTGCCCATCTGCAGCCTCTAAATTGCCCATCAATGCACCCTGCTCAGTGCCCATCTACAGCCATTAAATTGTCCAAAAATGCACCCTGCTCAGTGCAAATCTGCAGCCATTAAATTACCCAACAATGCAGCCTGTTCAGTGCCCATCTGCAGCCTCTAAATTGCCCATCAATGCAGCCTGTTCAGTACCCATCTGCAGCCTATAAATTGACCAACAATGCAGCCTGTGCAGTACCCATCTGCAGCCTATAAATTGACCAACAATGCAGCTTGTTCAGTGCCCATCTGCAGCCTCTAAATTGCCCATCAATGCAGCCTGTTCAGTGCCCATTTGCAGCCTATAAATTAACCAACAATGCAGCCTGTTCAGTGCCCATTTGCAGCCTATAAATTGACCAACAATGCAGCCTGTTCAGTGAAAAACTGCAGCCTCACCTTTCCCGTCATTGCAGCCTCGCCAGTGTTGGATTATCCCTGCTGTCTTAGAGGGAAGAGGAGGAGCGAGCGCCGCTAAATTACACAGAGCCGCTTACAGCCATGCCTCCTGGCCCTGCTTATATGATAGACAGAACAGTGGCCCAATGCAGGGTCAGGAGGTGTGGCTTTGAGTGGCGGAGCGCCGGTTACACAGGAGATCGCAGCTCTATGTAATTCAGCGGCGCTCGCTCCTCTTCCCTCAGAGACAGCAGGGATCAGTGTATAACACGCACCCATGATTTTTCCTTGATTTGAAGGGGGAAAAAGTGCGTGTTATATGCTGATAAATACGGTAAGCCTGTTTGGCAAATAGAAGAGAAGCATATCCCATTCTCATTGTACAATATAAAGTACATTTTTTGTAACTAATATATACTGTATGTGAAGCGGTACAAAAATGGGCTGTTTTGCTAAAGCTGTTGAGAATCTTCACTCAGAAAATGTGTAAATATTCACTTCAATTATCCAATCATATGAAAAGCATCTGCACATAATTGTGTATTCAAAGTGAACAGGAATTGCTTTTCACATGTTTGGAAAATTAAAGTGAATAGTCTTACACAATGTTTTGAAGGTAGATTCTCAACTCCTTTAGTAAACCAGCCTCAGTGTATTAGTTATATAGTTATTTATAAAGGAATTAAATAAGGTACAACTTCAGTGTGTTGGGTAGTATATAAAGCAAACTTCCATTCTAGTAATTCCTGGTGACCCCAATCAGAGATGCCATTAGAAATCATGGGGCCTCATACTGCATGCCTGTCAAGCCCCCCTCCCTTTGAGTAGGGATGAGCCAATGATTCAATCTGAACCTAGGTTCAGACTGAACTTTGGCTGTTTGAGCACTTTGGACAAATGGCCGAACTATTGCCCCCTACAGCGCCTTCAGCCTCCTCCATGCCATGACTCTTAAGAATTAAATGAAAGTTCCAGCCTGCCCAGCGGATTGACATAGAATAAGAGGCTAGAACTTTAATTTAATTGGCATGGCACTTAGGATTACTCTACCCACTCCCAAAAATGTGTAAATAGTCCCCTCTCTGTCCTCAGCCCCTGCTGTTGAACTGATGGGGTCCAGGGAACTTTTATTTAATTGCTGGGAGCCATGGTCCATGGGATTACTGTGCATGCACCCACAAATACTTAAAGAGTCCCCTCTCTGCCCTGACCCGCCTGCTAAACTAATGGGGCTTGGGCCCTGAACAGAAGAACCATCTCTACTCCTCTATCAGCAGCTGCAATCTCCATTCTTGTGGCTATCTTTAGCAGACTTGATAGTTATAGTCAAAGTGTAAAGGGTACATCCAGGTATGGTAGCTTCCATATTGCAGGTCAGAATGGGCATTGTGTAAATGTCAGTTTTCTGGAAGTGGCACCCATCCTTTGTAGAAGATTGTTCTAATTAAATTAGGGAGGAAGCCTAAAGTGATGTCCTTTTTTATATATATTTTTTTATTTCATGCATATACCAGACACTGTTAAAAAATGTCCAAAGTATCACTGTAGATAAAGCATTACTTTATGCATCTGTAAATGCAAATCTAAACAGGGAGAAATAAAATGATGTATGCAAATGTAATGCTATCTCTTTGACTTACTTCTTTCATATACCATCTTCATAAGGAAAGAGTATATAAATACAATATAAAGGCCTATTGGAAACAATTGAACCATCTTTTTTTTTCCACTGGTACATACTTTGCTTGTTTCTCCAATAACCCATTTAGTAAAAAAGAGAAACACATGGTTACTTTCTAGAATTACATTTTCAGTTTTAAGAGAACCTATCTACATGTGCTAATTGTATCAAACAAAAAGATATATTGAATATGGTATTAATATTAATACATATTTTAGATGGACCTAATGTATATCCAATAGTTCTCTGTTCTGATATTCTGTTGAACAAAATACAGTCACATGTTCATAAGAAACTAGTAAGTATATTTGCCTGGAAACCTAGTCTGTGTGCTTTCTGATCAACAACAGTGCAATGCAAATGCAAATGCAATCCATTTACCGTATTTGCCGGCATATAAGGTATAATTGTCCAGCTAAAATGTTGGTTTTGACATATACTCACAGTATAAGATGACCCCCTTCCGACTAGTCTAACTAGTAGTTTGGGTAACATACTGAAGCAGCAATAAGTCTGTGCAATTTAATCACAAGCTTTGTGAAGCAGGGCTGTGGTGGTAAATACCTGATGTAGGGTCAGGTGCCTGATGGAGGGTCAGGTGCCAGATGGAGGGTCAAGTGGCAGATGGAGGGTCGGGTGTTTCGAATCAAAGCTCCAGCGTTGAATGGTGAGGAGCCGAGGGGTGGCCGCATTCAGTAACATACCGGTACTGTATACAGTATTACAGTGTACCGCGCTGAGCCAATCACGGCGAGTGATGTATTCTATTAATGAATACAAAGCCTGCACGGATTGGCTTTGAGATTCAGAGAGGCACGAGCTGATGATATTACAACCTCTGCCAATCCGAGCAAGCTTTGTATTCATTAATAGAATACATTGCTCGCTGTGATTGGCAGAGGTTGGAACATCATCAGCCCGCGCCTCTCTGACTCTGAAAGCCAATCCGTGCAGGCTTTGTATTCATTAATAGAATACATTGCTTGCCGTGATTGGCTCAGCGCGGACATTAATGCTGACATCCATGCTGACATCCATATACCGGCGTATAAGACGACCCCCAATATTTGGGGGATTTTTTTAAGTATAAAAGGTCGTCTTATATGCCGGCAAATATGGCAGTCACCATGGTTATTACAAAACAAAACATTATATCTGTGACCATGACCTTCATTCCATCGTTTCCATGGCATAATGTTAGATTCTGACACTAGTCAGAGTGTCAAATTCTGACACTGGTCAGAGGACAAATAGTTTAACCACCAAATTGAATACAGGCATACCCCACTTTTAAGTACACAATGGGGTTTATTTACTAAAGCTGAAAAGTGCAAAATCAGGCTCACTTCTGCATAGAAACCAATTAGCTTCCAGGTTTTATTACCAAAGCTTAATTGAACAAGCTGGGGTTAGAAGCTCATTGGTTTCTATGCAGAAGTGAGCCTGATTTTGCACTTTCCAGCTTTAGTAAATAAACCCCATTGTGTACTTAAAAGTGGGGTTTGCCTGTACACTCTTTTTTTGCAAACAATGGATCGCAGGAATAAAGTACTGAAAGAAAAATCATGACCTATGTTATATTATAAGCTGACTGTAAAGAAAGTAATGCTATACAAACAAGCTGTCATTTTGCACATAAGGGGATTGATTTATTAAAGGCAAACAGGCAATTCATAATGCAAGTGACGTTTGAGCCAAAGCTTAGTGAATAAGGTGAACCTCTGTTCACTTGCATCATTCAATCATGTGCAAACTAAAATGTTTCTTTTTTAGTTTTTGTTGCAAACTGAAAATATTACTACATTCGCTAGGCTCTAGTGCAATTTCCCTGGCAAAGTGCAATGTCTCCTGTGGAGTGAGCAGCCTCTATGCCTTTAGTAAATCAATCTCATGGTCCCAAGGGTGCCATAAACAGGAAAATTACCACTTATATTAGGTCTAAATTTGCCTGATTTTCCAACTATTTGCATTTTTATAGGACGAAGCTGCATTTTCTATCTGATTCATATCTGCTTAGGTAATGAAGAGGGCAGGTTAAAAATTCTGATCATAAAGATTATATCAGCCCATTCATGCAGTAACCTTTTTCTGTTGCCTTTCACACAGCTGGGAAATTCAGCTCAGGAAACATGCATGTTAATCCATCAAAAGTGTTCAAATCTATGGATGCCCATTGTAGGCCGATGTCTTACTAAAAGCAACAAATGCTAACATAATTTGTCAATCTACAATAAAAGCATCAAAACCCAAGTGATGTTCTCGCAAACTAAGTGCAGGTGATGTGCTCACATACTGTACACAAACCTTGTTCACCTTTCTCAGTAGATAAAGTAATGATTGGTATGCCAGAACAGACATTTTTCTATATGTTGGGAACCCATTGTATGTTAGCACTTTCCACATTCATCAGAACATATAACCCAAACCATGGCTCAGTCTCTCACATAGCTTGTGACTAATAATCCATGTAGAGGCATCCTATGAAATACAGGGTTGCAAACCTAACCTCTAGTTTGAGCAGAAATACAAATTTAGTATGGCAATTACAGTTTAGCAATGTGTTTTAATACTTAAATTACAGTAAAACTTCAGATTGCGAGTAACATGGTTAACGAGCGTTTCGCAATACGAGCCGTTTTTTTTTTATCCTGACTTGATTTGCAAGCTTTGTCTCGCAAGACGAGCAGGATTCAAGCCTCTGGGGTGTGCAGTACCGCATGTGGCCAGAGGTGCGGGGGCACCGGTGATGCTTGGAAACACTGACACGGGAACAAATTATCTGAGTTTCCATTGATTCCTATGGGGAAACTCGCTTTGATATATGAGTGCTTTGGATTACAAGCATGCTTTTGGAACAGATTATGCTCGTAATCCAAGGTACTAATGTATCTATTTTTTTTATCCTTGACATGTTTATCCTAATTGCTCTGATCCCACTTAAGCTTGTAAAATTTAAAAAATAAATTTAAAAGAGAAATAATGTTTAATAAATGCTTATTTAATCTGTAGACTAATTAATTTAGAAATATTTTCTTTTATTTGTACATTTCTAAGCAATGATAAAAGCAAAAATGTCAAAAAATCAAGCCCACTGGCTGTACATTTCATGCGCTTCTCAGCAATCCTAATTATATCTGAAGTAATTTTTGCTGAATATACAAAGTTACACTTAGAGCCATTTAAAATATGCTGAAATGTGGGGTGCCTTAAACTTTTTTTAATCTTGCAGGCTATTTTTGGATGTAAGGGATACAATTACTATACGTTCACTCACATACCACTTAGAAGTTACCTAAAAACAGCATCCCTTCATTGTTAGTGGAATGATCCTGTGGAATGATCCTGTGTCACAATTATCCTATTTTCTAGTGTGACAGCAAAGTGAGAAACAGTAGAAACTATGTTAATGGTTAATGGTTAACTTTTGTTTGCTTTAAATTGGTAGTGCAATTGAAGCAGGTCAAATACAGGTTAGAAGGAGGTCAACATCAGAACAAATGTGCCTGTTTCTGAATAATCTCAGAAGCTGGAGAATAAATATATGAGGTTATAAGGGGGCCCAACTCCCCTCCCAGAGCATTCCAAGGGTGACAGTGATGCTTCCTGAGTTGGCACACTATGGGATCAGATGTAACTGACAGCTCCATGGGCTGTATAATGAGAAACCTAGCCCACCCACCTCCTTGATGTCAGTGAAGTCCAGCAGCGCCTGTGGATGTAGGCATGCTATGTTCAAGCACACATGGCTACAGTGGTGCCCTGCAGTGCCAAAGGTACAGGTTTGAAATGTATATCTTGAGGCTGATCTAAGGTGTGAGTTATATAGATTGGAGCTAATCAGAGGTCTGATTTGTTTAGAGTGGGGAGATTTGAGGTCTGAAGTGTATGGATAAGGCAGATCTGAAGTTGGAAGTACATGCATTCATTTGGGTTGATCTGAGATATGTAATGTATGGAGTGAGGCTAATCTGAGGCCAGAAGTGCATACATGCATTGGGACTGATCTGATGTTTGAAGTGTATGGATTGGGGCTGATCTGATGTCTGAATTGTATGGATTGGGACTGACCTAAGGTCTGAAGTGTATAATGTGGGGCTGATCTAAGGCCTGAAGTGCATGCATGCATGCATTGGGGCTGATTTGAGGTCTGAAGTGTATAATTTGGGGCTGATCTAAGGCCTGAAGTGCATGCATGCATTGGGGCTGATTTGAGGTCTGAAGTGCTTGCATACACTGGGGCTGAATGCAACTAAACCATAAGAAACAAGGGCAGGGATCACAGTAAAACTGTAAATCCAATTTACTTTTCAGTACATGTAAATATGAACTTTATTTATTTTTTGATTTTAGCATAGTGTTTAAACAAGGCAGACAATTACATAGCAAAATGGATGTAGCAACAGAAGAACAGGATACAGCTCTACCAATCCTGGTTTAATGTACAGTTCAATTTGCATGTCATTACTGAATTCTCAAGTAAGAACAGGATACAGCTCTACCAATCCTGGTTTAATGTACAGTTCAATGTGCATGTCATTACTGAATTCTCAAGTTTCAAGAATAACTCCACTTTTGTTGTGAAAAAAACATTCCCCTCTGGGTGATCTACTGTATGTCCATTGCAAGGATTTTAACAAACTTTGTTGCAGATTCCTACCTTTTGCTAGTCTGAAGAAATCATTATGTGTTTGTGTACATGCGGAAAGTGAATCTAATGGGAGTGCTTTCATAATTATCAACCAGCTGCTGCACCGACAGGGCTCTAATGAGGAAATTTGCAGGGTCTGCATCACTTTAGACAGGATTTCCTATTGGGAGCATTTCACCAAAAATTACATTTTTGTTGAAGGGGATGTCTGAAATCTGACTTGTGTCTTATTGCAGATTACTGGGAAAATCAGTAAGCCACTCACACAAGCAGGAAATTATGTTTCCATCAGGTAGCCATATTGCATTGCATTTTACATAAAATGATAGAGCTGCAGATTGAAAAGGAAAGGTAATTTTTAATAACATTCAATTACAAAATGACGTTTGTTGCAATTATATACTCTCTATTATTATTTTATTTTATCAGAACAGATTCAGCCGCCACAGGGCTAATGTCGGCTGATGTCATGGAGCCAGTCCAGGCTCTGTAGGAAACCTGACAATAATGTTGGGATCCACCCACATTCCTGAATGGCAGCTGGCTCAGCCTCTCAATGTTCCACTGAGAGTCTGAGCCAGCCTCTCCCATCCTCTTTACAGCCTGGCACTCCAGTGAGTGCTGGAGGGGTAGCACTCTTTGCTTAGTGATGAATTTAGTGATCAGCAGTCATGTGATTGCTCAGTTCTCAGTCCTAGAGCCAGCAGGGGACAGCTGCAGCATTGAATCGAGGTGAGTATGTATGTTTATTTTTTCCAATCTCACATGTCTCCTTTGATTAACTTTTGCACTCATAATTGTGCTGCTAATGGCAACTGAAACTCAATTATTATATAATAATATAGAATTGAAAAAATTGTCTCCAAGAAAATAAATATTCTGGAAAGATATAGCTGGTATATTTTTTTTATGTCTCAGGATGCCAGTTGGATAAACTACAGCTGACACCCCCCCCCCCCCCCCCCCAAAGGTAAATTTGCCAAAGTATCTAAAACCAGCACAAGCCCAAAGCCTGTTGGCATAGGCCTTTAATATAATTCGTCATGTGCTCAGCAAGAATATTTAATCTCCAAGCAGTTGCTGCCGTTCTCTCCAGATGGTGCAAACTACTTAAGTTAAATCTAAATATATTGCATAAAAACTGATACAACTAACTCTCAAAGTAGTTTGAAGCATTCAAAAATCTATACTTTTTTTCCACAGTTCTGAATACTTTTTAAATGGGTTCTAAAAGATCTGATGTATTATGTTGACAAAATTCGGTAGGGATGGATACTGTATATTGTAACAGCTAAACAACAGTTGAATTGCATACAGCAAACCATAATTTAGCTTTAATGACAGAAAATGACAGGCTATGTTACTGTTCAAGTTTGAAGGAAGCGTTATATTTCACCGTTACCATATTTTATAAAAATGGTGAATCCCCTGATTTATGCTAGCTACCAAATTTTTTTTATTTCTGAGATAATGTTGTGATTTAATTGTGTACCTGGTCATAGCACCATCATTTTGTTATACATTCATGTTTGGATATTTTGTGGAATATTTGTGTGCAACCTTGGTTCTTTTGCAGAGAGATAGGCTTTACTGAGACTTTCCAGGTTTTACTGTGCATACAGACAATCAGATGTTGGATGATGTAACACACAGTCTCTAACTCTTTCAAGTGATTTATGTGTATGTGACTCCTGATTGGTTGGGAATAACCATGCTTTTTGTATAATTAGATTCATTATAAGCATGTATTGTATCGCTAACAATAACTACCCAAGCAGTTTCTCCTAAGAAACACATGAAATTTGATGTTCCAGATGGTTAATGTAATTAACATATGGATCAAGGACCAATGGCCAGGGGTGATTTTGAATAGCAGTAAAAACTCGTTAAATAAAATAAGCTTACAGGTTGTAAATTTTGCCGCTATAAACTCCTTCAATGTGAGAGTTTAATATATAAGACATACACAATTCCTTTATGCCATCTATGTAAAATCAAATTTAACAGATATGCACAGGCCAAACAAATATGACTATACATTAAATAAAGTAAGAAACATTATTCAAGTTTTGTTTTGTTTTTTCATTTGAAAGTTGTACCCATCACTGTATATTTTATATTTATTACATTTAGCTATCTAAAAACATGTACTTTTGGTTGTAGTAGTTACCTAAAGAACATAAATCCATGCCTGTATATAATATTGAAACCAAAATAAGCAGTAGCTTCCATCTAAATAGGATAGATCAGGATAGATCAAATATTCTAAATTCTTTTTAATAGCAGCTTGGTAATAGCCCTGGAGGGAAAATTAAGGTCCTCCACCCAAAAAAATTTAATAAAATGGAAAAGGTCTTTTGCAAGGGAGTGTTTTCCTCTTCAATTAACCCATATAATAATGCTACATTTCATTAAATGCAGTATCATGCATGAGTGATAACTAACTGGTGAAATCAAGCTCCAAATATTAATTCAATTCAGTTTGAACCCATTAGCCTGGGGACATGTGGAGACTCAATGAAAAATCATTCCAAAATTGGTAGCATACTAATTGCATGGAAGACTTGGGTCAGCTAGACCTGTCCGATTTTGTGTTGCCAAAATCATTCCAAAATTGGTAGCATACTAATTGCATGGAAGACTTGGGTCAGCTAGACCTGTCCGATTTTGTGTTGCCAAAAGTACTCTTTTTTTGGAGGGGGGTTGTGTGTCTCAAATTACCAAAAACACATTATTTACATTTGTATTTCTTGCTTACATTTACTAGGAGGTTGTTTGTTGTTGGTGCCCCTTGTTAATTCTACTTTAGGATTAGTGAAATGTACCTGCTTACTCAAAGAAAAACTGTCATTGTAGCAAAGTAAAACACAATAGTCAATGATTATTTCAAATCAAAAAACCTTTATTTAGGTCACACCAACAAACCAAAGAGGAACGCAGCCATGGTGAAACTTGGGGAATTTGCAAAGCCTTGGCCCCCCACGGCAACCATCATTGTTCAAGGGTAGAAAATTGGGGGCCTGAGGAGTACGTATATTAAGGGGAGTGCAATCTGGTCGTGAAGTCCAAAGTATCCGGAACTGCAGCAGATGCCATCTAGGTCCCCAGGCTCTGGTACTACGAGAGGCTCCATCTTCTCTCAGACCAGACTGATTCCACGTCGTCACTCTCAGGTCTTCCTTCCACGCTTCCTTCCACGCTGTGGCTGTCGTGCTGGTGGGGTGGCAGAAGGAGGAGGAGGAGGAGGAGGAGGTGGAGCATGGTAGCTATGGCAAACATGTGTGACTGGGGTCATCTCCCCAGCCCTACCCTTATTTAGGACATGGAGGATGAGCCCCTCACACATGTTGCGTTGCCTCACCTCCATACCCATCATTTTTGTGACAACCACCGAGCCAAAGGTCTCCTCGTCGGCGGGTGTGGCATGTAGGGAGTCTGAAGCCTCTCTGATCATCCGGAGCGCTGACTGTGCCGCATAACCCCCCTTCTCGCCCTTTTGTACGGAGGGCGGAGGGGAGGGGTTTGGGTGTCAGTCAGGCTCCGAGGCCTAGCCCCCTCTTGGCTGCCACTACCCAGCTGGTGGCTGCCACTAACCCCTGCCTCCTCCTGACTGCCACCTTCCACAGCCACCTCCTGGCTGAGGTCTTCCTGTGTAGGAAAAAGGGACATAGTTTCAGTTATTTGTTCATCAAACACACACAATTCTCATCTAGTGACTGGTGCAAAATGTTTACAAATAGAAAACCATACAATTCTCAGCCCAGCAGTTTAGATTCTGGCCCCAAATGTCTCCCACACCACTGTCTGTTGATATGTCAAACACGTTAGGAACTAAGCAATTGGCGATCCTGAATTAAGTGAACATCATTCATTATTCCCCTAAATGGTAGCAAAACGACTATACCTGGAACAAGCTGGGCTCCTCCACCTCTTCCAGACTGGAAGGCCCAGGTTGATCCTCGGAAGCCTCATCAGGGGTGGGCTGTGCGCAAGGAAGCGTGGAAGGAGGAGTTGAGGTTGGCTCCGTGACATCAGCCTGGTCCTTCAGAAAATGGAGACTCTGATAGTACCAGAGCTTGGGGACATAGACCTCATCTGCTGAAGTTGCAGTTTCCTCAGACTTCACGACCTTCTTCCTCTCCCTGATATACGCACTCCTCAGGCTGCCAATTTTCTTTCTAATATCATCAACAGTTGCCGTGGGGAACCTTGGCTTGACAAATTCCACAAGTTCCTCCAGGGCTGCGTGCCTCTTTGGTTTGTTGGTGTAATGTGGGTGTATACCCTGCCACAATATGGGAAAATCCCTGTATTTGGCAATGAAGAGGGGGAGAAAACTCATGTCGTTGAATCCCTTCATATCAATCTCTGCAAGACACAACAACACACCAAACCCTCAAAATTATGTCAGGCTAAACTCTCCTAATCTTCTCCATAAAGAAGCCTCAAGTTCAAATCAGTCTAGGCTAGTTATGTACCAACGTTAAATTGTACCTTCGTTTGTAGCGATCGTCTCGTGTGAGTTTTCTCTCCCTCGTCTCCCAGATCGTGGCTACGACACAGGCGTGTGACGTTTTATATACACTGCGCATGCTTCAAACTCCGCCCGCCCCTGACGATCTTTCTCGTCTATTCCCCACCCCTTCTCTTTACGGCGTAGTGGGGAGAGCACATGGCGGGGACACAGCAGGTGCGCCACAAATATCCCACCAACGAGGAGGAGGACGAGGAAAGTCCGGAGGCAGAAACGTCCCGATCCCGGAACCTGAAATTCAAGGCCTCCAATATGTCATTTGGAGAAATGTTGGAGATGGTGGACATATTAAAGAGGAGCGACTATGATGGGAAGTATGGGCCTTACCTCAACCCCAATGTCCGCAAGGCCAAGATCATGTCTAAAGTTGTGAGAAGGCTGTACAATAATTTTGGGGTACAACGATCCAAGGAGCAACTCAGGAAACGCTGGTCAGACCTGAAACTGAGGGAGGCCGATCAGTACAGAAAGATCAAGAGAATTCTTCAAAAAAGTAAGTAGTTGTGTTTTGTGTTTGCTTTCTTGCTTGCATACTGCTCCATTGTGTTTTGATTTTTACCAAGTTGTACATTCCAAAATGGCCACTTTCAGGTTCGTCTGTGCATTCGATCGTACTCAGCCTCGATCTTTCTGCCACTGTCATGGTCGTGTGTGTGCATTCGATCGTACGCAACCTCGATCGTTCGGCCACTTATAATACGATGTTTGGTGTTTTTTTGGGAAAGGAAGTTTGTTCTCACTAGAAATGTCATCAAGAATGTAAAGCCAATTTATTCAATGTAAAGGAGAGGTCACTCAGTAGCTGTTTACCCATCTGGACTCTAGAGCACTAGTGCTGGGACACCCAAACCCCCTTTTTATTATGCTTTTCCACACATGTGCTCCAGTGGATACTAGAGGGGGGTCTCCATCACACAAACTTCTACCAAAAAGCTAGTCAGTTTAGCACCTTTACAAAGTGACTTCATTCATGTAGTTGACATTTGTAACTGGCCAAACTAAAATAGTGTCCGTCACTTTCAAGCAATGTTTGTCATTTCCTATTTCTGCCCTCAATAGCTTGTGTTGCTAAATCTTCCTTTTGGACATTCTCATAGGGGAGCGAAAACTTGGGCCGTCTGAGGAAACCCCCAAACCAACACCTACCAAAAAAGGGGAAAGAGCAGAAGCAGAGGAGGAGGAGGAAGGAGAGATCATCGAACTTGGAGAAATTGTCACCACAACAGGTGAGTGTGGGAGAACACAGCTACTGGTAAGCTAATCCATGTATGGCTGCCTCATTTCCAACACCCCATTTTTTTTGTTGGTGGTTTTTAGGTGACGTGGATGTTGTGGAAGAAAAATCGCACTTTACCACAGAGAGTGCCCACGTACTCATCGGAGAGATAATGGTCTGCAATCGAGATCTAGATTACATAAAGCAAAACATCAATGATGTTCAACAAAAATTGAAGAACATCATTGATGTTTTAGGAAAAATATGAAAAAGCACCAAGTAATTTACACACATTTGTGCCAGCTTCTGAACACATTTGCAACTTAAAAACTGTGTGAAATTTGGAACATGCACACATTGTGTCCACATGTGCTAGCTCCCATCATGGTGGATGAATGGCAACGTTTTTTTGGGGGTGCAAACACTTTACGAACTACGAAAGTGGTTGTGGTGAAGGGGTTGCACCCCAAAAAACGTCCATTCATCCCCATGATGGAAAATGGCACTTTTGAAGCTTCTAGGCATGTGTTTTACCATCTAATGACCATTTTCAGAACCAAATTGTGTGCATGTTCCAAATTTCCACTTTTCAGGGGGTGACCCCCCCATGTGATGAAGGCAAGATCAAACACACTTTGAACATATAGTCATGTCTGATCTTGTCTTCACTTTACAAAGTTGAACTTTCCTACTTCATAGGTTCTGCTTAGCTCCATGCCTGGTTTTACCAATTGCGTAATCTTTGTAAATAATGTTGTAAATAACCAAGATGTTGTCAGTTTTGGCGTGAAGATTGTAAACGCACTTGTGAATGTTTTCCAAGTAAACTTTTTTATTTTTCAAAATGTGTGGCTTCCTTATTTAAATAAAACAATGCATTATGTATGTAAAATGTAAAGGATATGGGGGGCAATGGGTGTTATTTACTAAAGGCAAATCCACTTTGCACTGCAATTTCCTTTCCCAGGGAACTTTTTCAATGCACTTGTAGAGCATAGCGGATTTGACTTATGTAAATGACACCCACAGTGCTTTGTACGAAAACACGGAGCACAGCATTTTGGAGAATACACACATGTCAGACCTGGTGCTGAAAAGGAGTATTTTGGGTGTCAGTTATGCAGGACAAACCTTCTCTAGACCAAAGATTAGGTAGCAAACACACATGAGAATAATCTTTTTGGGAAGAAGAGACTGTTACCTCCTTTTGCCCAGAAAGTGCATTACCACTGTCGAAGGCAAAGGGAAAAAATGACAAAGTAAAATAAGCTAAAAAGAAGACTGAAATGACAAGAAATCAGAGGTTGGTTAAAATATCAGATTTATTAAAAAATGCCTCTCACACATCGTCAGGCAGAGCAATGGCCCCCCTACCCACAAAGTATTCCATATATTGGTCCCGGACCACGCGGGCATTGAGAGGGGGCAAGCCTGGACGTGCCACTCGAAGGGCTGTGAGGTCCGCATTTGGAGGGCCCTCCACATCTGGGCCAACGGGCACCACATAGTTCCTGTTATGTCTTTTGAGGAAGTTGTGCAATATGCAACAGGCAAGAACTATGTGGTTCAGTTTGTATTCCGCCAAGTTAAATGCCGTCAGGAACAGGCGGAAGCGGCTGGCCAGGATGCCAAAAGCGTTCTCCACCACTCTTCTGGCTCTGGACAGCCTGTAGTTGAAGACCCTCTGGTCCGGGGTGAGGGTCCTCATCGGGAACGGCCTCATCACATGGGGAGTCAGCGCAAACGCTTCATCTGCGACAAAGACGAAGGGGAGTCCTTCGGCATTCTCCTCTGGAGGTGGCAAGCACAGACTGCCACTTTGGAGACGCCAGTAGAACTCCGTGTGCGTAATGGCCCCACCATCCGATATCCGGCCGTTCATCCCCACGTCCACATACATAAACTCGTATGTTGCCGACACCACCGCCAACATCACTACACTATTAAACCCTTTATAATTATAATAGTAGGACCCCGAGTTGGGCGGTGGGACGATGCGGACGTGTTTCCCATCAATTGCCCCTCCGCAGTTAGGAAAGTCCCAACGGCTGGCAAAGTGGGAGGCCACAGTCTGCCATTCCTGTGGCGTGGAAGGGAACTGTGGAGTGAAACAAGAAAAAAAAATTAGTCACTTTGCACCTAAACATTGCAAGCAGATTAGACAATCAACATCTTGGAACAAGAGCATTGTATAAAATTGGAGGCTGGAAAGTATTTACACAGAAAAGTAGAGGCTCCCCTTCACAGATTACTCACCCCCCCATCAATCCCCCCACTTCTGATGGGCCATTGGCAATAAGTATGGTTTTGGGGGGGGGGGGGTGGTGGACAGGTAACCCTCTGCACTTCATTGATTGGCAAATGGCTCAATAATGTGGCCTAGTTTGGCCAGACCCTCTGTACTTAACACTATTGGCAGGCCACAGGAAAGATCAAATAACATTTCAACCCCCCCCCCAAAAAGGCAAACACAGTGTGACATTATGAAATTACCAAGCAAGCTAATAGGAGGGAAAGAAGACAAAAAAATAGGAAATGGAATGTATGGAGGCAGTCCCTTGCACTACATGCTTTGCTGAATTCATCCCTAAAGATGCGCACTATAAAGAGGTAGGTATATAGTGTGTATGGACCTTGGGAAAGCCAGCAGATAAAGGATTGGTACCATCTGACAGAGCAGTTGGGGGAGGGGGTTCCTAATGAGTTTGCCCCCCCCCCACCAAAAGAACCAAAAAAGGGGGCTCTACATGAAGTAAACCACACAGCAAACATTTGTGCATATTTTAGGGGGTGTTTTGGGGCAAACAATACTATGCAGCAGACAAAAGACATTGCTTAAGTGACTAGGCCATAGGTGTCTATTGGGGCAGAAGAGCATGCTGGTGAGGTAAGTGAAGGGAAAAATGCATGAAGGAGAAAAGGGGCACAGCATATTAGAACATATTGCAATCATGGTAATTAGGGAAGGAGGTCAAAAATACAAGTCATTAGCAAACAGAGCATACATAGAAGGGAATAGTAAAGTATAAATGTTACCTTAATATAGTCCTCCTGCAGGACCTGAATGATGGCAGAACAGGTCTCTGGAATAATGTGTCCCAGGGCCTGGGGAGAGATACCTGAAGAGAACTTCAAATCCTGAAGACTTCTCCCTGTCGCCAAGTACCTCAACGTGGCAACAAGCCTCTGCTCCGGAGTAATGGCTTGTCTCATGCAGGTATCCTGCCGGCTGATAAAGGGGGTCAGCAAAGCCAAAAGACGGTGAAAATCGGGGTCCGTCATCCTGAGAAAGTTCCTGAAATCATCAGGATTATTCTCCCGGATCTCACGAAGCAAAGGCATGTGCGAGAACTGGTCACGCTGAAGCAACCAATTCTTGGTCCACATACTCCTCATCACTCTGTTCATGGACGGGTCTTGGGTCAAAGCTAAAAGCCCGACACCAATTCCGCGTACAGCACGAACTCGGCGACGAGTACGCACGGGAAACATCGCTCAGAAGGTCACAAAAGGTCGGCTGGTCAGAACGGACAAACAGAAAGCACCGATAAACAGCAAGGCCTGAAAGAACGAAGTGAATACCAGCAACGAGCAGACAATAAGCAGTGCAAATCAAAGCGTCCTATATCAAGATATAGGCCGCAATGACCAACAAATGCGAACTGACTACACGCACTAATAAACAGATACGCACGACAAGCACAAACTGAAGAGCAGTAACGATCTGAGTCTGAAAACTGAGAAGCGCGAATCTTAAGTCACCAAACTTCCACTAACTCTCGATAAACACGGGATCAGCAGAAGGAGCCCAACGGGTGCCTGACGTGGTGCTGAACTTCCCTTTTGTAATCTCGTGGACGACGACTTACGTCACGACGTTCTTCCGGACCGGATATTCCGACAACGTAGTCCGACCGTGTGTACGCAACGACAACATCGGACAAAGTACGTCGGACAAAGTCCGACCGACCTGGTCCGCGGATTGTCCGAGCGTGTGTATGGGGCTTAATAGTAAATTTGAAACAACATATGGCTTCCAGATACATTTTATGAAAATTATTTGAAACATTTTTTTATGGTCACAAATATGTGCAGATATTGTGGCCCACAAATGGCTTAGTGTTTAGCACTTATGTGCATTCATGTTTAAAGATCCTAAAATAGTAGATCGTATGGTCTTGGTGACTTTCTATTATGTAGATACTTTAAGACTTGGAGCAGATAATTCTTGGAAACCTTTTTTTTAAGAGATGAAATTTGAGGGGCAGACTTTTCTTGGAAAGTTACAACTTGACGGTACACTTTCATTTTAGCTGATTTATCTGTTGTTAATGACAAACTTGGAAATCTATAAAGATCTATGTGGTATTTAGTAAACCAATCATAAATTGTATGAGGGTTGGTAAGTAAGTTTACCTGATCTGTCTTTGTGTGCAAAAACTGAGCAAGATTCTGTTTAGTCATGTAATTTGTTGACCAACAATGCCTTAGCCTTATAACTTGTCTGTAATAAATGTTTATTATAATAAATGTTTATTATAAATGAGGTTTTTTTGACAGGCAAAATTGTATGATACATAATATGTCTGTGGCTTTTTTCTCTCTCCTATTCCAAGATAATGGAGGAGAGGGCAGGAGGGGACATGTTCCCATTGATCCATGTTTACTGCAGCTGTGCCCAGAGACCCAAAGCATTTAGCTCATCAGAGCTTCAGAGGTTCAGCAGCTTGAAGAGGACAGAGTATTATTGAGAATAAAATATAAAATCAGTTTCAGTTTCCTACACTAGCTCTCCATCTGTTATCAAGCATGCCAATAAAGGCATAAACTCACCAGGCCAAGGTCTGACTGTGTAATGCAACTGAATTTTGTGTTATTAGCTTAGGGTAAGAAAGGTGTGAGAGCAAGAAAATCAAGGTGGGCAAAGGTGTGATGGGAATGTGTTAACAATAAAGTTCCCTTTTGTGCATGTATGCCTAGTATCATATATTTTTTTCCTGCCTCTAAGCACTGGGCTTAAAATATGCCTCTAAACATTCAAATATGCATGGACACATATGATAACATTGAGCTGTTTCTACAGGCAGGAGTAAAAAATTCAAAACTACTGTAAAAACAGCATGGACCCTTAAAACTATATTAGAGCAGGATAGGAACTCAATGCAATTCAAAACCTTAGTTATGCTTTCGACTGTTGGATGCATAAGAACATGTTTTAATTGCTGTTCATCCCCCACTATGGCCAATTCCTCTCAGTTGCTGTCCTGATGATCTGTGTGACAGAGAGCATGAAAAATTTGACATAAGGCTCAAATCCTTCACTACTCCAAAACTAAAAAGACATTGGCTGAAGTTCCACTTTTAAAGTCAGACTGCATTTAGATAAAAAGTGGTTATTGAAAAAAAAATTGTGGCCACTATGATGGTATGCGCTAGACAAGCCCAGTGACTTCATAGAGAGAGGTAAAGAGATTAAGAGGGTAGGGGTGAGAGGGTTGGAAAGGAATTACTAGGGTCAGGAACGTAGAGGGGGATAGAAAGAAGGAAAATGAAAAAGGGAAACAGAATAAAAAACGAAGGAGCCTGATAAGTGGGTCAACAAGTACCATTCAGTTCAAATAGCCATAGGTGGTACAAGTCATCAATCTTGGACAGTACAAATATGATGTTGTAGCCACAAAAGACCAAAAGGTGGCAGATTTTTCATAATTAGATTTTTGCATAATAGTAATCCCTCCATTTCACATTGGTAATAAAGGTCTCTAACCATGCTGGTTAAGGTAGGTGGAGAGCTAGAGTTCCATTCCACAATCTAGTTATGTTGAGTTTGACTGCAAGTAGAAAATGCATGATAACGGGGCTAAATTGGGGCGGGTGTTTTTCTACTTCTTCTGTATATGTAAAAGAGCAAGGACTGGGTTAAGTGAGATTCCCATTATACCCATTGTGTTGGAGGCTAGGAAGAAACCCTGATTCCAGTACAATCGAAATGATTTTCAATACCACAAAATGTGGACAAGCGAGTCTGTTCATGTGCACTGTCTCCAGCATCTTGAGGATTGTGTTTTATAGAGTTTAGAAAGTTTATAAGGGGTAAGGTACATTACAAGCAGTGTAAAATGCTGAACAATGGGACATTTTATAAGTAGAGATAAAGGCTTTTGTCCACATAAAGACAGTAAAAATCTCCCCAAATCTATTTTCCATTTGCACATTGTTTTGGTTTTATAGTAAAACTGGGAGATCCCCTTCTTAGGGTATTTAGTGGCTATTAAAAATAGATATGTATAGGCACTGCTATAGATAAGTGTACGTGGGACCTTAGATGTTTGAAATTGTGACCTTAGATGTTTCTAAATGGGATCTTAGATGTTTGAAAGACATGGCAAATACAAACGTAAGTAAAATAATCCGACTAGGGAGGGAAGAAGTTAGAGTAAAAATGTTATATTCTGTTTTGAGAATAGATTCTTTATAAGAGTGATGCTGTGAGCCTGCTAGTGGTGTACACCCAAATCGGGTATAAGTAGGCATAAGAGGTCTATGTGCAAGGGGATTGTATGAAGGGGTTGATTTGTGTGGATGGGAGGATTTCTGCCCATGCTTTGATGGAAGCCTTCAGTGAGGAATAGTCCAGAGTTGGCAGAGGAAGTCCTGATTTTATGGCCAGGAGTGTTAATTTGGGACAGTGGGAATAGAATAATGAAGATTTCATTAGGGACAAGATTTTCCCTGTCGTGAAGTTCCACCAACAGTAGAGTTGGCCCAGAAGGGACAAGCTATAATATGAGAAGAGGTGGGGTAGGCCTAAGCCTCCATGAGTTCTAGATCTAATCATAGTAATATTTGCACATCTAGGGGGATTTTTGTCCCACACATATTGGGAAAATTGACACTGTAGGGATAGGGCAAAGGAAGAAGGGAGTGAAATCGCTATAGTGTGAAATAGGTAAAGCAATTTGGGGAGTGTTAGCATTTTTAAAGGGATGAGTCTACCTATTCCCAAGAGGCCAAATGAACACAGTTGTTTATGTTCCTGGGGCAGGGTGAGGAGGATTTTTTTTGTAGTTCGGGTCAAACAACTGGGAGGCAGAGGGGGAGATTTGTATGCCTAGATATGGGATGGAGGTAGGTGGCCAAGTGAATGGCAAATTTTGAAGGATATGCAATTTTAAAGCTGGAGGAATATAGAGGTTGAAGATCAGATATTTTGTTTCATTAAGTTTATAATAAGAGACTGCACTGAATAGAGAGAGGGATGCTTGAATGGAGGGAGTTACATGGGTTGATAACAATGAGAATAATATCATTAGCAAACAAATTGATTCTGTGTTCAAGGCCATGGGGATCCATTCTGGAGATGCCTGGATAAGTCAATATATTATAAGTCAAATAGAATAGGTGAAAGGGGGCAGCCCTATCTGGTGACATTTTTATTATGGAATTCCTTGGAAAGGGTGCCTGCAGTGAGTATTCTCGCTGACTGGACAGAATGCAACAACATTATTGCAGATTGCAACCATATGGTATTACCAAATCTCTGTAGGACAGCGCTCAAAAAACCCCAATGGACCCTATTAAATTCCTTCTCTGCGTCCAATGAGAGAAGCAGAGAAGGTGTTTTTGGGAGTTCTAATCCACAGATAATGTTGGTGTCTGGTGCCATCTGGGGGCTTGTCTTCCTGGCATGAATCCTACCTGATGAGTGTGGATCAGGGATGGAAGAATCGGTAATAGTCTTTTTGATATCAGTATTTAGTAGGGATATGGGTTTAAAATTGCTAGGGAGTGAGGGATCTACAGACTGTAGCATTTCTTTAGAAGGAAAGCCAGAAGTGCTTATAGTATTCATTAGCAGATCCATCACAGCCTTGAGATTTGTTTTTTTAAAGCGTTTTGATAATAGACTGGATTTCAGAGGCAGTGAAGGTTTGGGATAATGACTCTAATTGAGTAGGGTGAATACTTATAATCTTCCGCTTTATTTGTTTGGATTTAACTTGTCCAGCTTGGAGAGCACCTGCTGTATTGCTGAGACCATAGTAATTAGATGATTTAAATAGTTTTCATATTGGAATAGTAGAAGGTGTTGCAATTTTTATCAGTCTTCCAATAGGGAAGAAGACAGGATGATGTGTTCATTTGTTCTGTTCCTCCTTGGATCTAATTAATTCTAGCACCTTACCAATCTGCTGGGTCCTCTAGCACTTTATAAGGGAGCTTATTTTAATAAGAATACCACATATATGTTTTGTATGAAGACCATAATATAAAATGGTACGTGTCCGGAAGATTGTGAGTGGTTAGTGATTATAACTGAGATGGGGCATTGTCTGACCACTTAATATCTCCTATAGCAGAAGAGGGAATATTTTTGAGGGCCCACTTATGTGTGATGAAGAGATCTATCCACATGTCACACATCACATAAGTCATGTTAGTGTAAAAAATTGTTAAGAGTTTGGTAGAGGGGTCGTTTGCCTGTAGATGAGTCCAGTGTGGGATCGCCCACAGCATTAAGTCTATCCCTATGATCAGATGACCTTGTCCGTGGACAGAGATATTTTTGAGTAATGCGTGAAGAAATCGACTTTGCCTGGTGTTGGGTGCATATATATTGACATGAGTGTATGGTACATTATGGATTTTACAGATCAAAATAATGAAATGACCCAAGGGATCTGACACTTCTTGTGAAAGTGGATGGAATCCTTGATTGCAATTTAGACCAAATATTTAATTATTTTTTAGAGGAAGACACATATGTATGGGAGCAGTGCTTGAGTTTTAAGTATCAGGGTTTAGAGGAAACAAATTAGTTTCTTGGACAAAAACAATGTTGCCATTTAAAGACTGAAGCTACATTAGTAGGGTTGATTTTTTTATATGGGCTGTTGAGGCCTCTTGCATTCATAGAAATGTTGAAAGATATAGCCTAGAATTAAAGAGATTAGGTGCAGTAAACTGTAAGTCATGAACGATAAAAGAGTGAAAGGTGACCAATGGTCTGTTGATGGACAGACCACTGTAGGAGGGCTACATGGGTTATGCAGGTCTTTTCACTGTCATTGTGAATGGTGGGGGTAGACATCACTGAATGAAGAATCGGAACAGAGTGACTGAGGACTTGTGACTGGTAAAACTAGTAGAAAAAACAGTTAAGGACATCCTGAAAAAAATGCAGGAACTGTGGGCAGACAGTTCTACTGGAGTTAGTGGGGGAAACAAGTAACTCCTAGGTGTATATCCAAAAAACAGGGATAATGAAAAGAAAAATGAACAAGTATTCTCTGTCCAGTATCTCTAATTTGAGGTAGTTCGATGAGAGGGGTTACCCATAGAGTAAGAGGAAGGTGCTATAATTGCTCATGACCAGTCAGGGCCCAAGTTCCTGGGAGGTGAGGATGTGAGTGACTGCAAGAATTTCCATTCTTTGAGTAGAAATAAGCCTGCATCCAGACTCAGTATGGGGAAGGTTTTTACATGGTGGAAAATCAGAAGTTTCATGAGCTTTGGTGAGGGGTTCAAGTTTTTCCTGTTAAGTATCATTAGTTGTGATAAGTCTGCATATCGTGAGATGCCAGTTAACATACTGGGCAAAACTGGGCTGCTTTTCACAGCTACCATATTTTTTTTCTTCACATGGAAGAAGCGGATGCACGCCAAGACATCTCGGCAGTGTGGGCAAGAACCTAGGTTTTGGGAGCTCTGTCAATGGATAGTTACAGGTCACTAATGGAGGGATTGGCCCCGATAGGTAGCACTGGCACTGATAGGCAGCACTGATTTAAAATAATAGAGGACTGCAGCGCTAAAATAATAAAGAAATAGTAGAAATCAAATCATCCACTAAAATAGGGATAATAAAGATAAAAGCAACCATTAATAGTATAAAAATTCTTCTGTGCAACAATGTATTACTCTCCAACTGATTTGTGGCGCTTGAGGATCAAATATAGCTACAAAGTAGAATAAACCTTTGGAAGTGACACATAACATAGATCCAAAGGAATAGATAGCACTAGCACTGCTCACTCAGCCTGGTCAATCTTCAGAATTCCACGGGTTTCAGCAGGGAATGTTTTAGGAGGAGAAAAGGGAGGACTCCATAGTGTATCATTTAAAATAACATGAATTTAAACCCCTTTGAAAAAGCCACGTTGGCAGTGACGCAACGTGTTAGGCAAAGAGAGTCGGGTGACATCCCTGTGACATACCTGCCGAGAGTGGAAACTTTATATGCGAAGCGCTGTTTGTTTGACATTCTTGTAAGTGCATTTCTTTTATTAAATTCATGTTATTTTAAATGATACACTATGGAGTCCTCCCTTTTCTCCTCCTAAAACATTCCCTGCTGAAACCCGTGGAATTCTGAGGATTGAGCAGGCTGAGTGAGCAGAGTCTTAGGAGCGGTATCACTGCAGGAGACCCAGAGTGGAGCGGAGTGGATCGCCCATCGCTGACCTGTCACTAGGGCTCATTAAGGCTTGTTTTGCCTTTACTTAAGGTGAGAGGTTGGGGAAACCACTGGTTCATGCACACTGGGGATTGGTTGCATGAGTCACTGATCTGATTGGATGAATCTAAATTCACACAGAAAGGGGAGTGCTGCAATTATACTTCACAACTGGATTGCACTGTTTTTTGCACATATTATTGGATGTTTTGCATTTATTTGAAGAACTGTGCATCTATCACTTGATTGGACTTATTTTGGATGTATTTATTACTCATTATTGCAGATTTTTAGCACATTTATCAATTTGTTGCACATTTTCATTTTTATACATATTTTTATTTATCTTATTTATTATTTAATACTTTTTATTACATAGATTCATGTATATCTTCTTATTTTTGCACAGCTTTGGCTAAATTCGTTTTTTCATCATACAGATTTTGCACAGTTTTAGTCATTACTATTTTAATTCCCAGTCTTTGCTATTTTGCACTTCTGTCACCATTTGCACTTTTTTGCGGAATTTGCACATATTATTTGCACCATTGGTACACTTAGATGTGATTATTATTTATTAATTAGTAATTTCTAGATTTTTTTATTAGTCTTTACCTTAGTTAGCAGGTTTTTTTGCATTTTAGTGATTTATTTTTTACACTTTGCCCACTAGGCAAATTTTCCGCTTATTCATTGATACATATCCATTTTTTAACCCTATCAGCTTACCTTATTCGGTTATTTGGAATACAGATTGAGTGTTTAGTCTCAGCAATTGGTTATATTTGTCTGATTACCCTAAGATTAGATGCTCACGAATTGTGTTAGCACTGATTTTTTTAATCGTTGACTATACAATACTGATGAGACATTAACTGTGAAGGACGCTATCTATTCCTCTGGATCTATGTTATGTGTCACTTCCAAAGGTTTATTCTACTTTGTAGCTATATTTGATCCTCAAACGCCACAAATCAGTTGGAGAATGATACATTGTTGCACGGAAGAATTTTTATACTATTAATGGTTGCTTTTATCTTTATTATCCCTATTTTAGTGGATGATTTGATTTTTACTATTTCTTTATTATTTTAGCGCCGCAGTCCTCTATTATTTTTTATCTTTGCTGAGTGTGTTTGCACTCCTTTCTGTTGGCAGCTTCATTATTGTTTATTTAATTATTGTTATTATTTTTGGTTTGCGCATTAGTAACCCCCGTTTTAGATTGGCACTGATTGGCACTGATAGGTAGCACTGATAGGCAGCATTGGTTGGCACTGATAGGAAGCATTGGTTGGCACTGATTGGCAGCACTGATTGGCATGGCAACAATGTTTGGTACTGATAGGCAGCATTGGTTGGCACTGATAGGTAGCATTGGTTGGCAGTGGTTGGCACTGATAGGCAGCATTGGTTGGCACTGATAGGCAGCATTGGTTGACACTGATGGGCAGCATTGGTTGGCACTGATTTGCAGCATTGATTTCCACTGATAAGTTAGGCAGCATTGATTGGCACTGGCAGGGGAGAGGGGGAATTTCACACGCAGCAGACAGTGAGGCTTGCCAGAGCCGCTTGGTGTGTGAAACTGTCAGCAGCTAATGTAACTACTTGCAGGGAGAGAGATCACAACTCAGCCGTGATACCGGGAATGGGCAGACTAAGCAGCTGTCAACACCAGCCAATGATTGGGCTGCTTAAGAAAGCAGAGCCACATAAATGTAGCGGCCCACCCAGACTCCATCCCATTGGTTGGTGTTTAATAGCTGTTCAGTCACCCACCCCCGACATCACCGCTGAATTTTGACAGCTGATTTTTCTCTCTGTAAGCATTGACATTACCTGACAGATCACACACACAGCAGGCCCTGGCAAGCCTCATGATCTTCTGCCTGTGAAACTGTTTCACAGGCAGTGGGGAGTTACACACAACATTTCGGGACAGATCTCGGGAGACAGTAGGGATGATTAGGGTGTGCTCAGGCACACACGGCACACCCCCAGTGCACGCCTATAGTCTCACCTATTTCTGCTGCTGGATTGCTGGTGTGGCACTGATGATCCTGGCTGGAACTGCTTAATGAGGAGAGGAGTAGCAGGAAACAGCTCATGTTGCAGCCGGTGCCATCTTGGTTGCTGCCAGGTCCCACTGCTGGGAAGAAATCTGTGAGTCTCTGTGGCTGCTTATGCGCCTTGCGGTGCTTGAACATAGGGCAGATTGGTTGGGGATTGGAGTAGGTAGGACGATGAGATCCCTTTGGGATCGTTTTAATGAGCATATATATATTGTGGCTAAAAACCTATCAACAAATGTGGCTAAACATTTCAATTTTTGCCACAATGGCAATGTCTCAGCCATGCATGTACAGGTCATTGAAAAAGTGAAGACCCCTAGTAGAGGTGGTGATGTGTTTCGTTTGCTCTGCCGGAGGGAGGTTTTCTGGATTTTCCATCTTCAGACTCGCATCCCGCAGGGTTTAAACTTTGAGTGGGATGTGAGCCATTTTTATGAGCTGTATAGTGTACTTCCTCCCCCCGACAGCAATTGACACACATTAATATAGTGAGTTGTCTATTTGTGCAGAGGATGGTTAATGCACATATTTATTATTGTCATGTTTACCAATATGTTTAATTTATTATGATTGTTCTGAATATTGTGATGTGTAGCGTTACCATCCGATGCTTTTTTGTGTATGGAAGTTCTGTCTAGGCATGCATTTCGATACACATTATTCTTCCATTCATTTTTGATCCATTCAGATATTTACTAGCCATTAGGTGTAAATTAAGGGACTGATTGATGGGTTGTAATATTGTGGTTTACTGAGTGTTTTATCCGAATTGTGCCGCCCATCTCCATTGCCCCCTCTTCTTCTAATGCCATCTTGGTTGCTGCTGGGTTCCACCGCTGGGAATAAATCCGTGAGTGTCTGTGGCTGCTTATCTGCCTTGCGGTGCTTGGACAGATTGGTTGGAGATTGGAGCAGGCACTGAGGCAAGGGTAACTCTGCTCTGTGGTCGCTGTCAGTCTGGGAACTGAGCAGAGCTCTCCTCTATGTGGCCATCTTCCATTTCTAATTAAGGTTCTCTTTGTCCCCTTCATCCAAAAGGGGAAAGCTGGTTGAAGTGCAGAGAACTGAGGTGTTGAGAACCAGTTTTCATTTCAACCATCCATTGTTGTAAAAGAGAAGCTTCATTTTGTTTAAAAATCTCCTGTAAATGATTGTATAGGTGTGATTAACTCCTCCTGCTTTTCATGTTCACACTTATCCACTTTAGCCCCAGGAGGATTTACCCCCTTAATAACCATACCATTTTTTGCGATACAGCACTGCGTTACTTTAACTGAAAATTGCGTGGTCGCGCGACGCTGTACCCAAATAAAATGTATGTCCTTTTTTTCCCACAAATAAAGGATGGTGGTATTTGATCACCCCTTTTCGTTTAAATTTTTTTGCGCTATAAACAAAAAAAGAGCGACAATTTGGAAAAAAACAAATACATACTGCTATAATACATATCCCAAAAAATCAGTTTAGGCCAAAATGTATTCTTCTACATATTTTTGGTAAAAAAAATCCCAATAAGCGTATATTGATTGGTTTGTGCAAAAGTTAAAGTGTCTACAAAATAGGGGATAGGTTTAGAGACTTCCTTTTTTGTATCGTTTTTACTGGCAATGGCGGCGATCTGCAATTTTTAGCAGGCCTGCGACATTGCAGGAGATGAATCTGACCCTAAGTGACACTTTTTGGGGACCAGTGACACCAATACACTGATCAGTGCTAAAACATTCACTGATCTCCATGTTGTCCCCTGTCAGAACGGGGATCTGCCTTATTTACATAGGTAGATCCCTGTTCTGCCTCTCTGTGAAGCTATCATGGGTGGCCGGCGGACATTGGGTCCACCAGGCATGTGCATTGGCTCCTCCTCTGTGTAGCCGACGCGTGCACGACCACACTACCTATTGCATGAAACGACGTACAGGTATGTCGTTTCACGCAATAGAGCTGTGCTGCCACAGTATATATTCGGTGGGCGGTCTTTATGTATCTCTAAGACTATTTTTTTTTCTTTTTTATATAATTTTGGATAGCATTGGGAATGGTTAGAACCCCTACCAAATTGTATTGTTGTCCTTGTACCTGTCAGAGAGACCCACCCTCTCTTTTTGTCTTGGGACCATTTTTCCTTGGACAGTCAGTGATGACAAAATTTAAATTTTTACAGATGCCACCCAAATAAGAGATGAGGACAAATCTTTCAATGGAAATGCCTGTTCTAGTGACAAGTGGATTACTCCTCAATTTTGAGATTTTTCCTCTCACTACCTGTTTTATCTTTAGGGACAGGACGTAAAGGATAATTTCGCCAACAAAACACAATAACTCTGGCCATACATGGCTCAGTTTTTTCATTCAGCCAGTGGGATGAATAAAGAAAACTGAACAGATTCCTCTATCCACAAATTTGGATGGGGGAATCCTCCCCAATATGTCATTGTAGTCTGACGATGGGACTCCTCCGCAGTTAGGATACACTACTCAGCACTGCAGCAAGCAGGCTCATGAGAAGTCGATCTAACAATTGATCTAACAATTGACTTCTCATGAATAGGAACAGCCTATTCATAGATGAATCGAAATTCGGCTGTTCCCTTCTGCACCAGTGGAATTTGGAATTATCTATGGCCAGCTATTAACAATTCCAATTGCCATTCACATAATATTTGGCTTTAGCTATACTTTAAGTAAGTAAATCAGCCCAGTTGGGGGGGCGTGGCCTGAAGCTGCATGGCATAGGGTGTGCAGAGTGAGAGCTCCAGCTGACAACATCTCCTTCATACCGATCCTTGGGGGTAATCCTGCCTCTTTTGCTCAGACAGACTACCCATAACACCCTACAATACGCTCGCTACTATGTCACCTCCAAACCGGGCTTCTGAGGCTCTAGCAAAACTGGACAGAATTTGGCATTAAGGGGTGTGACACGGCGGAGGAAGATGATGTCGCTCCCACTCAGGGGGTGGAGGACCCACTTTCGGGGGACACTGCAAGAATCCTAGAAGCCGTCCCACTATGCCAGACAACCCTCACCTCTAAAATAGAGCAGGTAAAGATTGACATATCCCTCATTCACCAGGATGTCCACAAGCTGAGGGAGAGGGTGATAGATGGAGTGCAGGATAGGCCACGTGGAAGATGAAATCCTTCCGCTGCAGGTAACCATCGAGTGTCTACAGTATCAACTCAATGCTGTCCAAAGTAAGCAGGATGACATGGAGAACAGGCTCCGCAGATGCAACCTCCGGTTTGTGGGTCTGCCTGAGAGGGCCGAAGGCTCAGACCCCCCACATTCCTTGAGAACCTGCTCATCAAAGCCTTCAGCAGAGAGGCCTTCTCATCCACATTTGTGGTGGAACGCTCTCATCGCCTGGCTGCTCGCCCCCGGCCAACCGGATTCCCCCCGTGCACCTTCATAGCCAAGCTCCTGAACTACCGTGACTTGGACACCATCTTACGCCTCACACGCAAGAGAGGCATTATCCCTTTTGGCAACGTATATATAGCAGTATTTCCAGACTTCTCCACTGACGTACAAAAGAAAAGGGCACATTTTTCCGAGGCAAAACGGCAACTGAGCACTCACCACCTGGCGTATGCTATGCTGTTCCCAGTGCGACTCTGCGTAATCCAGGATGGTAAGACCCACTTCTTTGAAGATCCCTCTGCGGTCCTGTCCCGGCTGGAGCACCACAACGTGGCTGGTCCTGCGCCCACCTAACCCTTCTGTGGACGCCAATCTTGCTTCCCCCTGTGAACGGGTCCCCCTGGCCTAGACCCTACAGAATGCTGAGCGGTCATCCTTTCTTGGAACGTGAGTTGGATTTTTTTCTTCCCCACCTGTGCCTACTTTGATATGCCCAGATCAACTCTGGAGCTGCCTATACCCCTTGCCCCTGCTCCCCCCAACAGGATCAACCTCCTGATGCCCTATTTTTATTTCTATTTTTACTTTCACCCCTTATTGCCCCCCCACCCAAATGACTGTCTGCACCCCCTTGAAAGTCTGGACATTTTTATAATTCGCATCATTGGGCACTTTTCAGTTAATGATTGTCCCCCCGAGAACAGTAAGGTTGCACCTGGACACATGATACTTTTTTTTTTCCTTTTTTGTTCTGGCACACATCGCTGACTTTTTAAGATATGTTTCCTTGGCGGCCAGCTGCTGCCCCCATGGCTGTGGTGGGCTGCTATTTGTTCACTCTGCCAAGCTGGTCCAGCATAGGCAAAGTTTATGTGTTATGTGTATTGGTATACCTATGCTTGACTTACCTTATATTACAACTTATTCACTTCCATTGGCTGCTATATATATATATATATATATATATATATATATATATATATATATATATATATATATATGCCCTTTTCTTTGGCTCCCTGTGTGACCAATGGCTTGCATGCTGCTTTGCCTTGCAGCCTGCTCACACAGATCTGCCATGTGTGCCTCTGTTATGTTTTCACTGAAATGCATACTGGAGAGTGCTCCCTGCAAGTCCGACATGCAAATTTATATAACCCCAATAATGTAATGGCCACCCTCAAATTAGTCACATGGAATGTGCGTGGGCTGAGAGCCAAACCTAAACATGTGGCTGTCCTTTCCCATCTCAAATCTCTGCGCGCGGACTTCTCTGTTCTCGTGGAAACTCACATCACAGGGCAGATGCAAATGGCACTAAAATAAACCGGGGTCGGTTGGTTACATCAAGCCCCCTATACTTCTAGCTCCCGTGGTGTTGCTGTACTGATTGCTAAGTCGGTTCAATTTCAGCTCCACCTTCTGCATTCAGACCCGCAGGGCTGGTACCTGTTCCTCCACGCCACCATTGGTGACCTGGAGGTTCTCCTTATGGCATTCTATATTCCACCACCATTTCAATTTGCTGTCCTACAGGAAAGTGTGGCCTTTATGGCCCAGCACCGCACAGTGCATACTATCTGGATGGGGGACTTCAACATGACGGTTGAACCCACCCTCGATAGACTCCATTCCTCTGCCCAAATGCCGCCACAGCACTTGCTCACCAGATTTGGGAGGTTCCTTTCAGAGTTTGCCATTATAGCTACTTGGAGACACAAGCACCTGACCAGTCACTTACTCCTGCTTCACCCCCTCACAGTCTGCTTTGTCCAGTATTGACATGATTATGATCTCCCCTACCCTGATGTCGGACCTCCTTGGTGTGGGGTTTGGCGCCAGGGTCCTCTCTGATCATTCACCCTACTGGCTGACTCTGTGATTGCCCTCAGCCCCTTCAACCTGCATGTGGAGACTGAACCCGTTTTGGTTCACCATCATGTCAGACTTGTAGGATATCCAGCAAGAATGGGCCCACTTCTTTCACTCCAACTTAGGGTTGACCTTGATGGGGGCGGTGTGGAAGGCTTTCAAACTGCATGCCCATATGATTCTCTCTACACGCATCAACAGACACAAGGCCTCCTCCAAATTTGTCCTACAACAAGCTGAGGAGCGACTGAGTTCTCTTGAACAAGTGTTCCTCGCTGACCTGTCCGCGACTAACTTTGCCCAGTTGCGCTTACAATCTAGGCTCACTGACCAGCTACACTTTAAGAAAACTAAACAGGGAATTTTTTTTAGTAAACAAAGAATCATTGAACATGGCGAACGCGAGGGTAAACTTTTTGCATACATGGCCCACTTGGATCATAAGCCCTCAGTGGTGGTCCAGATACAATTGGTATCTGGAACCATGCTCAGACCCAGACAGACCCACGCATACCCAATGCAGGTAGCGGATGAGTTTAGGCGGTTTTACTCTGACCTTTACATCTCCACTGCTAGTCACTCCCTGGATGAACTGAATCTATTCTTTCAAGATGTTAATTTCCCTACCCTTACTCAATCCCAAGCTGAACAACTGGAAGCACCCGTTACCATAGAATGCATAGCAAAGGCACTGGTAAGTCTCCCACCCTCAAAAGCCCCTGGCTCAGATGGCCTCCTCCTAGAATTCTATACTCAATTGCAAGAGATCCTCATTCCTAAGCTGCAGGCATTATACTAGCATGTCTTTGACTTTGCCACACTCCCAAGTTACATGGGTGAAGCCCTTATTGTTCTAATTCCAAAACCTGGGGGGACCCGCTTTTCCCAGAATTGTACCGTCTGATATCCCTCCTACAATTAGACGTTAAAATCCTTGCTAAAATTCTTGCCCTGCGGCTTAATAAGTTGATACTCTACTAGTCTTATACATGTGGATCAGAAGGGATTCATGCCCAACAAGAATACAGCATTGAACCTCCGGAGACTCTTCATGAATCTCAAGGCTACACATGAAAAATACACATGAAAATATTGGATCCACCTGGACGCCGCCAAGGCATTTGATTCTGTGGAATGGAGATATTTGTGGGAGTGTCTCCACAGATTCGGCTTTGGGCCCAGATTCATTAAGTGGCTTCAACTCCTCTAACAGGCTCCCACTGCCCAGATCCATGCCAACGGTAAGATATCGGACTCCTTTCCCCTGTCCCGGGGTATCCGACAGGGCTGTCCCATATCCACTTTACGGTATGCGTTAGCTGTGGACCCTCTGGCCATTGCCATCAGGGAACATGCCAGCATCAGGGGCCTCCGCATTGGGACGAGTGACCGAGGTCCTCAGTCTATATGCGGACGATATGCTTCTATACCTGGAGGACGCCGGCCCCTCCCTGGTGGCGGCTCTACAGCTAATTAAACAGTTTAGAGCCTTCTCAGGACTACAGATTAACTGGTCCAAATCCCAAATTCTCCCAATAGATGTCACTGTCCCCACAGCTGCCCAAGCGGCACTTCCTCTGCTGAAGAGTGAACAAGATCAAATACATGGGTGTGCAATGCTCCAGAACCCTTATGGACTATACAGGCCTGAACCTAGAAACCCTTTATGACCTCCTCAAAACTAAAACCCAAGTCTGGTCCAGGCTACCTCTTGGAGTCATAGGTCGCATCAAGTTGGTAAAAATGATTCTCCTTCCCAAGCTGCTCTATCTGTTCTGGCATGCTCCCCTATATATTCCTGCCTGTGTCTTCAAATCTATGGAGTCCATACGCAACACATTTGTATGGGGCTCCTCCCGTCATAAACTGTCGTGGTGAACTCTGAAATGCTCTGTCCACCTGGGAGGTACTGCTTTACCTGATCTTACATTCTACTACATTACCTCACAACTGTCCCACTTTTTCTGTTTTAATCAGCAGGATAGGATTATGTATTCCACTCTGGTATGCTCCTCTGTTGCCAATGTGGTGGCCCATCCCTTTCAGATCATGTTTTGTAGTAACCATGGGTCTTCACGTATTGGCAACAGACATCATATGCTGTTCCATCACTGCAAGATATGGCAGCTTGCAATGGCCATTACCAAGGCCCCTGCCCTCCACACCCACACACCTTTGTGGAACAATCCCCAGCTGCCCGAACTGCTGAATATTCATAATTACAACATATGGGTTGCCAGGGGTGTCATATTATTGTCACAGTTTATTGCCAACGGCATAGTTAGGTTGTTTCAAGCCCTCAAAAACTACTTTGACCTACCTTATCACATGCTCTTCCGCTACCTCCAGGTCTGACATGCTCTCCACTCCCAATTTGGCAACTCCATTCCTAGACTGGAGTCGATGTCCCTAGTTGACGTGGTCCTCGGCCAGGACCCCAAGAGATTGAGCTCCTTCCTATACAACTACCTTAATTTGCCCTCAGCCACCACCCATGCTTACCAGTTGAAAGCCAAGTTGGAGACGGACCTGGGGGATGTGGATGGCGACTTGACAAGGAATGGGAAGAGGTGCTGGCATCCTGTAAAAAGTTATCACCTAAACTGTCAGATTGCCCTACACACCTATATACCCTTCATAGGTCCTACCTTACCCCAAGTCCCCCTTTCCAAATATAGACCAGACCACAGCTCGTCCTGCCCAAGATGTGGGGACCCCAGAGTTACATTCTATCATCTACTTTGGTCCTGCCCTCCCCTCCAAGAGTACTGGTCACAGGCGATTACATTTCTCCATGACCACATAGTCTCCCCCTTAACGCTGTGCCCTCGCCAATGTCTACTGGGCCTTTTCCCCATCCCAGAGGAGGAAAAGTACCTAATGACATTCTTACAAGAAACTTTGTTCACGGCTAGAATGCAGATAGCCTGGTAGTGGATAAAAGTGCCGCCCCCCACTGTTCAACAATGGATTAGGGCAGTGAATGCCACACTCCCATATAAAAGAGTGCTTTACTCACATAGGGATTGCCTGGCCAAGCTTAATAACATTTTGGGCAGATGGATGGAAGACTCCTCCACTTGCACAGATGAGGAATAATTTCCTCACAATAAGCGGTACTTGGTATATCCCATAACTTAGCCCCCCACTTTCCTCTTATTTTAAGTAAATGTATGCCTCTCTGCGCTGAACTTGTCATATCTCCTGTCACACTCACGCAGCCGGTTAATAACTCCACATCTAGACGCATTTGATCCTGCCAAATCGATTTTTGACCTTATATAGACAATATGACCTATTATATTTTGCACGTATGATGTTTCTGTCAAACGCTGTATCCTTTTATTTGGTGCTTGTTGCACTTCACACAATGTATACCCTGTTCTTTTTTCATGCTCAATAAACTTTACGCAAATTAAAATAAAAAAAAATCACCCAGTTGTGTCAGAGCTTATCGATAGCTCTAAGTTTATTGACTCTGATTTACTAGAACATGTTCATGTTCAAAGTGAATTATCTTGGTGAATGAGGTAAAAAAAGTGAAAATTCAGTCAGCAAAGCTTCACCTCTTTACTTTGTAAATTCAGTAGTGCTGATTTTTTTAATTCCATCATGTGCAAGCACAAATCCTGTTTTTTTAATTTTCCTTGCATATGCTTGGATATGCTTGGTTGCTTGCATATGCAAATGTTTTTATTTGTTCTTACCTCATTCAGATAGGTGCAAATTCCCTTTAAGGGTGAACATGTTCTACTCTTTTAGTAAATCAACCACAGTTGTAATCCGAGGAAAACTGAATGGAAATACTTTTGATTGAATAAATATAGATCTTTTCTGTATATGAATAAGGGCTTGTTTACAAAACAGTCCCACATTCAGTGTGCAATTCCACGTTTACATGCATTTGTAATGTGTTTGCAATGTGTTTTGCAGATAATAAATAGACAGCTGGCCATCATTGTCCAGTGCTATATGCATAAGTATCAGCAATATTAGAGTATCTCAGAAAGACAGACATATTTAAATATTATACCTCTGAATTATAAATTGCATTTGTTTCTGTAAAATTCTCTTGGTGTTCAAAGATAAGAAAAGCAATTATCCAGAAACCATTATTCAAAGGAAATAATTGTTACAAAATTGTATCTAACATCTGATCCTTGCAAGATTACACTTAATTTCTACTACAACATTTTTACCCAGGCCTTGCGTTTGAGGATGTCCGGTACCAGTGTTTGGTGCACACAGACTGCCTTACCGCTGTCAAAATGAAACGAGTCTTATGTGCATGGGTGCCTCTAGCCAATAAAAAGAAGAATAGTTTAAATTGTTTGGGAGATACATAAATATTTTTAGCCCTGCTGAATTTGATGATCTGTTCACTGCTTCACTCAACATACAACTCAATAGGAAAAGTTTATATATTTTCTATTTTTTTAAATACACCTAAATCTTGGTGAATTTGATTGAAAGCCACATGAAAGTTCGGATTTGAAAATAAGTGCATTCAGCACCTGAGAAGCAGTCCAAGTTATTGCTGTTCTTCAGCTCACAGAATCTTCTGCCATTTAGTCCCAGATCTTTCTGAATAAAATTACTAACTACTGTTCTAAAAATGTACAGTATTAGATAAAAACAAAGCAATTCATGAATATATCACGTACTTGGCCAATACTGCTCTGCATTAAGTTACGCAGAATATGCCATTGTTCAAGTATCCACTGTGCACTTTTGAATTGCCCTTATCCTTATTATACACTTATTTGTAATCTTTTGTGCAATATATTGATGTACCTCAGGCCTATATGTTTTGACAGCATGCTGAGACACTTTTTGAAGAGTACAGATGTAGCTACAGATGGTGACCTAGACAACAGAAATTGATTGCAAGGGAGAAATAAATCCTGCAAAAATTTCTTTCAAGCTCGGCAATATAAAATACCCTCATATTCAAAGCACAATTCAATTTTCTTTAACAATGAAAGACATTTACAATGTGTAAAAGTTACAGATTTACACGGTTCAATGTAAACTAAATCGACTTGAATATCAAAGCCATTAAAGTTATTTTACACCAATCTGTTTTTGCTAAAGGCCATTCCAGGCCATCTTGTTTATCAGCATAACATAAGTCAACAGTTAAGAAACAAGCAGATTTTCTGTTCCAGACCATAGCAGCGAACAATATTCCTAGGGATATTTTTTAAATGTACATATATGCATTCAGCTTTTGATCTTCCATAAAACAAATTCTTCATAAATAAACAAAGAATGCTCTGTAGTAGCTGACAGAACAACTTAGACTCAATGGACTATGCTAATGGAATGAAAGGAATAATAATAATAATAATAATGGAAATTCTGAGTTTTGAATCTCACTTACATTTTTCATGGAGCTTGAAACTTACCTTAATTACTAATCTATCTCAAATCATTAAAAGGAGATTTCAATTATGTACTGTCAATGAGCTCAAATACACAAAATTAAATTAGAACTGTATTTTTGATGAAACATTGTATTATTTAAATCCAAAGCAACAATATTTAAATACTATTCTGGTGTGCTCTGAAAATGAACTTTGTATTCACTTGTGATGTGTTAGAAAAAATCAGAATCAGTATGAAATAGTAGGTTAAATCTTTTACTGGAGATTTTTAATGACATTTCAGTGTTCCTCTTATAATTACTCTTCATCTAAGATATCCCATAATGATGTTGGACATTCTTGGTTCAGGCTCACTGGCTTGCTTCATTAGCATGTCATTCCCATTCCACATCATAAGATTTAATTGTAATGCCGAATATGCACAGCTCTCCACAGAAGTCTAATCAAAGTGGATTCACTTGTATTATTAATATCAAAAATCAGTCCACTTGCTATTTTTATAAATAAAAGAATCCAGATACATAAATCAACTGTCATTTATTAGCATGTAACCAGCATATCTGCTAGACATATGAGCAGCCCTATCACAGCTCCTTAGGATTATTTTCATCAAGATTAAAACCCATCTACATTAAATATACATACTAATTCCTCCATAAAGTAATCAGATTACAGTGCAGGTGACATTGTATGCTGAAATTTAAATGATTTGCAGTAATGAACTAGAAAGGTGTACAGACGAAAAAGGGTTCATAACAAGAAGGGGAATATTCCTTCTTTTGTTCTTTCAGTACAGGAAGTGGATAACTGCTTCTAATACACACACATACACACACACATGCACGTATATCTTGGCCGTATATCTATATATATATATATATATATATATATATAAGACTTCCAAGCTAATATATTTTGTTATTTTTAAGATGCCAAAAAAATAAAAAATTTAAAATAAAAACAGCGGGTTGTTGGAATAAAACCATTCATAAAGGATTATGATACTGGTTTAGATAAGTGACTGAAAGCACATTTCTTGAATAATTCACTCCTATCAAACTCCTCTGTGCCATCTATAAAATGGAGGCCAGAATTTCATAGAGATGTTAACTCCTGATTTTTGAAGCCATGTCCCCTTCCTGCTAAGCTGAACATTTTTGCTACAATACCACTGAAGGTGCACAGTTGTATGTAGGTGCACAAATGTGACCGTATGGGAGGCATAACAGTTATATCTGTGGTGTTGTTTTAGGCTCCCAGTTTCCAGTATAAAACTGATTCTGCTGTATAGTCAGTATAAATGAAAATTCTTTCACAGTAGACATATATACAAATAACTTTCTAGATGTGGCTGAGTGAGAAGGTGTCCCATATAGTCTATAGGTTATTAAGGTACATATTGTCCAACAATTCTGCAGGCCCCCATTGAAATTAGGCTGTTGTCCAATCTGGACAAATATGTCTTGACCAAACAACTGTCAACTAATGTCTAGGGATACATTGTGTGAGAATAAAGGACTTGCAAGAAGATATATCCTGCAAACAGATAAATGCTCACACAATTCTACATGCTAGCAGTAGCTGGGTTCCAATGTATTGTGAGGCTGTGTCAGGAGTGGGCCCCCCACATGGATTATCTTTGTTTCCTAGTACTGTGGGAAAAAATGTATATCCTCAGTGCTCTTCATATTGGAACTATGCAGATCTGTGTGTTGATATCACTCTTATGGGAGTTCACATACTGGATGATGGGCTTACAAGCTTACTGCATATATAGGAATATGCCATATGGAATAAGTGACCTGACGTTTTTCTCCTTAAAAAAACTAAGTATGGGATTCTGTAGATGGGATTCAGATGGAGAATAGAATGTTATATAGTGTTTCTGAGATACCGTGACCAAAGTTTAATGGCATTAATTAAGCTTTCAGTTACTAAAAGACTTGCTTTTGATTTGCTTCAAGCTGCTTCTGAGTTGCAATAAGCTGCTTTGTAGTCACATTGCTTTGTGTGATAAGGTAAAGCAGGTCAAAAGCAAACAAAAGTTCATATACATGAAACCTTACTAATTCAAAGTCATTCCAGTTCTTCTGAACTCCTTAGCACTGTGACATCTATGTTTTGTTAAACTGAAGCAATGTTCATATGTTTTTAACTCAGAGTCACTACACATAATTTATGCTTATTTGATTTTGTTTACATTGAAGATGTTCCAGTAACTGAAATATTAAAAGGTCATTTAATTTTCCAGAAACATGTGTTGGTCTGAAATACTGATAAGACACATAATCACTCCATATCAACACTTTTAGATCAGGAGTGACCCAATTTATTAGTTTATGTGAGACTGGTAAGTAGTGACTTAAAAATCACCCAGTAAGCCAATCAGAATGTTTAAGCTGTTCATTGAATAGCCAAAAAGTTTGAACATGAGAGAGAATTCTGTGGGAATGGCAGAAAAGTGGGTACAGGTCAAGCAACAAGGATAACAGAATGGGGAAGTTCAAAAGAATTACTCCTGATTAACTCAACATATTAGTTAGACTTGTCTTAAAGAAAAAATAGATGACTTTAGATGACCAGATTAAATTGGCTTTCATAACATGAATTATGCTGGGTACATGTGATCTGAATGTCAGCCGGTTCAGCAGGAACCAGCCAAAATTTGAACAATGTGAATAGCTGTCTGTCTAACAGAAGCCAGTCTAACCTCCAGCTTCTTTTGAACAACCATTCTGGAAAACCAGCATCTGCCCAGTAGCCAATCAGGGCTGGCAGGTAATGGCTGTCCACGTTGATCAGTGTGATCTGACAGGGGGGCGGTCCCCTTGTCAGAACACAATAGCACAGCGTGGGAGATCACCGCACCAACATCAGTTAGTTCATTTTTTTTTTTTTTCGTTCAGCTTGCTGAGGTGAATAAAAAAAAAATTAACGTGTGTACCTAGCCTTACTCATATAACTATTATTTGTTTTGATTTTGTATCCCATTGTGTTGTTTACTCCTAATGGCAACCCAATGCAGACAGTTAACCCGATAAAGAGGATAGGTGATTTGCACAGCTGACTTCCACAAGTAGCATTCATTGATGAGTCTCTGCTGTGCATTTGACAGGTTTACCAAAGACAGCATGTTCAGAAGAGAGAGAAATAGAGAAAAGAGAATAACTTTTGTTTAATTGTCTGTTAACATTTTATCAATCTTTATGTTTATTTTGTGATGCCCCGTAATTGTGAAGAATGTGGAAGTTGCTGGTGCTAGTTAACTAAAGAGTAATAATAAAAATAATAATAATATTGGTGGTTTTAAAATATAAGAGACTACTGCTGTATAATTAACTGGGCCATTAGGTAAGAAACTGGTTGGAGTACAATGAAGTTAGATGTCTTTAGAGTGGTAAATCCTGTTGTCTTACCACTGAAAATGCCATTATTTGGCCACACAGACAGCAGTCTTGTGATATAGCCATTATGAGTCATACTATGTCATGTCAAGCAAACACCAGGCTTGAAATATTTAACAACTGGCTTTACAATTAGATAATATGCAAGAAGCCATCAAGCCTAAAGTTACTTCAATATTTACCAGAGTAAACAAATATAAATATTTTTGAGTCCCACCTAATATACTGGATTGAATAGTTCCGGTACAGGTACTTTACATAACTGTTTTGAAAAGTTAAAATTCTAGGAATTTCCTTTCAGTGTCCATTATTGCATTCTGCGTAATTTGCCCAATTATGCCAGCATCAGGAGTCCATCTACTTTCATTTCTCATAGGTTACATAAAGAGAAAGTTAATAATCTCACAAATTCCTGCACAAGACCATGCATGTAAACTCATTAAAAAGTGAGACAAGTTTTCTTATCTGTCTTGTACATGTAATTGGTAAACGTTTACAGTTTACAATTTCATTGCATGAAACAAATATCAGTAACTGTTTATTTGCTATCATATTTTAAAAAGAGTTGCACCAGTTCTACTGCACAGGCGTTTACATTGATGGTTCTATAGTGGAGAATAACTAAATCAGGGCTACTACTCTGAGGTGGTCAGGACCTTTCCATCCTCATCTGCGGTCTACAGTGAAAATGTTGGAAATCTGTTACAACAGAATCCCTAATTATTCCAGACAATTGGAGGCTCACATGCCCTTTGTGTTGGATCTTAATTAAGAATATGAAGGAAGAGTGTACAAGTTTTCAGCCTGTTTAATTAGATCTTAACTGTTTTATAATTATAAGCTTGTTCATTAAAGTGTTTTCTTAACAAAATATTTCCTCAAGAAAAACAAGGAACATGAAATGTTCATTTAAAATGTAATTGATTATACTGATTACAAAGGTCAATAATGAAAAAACAATCAATAACCACAAAATTAATTAATGTTTGAACTATTTACTGCTAACTTGATGTTACCAAAATGCACACAATTACCTCAAATATTCAAAGATGAAAGAAAAACCACAAAAATATATATGATAAAAGAAATTTTATATACTTTTTACTGATGTACGATAGGGAACACAAGATTGCTGCAGAAATAGGAAGAGATAGCCCAGCCGCTGCACACCTCACAAAGCAGCTGAGTGGTTAGCAGGTAAAAACAGCCTCACGTTTATTCATCCAGAAAACATCCCCAACATGTTTCACCCTGCCCTGGGGCTTAATCATGGAGATGAGGGTCTTCTGGTGGCAGCTAAATGATGTGGGTAAACCACTCAATAAATTTAAAGGAACAGATGAGTGAAAAATGCACCTTATGAGTCCAAGCCCTGGAAAAGCAAGCATAGTCAAGAACTGTGCACGTGGTATAATAATAATGAGTACGGATAGAAAATTTAGAGGTATGCATACACAGGTGCACGCGTTAAATAAGGACTAAAAATAATACGTGAAAAAATGAAAATAAAGTATTGTTTATTGAATGCAAAAAAGAAAAGGGCAGAAAAATAACAAACTGCTATGAGCAATCCTGCAAAAGCCTAATCCTCTGGTTAAAAATAAAATAAAAATGTGTTTTATTTAGTTATTGTTGTTTACTATAAAAATGTGTGATATGAAAAAAGCTAAGAAAAAACATGTCTTAAAAGACAGGAGAAAAGTGGCAAAGATGGAGATTGTGCCATGAGAATTTACCTGATTGGTAAAGCGTAAAATCAAAAATTGCAACAAAAAAAAAAGTATCTCATTCCCAACAATAATAATCAATGCATAAACAACGTTTAAGAGAAATATTGTGTGAGATAGCCAGTACTCCAGCCAGTACTCCATACTGCTACTACTTGACCTTTCTGCAGCCTTTGATACTGTTGACCACCCGCTCCTTCTCAATAAACTACACTCCCTTGGCCTCCAAGATTCTGTTCTATCCTGGTTCTCTGCCTATCTATCACAGCGCTCCTTCAGTGTTACCTAAAACTCTGTCTCCTCCTCTCCGTTGCCCCTTTCTGTGGGGGTACCCCAAGGCTCTGTTTTTGGACCCCTTCTCTTCTCCATCTACACCTCCTCCCTTGGTCACTTGATAACCACCCACGGCTTCCAATACCACTTATACGCCGATGACACCCAAATCTATCTGTCTACTCCTCACCTCACTCCTTCAGTCTCCTCTCGCATTACTAACTTACTAACTGACATCTCAGCATGGATGTCGCACCACTTCCTTAAATTAAATATCTCTAAAACTGAGCTATTAATATTCCCCCCCGCCCGTGCCCCCCTCCATGACTTTTCCATCAAAATCAACAATGCAACATCAGTCCCTCCCCTCACGCCAGGGTACTCGATGTAATCCTAGACTCGGACTTGTCATTTCAGCCTCAAGTCCAATCGCTGTCAAAAGTTTGTAGACTTCACCTCCGTAACATCTCAAAAATTCACCCCTTTTTAACAAATGACACCACCAAGCTACTCATTCACTCCCTTGTTATCTCTCGCCTTGACTATTGCAACTCCCTTCTCATTGGCCTGCCTCTCCATAGGCTCTACCCTCTTCAGTCTATCATGAATGCTGCTGCCAGACTTATCCACCTTACCAAGCTCCCAATCACCCAGCGAATTAAATTCAAAATACTAACCACAACTTACAAAGCCATCCACAGCTCTTCCCCGAGCTACATCACCAATCTTGTCTCCAAACATATCCCAAACCGTCCTCTCCGCTCTTCTCAAGATCTCCTCCTGTCAAGCTCTCTTGTTTCCTCCTCCCATGCTCGTCTCCAGGATTTCTCCAGAGCCTCTCCCATCCTCTGGAACTCGCTGCCTCAACCTGTCCGGCTATCCCCTACTCTAGCTACCTTCAGGCGATCCCTGAAAACTCATCTCTTCAGGGAAGCCTATCATGTCTCCAACTAATCTTTTACCACTTCCATCAGCTCATTCCTCACAGTTACAACCTTTTGTATCACCTCCCCCACCCTATTAGATTGTAAGCTCTTCTGAGCAGGGCCCCCTTAATCCTCTTGTATTTTATTGTATTATAACTGTATTGTCTCCCTTTTTATATTGTAAAGCGCTGCGTAAACTGTTGGCGCTATATAAATCCTGTAATAAATAAATAAATAAGATAGGGGGTCAAAACTAATACAATCTAAGTGAGCTGATGGAGAAACCTATAGGGACATAAAAACTGGGATGAGTCTATTTACAGGATTCACTTGTGTAAAGAAATGGTCTCCAACTGAAAAAAAATTAAAAATTAAGAGAGTGATATAGATAGTCTGTGTAGGTTCACAAGATATCAGGGAATCCAGCAAAGATGATGTATATATGAAAATGTAAAAATAGGTTTACAAGAATCATTTGAGTGCTGAACTTTTTTTGGGCAATTTTTGGTTTTATAATTTACCATACAGGTCCATTATCATGGCACAATTTCCATCCTTTTTTAGCTTTTTTCATATCACACATTTTTATAGTGAGCACTAAATTGTCTATCAATTCTTATTAATATTATACCACACGTGAAGTTTTTGACTGTGGTTGCTTTTCACGGTCTTCGACTCATATGCTACATGGTGCATTTTTCACTCACCTGTCCCTTTAAATTTTTGGAGTGGTTTACCCACATCCGTATTTACGAGGCTGAGGATGGCATTTATTCTACTGCCACCAGAAGACCCTCATCTCCATGATTAAGCCCCGGGGCATGGCAAAACATGTTGGGGATTTGGTCTGGATGAATCAAGCTGAGGCTGCTTTGTACCTGCTAACCACTCGGGCTAGGTTGAGGTGTGCGGAGGCAAGGTTATCCCTTCCTATTTCTGCAGCATACTGTGGGTCTGAATGGACCTCTCCATAGCCTGCACCCTCACCAGTTAGCAGCATCCAACTCATCTGGCCTTGGTAGCCTGAGAGGAGATCCTTAAGCATTTATCATGAATCACAGGGAACACAAGCTATTTGCTGTGTTGGAGCAAGGATATTCCAAGTTGTTCTCAAGAAGCATAATGTGCATAAATCAACAATACAGTTATTTTGTATTTAATCGCGTGCTTTTAAAAATATTCCTTAATTTTTTGGAAGGAGGTTGTTCATTTGTCACAGTAGAAAAATATATAATAGTTTTATAGCATTCAGTATATAAGAATCACTAATATTATACTTAAAGTGGTTCTAAAGGCTGAATGTTTTTTACCTTAAAACATTCTATTCATAAAGGTAAAAAACCTTCAGTGTGCAGCTTCTCCCTCAGCCCCCTTTTACTCACCTGAGTCTAATTCCAATCAAGCTATGTGCATGAGAGCGGAAGCTCTCCTGGGTCTCTGCCTCCTCATTGGCTGAGACACAGCAGTGGGAGCCATTGGCTGTCAATCACTGCCAGTGAGGAGGAAGCAGGGGGCAGGGGGCCCCTCATAGACACACAGATAGCCAGCATAAGTAAATCCATTATGTAAAGAAAATAATCATTTATTATAAAGGGGATAATAACATACCACTTAAAAAACAATACATCTACTGTTCCCCAATACTGGTACCTATCACAGGATAGACAAAAGCAAATGTCTATACCTAGTGGTGGGTTCCCATCTATTCAAAGGGTATGTATAAGGATGAAGGCCAGTACAAAAGGCAGCAAAGAAGGAAATAGGAACAAATTACTTGCATTTAACACATGTGGGTAACCATCTCCTCACGGGCCTGGACTGGCAGTGCCATTGCCTAATCAGGTACCTTTTATAGCATTCCTCCACCTTGCACCTCCCTCAGCACCTGACATCAGCACATTGCTACTGAGCATGTGTGGCACCCAAATTTCACAGCGCATGCTCAATGACAGTGGGATCATGGCATACTAATGCCCCAACATCATGAGTCTCCATCCATTGCATCGGTGGCATTTGGATATGATGATACACTTGCCCATTACCCTGGCAACCTTTTGCCATTGCTCCCAAGTCCAGCTTACCTGTAGTGGGAATATCTCTGGAGTCATCCTTTACCATTCCGTTTTCACCAAAAGAATTAAAAGACCCATCATCATGTGTTAAGCGATAGTTGTCACCGGTGTGAGACTAAGAAGGTGCAGAATTGTCAGGAACCATAGTGTTATCTCGTTCTGGCAGTGTAGTGTTGTGTCAAGTGTTCTCTCTTTTGATACCTGAATCATGTGTACCATGTCTGTCATTTTTTAACGTATTTCTCACAGTACATTCTGGTATCCTCAAGTGAGATCTATCACTGTACTGTGAAGAAAAATATGATAAAGAACAGGATGCATTGTTATCAGAGTCTGTTTGACTATAATCTATGTGTTTAGGAGTGTTGGATACTAGACAATAAGGTTTACTCCTTCGAGAATTATGACATATGTAGGCCTTTCCTGTATTGTATACTAATAAATCCCTTGCTAATTTTTTGTTTCTGTTAAGAATGATTTTTTTTTTATTATTCTGATAGAGACGTTTGTTTGTGGGATAGCTGTATTTGAGAGAAAAGTTGTAGGAGTTGTTCATCTATTGAATGGATCTCTGCTATAGTGATACTTTAAAATCTCCATCATTTAGAAAAGAAATTTGTTAGCCTATTTTCCCATAGTTCTTTTAGGTCTGCATTTATATAAGAAATAGTAGGGAAGATCTGAATATGCAGACTGAGTGGAATACATTTAAGTTCAATAGAGTTTAATTACTATTTTTGGAACCAATGCTCTCCTGCCATATTTTAGATATAGGGCCATCCCATACTGACTCACAGAAGTCCAACCTGATAACAATTTTTTAGCAGTATATCTATTCCAGAGAACATCCACCAATCATCTCAAGAAAAACATATTGGGTAACTACCACTCTAATTGTACCAAGTTTAACTGAGCTTCAGTGATGTTTATATTATGCACCACGTCCTTCATACATGAGACACCTGCTTTTACACACACAAACTTTAATGGCATCCCAGTCTCAGTCCGTAGGGTTCAATATTGCTTGGACCACCCTTTGCAGCTATAACAGCTTCAACTCTTATGGGAAGGCTGTCCACAAGGTTTAGGAGTGTGTCTATGGGAATGTTTGACCATTCTTCGAGAAGAGCATTTGTGAGGTCAGGCACTGATTTGGACCAGAAGGCCTGGCTCACAGTCTCCACTCTAATTCATCCCAAAGATGTTCTGTCGGGTTGAGGTCAGGACTCTGTGCAGGCCAGTTAAGTTCCTCCACCGCAAATTCGCTCATTAATGTCTTTATGGACCTTGCTTTGTGCACTGGTACGCAGTCATCTTGGAACATGAAGGGGCCATCCCCAAACTGTTCCCACAATGTTGGGGGCATGAAATTGTCCAAAATGTCTTGGTATGCTGATGACCTAAGCGCTCCCTTCACTGGAACTAAAGGGCCAAGCCCAACCCCTAAAAACCAACCCCACACCATAATCCCCCTCCACCAAATGATTTGGACCAGTGCACAAACCAAGGTCCATAAAGACATGGATGAGCGAGTTTGGGGTGGAGGAACTTGACTGGCCTGCACAGAGTCCTGACCTCAACCTGATAGAACACCTTTGGGATGAATTAGAGTAGAGACTGCGAGCCAGGCGTTCTCATCCACATCAGTTCCTGACCTCACAAATGCGTTTCTGGGTGAATGATCAAACATTCCCATAGACACACTCCTAAACCTTGTGGAAGTCTTCTCAGAAGAGTTGAAGCTGTTATAGCTGCAAAGGGTGGGCCAACTCAATATTGAACTCTACGGACTAAGACTGAGATGCCATTAAAGTTCATGTGCGTGTAAAGACAAGTGTCCCAGTACTTTTGACAATATAGTGTATATGATATATACACAAATTATCTCTTTTTAAAATTTTATTTATTATTTTATTCATTTTTTTCTATCACTTTTTATTCATTTTTTATATATTTTTTCTATTTTTCCATCTTTCTTTTTTTCATGAGTTATTTACTTTGAAATGCTTTTTGTTTCCATGCACGGAGCAATAACTGTTTTGCTATCCAGCAATTGGTCTATATTATGATGGGTACTAGTGTTTCCACTTTTTATTGGCCTTCGAATTTATACTTTTTGATCATGGGGGAAACCACCACTAAATTTGCTTTTCAGGGTTTTATCTGGACAAACTTATAGGATATGAACCAATATTGGGGAACAGTTGATGTATTGGCCTTCAAGTGGTATGTTGTTATCCCCTTTATAATAAATTAGGATTTTCTTTGCATAATGGATTTACATATGCTGGTGTCTTTCCACATAATTATTCTGTAATATGTGTGGGAGAGCAATTCTTGAATTGAATAAGAAAAAAATATTTTAACATTGTTATAATGAGATATTTGTGAATAAACTATATGGCTTTTACGTAAATAAATTAGTAACTTTGTTCCACAGAGTTCTAGCAAAAAGTGAAAGTCTCACCTCTTTTTGTGTATATATCAAACATTAAAAATCTCCAAAAAATAACATGCCCAGGGGATGTCCTGACCCTGCTCACATGAGTGCCTGCTGCTCCCTCTCCAGATCTAACAGCTACAGTGGGAGGGGCCGAGAATCCTCTGCTGACGTCAGCCGGGAGGAGAGGAGGAGAGCGGCAAGCAGTCAGGTGAGCGCCGAGCAGTGCTATGAAATAAGGTACAAATCGGCATATTTTTTACAAAGAACATACACTGGAGCATATACCATTATCTAACACAAGAAATTGTATGTACATTACAAAATTATTTTGGCTACCAGGCAGGGAGAGAGGGAGCAAGGAGAGACAGCGGAAGAGGGAGGCACCTAAACTGTCTACGGTATCAGGGGCTCAGCAGTCACGATAAACAGTTTACAGAGGAGAGGGCAGCACCAGGCAGGATAAGCCAGGTATTTTAGATGATAGAAAGGGCCAAATTACACAGCACAAGCACAAGCATTCATGCTTTAAAGGAACAGGATCCATTTGTTTTAGGGTTACAACCGCTTAAGAGACCTTAAAGAAAATTAGTGAGCCAATCACACACGCAAGAAATGTTAATTCTTGGGGGCATTTTGGATACCAATAGTTTACAGAATACCTTGCCATGTGTCATTGAATTTTACAGAAAATTACAGTGGTTGCAGGGTGAAAAGGAAAGGTATTTTTTTTTATCACTCAGCTCTATGAGAGAGAAGAGGAATGGTCATCAACAGCTAGTATCAGAAAGCAGCGCTTCTAACTCACTTCGTGCTCAGGAACGACCACATCAGTTCCTTTTCATTAGTGAGTGTGTACACTTTAGAGCACATTTCAACAGTCACAAACTATAGAAATGATCCCTTACAACATGACTTGTGTTGCAACTGTATGTGCTTTATTATTTTTTATTTTCCTATTTTTTTATGTAGAAGTGGAGTTACCCCCAGGCCATGTGCTCCATTGTGTACACTCACTTATAGCTTTCAAAGTTTGTAAAATCCCCCCCCCCCCCCACCATATATTTTCTGAAAGTACATGACCAGTAGAAAAAAAAAGAAGGTGCTACTGATTTCTAAGGTCCCACGATATTTGCGTAAATGTTTATCAAAACAATATTCTTGCTAAAAAGCCACTAAAATCATGATTAGCAGATAAATACACAGCAAATTTTACAAAATTCCTACTAAATATAATAGCTTAACCTGTGTTGAGTTAATAAATAAGAAATATTTGTAACTTTTACATTGTGCCTTTTTGCAAAATGGTGAAAATCGAATGTTCGCAAAAATGTAAATATCCAAACTTCTCTAAAAATCTGAAAGTTACATTTTTTCCCTTACAGCTTTCAGAATTTGTGAAAAGCCCCCAAAATGATATATTTTCTGAAAGAATATGATCTCTAGAATAAAAAAAAGGTGCTACTGATTTTTTAGACCCAACGGTATTTGCGTAAATGTTTATCAAACAAATATATTCGCAAAAAATACACTAAAACCATTATTAGCAGATAAAAACACAGCTGATTTTACAAAATTCCTGCTAAATTCCAACTATATATAAAAGCTTAACCTGAATGGAGTTAATACATAACAAATATTTGTAATTTTTACATTGCACCTTTTTGCAAAATGGTTAAAAAATTTGCATTTGCAAAAATCTAAATATACAAATTTCTCTTTTTCTTTAATTTTTCCCTTACAGTATTCAGAATTTGTGAAGGACCCCCCAAACCATATATTTATCAAAACAATATTTTTGCTAAAAATACACTAAAATCATTAATAGTGCACATTAATAAACACAACATAAAATTATAACAACATACAAAATTCCTGCTAAATTGCTACTAAAGCATCATTCACATGTGGCATAGTAAAGTGTACGCCCATTGAGGGCCATGTTTACCCGCACAGGAATACACAGGTTTTCCATGCATCCTCGTACAGGCAGTCCCATCTTTGTCAATTGGGATGCAATGGCTACACAGGCGTAGCTGCTGTTCCCAATCTGAGATCCATGTGGGTGTGGGTATATGAACCTGAACGCAGACAGTGTGAGCTCAGGGACATGCATGTGGACCTACATGGATGTAAAATTGTGAGCAATGGCTCTGTTCGTGCAGTTGCTGCATCCCAAATGATATCAATGGGACTGCCTGCACAGAGATGCATGGAACACCTGTGCATCTCTGTAAAGTTACGCTGTGTATGCCCTGTGTAAACAAGGCCTTAGGCCCCTTTCACACAAGCAGACCGATCGGGTCTGCCTGTCCGTTTTTCAGACTGGCCCAATCGGATCACCCATTGTTCTCTATGTAGAGGCTGATGTAAATGGACATGTGTCCGTTTACACCAGCCTGCATGCGATACAGTCCAGTCCGCTAAAAACAGACAGATGGGGATTCCATTCCCTGTCCATCTAGCAGATTGGATCAGATGGTATCCAATGGAACTGGACAGGCAGTCCATTTCCATCCAACTGCTCCATAGAGAATAGTGGGCTGTGTCAGTGTCCTCTCTGCATCAGCAGACCAAATACGGACCCATCATCCGCCTGCTCAGTGGGGATCAGCAGACAGATCCCCGCTGAGCAGGCGGATCTGCTTGACAGTCCACTCCATGTGAAAGGGGTCTTACCAGGAGTGGCCGGTCCATTAGGGGTGCCACCCCCCTGCAGGGTGCTGCATTCATACGTTTGTATGAGTTTTTTTCAAGCCACATGATTAGAGCCTGAGGCTCCAATTGGCTTGAAAAAGGTTGGGCCCGTGGCGCAGAGCATTGCACCCCGAACCCACTCACTTGTGACAATAGCAAATTAATATTCGCTATTGTCTTCTGGCTTCTCCTCCTGGCCAATCAGGATGGATCAGGTTGAGGTCCAGAGTCGAGGAAGCCGTGGAGGGGTAAGTGCGGGGGGGCTGTCACCGTGGAGAGGCTAAGTGCATGCAGACCTGGGGGGGTTTGTTTGCCGCCCCCAAAAAAAGAAAAGTTTAGCACCAGCTACCACTGGGTCTTACTATGTGTTTGTTTTTTTTATTAATTTCTTTACTTTTTAAAACATTTTTTGTTACATTTTTTTTTGGGGGGGGGGGGGGTCTTTGGTGAGATATCAGAGGTCTAAACAGACCCCCACATCTCTTTTTTTGAGACAGAGAAAGGGGCTGAAGATAGTCCTTTAATCTGTAGCACTTTACTTGAATGAATAAGGAATTTGTATAGGGATTCCTAATTCATTCATAAAATGACAGTCTAATACATAGTAACACTTGCGTTTACTATGATCAGCTTTTAGTGTCAGTAGGCATATAGGAGCGATCAGTAGTGACTTCACCCCCAACCGCACCGCCCCCCCTCTCTCCCCCCGCCGCAATTGCCAGTCTGACAGCTTACTGGAACGCAGTGCAGGGGGAAGATACAAGCGGCAGGAGGGGAAGCAGAAGATCCACCAATTTAGAGCAATTCCTTCCATGACAAAAAAAACTGACCAATTGGGATCACATCTTTCTCGCTCTGTAGATAAAGACTGTTAGCATGGAGGAGGCAGTTTCCAAATATTTAAATTAATGGTTTTGGTAACAATTTTCCCTATTCTCTAAACGTTTCCCAATCCAGGAACTGGATCCCCTCCAAATGTTAGAAAAACAGTGCTTGCATTCACATTCAGTTCACCAACAAATTCTTCAAATTGGGTAACTTTCCTCCTCCCAGACACTATACTGTACATAATGTAACAATAGAACACTGTGTGCACAAAATCTCTCTGATAGAAACACCACTGTCTCTTCCCACCGACCTAAATGTATAAAATAAATGAATAGGCGGGGCACATGCCAACCCCATTGCTACATACTATTTTTATTTGAAAACCTACCCCCACAGGGAAGAACTTAGGTGTAGTAATTATATTCCTCCATATCTACACATACTTCATCAAGCATGTTTTACAAGCATCAATCTCTAACCCTATAAGAATGAAATAACCTTTTATATCCACATTCTGTAAATTTCTCTAACACTTGTTTTTCCCTTTTACAATTGTCTGGAGTTTTTAATCCAGAAATCTACTTACTTATTCAGTTTGGCCCCATCCCCTAAGACAATAGGGTGTCTCAGGGGAAGGGGGTTAATCTGCTTTTTGTGAATTTTAGCATAATATAGAAGTTACTAGTTGTGAGTTATTTTACCCACAGATATTTTATCTCTTTCCAATAATACACCCTCACGGTACTCCTATTCTAACCTTTTTTTGTTCCCTAGGCAAGAACCAATCCAGTATTCTCAAATCTTACTCCACTATAAACATGGCAATATTCCAATCAGTTAAAAAAAAAAATATATATATATATATATATATATATATATATATAAAATATTATTTTATTTAAAGCATTATACATTATACATTATATATATATATATATATATATATATATATATATATATATATATATATATATCATTTAAAAGACATCTAGAAATCTAGCCCTGCCAACCTAGTACATTTGTTTAACTACTTGCCTACCAGGCACGGACACCTCCTTCCTGACCAGGCCATTTTTCAGCTTTCAGCGCTGTCGCATTTTGAATGACAATTGCGCGGTCATGCAACGCTGTACCCAAATAAAATATTTATAATTTTTTCCCCACAGATAGAGCTTTATTTTGGTGGTATTTGATCACCTCTGCGGTTTTTATTTCTTGCGCTATAAACAAAAGAAGAGCAACAAGTTTGAAAAAACATAATATTTTTTACTTTTTATTATAATAAATATCCAATTTTTTTTTTTTTAAAACAAATTTTTTCCTCAGTTTAGGCCAATACGTATTCTTCTACATATTTTTGGTAAAAAAATCGCAATAAGCGTATATTGATTGGTTTGCGCAAAAGTTATAGCGTCTACAAAATAGGGGATAGATTTATAGCATTTTTTATTATTATTTTTTTTTTACTAGTAATGGCGGCGATCTGCGATTTTTATCATAACTGCGACATTGCGGCGGACATATCGGACACTTTTGACACATTTTTGGGACCATTCACATTTATACAGCGATCCGTGCTATAAAAATGCATTGATTACTGTATAAATGTGACTGGCAGGGAAGGGGTTAACACTAGGGGGCGCTGCAGGGGTTAATGTGTTCCCTATGTTAGTGATTCTACCTGTGGGGGGAGGGGACTGATTGGGGGAGGGGACCGATCGGTGTCCCTATGTACAAGGGACACACCATCGGTCTCCTCTCCAGTGACAGGACGTGGATCTGTGTGTTTACATACACAGATCCACGTCCTGCTTGATTACCGGGCAATCGCGGGTGCCCAGCGGACATCGCGGCCGCCAGGCACGCGCATTGGCTCCCCAGCTACGCGGCGGGCACGCGCGCCCACTAGTGGCCAAAATGTAGACGCCGTCATATGACGGCGTCCCGCCACGAGAGCCGCACCGCTCCGCCGTCATTTGACAGTGGGCGGTCGGCTAGAGGTTAAATGGAGAGGGTAAAAATGGAGCAACATACTGTTGTCTATAATCAAAACACTTTCTAACAGGCTCCATGAATTGTTCTACTTAAAGTGGAGAGCCACCCTAAAAAAAAAAGAGCATTAATATTTTTCCAAAAAAAATAAATAAATAAATACATTTTTTATTTTTTTGCTAGAAATCCCTTTTGCTAGGCAGTCTTCCTAATCTGCCTCCTTCCTACTCCGCAGTGATCTTCGGTCTTCTTCGGTCTTCTCCGCTCCTCCACGTTGTCTTCTGGGTAATGGGGCGTGCTGTGTTCTGGGAACTGTGTTTTCCCTAACACAGCGCGTCCCATTGCACAATGCGCCGTGCGACTCGCGCATGCGCAGTAGGAAACGGGCAGTGAAGCCGCAAGGCTCCTCTGCCTGTTTCCCTTAGTGAGGATAGCGGCGCTGGGACCGGACATCGTGGGCGCCCTGGAAAGGTAAGTCTCCTTATTAAAAGTCAGCAGCTACTTTTTTTTTAGCTGCTGACTTTTAAAAAGAAAAAAATTCAGATGAAACACCGCTTTAATGTCATTTAGCTGTGGCATTTGGGAGGACACATAGACATAAAAATATCAACCATTTATCAAGTTTGACTCTGTGTTTGGATACTTCTGAAATATTTTCAAAATGGCAGAACACATATTTTAAAATATTTTAAAATGAATTCTGACCCTGGGAGCCTTGATGAAAACAGTGTTACTTTATCTTTGTCAGGGGAAAATATCTGGCTTATTAGTGCTAAATAGGGGGACAATAATTAGCAGTATTAATGTTGGAAGCCCTGTTATCTTACTTGCAGAAGAGGGAAGGAAGTTGTAAAAGGTACATGCAATACTTCTCATCAGGAAGTTTGTGAGATATGTAACAGGACCCCCTGCATTGTTTAAAGATGAGCAGATGACTACATATATGTCAATCTTAGGGAGACATCTGTCTGTCTATGGCCAACCTAAAAGTTGTAAAATTATATATATTGGTACTAATGTAAAAAATTTACGTATGTAGAAAAAGTTGCTATTTATGATCAAACCCGAAACATTCCTTACACTCCTTTTACATGCTAACAGAAAATTTTAGTCTCACATTTCCAACACTACCTGGCTAATTTGATGTCAAAAGGAATTCAAAGATGTTCAGTAATCTATAGAAACCAAGTAGAATGAATTTAATATAGATTTAAAGATGTTTGGCACATTGCATTGTTATTTCAGATAAACTTTTTCATGTTAGTTGTCAAAAAAATCTATTGTATACTGTATTGTAGAATTGTCAGCAACATAAAAAGAGAAAAAAGTCAAAATACGAGCGAGCGCCCCCCCCTGAACAATACCAGGCCACATGCCCTCAACATGAGGGGTGCTTTGGGGCAGGGGGGCTCTGTCCCCCCACCCCAAAGCACCTTGTCCCCATGTTGATGGAATAAAGGAATTGTCAAAAACTGTGTTTGTGTTTTTATTTCTTTTTGACACCTTTTTTGATTAATGAGTAGGGGTACAATGTACTCTTATTCACATGGGGGGGGCTGGGATCTTCCAGATTCTGATAAGCCCCCCCCAGCCCACAGAACCCCACTGCCACAGCCCAGGGTTCTGGGGGTCTACGGGCAGAGGGCTTATCAGAATCTGGAAGATCCCAGCCCCCCCCCATGTGAATTAGAGTACATTGTACCCCTACTCATTAACCAAACACAAACACAGTTTTTGACAATTCCTTTTTAAAAAAAATGTCCCCCCCAAAGTTGATCCAAAGTCAATCCTGAAGGCTGCCATATTGCCGGACCCGAAAAAGAAGAAAAAAAAAAAACCTCTGGCCCTGGCGAAGGCTCCTGCCGACTGCCTGCTCCTCCTTCTGACAGTTCTTAAATAGCTAAGGGGAGGAGTCACCCGGGGGTGTCACCAGGAGGCCCTGCCCCCTTGTGGCATCACCAACTCTGGCTGCTGTACACACAGGCCATTTGTTTCTGTTTGAACTAGCCAATATTTGGCTCATGTGTACCAGGCTTAACTCTGTAGGCTACGGCTGTAATTTCTCCATAAGGATGTATCTAAGGAAGGGCAGGGTGTGATATTTTATCTCAACCAGGAGGTGGGAGCAAAATGATAAATGGACAAAGCAACAGGTTCACTTTAAATCAATCTTATAATGGTTTTCCTTTTGCTCCCCTGTCTGCGTTTTTCTCACCAGGATTGAGAAGGAAAAAAAGCCCTGTGCAGCTCCAAGTTGATCATAGAGGGAGGCTATATAGGGTTTAAGACTCTCTCTTCCTGTCCCTTGTATTGGCGCTGGTGCTTATGCCACCATTTGCCAAGCAGTGCGTTATAGACCCCCTATACTTATACCAGATAATCTTCTTCATTCCCAGTTGTGAACAGACTAGTGGAGAAATGAAGGAGAGCTGAGCAGAAGCAGCTGCAGGGCTGCTGTACAATTTCTTAAGGCAACTTAAAAATGTTAGAAATAAAAAAAAAAAAATGATATCTAAAAAAGCATTTTTTTCCCCTTTTTTTAATAGTAGCAATAAATGTAGTAAAAAGTAACAAAAATAATAATAAAAAACATTTACAAAAAACTGTTTATTGATAATAATTTGTTTAATCTGAAAGTATTTAAAAAAAATTATGTATATGATAAAAAGAGGCTTTTAAATAAACTGCACAATGTTAAGTATTTACTTACAATTAGTAAATAACAAGCAAAAAATTTTAATTGAAATTAAAATAAAATTGTGAAACATATAACTGTGCACAATGGCATTTCGGTGTATTCAGTGGTGTATTTTGGATTAAACTCACTTAATTTGTGACCATAACTATTGCAATTTACTATATCAGAAAATCAAAAGTTTGGATTTTCTACTGGCATGTAAATCCAATTCACAATATTTCCATAACATATATCCGTTGGATGTTACCAGTGTTTGTGTGTCACTTTAGATGGATTTAACTCTATAACCGTCTAGTCTCAGTTTTTCTGCATGTCGTGTTTTTAAACAGTTTATATTTGTTATCATATCAAAGACAGGCTTGCAGTTTTCAAAAGGAAGAAGAGAACACAGCGCCCAAGGCTCTTCCAGCATTACATTTCTTATTCCATTTTATCTTTCTTGGTTTTGACTAATGTCAGTAACAGCTACTGGTAATAAACTGCTTGTTACAGCTTGCTGTTGCCTTGAAGCATTGGCTTTGATACATTGTTAGCCAATTGGAAGCATTTCCTGATTACATTTGCAAACTGCTTGTTTATTGATTGGAAGTTAATAAAGTAAAAGACAACTTTACAGCTTAAAATTAAATGAACAGATCCTTTGATGTGCACATTATCCAATCATCCAACACTTAATGCAATGGAAAGAAGTTTTCTCTTCCCTTTTGCAGGGCCGTGGGTGCATTGGATAAATTAATTTTGATATAAGAGCAGTTATTGATATACATGAAATAAAATATAGATATAGGAAGATGTTCCTTCCTAATTGTAAGCATGTGATATGCAAATCAATGTGTATGACTTTATACTAGTGTATTTATCAGAATCTAATCCTATTTTTTTCACTTTATTCAGTTTTTTTTATATACAGTAGAACCTATAGAACCACTCTATTCTCTATTGAGATACTAATGAAGACTTTCAGAGCTCATACTCCAGACTTTTGTCCTTTTATTGTTTTTTATTGTTTTTAGTGTTACCCAAATTTAAAAAATATCTTTAAAAGTGTAAAAATGTAAAAAAACTGAATTTATAAATTGCACCTTACCAGTCCTTAGATGTGGTGGCTGCATTCTTTTTTTTTTCTGTATAAGTATATGTTTTGCAACTACAGTGTCCTTGTAACTTCCTGTTCACTGAACTAATACTGCAAATTACCCAGCTATCCACTGTGAACTACAAAACATCTCCTCTCTATGTAATAGAATCAGTAGGGGGACAAGCCTCCTTAGATACATACAGTGAACATTGTCACCCTATGACAGGAAGCATGTTACTGGCAGGATCATCTGGTTAAAAAAAAAGTGTATGTTGAAAATTCACTTTGTAACGAATACCCAATACCTTGCAAGGAAAAAAAAAATGCATTTTTTCTTGTACATGAATGGATGATGGAAGCCAGCAGAGCTTTAAACTTTTACTAAGCTAAGAGAAAATTCCCTGGCAAATTGAACAACCTTCTTGACCTTAGTGTTTATGAGGGTCAGTACTCTTGGACAGAGATACTGGCTAAGAGAAGCTGTGTAAATTCTAGGGTCTGTGTATTTCTTGACTGTAATTGCAAATGTCTGACACACATCAGCCCCTAGTTATAGGCTACTTTCACACTGGGGTGGGCAGGCACCTGGCGGTAAAGAGGCACTATATTTAGCACCACTTTACCGCCGTTTTAGAAAAAGGCTTTGCTGGCAGGTTTGCGGCGCTGCCCTATTGTTTTCAAAGGGAAGGGGCGCTTTAGGAGCAGTGAATACACCGCTCCTATGGCGCTGTAAAGATGCGGCTTGCAGGACTTTTTTGACTGTCCTGCAAGTGCACCAGGGTGAAAGCCGGAGGACTTTCACACTTAAGACACAGGAGAGGCTCTTTACAGGCGCTATGCAGGCGCTATTTTTAGCACTGTAGCACCTGTAAAGCACCTCAGTGTGAAAGTAGCCTTAGCCTCTCATTTTTTGAACTTGCTGCAGTTAGAGCAGTGTGAGTGACTGCCTGGAGGAAATGCTACCTTTGACCTGTATTTTGTAATGGCCCTTGATAGGAGCCTAATGATAAAGCTTCTTGTAAACATCACAGCACCCTGTTTCAGTACTCCTTTCAAGGAGAGTGCTGAACAATCTAAAATAACTGCTGTGTACAATCAAACGTGACTACATATAAGTAAAGCTGAAAAAAGACAATAAATTGTTATGTATGATATTCACTTCATATAAAATGGTGTGCTTAAAATGGTGTGCTTAACATAAAATGTGCACAATAGTTCATGACTTTCCAAATGACATGCATACACAAATAACATACTTCTGGTCATGCGTGATGACCTCATGTAGTTCCGCCCTGACACCTTTCGTCATGCCCCTCGTGACTAGAGCTGGGCCGAACACCCCCCCTCAGTTCGCAGCAGAACTCCCGAACAGGGGAAAAGTTCTAACCAGAACAGCGAACCCTATTGATGTCTATGGGAGAAAAACAGGAAAAATCAAAAGGGGCCATTTTGAAGGCTTATATAGAAGTAATTGGCCATGAAATGGGTATGGGGGTCTGGATACTGGCCATGTATTAATGTAACAATTTTTTTTTAAAAACAGTAGTTTTTGAAAAATTCCTTTAACCACTTTCAGACCGGACCAATTTGCAGCCAAAGGACCAGGCAACTGACAATTGCGCGGTCGTGCGACGTGACTCCCAAACAAATTTGATGTCCTTTTTTTCCCACAAATAGAGCTTTCTTTTGGTGGTATTTGATCGCCCCTGCGGTTTTTATTTTTTGCGCTATAAACAAAAAAGAGCGACAATTTTGAAAAAAAAAAAGGCATTATTTTTTATTTTTTGCTATAATAAATATCCCCCAAAAATATATAAAAAAAAAAATTTTTTTCCTCAGTTTAGGACGATACGTATTCTTCTACATATTTTTGGTAAAAAAAATCGCAATAAGCGATTATTGATTGGTTTGCGCAGAAGTTATAGCGTTTACAAGATGGGGGATAGTTTTATAGCATTTTTATTAATATTTTATTTTTTATTAGTAATGGCGGCGATCAGCAATTTTTATTGTGACTGCGACATTATGGCGGACACATCGGACATTTTTGACACATTTTTGGGACCATTGTCATTTATACAGAAATCAATGCTATTTAAATGCATTGATTCCTGTATAAATGACACTGGTAGTGAAGGGGTTAACCACAAGGGGGCAGTGTAGGGGTTAAGTATGCCTAGGGGTGTGTTTCTTACTGTGGGGGGGCGTGGCTGTCAGCTAGTGAATGCTGATCTCTGCTCCAATCACAGGGAGCAGAGATCGGCGTCACTAGTTGCTAGGCAGAATGGGGAGATGCTGTGTACTTCCGCATCTCTCCTTTCAGCCTTCCCGTGAGACGATCGCGGGTGTCCTCGCAGCGATCGAGTCCGCGGGACCCGCGACCGGACTCACGGGGGTCCCGACCAGCACGGGAGCGCGCCGCTCCCGGCGCGCTCCCGATGGCATGGCAGGCATTAAGGAGGGACTTATATATATACGCCCTCCTGCCTGTACGTGCCATTCTGCCGACGTATATCGTCGTTCGCCGGTCGGGAAACGATTAACCACTTCAGCCTTGGAAGAATTGGCTGCTCAATGACCAGGCCATTTTTTGCGATACGGCACTGCGTTGTTTTAACTGACAATTGCGTGGTCGTGTGATGCTTTACCCAATCAAAATTTATGTCCTTTCTTTCCCACAAATAGAGCTTTCTTTTGGTGGTATTTGATGATCTCTGCATTTTTTTTTTGCGCTATAAACAAAAAAATAGCAACAATTTAAAAAAGAAAACGATATTTTGTACTTTTTGCTGTAATAATTAGCCCCGTTTTTAAAAAAAATAACATTTTTTTCAGTTTATGTATTCTTCTTCATATTTTTGCTAATAAAAATTGCAAAAAGCGTATATTGAAAAGTTATAGCGTCTACAAAATAGGGGATAGATTTATGGCATTTTTATTATTATTATTTTTTTACTAGTAATGGCAGGGATCTGTGATTTTTATCGAGACTGCATCATTATGGCACATCGGACACTTTTGACAGTTGATTGACAATTATACAGCGATCAGTGCTATAAAAATGCACTGATTACTGTATAAATATCACTGACAGGGAAGGGGTTAACACTAGGGGCGATCAAGGGGTTAACTGTGTTCCCTATGTGTATGTTCTAACTGTGGGGGATGGGACTGACTATAGGAGATGAGAGATCATGGTTCCCAGCTCGTAGGAACTCACAATCTCTCTCTGCTCTCCTCACAGAACTGGGACGTGTGTGTTTAAATCTATCCCCTGTTTTGTAGATGCTCTAAATTTTGCCCAAACCAATCAATATATGCTTATTGCATTTTTTTTTACCAAAAATATGTAGTACAATACATATCGGCCTAAACTGAGGAAGAAATGTTTTTTTGGGGGGATATTTATTATAGCAAAAAGTTACAAATATTGTTTTTTCTTTTCAAATTTTTTATTTTTTTTTGTTTTTAGCGCAAAAAATAAAAACTGCAGAGGTGATCGAATACCACCAAAAGAAAGCTCTATTTGTGGAAAAAACAGGACATACATTTTGTTTGGTTACAGCGTCTCACGACCGCACAATTGTCAGTTAAAGCGGCGCAGTACCGTATCGCAAAAAATGACCTGGTCATTAAGGAGGCAAACCCTTAGACGAGTCCTGTTTGATACATCTGGAGAATCCTGGGGAGATTTTAGCACAGCTTGACCTATTTATTGGTAAATTTAGGCACATTGAATATACACGCATGTCATCAGAATGTAATGAACTTTATGTACTTTAAGTGGTAGATTTATGATAAATTTAGGCACGTTATTAACGTGTATGCATGTCGTTGGGAAATGTTTTACCTATTGTGCACATTTTATGTTAAGCATTCTATTTTATATGTGAATATCACACAATTTATTGTCTTTTTTTCGGCTTTACTTATTATATGTTATTATTATTATTATAATACAGGTTGTATATAGCACTAAAAGTTTACGCATCGCTTTGAAATATAAAGGGGGGGCAGTACAATTACAATACAGTTCAATACAGAAGGAAAAGGAGGATCCTGTTCGTGGACCTTACAATCTAAAGGGACGGGGAGGTGGTACAAAAGGTAATAGCTGCAGGGGATGATCTGATGGTGGTAACTCAAATACATTTGTTAGGTGGAGGTGGGGTAGGTGGGGTAGGTTTCCCTGAATAAATTCGTTTTCAAGGACAGCCTAAAGGTGGACAGGGTAGGAGCTAACTGGACATACTGGGGCAGGGAGTTTCAGAGGATGGGAGAGGCTCTAGAGAAGTTCTGGAGGCGAATGTGGAGGAGGTAGCAAGGGAGCTAGAGAAGGGGGATATGTAGTCACTTTTGATTGTACACAGTGGTTATTTTAGATTGTGCAGCACTTTTGTTGTAAAATGTTATACTGTTGATGTGGCAACACATCCATCAACTCATCCCCCACAGCTATTACCTCTTGTATCAATTGACCCTTTCTTTTTAGATTGTAAGCTCTAGCGAGCAGGGCCCTCTGATTCCTCTTGTACCAAATTGTTATGTAATTGTAATGTCTGCCTTTATTTTGTTAAGCGCTGCGCAACCTGTTGGCGCTATATAAATCCTGTATAATAATAATAATAATAATAATAATAATAACAAAGTGACCCAATGGAGAGAAAGAAAGACAAGACAAAAGCACAAAAACAGTCAAGCCAAATATTTTTGTCTGAAAATGGGCCTTTGTTGAATTTGGTTTAATGTTAGGGTTAAAATATAACATTTTCAGGGTTATGTTTAGGGTATAAAATTGGGATAAGAGGTAAAATATTAGGGTCAATTTAAGGGTTAAGTTTCAGTGTGAGGTTAAGGGTTAAATGTTAGAGGGAGATTAGGTGTTAAAGCTGAACTCAGCTTTAACACCTAATAATCAGTCATTTTTAAAATGAGTAGTATTTGCCCTTCCTCCCCCCTAAGGGTTAAAGCATAGGCATGTCAACATTTTTCTTTGCTCCCCAAAGCTACCACCCTAGTGTACGATCAGTCCCTCAAAGCCTATACTCTTTGCAGGTAATGGAGCTGCCCCCTTGTTGATATCATCATCAGCCCTGCATTGTTTGTGAGCATGATATGGGACCATGCACATTGGAGTAGTGTAGGAGAGCTTCCATTAAGTGAGGGAGAGGTAAGTTATTCTCTATTTTAAACTTCCCCCAAACCTTGACACCCAAGGTTGTGGGTCTGGGAGGGAAAATACAAATATTACAAATATTTTATGACTGAATGGAGCTCAGCTTTAGAAAAAATTTTGGGGGTTTAAGTATTTCTGCTTTAATGTAGGAGGTGTACATGTTAAGGTGAGACTACGGGTTAAGCTAAGGTTCACAGTCATGACATGCAAGGTAAAATTTTTAATATTTTTAAGAACCTAGTATCCCCAATGCCAATACTACCAGGGCAGATTTTTCAGTACCAAACCATTTTTTCTATTTATTATTTTTTATTGAGTAATATAAGAAATTACAATAAGACAACAGAGAGGAGTGGCTCAGCACTGTATACACATTGTATTAACCACTTTCTTACCGGGCACTTAAACCCCCCTCCTATCCAGACCAATTTTCAGCTTTTGGTGCTCTCACACTTTGAATGACAATTACTCAGTCATGCAACACTGTACCCAAATGATTTTTTTGTCCTTTTTTGCCACAAATAGAGCTTTCTTTTGGTGGTATTTGATCACCTCTGGGTTTTTTATTTTTTGCGCTATAAATTAAAAAAAGACCATTTTTTAAAAAAAAAACACATTTTCTTTGTTTCTGTGATACAATTTAGGAAATTATTAATTTTTCTTCATAAATTTTGGCCACAATTTATACTGCCACATATCTTTGGTAAAAATAACCCAAATTAGTGGATATTATTTTGTCTTTGTGAAAGTTAGAGAGTCCACAAACTGTGGTGCAAATTATACAAAATTGATCACATCTGATGTACTGGTGACCTATCTCATTTCTTGTGACCCGAACAAGTCAGGAAAGTACAAATACCCCCCAAATGACCCCTTGTTTGAAAGTAGACATTCCAATGTATTTAGTAAGAGGCATGGTGAGGTTTTTGATGTTGTCATTTTTTCCCACAATTCTTTGCAAAATGAATCCCCCCCCCCCCCACAAAATTGTCATTGTAATAGGTTATCTCTCTCACATGGCATGTGTATACCACAAATGACACCCCAAAATAAATTCTGCCACTCCTCCTGGGTATTACGATACCACATGTGTGGGACTTTTAAACAGCCTGGCCACTTAGAGAGGCCCAACATGCAGGGAGCGCCATCACGTGTTCTAGGAGCATAAATTACACATCTAACTTGTTGACTACCTATTACACTTTTGAAGGCCCTGGAGCACCAGGACAATGACATGTGACACTGACGTGGCACTGATGACAGATGGCACTGATACGTGGCACTGATGACACGTGACACTGATGTGGCACTGATGACAGATGGCACTAATACGGGGCAGTGATGACAGATGGCACTTATACGTGGCACTGATATCACGTGGCACTTATATGTGGCACTGATGAGAGATGGCACTAATACGTGGCACTGATGACAGATGGCCTTAATACGTGGCACTGATGACACGTGACACTGATGTGGCACTGATGACAGATGGCACTTATGTGTGGCACTGATATCACGTGGCACTAATATGTGGCACTGATGAGAGATGCACTAATACGTGGCACTGGTGACAGACAGCACTAATACGTGGCATTGATGACAGATGGCACTAATATGTGGCACTGATGACACATGACACTGATATGGCACTGATGACAGATGGCACTGATGACACGTGGCACTGATGTGGCACTGATGACAGATGGCACTTATACATGGCACTGGGGACAAATGGCACTGGGGACAGGTGGCACTGACAGATGGCACTGGGGACAGATGGCACTGGGGACAGATGGCACTGGCAGATGGCACTGGGGACAGATGGCAGTGGTGGCAGTGGGGACAGATGGCAGTGGTGACAGGTGGCAGTGGGGACAGATGGCACATACATTTTTTATTTTTTTTGCACTTACGGCCGCTGCAGCCGTTCATCTCTCCCTCCTCACACGCTGTCTCTGTGTGAGGAGGGAGAGCGGCGCTGAGAGATGATCTCATATGTTTACATATGAGATCATCCCCTATTGGACACGCCGATCGCGCTGTAAACGGCCGCTGTGATTAGCCGCGTACAGCGATCTGTGATTGGCTGTGTCCAAGGGACACGGCCAACACAGAATTTCCCCGCTGCGCCCTCCCGGGAATTGACATCCGCGCCGAAGCCGTCATTCGGCTATGTTAATGTACAATAATTTGGATACACTTTTAGTAAAGGTATTCCTCAAAGTCCAGGCTGGGCAGTAAGAGAAAGAAAAGGGTGTAGAGTAAAGGTAAAAGGACAAGTTGGAGGGAGGAGCATTTGTAGCTGGAGAGACAATATAAATTGTCAAGTTGGACATGCTCATTCAGTGTGCAAGGTAAAAGTTGGTGATCAAAGTCTTGAGGTAGATAGTGTCATATCCATAGGGACCACATTTTCTCAAAATAAATCTTCTCATTCAGTATTGGGGACATCTTTTTATTATGCATAATCCAAGATAACCATGTTTTGACCTCCTGAGGGCTAAGGGTGGTAGATTGCTATGCTTTTGCTACAGTCTGTTTAGTCACTGTAAGGATACAATGGGGATTATTTACTAAAGCTGGAAAGTGCAAAATTAGGCTCACTTCTGCATAGAAACCAATGAGCTTCCAGGTTTTATTGCCAAAGCTTAATTGAACAAGCTGAGGTTAGAAGCTCATTGGTTTCTATGCAGAAGTGAGCCTGATTTTGCACTTACCAGATTTAGTAAATAAACCCCATTGTGTACTTAAAAGTGGGGTATGCCTGTACAGTAAGTAGTATTTCACTACAACAACAACAAGTTCAGAACAGGGACGACAGTATTCCACTTAAAGGGGGCATGAAAACTTTTGATTCCCATTCCAATGCATAGTAGACAGGTGCTAGCTAGAATAAACCAATTTTTTGAAATGTCTTAGAATGTCAACACCTGGAGCAAAAAAGAGTTAGTATAGGATGGATTGAAAAGATAGATGAGAAGGCTATAAGAGCATTCATATCCTTAACACTATCCAAAACTTTTAGGGAATTGACCATTATAGGATTAAGTATGTTCTGTCTATTGTTAGGTAAGATCCAAATTAGAAAGTCAGTGTCAGGTGGTCTATTAATTTTAAGTTAAAGGGGTTGTAAATCCTCTTTTTTGTTTTTTTTAAATAACAAACATGTCATACTTACTTCCACTGTGCAGTTCATCGTGCACAGAGTGGCCCTGATCCTCAACTTCTGGGGTCCCCCGGCAGTGCTGGTAACTCCTCCCGGCATCGAGTTTCCACATTGGAGAAGGCTCTCCTAAAGTGGACACCGGTGAGGGCGCGCTCCTGGGTCTTGCATCTGTGTACATTCACACAGAATGATACAAAGAGTCATAAAGAAGACTCTCTGGCTCTGTGAGGTGTCCCCTATTTGATCCATGGAAATGCAAGCATTTATTATGTCAAGGGGCAGATGCAGATAATGGGTTAAGGTAATGCATGAGGCTCTGTTGATCAACCAGAACCAGTTCAGGCACTAGTCCAGTGGGACGAAACACGTTGGGTTTGCTAGCTCAACTCCTCACATTGCTTTTAATTCATGATCACTAGTATATGTACACATCTTATCTGATGTTTGTACCTTTTTAATAAACCAACCCATTTGATCTACACCATATGGAGGCATTTTTCTTTCATGAACCCCATACTTTTCATTGGATGTAAGTGCTGGCCTACATTGCCTACACTTTGGATGACTTCTGCCTGAGTTCCAGCTCCATCTCTCTACATGGGAGTTCCAGTGTCCAACCTCAGTGTTCCTTTGCTCGGTTTCTCCAGCTTGATTGACCCACTACCACTGGCATGCAAGTCCACATCATCCGGTAAGAGTGTTTACCCCTTATCCTGGGTGGAGGATGCACTATCCCTGGTGACCCAATCGTGGTTTTTGGTTATCCCATATACCTTCACCTCTGAATTGGACCATACCTTGGAGCCCTTCCCCCAGTGTGGACTGTTCGAGCATATTATGGCATCAATCTATCTTGATACAAACTTTATTCACTATTCAGTGATTTCACTTTTTTATCTGGTTTTGTCCAGTGAATTTTGCACTTTTGCACTTATCACTTTAAATTTCAGCACGGTTGTTTAGGTTTTGCACTGTACGATATATTTTGCACATGGTATATGTCATTGATTCTTTAGCGCTACACCATGTGTTATAATCTATTTTCATTTTTGTCAAATTTTGTTAGCTGCTTGCATTATATGATTTTGGTAAGTGCGGTAATCTCACCCCATTTTCAAATATTTATATATAACTAAGTTTGAGTAAAGTACAGATAACCGTGCATTGGAAGACTTAAGCATTACACATATAGAAGGAGCGATCGCTAAATTCACCTAGTTAGGTGGTTGGGGTTAGAAGCTGAAATCCTTACCATTACATAGAGAAAACGATAGCAACATAGAGGTAGATGACATGGTAGTTTTGTGTGAGGCATTGTCCCATCTGATTTGAAAAGATAATAGTAGAGCACACATGTAAATGTGGAATATCCTACTAAAATGTTGTATTCGCAAAGCTTTCTGAGGTGCAGTTCATGTTCCCATGACAGGCAGATAAAGGTAAAATAACTGCCAGACACCAGCAAAGCAAATTAAGCAAAGGTAAGACATTCCCGTAGGAGTGTAGGGATAACAACAGATAGATTTAGAGTTCCACAAAAGTGTCAATGATCTGTCCAATCTGTCAACCTGGATTCATGACCTGCATAAGGAAGTGTAAGAAAGACACTAGGGTGTACAACAAAATTAGTGGAGTACATAACACAGCTAACTATATTCCAATGGGAACAAGATATTTCTGGGACAAGGAAAATGTTTAGCCGAGTAGAACAAAATACTTTACTTTTCATATGGGAAATAGTATGAATGTTATATGCAGAGAACAATTTAAGCATTGACTGCGACTTCTGTAGTCAAGCTCTGTTCCACTTCCTGAGCCTTTCTATTGGCCACACAATGTAATAGAGGCTCCTGGCCACTTGGAAGGCAGGGGATTTGGAGAATGTGAGCCTGAACAGTCATAGAAACTGTAGTAGATATTTGCATAATAGAATGCTTTGATTCTGCATGTTTTTGGATGCTTAGAAGATGTGATGTGGAGATGCCTGCACTACGCACCCTTAGGCCATTTTGCAAGGTAGGGAAAGCCCAGAGGTTTGCTTTTTATTTTGCAATGTATAAAAAGTTGGTTTGCTTACGACTGTCTTATTGGTACTGTATCTCCAATGTATCTATGAAAATAGATCTTGCAGCAGAAAAGCAGCTGCAGCTATCTGCTAATCTATGAATTTATATGCCTACAGGCCAATATGGATTGGTGCTCAGATTGGCAAGAATTTAGGGGGCTATCAAAATTGCCCCTTCTTCATCTAATTTCCATACATCTTTCTTATGTAAATCTTTCAGAAAGAAAATATTAGGGTTCTAACATTTCAGCAGCTGTAGATTACACATCATTCTGTTATTTTGGTGTAGGCAAAGACATGTGATCATTAGAGGTGCAATAAAAGATGCCTATGAAGCACATAATTGTAATGTGTTCAACTGCCCAACATCATATTTTTGTTACTGCATCATGAATACAACTGGAAAGAAAAAAGCGCACAGCTGTCTCTTGAGAGAAGAGAAAATGGTACTTTGACAGTGTCTCCATGGTGCACTTGCAGACTGCCCTGTTTCACTGTGTTTTTGTGAACGTCTCAGATTCCTGTCAGAAAAGACAGAAAATAACAAAATGTTAATGAAGAACATAGCTCTGAAAAAAGCACAACAGAAACCTTTCTTGAGGGGTTACTTTTACATTTTAAAGAGACAACTTAAATGGAAGAAAGAGAACTCTGTGGGAAAATATTCTAAAGACACCACACTGAGGCAATTGTATGAAAGTGTCAGATTTAGATTCCTCACTTTCACATTTATGAAACCTTGCATGGAACTTTATGCATGTTGGCGTTCTTGCACTGCTCTTCATGCCAACAGAATGATAAAGATGATCATACTCTTTTTCAGCTTACAGCACAGGATAGCTGGATTCCAATGCACTATTAGCAAATATAGATGTTTTACTGTTGTTAAACGTTAAGTTTATTTACTGTATTGTGTGGCTTTTCTAATGCACAATCAAAGTCTTATACAAAACAAAGCCACTAGGTGGCCATGGTACATATAAAACTGGTTGCATCTCCTAATGCTGTGGAAACTAAACCAAGTGTCTTTGCTATATTTAGAATCAGAAACTGACTTATTAATTCATATAGTAATGAACAATTATTTCTCCAAGTTTAATGTTTTCATACTCAAAAACAAAAACCACTGTGGATGAATTTTGCACCTCACAATTTGCTAAACTAATATATGTAATTTACTAAGTGTATCACCCAAGTTTAATGATACAGTCAGACAAGTGTTTTGCATCCAACAATGCATCAACATATCTCCAACTGGCAAGGTACTGTTACATGGTAATTCAGCTACTTGAATTTGTTACTTGTATTCAAATGTCATTAAATCTTTTCATCAGCAGTGGAACAACATTTACATTTTAGTTTTTAAATGATTAGAAATCAGGCATACAAGCTGTGCTTAAAAAAAAAAAGAAAAAGAATGTTAAATTTAAAGTGTACCTATCATTTAGTTGTAGACATATTACTGTAGGGGAGGACTACAAGGAAAGCAGTCACAGCCATTAATACAATAATTTCAATAATGAAAAAAATTGAGATATTTTAAAAGTTGTCTGTGGGCCTTTTCAAATACTAAGTTGTACATGTTACCATGCCAGTGCTAAAAGGTGAGGTTTTGGGGAGATTCAGGTGTAAAAGCAATAGCTGGTAGGTGGAATGAGCAGGTTCCATTAGTAGAAAACAGGTGAAGGAAAATGTCTTACCATTTTCTTTAATTGTTGCTTTACCTGTCCACTCTTTTATCTTTCCAACTCACTGCTCACTAGCATTGATGAATCAGTGCTAGAATTATACAGACATGTTCTGACAATCGGGCCATTTTATAATTTAATTTTTTTCTATAAACTGTTTCTCTTCATATGGCCAGGTTTAATAAAACAATATTGTGTTTTTGGCCTCAACAATGGTACTTAAATAGCAGTCATAACATTTACAACCATACTTTCCTGACTAAATTCATGGCAGCATACAAATGGGTAGGCTCTGCCCTTGCTCCTATGGAGTCTCACCTTATAGGACCCCTCTCCCATTCATTTTTGAGTCTGATCCAGTCCACATGTTCCTTCTTTGTCCTCCTCACCTCGTACGACCAAATAAGCAGCTTTCCTTAACCAGACTGCAATAAACTTGTGGCCAACCTTCTGTTGCTCCCCAGGTGCAGACCCCAATTTATAGTCCTTAAATAGTCTATTTGGGTGTTGTGGCTGGCATTTGGGATTGTTGCCTTTCTAAATGCAGGTCTGTTCCCAAGGGTGACATCAAGGCTGTGCAGCGGTCTGGTATGTAGATTTTGCCTGATGTTAATGCCTTTTTTATTTTCTTCTGAGCATGCATTATGCATCGTGTTTTCCCTCAATTATGCATATCTAGATCTAATGGATCTCTTTATGGCATCTGGAATATTTTGTGTTCTCCGCAAGCTTGGGATGAAATGAAGGCACCTGCCTGAAAGCATAGTAATTACACAGGTTCTGTGGTTGATTAAGGTGTTAATTAAACTCACTTAGTGCCTTATATGTAATAAATTTGCCTCAGAACCTGCGTAATTACTATGTGTCCGTTTTTTTAAGGGATGAGGTGGCAACCGTAATTTAACTGCTTTCCGACCGCTGCATGCCAATATACGTTGGCACAATGGCAGTGGTGGGCAACTGGGCGTGCCTGTATGGCCCCTTTAATTGGTGGGGCTAGTGGGCACGCGTTCGCCCATTGTGTACAGCATGTCCATGCCCATAGGTCCCTTGGACCCGATGTCTGCCGGTGTCCCGCGATCGTGTCAGGGAGAGGCAGAACGGGGCGATGCCTATGTAAACAAGGCATTTCTCTGTTGTGCCTAGAGACATGACAGGGATCTACTGCTCCTTGTCATAGGGAGCAGTAATCTCTGTCATGTCAGTGGTAGCCTATCCCCCCCCACAGTTAGAATCACTCCCTAGGACACACTTAACCCCTTGATCGCCCCCTAGTGTTTGACCCCTTCCCTGTCAGTGTCATTTACACAGTTATCAGTGCATTTTTATAGCACTGATCCCTGTATAAATGGCAATGGTCCCAAAATAGTGTCAAAAGTGTCCGATGTGTCTGCCATAATGTCACAGTCATGATAAAAATCGCACATCACCGTCATTACTACTAAAAAAAAATAATAACAAAAATGCGATAAATCTATCCCCTATTTTGTAAATGCTATAACTGTTGCGCAAACCAATCAATATACGCTTATTGCAATTTTATCAATTTTATCAAAAATATGTAGAATACATATTGGTCTAAACTGAGGAAAAAATTAGTTTTTTTATATATTTTTTGGGGATATTTATTATAGCAAAAAGTAAAAAATATTGCTTTTTTTTCAAAATTTTTTGTTTTTAGCGCAAAAAATAAAAACCGCAGAGGTGATCAAATAGCACCAAAAGAAAGCTCTATTTGTGGGAAAAAAAGGACATCAATTTTGTTTTGGTATAACATCACATGGCCGTGCAATTGTCAGTTAAAGTGACGCAGTGCCAAATAGCAAAAAGTGCTATGGTCAGGAAGGGGGTAAAATCTTCAGGAGCTGAAGCGGTTAAAGTGTAACTTCACCTTTGTAAAGAAATAATGTATTATGATGTTGACAAGTCTCTTGGGTGATCTATCTACATTGCAGAATATTATTGTAAACCTTTGCAGATTCCTAAATTTTTGCTTCTGTTTTGGACAAAACTTTTTCATTATGTCTTGCTTTCTGCATGGCAGGATTTGGTTCATTAATCACCTGGTGAAATATCAGTGCTCTGATGTAGGACGCTGCAATATCCGCCTCCCTTTAGCAGTAGGTAAACCCTTATGCCGCATAAACACGACCGGACTTTCCGGCAGACTAGGTCCAAAGGGATTAGTCCGTCGGACAATCCGATCGTGTGTGGGCTAATCCGATCGTTTTTCGGGGAAAAAAATCAGACGGACCTAGAAATAGAACATGTTTCAAATCTATCCAACGGACTCAAATCATGAAAACCATTCGTCTGTGTACTGGTCTGACGGACCAAATACGACACAAGGGAAGCTATTGGCTACTGCCTATTAAACTTCCTTTTTAGTCCCGTTTACATCATCACGTTTAAATGAACAGACTTTCGAATGGACTTAGTCCGTTCGTGTGTGGCCAGGTCTGTTCGTTTTGAAAGTCAGTCGAAACTCCGCCAAAAGTCTGCTGGGAAGACCGTGGGACCTAAATTGCTAAAAAGTCTGGTTGTGTGTATGTGCATTAGTTTTAAACTTTAGTGGCTGCAGTTTAAAGTAGATGGGTAACTTTTATTATCTTTACATTACTAGATTGAGTAGCAATTGTACGTGTTATTTTATTGTACTTAACAAAGTTCTTCTTTAGACTTGCTCAGTATCCCTGTTTGTCAGGGATTTGTTTTTTTACTACGGCAGGTCCTTGTGCAGCTTGCAGTCTGCCTTAAAATAAAAGCAACGCAGTGGAATTATTTTAAGTGCCTCCAAAACATGCACGTGCAATGTCCCTAAAAACTCATTCTAGAAAAATACAGCAAAATAGTATGTTTTCACAGCAGGATGTCAAATTATGCCCTTTTGAAGAGGAAGGTGTCCAGCTTAAGGAGTCACCCCTTTTGGATGGTGTATCCTTTATGTGATTGTCCAGATATATGACTTTACCATTTGAAGATGCTGTTTCCTTCGAGGAAGTACTCAATCGCTTCATTGTTCTTGATCTTAAAAGGTGAAGCTTACATTGACAGCAAGGATCTTTAATTCTGGTTAGTATGGCTTCCTGCCTCAAAATAAATGTTTGTTTAGTTTAAGGAGCACACGGTTCAAGAATATTTTCCACTCTCACTCCAGGAAGGGTAGCTTTTGTGGATTTGGTTGGGACTCCAGGAAAAACTGGAAAACCAGCACATCATGCAAGAAGTCAGTGAATGATGCTTCCTGGTATTTTAGGATTGTGCCAACCCTACATGTCTTATGGGCACTTGGTTTCTCCTCTTTCAACATGGACGCAGCCTTGATATTGGGAGCTTGGGCACTTTTTTATTAGCTATATACATTAGGCATCATATCTCCCACTGTCACATGCTTTTATCCATTCTATAACCTGCTGTTTGAGTTTATGGATGATTTATTAGGCCTGACTAAAATGATAAAAGGACTGTTTAAATATGTTATATGAGGTACAAAGGACTTGTGTTATTATTTAGTGTCAAGACCCAAAAACATTTAGTTACATCTCTGAGCCCAGAGCATAACTAAAGCTATAGTAGAACATACTGGGACTGTGGCGCTGCAGTTTGATGACCATATGGCAGTTCTATGTGATAATATAATTTTGCCTAAGCTGCTGAAGTGCTGTGTTTTTCCTTAATTTTTAATGGGATACATGATTTTCACCCTGGTCTAAAGGCAGATTAGAAATAAAATCACTAATAATTGCTGGTTACTGTATTCTTTTTTTCTGAACACCAGTTTTGTATATCCCTCAATCAATAATTATTACATTTTTTTTATATTTTAACACATACTTATTTTATATTTTAAAAACTGAAATAGAAATAACATTGTTCCTGATTTTTATTTTAAGAGTGTTAGCATCATTTTTATTGAACAAAGCAAATATTTGTTAGCTTCTGTATTTCTATTTTCTAATGCTAGTAACACCAGTTGCCCTGCAGTCAAGGTAAAGGTAATAAAACAAAGCTACATTTAAACTACACACAAGAATTGTAGGCATGCCTGGGGCATATGTTAGAAGAGCAGAAATAAAGATGCAAAGAGCTGTGTAGTGCCATGTATTTACAAGGGTTCCTTCAAAGCACACACTATAAAACATTCTAACCTTTAAACAGTTTAATTGGCAACAACAATAAGTTATTTTAAATGTGAAAGCAACTTAATGTTGAAGGTAAAAAAAAATATTTGTTGGATCATAAACGATTTACACAATGGGCAGTGGTAATCTTATCTGTCCCTGACTCTGAACCTTCTCAATGTTCCCAGACTTTGTTTAGTGACATGGTAAACACAAAAGTGACAAAATACACTTAATTTATCAAAGTTGCCAAAAGTAAAACTGATGTTCATTTAATAGGTTATCAACCAACCAGATTCATCATTTTACAATATATACAGAACAATAATAAAAGCAATATTTTGACTGGCTCCAATGAAGAACAAAAACTGTTCTTAAAGACAGTTTGATTGCCTGATAATGTGTGCATATTTCATTGTATTTGTTAGAAGTATTCAAGATTTTGAAGTATTTTTTATTTTTGCAACCATGGCTTTTCAGAGAATACTAAACCATTCTTACAGGTTTCTGAAAAGATCTTACTACATAACATCCCTGCTGCTGTTATAAGCACACATGCCAGGATCAATTAATCTACCAGCATACATCATTTTGGATAGTGGAAGAAGCATACAATATTCAGCTTATGTACTGCTGGTAATGAAACTAAAAACCCCAGTACTACAAACAAACTGTATTAACTACTAGGCCTCCTGTGTACACACTGGATTCTCAGTGGTCATGCCACCTATCTCATATATACACACAGGACTCATAAAGGCTGTGACATAATGGATCCCTAGAATTAGAGATTGATAGTTGAAAGTTAATGTTTTTTTTCCCAGTCTACTCCTGCACAGCAGTTTGAAGCCAGGGTTCCTTTTAAAAAAAAAATGAGTTGCCCCTTCAAAATCTTGGTGTTCCTTATAGTTCAGCAATTTGATTTCCCTTTTTCCTAATATTTATCAGTACGTTAAGAGTAATGTTCTATAAATCATCACATATAGCTGAAGTAGGCCAAGCACTTGTACATACAGGTGAAGTAGGTCAGAAACTTGCCACTGTCTTTTTTTCTGTCTTCTTTCCTAGAAAGTAGATCAAAAATAACTTTAGAAAGGTCAAACAAAATGATACAACCATATAAAATTAAGAAACACTAGGTTACCTCTTTATGTAATTATTTCAAATAGCTCATAGCAATACTGCATATAAAGAGAGTTTTTCCAATTTCCCAAAAGGTGAAGATATCAAATAAGTGTAATGGAAGCTAGATTTTTTTTTTTTTTGCGCCCATACCCCATAATGATACATGAATTTCACATTCTTTTACACTAGGGTTCATTTCATTATGAACATCTTGGCAAAAGGTTAGTTGACCTACCAAGTTGATATAATATATATTTAAAATTATTGAATTTTCTCAATATTTATATTTAGGATAAAGGAGAAAAACTTTGAGATTTTTTTAAATAGGTTAACTATTTTAATTGCATTCAGTGTTAATTTTGCAAAACACTTTCTGTTTCTTTAAAAAAAAAGAAAAAAAAGAAGATTATCAGTAAATACCCAGTTGTGCTTCTAAAACGAAAAAGTACAAGCCACTCATGCATGCACGCACATAGATGTGTTTACACATTGTTCTATGCTTGCTGAAGTATTTATGAAACTGCTGCTACCTTTAGTAAACACTAAAGAGCAGAGAATATTATGTCTTTAGAAGATGTCAAGTGAGATTTTTGTCACAACGATAGGTTAATACAAAGTCTGTATGATTGCAGCTGAGCATTTTTCCGCTTGCATTATTATCAAAGACAGGAATCATATTATGTGTGTACGGTTTTAAAAGCATACGGTTGTTCTTTGCCCAAAGGAAATGCTACAGTGTACACGTTTACTGGATGCACTTATTTACTTGATGCGTCTACTAAGGAGTAAGACTTTTAAATAAAATATAGCTTTTTTTCACAAGACATTACATTCAGCCTGTTCTTATTTTCTGCTTATCAAAAACACAATTTCTATGGCTTTTACCTCCATGTGTTATTCTGTGAAATATGAACTGATGTATATATTGTTAAAACTAGTAGCATCGTATTTCATCAGCCATGGAATTCACAGCACTGACATGTTGCATATGCTGTAACAGATCCATGAAAATGGACATATGTATGAATTTAGCCTTTCCACTGACCTCATGCTGGCTGGGTAATGAAGAACCATCTTTGAAAAGTGCAGTTTACAGAGCATTTTTTCTACCCATTCTCTGCTCTCTGTATAACCCAAGATCAGTGTAGACAAAGAATGTATTTTTTGCAGAGACCATTGTTCTTTATGCCACAAGATCTCATCTAGTGGTACCACCAGGGGGCACTTTCAACAGCTTCATGGAGTACTTCTTCTTAACTAGAATTCACATAGCACTTTAGCTCTTTTTAACAGTAAGCATTACATCCCATCTCTTTCATTAAAAAGTGGGATAAAAGAAAGATAGGCTACAAAGTTGCAGGGTGTACAGGCCCTTCCTTGGTAGCTGTTCTGTAAAGAAATGCCACTCAGTTGCAGTTTTCCAACTCCCCAAACTAAGAAGATATCTGTTCTGTACTACTAGCAAGTAAGGACTGTAATGAAAAAATCATAAAATCCTTGAAGATCAAATGAACAAATAAAAATCAATAATTCTCCAGTTGCCCTTTCTTGAACTATAAAGCACCATTGGGATGTTGCATGGTACATGATAGCTTGCAAAAGGATGGTGCCGAGCACAAAATAGCTTTATTGGTGGCAGCTATAGAGTAGCACTGGAACATAACTGTAAGCGACACCTAACTAATACAAACTAAACTTCAAGAGCTGTAACATGCTTTTTTTAAGGGTTATGACTTAAATTACAACAAAAGGTTCCTGTGTCACAATCTAAACAAGTGCCAGTTACTATGTGATGCTCGAGCCTCAAAAGGTAAACAAAAAACATTCTATAGGCCAGGTTCACATATGTGCAGTCGCTGTTCACGACATGGGGTCGGGTGCGCCCCTGTTCACCAGTTTAAGTGCAGATCAGTTCCTAATTTTTGCCTGAATTCCCACCTGAACTGGACCCAAAGACGCACAGGCCCTTTAGGAATGTGGATTCCGGTTCATACAGGCCACGGTCGCCCCGGGCCTGTATGAACCGGCTCCATTGTGAGCCGGGGCACACACGCCTGTCATGCGAACTGGATGCCGGGAAACTCGCATCCAATTCACACATATGTGAACCCAGCCTTACTTGCTCTGACTGAGCTAAATCCTCCTTCATTTGTGCCTCACATGCTCCAAGACACAGTTATGCCGCGTACACACGAGCGGAATTTCCGTCCTGAAAAATCTTGGATGTTTTTTTCCGACGGAATTCCGCTCAAGCTTGTCTTGCATACACAAGGTCACACAAAGGTTCTCTGAACTTTCGACCGTCAAGAACACTACGACGAGTACAACACTACAACGAGCCGAGAAAATGAAGTTCAATGCTTCCGAGCATGCATCAAATTGTTTCCGAGCATGCGTTATTTATTGCGCGTTCGAATTGCATACAGACGATCGCATTTTTGGATAGGATTTTCCCGACCGAAAAAAATAGAGAACATGCTCTCAATCTTTTGCTGGCTGGAATTCCGCCAGCAGAAGACAGATGGAGCATACACACGGTCGCATTTTATGACAAAAAGCTCTCATCTGAGTTTTGCTGGTGGCATTTCCGATCGTGTGTATGCGGCATAACTCACAGTGGGAGGGTTTTCACAACAGAGGCGGTACTGCCAGCCCAGAAAGCAGTTGGCTGGACTAGGTGTGGCCGGGGACTATTTGAAAAGACTTATGAAACACTGAAAATGGCAATAATGATACCCTCTTCAACTTTTTCTTTTCTCACCACTGTACAGTCTACCTGAGGTTAAAAAACTCTGCTCTGGATTGCTCTGGATTGAGGAAATGGGACATTTCCCCTCTGCTTATATTCTAGTTGTGACGATAATGAGGTCTGATGAAACCCAAACTGTGTAGGGAGAATGTCTCCTCCATACATACATGTGTGGTTGAGCACTGTCACTCTAGGACAGCAAGTGTGTCACTAGCAGGGTTACCAGGTGAAAATAAAATACAGGTGAAGCTAAAGATAAAAAAAGACAGAAAAAAGGAAAACTAATGCAGCCACTACATTGAAGGACAGGTAGACTGCAATATATTACATTATGCTTTTATGCTTTAGTCTCCTTTATGACTGTGTGTGAAGTAAGATGAATAAGGAATAATTCAGGGAATGATAAAGAAGTAGAGGCTGTTCACTTAGCAAAGTGTATGTCCACATTGCAATGATAATGTTAATAAATAAAGTGAATCTATGTTCACTTTGAATACCTAGTTATGTGCTAGCAAATATCAATTTTTCTTTTAATTTTAACATAGTTTCACAAAATTTACCATCATTATCTTCTTCATTTTCCCTAATCCCCTAGTAACATAATAGCATAATCTGGTTATTTACTACAATGCTCTTTCCTTTTTTTAATGTGCAAAACATATTCAACTCATCCCTTTATTTAAATATTGATAATGTCCAGTTACTGATTCATATAAATATGCCCTGACTGAAGCCTATTAACCACAAACGCTGTATAATTCCAGTAATGTTGGTACTTCAAGGAATTAGTTGCCAGCCTTGTGTCTTAGAACATTGAGGACTGATTCATTAAAGAAGAAGTCCTGCTAGAGGAAGAAAATGCTTGTTAAACCCTCAGGGGACCCATTGCACTTAGTACTTGGTCCCATTTAAATCAGTGCAGGGGATTTCAAATAAAGGGCCACATATGATTATTTATTATTTTGTTTAATTTAATTTTATTTGTATTTAAGTGTAGTAGCTGCTGTCTTGTGTTTTTGCCGTGTGTCCAGCTGCTGTCATTCAAAAGAACACAGGCTCTCCCCTAGAGTGCATGAAATATGCATATGCTTAGCCCCCAAGTGCATAACGTTACATTTATCAACATTAGAGCCTAGGTTCACACTGACAGTGGGAATGAAATTGTGCATGTTCAGCTGAACTCTCACGATTTCATTCCCGCATGTCAGTCCCGACTTGGGGACAATTTCAGAGACATCTGTGCAGATCTGCACAGATGTTTATTGAAATTGCACCCTGAAGTCGCCAAAAGTAGCACATAAACTACTTTTAGGAATCGGTGCGGCACCACAAATGCAACGTCGCACATATTCGAACAGTGCTATTACCAGCAATAGCTGTCGATTTGACATGTCAAATCGCATGCCAAATTGCTGCAATATAAACCATGGCTAAACCTCATTTACCACATAGTAGCCAAATCAAGCGCTATATTCAGGACTGCTTGTAACTTGGAGACACTTTTATAGGACTTTAGAACTCAACTACGTAGCTTGATGTCATCTGCAAACACAGGAATTTTATTTTTAATCCCAAACTCTATATAATTTATAAATAGATTAAAGGTATGGGTAACAACACTGAACCTTGGAGTACACCACTAATAACCCTAGGCCATTCAGACTATGAATTGTTATTCACTACTCTCTGAAATGGTCTTTAAGTCAGTACTCTACCTATTTACAAACTGAATTTTCTAAGCTTATAAACATACATACATAGTTACATAGTAGGTGAGGTTGAAAAAAGACACAAGTCCATCAAGTCCAACCTATGTGTGTGATTATATGTCAGTATTACCTTGTATATCCCTGTATGTTGTGGTCGTTCAGGTGCTTATATAATAATTTTTAGAAACTATCGATGCTCCTTGCTGAAACCACTGCCTGTGGAAGGGAATTCCACATCTTTGCCGCTCTTACAGTAAAGAACCCTCCACGCAGTTTAAGGTTAAACCTCTTTTTTTCAAATTTTAATGAGTGGCCACGTGTCTTATTAAACTCCCTTCCACGGAAAAGTTTTATCCCTATTGTGGGGTCACCAGTATGGTATTTGTAAATTGAAATCATATCCCCTCTCAAGCATTTCTTCTCCAGAGAGAATAAGTTCAGTGCTCACAACCTTTCTTCATAACTAATATCCTCCAGTCCCTTTATTAGCTTTGTTGCCCTTCTCTGTACTCGCTCCATTTCCAGTACATCCTTCCTGAGGACTGGTGCCCAGAACTGGACAGCATACTCCAGGTGAGGCCTGACCAGAGTCTTATAGAGTGGGAGAATTATCACTTTATCTCTTGAGTTAATCCCCTTTTAAATGAATGCCAATATTCTGTTTGTTTTGTTAGCAGCAGCTTGGCAATGCATACCATTGCTGAGCCTATCATCTACTAGGACCCATGTCATTTGCCATCCTAGATTTCCCCAGAGGTTCTCTCCCCAGTGAGTAGATTTCATTCATATTTTTGCCACCCAAATGCATTACTTTACATTTTTCTACATTAAACCTCATTTGCCATGTAGTTGCCCACCCCATTAATTTTTTTCAGATCTTCTTGCAAGGTTTCCACATCCTGCAGAGAAGTTATTGCCCTGCTTAGCTTAGTACTATCCGCAAATACAGAGATTGAACTGTTTACCCCATCCTCCAGGTCGTTTATGAACAAATTAAATAGGATTGGTCCCAGCACAGAACCCTGGGGGACCCCACTTTCCACCGCTGACCATTCAGAGTACTCCCTATTTATCATCACCCTCTGAACTTGCCCTTGTAGCCAGTTATCAATCCATGTTATCACCCTATGGTCCATGCCAATGGACCTTACTTTGTACAGTAAATGTTTATGGGGAACTGTGTCAAATGCTTTTGCAAAATCCAGATACACCGCGTCTACGGGCCTTCCTTTATCTAGATGGCAGCTCACCTCCTCGTAGAAGGTTAATAGACAAGAACTTTTGGTTTTGTATATTGGTCTTGTATATAGTCCCTTATCATCCCCTACAAGAGTTTGCATACTATTGATTTTAGGCTAACTGGTCTGTAATTCCCAGGGATGATTTTGGACCTTTTTTAAATATTGGTGCTACATTGGCTTTTCTCCAATCAGCTGGTACCATTCCAGTCAGTAGACTGTCAGTAAAAATTAGGAACAATGGTCTGGCAATTACTTGACTGAGTTCCCTAAGGACCCTCGGGTGCAAGCCATCTGGTCCCAGTGATTTATTAATGTTAAGTTTTCCAAGTCTATCTAATTATATCCTCTGTTAGCCATGAGAGTGCTTTCTGTGATGTGTCATGAGGATAAACACTGCAGTTTTGATTACTGAAGCCCCCTGATTCCCTCCTGAAGAGGAGAAGAATCAATTCAATACATTTGCCATCTCCCCATCCTTTGTAACCAGATTTCATTCCTCATTCTTTATGGGGCCAATATGGTCTGTTCTCCCTTTTTTACTGTTTATATACTTAAATAATTTATTGGGATTTTTTTTGCTCTCCTCCGCTATGTGTCTTTCATGTTTTATCTTAGCCGCCCTAATTACACCCTTACATTTCTTGTTGCATTCTTTGTAAAGTCTGAATGCTGATCATGATCCCTCAGCATTGTATTTTTTGAAGGCCTTCTCCTTGCTTTTTTATGCATTTTCACATTTTCACTTTTTTCCACATCCATGATCAGTTCTGTATTGTTCGCAATCAGTAGGTCTAGTAACGCTTTGTTTCTAGTTGGTGCGTCTACCATCTGACCCATGAAGTTGTTCTGCAAGACATTTAGGAACTGGCGAGCTTTAGACAAATGCGTGGTTCCTTCTGCCCAGTCTATGTCTGGATAATTAAAATCCCCCATTATGATGACACTTCCCATCCTTGCTGCAAATCCAAATTGTGATAGGAGGTTTATCTCCCCTTCCTCCCTCAGGTTAGGGGGCTTATAGCATACTCCCAGTATTATTTCCCCCTTAGTTTCAGCCAGGGGAGCCTTCCCCTGTTGATGGTATTATGTGATCCTTGGGCCGCAGTACTGGCGTCCACCAGAGGGTGGTTCCTGGCAGTGTGGGGCCGACATTATCTCTTGCAATCAGGCGTCACCTGAGTGATTGCAGGAGGTGTGTATAAGTACCCGGCAGACACCCTGATGCCTTGCCTTGGTATCTTTCCTTGCACCCTGACCCTGTGAAGCTATGCATCTGCACCCATACCTGATCCTGTTCCTGTCTGTTTCCTGAACCCTGGACCCTGAGCCTTGTACATGTACCCATCCCTCCTGTGATCCATCCATCCTCACCCTGTCCTGTTTGTCTTCCTTTTCCCCAGCTGCTGACCTCTCGTTGATGACCCTGGCCTGGCCCTCTTTATGATTCTGGTATTCCCCTTTACTTGTATATATTTGTATGTTATTATTTGTAGGTTACTATTGGTGGTTGGTTGGTTGCACATTGTAGTATATTGGAGGTGGTTGTATTTATTTACTTTTCTTAATAAATCATATATTTTCACTTTACCTGCGTTTGTTCCTCTGTTGCTGTCCTCACAGCTCTGGTCACACCTGATACTTGACACAATCACTTCTATAGAACTGGTGACTGACGAGAAGTCAGCCCAGTTCTCCAGGAACCCAAACCCCTCCTTACTACACCAGCTCCTCAGCCACTTGTTTACTCCCTCTGCCTTTCTTTTTTTTTTTTTTGTAAATAGTTTTTTTGTAAATAAACAGTTTACAGATAAAATGCAGTAATTCCACAGTACAGAGTATGATAAGATCAAAATTAATTAATTCTTATAAGAGTTGTGTAATGACAGAGAACAGTATATCACGTTATAGCAGTGATGATTAGTACTCAATACCATTAAACCACCCTGTTAAGGGCGAGAGATTAAACCTTATAATAGTGAAACAGTAAGGGGGGAAGGTAGGGAAGGAAGGGGGTGGGGGCAGGGGCGGACTGACAGGTCGGTGACTCGGGCGCCGCCCGAGGGCCCGGGGCTTGGCCACATGAGGGGCCACTTGAAACGGCTGTATTACATGCCGCGATGCCGCTAACAATACTGCTAGCGGCGCGCGGCTCCCCGCCGGCCCCTTCTTCCCTCCTGTCAGTCCCAGGTGCTTCTACTGTATGCGTCGTGACGTCACCTGGGACGGACGGGAGGGAAGGAGGGGCCGGTGGGGAGCCGCGCGCTGTTAGCAGTATTCGCGGCATGTAATACAGCCGCTTCTACCTGCCGAGTCCGGGCCCCTAATGGAAGGAAAGAGTGGAGGGGCCGGCGGGGAGCATCAGCATCGGCATCGGTGAGTCACGGGCCCCGGGTCCCCCCAGCCCACAGTGTCACCCCCCCAGCCCACAGTGTCACCCCCCAGCCCACAGTGTCACCCCCCAGCCCACAGTGTCACCCCCCCAGCGTCACCCCAGTCCACAGTGTCACCCCCCAGCCCACCCCCCAGCCCACAGTGTCACCCCCCCAGCCCACCCCCCAGCCCACAGTGTCACCCCCCCAGCCCACAGTGTCACTCCCCCAGGCCACAGTGTCCCCTTGTGTGCATGTCCCCCCCTGTGTGTGCGCTCTCCCTCCAGTGTCCCCCTGTGTGTGTGCCCCCCTGTGTGTGCGCTCTCCCTCCAGTGTCCCCCTGTGTGTGCGCTCTCCCTCCAGTGTCCCCCTGTGTGCGTGTCCCCCCCTGTGTGTGCGCTCTCCCTCCAGTGTCCCCCTGTGTGCGTGTGCCCCCCTGTGTGTGCGCTCTCCCTCCAGTGTCCCCCTGTGTGCCCCCCTGTGTGTGCGCTCTCCCTCCAGTGTCCCCCTGTGTGCGTGTGCCCCCCTGTGTGTGCGCTCTCCCTCCAGTGTCCCCCTGTGTGCGTGTCCCCCCCTGTGTGTGCGCTCTCCCTCCAGTGTCCCCCTGTGTGCGTGTCCCCCCCCCTGTGTGTGCGCTCTCCCTCCAGTGTCCCCCTGTGTGCGTGTGCCCCCCTGTGTGTGCGCTCTCCCTCCAGTGTCCCCCTGTGTGCGTGTGCCCCCCTGTGTGTGCGCTCTCCCTCCAGTGTCCCCCCTGTGTGTGTGCCTCCCTGTGTGTGCGCTCTCCCTCCAGTGTCCCCCTGTGTGCGTGTACCCCCCTGTGTGTGCGCTCTCGCTCCAGTGTCCCCCTGTGTGCGTGTCCCCCCCTGTGTGTGCGCTCTCCCTCCAGTGTCCCCCTGTGTGCGTGTGCCCCCTGTGTGTGCGCTCTCCCTCCAGTGTCCCCCTGTGTGTGCGCTCTCCCTCCAGTGTCCCCCTGTGTGCGTGTCCCCCCCTGTGTGTGCGCTCTCCCTCCAGTGTCCCCCTGTGTGCGTGTGCCCCCCTGTGTGTGCGCTCTCCCTCCAGTGTCCCCCTGTGTGCGTGTCCCCCCCTGTGTGTGCACTCTCCCTCCAGTGTCCCCCTGTGTGCGTGTCCCCCCCTGTGTGTGTGCGCTCTCCCTCCAGTGTCCCCCTGTGTGTGTGTGTCCCCCTGTGTGTGCGCTCTCCCTCCAGTGTCCCCCTGTGTGTGCGCTCTCCCTCCAGTGTCCCCCTGTGTGTGCGCTCTCCCTCCAGTGTCCCCCTGTGTGCGTGTCCCCCCCTGTGTGTGCGCTCTCCCTCCAGTGTCCCCCTGTGTGTGTGTGCCCCCCTGTGTGTGCTCTCTCCCTCCAGTGTCCCCCTGTGTGTGCGCTCTCCCTCCAGTGTCCCCCTGTGTGTGTGCCTCCCGGTGTGTGCGCTCTCCCTCCAGTGTCCCCCTGTGTGTGCGCTCTCCCTCCAGTGTCCCCCTGTGTGTGTGTGCCCCCCTGTGTGTGCGCTCTCCCTCCAGTGTCCCCCTGTGTGCGTGCTCTCCCTCCAGTGTCCCCCTGTGTGCGTGTCCCCCCCTGTGTGTGCGCTCTCCCTCCAGTTTCCCCCTGTGTGTGTGTGCCCCCCTGTGTGTGCGCTCTCCCTCCAGTGTCCCCCTGTGTGTGTGCCTCCCTGTGTGTGCGCTCTCCCTCCAGTGTCCCCCTGTGTGCGTGTACCCCCCTGTGTGTGCGCTCTCGCTCCAGTGTCCCCCTGTGTGCGTGTCCCCCCCTGTGTTTGCGCTCTCCCTCCAGTGTCCCCCTGTGTGCGTGTGCCCCCCTGTGTGTGCGCTCTCCCTCCAGTGTCCCCCTGTGTGTGCGCTCTCCCTCCAGTGTCCCCCTGTGTGCGTGTCCCCCCCTGTGTGTGCGCTCTCCCTCCAGTGTCCCCCTGTGTGCGTGTGCCCCCCTGTGTGTGCGCTCTCCCTCCAGTGTCCCCCTGTGTGCGTGTCCCCCCCTGTGTGTGCACTCTCCCTCCAGTGTCCCCCTGTGTGCGTGTCCCCCCCTGTGTGTGCGCTCTCCCTCCAGTGTCCCCCTGTGTGTGTGTGTCCCCCTGTGTGTGCGCTCTCCCTCCAGTGTCCCCCTGTGTGTGCGCTCTCCCTCCAGTGTCCCCCTGTGTGTGCGCTCTCCCTCCAGTGTCCCCCTGTGTGCGTGCCCCCCCCTGTGTGCGCTCTCCCTCCAGTGTCCCCCTGTGTGTGTGTGCCCCCCTGTGTGTGCTCTCTCCCTCCAGTGTCCCCCTGTGTGTGCGCTCTCCCTCCAGTGTCCCCCTGTGTGTGTGTGCCTCCCTGTGTGTGCGCTCTCCCTCCAGTGTCCCCCTGTGTGTGCGCTCTCCCTCCAGTGTCCCCCTGTGTGTGTGTGCCCCCCTGTGTGTGCGCTCTCCCTCCAGTGTCCCCCTGTGTGCGTGCTCTCCCTCCAGTGTCCCCCTGTGTGCGTGTCCCCCCCTGTGTGTGCGCTCTCCCTCCAGTTTCCCCCTGTGTGTGTGTGCCCCCCTGTGTGTGCGCTCTCCCTCCAGTGTCCCCCTGTGTGTGTGCCTCCCTGTGTGTGCGCTCTCCCTCCAGTGTCCCCCTGTGTGTGTGTGCCCCCCTGTGTGTGCGCTCTCCCTCCAGTGCCCCCTGTGTGTGCGCTCTCCCTCCAGTGCCCCCCTGTGTGTGCGCTCTCCCTCCAGTGTCCCCCTGTGTGTGTGCCCCCCTGTGTGTGCGCTCTCCCTCCAGTGTCCCCCTGTGTGTGCGTGCCCCCCCCTGCGTGTGCGCTCTCCCTCCAGTGTCCCCCTGTGTGTGTGCGCTCTCCCTCCAGTGTCCCCCTGCGTGCCCCCCCCCCGCGTGTGCGCTCTCCCTCCAGTGTCCCCCTGTGTGTCCCCCTGTGTGTGCGCTCTCCCTCCAGTGTCCCCCTGTGTGTGCGCTCTCCCTCCAGTGCCCCCCTGTGTGTGCGCTCTCCCTCCAGTGTCCCCCTGTGTGTGCGTGTCCCCCCCCCTGTGTGTGCGCTTGGTCCCCTTGAGTGTGGGGACCAAGGGGGCCCCATGATCTTCTATTGCCCGGGGGCCCCATGAGTTATCAGTCCGCCCCTGGGTGGGGGGGGGAGTTGTGGTCCAACCACCATCCAAGCACAACCATATTTGTAAAGCAAAAGAGTGAGATATACATATCTATCATTAATTCTGTTTAGACCATGAGGTCCAGATATCCCATTCCTCTGCCTTTCTGATGTGGCTCGAGGTACCAGTAGTATTTCTGAGAATACTACCTTGGAGGTCCTTTTCCTCAATTTAGCTCCTAAGTCCCTAAAATCGTTCTTTAGGACACTCCATCTGCCTCTGACTTTGTCATTGGTGCCAACGTGTACCATGACAGCTGGGTCTTCCCCAGCCCCTCCCAGTAATCTGTCCACCAGATCCGTGATGTGCCGAATCTGAGTGCCCGTTAGACAGCATACAGTTTGGCCCTACCATCAGAATCTGTCTTTCCTTTCCCTTCACTCCCCCCCCCCACTTTTACTGGAGGAGTTATTCCCCTGGCAGCTAAGGGAGTCCCTCAGCTCCAGCAGTGCTGGTCCCTGACTGGTTTCACCAATGTCACTCAATGGAGCGTAACATTAAAGGTTAATTTTTTTTCTTTTAAAATAACAAACATTTTATACTTACCTGCTCTGTGCAATGGTTTTGCACACATCAGCCCCGATCCCCCTCTTCTGGGGTCCCCTGCTGGTGACCCTGGCTCCTCCTCTTTGGCAAGTGCCCCCATAGGAAGTAGACATGTGCACACTGAAATATTTCATTTTGGAATTTCGTTTTAGTCTAAAAAAGAAATTTATTTAGTTACTCCCAAAATTTGTTTTTATTTATTTTGTTTTTCATTAAAAATTGCATTCGTCCAAAAATCCAAATTAATTAAGGTCGAATCTGTAATTGAAGGCTTATGGTGTCTGTTGAATGTTCAAAGAAGATTAGATGGAGCAGCTAAACTGTACGACGCCATATAGTTTAGCTGCTTCGTCAAATCTTCTTAGAACTTGCGACAGACACCATAAGCCAAAGATTCAACTTTGTATGTTTTTCGCTGCCTTGTCGAATCTTTGTCGTTCATGTTGAATGTATATAGTTCAAACAGAAAATGGTGATCAGACAGGTAACAATTTAGGGTATATAGAATCTATATAGAATCTCAATCTTTAATATAGAATCTATAATAATAAATCCCCCCCCCCCCCACAACACAGCCTCTGAGGCTATCACAACACTAGCAACACTAGTATCACTATCAAGTTCACAACACTAACACAATAGCAGCAGATTATTATAAAAAAGTTAAGTTTAACTGTAGCTTGCTTCACTATTGTTCTGCTGCTGTGCTTATGCTTAATTGCTAAATAATTCAGGTTCTCTGACAAAAGGACCAGCTAAGATTGACTGTCTTCTGAAATGATTCAGTGTGTGTGTCTCTCTCTGCTAGCAATCGTAAGTGAAAGTAAGTTGGCTGTACATGTGTACTTAGTTCTAGCTATTTTACTGCTCCTCCTCTTTGGTTGAAATCAGCCAATAACATTCATCATCATCGTTATTTTTATTTTACTTCCCTCACCCAATTCCAGCAGCGATCTTTTATCTCTATGTCGAATCTTTTCTCTCTATGTTGAATCTTTTCTCTCTATGTAGAATAATCTTGGACTAATAGAGTTAAGGTTAGGCACATTTGACCACAGGTTCGATAGACACAGATTGTTATTGTTAGCGTCATGTCGAATCTCCTATCTATAACAACTGTTGTTGCAACGAAAACGAAAATAAAGCATTTGTTTATGTCGGATCTTTCGTTTTTCGGATTCCTCACTTTCTTTATCGTTTGTTAAAACGATAACGAAAATACCTGAAATTCGGACGAAAATGCATTCAGACGAAAACGAATGCACCTGTCTAATAGGAAGCTGCTTCCTATCGAGGCACTCATGCTGGATTGCTCCTATGCCACCTTGTCTGCATCCATTGACACAGACAGGGCAGCTCAGTCCCGCCCCCTCCCTTGTCATTGAATTTGATAGACAGCAGTGGGAGCCAGTGGCTATCAATCTGTGCGTAAAAGGGAATGAGCTGGGAAATCCCCTGCTCCCATGCATATCACTGGATTGGGATCAGGCTCAGGTAAGTATAAGGGGGGTGAGGGTGGTCACGTGCAGCACAGAAGGTTTTTTCACCTTAATGCATAAAATACATTAAGTAAAAAAAAAACTTAAAGTGGTTGCAAAGGCACAAGGTAAAAAACAGCCCCCTAAGCCCCCCTAATATTTAGCTAAGCCCCCTCTCGTTCCAGCGATGTCCAGGAAAGCCTTGCCTCCTGATTAGCTTTTGGCAGCAGCGGGAGCCATTGGCTCCTGCTGCTGTCAGTCACAGCCAGTGAGCCAATCGGGAGACAGAGGGGGTGGGGTTGAGTCACTGCTCCATGTGTGAATGGACACACAGAGCAGCGGCTCAGCTTGGGTGGCCCCATAGCAAGCTTCTTGCTGTGGGGGCACCCGGCAGAAGGGAGGGGCCAAGAGTGCCAACATAGGACTTAAGAAGAGAAGGATCCAGGCTGCTCTGTGCAAAACCATTACACAGAGCAGATAAGTATAACGTGATTGTTATTTTTTTAAAATAAAAAACAAGACTTTAAACAACAGAAAAAAGAAAGGAATGGGACTTTGTGTGAGGCATGTCACTGAAAGAATACCTTATTCAAATCATTCATAAAATGATTTATTAATAACAAATCATGTTATAGAGAGTGTCAATTTGTAATACAGGACACAATGTAGTATGATACATAGTTATTATACAGAATAAAATACAACATAATTAGCATTACAGTTACATAAAAACACTCATCCATTCATGAAAATTCAATGAACATGATCGATTGCTCATGGTGAGCCAAACTTGTCTAGGCATCAGTTCGATGTAACTTGACGCACATTTCATGGCTCATGCCAATCATCAGGAGTAAAATGCTCTGAAAATAAATCAGTAATGTTCAAGGGAAGACAAGGGACAGGGATGATCATCTCCCCTGGGGCTGAGGTGAGGAGTCCCATCCAGACCAGAGACAGCAGCCAGGTGAAGACCAGGAGACCATGTCACGACCAAGTGAATCTGGTGTATGCGTAACAGTCCACACTGCTCTGCAATAAACATTAACTATTTGTAATCCTTGCTGCTAGCATTAGTAAATATATAGAAAGGTATATTATATTTCCTTGTTTTAAACTTTTTTTAACATCACTTCCTGGTTTCTATCCTATGCCAAAATGACGTCATACATCCCATGAGTCTTCATGAGCAGTTCTTTCTTTCACCTGGAAGAGAGGAGGAGGGATTTTCTCAGCTAAGCACACCTTCCTGCTTGAATGCCCAAGCTAAGGGCAGATGGATTCCATGAAGTAATTGCTACATGAATCATCTGCCCTTGGTCAAGATGGCTGTGGCTATAAATGTTAGGAGGTGTTTTTCAAAGTGATTTATCAACAACAAAAAGAACTGAGACTTGGATGGATAGGTGAGTTTGTTCTGAATATTAAAAATGTATAAAAGTGTTTTCATTAGTCACTATGGGCAACAATATATTGGCTCCAGGTTTAATAAATCATGCACCTTGTTTTTTTTCTTTGTTTGTTTTGCATTTTCAAAGCTTGCAGTTTTTCGAATTAGTCTGGAAGTTATAAATGTTGTATTGAATAGAAAGCAACTACCTGAGTAAAAGAAAAATCCTATACCAACAGTATTCAGGCCATACATTCACATTTTTACTTCTCTTACTAGTTTTGTTATAAAAGAAGTGTTTGGAGTTGTAAATAAAAACTAAATTAAATAAATTCAAACTATAGAAAACATTTTAAGAGCTGATACTAACCACCCTTTAATTCTATTGACTAGAATACCTTTTTTTTTTTTTTTAATAATTGAAAAACATCTTCTTATACTTATCTGAATATGTTTCATCTTGATCTTGTCTCATTCAGTTCTTTATGTGCTATCAATGTTTCAATTAGTCATAAGGGGCATCCTTTGGGGCTAATGATAGCCCCTAAACCACCCTTCTGGCATTCCACATTATGCCGTAGGCCCACTGAAGCAATGCTAACTCTGCAGGGATAACCTCTCCCCCAGGCCAGCCAAGCATATGCCCTAAATCTTATGTTAAACCTTTATTATCAGAGGTAAAATGAATAAAATTCTTCCTCTATTATATAGAAAGTCCTACTGTTTTTGAAGAAATAAAACTCATATTTATATGTAAAAAAAAGCACAATATCCCAGGAGGTGTTTTGTCATTTTCATGTTATACTCTTTTATCAGAAGTATCACATTCATTATACATACTACATTTGACACTTAAAATATACATGTAAATATACAGTCTAAATACATGTAGCGGGGTCGTACCCCTTTTAGGGGAAAAGACTACATTCCCCATAATCCCCCAGGCTCCCGGGCTGCTTGCTTCCGCCCGAGAGGCTGCTGGGGGAGGTTATAAAAAGGAAGAGGAGAGACCGCCTCTTCCTCTTCTGATGCCTGCTTTTCTGATGCCTTGGCTGACTGGGCTGCCTCTTCTGACTGAGCTGGTGACGCGGAGACTTGTTCCTGAGGAGACACCTGTGCGGACCGGGACTGCTGAAGGCCTGAAGCCTGGGCCTTGCAGCAGACAGAGAGAGACTCTCATCCCTCAGAGTCAGCAGCAGCGGAGCGGAGACTCTTCCCTACAGTCGGTCGGTCGGAGCTGAGGACCGGAGCGCAGGGGCTGTGACGAGGAGACCGGACGCCGCCATTGAAGGGACCGGAGCTGAGGACGGTACCCCAGGATTGGTGAGAGAGCTGAAAGGCTCACCCTGCATTGCTATACACACGTTTATGCCTATTGAACTGCCTAGGCACAATTTACCTCAGAGCAGCAGATGTTACTTTCTGTGGATTACAAATACACCATTTAAAGCTACATGTGCACCACCTCTACAGATTCATTGCCGGTGAAGAACACTGTACTTATTCAAGGACTGAGCTCTATTGCTAGGGATCAGGCCTGGTCCGTTAGGTAGGCGCAGATAGATTTATTGCACCTCAGGGGTGCATAGCAGACGGTCGCCACACTTGGCGCTCCATTTCCCCATTGCTAGTTTGTTACATATATGTGTACATGTTCAAGTGCATATTGCAGGGACCTGCTAAAGTATTGTAAGTCATATGTTTAAATGCATGTTACTATTTCTTTTCCTTATTGCCAAAGTAAAGCCAGTTATTCTTATCTCAGCAGTCTGCTTGTGAGTTCATACCCATTACACTTAGAGTATAAGTGATATTTATATGTGCATAGATACATACCCCTTTACTAACTGTGCCAGAGCGGGTAGAGCAAATTGCCGGGGGTTGGTGGAGCTGTACTCAGGGACCCAAAACAAACCAGCGGCCCTCTTAACTGGGGGTATCGCTACGCGTGGGAGCTCGTAATCCGGGATCCTGAGTCAGCGGGAAAAGCCGCCAGGAGGTACCGGCATGGACCCGATAGAAGTGGGACGGTGGTCCGCAACATGGGCCACCGATCCAGCCGCAGCAGCAGTCATTGAACTGCCAGGGATATGGCAGAGAGAGGCAGTCAAGCAGCTCATAATGTCCCTATCCCCATGCCAAAAGTCATGGATAATGGACATGAGAAATGATGCTGGGTATACATACGCCCTAATAGAATGGCAGGAAGAGACTCCAGAGCAGTTCAGGAGCCAAAGCATACAGGCACCGAATGGTCAGGCCTATCAATTGCTGCATGCGCTGCCGCGCAAGGGAGACTGTTCTCCAGTGAAAACCTTGCTATCCCCAAAGAAGGAAGAGCAGAAGGGCGCGGAAAGTCCCGCACAATCTACTCTTAGTGCAGAACTGTGTGCTGTCCTAGGGGAGATTGTGACTCAGTGCAGAAGAGACCCCGGGGATTACCCAATGTCGGGATACAGGAAACTCCGGATGTTTTCAGGGAGGACACCTGTACCCTCGGGAGAAGAGAGATTTGAAGAGTGGTTAGATGGTGCCACGCAGGCCTTAGAAGAATGGGAGGTCCCAGAAGGCAGAAAGAAGCAAAGGATTGTAGAGAGCCTAAAAGGGCCTGCCTTAGAGGCCATACGCAATCTGAAGACAAGCAAAAAGGATTGCACTGCCCAGGACTACATAGACATCCTGGAAAGTGTGTTTGGTGGGACAGAAAAGGTCACAGAACTTACCTATCAACTGGAAAACTGTTACCAGAAGACAGGGGAGAAGCTGTCAGAGTACATGGGACGCATAGACAAGATCCTGCACAGGATTATCCTGAAGAAGGGGATAGATCCGGGGAAGGTAGATGAAGTCCGTGCCCAGCAGGTGATGAGGGGAGCCCAACCCCTGGACCCTGTCGCACTAGTGCTACGCACCCGGCAGGATGGGAAGAGCCTGGACTACCCTGATCTCATTCGAATGGTCAGAGAAGAAGAGGCCATGTTGGAAGAGAAACGGGAAAAGCAAGTGATGGGGTCTACAAAACTTCCAGTGGCCACGGTCAGGTCGGCCTTAACCCCTGAAAGAGAGACAGAAGTAGATGCCCTGAAGTTGCAGATGTCCCAGATGATGGAGATACTGACATCTCTTGTGGCGAAAGAGACGCCCAGTCCCAAGAAAGAAACAAGCAGGAGGGAATTGTTTCCAGCTGTTTCAGCACCAGCATCCCCACCTGACTACGGTGAGATGATCTGTTTTAATTGTGGAGGAATTGGTCATATTGCAGCTGTATGTTCCAGTCCCAAGAGGAAGAAAACAGATAGCCGCCAGCCGGCGGGAAACGCCAAAGGGCCCCGGTGAAGGAGTCAACCGGGTGCCCATCACCTTCAGTGAGCTCCAAGAAGTATAACAGGAAGAGAAATCGAGGAGATCAAACCCCTCAAAAGGGGCCCAGGGATCCTCAAAGAAGTTGCACTCCAGAGAAAGGGGGCAAGACCCCTCCGAAGAGACACAGCACTCCCAAGCGAGAACTCTTCAAAGTGAGAGATAACAATGTCCCTCAACGGGTTCACACTCCCACTAAGAGGGAGAAAATTAATGCATACCAGGCTCAAGAAAGGATCAAGCGCAAATCAAGTGAGAAAGGAAAGAGTCCACAGAAGAGGACAGCATCAACTCGGCCCTACCCAGAAAAGCTAGTTGGTCCATCCCCTACTGTACCCATCCAAGTGGAAGGAGTGTACACGAAGGCCCTCCTAGACACTGGAGCCCAAGTGACCCTATTGTACAGGGACTTCTACGACAGATACCTGAGTCATCTGCCCATACAGAAGATAGAAGAGTTGGAGATAAGGGGACTGGGAACTCAGAGTTTCCCCTATGATGGATACCTACCCATACGGTTGACGTTTGACCCATCCGTAGCTGGGAAGTCTGAAGTGTTCGACACCTTAGCAGTGGTGTGTCCCCGCCCACCAGGAACCAGCAAGACGTCCCTGATTATAGGGACGAACACGGATCTAGTCAGAAGGCTTCTGACCCCCCTGGTAAAGGAAGAGAATCTTTCAGCTCCCAAGATCCATCCCATGCTGAAGGCAGCCTACCAGCGGTTGGTCCTAGAGCAGAAGACCCCAAGTGAGGGGATAGGAAGGGTATGGAGGCTTGGAAAAGAAGGAGCAGTGTTACAGCCTGGAGAGGTGACCTGCATGAGAGCCACGGTGAAACTTAATTGTGAGCAGCCTGGCCCCTTTGTAATGTTGGAACCCGACCCAATGGAGGGTCACTCAGGTCTGGAAGTGATACCAGAAGTAATCTCATTGAAGGACCTGAAGAAGGCAAGAGGAAGAGTCCCTGTCAGTGTGAGGAACCACACGGAGCGGCCCGTGGAGATCCCTGCCAGGATGCTTCTGGGACAGGTGAGTCCTGCTGTCCCAGTTGGCTGGTCAGAAGTGAAGGGAAAGACAGAAGGAGAAGATGTTTGGAAGAAACTCTCCATGGAAAACCCAAACCTACCTGGAGCTTGGAAAGAGAGAGCCAAGGCCCAGCTGACCAGATGGGAGAAGATTTTCTCTAAAGATGAGTTTGATGTGGGGTGTGCGAGGAGTGCCACCCATCGAATCCGCATGCAAGAGGACAAGCCATTCAGAGAGAGAGTCAGGCGAGTCCCGCTAGCAGATCTGGAGGATCTGAGGGAGCAGCTTGCGGAACTGAAGAAGACGGGAGTGATTCGGGAGTCCAGAAGCCCCTATGCCTCCCCAATTGTGGTAGTCAGGAAGAAGAATGGGTCATTGAGGCTCTGCATTGACTACAGAACTCTCAACAGGAGGACCATTCCTGACCAGTACACCACGCCAAGGATAGAAGATGCCTTACAGAGTTTATCTGGAGCTAAGTGGTTCAGTGTGATGGACCTCAAGAGTGGGTATTACCAAATCCCCATGCATCCAGAAGACAGAGCAAAGACTGCCTTCATAACCCCAGTAGGATTCTTTGAGTTTAACAGGATGCCTCAGGGCCTATCTGGAGCTCCTGCTACATTTCAACGCCTTATGGAAAGGACAGTTGGAGACATGAACCTCATAGAAGTCCTTGTGTATCTGGACGATGTCATTGTCTTTGGAAAGACTTTGGAAGAACATGAAGTCAGATTGGAGAAAGTACTGAAGAGGCTCAGTGAAGAGGGACTTAAACTTTCTCCCGAGAAGTGTCGGTTCTATCAGTCTTCTGTGAACTATCTGGGACACATAGTGTCTGAAAAAGGAGTGGCTACAGACCCTGAGAAGTTGGAGGCAGTTACTTCGTGGCCAAGGCCCACAACAGTTACAGAACTTCGGTCTTTCTTGGGGTTCTGCTCCTACTACCGCAGGTTTGTGGATGGGTTTGCCTGCATTGCCAAACCCCTAAACTAGCTGCTCAAGACAGAAGGAGAGGAAGATGGATTGGGGCCTAGGAGGCCCGGTGAGTCGGTTCAAGACCAATGGAACTCAAGGTGTGAAGAGGCTTTCAGAACCTTGAAGAGAAGTCTCACCACAGCCCCAGTTTTGGCCTATGCTGACCCCACTAGACCCTATGAGCTACATGTTGATGCCAGCCATGAGGGCCTAGGTGGAGTACTCTACCAGGAGTATGAAGACCAGCTACGACCAGTGGCCTATGTGAGCCGGAGCCTGACCCCCTCCGAGAAGAACTATCCCACCCACAAGTTGGAGTTCTTAGCCCTCAAGTGGGCAGTTGTTGACAAACTGAGAGACTATCTGTATGGGGCCGAGTTTACTGTAAAGACAGATAACAACCCCTTGACCTATCTATTCACCACCGCCAAGCTGGATGCAACTGGACACAGATGGTTGGCGGTGTTGTCTGGATTCAATTTCAGCCTCAAGTACAGACCAGGGGCTGGAAATAGGGATGCAGATGCCCTGTCCCGAAGATCCCATGTCATGGTCGATGACTGGGAAGACTGGACTCAAGTGGCACCAGATGGAGTGCGAGCCCTTTGTCAGGGGGCTGAACTCCAAGCCAGAGGAGGATCCAGAGCTGAAGAGATAGGAGTTACCACAGTGGGAGTCCCAAAGTGTTACTGTGGGGTAACTCAACTAGAGGAAGAGTGCCTACCGAAGCTGTCCAAGAAAGAGTTAAGGTGTGACCAATTGGAAGACCCCATGGGGAGATTGGTCCTGGAAGCCCTGGAAAACCAGAGTCCAGAGGGACTTCGCCTTCACCCTTCCAAAGAAGCTCGCCTACTGAGGAGAGAGTTGGACAAGCTGCAGGTGCATCAGGGGGTAGTCTACTAAAGGGGCCCCTCTGATGGCCCAGAAGATAAGTGGCAGTTGTTTCTCCCTGAAAAGCATCGAGAGACTGTGCTGATTGCCCTACATGACCAGCATGGTCACTTGGGAGCAGAGAGAACCTTCCAACTTATCAGAGACCGGTTTTACTGGCCCTGTATGAGGGCCGAAGTGGAGGAGTATTGCCATTCCTGTGCAAGATGCATTCAGAGGAAGACTTTACCCCATCAAGCTGCCCCAATGGGCCACCTACAGAGTCAAGGCCCAATGGATCTGGTATGCATTGATTTTCTCTGCCTTGAACCCGATTTGAGTGGATTGGGAAATGTTCTGGTGGTAACCGACCATTTCACCCGTTATGCTCAGGCTTTCCCAACCAAGGACCAGAAGGCCTCTACAGTAGCCAAGGTACTTCTGGAGAAGTACTTTGTTCATTATGGACTACCACAGAGAATCCATTCAGACCAAGGAAGGGACTTTGAGAGTCGCCTGATCAGGAAGCTACTAGATTCTCTGGGAGTAGAGAAGACTAGAACTACACCATATCACCCTCAAGGTGATGCCCAGCCTGAAAGGTTCAACAGGACCCTATTGAACATGTTGGGAACTTTGGAAACAGAGAAGAAGCAACATTGGAGTCAACACATTTCAGCTCTAGTGCATGCTTACAACTGTACAACCAGTGATGTGACAGGTTTTTCCCCTTACCGGCTTATGTTTGGGAGAGAAGCAAGATTGCCAGTGGATTTGGCCTTTGGCATTTCCTTAGACCATGCCTCTGCTGCCTCCCACAAAGGATATGTGGACAGACTGAGGCACAGTCTGAAGATAGCTTATGAGAAATCTCAAGCGGCCTCCGACCAGAGGGGGGCCCGAAATAAGAGGAACTTTGATTTGAAAGTTAGAGTACAGGACCTACAGCCAGGGGACCGTGTACTGTTACGCAATCTAGGGATCCCTGGAAAACACAAGATTGCTGATAGATGGAGATCAGAGCCATATATCATTTGTAGAAAGCTACCAGGATTGCCTGTCTACAAGTTGAAGCCAGAAGGAAGAGTGGGGCCTCTGAAGACCTGGCATAGGAATCATTTGCTCCCACTCACTGAAGCAGTCAGAATACCTCCAGCAAGAGACGTACCTGAATCTGTTTCCATTCTGGATACCCCCAGGCCTAATACTAGGTCTCAAACATCCCAAGTTAGGGGTGGACAGGACCCCCAACAAGAGGAAGAAAGAGGAGAACTTGAATGGCTATGGCCTTCCTCAACTCCAGGAAATTCTGCCATAGACCTTCCACCTACTGAAGATGTGGAAGATGGAACATTGAACCCAGAAGCCACAGAGTTTGTGCCATTCAGTGTTGTGCCTGAGTGCTGGGAAGATATCCCTGGTCTCTACTCAGAAGAAGAAGTGGATGTTCCAGAACCAGAGATGTTGCCAGAATGTGTTCCTGAAGAAGTCCCAAGAGAACAGAGAGCTCGCAGAGTGGTGAAGCCTCCCAAGAAGTTAACTTACCCCAAGATGGGAGAAAGTTCAGAGGACTCTGTTGCCACAGCAAGGAGAAGTGCTGAAAGCCCTGACCCATCCACTGTTCATTTGGTGGAGGGCAACCCCAGCTCACTCTCTGGCACAGTTAAACAGGTCGCCCACACTGAAGTGACCTGTAGACAGGACAGCTCCCCATCTTGTGCTAATTGGTGGGAAGCTCCCCTGTCCAAATTATGTGAAAGTGTTGTTCCCGAGAAAGCTTGTAATTTAAACATTGTCTTTGGGGACCAAAGATTCAAAGTGGGGGGAGTGTGTAGCGGGGTCGTACCCCTTTTAGGGGAAAAGACTACATTCCCCATAATCCCCCAGGCTCCCGGGCTGCTTGCTTCCGCCCGAGAGGCTGCTGGGGGAGGTTATAAAAAGGAAGAGGAGAGACCGCCTCTTCCTCTTCTGATGCCTGCTTTTCTGATGCCTTGGCTGACTGGGCTGCCTCTTCTGACTGAGCTGGTGACGCGGAGACTTGTTCCTGAGGAGACACCTGTGCGGACCGGGACTGCTGAAGGCCTGAAGCCTGGGCCTTGCAGCAGACAGAGAGAGACTCTCATCCCTCAGAGTCAGCAGCAGCGGAGCGGAGACTCTTCCCTACAGTCGGTCGGTCGGAGCTGAGGACCGGAGCGCAGGGGCTGTGACGAGGAGACCGGACGCCGCCATTGAAGGGACCGGAGCTGAGGACGGTACCCCAGGATTGGTGAGAGAGCTGAAAGGCTCACCCTGCATTGCTATACACACGTTTATGCCTATTGAACTGCCTAGGCACAATTTACCTCAGAGCAGCAGATGTTACTTTCTGTGGATTACAAATACACCATTTAAAGCTACATGTGCACCACCTCTACAGATTCATTGCCGGTGAAGAACACTGTACTTATTCAAGGACTGAGCTCTATTGCTAGGGATCAGGCCTGGTCAGTTAGGTAGGCGCAGATAGATTTATTGCACCTCAGGGGTGCATAGCAGACGGTCGCCACACTTGGCGCTCCGTTTCCCCATTGCTAGTTTGTTACATATATGTGTACATGTTCAAGTGCATATTGCAGGGACCTGCTAAAGTATTGTAAGTCATATGTTTAAATGCATGTTACTATTTCTTTTCCTTATTGCCAAAGTAAAGCCAGTTATTCTTATCTCAGCAGTCTGCTTGTGAGTTCATACCCATTACACTTAGAGTATAAGTGATATTTATATGTGCATAGATACATACCCCTTTACTAACTGTGCCAGAGCGGGTAGAGCAAATTGCCGGGGGTTGGTGGAGCTGTACTCAGGGACCCAAAACAAACCAGCGGCCCTCTTAACTGGGGGTATCGCTACATACATATATAAGGATTGTTTTACCTGCCAAAAAGATTCTGCTCAGGTAGCACCCCTGAATTTCTATGCAGATTACTTTGAGATTAAAGTGGAATTAAATCTGCCATAGGTCCCTCGATAAATTGCCATAATGCGCAAGGATGCACATATTTGAACATTGTAACCCAGCCCCCACCAACAGTATAACCTTTATCAATACTGACAGTTTAATGACCCCCTCTTAGATAATCTGCCACCTCTTCCGTCTTCTCTTGCTCTTCTTTTGCCCTGGTGTGTTCTTTCTTTGGCCATTCATGCTGTAGTCACATCTTTCTGGAAGTCAACCCTATTCTCAGGATATTATAGATACCAGGAGTGGGAAGAAATGTTCACTGCATTGCGCACATGCTGCAGGCAGTGCACACAAAGAAAAAATTTGCTAGGAGACAAGTAAAGCATTTTTTTTAATCAAAATATATTAGTATTTATTTAAATATATTAGTTTGTACACATCCCCAACCTTTTATGAACCTCAGCACATATTTTTAATTGAATGCTGCAGATATGCAGCAAAGTGTGGTGCACCTCCAAATTTAGAGGATTTAAAGGACAACCAACTTAAACTGTGAATATTAGGAAACGTATAGAACAAGTTATAACTCGGGCGATCAAGCAAATAGCACAGCAATTACAGAATGGACACAATTTGTTGACATTGTTTAGCAAATACTATTTAATGGAAGACATAAAATATTTGTAGAAGGAAAATATTACAAAAGAGACAATAAGCAACAGTAAAACAAAATGCATTACACTTGAATAGTCTATCTATGCTCTACAGTATGTCCAATTCACTTGCAGAATGTTCCAATCTGATATATCCGAGTTGTAGACTCTTATAAATGACTTTTAGCATTCCATCATAATTTGGATGGTAAGCAAAAGTGGCAGCTGCCAATTGTGGCTATTATTGCTGGTCCCCGGAGAAGGTGTCAAACCGAAAAGGGTCTAAGTGGGTGTGCTGAAAGTGGCTGAAGAGTATTTTACTGTGCTCCAGTAGAAACCATTTTACTGCCAATTCTTAAGAAATACATTGGTATATCCATGGGATAAGGTTTCACAATCTAAAAACCAATAGCCTGTGAGGACTCTGTATAATAGAGGTTTATGACATCCTGTTTTCCTTCTAGCTTGGACTGTTTTATTGGGATTTTATGATGACTCTGCTTTAAATTGAACCTGTTCTGCTTTGTGTTTTAAGCTGAGCTGTGTTTCATCTGGGCTTTTATTAAATGTTTCCCTAAAATTCCTTCTAGGCCCATATCTAGTCATGCAGCCTGGGTGGACAAGAGGTGGGGGGTCAGTGAGCTTGCACCCCTCCTTCCTAAACCACACCAGGTACCATGCAAGGGGGATCCTGGGCAACGTCATGAGCCAAATTTGTTCATGACTATATTTGGACAATTACATCACCCTGGATCCCAACTGCTTTGTTTACATTCCAGCAGCATTGGGGATGTCTCATTTAGCGATGATAATGTGGTGGGGCAACATTTTCAGGTTGTCATGGCAGCAGGGAAACATCATTGGATGACAGGTTGTCATGAAGGAAGATGAATTTACATTGCTGGATGATGTGATTGACCATGCATTTACATCAGTGGACACTGTTTACAATTTGTAATAGCATTTTCTCTTTTTTACAGTGTCAGTTCACTTTTTTACTTGTTTGGGGGAATAAGTAATAATGGTACTAATACACCTTATTATTTCCTGAGAAGAAGGTCAGGATACCTAGGGGCCCCCTTATTCTAAAGGAGTTTCCAGATTGTTATATGTCAACCTGACAAACCCCACATCTCTTATACCCCTCAACATTGGAAAAGGTCCCTCCTGCATGGTACCTCTTCAGTGTTGAAAGGCATGTGGTCTGGTGTTTTTCAAGAGGAGTGCACACGCTCTCTGCCCTCCTTTTACTAGCCACCCATGCATACCTAGGGAAGGGCCTAGTTGGAATTTTAGGGATGTCTCCATTCTATTATTTTCCATTTATTAAAAAAATATGTACTGGTTATAAAAAAAGGGAAAAAAAGGTCACGGGGTTCCCCCTAAAATTCAAACCAGACCCTTATCCAGACATGATGCCTGGGTGGCCCGGAAAGCCTCCTGAAGCACACGGGTCACATGCCTTTCAACAATGGAGAAATACCTTTCAAGGGGGGTGGCAAAGTTCCTCCTTGTTAAGCACCTTGTCCAAATATTGAGAGGCAAGGGCCTCTTCCCTGTGTGTTTGGGTGGAGGGGAGGACTATTTTAAGATTCTGGAAGTACCCTACTCATGCCCAAAAATAGTGAAAAGTCAATAAGGGCATCAACACCATGAAAAAGTTATTTTATTGTCAAAAAATATAAATAATGCCTTCCAATGTAAATCCATCATCAATAATGTCCCCCAGTGATGTATCTATTGTCAATCATTATAACCCGTAAAAAAAGAAAGTGCAGCGCAAAACATATAAAAAATGGAATATAAAAGTTCATATCCAATTAGCAATGTGTAGAGTGATGTGGATGAGAACACCCACTGACTGTAAACTTTCAGTAAGTTTCACAGTGACAATCCTTCACCAAACGGAAAAGGTACTCTTACCAAATGTGATAATCAAAAAAGCATGGACCCATTCGTGGGATGATGGTGCGATAACGATCCAACCAGGAGGAAATCCAAAGGTGTGTGATGACCAGGACACCAGAACTATCCTGAGGATGCGGCTCCAACCAAGATGATCCACCATGAGATGATTATGCAGGTTTAATGCCCAAGAAAAAATAAAAGATGCAATCTCAGTGCAGACTGTATAAAAATCTTGTTTTATTTAAAAAGGGGGGATAACACTGAAGCTCCAATGGATTTTAAGGACTGCACAGACAGTTGAAGCATGCAAGCCTCTGCATAAAAAACGGTCAAAAAGACCCCAGATCTCTAAAAGCAAAAAATTAAAAAATAAAAATTACATTTTGAATTTACAAAAAAAAAATTGTTTTGGCACGAGATTCGGAAGTGACGTCGGAGGGTGCGCGGTCCTCCAAGGGCATAGAGCCGAGTGGGGGCCATCTTGCCCTCACTTGACTTCCTGCCTAGCCATCAGAGAGATTGGATCGCTTCTCGGTTTACAGACGGTTCCGGTAACCACCAGAGGGCGTCGGGAGAGAGGGCACCTCTCCCTCCACCTCTAAAAGTGATCCCGCAGTGAATCCGCCACTGGGATCACATTTATCAGACGCCGTATCACAAACCGAACAAAATGATAATGGGGATATGGCAGGTAGCTGCTGCCTTACCAACAGTATTTAATGTGAAAGTAGTGACGGATATGCACTGTGGACAGTCGGCAATTAATATAAGTAATCATACAATGTAAAAAAATAAATAAATCATGATCACTTCCGCACAGAGTATTACAATGTTACTATGATAACATGATATTGCTCTGGTCACAGTGTGTTAAAAAAAACTTGAAAAAAAAAAATTCCCCCATACTGTCAGTCAGTGTCATTGATCACCACCACACCAGTTATATTATGATGCTGTACTGCACTGGTGCACTTCATTTTACAAAAAATTATAATAAAAAATAACAACTTCAAAAAACTTGCCAAACCTCTTGGACTACTTTCCAAAAAGGGATAATTTGGGGGATATTTGTACTGTCCTGACATGTTTGCCTCAAGAAATGAGATAGGCCCTGAGGATTGATCAATTTTCAGATATATACCATAGTTTGTGGACTCTATAATTTGTGGACTAAATAATATACACTGATCTGGGTTGTTTACACTAGAAGAAATATTGCAGAATAAATGTTGGCCTAAATGTATTAAAAACAATTATTTATTTGCAAAAATTCATAACAGAAACAAAGAAAAACATGTTTTTTTTTCATTTATTTAGCAAAAAAATAAAAAACACAGTAGTGATTAACCACTTCAATACCAGGCACTTAAACACCTTCCTGCCCAGACCAATTTTGAGCTTTCAGCGCTGTCACACTTTGAATGACAATTGCGCGGTCATGCAACACTGTACCCAAATGAAATTTTTATAATTTTTTTCCCACAAATAGAGCTTCCTTTTGGTGGTATTTGATTACCTCTGCGGTTTTTATTTTTTGCTAAACAAATAAAAAAAGACCGAAAATTTTGAAAAAAAATAGTTTTTTTTTTGTTTCAGTTTCAAAACTTTGTAAATAAGTAGGTTTTCTCCTTCACTGATGGGCACTGATAGGTCTGCACTGATGGGCACTGATAGGTCTGCACTGATGGGCACTGATAAGGCGGCACTGGGCACCGATGAGGTGGCACCAATGAAGTGGCACTGAGGTGGCATTGATGGGCACTGATAGGCGGCACTGATGGGTGACACGGATGGGCACTGACGGGTGGCACAAATTGGCACTGATGGGTGGCACAGATTGGCATGGATAGGCGGCACGGATGGGCACTGATAGGCGGCACGGGTGGGCACTGATAGGCAGCATGGGTGGGCACTGATAGGTGGCACGGCTAGGTACTGATAGGTGGCACGGATAGGCACTGATAGGCGGCATTGTTTTTTACTGATGGATGCCAATCAGTGCCAAACAATAATGCATGCCAATCAGTGATGCCCATTGTGGGCACTGATTGGCATCCATTGTGGGCACTGATTGGCATCCATTGGTGGCACTGTGTGTCATCCCTGGTGGTCTAGGGTGGCATACCTTTTGATGGGCATCCCTGGTGGTCTGGTGGCGTCCCTGGTGGTCCAGTGTGGGCATCCTCGGGGGGGCTGCGCTGATAATCGATCAGCACAGACCCCCCCTGTCAGAGGAGCAGCCGATCGGCTCTCCTCTACTCGCGTCTGACAGACGCGAGTGAGGAAAAGCCAATTACTGGCTTTTCCTATTTACACTGTGATCAGCCGTGATTGGACACGGCTGATCATGTGGTAAAGAGTCTCCGTCGGAGACTCTTTACCAAGATCGTAGTTGCGGGGTGTCAGACTGACACCCCGCAACAACGATCGCCGCAGCGGCTCAAAATCCTGAGGACGTCATATGACGCCCTGTCAGGATTTTACAACCACTTTGCCGCCGTCATTTGACAATGGGCGGGCGGCAAGTGGTTAAATACCATCAAAATAAAGCACTAGTTGTGTGAACAAAATTATAAAATTTTAGTTTGGGTACAATGTTGCATGACTGCGCAAGTGTCAAAGTGTGAGAGTGCTGAAAGCTGAAAATTGGTCAGGGCAGGAAGGGGGTAAAAGTGCTCTGTATTGAAGTGGTTAATTGACAATTCTATGTAAAAAAAAAAATATGTATTCCGCATTTTTCAAAAACTTGTGGCAGAAGATACCTTGAGGCGTTTGCTTTCCTAAAGGTGGTCTTTTTGGGGTGTTTCCACTCTCCAGATGCTCCAGGGCTTCCAAAAGTGTGATAGGCAGCCAAAAAAATTAAATAAGTGATTTATGCCCCTAGAACCTTGATGCCCAACCTGAGGCCTGATGGCCACATGCGGCTTTTCGGTACTTGTTTTGTGGCACTTTGCAGCCCCCCAGCAGCCAATACAGGAATTATGCCTTTGTAAAGAGGCTATATTGACAATGGTTTCTAGAAATCTCATATCGCAGATCCACAATCTCTGAATGTATCATGCATTGTGCCTTCAGCCTCTAACCACCCCTGTTGCATGTCTGCAGTCTCTGACTGTCTCCTCTAGTATGTCTGAGGTTTCTGGTAGCCTTCCTTTCAAGAGCCAAAATCGAGGCTCCATACACCTTGTAATCTGACAACCACTGCCCTAGAAAGTCCTAGGGTGCTTCTTGAATTTTGGGCCTTTCTATGTGGCTAGGCCGTGAAAAAGTCTTACACATGTGGTATCACCATGTTCGGGAGCAGTATCAGAATGTGTTTTGGGGTATAATTATAAGTATCTAGTGTAGATGTTAAGTCTCTCTACACGAGCATCAAACAAAAGGATGCGATCCAAGCAATAGAATGGGTCTTAAAAGTAAAAATAATAATGAAAAATAAACAAATAGAGTTTATATTACAAACATTAGAATTAGCAATTCTAACGATAACTATTAACTATTTCTGGCATCATGATAGACAATTTTATGCACATAAAAAGGGATTTGCTTTTGGGGCCCCACAGTTGTAAATATATTTATGAACAAGTGGGAGGCAGAAGACATTTACACCAAACCCAGGAAAGAGTTAAAAATGTATAGGAGGTATATTGATGATGTGTTCATATTATGGGAAGGATCTAAGGAAACGTTAAAACAGTTTTTTGAAAAAATGAATGAATGTAAATAATTAATTATGTGTGATTGTTATTACTTTCTCAGCTAGTTACAGTGAACGATTGGTGACCTGGAGATCTATGTGCATGGAAATAGCTTATATGCATGCGCACATTTCAAGGAAACAAACTGGAATGGTTACTTTCCAGTCAAGAGCGGACATCACCCCAAATAGCTGAATGCCATCTGTAAAGGACAGGTGATGCATTTAAAAAAATTGTAACCAAGATTTTGAAAAACAGTCAGATATATTAGTAGAGAGATTCTTTAAGAAAGGATATAAAAGAAAAAGGAGTGTAAAAGAACAGGTCACAAACATGCAAAGGGAAGAGTTACTGGAAACCAAATATAGAGAACAAGAAGACTATGGCTTACTTTTAATATGCAATTTAATAGATAATAGAAACTAATAGAAAAAGCCCATTCTACTTTCCCTTAGCGAACCTCATGTCTCAATCCCATATTTACTAAAAGATTTCAAACTTTTCCAACACCTCTCTAATTTCAAAATTAATTTCACCAAATCCCATGCCCTCAATGTCACCATCCCACAAGAGACGGTTACACATTGCGAAGCTAACTTCCCCTTTCACTGGAGACATGATGCAATTAAATACCTAGGGATTCACCTCACAGTGAACCTTTGAGATCTCTTTGCCAAAAACTATCTGACCATCCTTAAAACCATATCCGATGACCTAAAAAAATGGAACAAACCACAGTTCTCCTGGTTCGGTCGCGCAGCAATTATTAAGATGAATATCCTTCCCCGTATTTTATACATTTTACAAACTATCCCCATTAAACTTCCCACATCCTTCTTCCTATCCTATAGGAAGATATGCACAGGATTTTTATGGAAGCAAAAACGTCCAAGAATTGCATATGATCTTCTAACACGACCAAAGACAAAAGGGGGCATTGGCTTTCCAGATCTCAAAAAATATTACTGGGCCTGCCATCTCACCAGAATTGTAGATTGGGCATTACACGGCCGATGCAAAGACTGGGTTAGGCTAGAAAACTCACTGTCCTCATCACCATTATGATCAACACCCTGGTTGTCGTCGAAACATATCCCCTCCACTCTCAGAGCACACCCTCTTATTGCCCCAACACTCTACTGTTTTAGAGAAACTTGTCAAAAGATACATATCTCGTCCACTCCGGGATCCTTAACTCCTATCAGACTCAACCCCGCATTTCCCCCTGGCATGTCCGCACAATTCCTAACACACCAATGGCAACACCCAGACATATTAGCACACCAATTTTTCCGTGATGGCTCTCTCCTAGCCCGCCTTGCACTAACGCCCACTCTCACCAACGACCCTCTCCCATTCTAGACTTACTTTCAAATCCGCCACTTTTTAAAAGAGATTAATCCATTACACAACCATTCCTCCATTCGAACACCTAAGCTTCCAATCTAACCCCCAACAACACCTAATCTCCTGTATATATACCATGCTATTTACAGATATCTCCCCTAAAGAAGGGAAAGCATTCAAGACATGGGGAAGAGTACTCCGAAGACCAATGGGAACACATATTCACGATCGCCCACAAAGGTTCTCTAAAGGTAAACATTCAGGAAAACAACTACAAAACCCTAGTACGCTAATACAGAACCCCAGCTATTTTAAACAAGCTCAACCCCTCATATCCCAACAAGTGCTGGAGATGTAACGGGGAACCAGGCTCGTTGTTTCTCATTTTGTGGTCATGCCCGACAATCCAACCATTTTGGACGCAAGTACGAGAACTCACAGAAACAATTTCCACCTATACATTAGACCACACCCCAGCCCAATGCCTCTTCCACCACTCAGACCTATCAGCCCAATACTACCGCAAGACACTGATCTTACCCCTAATCAACGCAGCAAAAATGTGCATCCCGAGACACTGGCGCTCTCCTCAGGTACCGACCATCCCAGAATGGTTTAAACAAATTAACAAAATAGCTGAAATGGAGGAACTTATTTCCATCTCCCGAGACTTCCCAGCCAAATTCTCAAAAACATGCGCATGTTGGACTCACTTCCGTACAACCGACAGATATCTGAATCTGATGAACTAAAGTTTGACCGTGACTTACACACTTATGATGAACACTTATGATGAACACATACGGACCACACTGCATACTCCCCCCAAACGTCCTCCCCCTTTTTATTCCCGCTCCCACCTCAACTGACATGGACCTCCCAAACCTAACAAAGGGATGAGATTGGGAGACCACATGTCAACATTCTCCCCACATAGCTCCCTGACACTCAATGTCATACATACCTACTCCTATCTACCCTAAAGCGATACCACACCACATTCACACGACACGTGGCAGAGACTGAGGAGATAACCATCATCCCAGAGTCACTTTGACCTTCCCCCTTCAGTCCCCCCCTACCCACCTCCATGATCCCCGCCCTACCCCTCATTTCCTGTGTTTCTCACTACCTATTAAGTCCCCACCTTAATACCTAGAGCACCCAGCCAACAACCTCTTACCCCATAAGTATTGAATTATCATGCAAACCCCCGCAACATCTCTGTACAAATCAGAACCCCCCCTCAAAAGTCGCACCACAAGTTGGAATAGGAAAATATATATTAATACCTAGTAATATAAATATATATTTCAAAGTCAATTTGCTGATCTTCCTTCTAACAAACACAGCAATTATGCACCATATATACGCTGAAATGTTTACATATGAGATGTTTTGTAATAACCCAATCTTTGACACATTTGTACTAATTACAACAAAGACTGTTCCATGATTCCTTAACGTTTGTATGATGATGTGGTCATTTTGTTATACTATATCTTCAATAACAATAAAAAAAAAAAAAGAAAAAGCCACAAAAAAAATTGGACTATATTAGAAAAAGATCAAACGTTAGCTAAGATACTTCCTAAACAGCCCAAATGTGTCTAGAGACGACCACCTACTCTGAAAAAAATTTTTGTAAAATTTTACCAGAACCACCAAAAAAGGCAATTACATTCTTGGATAGGGAAGGTTTCTATAGTTGCAGAAGATGCCTAATGCCGTGTACACATAGCCGGACTTTACGACAGCAAAGGTCCGACGGAACGAATCCGTCGGACAAATCGACCGTGTGTGGGCTTCATCGGACCTTTGCTGTCGAAAAATCAGACGGACTTTAGATTTAGAACATGTTTCAAATTTTTCCGACGTACTCGAGTATGGTCGAAAAATCTGTTCGTCTGTATGCTAGTCCGACGGACGAAAACTGACGCTAGGGCAGCTATGTCCGATTTGACGGAAGTCCGCTGAAAGTCTGTTGAAAAGTCCGGTCGTGTGTACACGGCATTACATGTAGAATGTGCCTCAGAAATAGGAAAGCCACACATTTTCAAAGGCTTTTTCGCCAACACAGCCTATACAATCATTTTAGAACACATCATAATAGTGACTCAAGCCAACTCAAATTTTGTGGTATAGACAAGATATAAAAACACTGAAGGGGGTCACATATGACAAGATTCATCTCTAAAAAGAATCCAGGTGGATTTATCAGTTAGCCATTATGGCCCCTAGAGGGCTGAATGCTGAAATGGATGTAAACTGCTTAATTTCAAATTTTTAAGATTTGTTCCATAATAGTAGTATGAAATTTAACAGTTATACCATAGCTTTATACGACCTTATCCATGTTTGCATTATAACTATAGAATAATTCTGGCTATTTAGTGATATATATTTAGATTTAACCGATGGGCACTAATTTATGCATTTTCTTTACATATTTAGGACACTTGCATACATAGTGCATCTGAATATAGAGACAGATTGCGTGTAATATCGTTTTTTGCCACTAGATGGAGGTAGTCCTTACGAATAGACATTGCCTAGTATAGCTACATGCATCTAAGTGGCTCATGTATTTTATTTTATTTTTCAATTTAAATTGTGTATTGTTTTAAAATGAAGTGAGATTGTATTATATGGATTTATATACAAGAAGAATGCAACCAATAATGTATATTTGATTAGCAAATGATTTTGGGTGTGCTAATATGGAGGGTATGGGGATACATGGAAGCTGATGCTAACTACACCCATGGCTGTAGCCGCTCTGCGTTAGCGGTAAAGCGACGCTAGTTTTAGCGGCTCTTTACCATCATTTTAGCTGTGCTTTCCGGCCGCTAGCAGGATGCTTTTAACCCTGCTAGCGGCCGAAGAAAGGGCTCTATCAAATCGTTTTGCAGGCGTTTCAGAAGCGCTGCCCATTAATTTCAATAGGCAGAGTGTTTTGAAAGCAGTGTATACAACGCTCCCAAACCGCCCCAAAGATGCTGCTTGCAGGACTTTTCAGAACCTCACACAAGCACACAGCCCCAGTGTGAAAAGTCACACTGAAATAAATGGGGAGGCGGGTTTCAGGCGTTAGTTAGAGGCTATTTCTAGTGCTAATACGCCTAAAAACTGCCTCAGTGTGAAAGCAGCCTTAAGTAGTAAAGGAGTAGAGAAGTAAAAAAAAATTGGATGTAGAAGGAGGAATTTATAGTATATAAATTAGTACATCACACCACTCACCATAGCCTTTGATAACGCCCTGTGGGAGAAGTGAAACAGTTCAGAAATCCATGGATGGTTATGTAATTTCTCGATGGTGAGACGCACGCTGATGCAAACTTCCGGTTCAGCATTTTGCTTGTATTTCTTCATGCACAAGTGAATGTTAGGCTTAATGTACATGAGACGTTTTAAAACCTCTCCTGAACGATTTAACTTGACAGATACTAACAAACGTTTAAAAACGTCTGCCTTGCCGCGATTAGCCACGTTTAGCCAAGTTTGCATTTAGAGGTTTTTTTTTTTAAATAGTCAAAAATGTATCTCCATTAAAAACGCCTATAAACAAAATGCAGCTAATCGCAAATTACCGCGTTTACACACGTTAACAAGCTGTTACAGGAATTTGGCATTTCAAACATCAGAAAACAGCTGTGTACACCACAACAGAGCTTCTACCCTGCCACAGACTATGCAACTAGAAATGGGAAAAAGGACCCTCTTATGGGATTTCGACGGCAACTAAAAAAGAAAAATGCATAACCATTTATATATAAAACAACTCTTTTATTACAAAACTCTAAAAAGCCATAGCCTTGTTAAAAAAAAACACATGGCCATATGCAGGCCAGAATTCATTGTAAACATTAATATGCAGTTGATACTTTGGTAATGTTACATATCTCTTTGTAAGGTTTGATATTCAGCAGATAGTTTGCTTGGGCATCATACATTAAACACATTTCTACATTTATTAATTAATCTCTCCCTCAGAGATAATCAGATGCCTTTCTGAAATATCAAAAAGAAGACTTGCAATAGTATCTATACAATGGTATCAAAAAATGGTATCAATTTTGATACCATTGTATAGATACTATTGCAAGTCTTCTTTTTGATATTTTAGAAAGACATCCGATTATCCATGAGAGGAAGAGATTAATTCATCTCAAGCTAGAGCTTCCTCAGTCAGGAGGTTGATAACAAATATTGCACACTTTTTCTCAGATGGAAATGCAGTGCGTTGAATTTGGAAATATATACAACATCGGTTAACTTCTTGCTGTCCCACTGACAGTAATTTATTTGCAGCTGGGCGGCATAGCCAAGCACAATCACATACCTGCATGTATCTGGCATGTGGGCCCACAGTGCGTCGTTCCTGGGACCTCTGTATCCACAGGACGCAGTGGATTGCAGCTCCCAGTTCCCAGCTGCATTGAGCGACTGGAGTATCACATGATTTATATGCAATTACATGATCACAATTTAACACAACTGTTATTAATGGGTTTCATTCATAACAGCTGTGCTTAGTATTGTGATGCTGTGATTGGCTATCACGTTGTACCTGGGCAAATCACATCACCCCTGTACTATGTGATTAGCTGTAGCTAATCACAGATCACAATAGTAATCAAGCTATCATGAATAGAAATGCATTCATGACAGCTAATTATTGCCTATAACAGTGAATATCATTGTTATAAGCAATAACAGTGTAAACAATATATATTCCCGATCATCAACCCCCCCCCCGTGTTTGGTTACATACTGTCACCAGTCAGTGTTCCTGATCACCACCACACCAGTCATATGATGATGCTGTACTGCACTGGTGACCTATGTAAAAGAAAGAATTGTGAAAAAATATATATATATATATTTTAATTTCTTCATTTTCCAAAAAATCGTGACAAAAGATTACAACTTAAAAAAAATCATGCCTCTGTCATGCCTCTTACTAAGTATTGTCCTAAAATTATGAAAATAATGTTTTTTTTTTCAAGAATTTGGGTAGGCTCAGAAGCCAGTAGATCAATAATAGTGGTAAATATCTCCTCCAAATGGTCATCTGCCACTGTAAAACAAGGGAGACAAGGAAGAGGTCAAATAGTGCAATACCAATGAAAACAATTACATTGTATTCAGTAAATGTACTCACTAAAGGAAGTTAAGAAAATAGCATGTAAGCCTCGCCACGCTCAGTCACCCAATGACAGGAAGTGTGCTACTGGCCAGATCACCAGGTGAAAATAAAGGGAAGAAAGACTAAAAAAAGAAAATGCATGTAACACATCTAAGGATTGCTAAGCTACATATATTCAACTTTTGTTGTGGGTTTAGATATGCCTAAATGCCCAGTGCAAAGTGCAAAGTGCAATTCTGGTGAGCAGGAATTGAGTTTTTAATCAATTTTCTCTGTAAGGGAACTTTGTCCAAATAAATATTTCTGACTTAGAGGTACTAATTTAAAATTTGATAGCAAGCTCTATTGATAAAACTCATGTAAAAAGGTTATGGATTTAATGTTTCCAGGTTATGAAGGCAAGTTTGTGTTCAGTGTTTCTCAATTTGACACCTTTATATCAGTATTACCCCTTACTGTGGCTACAAATGACTCAAGGGAGATAACAAACAGGGAGGGAGGGTGGGTATCTCTGTCTTGTACCATTATATAGGGTAATAGGAGGGAGGATGGTACCATTTTTTTCATACCTTGGCTGTGGGCCAAGACCATGATCCCCAAGACCATGATCCTGGACAGCATGTTAGGATTTAAGCACGAGTTGTAAAATCATAAGCAGGAAAAAAAAAGTCTACACAGTCAAATGCCTTTCTGGTATTGCTGAATATGAAGAGAAAAGGCATTTAATGCAGTGTTTTTTAATGAGTGCGAAAAAAATAGTGTAGAGAGTTGTCCCTAACTTCCATACAATGTACAAAACTTGCTTGGTTCTATGAGGAGAGCAGAGGTTTAAGGCACAGAGCCAAGATTTTTCCAAAAAATGTTATATCTATGTTTATAAGGGAAATCGGTCTGTAACTTTGACAAACAAGAGGGTCTTTTGCCTCTTTGGGGATTATTGTAATATGTGCTATTTGGGATTCTGGTTGGAAGGGTATGCGCATAGTAATTGACGAGAAAAGTTTTAAGGAAAAAATGGCAAAACCTCTTCAAGTAAATTGTAATATTCAAGACCAGAGTTCACAAGTGTCATGAACACTTAGTACCCCTGTTCCTTATTCCAGCACCCAGGTGTTGCTTTTTCCCTGTCTGGGTTCACCTGCAAGGTGATTAATCTGATCAGCCACCTGATATAAGAAAACCAAGAACTCTATCACTTGCTTGTGACACAGTTACCTGCATTGTTCTTGATCAAGCCTTCCATTTGTCTGCTTGCTGTTTGATCTCCCTGTGTATGACCAGGATCAGATATTGGACTATTCCCTGAACTCAGCCTGCCTTATTACCTAGACTGTCATTGGATCAGATATTGGATTTTTCCCTAAAATCAGCCTCCCTTATTACTTGGACCGTCTTAGAACCACACTATCTGTCTGCTAAACTGCAAGTAGTCTGTTGTTTGCTCTGCTCACGTTTGCCTTAGTGTGGTGGCCAGGCACTCTAGAATTGTGGTCCTGGGGCAACCAAGTACCAAAATACCTGCTTGTCTTAAGGGAAGGGGGGCTGCTATAGGTGAAGCACTCAGTAGCTAGCTAAAGTGTCTGACCACCTGCATTGAGGTAGATGTGACATTCGTGACAACAAGATACAGTACTTAGTTATGGCTGCCATTCTATCAAAGGTGCACAAATATGATTTTCCAGGTCTGATACTGTAATGCACCTATATTGATACTATAATATTGAGCTAATATTTTTGCTATTTCAAATGAATCCTGTTGCAATTTGCCATATTTAACTCTTGATACTCTTGATATGTATGACTTAGATTGTCATCTTCAGAGGGCACTTGGCAAGAATGTTTGTTTGATATGTTGAAAGAGCCTTTTTTTCCACATCTAAATGTTTTTTTCAGTCAGAGACTAAGCTATGTCAGGTCAGAGAAATTGCTCTAAGCTAGGTTATCCCTATTTAGCATTTCCAAGTGATTCATATGCTAAGAAATCACCTGGTAGTTGGCACTTTCATTTTGAACCCTTGGCTATCAATTTGTCTCTAATATAGGCTATATGCATTTTCCACAACACTGAGCAGAATACATCTCCATTGTAATTTTCCTAATAAAAAGAGGAAAGGTCAGACAAAGTAAAGTTATGAATATAGGCAGATTTCATTTAAGGTAGGTAGCTTCATGCTTGTACCAGCATTTAAGTAAAATAACAAAACAAACAGTAATATATTGGATCCAGCTTCTAGTAAAATTCAAACTGAACAATTAACATTAGGATGTGAATTTCACAATAATATGTCAACTTTACAGTTTAAGCCTTGGTCCTGTTTAGTCATGTAAGTAATACCAAGAATGGTAAGGACCCTTGACCAACAAAATAAGAAATTAATAAAAAGGGTAAGGCCCCAAAATGAAACCAGTGTGTTGTCAGCAGAGCTGCCCATTCAATAAAAAAGGTGCTTCCAAGTGGATTCTTGGATTCAAGGTTGGTATTGATCATAAAAATAGGTTAAATGCCATCAACATGTTTCATGGATCTTTAGTGGCCACTTTGTCAGGAAAAGATGTACACTGTATAAAAAACATACAAATATGAAAGAAAAAAAATTCAATGTGGATCCAAAGGGTGGAAAATATTCACAGTACAATACAATTTAATTTTTCCTCTTTATGGACATATCAGTGAGAAATAATATTCTTACCTGTAAGTGGTCTAGTGATTGTAAAGTAGGTCCAGTAAAGGTTTTAGGGCACTTCGTGAGGGGAGTTTCTCTGGCCATATCTGAATATATATACTTTTGGGGGATCGTTTGGAGTATTGCCTCTTTATCTTCAAAGTATTAAAATGGCATATTACATTGCATTACATTTCCATTTGTAGTACCCATTAGAAAGGTATGCAGCACTGTGGACTACCAAAGTCAATAAAAAAGTAACAGCTCTGTGTTTATTTAGTCACTTCATATCTTCTCATACACTTTCCTTAATCGACTATGTTTTGGGCAAAATGCAACAATAAATTATGGGTTGTTAACCAATCCCTGATATTATTAAATATTATTTATTTTAAAGGAATATATTTTTAATAATCGAGAATGGCAGAATTTTTTAAAAAAATTATGGAAATGAGCCCTTGGAAAATGGGACATGCATGAATTTAAAAAACATGTCTTTGTTTAACCCTTTTAATCCTGGTAACAGGTATATTGCGACACTTAAGGAAATAGTTTTATGAAATATCAAAAGGTTAAATGGGAGCTGTACTAGGCAGGCTAGGTTTATTGTTAAGAGTATAAAAGTTCTGACAGCCACAGAAGATCTTGTTATATGCTCCTCACACAAACGCAGGGGGATAGTCATCAATATTGGATTTACAGTCTGCACTTAGCGTACCAATAATATATTATCTTCCCAAATTCCATAAAAGTCTCCAGGGTGCCGCATTATCAGTTGGATATACTTCCTAAATTCTAGGGTTGGTCAGAATATTGTGTTTTTCTCTTCAGTAAATGAATTACACTTCTATCTGAGGGATAATAAACATGATCAATGCTTAAGTAAAATTAAGTGGAATGAAGGATTTTTTTTAGTACCTAATGGATGCTGTGCCCTTTATTTGAGTACAGTAAAACCTTGGATTGAGAGTAACTTGGTTTGAGAGTGTTTGTTTTGCAAGACAAGCTAATTTTTTTTATAAATTTTGACTTGATAAACAAGCAATGTCTTGATATACAAGTAGCGTCACATGGCAAGGAAGTATAAAGGAGAAGAGAGGTGCCTCTAAGTGTAGCAATATTGTTACATTTAATAAAGGTACATTTAGCAACTCACATGGTTGATGATTAAAACAGGCACATCTAAGTATGCAGGCATCCAGGGTAAAGCTGTCCACATAGACCATCCTCTGCACTGCCATCAATGTCATCCCTTCCACGCTGCACTCTATGACTGCAGGGTAGTCTTCCAGGTCACTATTGCAGACTAACAGCAGTGAGAGCCAGCGGTGCAGAGGACGGTCTATGTGGACAGCTCTACCCCGGATGCCTGCATACTTAGATGTGCCTATTTTAATCATCAACTATGTGAGTTGCTAAATGTTGTACCTTCAATAAATGTAACCATATTGCCACAATTAGAGGTGCATCTCTTCTCTTTTATACTGTGTACAAAATCTGGATTTTCCTGCTGGATTTTGCTTCCAATCCCCTTGTGGAGGCTTCCATTTGTGGATGGACATTTTTTGGTTACACAACCTATCACATTGCTTTAATCTTTTTATAATCTTTTTATAAGGACTATAAACTAGACATGTGCAATTCGTTTTTTTTTTTTTACGTTTTTTTCGTTCGTTCGTTTTCGTACGAATGAACGAATCGTTCGAATTGAATGAATCTGAATAACGAATCGTTGGAATTGAATGAATCAGAATAACGAATCGTTCGAATCATACGAATCCGATTAACGAATCGTTCGAATCGAACGAATCCGAAAAGCAACGAAAATCCGAAAAGCCAAACAACGAAAATCCGAAAAACGAAAAAAGGAACAACGAAAATGAACGAAAAAATTTGTACATTTGTAACTTTTTTTTTGTTGAATTGGTAATTTTCCGTGTCCTTTACAATGGTGCTGCTTAACGTGCTTCGAATGGATTGAACCAAAAAATTCGTACATTCGTAACTTTTTTTTTCTATTCGTAACTTTTTTTTTTTTCGATTCGTAATGAATGGATTGAACAAAAAAATTCGTACATTCGTAACTTTTTTTTCAATTCGTAACTTTTTTTTTTCGATTCGTAACTTTTTTTTTTTCGATTCGTAAATTATTAAAATGTAATAATAGCATACACATTACATAAAATTATGCTCCGATTACGAATCTACGAATGTTACAAATGTTACGAATGTACGAATAACTACGAATGCATCCGAATTTTGAATAAACGAATGAACGAAAATTAAACTAACGAAAAAATGAATCAACGAAAAATAACTCTTACAAATGTACGAATCGTTACGAATACGAACAACGACGACTTACGAATGTACGAATCGTTACGAATACGAACAACGATGACTTACGAATGTACGAATCGTTACGAATCAATGGAAACGAAAAAAACGAAACGAAAAAAAACAAATTTTTTTGTTGTGCACATGTCTACTATAAACTAAAGGACTTATGAATAAACAGTCGTGGAATGAATCATCTGAGTTTACATTCTTTCTTTTTTTTTTATTCAATATTATTTATTGGTTTTTCACAGGTGTCACAATCATGAAATAGAGATTATATTACAAATTATAATTATTATAACTTCAAAACAAGTAGTTCAGCTGAAGAATGCATTCAATACAATTCAGTAATCATAGCTAGTTTCAGGAGTAGCTATTACAGGTTTTAACAGATTTTACCATCAGATATGTGATGTGATATGTGATTTATCTGAATACAAAAAAAAAAAAGAGAAAATATCGCCCTGGGACTTTATATGAAGTGGGCACCACTAAGCCAATAAAAGTAACAAGAGTAAATACAGTATATATATTTTTTATTCAGTAAAAGTATTACATGCATTATTGTCATCAGAGAAAGCCACTTTATACAAAGTACATAAAACTGGGTAGAATACAATTAGTAAAAATAGTAGTAATGGTAAATTTGTGTATGAACAATCACATAGCATACAGACATCAGGTGTACCCGACATGTTTCGCGAGACCTTGCTCGCTCTTCGGGGGTAGATGTGTATGAATTGTACCTAAGGTGAAAGGATATCGTTTGGGTATATGTTATGATACTGGTATTTAAAGGCAGAGGGTAAGAGGGGCCTAATAAATAGAGGCCCCATATTTACCACTACACATAGCCGAGCCAACGGGTGTGAAGTCTCCATACAGTGGCAGCAGGTGTCTCGCCAGGGAGCTGAGGAGGCGGAGCCAGATGAAACCCCACACAGGGCAGATTGGAGGGAAAGCATCGCATGGATTGAAATTGTGTGTCCCTATTGGTCTCATTGTGTCCAAGGTTAGTATTGACTGTAAACATAAAGGTATATGTCAGATAGTCTGGAGTAGTAGATAAAGTACAAGAGTAATAATATGGACAAATCTATATATAAATATAAGACTAAAGCCATGAATGGCATGGACAATGGACTATAGGGAGATGTGGTAAACAGACTCCAAAGACTAGCATAAGTGGAAATAAAAAAGGTGAGCAAAAAAAGAGATAAGAAAGAAATGAAGTGCAAGTATAGGAAAAAGCCTGTGTGATCACGAAGGAGAAGGCAGGCCCAGCAGGGGACAAGAAATCCCCCTTTGTACTCATTGCAGCTCCCAAAGCGAAACAAACAAAGCTGCCAACAGCAAAAGGCAACACATCAGATGGGTAGGGATATGAGCCCCAGATTGAATGGTGTATTAACTAGTACACTCTAATGACATAAATTGCTATGAATTGATATGAATACTGCTGCTCTGGTCCACTGTGACCAAGGAAGCCAATTGAGTTCGGCTTTAGTAATCATGCCTTTGCTAAAGGCTAACATTAGTTTGTGATTGTAATATAGGTTGACTAGGTCAAGAGTGTTTTCTATAGTTGGTGACTGGTTAGTTTTCCAGAGTCTGGTTAGGCTTAGTCTGACTGCTAGGAGAATATGAGTTATCACCCATCTGAGGGGGGTGGGGAATGTTTCTATCGTTAGATTTAGTAATCCTAAAGCCTATGTAGGAGGTATCTTGTGTTGTGTGATATCTGACAATATATGAAAGATGGATGTCCAGTAGTTTTGTATGGATAGGCATGCCCATAAGATGTGTAGTAGGTCCCCTTTGACTGTGCTACATCTCCAACAGGCGTCTGAGGTAGTATTACTAAAAGATGCTAATTTTGTCGGTGTTAGGTACCAATGTAGTGATATTTTTTGGGTGTGTTCCCAAAGCGTAGAGCATTGGGTGGATTTGTATATAGAGCGAAATGCTGTCTGCCATTGAGCTTCAGAGAAGTTGTGTACCAAGTCTGTTTTCCCAGTATAGGTGTGAGTCTGATTTAATGAATACACGTTTTTGGTGAAAAGTGTTATAGAAAAGGGAAATGCCTTTCATTTTCACTTCAGAATTGGTCAGATATGTCCATATCTTGGGGGGCAAAGTGTATAATGGGGTTGTTGGAAAATGCAATGTTTTACTTGCAAGTAGGTGAAGAGTTCTGTGGTGGGAAGGTTGAATTTCTTTTGTAGTTGAGGAAATGTCATTAGATTGATTCCCTGGAATAGGTATTGTATGTGTTTGATGTCCTTTGTTGCCCAGTGTGCCAGAGATAGGTCTGGCAAGAGCTGTTGCAGTATTTCTATTGGGAGAGGGGGAGGAATGAGTTGTGTTGTGTTGTTCCTAGGGTAGTTAGTTTTTCCCAAGCTAAAGCCGAGGCTCTCATTGTCTGGGGCAATGCCGTTGAAATAAGGTAGCCAAGGGGGGTTCCTAATATCCATCATTGTAAATTTGTGTGTTTAAAGGTTTCTGTTTCTATTAGACCCCATAGAGTGCTAGGCTGTGGTTGCAACCATTCTTGTAATTGGGTCAGAATTGATGCCCAGTAGTAGTCTCCAAAATCGATGGATCCTGCCCCTCCTGCAAGTTTGTGTTTTGTGAGCTTAGATTGTGCACATCTAGGTTTCTTCCCTTGCCATAAGAATGTATTAAGTGTGGTTTGGAGATGTTGGATTTCTTTTTGGAGTTTGATAATGAATGGTTTGAAATTATAAGTGAAGAGGTTTTTCGTTGTTTTTGTTAATTGTACTCCTAGGTAAGTTATATCATTTTCTGCCCAGGTGTATGGGTATTGGGCTTGGAGTAAATGTCCGGTTGTGGTGTCTATACCTAAGTCTAGAACATACGATTTTGATGCGTTTACTTTGTAGTAGGATATTCTACTGAACCATTGGAGGATTATTTGCACCTCTGCCAGGAAAGAAGTCGGGTTAGTGATCATGAGAATAACATCCTTCGCAAACAGACAAATTTTATGGGACGTTTGGCCTATCTCAAATCCAGATATTTGGGGATTTTGTCTGATATATTCCGCTAGGTGTTCCATCAGTAAGTTCAGTAAATCCATTTTTTTGGAGGGCTTTCTGAAAGTATACCCAGTGTATCCTGTTGAACGCCTTCTCTGCATCCAGTGAGAGGAGCAGAGAAGGTTTTCCACTGGATTCAGCATAATGTATAACGTCTATCATTCTCCTAGTGGCATCTGATGCTTGTCTTCTAATCGTGAAGCCGGATTGATCTCTATGGGTCAGCTTGGGCATAACATAAAGGAACCGCATGGTGATTGTTTTTGCAATGATTTTTAGGTCCAAATTTAGGAGAGAGGTTGGGTGAAAGTTTTGGGGGGCAAACGGCTCCTTCCCTGGTTTTGGCAGGGTTATAATCAATGCTTTTTTGGATTCACTCGAAAATAATGAAGAGGAGGCAGCATCATTGAATAGGGTGGTTAGGTGTGGCACTAATTGGTGGGCGAATTGTTTAAAGGTACTTTATCTGGAAGGAGGGATTTAATAGTTGATGAAAAACTGAAGCTCTAAATGGGTAGGCTATTTTTGCTTATGAATTAGAATTTCAACTGGAGTGCACATTTCATAGCATGTACAAAAAAATGTCATCTTGATATCCCCTCAATACCACCATTACCTAATAGCTTGAGTCCTGGAAACTTTATCCCTCTTCTCAACCAGAAGCCCTAGAGTTTGTTTCTAGATAGATAAATAGAGAGATAGATAGAGCTATGGTAGCTAGTTAGGTACATCCATTTTTTTCCTGGGTTTTATTTAGGTAAAAACAGGAATTTTCCCAGCACACATTGTTAGGAATTTTGCACAACATAAATTTAAAGGATATTATTGGGCTGATTTACTAAAGCAGTTGAGAATCTTCACTCAAAAATAGTATAAACATTCACTTATTCACCTATTCAAAGTTATCCAGTCATTTAAAACCCATCTGCACATGATTGGGCATCCCAAGTAAACAAGAACTGCTTTTCATATGATTGGATAATAGATGCAGATATTTACACTGTTTTTGAGCGAAGATTCTCAGCACCTTAATTAAATCAGTCTCTATAAATAAATTTGTATGTAACATAGTGGAATGAAGAAGCCCAAAGAAAAAAAAAATTCAACTTAGGAGAGCTTTCTCTCTTTTGACTTAACATCACAATGCACACAGGAGAAAATAATCAGGAGAAAATAATCTATGTGCAATTAAGAGATCAAAATTATTTTCCATGAGCAGAAATTAGTGTAAAAGCAACATTCTAATAGGTTTGCAATTGTTAAAATTGCTATTTTTTGTGATAGTAAAAATTCCATTGTCACTAACAGTCACCAGATTCAGTATTAAAACCCACTACAGCCACTGACACCATTGCCATTTAAAATGGCACTGGAAAAATGGCTATACCAGAGCCATTTCAAATTATGTTTAAAGCTCAAGTGGTTAAACCTAATGTAGATAGAAGTAGATTCTAGGCTTTATAACTTACAATTAAAGCACACACATTTTGCAATCTAAATTGGTTTATACATTTTCAAGAACAGCTGTCTTTTACACTTTGGTGTGTGAACATGTCAGAGCAAGTTCCCCTGCAATGTTATTTCCCCATAGCATTATCTGAAAATGTACTGGATATGTCATGTCTATATGGTCTTGGAAAAAAATATGGTGGATGCCTCCTATATGTTACTTAATATTAATAGGTATTAGTAAAAGAACACAGTGTTCTTCTCCTGTCTTAAATACAACCATAGAAGAAAGATGAGACAAAAATGTATCAGCAGGATGACCTGTTGGATATTACATCAGAAAAGCTAAATAACAAATGAGTAAGTTCTACATTATCTTTATAAGCAGTATAATCAAATCTTAGTAAGCGTTCTGGCTCATATTAACAAAGTAACAGGGTTATTTAATAAGGCAGTGCACACCGGACTGATGACGTATGAAGTGCTCCATTTAGCATTGAGTCAGAACTCTTATTTAATTAATTTAGAGTAGTAAAATAATGAAAGGTGATTTGAGATTAGTTGCTATTGGTAACTGAACATTTTATATTGCTGTTTACCTTACTAAATAAGCCTGAAAATGTTCATAACAGCAATGAGGGTGACATTTATTACAATACAAATCACATAGCTTATTAATGCAAGATAACGCATCACAAGAGCACTGCACATTTGAAGTCACTAAAATTAATTCAGCATAAATGCAAATTATGATAATACATTATATTGTTAAAGATAAACTTTTCTCAGTTTCTGTCAAGTTTGAGTTCAATAACTTTGGTAAATACACACAATTCATGACCATGATACGGTGCAACTAGAGTCGGAGGAAGGTCCCAGGGGTAGGTCTAGATCAGAGACCATCCATACTTTCTGAATAAATTTTTTTCTTTTAGAAAAGACATTAAGTATTATGAAGGTTTGATAGGATATACTATATTGTCAGTATCTTCTACCACATCAAAGAGAATACTTTATTTTTTAAGCAGAAAGTCAGTAACAAGCTATGCCCAGGACTCTCACCTTGCTGAAATTCTAGCATTATCTGATGTTGAACTACATTTCTGAATGTACATAGTTTTTCTTAGAGAAAGAAAGAGTGAGAGAGAGAAGCATGTGTGAAAACTAAAAAGTGACTTTAGAAATATTAAATAAGGCAGTCTTAATTCAATATAAAAGGCAAGAGGCATTATTCCTTTAAAATGATCTTGTGTCTGTGGCACAGCTTAGCACAAACATTGAAACAAAGGTAAAAAAATGTATACTTACACCACCATTGCAAATGTAGGAACTAATTCACTAGAATACTAGGAATGTATAGAATGCATCCCCTGACTGAATGATCAATTTTTGATATAGATCTGCAGTAATCAGCTAAAAAGCATGAAAGTAGTTGCTGGAAGGTTTATCTCTATAGCATTGCCAAACTCGTACATCTTCACTGTCTGGAATCTTTTGGGTACATCGCTGCACTTTTTTGGCATGTCAGTTCACAGCCAAAGGACAGCAGACAGTGGTGATGAGTAAGAAGTTAGAAATGTTGAAGAAGCAAGTTTTAGTGAAGCATTGTCACCTTTATTTGGTCAAGTGGGACTGAAGGATCTGTCTTCATTTATGCAAATTTCAAAAGGATTTAGCATGATAGCAGAATAAAGACAAAGATGCTAGATTAGTGGGAAAAATATTTTTCTGGGTGACACCTTCTTACATGGGCAATTTTCCATTTATATCATTTGGGACTTAGTAGGGCCCTCCTACTCTTAAGCCCCATACACACGGTCGGACAATCCGCGGACCAGGTCCGTCGGACCATGTCCGTCATACTTTGTCCGATGTTGGTTTTGCGTACACACGGTCGGACAAAGTTGTCGGAAAATCCGATCATTCTGAACGTGGTGACGTTTGTTGCCTACGACGGGACTACGTAGAGGCTAGTAGCCAATAGCTTTGGTCTTGTAATGTGATCTGAGCATGCGTAGCACTTTGTCCGGTCGGACAACCGTACACACGATCGGATTTGGTGTGATCGGACCGTGTTGTCGGCAAATCTTTCCAGCAGGAGATAAGACTTTGTCCGTCGGACAAACTGACGTACACTGTCCGATGGTGCATACACACGGTCTGATTTTTCAACAACATTGTCCGATCGGACAGAATCCATGAAAAAGTCCGACCGTGTGTATGGGGCTTTAGAATGTAAGCTCTAACGAGCAGGGCCCTCTGATTCCTCCTGTATTGAATTGTTTTGTAACTGTACTGTCAGCCCTTATGTTGTAAAGCGCTGCGCAAACTCTTGGCGCTATATAAATCCTGTATAATAATAATAAATAGAGCCTAAGTGTGGTCAAAATAAAAAAACACGAAAATCTGCAGAAGGAACATAACTTACAGTCAGTAGAATAGGTCTCTTTTGGTGATACTTCTGTTAGGTGAAATCCTCCTTCATCGATGCTCCCCACCATGCCACTGCAATCTTTCGGTGCAGCGGGAGTTAATACAACTGTGGGATCTGTCACACTCTCTTGTCAAGAGTCCCTGCCTATGCCCACCCTTTCCGCTCAGCTTCTCTATTTATAGAAGCTGGTACTACAACTTCTATGAATAAAAAATGATATATGAATGGAGGGGACCTTTTAACCTCCCTGGCGGTATTCCCGAGTCTGGCTCTGGGTGGAATTTCAGTACCTTTTGCGGTAACCCCAAGCCAGACTCTGGGCTGCATCGCAGGATACAGGGAAAGTTACTTACCTTGTCCCCTGGATCCTGCGATGTCTCCCTCTGTGTGTGTGAGCTGTCTCCTTGCTCGATTCACACAGTGCCGAGTTCCGCCGAGCTCCATTCCCTGCGACGTTGCAACGCACGGGGACGGAGAACGACGCCAAATTCAAAAAAGTAAAAACACAGTACACATACAGTACACTGTAATCTTACAGATTACAGTACTGTATAAAATAATTTAACATCCCCTTTGTCCCTGAATGAATGAATAACTTGTATAGCGCAACCTATGCAAACTGAATTGCCTCAGGGCGCTTTTTTGCCACTGGTGTCCATCTGTGGTACAGCATGGTCCTTGCCCTGTGGGGTCTCGACACGCTTACAAACACATACACATACACATACAACATACACATATTTGGCCATTTTTATTGACAGGATCTAATTAACCTACCAGCATGTCTTTGGAGTGTGGGAGGAAACCGGAGTACCCGGAGGAAACCCACGCAGGCACAGGGAGAACATGCAAACTCCAGGCAGAAGGTGTCGTGGTCAGGATTTGAACCAGCGACCCTATTACTGCTGGGTGAAAGTGCTAACCACTACACCACTGTGCTGCCCCGCATGCACTTTTATATTATAAATACAGTTTTTTTCTGCATGGAATTTTGAGATTGTCCATAGCAACCAAAAAGTGTCCCTTTATGTCAAAAGTGGTTTTAGATCAGCTAGAAAACAGCGATAATAAATTAGAATCACTTGCAGAATTGAGCGATAGCGATTTGTGGGTAAATTCGTCATCAATCACTAAATCTAATGACAGCGACAATTCTGCAACTGAGCAAATTTCAGTGTTTTTGATTTGATTACATTATTGAATAATTTTTTTTTATTATTATTATATTATTATTTGTTAAAATTATTTATAGTTATTTATTATATTATAATTTATGATTTTGTGTTTCAAACTTTATCATACCCGGGATGTTTACTAGACTCTGGTTTGGACAGATTTAAGTGAGTTATTCCTAAGAATTGCAGGCCTACAATATAAAACGCCAAATTTCCATGCAAAATAATTGTACCACTTTAAGCACCTAAAATCAGAAATAATCATACCGCCAGGGAGGTTAATCATCTGCCCATTCTTAAACCAAAAATGTAATACATTACCCTTAAAATGAGCCCTTATCATGTCCTGCAGTGATGCAGGGGTTGGTGGAAGGATCCACAGTGTCCAATGGGAGACACATTATATGAAACACATAGTCTTGAATAGCAGCCAGACATGGAGATGTACAAGAGAGCAGAAATTCCACTCACTACAAACAAGTTAGGCGATTATTGCCTTATTTTACAGGGTGTCTTGGATTCATTTAATTTTGTATGCCAACAGGGTCACTTTAGCACATAGCCCCCACCTTAACACCTAACCTCCAAAGGGAGCTCATCTCTTTTCCTCCCCCAGCCCTTAATATTTAAAGAGCAGTGTCACCAGTGTTTGGTTTGGTAGCTGCTGACTAGGAATGAGCCGATCATCCCCCCCCCCCCCCGTTCGGTTTGCACCAGAACATCCAAACATGCAAAAAAGTTTGTTAGAACATGCGAACATCGTTAAAGTCTATGGGACACAAACTCCCATGGGCTTATATGCAAGTTTTTGCCCTAAAAAGGGTTTGGGGACCTGGGTCTGCCCCAGGGGACATGTATCAATGCAAAAAAAAAAGTTTTAAAAATGGAAGTTTTTTCAGGAGCAGTGATTTTAAAAATGCTTAAAGTGAAACAATAAAAATGAAATATTCCTTTAAATATCGTGCCTCGGGTGTCTTTATAGTATGCCTGTAAATTGGCACAGTTTTCCCGTGTTTAGAACAATAACACAGCAACATTTAATTTCTAAAGGAAAAAAAGCCATGTAACACTGCTTGCGGCTGTAATGTATTGTCCGGTCCCTGAAATATTGATAAAAATCATTGAGAAAAACGGCATGCCCCCCCCCCCCCAGCCCATTACCAGGCTCTTTGGGTCTGGTATGGAAATTAAGGGAAAAATTGCGTGGGGGGCCCTCAGGCAGTATTTACTCTGAACAGAAGTATATATACTATACGGCCTGCCCTATATACTCTGCAGAAAATTGGGCCTTAGGTGTTGGTGGTGCCAGAACACTGTAACACCTCATAGTTACTCTTGTGTGCAGGAACAGGCCCTACTGTTAAATATTATTTCAAAAATTTTAATTGCATGCCCCTGTTAAACAGGGGCAGAAAAATTGGGCCTTTGGTGGTGGTGCCACAACACTGTAAGCCCTCAAAGCTACTCTTGGTGGGCGCAGGAACGGGCCCTGCTGTTAAATATTTGATCAAAAAGTGTAATTACCGTATATACTCGAGTATAAGCCGTTGTTTTTCAGCACATTTTTTTGTGCTGAGAGTGCCCCCCTCGGCTTATACTCGAGTCAAGCACTTTTCTGCAGCAAAAAAAAATAATATCCAAAAATATATCCAACATATCCAACATATGGGGTTCCTAGCACCAAGTGACCCTGAGATACAGGGCCCCAAATTCGGTCAAATGTGTCCATCTGCAGCAATGTCATTTCGGGACCCTTTGGGTCCAGAGAACTCAAATTTTGGCTGCAGCTAGGGGGCATTTAGGAACCCTTAACTACCAAGTTTGAAGTTTGGGGGACCTATGGCTGCAAATGGGCACAGTGAGGCATGCAAATGGGCACAGTGAGGCTGCAAATGGGCATTGTTGACCCTCTTTTCCACTTACAGTAGCTGCGCATTTCTCACCCTAGGCTTAAACTCGAGTCAATACGTTTTCCCAGTTGTTTGTGGTAAAATTAGGTGCCTTGGCTTATATTCGGGTCAGCTTATACTCGAGTATATACGGTACATGCCCCTGTTAAACAGGGGCAGAAAAATTGGGCCTTAGGCAGTGGTGGTGGTGCCACAACACTGTAGCCCCTCACAGATACTCTTGTCGGGTGCAGGAACAGGCCCTGCTGTGAAATATTTGATCAAAAATTGTAATTACATGCCCCTGTTAAACAGGGGCAGAAAAATTGTGCTGGTGGTGCCCTAAACCAAAAATATTGTTGGAAGCTAGCATCATCAAGATTGAGGAGGAATAGGATAGTCACTCAGCATAGGCAGATAAGGCAAGGGATAACACATAGGCAAGGGATAACACATCCATAGAAAAATCAGTTACATCGGCATCAGGTGCTTGATAGCTGCTGCTGATCCAAGACTGATTCATTTTTATTAATGTGAGCCTATCAATGGAGTCTGTGGACAGGCGCACTCTCTGATCCGTTACAAACCCTCTAGCATCACTGAATGTGCAATCAGAAAGAACACTGGATGCAGGACAGGCCAGTAGCTTAATTGCGTGGATGGTCTGTTGGAAAGGTCTCCAAGTCTGCTCTTGCCCCAAGATATTCATGCACCATGTAATGCAGATGCTGGCGATGGTTGCTTGAACCGATCAGACCTTAGCGCTGAGGACTGAAAAATTGTCTAAAATCGTCGGTCAGCCGGCCACCTTCTCCACTGCTCTTCCTCTGACTGAACGAAGCCTCAGCAACACGTTGTCCAGCACCAGGAAATTGAAACCTCCCAGGGTCTGGAAACGCATTGCACAAACCTTTCTTCATGGCCTCCTGAAAATGTTTCATCCTCTACTCCCTCTGTGAAGGCAGGATGAGTTCTGCAATCTTACCCTTGTAATGTGGATCAAAAAGGGTTGCCAACCAGTAATGATCCCTCTCCTTGATACCACGACTCCTAGGGTCCTTTCACAGGCTTTGCAGAATCAGGGAGGCCATGCAGCGTAAGTTTGCAGACGCATTCAATTGTGACACCTCTGGGTCACTGAGGATGACGTTGTCAGGAACTACCTCCTCCCAACCACGTACAACTCCTTGGGTTTCTGGGGACTGAAAACCATCCCTTGAAGACTGCTGCTGGGTGTTATCCTCTACATCCACGCTGACACAATCCTCCTACTCCTCCTCCTCTTCTTCCTGTGTGTTTGGCAGGCCCACAGGAATGCTATTTGGATAAAGGGGGCCCTGAGAGGTAAGGAAGTCCTCCTCTTCCTTCTGTTGTTCTGCCTCAAGTGCCCTGTCCATTATTCCATGAAGCGTGTTCTCCAACAGGAAGACAAGAGGGACAGTATCACTGATGCATGTATTGTCACAACTCACCCTCCTCGTGGCCTCCTCAAATGGTGAGAGGACAGTGCATGCATCCTTGATCAGTAGCCACTGGCATGGCGAAAAAAAGCCAAGCTCCCCTGACCCTTTCCTGGTGCCATACTCACACAGGTACTCATTGATGGCCCTCTGCTGCGAGTGCAGCCACTGCAGCATTGCCAATGTTGAGTTCCACCTGGTGGGCACATCACAAATGAGGCGGTTGGTGGGTAGGTTGCATTCCCTTTGAATGTCAGCCAGTCGAGCACTGGCATTGTAAAACTGGCGGAAATGACCACAGACTTTTCTGGCCTGCCTCAGGAGATCCTGTAAGCCTGGATCAAGAACCGCTGCACCACCAAATTCAGGACGTGTGCCAAACATGGGACATAGGTCAAGTGTCTCTGTCAGAGAGCGGAGAGAAGGTTGGTGCCATTGTCGCATACATTCTTGGCTGAAGCTGGCGTGGTGTCAACCACCTCTGAGCCTGCCCCTGCAGAGCTGACCGAATCTCTGCCCCAGTGTGGCTCCTGTCCCCTAAACAGACCAACTCAAGCACCACATGACATCTTTTTGTGCTTGCGTAGGCCCTTGAATGCTTACGGAGCATTGCTGGTTCAGATGAGAAATCTACAGAAGAGGCCATAGAGGAAGAAGAAGAGGAGGGGGTGGAGGAGAGAGCTGTGGCAGAATCACCACTAGCATTTTGGAGGCATGGTGGCGGAACAAGCTCCAGAAATACTTAACCCCGTCCTGCGTCCTTCCCAGCTGCCAGCAGAGTTACCCATTGCGCCGCGAAGGAAAGGTAATGCCCGTGCCTGCTAGACCATGAGTCAGTGGTAATAAGCACCTTACTGCTGACCGCCCTGTCCAACAAGGCCAAAACATTGCCTTCCACATGCCGGTAGAGAGCCGGAATGGCCTTCCGTATAAAGAAATGGCGTTTTGGAACCTGCCACTGAGGTACAGCATATTCCACAAATTCACAAAAGAGGGCAGAGTCTACAGCTGAAAATAGAAAAGAGAAGTTGCGCTAATAATTAGTGAGTGTTGACCAATGATATCACAATCGAGTGAAAACAATACAAAAAATTAATATACAATTTTTTCAAAAAAATTGCTTACAGAAAAAAATTGTTTTTAAAAAAAATATCAAATATATAGTGAGTAGATTAATTAACCCAATAGTAAATATATCAGTATATTCTTTTAGGTAAAATTAAAGCAGTCCTAAGTTAAAGGTTCTCTGTTAGTAGTCCTCAAAAGAAGGGGCAGAGTGTGTTAGCGAACAAGGATATGGATCCTTTCAGAAAAGTTCAAAGGTGATAAAAGTGTTCTTAGCAGATCAATATCTCAGCCTTCCAGGTGGTATGCTTACCAGAAATAAGCAACAAATCCGCAGTTGGCTTATACCCAGCCTGGGCCTTTATATGAATCGGGAACCAGGAACTTGAAGTACTCGAGAGTGACGTATGCCCCCAGTGGTTATTACCAAAAAGAAAAAAGGGGAGCAGACATAGCGTAATATTGTCGAAAAAAATATATAATTTTATATTTTGCAAAAAAGCTATATATAAACGTAGATATACATAACCCTTTTCTATACAAAAAAAGTATTAAATAAATTGAAGAAAAAAATTAAATTTAATTAAAGAAAATTAAAGAAAATAAGGGGAACACCCAGTGCTTAGAAAACCAAAAAATATATAAAAAATATATAAAAAATATTAACGTGTAAAAATAAAAAATAAAAAAGCTCCTCCACCATTTGGATGTTGCGCTTACCAAAACACAACAAAAAGAAAAACGATTGACATTTGTCCCAACAAGAAGGAGTATCAAACGCATACACCAGTGATCCAAAAAGCAAACGACTGACACGTGTCCCGTCACCACACAGAGGGGCTCCTTACCAGAGACCAGTGATAATCAGTGCATATAGTCTCCCAGATGGATTAGGCCAGTAGTTGGTAGTAAAGGTCCTGGTCCGGTTCAAAGGTCGGTACTCACTTTCTTAAGCTCAGTGGCTCGTATTTAAAGGGAGAGAAAGCAACAGACCATGGTGGAGTACGTTTGACAAATTTATTATAAAAAATTAAAGGTTGCACTTACATAAAAGCAGATCGTTTTAGGCATAAAATGGAAGCCGGCCGGCAACACAAACAGAAACAGAAAATCCCGTCCTCAATGGCGTGGTGACGTCAGCACGTACGTCCCAGACGCGTTTCGTCATAGGCTGACGTTTTCAATGGGTACGGGTAGCGTGCTGAATCACCACCGTTATATAGACACACAATAAACCAAGCCTCGTTCTGAGCTCCGTGTTGGGAAACACAGACAACCATTTTAGGTGTGGGCAAAACATAACTGTAATGGGCTAGATAATTGGAAACTTGCTCATTGCAAAAAAAAGACGTTAAGGCATCATTTTATAGAGTCAATTTTACCCGCAGCAAACCTTGATACTCGGCTATTAGAGAATTTTATTGAAAAAAAGAGAAGAAGAGAATTTTATTAAAAAAAAGAAAAAAATTATTAGAAATTAAAAAGCGTTAAAATTTATAGATTATTAACGTTAAACCCGGGAAGGTCTACTGTTCTTAAGTAGAACACCGAAGCATAGTAGATAAAAGGAGCATAGTATGCAAAAAAGTTTTTTACCTTTTTCAATAAATTATATTCAAAAGTAGAGAAAAAACTCTGTAATTCTCTACAACATATATATTAACCACAGATAACCGGTGATCTCCATATAAAAATTGGAACACCGAGGCATAGTAGGTAAAAAGAAGCATAGTATGCAAAAAAATTTATTTTTTTAAAAAAAAAAATTTTCTTTGGAATTTAAAAATAAAGAAAGAAAACGCCGTAATTCTCTATAGCATATGTTCTGACCACAGATAACAGGTGATCTCCATACACCATTTGAAAATACCTCTATAGCTAAAAATTTTTTGAAAAGATTTCAAAAAAATTGGAAACTTCTGACAACAATTAACAGATGGAATATAGTATGTGTTTAACACACGCAGCTCAGAACTGAATCGTATCAAACATAATCTGAAACCAACAAGATCATGAATTGTCAATGAATGCGTTGACATCCACATCTATGTTTAACCCATAGGGGACATATGTTTTAACCCTATGGATCCAAGACATTTCGGATTTGGATATTTCTCGCACCAAGGAGCTCCCCCTCCAATTAGCACTAAATTTGTCGATCCCTAAAAAAAGTGTATTGGAGGGGTCTCTATTATGTTTGAAAAGGTAGTGCTTTGAAACCGAGTGGTTCCTAAATCCAGCCTTAATATTTGTGATATGCTCATTCAGTCTTATTTGTAATGGGCGTTTGGTCCGCCCAATATACTGGAGGCCGCAAGGGCATTGTAGTAAATATACTACCCCTACTGTACAGCAAGTGATAAATGGAGTTATGGTATGCTGGACTTGAGTGCTCTCGTAGATAAGAAATTTTGTGTCCTTCTATTTTTGCAACTATTGAATGAGCAAACTCTACATTTCTTGCATTGGTAAAAACCAGTTAGCTGATCTAGAGAGATCTTAACTGCCTCTAGACCCTTATCGTGCGGTATAATGGTATAGAGGGAGGTGACATCCGCGGTCATCGAAAAAAGTTAGTTTTTTAATGGGGGGGGGGATCAAGGATGTTAGGGGCCACTCGGTTTCTGAGCGAAGGGGCCCCCCTAAAAACTACTTGAGGTCTTTCTTTTTGTTTTAAGGCCTTCCTGTATTACCTTAGAGTTCCTAGTTTTTTGATCTCCAAAGCTTCTAGGTCTCTCAAAATGACGTCCCTAAATACCTTCAGAGATGGTGCAAGAGTAGAGGGTTAAATAGGGAGGCATTGCCAGTCCAGAATGTACGATGTCATTGTGAACTGGTGTAGAAATATTGCGTGGTTGATTGGACATATATCTCTTTATATTCAATTTCCTCACAAACCTGTGAACATCCATGTATGTCTCAAACTTGTTCATACTTTTAGGAGGCACAAACTTCAAACCTTTGGCTAAAACAGCCTTTTCCGGTTCTGTTAAAACTTGGGTACTCAAATTAAAAATGCCTTTATCATTTACATTCTGGACCTTTTTTGTTCGCATGCGCCTCCCCCCTCTAGTTCCTCGCTTTTTTCCACTGGCCTTTTTATGCCCTGATTGGGTTTGGAAAAACCCCAATTTCCTTGGCCATTGGGGCCAAAACGCCTAGAATTAGGCGTACCCCCATTTTGAATTTGGGATGGGAAGTGGCTATGGGGGCTAAGTATGCCCCCAGTTTGGCTAATTTATTTATGGCCAAATGGGAGGAGGATGTCATCTATGCCCACAGGACCCCTCAGCTGGTCCTGTGGGCTAGATATATTGATGACATCCTCCTCCTATGGGATGGCGATGGTCAGGACTTACAAGATTTTATAGCATCTTTGAATCTGAATGATCGCGGGATTCACCTTAATTTCGAAATGAGCCAGACTCAGATTAACTTTCTGGATCTGACCCTATCTATCAAAAATGGGTCTTTTTCTACGTCGACCTACTTTAAAAGTACGGATCGTAACTCATATATTGCTTTGGATAGTTGTCACCATCGGCCTTGGCTTAATGGTGTTCCAAAAAGCCAATATATGAGGCTACGTAGAAATTGTTCGAACCCACAGGAGTTTCTAAGTCAAGCTAACATACTCACTGAAAGGTTTCTAGAAAAGGGCTATACTCTAAACTCTCTCCTACCGACCCTTAAGGAAGTGGAAGAGATGGACAGAGGGTCTCTTCTTAAAGAGAGGGAAAAAGCCCCACAACAAGCATTCTGTGACTCAATGGTGCCCTTTGTAACTACCTACTCACTCCAACATAAAAACATCAAGCAAATTATTTCCAAACATTGGCACATTGTCAACAACGATAGAGTATTAAATAAAATTTTACCCGAAAGACCTCAAGTAGTTTTTAGGGGGGCCCCTTCGCTCAGAAACCGAGTGGCCCCTAACATCCTTGATCCCCCCATTAAAAAACTAACTTTTTTCGATCAGCTAACTGGTTTTTACCAATGCAAGAAATGTAGAGTTTGCTCATTCAATAGTTGCAAAAATAGAAGGACACAAAATTTCTTATCTACGAGCACTCAAGTCCAGCATACCATAACTCCATTTATCACTTGCTGTACAGTAGGGGTAGTATATTTACTACAATGCCCTTGCGGCCTCCAGTATATTGGGCGGACCAAACGCCCATTACAAATAAGACTGAATGAGCATATCACAAATATTAAGGCTGGATTTAGGAACCACTCGGTTTCAAAGCACTACCTTTTCAAACATAATAGAGACCCCTCCAATACACTTTTTTTAGGGATCGACAAATTTAGTGCTAATTGGAGGGGGAGCTCCTTGGTGCGAGAAATATCCAAATCCGAAATGTCTTGGATCCATAGGGTTAAAACATATGTCCCCTATGGGTTAAACATAGATGTGGATGTCAACGCATTCATTGACAATTCATGATCTTGTTGGTTTCAGATTATGTTTGATACGATTCAGTTCTGAGCTGCGTGTGTTAAACACATACTATATTCCATCTGTTAATTGTTGTCAGAAGTTTCCAATTTTTTTGAAATCTTTTCAAAAAATTTTTAGCTATAGAGGTATTTTCAAATGGTGTATGGAGATCACCTGTTATCTGTGGTCAGAACATATGCTATAGAGAATTACGGCGTTTTCTTTCTTTATTTTTAAATTCCAAAGAAAAAATTTTTTTTTAAAAAAATAAATTTTTTTGCATACTATGCTTCTTTTTACCTACTATGCCTCGGTGTTCCAATTTTTATATGGAGATCACCGGTTATCTGTGGTTAATATATATGTTGTAGAGAATTACAGAGTTTTTTCTCTACTTTTGAATTTAATTTATTGAAAAAGGTAAAAAACTTTTTTGCATACTATGCTCCTTTTATCTACTATGCTTCGGTGTTCTACTTAAGAACAGTAGACCTTCCCGGGTTTAACGTTAATAATCTATAAATTTTAACGCTTTTTAATTTCTAATAATTTTTTTCTTTTTTTTAATAAAATTCTCTTCTTCTCTTTTTTTCAATAAAATTCTCTAATAGCCGAGTATCAAGGTTTGCTGCGGGTAAAATTGACTCTATAAAATGATGCCTTAACGTCTTTTTTTTGCAATGAGCAAGTTTCCAATTATCTAGCCCATTACAGTTATGTTTTGCCCACACCTAAAATGGTTGTCTGTGTTTCCCAACACGGAGCTCAGAACGAGGCTTGGTTTATTGTGTGTCTATATAACGGTGGTGATTCAGCACGCTACCCGTACCCATTGAAAACGTCAGCCTATGACGAAACGCGTCTGGGACGTACGTGCTGACGTCACCACGCCATTGAGGACGGGATTTTCTGTTTCTGTTTGTGTTGCCGGCCGGCTTCCATTTTATGCCTAAAACGATCTGCTTTTATGTAAGTGCAACCTTTAATTTTTTATAATAAATTTGTCAAACGTACTCCACCATGGTCTGTTGCTTTCTCTCCCTTTAAATACGAGCCACTGAGCTTAAGAAAGTGAGTACCGACCTTTGAACCGGACCAGGACCTTTACTACCAACTACTGGCCTAATCCATCTGGGAGACTATATGCACTGATTATCACTGGTCTCTGGTAAGGAGCCCCTCTGTGTGGTGACGGGACACGTGTCAGTCGTTTGCTTTTTGGATCACTGGTGTATGCGTTTGATACTCCTTCTTGTTGGGACAAATGTCAATCGTTTTTCTTTTTGTTGTGTTTTGGTAAGCGCAACATCCAAATGGTGGAGGAGCTTTTTTATTTTTTATTTTTACACGTTAATATTTTTTATATATTTTTTATATATTTTTTGGTTTTCTAAGCACTGGGTGTTCCCCTTATTTTCTTTAATTTTCTTTAATTAAATTTAATTTTTTTCTTCAATTTATTTAATACTTTTTTTGTATAGAAAAGGGTTATGTATATCTACGTTTATATATAGCTTTTTTGCAAAATATAAAATTATATATTTTTTTCGACAATATTACGCTATGTCTGCTCCCCTTTTTTCTTTTTGGTAATAACCACTGGGGGCATACGTCACTCTCGAGTACTTCAAGTTCCTGGTTCCCGATTCATATAAAGGCCCAGGCTGGGTATAAGCCAACTGCGGATTTGTTGCTTATTTCTGGTAAGCATACCACCTGGAAGGCTGAGATATTGATCTGCTAAGAACACTTTTATCACCTTTGAACTTTTCTGAAAGGATCCATATCCTTGTTCGCTAACACACTCTGCCCCTTCTTTTGAGGACTACTAACAGAGAACCTTTAACTTAGGACTGCTTTAATTTTACCTAAAAGAATATACTGATATATTTACTATTGGGTTAATTAATCTACTCACTATATATTTGATATTTTTTTTAAAAACAATTTTTTTCTGTAAGCAATTTTTTTGAAAAAATTGTATATTAATTTTTTGTATTGTTTTCACTCGATTGTGATATCATTGGTCAACACTCACTAATTATTAGCGCAACTTCTCTTTTCTATCTTGTATTTTTGTGTATATCCCACATTAAGTTTGCAGCTTTTTTTCATTATTTGTAAATATGTATACAGGGCACCTATAGTGAACCTACACACTCCCCTCCCCCGTTCCAAGCGCAGTTTTCTTCCTTTCTTACCTTTTGTTTCTGATAACATTACTGCAGCTGGTTTTTTTCCTGCTTGTTAACCAAGTACCAATTGATTGCTAATTATGGACATCTTTGAGTTTAGGGCCAAAAAAGTCGTGAACATAGAAGGTGTCTTTGAGTCATACAAAGAAAATGAGAATGACCTTGGTGGTTTGTTTATGAGGTTAAAGAACCTCATGATCTCCGAAACCCATACCCAATGGGATATAGCGTACCTTGAAACATATATTAAAAGTTCCATGGTACCGAGAAGCCTGAGATGGGAAATTTGCCCTCAGAAAGGGGATACGGAACTAGAGGAATGGTTCAGCTATTTCAACAAAGCTGGGATCTCTTTCCTACGGTTTCTTATAGAGAGAAAAACTACCAAATTAACCAAATTAGACACAGAAATTAAGATCATTAAAGATAAACTCGGTCCAAGTAAAGAAAGTGATGAATACAGAGAGAGATCTCAGAACCTATTAAGAATTTTGGAAAAGGAGGATAAAGAACAGAGATTAAAGAAAAAGAAAAAATATAACCGAGATCTTATTGATTATCAAAATAATCTGGTGTTTGAATGGCAGAAAAAACTCCTTGAGGATGTGGCAGGACAGACGGATAATGAAATGGAAATTTCTACCCAGGTTCCTGCTGTCACTACTGGAACCATACCTAAAGTGCCCCAAATCCCCAAGCAGAATACAACTACTAAAAAAGCTCCATCAGGGTCAAGACCCCATAGAGGTCAAACATCCCACACAAACCAGTCTCCCTTTAGGAATCCAGTAGGGAAATCTAAAACTGCCCAACCTAATTCCTATCAAACTCCAGCACCCATGAGCTATAACTATAACCAACCTTTGGGGAATTTTCGTCCCAATTTCCCTCCCCCCCCACCCTGGATGACTACACAGAATCCAAATGGTAGAGGGAGAGGGTATCAAACCAACAATAGGGGTTATGGTCATACTAATGACCATTCAGATTGGTGGAGGTATGGACAGACCAACGATTCTTTTTCGGGCCCACCATATCAGGATTTTCAAAACCCCGCTTGGGAATATAATATACCTACCCAGAATAATTTCTTTCCTTTGAGAGATAGGGTCTCAGATGAGGGTTATAGTCAAAGTGATGCCCAAGACCACCAAACCAGGGATAATTCTTCCCTCCTATTCCCATCCCAAATTCAAAATGGGGGTACACCTAATTCTAGGCGTTTTGGCCCCAATGGCCAAGGAAATTGGGGTTTTTCCAAACCCAATCAGGGCATAAAAAGGCCAGTGGAAAAAAGCGAGGAACTAGAGGGGGGAGGCGCATGCGAACAAAAAAGGTCCAGAATGTAAATGATAAAGGCATTTTTAATTTGAGTACCCAAGTTTTAACAGAACCGGAAAAGGCTGTTTTAGCCAAAGGTTTGAAGTTTGTGCCTCCTAAAAGTATGAACAAGTTTGAGACATACATGGATGTTCACAGGTTTGTGAGGAAATTGAATATAAAGAGATATATGTCCAATCAACCACGCAATATTTCTACACCAGTTCACAATGACATCGTACATTCTGGACTGGCAAATGCCTCCCTATTTAACCCTCCGGGTGCTCTTGCACCATCTCTGAAGGTATTTAGGGACGTCATTTTGAGAGACCTAGAAGCTTTGGAGATCAAAAAAGCTAGGAACTCTAAGGTAATACAGGAAGGCCTAGACTCTTTGTGTGAAAACAAAAATATTGTCATTCGGCCGGCTGATAAGGGGGGTGGGATTGTGGTTCTTGACCGCAAGGATTACATGGCCGAGATGGATGTGATCCTTGGTGATGTCGACACCTACACCCCACTCCCCAGTGATCCGAAATTGAAATACATTAAGGAATTGGAGACCATTGTAGCAAGGGGTCTAACACGGGGGATCCTAAATAAGAGAGAGAGTTTCTATTTGATCCCTAGAGCTCCGAGAACTCCAACGATCTATTACCTTCCAAAGGTGCACAAGAACCCTATCTGCCCCCCGGGACGCCCTATTGTTAGTGGCATAGACTCGATCACATCCCGGGTGGGCAGATACATAGATTTTTACTTGCAGCCTTTGGTCCGTAAGATGCCATCCTATTTAAAGGATTCCCGCCAAGTTTTGAATCTCCTGTCAGAGATAAACCCGAGACCAGGTATGTGGATGGTGACCGCGGATGTCACCTCCCTCTATACCATTATACCGCACGATAAGGGTCTAGAGGCAGTTAAGATCTCTCTAGATAGAGATTCGGGACTACTTGAAAGTCAGATATCCTTCATTATGGAGTTACTTATATATGCTGCTACACATAATTATTTTTGGTTCTCTGGAAAATTTTTCCGTCAGAGCCGTGGAGTGGCTATGGGGGCTAAGTATGCCCCCAGTTTGGCTAATTTATTTATGGCCAAATGGGAGGAGGATGTCATCTATGCCCACAGGACCCCTCAGCTGGTCCTGTGGGCTAGATATATTGATGACATCCTCCTCCTATGGGATGGCGATGGTCAGGACTTACAAGATTTTATAGCATCTTTGAATCTGAATGATCGCGGGATTCACCTTAATTTCGAAATGAGCCAGACTCAGATTAACTTTCTGGATCTGACCCTATCTATCAAAAATGGGTCTTTTTCTACGTCGACCTACTTTAAAAGTACGGATCGTAACTCATATATTGCTTTGGATAGTTGTCACCATCGGCCTTGGCTTAATGGTGTTCCAAAAAGCCAATATATGAGGCTACGTAGAAATTGTTCGAACCCACAGGAGTTTCTAAGTCAAGCTAACATACTCACTGAAAGGTTTCTAGAAAAGGGCTATACTCTAAACTCTCTCCTACCGACCCTTAAGGAAGTGGAAGAGATGGACAGAGGGTCTCTTCTTAAAGAGAGGGAAAAAGCCCCACAACAAGCATTCTGTGACTCAATGGTGCCCTTTGTAACTACCTACTCACTCCAACATAAAAACATCAAGCAAATTATTTCCAAACATTGGCACATTGTCAACAACGATAGAGTATTAAATAAAATTTTACCCGAAAGACCTCAAGTAGTTTTTAGGGGGGCCCCTTCGCTCAGAAACCGAGTGGCCCCTAACATCCTTGATCCCCCCATTAAAAAACTAACTTTTTTCGATCAGCTAACTGGTTTTTACCAATGCAAGAAATGTAGAGTTTGCTCATTCAATAGTTGCAAAAATAGAAGGACACAAAATTTCTTATCTACGAGCACTCAAGTCCAGCATACCATAACTCCATTTATCACTTGCTGTACAGTAGGGGTAGTATATTTACTACAATGCCCTTGCGGCCTCCAGTATATTGGGCGGACCAAACGCCCATTACAAATAAGACTGAATGAGCATATCACAAATATTAAGGCTGGATTTAGGAACCACTCGGTTTCAAAGCACTACCTTTTCAAACATAATAGAGACCCCTCCAATACACTTTTTTTAGGGATCGACAAATTTAGTGCTAATTGGAGGGGGAGCTCCTTGGTGCGAGAAATATCCAAATCCGAAATGTCTTGGATCCATAGGGTTAAAACATATGTCCCCTATGGGTTAAACATAGATGTGGATGTCAACGCATTCATTGACAATTCATGATCTTGTTGGTTTCAGATTATGTTTGATACGATTCAGTTCTGAGCTGCGTGTGTTAAACACATACTATATTCCATCTGTTAATTGTTGTCAGAAGTTTCCAATTTTTTTTGAAATCCTTTCAAAAAATTTTTTAGCTATAGAGGTATTTTCAAATGGTGTATGGAGATCACCTGTTATCTGTGGTCAGAACATATGCTATAGAGAATTACGGCGTTTTCTTTCTTTATTTTTAAATTCCAAAGAAAATTTTTTTTAAAAAAATAAATTTTTTTGCATACTATGCTTCTTTTTACCTACTATGCCTCGGTGTTCCAATTTTTATATGGAGATCACCGGTTATCTGTGGTTAATATATATGTTGTAGAGAATTACAGAGTTTTTTCTCTACTTTTGAATTTAATTTATTGAAAAAGGTAAAAAACTTTTTTGCATACTATGCTCCTTTTATCTACTATGCTTCGGTGTTCTACTTAAGAACAGTAGACCTTCCCGGGTTTAACGTTAATAATCTATAAATTTTAACGCTTTTTAATTTCTAATAATTTTTTTCTTTTTTTTAATAAAATTCTCTTCTTCTCTTTTTTTCAATAAAATTCTCTAATAGCCGAGTATCAAGGTTTGCTGCGGGTAAAATTGACTCTATAAAATGATGCCTTAACGTCTTTTTTTTGCAATGAGCAAGTTTCCAATTATCTAGCCCATTACAGTTATGTTTTGCCCACACCTAAAATGGTTGTCTGTGTTTCCCAACACGGAGCTCAGAACGAGGCTTGGTTTATTGTGTGTCTATATAACGGTGGTGATTCAGCACGCTACCCGTACCCATTGAAAACGTCAGCCTATGACGAAACGCGTCTGGGACGTACGTGCTGACGTCACCACGCCATTGAGGACGGGATTTTCTGTTTCTGTTTGTGTTGCCGGCCGGCTTCCATTTTATGCCTAAAACGATCTGCTTTTATGTAAGTGCAACCTTTAATTTTTTATAATAAATTTGTCAAACGTACTCCACCATGGTCTGTTGCTTTCTCTCCCTTTAAATACGAGCCACTGAGCTTAAGAAAGTGAGTACCGACCTTTGAACCGGACCAGGACCTTTACTACCAACTACTGGCCTAATCCATCTGGGAGACTATATGCACTGATTATCACTGGTCTCTGGTAAGGAGCCCCTCTGTGTGGTGACGGGACACGTGTCAGTCGTTTGCTTTTTGGATCACTGGTGTATGCGTTTGATACTCCTTCTTGTTGGGACAAATGTCAATCGTTTTTCTTTTTGTTGTGTTTTGGTAAGCGCAACATCCAAATGGTGGAGGAGCTTTTTTATTTTTTATTTTTACACGTTAATATTTTTTATATATTTTTTATATATTTTTTGGTTTTCTAAGCACTGGGTGTTCCCCTTATTTTCTTTAATTTTCTTTAATTAAATTTAATTTTTTTCTTCAATTTATTTAATACTTTTTTTGTATAGAAAAGGGTTATGTATATCTACGTTTATATATAGCTTTTTTGCAAAATATAAAATTATATATTTTTTTCGACAATATTACGCTATGTCTGCTCCCCTTTTTTCTTTTTGGTAATAACCACTGGGGGCATACGTCACTCTCGAGTACTTCAAGTTCCTGGTTCCCGATTCATATAAAGGCCCAGGCTGGGTATAAGCCAACTGCGGATTTGTTGCTTATTTCTGGTAAGCATACCACCTGGAAGGCTGAGATATTGATCTGCTAAGAACACTTTTATCACCTTTGAACTTTTCTGAAAGGATCCATATCCTTGTTCGCTAACACACTCTGCCCCTTCTTTTGAGGACTACTAACAGAGAACCTTTAACTTAGGACTGCTTTAATTTTACCTAAAAGAATATACTGATATATTTACTATTGGGTTAATTAATCTACTCACTATATATTTGATATTTTTTTTAAAAACAATTTTTTTCTGTAAGCAATTTTTTTGAAAAAATTGTATATTAATTTTTTGTATTGTTTTCACTCGATTGTGATATCATTGGTCAACACTCACTAATTATTAGCGCAACTTCTCTTTTCTATCTTGTATTTTTGTGTATATCCCACATTAAGTTTGCAGCTTTTTTTCATTATTTGTAAATATGTATACAGGGCACCTATAGTGAACCTACACACTCCCCTCCCCCGTTCCAAGCGCAGTTTTCTTCCTTTCTTTCTACAGCTGAAAAGGCAGCAGTTGCAGTGCTAGCAATTTGGCCAAGCTAGCATTCAGACGCTGATCATGTGGATGGCTGGGACTGAATTTCTTTTTACGGTTTAGCAACTGGGGTAGGGAAATGTGCCTGCTAAAATCAGATGCAGGCAGGCGGTGTACTGATAGCATATTGGCTGCAAGTACTTGGGACACCTGGTGCTATACCTTCATTCCTCTCAGTGCAGGTTTTTGAGAGGACTGGAGGTATAGTGGGGTTGGAGATCCCAGGTAAGGCGCAAGGAGAAGTCTGCCTTTTTCTTTGATGGGGGTCTTTCAAGCGCTGTTGCCAACAGACTGTATGGGTGGTCGTCATATGTCTGGTCAAGCACGTGGTGCCCAAACGGCTGCTGTTATGACCAAGCTTGATCCGCTTCAGCCATAGGTTGCAAACAGCAATGGTGCGATCTGCTGTATACATGTCAAAAAGGCCCACATCAAAGAACTTTTCAAAATCAGCGGGGAGTCAGCAGCGCCCTGCACCTGTGGAGCTCTCTGGTGTGATGCAGTAGGGGGCTGCCCTTAAGCTGCCCCCTAGAGGACATCCTGCCTCATTGGAGTTGTGCCTCCTCCTCCTCGTCTCTTCTATCAGGCACCCAAGTAGAGTCAGTGACCTCATCATCCCCTCCCTCCTTATCACTGGAGAAAACTTTGCAGTATGCTGTGGCTGGGGGAACATGACTGACAGTTTCTTATCCTTCTTGGGCACCCCCTCTCTCTAGGCTCACATTACTCCCTTCCTCAACCTGGGAACCAACATCGGAGGCTTCTAATCGCTGTGCATCCTCCATCAGCACTGTGGTCGAATAGTTTGGGGGACTCCTCCGTGCATGATGGTGGGGCTACGGAAAGAGTGACTGTGGACAAGTAGCCGGTGGAATTGGTCGCTTTCGCAGCTGCATTGGAAGGAAAGCTACTCTGAGCCTGGGTGACAGATGATGAGGACGGCTTTGTTATCCACTCCACCAACTCTTCTGAATGTTCTGTCTCAATAACATGGCCAGCAGCAGAAAAAAAGGACAAGGGTGCCCCATGGCTGCCTGCAGAGGATGCACCATGTCCATGACCAGCACTATTGACTGTAGTCACAGAGCCTGCTTGCCCTCTTTTAGTGGCCTGTGAGCGTCTACCTCTCCTTGGTGGCCTTCCGGACATGATGTATACTTTGTTTTGCAACACCACACTGCACTGTATTGTGTACTGTGTACACCACCAGAAAAGTAGTAGCAACGGCACTACAGCTGTACTGTATTGTGTACTGTGTACACCACCAGAAAAGTAGTAGCAACTGCACTATGGCTGTACTGTATTGTGTACACCACCAGAAGTGTAGTAGCAACTGCACTATGGCTGCACTGTATTGTGTAATGTGTACACCACCAGAAAAGTAGTAGCATTTGTTTTGCTGTCTGTGCCCCTGTTAAGATATTTCACCTCACCTTCTGTCCCAATGACAATTGGATTTTGAAAATTTTGGGTTGTTAGGGAAACATGGACTGGTGATAAAGAATCAGTGGAGACACCTTTTTCCCATATTAACTCTTACAGGAGTGAATTTCCCTTCCTAGGGGTGGATTTCCTCTCACTTCCTGTTGTCTCCCTCCGTTTGTAAGTAGGAGTCGTTTGTAAGTCGGATGTTTGTAAGTAGGGGACCCCCTGTATATATATATATATATATATATATATATACTGTATATATACTGTATATTGTGACAGAGTGAGACCCTGTCATCACTGTGAAAATGGAGAATATGACACAGAACGAAAAAAGTATTGTAGAAAATGGGCTTTTAAATGGTAGTCCCAATTGTTAAGATAAAACACATGTATACACCAATCATTATTATAAAGATAAAAAAGTTTATTTATTAATATATGTATAGTGTTCATAAAAGAGAAACAAACATAGGGGCAACTATAGCCCAAATATATGTAGAGAGCATAGAGATAAATAAATATACGCTGCGCTGGAATGGCTATTCACGAAATAGTCTGTATCTTACCCTAAAAGGGGGCTCCCAGATTCCGATAAGCCCCCGCCCGCAGACCCCGACAACCAATGGCCAGGGTTGTCGGGAAGAGGCCCTTGTCCTCATCAACATGGGGACAAGGTGCTTTGGGGTGGGGGGGGCCGCACGGCCCCCCTTTCCCCAGGGCACCCCCCATGTTGAGGGCACGCGGCCTGGTACGGCTCAGGAGGGGGGGCGCTCGCTCGTCCCCACCCCTTTCCTGGCCTGCCGGGCTGCGTGCTCGGATAAGGGTCTGAGATGGATTTGGGGGGGACCCCCACGCCGTTTTTCGGCGTGGGGACTCCCTATAAATCCATGCCAGGTGACGGAGCTAGCGCGCCGGCATTTACTGCCTACGCTAGCTACGTACCTGAAGTCACGTGCTAAATGAACGGACTTTCCGATAAGCGGCAAGTCCGTTAATTTCAAAAGTCCGGCAGACTAGCCTACTAACGGCGGGATTGTCCGCTGGACTGCCAAGTCCAGCGGATAATTTGAAAACAAAACTTAAAACTTTAGTCCGCCGGACTTTTTGAAAAAAAGTCCGTTGGAGGCCCACACACGAGGGGATTATCCCCTGGACTTGAGGCCAGGGGATAATCCCGCGGGATAGTCCCTTCGTGTGTACGCGGCATTAGAGTTACAAGGTGACATGCAAAATAACCCACCAGGAAATAAAATATCAATAATAATAATAATATTAAATGAAAAAAGTGCTAAATGCTTACATATGTGATAGCGAACCTGTATAAATAAAAAACATGTCAAAAAAGTGCAAGTGCATAAACCATACAAGTGTCTCTATATTATTAAAAAACAGTTCTTTGTGGCAGCCTGTCTTGGGCTGTGATAAAAAACACACAAAATGTTGATTGATGTGAGACTAGATGCAGGTGACATGATCTCCAGTGATCATACTATTGACATGCTTGTTGCATCCAACCGTGGCTCTGAGTCATGCATAGGTGAAATCTGGGAACCCCTTTATGGTAATAAGCTCACCTCCAGAGCATGAGACCAGCTTTTACACTGAGTCAAACCACGCATATGAACCACTATAGGGTTCTCAGCTGTTTCACTGGATCAGTAGTATCCTCAATGCAATGATCTCAGAGGCGCATGAAAAAAGGAAAAAGACTAATAGTGCAATACCGTTTTTCAAAAAATTAATAGACAAGTTAAAAACCACTCCCCCGCCGGGTTACTCACATGTATGAGGTGCACTGTACTTCAAAAGGTTCAATAGAATACTGTAAACAGTATAGGTATGGTTTGTATCTCCTCTAGGCAGGTGTACTGTCTCTCACTCTGTCCTGGCACCTCCCCTATGCGTGTCGATACTTAGGGTGTGGCATATCTTCCTCAGGGGATTACTACTTCTTCAAGGATTAATCCTCCATATGTGAATCACAAAACATCTGGTATATGTACAAACAAGACATAATTAATCATTTTATATTAACATACAATCGAATATATATATATATATATATATATATATATATATATACATACACACACACACACACACACACAACAAACTGTCCCCAAGCAAGAGAGAAAGAAAGAAACCCCTCCCAAAAAAAAACCCTCCCGGCCATCATACACAAAAAAAACGCCCGACCATCCAGCCCACATGAAAAATCATGCCACAATGGAGAATATGACACAGGATTCACATTAATGGTTAATTTAAGGTTCTGGACTATCACTTCTGAGCAGAGAAAGCTGTGTTTTTGGTTTTCTCGTGCGTCTGTAGTTCTGAATCAGAAATTTTAATCCCCTGTCCATATTTTTTACCAGGTTCCTGCAACCTGTCTGAGTACACATGTATGCAAGGTCATTATATTCTCATGCCTGAGGATAGCTCAGGGCTCCTAGTTTGGAGACAGAAGGTCTCACCCAGGGGTCAGAGGAGTCCCAGCCAGGAGACAAGAGGTCTCACCCAGGGGTCAAAGGACCCCAGCAAGCAGCCAGGAGACAGGGTATCTTATTCCAGGAGTCCAGGGGGCTCCTATAAGGGTGTCAGGAGAAGCCCTATCCAGAGGCCAGGATTAGGCTGTGCAGCATGGCACTGCGACTAATGGCTAAGAGAGCCAGAGGGACTAGTAAGAAGAGCAGTGGTGCTGCCAACAAGGGAGCCAGGTGGCTAGGTATTTTTGTTCATATTGATGTGGTGTTGCGTGAGCAACTTATGTCTATGTGTACTTTCCATTGTATTTAATAAAAGTGGGCTTCTATGCCCTTAAATACAGTTTGGACAGGCACGACTCATTGAAAAAAACACATACCACATGAGAATAATCGCGCCAATACCAATATAGATATATATATATATACACTATCAGTAGTGCTTGTAGCATGCTATAATTCAATTCCTGTGTAACAATAATTATAGTGTCATAAAAAATAAACAACCCAGAAGCATTGTATGGTATTCATTGCTTTTTATTACTCTATATTGCAATGTCTGAACAATCTAGAACTAAGCATAATAAATAATTCTGAGTTATAAAGTAGCTTGCTCCAAGCTTACTGTAAAATAAGTAACTGTGACAAGTGTTTAAATAACCTATCATATAAATATTTACCAGCTTTATCGACAAACATTCTATTTCTAAAAAGATGAAGCTCTGGTGGTGTACAAACATTTCTCTGCATATATTCTTGGTCTTCAATTGCCTTAAATAAACAAATGTCCCTTAGAACTCAATGATATGGTATAAGCTCTTTCCCTGTTCTGTTTGATGCTCCTGCATTGCCTTGTGTTCAATCATGAATATGATAAACCAAATATCAGCCATCTGCTAGAGCACAAGAGCATATGTTAAAAGAGAGAACACTGTAACCCCAACCTGTCAGGCACAGAGATTTCACAATGAGAAAGGGAGATACACGATGTAGACCTCTTTAGTACCAAAGAGGTTAAGCAAGGCTTTTCCTTAATTATTGTCAGATTTTTACATAAAGTCTGCTTCATCAACTGGATAAATATTTGACTGCTATTCAGTAAATTGCATTAGTTTACTTTTACTGTATGCTCAGCCTTATTCAGGCATCATACATTAGGCAATGTAGTGTGTAATGCATCTCCACAGGTGACCAGAGCCATTCTCTGTATGAGGTAAATTAAAACTCATATTTTAAAAATTAAACATTCTTGCACTTTATGATTTCAATATTTAATTATAAAATGTGTCAGAGCCTAATCTCTGACTGAGTCAGGCATGAAATTAATCAAAAAAGAAAGAAGTTTAGTTATCCTTCACTGTGAAGGAAATATCATTTGTTATTCCATGTCTTGATTCTGACATCATACACATTTTGTGCAAAACGGCTTTAATGAGAACAAAGTCAAACAATCCAGTCTTAGTTGCTGAATCAGGAGATCAATGTAATTAACAAAACAAATGGGTAATTGGGAATAACGAACATGGGAATACTGCTGATGACATTCTAAGAAATGAGGAAGACTTGAATGAAGGCACAAACAAGGCTTTTACTCTGCCTTTAGATGTAGACCAACATGAAAAGACATCCAATGTAGTGTGTCTTGTTCAGCATACAATTTTTTCTTCTTTTTTTTTTTGCATTAGTAGTTTATGTTATCTTTAAGACTGTGTTCATTTATTTAAAGAGCACATTTATTTTAAGGGTACTTAAAAAAAAAAAAACAATGTATAACAGTAGAACATTAGACTACCTGAAGATCAGGGATGTGCAGTGAGATCAGTGGCTGGTGAGGCACTGGCTAGCATCAGAGCCGCGAACGTTAGAGCATGAGCAATCATTTTAGCACTAGACCTCCTCTGTAACTCAAAACAGGTAACTTCTACTTCTAAAAAAAAAATTAAAGCGTCTATGGAGATTCTTAAGTACTGAAGTTTGGCACAATTCCACAAGTGTGCGCAATTTTAAAGTGTGGCATGTTGGGTATCTATTTACTCGGCGTAACATCATCTTTCACATTTTACAAAAAAAATCAGGCTAACTTTTGTGTCATTTTTTTTTTTTTATTCCTGAAACAGTTTCTTTCCAAAAAAAGCATGTTTGAAAAATTGCTGCGCAAATACTATGTCACATAAAAAGTTGCAACGACCGCCATTTTATTCCCTAGGGTGTCTGCTAAAACAATATATTTAATGTTTGGGGGTTCTGAGTAATTTTCTAGCAAAAAAATTATGATTTTTACTTGTAGGAGAGGAGAGTCAGAATTGGCCTGGGTTAATTACCATAAGTAAGTAATATGAAAATAATTATAATAGATTATTTTTAAGGTAATTTACTATATTTTCAAAAACTGTACTCAAGCAGGTGGCTTAATGGACACATCACTGAAGTTTGAAGTTATAACTTCAACCCAGTAATTTCACAGTAAATAGATAAATAATAAATTATTATCTTATAACATATAGCATAATAATATAGTATTTTACAAAAGTGAGTACACCTTTCACACTTTTGTAAATATTTTAGTATCGTGTATCTTTTCATGTGATAACACTGAAGAAATTACACAAGTGTTCAGCTTGTATAACAGTTTACATTTGCTGTCCCCTTAAAATAACTCAACACATCCATTAATGTCTAAACTGCTGGCAACAAAAGTGAGCACCCTAAGTGAAAATGTACAAATTGGGCCCAAAGTGTCAATATTTTGTGTGGCCAAAATTATTTTCCAGCAATGGCTTAACCCTCTTGGGCATGGAGTTCACCAGAGCTTCACAGGTTGCCACTGGAGTCCTCTTCCACAACTCCATGACAACATCACAGAGTTGGTGGATGTTAGAGACCTTGTGCTCCTTCACCTTCTGTTTGAGGATGCCCCACAGATGCTCATCAGGGTATAGGTCTGAAGACATGCTTGGCCAGTCCATCACCTTTACCCTCAGCTTCTTTAGCAAGGCAGTGGTTGTCTTGGCTGTAGGCAAGACACACTTGTCTTTGTACTCCTCACCTGGTTGCCGCCACACATGCTTGACACCATCTGAACCAAATAAGTTTATCTTGGTCTCATCAGATCACAGGACATGGTTCCAGTAATCCAAGTCCTTAGTCTGCTTGTCTTCAGCAAACTGTTTGTGGGCTTTATTGTGCATCGTCTTTAGAAGAGTCTTCCTTCTGGGACAACAGCCAAGCAGACCAATTTGATGTAGTGTGCGGCGTATGGTCTGAGCACCCCTTCAACCTCTGCAGCAATGCTGGCAGCACTCATATGTCTATTTCTTAAAGGCAACCTCTGAATATGAGCACATGCACTCAACTTCTTTGGTCGACCATGGCCTGTTCTAGGTGCAACCTGTCCTGTTAAACCACAGTCTTGGCCACCATGCTGCAGCTCAGTTTCAGGGTCTTGGCAATCTTCTTATAGCCTAGGCCACATTTATGTAGAGCAACAATAATTTTTTTCAGATCTTCAGAAAGTTCTTTGCCATGAGGTGCCATGTTAAACTTCTATTGGCTAGTATGAGAGAGTGAGAGCGATCACATCAAAATTACCAGACCTGCTCCCCATTCACACCTGAGACCTTTTAACACTAACTAGTCACATGACACCGGAGAGGAAAAATGGCTAATTGGGCCCAATTTGGAAAGTTTCACTAAGGGGTGTACTCACTTTTCTTGCCAGCGGTTTAGACATTAATGGCTGTTAGTTGGGTTATTTTGAGGGGACAAAAAAATTACACTGTTATTCAAGCTGTATACTCACTACTTTACATTGTAGCAAATTTTGTAGTGTAATTTCTTCTGTGTTGCCACATGAAAAAAAAATATTTACAAAAATGTAGGGGTGTACTCACTTTTGTGAGAAACTGTATACTGTATGATTTAGCTTGTACCTTTTTAGCAGCAGCAGATTCTCATTCTCCCTCTTAACTGTGTGAAAAACATGGGATTATGGGTAAATCTTATACCCATAAACCCATGTTTTTCCTTGTAGTTGAAGCGGAGATCCGCCCACCGCTGCAAAAATTTAAAACCAAATACTACAGCTGCTGGCTTTTAATAATAGGATACTTACCATTCCTGGAGTCCAGCGATGTCGGCACCACAGCTGATGTTTCCATCAGCTGTCGGGTGCTGCCGCCGCCATTGCGGGTGAGGGAACCCAACAGAGTAGCCTCACGGCTTCACGCCATGAACCCTACTGCACATGCGCAATGCTCTGCTCCTCATTCCTACTGACAGGGGGAAGAGGAGGGAGCCGAGCTGTGATGTCAATATCCACAACTGTGGCTCCCGGAAGTGGGAAAAAGGAAACCTGTCAAAAGACAGGTATCCTGTCCCCCCTCCCCCGGAAAGGTGCCAATTGTGGCACCGGAGGGGGGGAGGAAACAAATGAGTGGTAGTTTCACTTTTGGGTGGAACTCCGCTTTAAGAGGGCTGGAAGGGAGCTATTGTCTTTTAGACACATGCCCCCTTCCATGACACTGCAGTGAGAGGCTAGCCTCCACTGCAGCATTTTTATTGGAGAGCTTGGGCCAATGGTGCTTTAACATTGGTTCAAGGTTCCAATCTGTCCATTGAGCTCAGTGCCTCTGACAAGAAGTGAGGAGAGGCACTATGAGCTCATCCTCTCAGTCTGCTGCAAACAGAGTGTGCTAGCTTGTATTTAAATTGGCCGCTCTGTATGTAGCTTCTGACAAGCTGCGCAAGGAGCCCCGTATCTCCGGAACCATAGATGATAGGAGCCCAAAATTGACCAGTGGTGGGGTAGGACTTCAGCTACCTACCCCCTGAAATTTACTACGACCCTCAAAGTCGATCAATTTTTTAATTTTTTTTATGATCATGGCTCTGCCTCACCTGCCTCCCCTGACTGCACATCCCTGCTGAAGATTCTACCTAATATATATACTATCTAAGACAAGAGAAACACGGCTGGAATATTCTCTATCAATTTTTCATGAACTTCTAGGATAGTAGTCAAATCATTCATTTGATTTCTAAACGAGGAGATGCGGTGTCCCAATTCTCAAATTTTTATACAAGGTCTGCAGAGTGTGTATTGGAAGCCTATATTATTTCCTTCCATACCACAGACAAGACAGGTAATGAGAGATTTTTTCTTGCCAACAGGAAAAAGTGCTATCTGTCACTAGAGATGGGCCGCACACCCCCTGTTCGGTTTGTGACAAAACTTTCGAACATCGCAAAAGTTTGGAGCCGAACAATGAAACAGTCTATGGGACCCAAACTTGAAAAATCAATAGTGCCCATTTTAAAGGCTTATATGCAAGTTATTGGGCATACAAAGGGTATGGGGGTCTGGGTACTGACCTGGGGGACATGTATCAATGCAAAAAAAGTTTGTAAAAAAGATAATTTTTTGAAATGAGCACTGATTTAATGATGCTTAAAGTGAAACAATAAAAATGAAAAATTCCTTTAAATATAGTGCCTGGGGGTCCCCTTAGTCTGCCTGTAATATGGCACATCTGTACCATGTACTCCAACATCTAGAAGAATGGGAAAATGGCGGCCTACACATTTCATCCTACAATATACTTGCTTCTATATTTCACAACAGCAACCCCCTGTTACTCTTGGACTCTACTGTCCCACCTTTTAATCAATTTGCCTATCCCACACTATATTCGATATACAAGGTCTGGCAGTCTATTAAAAACAATATTGGATATCTTGTGGTATACTAGATTCACGCTGTTATGGTCAAATAAAGCATTTTTTGAAATCTACAAATTGGAAGGATTTTCCAGGTGGGAATGATCAGGTATCACCACTGTAATGCAATTGTACTCTGCTGGGGTCTTCAAAATGTATAAACAGCTTTGTACTGAGTTTACCTTAGACCAGAGATTTTTTCTTTTTTTTAATGTTTACAACTAAGACATGCTCAGAAGATCCAAGGCCTGACCCTGATTTATTTTTTTCCTGTTCCTATTCTGGATAGTATAGTCTGAGCAAATACCACTAAGGGTCCTTTTTTTAAGGTTATATATGCAATTGCTTTCAGAATTTCTCTCCAAATTCTCAACTCCATGTAGGCAGAGATGGGAGTCAAATGTCGATGTAGCTTTGGGGGATATATGGGACCAAATACTGCAGAGTGTACAGCTGGTCTCTATCTCCGATTCATCAGCTTTTCATCCTGTATAGGGTTCACCATACTCTGAAACTGCTGCATAGGGTGGGCAGGAGAGAAAATTCTGATTGTGTTAGATGTAAGTTAGATGTAAGCTTCAGCTTCAATCCTCCTACCCGTGGGGACTGGATCTGGGAGATAGATAAATATGTAGAGTTTAAGAAATATACAGTATCTACACTCAACGTAACACCCCGCAAAAGTTAAAAAAAATGCGGAAACAATGGATGCATTACATTCCAATCCTAAACTTAAGGGCAGAGCGACGTGTTGGCGTCATCATCTCTCTCGTGTCCCAACGGGCGACACACCAAACTTAAGGTGCTTTACTTACTTACTGTTGTAAGTGTTTTTCTTGTTCAATATTTTTTTATTGAGTCTAATAATATAACAGAACATGTCTCATAACATGGGTAATAAAAATAAGCAACATATTTATCATCAATTATTGAGTACACAAGATAGATATGTGAAAAATTGAAAATTAAGAAGCATAGAGATCAAATAGTATAATAAGGTAGGTATGAAATAAAAATAATATCATAGTTATATGAGAAATGAACACCTGACCACCCCAAATGGGCTCAAACTGTGGGCGGGCAGAGGCCTAACTAGTCAAAAACGGAGATGTAATATCGCCTTATTATATTATATAACATAAGGCAAATAATATAAAGGTATAACCATGTAACCCTTTCCCTAGTAGACAAAAGAATAACATGACTAAAACCGTAGGGAAAGTTATGAAGATCAAATCATCAAGATAAGAGGAAATCTCTATGCTAGGGAGAATTAAGTCAACGCTTGCAACAATATTGTAACCCAATATTATCCTTAACATAGCAATAAGTGGGGAGAAAGGAGACATGTGAGTAAAAATGAATGAGAAAGGAAGAAGAAAGGAAAAGGAAGAAAGGAAAGAGAGAGAAGAAAAGAAGCAGAGTCTCTCGAGGTGGTGACCCGGTACTTATCATGAATGTTACAGAAAAAGAAATAAGACACAAGGATTTTAATATGGTCTTCAATAGCTGTCATTTTAGCAAAAATGAGAGCTTTATTTAATCTGTGTTTGGCCTCTGCCACTATTAAAGTTTTTGTTTTCCAAGCCTTGGCTATGGTTTGTTTGGCCGCCGTGCAAATATGTATAAGCAATTTGAATTGTACACGGGTGAGTACGTGTGGTTTAAGATTTAAGAGCGCAATAGCTGGATCCGGTGCAACATAGGTATCTAATGCTTTGGAGGCTTTTGCGAAAATATTATTCCAAAATTCTTGCGCCACTGGACAATCCCACCATATGTTTAGATGAGTACCAGGGGAAGAGCATCCTCTAAAACAATTATTGGGATAGGAAGGAGAGAATTTTGCTATTCTCGCTGGTACTAAATACCAACGTGCCAGAACTTTGAAGTTGGTTTCTAAGGCATAACAATTAGGAGATGATGATTTAGTAGCTAACCAAATGTTAGACCAGTCATTGTTGTCAAATGTACGACCCATATCTTGTGCCCATTTAACAGTATATGGTGGGAATATTTCAGTAGGAGTAGTGATAAGAGTTTGATACATATATGAAATTAAACCTTTAACAAGTGGATCACTCAAACAGATGTGTTCAAAATGAGACAATTTACTAGATGTTACATCTGACCTAATGAAAGTCATATAGAAGTTCCTAATTTGCAGGTAACGGAATATCTCGTTATTAGGAAGTCCATAAGTAGTACATAAGCTAGGAAACGTTTGAATGCCATCCGTGGATAACAATTTACATAGTCTTGTCAAGTTAACAGATGACCAAGCTGAAAAAGATTTTGGAAATTTCTAGGCAGGATAAAAAGCTGGGTTCCCTAGAAAGGAAAGAAGTGGATTATGTGCCTATAGGAATTTATAGGGGCTACCAAATTTGTCCCAGACAGCCAATGAGTTTTGTGATAGGGTTAGACAAATTGGATCTATCTTTAGGTTGAATCCATAGTAGGTTGGCTACCAAGATGGGGTCACTATCTATAGCTTCAATAAAAACCCATAAGGGAATATCTTCTGTTGAATGGTACTTGGGTAATATCGATAATTGAGCTGCGTAGTAGTAGGAGGCAAAATTTGGTAGCCCCAGGCCCCCTTTGTTAAGGTATAGAGTAGATTTCGGGATACGGGGCTTAATATTATTCCAAATAAATGACATAACCTTATTCTGTGTGAGCCTAAAAAAATATGATGGTACAGAAATTGGAAGTACTCTATACAAATATAAAAATTTTGGTAGAATAGACATTTTTATCGCATTTATGCGTCCAAACCATGATAATGGTAATGATGACCATTGTTTTAATAGGCTTGTAACCTGTTTCAGCAAAGGCAAATAGTTGGCTGCATAAAGATCTGAGAGTGAGGGTGTAAGATGTACACCTAAATATGGTATTTGACGATTAACCCAATTAAACGGTAAAGAAGATTGAGCTAGTAGAAGATCAGACTGTTTTATAGAAATGTTTAGCGCATTTGATTTAGTGTGATTTACAAAGAGACCGGAAATATGTGAAAATGTATCTAATGTAGGAAGAAGGTTTGGAGCAGAGATGTGGGGGTGAGATAGAAAAATAAGTATATCATCTGCATAAAGACAAAGCTTATGATGATGTCCACCTAGTTCAATACCTTTGATGTCGGGGTTAGATCTGATTGATTGAGCTAAGGGTTCTATGAGCAGGGCGAAAAGCAATGGGGATAAGGGGCAACCCTGTCTTATGCCTCTTCTGATATCAATCATTGCAGATTTATATCCCGCGTATTTTATATACGCTCTGCGGTTATTGTACAGGGAAAAGACTCAAGTCAGGAAATTATAACCAAAACCCCATTTTTGAAGAGTAAATTGCATATAAGGCCATGTGACCGAGTCAAATGCCTTTCTGATATCTAATGATAAAAGACAAGTGGGGATCCGTCTAGATTTGGCAGCTTGGATGAGTAAAAGTGCTCTTCTGATATTATCTCCTGCTTGCCTCTTAGGAATAAAACCTGTTTGATCTTTATGTATCAAGTGGCCTATAAAACGGGATGCTAGGATTTTGGCTAGTAATTTAATATCCAAATTAAGGAGAGAAATGGGACGGTAATTGAACCAAGAGGACAAATCTGTGTGCGGTTTAGGTATCATAACAATAATAGAGGATAATGATTCAGATTGAAATGAATGACCTGACAAAAGATGTTGTAAGTGTTTTTATGCAATAAACCCACCAAAGATTTTCTGCTATGTGAAGCCTTTCATCTCTTTTTGGTACCTAATCCCTATTCAACTCATTGAGTGTTACCGGAGGTGTGCAGGAGCCCTGAGATGCGGAAAGAGGCCCCAGCTGGGATTTAAGCCACAGGAGTACACTGACCCCTTGTAATAAGGGGTCTACAGGAGCTTGTAAGCGGTTTATACAGCTGGTGGTGGATTCCCTGCGGTTTTGGTGATGGATGATGGACACTAAAGAGATAATAAAGAGATTTGATCTACTATCTTCCCCTACCCCACTGTATAAAATTCAAAATGCTAACCACAACATACAAGGCCATCCGAAACCTCGCCCCCAGCTACATCACCAACCTCATCTGCAGATATCGCTTAAATCGTCCCCTCCACTCCTCCCAGGACCTCCTGCTCTCTGGCTCATTTGTTACCTCCTCTTATGCTCGCCTTCAGGACTTCTGGGCCTCTCCCATCCTCTGGAATTCCCTGCCCCGGTATATCCGATCAGCCCCTAACCTGTCAACCTTTAGGAGATCCCTATAAACTCACTTTTTCAGGGAAGCCTATCCCACACCCACCTAACAACTGTCCCCAAGCCACCCCCAATCAAATCATTCCCTGCATCTATTACCTTTTGTACCACCATCCCCTACCTTTAGAATGTAGACATGTGCACAACAAAAAAATGTGTTTATTTTCGTTTCGTTTTTTTCGTTTCCGAAAAAAAATCTTTTTTTTTGTTTCGTTTTTTTTTTTTTTTTGTTTCCATTGATTCGTAACGATTCGTACATTCGTAAGTCGTCGGTATTCGTATTCGTAACGATTCGTACATTCGTAAGAGTTATTTTTTCGTTGAATTGTTTTTTCGTTAGTTTAATTTTCGGATGCATTCGTATTTATTCGTACATTCGTAACATTCGTAGATTCGTAATCGGAGCATAATTCATAATTTTATGTAATGTGTATGCAATTATTACATTTTAATAATTTACGAATCGAAAAAAAAAAGTTACGAATGGAAAAAAAGTTACGAATGTACGAATTTTTTTGTTCAATAGAGATACGGAAATTGCAAATCGAAAAAAAAAAAAAAAATTTACGAATCGAAAAAAAAAAAGTTACGAATCCAAAAAAAAAGTTACGAATCCAAAAAAAAAGTTACGAATCGAAAAAAAAAGTTACGAATGTACGATTTTTTTTGTTCAATAGAGATACGGAAATTACAAATCGAAAAAAAAAAAAAAAAAAAAAAAAAAAGTTATGAATCGAAAAAAAAAAGTTACGAATCGAAAAAAAAGTTACGAATGTACGATTTTTTTTGTTCAATAGAGATACGGAAATTACAAATCGAAAAAAAAAAAAAAAGTTACGAATCCCAAAAAAAAAAGTTACGAATCCAAAAAAAAGTTACGAATGTACGAATTTTTTTGTTCAATCCATTCGAAGCACGTTTAGCAGCACCATTGTACGGGACATGGAAAATTACCAATTCAACAAAAAAAAAAGTTACGAATGTACAAATTTTTTCGTTCGTTTTTTTTGTTTTTCGGATTTTCTTCATTAGTACATTCGTTGTTTCTAATAATTCTTTTTCGGATTTTCATTGTTTTTCGGATTCGTTCAATTCGAATGATTCGTTAATCGGATTCGTACGATTCAAACGATTTGTTACGATTCGTTATTCGGATTCGTACGATTCGAACGAAAACGAACGAATGAAAATAACGAAAAAAAAAGAAAAACGAAAAAAACCGAAACGAATTGCACATGTCTATTAGAATGTAAAGGGCCCTCCTATCCCTTCTGTATTGAACTATACTGTAATTGTGCTGTCCCCCCTCTACATTGTAAAGCGCTGCATAAACTGTTGGCGCTATATAAATTGTGAATAATAATAATGTGAGTAAAAATACTATCACATTACTTGCGGACATATTTTGCTCAGATGAATTTAACCCATATGGAATTTATATTTTAATATCTAGAGCAATTCTTATTCATTTTTTATTTTACTGTTTTGTGACTGTTACACAGGAGAATTGCTGCTCATTTTCTTAGGGATAGATGGTTATAGCACAGTTTTTACACTTACATTAATTTCCCATGATGCTCATGCACTCTGCAGTGTAGTTGAGCATCATGGAAAATGTAGTTCCAAAACATCTGGGGTGCCAAGGTTTGCCATCACTGACCTAGAACAATAAAGGTCCCTGTACAATTTTTGAATTGTACAAATCACTTCTTTAGGGACCGAATAACGTTATTCCCCACTGTTTTAATAGATTAAAAGATTAAATATTATTGGGTCCTTGCTTTGTTATGGCTAACAGGTGGCCAGTGCTTTACCCTTTCTCAAAGTAATTATATTGTGTGACCCTTTTATACAGTTTTTAGGCATCTTCCCATTGATTCTGATCATTGGTTCATCGTTCTGGTGTGGGTTCATTAATAAATTATCTTCAGAAATTTTCATAAGAGATTGTTCCCACTCCACTGTTGCTTTTTTAGTGTAGTGCACCCCCTAAGGAGCTGCAAGTAGAAAGGGATCCCCCCATCCTGCACGCCCAGACACACCACATCTTCACAGCACACTTAAGCCCCATACACACGGTCGGATTTTCGCATGGATTCTGTCCGATCGGACAATGTTGTTGAAAAATCAGACCGTGTGTATGCACCATCGGACAGTGTACGTCGTATTGTTCGACGGACAAAGTCCTATCTCCTGCTGGATAGATTTTCCGACAACACGGTCCGATCACACCAAATCCGATCGTGTGTATGGTAGTCCGACCGGACAAAGTGCTACGCATGCTCAGATCACATTACAAGACCAAAGCTATTGGCTACTAGCCTCTACGTAGTCCCGTCGTAGGCAACAAACGTCACCACGTTCAGAATGATCAGATTTTCCGACAACTTTGTCCGACCGTGTGTATGCAAAACCAACATCAGACAAAGTATGACGGACATGGTCTGACGGACATGGTCTGACGGACATGGTCTGACGGACCTGGTCCTCGGATAATCCGCGCGTGTGTATGGGGCTTTAGTCAGAGTCAGAAGAGTCCAGTACTACAACTCCCAGTACCAGCTGGCACTGTTTTGGAGGATCTGAAAAAGGATCAGTCAGATAAGTAACAAACTGTCAGGGCTGGGCTCTCAGTCCTTCCTTCTCTCTGCTCAGGTTGCTCAGCTGTCAGTTAATTGCCAGAACTCATCGTTCCACAGGGGCTCACCTGTTGTTCATCTCTTGCTCGTCAGTCAAGCCCACAGCCAGCCCCTCCTGGCTATTTAAACTGCCTGGTTCATTTCATCAATTGCCTTCGCCTTGGTCAAACATATCTAGAGACTCTTTGCTGTGTTCCTGTTAAAGGCTTGCCTGGCGGATGTCCTTTCTGGTTCCTGATCCTTTCTGCTGCCTCTGACTACACTAATCTCTGGCTCCCCGATTTCCTGGCTTGTTCTGACTTCCCGATTTGGCTACCGAGCCCTGGCTATGTTTTGACTATTTTTACCAGTTGTACCATTTTTACCATTATATTAAAAGGGGGGATTTTTACTTCATTTTCTGTCTCTGTCTGTTTCATGGTTCCTGACAGTAGGTGAAGGCCATGAATTCAGAAGACGCAGGCAATCCACCCAGTGGTAATATTTTTTCCAGGTTGAATGAGCAGGATCACTGCATGGATCAGTTTGCCATAGCGTTACAGACGCTCCTGATTCGCAATGCTCACCTGGATCCTCCCACTGTGGCTGTTCCCATACAACCTTTGTTGCAGGCCATCCCTGCTGCTGCTCCAGTCTCTGTGCAGGCACCCGCCTCGAATATTACTTCTGTAAGAGGTATGTCTGGTTCCGCTCCGCTTCCCCAGCGATTTGGGGGTGATCCAGTTCAATGCAGAGGGTTTCTGAACCAGGTTGGGATATACTTTGAGATGTTGCCCCAGGCGTTCCCCACGGACAAAAGCAAAGTAGACTTCATAATTTCTTTGCTTTCTGATAGAGGCTTGGCCTGGGCAAACCCTCTATGGGAGACGCAAAAACCCATTATCCTGAGTTATCCAGAGTTTGTGGCTTCCTTTAAAAATTCACATTTTATCATGTTATAACCAAAAACATAAATTCATTTTATTGGGATTTTATGTTATAGACCAAAACAAAGTGGCACATAATTGTGAAGTGGAAGGAAAATGATAAATGGTTTTCATTTTTTTTTACAAATACGTGAAAAGTGTGGCGTGCATTTTTATTCGGCCCCCCTAAGTCAATACTTTGTAGAACCACTTTTCACTGCAATTACAGCTGTGAGTCTATTTGGGTATGTCTCTACCAGCTTTGCACATTAGAGAGTGGCATTTTTGCCCATTCTTCTTTGCAAAATAGCTCAAGCTCTGTTGGGTTGGATGGTGAGCGTCTGTGAACAGCAATTTTCAAGTCTTGCCACAGATTCTCAATTGGATATAGGTCTAGACTTGACTGGATCATTCTAACATATGAATATGCTTTGATCTAAACCATGGGTCTCCAAACTTTCTAAGCAAAGGGCCAGTTTACTGTCCTTCAGGCTTTTGGTGGACTGGACTTTGGTCAGTGACAGAAAGCAATACTCCATTGGTTGTAATGGGAGGAATAGTGCCCCTTTTTGGTATCAGTGGAGGAATAGTGCCCCATTGATGCTGTCAGTGAGTGGAATGGTGTCCCATCATTGGAGTCAGTTGGAGGAGTAGTGCAACAAAGGCCAGATAAAGGCAAGCAAAGAGCCACATCTGGCCCCACGGCTGCAGTTTGGAGACCACTGACCTAAACCATTCCATTGTAGCTCTGGCTGTATGTTTAGGGTCGTTGTCCTGCTGGAAGGTGAACCTCCACCCCAGTCTCAAATCTTTTGCTGACTTTAACAGGTGTTCTTCTAAGATTGCCCTGTATTTGGCTCCATCCACCTTCCCATCAACTCTGACCAGATTCCCTGTCCCTGATTAAGTAAAGCATTCCCACATGATGCTGCCACCACCAAGTTTCACGGTGGGGATGGTGTGTTCAGGGTAATGTGCAGTGTTAGTTTTCCAACCACACATAGCGTTTTGCTTTTAGGCCAAAAAGTTCAATTTTGGTCTCATCTGACCAGAGCACCTTCTTCCATGTGTTTGCTTCTCGCAAACTGCAAATGGGACTTCTTATGGCTTTCTTTCAACAATGGCTTTCTTTTTTCCACACTTCCATAAAGGCCAGATTTGTGGAGTGCATGACTAATAGTTGTCCTGTGGACAGATTCTCCCACCTGAGCTGTGGATCTCTGCAACTCCTCCAGAGTTACCAGGGGCCTCTTGGCTGATTCTCTGATGAATGCTCTCCTTGTCAGTTTAAGTGGAAGGTCATGCCCTGGTAGGTTTGCAGTTGTGCAGTTTCAGATAATGGATTGAACAGTGCTCTGTGAGATGTTCAAAGCTTGGGATATTTTTTTATACCCTAACCCTGCTTTAAACTTCTCCACAACTTTATCCCTGACCTGTCTGGTGTGCTACTGATGCCACTGTTACTGCCAATTTTATTTTAAAGCGCTTGTATATCATCACTAAAATTGAGTGTTATTACTTTGTTTAATAAATATGCTGTGAGTTATTTTACGGAATTACACTATGTGCCCTCTTGTTTTCTTCTTCCTTTTTTGATATTTATCTGTTTGGGCTCATTAACCCATATAACATCATTGGAAGTTCTTTTACTGGTTCCCTAGAGTTCGTGTTTGTAGAGATAGTCTCTTCTTGGGTCTATTACAATTCAAGCTTGATTGACTCAGTGGGTGTATACCCATCTGGGTTCAATCCTTCTGGTAAGCCTTTAAGAACATATGGTGGCGGATCTTCTATCAGTTTTCTTCACTAAAGTCACAAATATAGACTGTATATATTATTTCACTGTTTGGATCAGTATCACTAATTTTTGGACATTCAATAATAGGATTGGGAGTGCTATCTCTCCTATTATTAAGGACAATTTATATAGAGTGAATTACTATTATTAGTTTGCTTCACTACATTATGACAGTTTAGCCCTGTTTTATGTTTTTATGCGTTATTAATTTTGCACCAATCAAAGTGTATATATTTCATTTATTCTCAGTAATAATCTGAGATTTTTCATGTTAGCGCTACACTTTTTCACTTTCTGTCTGGTGTGTTCCTTGGCCTTCATGATGCTGTTTGTTCACTAAGCAAACCTAAGCACAAACCTCTGAGGGATTCACAGAACAGCTGTATTTATACTGAGATTAAATTAAACACAGGTGGGTTCTATTTGCTAATTAGGTGACTTCTAAAGGTAATTGGTTTGACTAGATTATAGTTGGGGTTATCAGAGTAAAGGGGGCTGAATACAGATGCACGCCACACTTTTCAGATATTTATTTGTAAAAAAAATTATGTGCCACTTTGTGTTGGTCCTATCGCATAAAATCCCAATAAAATACATTTATGTTTTTGGTTGTAACATGACAAAATGTGGAAATTTTCAAGGGGTATGAATACCTTTTCAAGGCACTGTATATGAGACCCCAGTCCTCTTCATGGGGAGGTTCCAGGTGGAGGGTAAATCATTACTCTGTTTGTCCAAGGACTAACTGGTCCATTTTTTATTCATTGTTTTTTATTCCAAGACCACCCCAAATTTATAATATTGCGATCCTTACTAACCAAAACCCTCTGGGAGTAATGATTCCTGAATGATTCCATATATAGTTGAAGATATTAGATCAAAAATTCTAAAGTACGTTTGCAATAATGAAGTCACTATATACATTTATTATGGCCAGCATATAAGGCAGTAATCAAGGGTAATTTCATGAATACAGTTTGCAAACTCAAAAAAGAACACTTGTGATGTGTACATCAACTTGAAAATTAGCTTTTTAATGTTTTTAAGTATCATTCTTCTTCTGCTAATTTCAATACCTCAAGAAAGCCTGCCTTGATCTAAACATATGCCTGGTTGATAAAGCATAACATTTGAAACAAATTACAAGGTCCTCACCAGGTGATATCTAGTCCCAGCTAGGTTTGCTAAAATTCTCCCAACCTATCTCTCACAATGCTTTTGGGGTTGCAAGGATGCTGGAACCCATTTACATACCTGGTAGACTTGCCCTGTTGTTGCAACCTTTTTGGCTGAAGTGTTTTGTATGCTATCTAAGCTTGCAGATGTAACCTTAACACCTGACTCCACCATAGCCTTACTAAACAAACACCCGCCTGACCTAACCTCTTCACAATTCAAACTCCTGCTTTATGTCCCCACCACATCAAGACAAACCATCACTAAGGCATGGAAAACATTCAACCTGTGCCTCCTCGAAAAAAAACATAGGAAAATGCAATTCATGAATAGAGGCTACGCTGCTTAATCGAATCCCAAAACACCGTAAAATTTGGCAACCTGGGTAGACAACTACTTACCTTGGAACATCGACCAGTCACTCTTGGAACCTTGGCCATGACCCATACGGGCACCCAAGGGTGCTTCCTGTTTACAAGAGGTTTGCTGTGATAACCATTGGATCCCCCTGTTTCCCCTGTCCCCCCTTCCCTTTCCTTCTTACTTTCTTCTTTTTTACAAATAATCTACTTGAACTGCACAAGACCAATAGGCTGCTCTCCACTCTTGGTCTTTTGTAGCTTTTGGTCTATTTGGGGCTCAGCTCTCCCCTCTGCTCTGAGCAGAGAGTAGGGGCTGTCAGTGACCAGCTCTCTGCTCTGTCCCTCCAGCGCTCACTAGAGTGCTGGGCTGTGCAGGTGGGGCAGTGGCTGGCTCAGTCTCCCAGTAGCTCACTGAGTGACTGGACCAGCAGCTGGTCCAGGCTGCTGGGTGGATCCCGACTATAAAGTCTGGATCGATCCAGCTTCTGGACCGTTTGAGTGACGTCAGCCAACAGCGGGCTAAGACTGAAAATGGGTCAAAGGATTTTAAAAAAATGTAAAAATCTGCCTTTTTTTGTTATAAAATTACTTAGAACCACCAAATATTACATATTTTGTTATACTAAAGGCCATGGTGGTAGCTGCAATTTTTTATGTCAATGATATTTGCGCAGTGATTTATCAAACACAAATTTTAAGGGAAAGATACAATTTAGTGCACACAAATGCCACGTACACACGGTCGGAATTTCCGACAACAAATGTTCGATGTGAGCTTGTTGTCGGACATTCCGACCGTGTATAGGCTCCATCGGACATTTGTTGTCAGAATTTCCGACAACAAAAATTTGAGAGCTGGTTCTCAAATTTTCCGACAACAAAATCTGTTTGTGTGTACACAATTCCGACGCACAAAATTCCACGCATGCTCGGAATCAAGCAGAAGAGCCGCACTAGCTATTGAATTTCATTTTTTTCGGCTCGTCGTACGTGTTGTACATCACTGCGTTCTTGACGTTCAGAATTTCTGACAACATTTGTGTGACCGTGTGTCTGCAAGACAAGTTTGAGCCAACATCCGTTGAAAATAAATCCAGGATTTTGTTGTCGGAATGTCCGATCGTGTGTATGTGGCAAAACACCACATAAATACACATTTTTTTGTAAAATATAAAATATGCTTTTACATTGGATAAAGAGATAACTAACATGTCATGCTTTAAAATTGCGCACGTCCGTGAAATGGCGACAAATTGCAGTATATTAAATTATCCATAGGTGATGTTTTTACAGGTTACCAGTTTAGAGTTAAAACAGGAGGTTTGGTGTTAGAATCCTTGCTCTCTCTCCCTGATGTCTGTGATGATATCCCACAAGTGTGGTGCAATTACCGTTTACATATGCATGCAGAACCAACATATGCATGCTAGTAACAGCGAATAAACAAGCAGCTGAATCTGTAAGGCCCCTTTCACACTGGGGCGGTTTTCAGGCGGTACAGCGCTAAAAATAGCGCCTGTACACCGCCTGAAAAAACCGCCCCATTCACTCCAGTGTGAAAGCCGGCTGGCTTTCACACTGGAGCGGTGCGCTAGCAGGACGGCGCTTTGCGGAGGTTTTTAACCCTTTTGCGGCCGCTAGCGGGGGTTAAAACCACCCCGCTAGCGGCCGCATACCGCGGGGAAAAACGATGGTAAAGCAGCGCTAAATATAGCGCTGCTTTACCGTCGCCGCCCCGCACCGCCCCAGTGTGAAAGGGGCCTAAGAGACAAAATTCTCATCACTTCTGGTTTCATACAACATAGAGATAATCAGGGAATGGAAATTCCTCTTTCATCTCTATGATAAGCCAGCACAACCTCCCACAAGGGCCCTGGGGCTTCATTGTGGGACCAGATTATCAATTTGAGTAATCAAACACTTATATTGGGGATATGTGGATGGTGCTTATCAGGTTCCATTCAGGAACCTAGAGGAAACTCTAGCTAGTGCCCCCAGAGGTGGACTGAGGCTGCCATTTAACTCAAGGCTGGCCTTAAGACAGCACCCCAACTTAGAAGCTCTGCTTCTCCATAAAGACACAATTAACTCCTTTTCTTTACGTAATCCATAATCTTGTAAGTTCTTTATCTCTTTACACTCTGTACACTATGGATAACAGTTCCTCAATACCTTCATAGCTCTTTTCTCTGTATTATGCAGCATTTCTGAGCCAGTAAGACTGAGCCTGGTTAGGACTCCCCTAGCCCAGTAAGCCATCACCTCACAACCCTGTGACATTAATTTGTATATTACACTTGAATACTAGGAAGCTTGATTCTTGTACAACATGGTGCTTATTCTCTCCTGAGGCCTCACTCCATCTTCTGTGACATATCGGCTGGGTCCCTAGGATGCCCTGTGCCACTATGTTGGTCTCATATTGGTACTGGTTACTAGGGAATGTGCCTAAGCATACAGGCTCCTTCGTTATTCTCCTGGTGCCCCTTTCCGCTTTAGGTAGTCAAACCTTGAATAGGTTTGAAAAGTCCTTAAATCAAAAAAAATTGTCCATACTCCTGGAACCCGACTGGGTTCCCACAAGGGGTGATTAAGCAGTAAGTAGCAATTACATTTCCAATGTCCTCCTTGATCTTTACTGGTGTAACCTGGAACTTTATCTTGGGCCATCTTACTAATTGGTGACCCTGAGAGGTGGTTCCCTCCATTTTATGTGTTTGCTCCAGCAGAGGGCAGCACTAAAAATCCCAGCAAAACCAGCCAGAATTGTTAACCCTTACCTCCCAGGGAGTACCACCTCAGCAAGGCAAACACAACTAAATAGTGCAATATACTTACACTTATATTACAGATGTCTACTGGGCAAAAATAAATTTTTTTAACAAACCATAAAACATTTGACATCCACCTCCTTATAGGCTTTTTCACCTTCAGTTGTTTTTTTTTTTTTTGTTTTGTTTAATTTGAGGTGATCAATTACTTTTTAGCTGCTGTTCTCTCCAAAGTAAACTGTATGAAAAAAAAAAACATTATAAAGGCTTCCCTTTATACTGCAGTATCATCTGTGGAGTCTTCATTTTTATTGAAAGTTTGATAGATATAGGACAGGTTGAACCAACACAAATCCAGACAGATGCACTACTCAGATCCATTAAAAAGACATCTTTATTTCATGTTTGCATCTATAAAAGCAGTACAATCAAAATGGGGAACAGAGAGACACAGTTGATGCTGACTAGGACAGACTCAGCAACTACTAGTCAATTTCTATCTGTTGTTCAAACCTAACCTATGCTTGATGAAAAAGCATGTGTTGCTGTTAAAACGACCTAATGCGGCGTACACACGATCGGACTTTGTCCGCCGGACCCAGTCTGGCGGACAAACCGCCGGACTTTCCAGCGGGGCTTCGCCGGACTTTCCGAGCGTGTGACTTGCCCACACACGCCCGGTCTTCTCCGGCGGACAATCCGCGGGAAAAAAGTCCGCGGGACTTTTGAAAATGAATGGACTTGCCCACACACAGAGCAGTCCGTTCATTTAGAACGTAACTGCAGGTAGACGGGGCTAGCGAAGGCAGTGAATGCCGCCGCGCTAGCCCCGTCACCTGGCATGGATTTAGAGGGAATCCCCAGGCGTTTTTTTTCGGCGTGGGGGTTCCCCCCAAATCCATCTCAGACTCTTATCCGAGCACGCAGCCCGGCAGGCCAGGAAAGGGGTGGGGACGAGCGAGCGCCCCCCCTCCTGAGCCGTACCAGGCCGCGTGCCCTCAACATGGGGGGTGCCCTGGGTTAAGGGGGGCCGTGCGGCCCCCCCACCCCAAAGCACCTTGTCCCCATGTTGATGAGGACAAGGGCCTCTTCCCGACAACCCTGGCCGTTGGTTGTCGGGGTCTGCGGGCGGGGGGCTTATCGGAATCCGGGAGCCCCCTTTAATAAGGGGGCCCCCAGATCCCGGCCCCCACCCTATGTGAATGAGTATGGGGTACGATGTACCCCTACCCATTCACCTAAGGTGTAAAGTGTAAATAAAAAAAACACACAATTTTTAAAAAATATTTTATTGCACTGCTCCGGGGGTCTTCTTCCGTCTTGGGGGGTCTTCTCGCCGGACTCCTCCGCTATTTTACCTAGCTCTTTTACCGAGCAGAGGAGCCCAGCTACCTTCTTCGTCGTCGCCGCCGTCGTCTGGGGGTCTCGATCGGTCTTCGGGGGTCTTCCGGGGTCTCTTCTTTTCTTGCCGCTGTCGTCGCTTTCTGCACCGCCGCCGCCTTCTTCTTCTTCTTCCTCTTCTTCTTCTTCTTCTTCCGAATGATGCTGGGACTGTGACATCATAGGGGGCGGGGTCACCATGTGACATGAGCATGTGACCCTGCCCCCTTGTCCCTATATAAGTCCCAGCACAGCGCGGCTCTGGCATTCCGGCCAGAGAGAGCGACGAGTCAACATCGGAAGAAGAAGAAGAAGAGGAAGAAGAAGAAGAAGGCGGCGGCGGCGGCGCAGAAAGCGATGACAGCGGCAAGAACAGAAGAGACCCCAGAAGACCCCCGAAGGCGGATCGAGACCCCCAGACGACGGCGGCGACGACGAAGAAGGTAGCTGGGCTCCCCTGCTCGGTAAAAGAGCTAGGTAAAATAGCGGAGGAGTCCGGCGAGAAGACCCCCCAAGACGGAAGAAGACCCCCGGAGCAGTGCAATAAAATATTTTTTAAAAATTGTGTGTTTTTTTTATTTACACTTTACACCTTAGGTGAATGGGTAGGGGTACATCGTACCCCATACTCATTCACATAGCGTGGGGGGCCGGGATCTGGGGGCCCCCTTATTAAAGGGGGCTCCCGGATTCCGATAAGCCCCCCGCCCGCAGACCCCGACAACCAACAGCCAGGGTTGTCGGGAAGAGGACCTTGTCCTCATCAACATGGGGACAAGGTGCCTTGGGGGGGGGGGCCGCACGGCCCCCCTTTCCCCAGGGCACCCCCATGTTGAGGGCACGCGGCCTGGTACGGCTCAGGAGGGGGGGCACTCGCTCGTCCCCACTTTCCTGGCCTGCCGGGCTGCATGCTCGGATAAGGGTCTGAGATGGATTTGGGGGGAACCCCCACGCCGTTTTTTCGGCGTGGGGATTCCCTTTAAATCCATGCCAGGTGACGGGGCTAGCGCGGCGGCATTCACTGCCTTCGCTAGCCCCGTCTACCTGAAGTCACGCGCTAAATGAACGGACTTTCTGATGATCGGCAAGTCCGTTCATTTCCAAAAGTCCGGCGGACTAGCATACTAACGACGGGATCTAGTCCGCCGGACTTTTGGCGCCAAAAAGTCCCCCGGCGCCCACACACGGGGGGATTGTCTGGCGGACTTCAGTCCGGCGGACATTCCCGCGGGAAAGTCCGCGCGTGTGTACGCGGCATTACAAAGCCTTTTTTTAAACTGAAATTAAACTGATTGGGGCACAGCTTTTAGGCATCATCAAGCATGTTGTTTTCGATGTTGCCCTCAAACCTCATGAATAGGCCCTCTCCCAGCTCTATGGTATTGTTCCTCATGGCAGTGCCCAACTCTCCAGTAGTAGTGCTGTAGTTTGCTTAGTAGATTTAAAATGGCCAGAATTTAATAACAGGAAAAAAAGCATAACAATCAATATATAACATAAATGTCAGGGAATCATCGTTCACACAAGCACACTGTGTCCAGTACATCAACTTATATGTCACCCTAAGAGTATAACTCACGGATGGTGGTACACTGTACGGTGCAGGGCAGGTGCCCAGGAAAGTGTGGCATAAATAATACACAGCACTAGCCCTAATGTTCTTTCCTACCAAGACAATGAGGTCCCGAGGAAGCAGTTAGATGTGAAACACGTCGACCTCTTGGAACATATAGCAAAGTTCTACTTTTGTTGCTCAATTATATGGCTTGTATCATCGAATTAGAGAACTTTTTTTCATGGTTTTATGTCTGTTCATAATCAATGTTTGTAATACATATTTACAACAATGTTTGGCCGTTCCTCTCTGGTACCAGTAAAGTCCAATATGTTCTGGCTCTTTTTGGTTTGAATATTCTACAATCATCATCAGATAAAATGAAGAACCGCAATCAATCATTTTGACTATGATGACCATGAATGAGCAGGGTTTCCAATTGTCTATATTCACTGACAATTAAAAAAGGCATTAATATGTCTATATATAAAGACTGGTTAAAAAGAGAAGAATATGTAAAAATAAAGCATTGGGCAGTTGTTTCCATGAAGTATCAGTTACAGAAGGAAAAAGAGCAGCCTTTCACAGGTTCTCGCTTTCCTAATTATTTATTTGTCCATCTACTTGTCCATCTATATTCGTTACATTTTTAAAGCCTCTAAATCAGTGAATTCACTGATGTTCCACAGAAAAGCCACACACAAACAACTATTACATTTTTTGCTTAGTGCTGTGTAAAACAGTCCAACTTGCAATGGAATTTCTGTCATGTCTATCTTTCATGCTGTTAGTAAACAGCACTAACTCACCCATCACTGCTGTATTTATGATCCCTGGCTTTAAATAACTGCCTGGTATTACTGATGTGAAAATGCCTGAAATCACAGAAGCCTGTCACAACCCCTCGCCCATGTAAGAGCTTCATGTACTTCTTGGGATTTATGGTGTCTGCCTGACATGTATAAATATGGACAAATCGGGCAGTGGCAGATAATGTTAGACTGTAGACGAGGCAATGAAGGGGAAGCCAGCTACTCAAGCTCTCATTTTTTTACTCCAGTAATCCAGTACCAGTAATCTGAAATATGCCCAATTAGAAGTTCCACTGAACCTAGCATTTCCTTTTTTATATAAAAGAAGTGACTACAGAGTGACACTTTGTTGACAGGGAACTTTTTAGAATGTTTAAACTCATGTTTAACATGGAAGGCACTGGAAGAAATGTATGTTCCTAATATTCTACAATATCTAAACAAACATAACACAGAGACACACTACATGCATACTTTGCAGACCATATCACTGTTTTAAGATTATGAAGAAAGTTGTCATGGGAGACTAATGTTAAATACATTTTACAGTTTATTTCACCTCTCTGATACACTTTCAAATTGTCGCTTTGTCTCTTTTTTATATATTATCTTGTACTGTGGTGCTACATGTATTTCCCTTATTTTGCCCCTTCCTTTTTCCCATTTACTTTCATCTCTTCTAATTTTTACTTCCCTGTCTTTCTTTATTTCACTAGCACACCTCTGCTCTGCTCCTTATGTACATAGAAGTAGTCCTTCCTTTGTTGTAGTTTATTTTATCTACTTATTTTGACTAAAAAAGAATGTCAGGGGTTAGAACCACTGTCTGATTTCATCAATATTTCTGTCCCTACCATTTGTGTTTCCCTTTTTTATTTATATAACTAATTTTTTATTGGCGCAGCTTTACCTATTTGTATGATTTTATGTGTGAGTATCCCACCTCTAGCAGCAGCCTTCTAGATTAGGATTTTATTTCCTCCCAATTCTGTGTTAGAAATTTTTTTTTATGTTAGCGCGGTTTATTTATTTCCACAGTTATAGTATGTTTTAACAAGGGGGGCAATCACTTTTACACACAGGGCCATGATGGTTTGGATTTTTTTCACCTTTAATAATAAACACCTTCATTTACAAATTGCATTTTGTGTTTACTTGTGTTGTCCTTGACTATTGTTTAAATTGGTTTGATGTTCCGAAACACTTAAGTGTGACAAACATGCAAAGGAACAGGAAATGAGGAAGGGGGCAAACACTTTTTCACACCACTGTACATATAATATACTTTTTATAGCAGCAGGAGCGGAGGTGTGGGCAGTGTCTCGAGCTGACAGGCAGGGAGGGGAGGGGTGGGAGAAAGGGGGAGAGCAGAGAGGAGAGCTGTGGATTACGGAGGCATGTAAACTGACCACGGTGTCAGGTCTCAGCAGCCATTATAAACCGTGGTCAGTTTACAGGGAGGAGGGCAGTGTCAGAAACCATGAAATCAGACTGAGACAGAAGTACCCACTTGTTTAATAATAAAAGTAAAAAAAAACAAATGTAGTCAAAACATAGCCAAAGTTCAGTAACCGGAACGGATAGTCAGCCAAGCCAGAAGTCATGGATCAATGTAGTGGAACAGCACACAGGATCTGGAGCCAGAAGGGATGTCAGCAAAGCAAGTGTTTAAACAGGAACACAGGAGAATGTCTCTGTGATGTTGACCAAGGTGAAGGCAGAGATCCACTGGGCTGAACAGCTTAAGTAGGCAGGGGTGACGACACCTGAGCGGCCAGCTCTGAGAAGGAAGGGCTGAGCCCAGCCCTGACAGGCAGAACCAGTCAGCCAGGTAACAGAAAATAAAACCTTGCCAGTCAGGCACCAACTAAACACAGTAGTGTTTACAGCCACCCTGAACAAAACACTACAGTCCATTATTATTATTATTATACATGATTTATATAGCACCAACAGTACACTTGCAATACAAATCAATACATTAGGGATCAGAGGGCTCTGCTCGTTACAATCTAGAAGGGAGGGTCAATTGGAACAAAGGGTAATAACTGTGGGGGGTGAGCTGATGTAGAAAATTAAAATACAGTTGTTAGGTGGGGGTAGGGTAGGCTTCTCTGAAGAGAAGGGCTTTCAGGGTAGGAGATAAGCGGACAAATTGGAGAGGCTTTGGAAAAGTCCTGGAGGCGAGCATGGGAGGAGGTGACGAGTCCACCAACCTTTACTCCTAAAAATAATGTTTTGCAGCTTCCGTAGGTCAGTTACCTGTGCCCCAGGCCAGAGCACCCTCTCTGCTCCAGACCTTCCTTTTATTTTACCTTTAATATGATTAGAGGTACATGGAAGCAAAAACCCAGACAGGATCAGAACCTGCACAAAGTAAAACCTCAAGATTGCTAGCTTTTCACATAAGACAGAAAGACGGAAACCTAATTTACCTCCACTCAATGATTTCTCCCTTCTCAATGTCGAAAATCTTCCCTCCCCCTGCTCAAATCACTGTGGTTGAGCAACTGTAACTGAAAGACAATGAACATTTGAAAGAGCATACACATTGTTTCAAAATTCCCCAACTATGTGTGCAATTGTGAATTTAAAACTTTAAATTTAAAACTTGTCATTCGGCAGTTTTTTTCCTTTTTTTCATACATCCACTCTTAAGGTTCATAATCAGTGACCAGTTTAACCTGTCTACCAAACAGGTTATACGTGAGGACTTCCAAGGCCTATTTCATAACCAGGCATTCTTTTCCCAAAATTGCATAGTTGTCCAAATGTCTGTTTAGGCTCCTATGTCTTGAGAAAAGCCGGCTGCACTCCGCTGAAACAGTGACTCAAATAAATAATACGTCTGAATATTATCTTTGTTGCCAAGCCCCATGTATACCTATTTATGCATTAAGTTCCCTACAGCAGGGTGCTCCTCCCTGTCTCAGATTTGGGGAAGCAATGCACCCACATCAGAGGCATCCATCTGGGCTACAAATTATTTTGTGAAGTCTGGGTATAATGAGGTGTAAAAAGTGTATGTTCCAGACTCTGAAATGCCTCTGGGGTCCATTTTATTATAACTGACCTTTTACCTTTGAGAGGTATGCCAATGGTGAAAGCAAAATTAGAAATGAAGCATCTGTAATAGCCTGTAATCCCCAGGCATGCTCTGATCTTTTTTTTTTATAGGATTTTTTTTTTTGGAATTCAATTTTTGATTTGAGATTAATCAGGCCCAACCAACGATGTAGCCCAGGTATTTGGCTTTCTCCAAATCTATGGAACACTTTTTGTGTTTGTTTTGAGCCCTGCTTACTTGAGTCCACAACTACTTGTACACAAGACATATGAGTCACTCAATCTGGGCTGTGAACTACTATATCATCCAGATAAGATACTGCATATTGACGATGTGGTCTCAAAGTTTTATCCATCATTTTGTGGAATAAGGCCATAGCTCATGTAAGCCAGAAGGCAGCCAATCATCCTGTAATGACTCCTTAGGGGTGTATAATGTTGTCTTTCTTTGACACCTTCAGTAAGGGTATTTGCCAGTAGCCTTTTGTCAATTCTAAAGTTGTTACATATCAGGCAGGTTCTCAACCTGTCAACAAGTTTGTCAACCTGTTGTATCACATAGGAATCACGCTATTCAGCCTTCTGAAATCATTAAAAACAGTTTTGCTTCCATCTGGCTTTGGAACCAACACTGTTATGCCGTGTACACACGAGCGGAATTTCTGTCGGAAAAATCTTGGATGGTTTTTCCGACGGAATTCCGCTCAAGCTTGGCTTGCATACACACGGTCACACAAAAGTTCGCTGAACTTTCGACCGTCAAGAACACAGTGACGTACAACACTACGACAAGCCGAGAAAATAAAGTTCAATGCTTCCGAGCATTCGTCGAATTGTTTCCGAGCATGCGTAGGAATTTTGCACGTCGGAATTGCTACAGACGATCGGAATTTCCGATCGGAACTTTTTCAGACCGAAAAATAGAGAACCTGCTCTCAATCTTTTGCTGGCGGGAATTCCACCAGCAAAAAGTCATATGGAGCATACACACGATCGCTTTTTCTGACCAAAATCTCTCATCGGTCTTTTGCTGGGCAAATTTCTGATCGTGTGTATTAGACTTGATCAAAAAATAAAAATAAATTAAATAAACTCAATGTAGTAAAATGCACAAAACATTAGAAATATCCTGGACTTACCAAAGTAAGCAGAGGCACTTCCAGATTTCAACAGGCCCATATCCAGCAAAAAGGCAGCCTTATATCCTGCAAAGAGATAGCCCAATCTAGCAAAAAGACAGTCCAAATACAATCCAGCAAAGAGATGGCCCAGTCCAGAAAAGAGATGGCCCAGTCCAGCAAAGAGATGGCCCAGTCCAGCAAAAAGATGATCCGGTCCAGCAAAGAGAGGGCCCAATCCAGCAAAGAGAAGGTCTAGTCCATCAAAGAGATTGCCCTGTCAAGCAACAAGATGGCCCTATCCAACAAACAGACAACCCAGTCCAACAAAGAGACATTCCAATCCAGCAAAGACACAGCCCACATCCAGCAAAGAGACCAGTCAAATCCAGCAAAGAGATGGCCAAATCCAGCAAAGAGACAGCCCAAATCCAGCAAAGAGAAGGTCCAATCATCTACCAAAATGAAAGGTTAAAAACTTGTCTCCACAGAGACACATGGTTGATCTGCTCTGCACCTCTGCTACACAGTGACAGAAACTTCAGTGGCACAAGTGTGCCAAAACGAGCTTCTGGTCTTCAGGGAGCAGATTACTCTGCCTTCTGCACTCTCAGGCTGCAGCCAGAGTTGAGCTGTATCTCCTACTCGCCTGCTCTGCCATACAATCACTCAACACTGTCTCTGGTGGATGTGCTGGCACGCCGTTCCAGCGCGTTCCATCAGAAAAAAGGCCCTGGTCCGCTCCTCTTTTACCATCAGGGCTAGGTAAAACATTTTTTTCATTATTTGAAACCTTTGGATCAGGCTTATATCCATCCATGACGGAGAAAGAGGGATATAATACTTTCATCTGACACAGCAACCATGTTCTCTTTCACATTATCAGGGTCAGGGCTTATTTCATCTGTTTTAAAGCAGCTTGTTATCACATGTCACCATGCTTGCAAATGATTCCAATAGTGCTAGGGTGGTATTTAGAGGGACTGATGGGGCTACCTGAAACAAGCAGGGCTGTAACCTGCTCACCTTTCCTGACATGCAGCAGTACACATCTCCTGAGCAGGCAAAGACATGCATTTTTTAGAAAAACACTTTGACATTGTATTGCAATATGTCCCAATCAATAGGAATGAAAACATTTTATGTATCCAATCCTCTGTAAGATACTGTGAACTTTCCTGAGCAATTTGGTCAATGTTCAGATTCCGGTACTTCAATTTCTTCACTTTTTTTATCACAGTATTATAGTATCTCCACAGACCCTAAACCCTGGTCAACAGTCTTATCAGGTCTAGCAGAAGCTCTCTCTCTCTCTCTTTGTGGGGTGGGACATTCAGACTGAGAAGTACTAAGTAGGTTTTTGGTTGCAGTGTGTCTCTCCACCAATTTAACAAGCTGGTCTGTCATTTTAGGCTCCTCATAGCTAACCCTAATGGAGCAGGAAGTGCTCACAGATAGTCATTCATGCCAATATTATCCATTACCTCTGCAGCTGATATAGTCCCTGGTTGCAACCATTTCCTGGTAAGATGAATTAAATCATACATTTGGGATTGCAGGAGCATGCAGACGGCATGCTCTGTGGTCACTGAGTCCTTCAGACTCAGCTGATGACAGATGAGGGTAAAGGCCCGATCATAGCGGCCCTTTACCACGTAATCAGCTGTGTCCAGTGACAGCTGATCACAGATGTAAGCTCAAGCTCGTTATCGGCTTTTCTTTCCTTGTGATGACAGCATGATGAGCGAAGAAGAGAGACAATAACCGGCTTGTGTTAAAGGGACATCAGTGTCCTGATTATCAGTGCAGTTCCAACAGTGCCCACTAGTGCTGCCAATTAGTGCCCACCAGTGCTGCCAATCAGTGTCCATCAGTGCTGCCTACCAGTGCCTATCAGTGCCACCTATCAGTTCCACCTATCAGTGCCACCTTTCAGTGCCCTTCAGTGCCGCCTATCAGAGCCTATCAGTGCCACCTATCAGTGCAGCCTCATCAGTGCCTTCTCATCAGTGCCCACCAGTGCCGCTTTATCATTGCCACCTATTAGTGCCACCCATCAGTGCCGCCTCATCAGTGCCCTTCATTGCAGCCTATCAGTAGCCATCAGTGTAGCCTCATCAGTGTGCATCAGTGAAGGAGGAAAATTACCTGTTTACAGAATTGTAAAAACTGTGAGAAATCTTTTTTTTTCTTTCAAAAATGTTGGACTTTTTTAGTTTGTTTGGCAAAAAACAAAAACTCAGTGGTGAGTAAATACCACCAAAAGAAAGCTCTAATTGTGTGAAAAAAATTATAAACAATTAATTTGGGTACTGTGTTGCATGGCCGTGCAATTTTCATTCAAAGTGCAATTGCACGGTCATGCAACATTGTACCCAAATTAATTGTTGCAGCAAGGGGGTGAAAGTGCCCAGCAAGTGGTTAATAAACTTTTTGGACACGATTTGAAGATCCACAGTGTGTTGGAAAATTATGCCATAACTTCATCTTGATAATGGTTCCCAGCAGGCTGTTGCTACAGGACCCACTTGGTATTAAGCAATTTTCAGGAACATGTTATACTTACCTCCTCTGTGCAATGGTTTTGCACAGAGCAGCCCTGATCCTTATTTTCTCGGTCCCCCACCAGTGCTTTTGGCCCCTCCCTGCTGCCAAGTGCCCAGCAAACAACTTGCTCTGGTGGCACCCAGGCTGGCTCACTCCCAAGCCGCTGCTCTGTTTGTCCATTCATACAGCCGTGACTTGGCCCTGGCCCCTCCTCATTGGCTCACTGACTGTGATTGAGAGTAGCGGGAGACAATGGCTTCCGCTGCTGTCTCAGTCGCTGAGGAGGAAGAGTCCCGGGACAGCTGAGGCTCTGGTGTGCATTTCTAGATTGAGAAGGAGCTCAGGTAGGTATTGGTTGGAGATGGGGGCTGCTGCTGCACACAGAAGTTGCTGTACCTTCATGCATAGAATGAGTGAAGGTAAAAAACCTTGAGCCTTTACAACCACTTTAAGTCTTTTAAATGTTGTGTGATGAAAAGGCCAGATTTCATCTCTCAGATGCCTGTAAACTGCCCTCTGATCCACTGTGGAATGCTTTTCAAAGAGGTGGCAAGGGCTGAATGTCTGAATGAGCCCTACCAGCTGGTGAGCTTCTCTCAGCCGCACCAAATAAATATTACAGTCTAGCAACATTTCCCTACAGAACAAATGTTTTCTTCCTGTGCTCCAGGCTTGAGCACCCTCTCTGCCTTATACCTAAGCTTTTATTTCATTTCAAAAAATGTTTTATTTAGAATCGACATTTACACATTCATATACAGAGAGACAGTATCGCAAACAAAAAACAATTGTAAGGTAATAATAAAGGTGACACAATTACTAGGCCAGGGTAAGAGCGGATATGCCCTATTCACGGATTATGAATCCTAGCTCAGACTCGATTTTCGGCTGATTGACAGGAAGCTTGAAGAGGAGATTGAACTGTTCAGCATCGGCCCCTGCTCCCTCCGACACCCCCAAGGGGATCATGCTGTGTCAGAGGGGGCCGGCGCCAACCATAACTGACAACGGGCAGCTCCTCTAAAACAAATATTTGAAGTCATTTCCGGGCACTAGGCATCGAGCAAACCACTGTGCGGTCATCTGCTTGAGATCTGTCCGTTTTTACCTGAGCTGATCAAGAGCACCTTTAGATCAATATAAACCTTGAGATACAAAAATCTGAACTGAGTCCTTGATGGACTAACATAGGTAAGAAGAGAAAAAAGAAGAGCAGTCAAGGCTAAGCTTTTATTTAATCTGTAATCTAATTAGAGGTACATGGGAGCAAAAACCCATGCCAGATCAGAACACACACTAGGTAGAACTCAAAACCTGGACTAGATCAGGCTAGTTTCTAACATAATATAGAAACAAACATTGGAGAAACGTACCTTTGTTTAATGATCTCTCCCCTCGCAATGTCACAGTATAATATACAGTATACATACAGTATATTTACAGCATATACATATACTGTTGAAGGTAAGGCTCATGACAAGAGATAAGTAATCAGCATGGGCAAATCAGGAAAAATTATGATACATGTTCTCAGTTAAAAAGCAACAAAGTGCACTGCAAAGGTTATATCGCAATACTGTTTAGACTGCAGAGCAAAGGGTGTAAGTACATGAACACCCAGACCACCAAATGTGCTGGTAATGGAGAATTTACCTAAGCTGAAGGGTTATAAGGATTGAACACTGGAATGAGTGTTCAACAAAGGGTACTGCACAAGTTACACTGCAACAGTGTACAGACTGCAGGGCAATAGGTGTAAGCACATCTGCAGGGCAGGGCAGGCAAATAGGAGTAAGCAAAACTAGAATGAGTGAGCCCAATAAGGTTTTAACCTACTAAATGTGGGGTGATGTCTTAGAATGAGTACAGACTGCCATTTGGCATTGCTTGAAGCCCAACTGCAGGGAACGTAAAAAGTATCCCTTGCAGTGGTACTGCACCTGCACTGCAAGGGTTAATTACTCATTTAGGTCTAGAAGACATGAAAAAAAGATCTACTTACCTAAACCTGTGCTTCTTTGTGCTGTTACCCCAGTCCTTGCAACATTATCTCCTCCATACTACAGCACTCTTTTAAGTCTTGATCTGCAAGGGAGAATTGTCAAATTTACTGGAGTTGGGCTTTAATAATTTAAGGTTGGGGTTGATTGCCCCAATTAGGGACAGAGAGAACTTAAATTAGCTTCTGAAAGTGTTTAAATTCCAAAATGCTGGAAGAAGAATTAGTTCAGCGTTTGCTCTTAAATAACTATAGACTCAATTCACAATGCTAACACACCAGGAAAGGTATACTTTTTTAAAAAAAAGTGAGTTTTTTTTTTTTTTTTTTGCGGAGTCCAATGAGATTTGAAAATTACAGTCCGGTGGCTAAATCAGACAGCTATATCCTTGTGTTAAAGTAAAGCTTTGGGCAAAATAAAAAATGATATATATTTATATCACATACATTATAGACAATGGGGTTGATTTACTGAAGGCAAATCCACTCTGCACTTGAAAGTGCACTTGGACATACATTCCCTGTAGATCTGAGGGGAAGATCTGGAATCAGGGGAAGCTCTGTTGATTTTATCATCCAATCATGTACAAGCAGATTCGGATCTGAAGCACATTCCGATTTCTGTAAATATATTTAAAACATCTGTGTTAATAGTGAAGAAAATGACTGCTGTAGCTGCTTTAAAAATGTTAGCTGCAGTTAAGCTCCAATTTGTTTTTAACTTATGTAGCACTAACCCCCGAAGGAGCTGCTGGTTATTTTTGGGCTTACCGTTACCTTCTTGACCTCGTGTGCGTCTAGGCGTTTCCCGAGGTAAATGGCCCAACGAACTGCAGAGACTGACACTGGATCCACTTTAGGGATTTTTATTTGCAAAACATTGAACAGAACACAGTCTCTCAGTAGGGAATAGAGGGTATGGGTAGGAAAGCTCAGGTACTCTTGGAACTGCTGACACTTAAATGTATCTCTCTATGCAATCCAGGGAATAGCCATTCGCAACTGGATATTACAACTATCGGATAAATCCCCTTTTGGTGAATTTAGCAACGGACAGATGATTCAGATAAAGCAGTCTCTGCCACAGACTTAGTTGTAGAACTTTAGAATGAAAAGTATCTGCCACAGACTTGGTTGAAACTGAAGGATGAAATTATAGAACTCTCACACGGTACCAGTATCTTGCAGCCGGTCTGGCAATACCGTATGAGTGTGGATTCACCTGGTGTCCTTTCCAGCTTAGCTTCCAGGCTCTTGCTGAGCAGCCAGCCCTGTGCATGGCCCTCTTCTGAAGAGTCCACCCCTGGTTGCGTTTTCAGTTGCTGGGCCTCTCCAAAACCGAGACGGCACCAAACCACCTTGGAACCCTCCTTCCAGGTACTGTGCCTCGAGACTCAGAAATGGATGGATCCGCACCCCAAGCCATGAGGGCCTCTGGGGGCTGGTCAGGAGGACCAGGACCAGGCAGCCAGAAAAATCCTCTGGACCGGAACCCCGAATCACGTGACCTCAGTACCCTTTACCAGAATACACAGCGAGACAACGCACCCACTGATTGGTTCCGAGAAAGATTGGCACCCAATGCATCCAACCGGACTGTGTTCCAATGCCTGCCAAAGGTGACACCCACACCTATGGCCAAGCAGAACAAAATACAGTCCAGCCAAACTGATACTGAGACCATAATTTACTACAATTAACCCTAAAACCCAACTATGGTCTTAGGAACATTTAAATTGACAAAAACATAGCGTGTGCTCTTCAGGAGCCCTGCGCTACACTTATATTAAATCTACTACTCCATCTAATGCTATCCTCTACATAGGTGGACAATGATGCTGTCCAAGGGTGACTATGCTGTCCTTCCATAGATACAGTGGAGAAGTGAGTATTGTAATGATTGTGCGCATTGGGCCCACGGAAAGCTGTATGCGACATCCATTTTGTTCATGTCTCAGCTCATCTCAGCCATGTTGTCCTCTAATGGGCATAAGCACAGTGACCTTTTCCTCTCTCCTTTCCCCCAATACACATTTCAGGGCCCATAAAACTGTCAGGCTTAACTGCTTGAGTGACAAGAGATTTAACAGACTATGGGGGTTATTTACTAAAGGCAAATCCACTTTGCACTGCAAGTGCACTTGGAAGTAAAGTCACTGTAGATCCAAGGGGGACATGCAAGGAAAATAAAAAAACAGCATTTTAGCTTGCACATGATTGGATGATAAAATCAGCAGAGCTTCCACTCATTTCAGTTCTACCCCTTAGATTTGGAGCGACTGCACTTTCAAGTGCACGTGCAGTGCAAAGTGTATTTACCTTTCGTAAATAACCCCCACTGGGTCATAACTAACTTGGAATCCTAGAATACACATATCTGTCTGGTTTACTGCCAACTAGGGATGAGCCGAACACCCCCCCGTTCGGCTCGCACCAGAACCCGCGAACGGACCTAAAGTCCGTGCGAGCTTTAGAACCCTATTAGTTATAATGGATGCGAACGTTCGAAATTAAAAGTGCTCATTTTAAAGGCTAATATGCATGTTAATGTCATAAAAAGTGTTTGGGGACCTGGGTCCTGCCCCAGGGTACATGTATCAATGCAAATTTTTTTTTTAAAAACGGCCGTTTTTTCAGGAGCAGTGATTTTAATAATGCTTAAATTGAAACAATAAAAGTGTAATATTCCTTTAAATTTCGTACCTGGGGGGTGTCTATAGTATGCCTGTAAAGGGGCGCATGTTTCCCGTGTTTAGAGCTGTCTCTGCGCAAAGTGTCATTTTTGAAAGTAAAAAAGCTATTTAAAATCACTCGCGGCTAATGTTAATTCACGGCTCCCGTAACACAGAGAACAGTGATTCATTGAAACTCATTCATAAAAAAAAGTCATTGATAAAAAATAGAAAAAATGAAAAAAAAAAAGCGTAGGGGTCCCCCCAAATTCAATAACCAGGCCCTTCAGGTCTGGGATGGATATTAAGGGAAACCCCAGCCAAAAAAAAAAAAAAAAAAATGGCGTAGGGTCCCCCTCAAAATCCATACCAGACCCTTGAGGTCTGGTATGGATTTTAAGGGGAACCCTAGCCAAAAAAAATGGCATGGGGTCCCCCTCAAAATCCATACCAGACCCTTATCCGAGCACGCAACCTGGCAGGCCGCAGGAAAAGAGGGGGGGACGAGAGCGCCCCCCCCTCTCGCCTGAACCGTACCAGGCCACATGCCCTCAACATTGGGAGGATGCTTTGGGGGTCTAAGACCCCTAAAGCACCTTGTCCCCATGTTGATGAGGACAAGGGCCTCTTCCCCACAACCGTGCCCGGTGGTTGTGGGGGTCTGCGGGCGGGGGGCTTATCGGAATCTGGAAGCCCCCTTTAACAAGGGGACCCCCAGATCCCGGCCCCACGCCATTTTTTTTTTGGCTAGGGTTCCCCTTAAAATCCATACCAGACCTCAAGGGTCTGGTATGGATTTTGAGGGGGACCCTACGCCATTTTTTTTTTGGCTGGGGTTCCCCTTAATATCCATCCCAGACCTGAAGGGCCTGGTTATTGAATTTGGGGGGACCCCTACGCTTTTTTTTTGTTTTTTATTAATGAATGACAGTTCTCTGTGTTACAGGAGCCATCAATTCATTAGCCGCGAGTGATTTTAAATAGCTTTTTTCCTGCAAAAATGACACTTTTTTGCAGGGAAAGTTCTAAGCACAGGAAACCTGCCCCCTTCACAGGCCACCTATAAACACCCCCCAGATGTGATACTGCAATGCTGTTCTAACAGCATGCACACACATATCCCCAGAAATAAAGCACATATTGTCAGCAGCACACTAACACGCTGACACGCTGACACTGACTGAAACATAATATGCGAGGCCGCCGGCGCGGCCTCTTATACCGTGACGCGTGTACTAAAGCCCCTGAGCTATATGGCTCTCCTCGCTGCCGGCGCTGTGATTGGCCAAGCATGCGGGGTCACAGTGCATGCTTGGCCAATCATCAGCCAGCATTGCACTGCGCGGGCCGCAATGCATTGCGGGGCCGCTCGCATCACACGAATTTGATGCGAGCGGCCCCAATAGTTCTGGGCTCGCCGAGCGAGCGAACACCCGGTGCTCGATTCGAACATGGGTTCGAATCGAACACCGGGCTCATCCTTACTGACAACTCCCTCCCAAGTAGTGTTTTTTATTTGAGGGGGCCAACCCCCCACAGCATGCATGCTGTTAATAAAGCAGGCCTTGCATTTTCATGCAGGCTCCGCTTTAGCTTTTATTAGACAACTATAAAAACCCATAATATAAGGAATAAAAGAAAGTCACAAAAAACTGCTAGGTGTGTGACCTTATAGGGCAATGTAGGACAAGTGCATAGATATGATACAATAATCATAGAAGATTTGTACAATTACCTTCATTATAAGGAGATAAATACAGCATCTCAACAAACAGCAGATCTATTTTTAGCTAATGGGTTTGCTACATGGGTTCAGTGCATCCCTGCTGTTTTTTATCTATTAGTGTTTCCCACGAAAGGCCAATCTTATAGTATAAGTATACATCAAGCTGTCTTCTATCTTTTTTAAGCTCCACTCTAACTGAACTGGTAAATGGATTATTTAACCAGTCCACGTCCATTCCCATTTTCTTTTATAGGATAGGCCACTTCCTACCCACACTCTGGACAAATGAAGGTCCCCTACCTATATACAACTGAACCTTGCTGGATTGGTTTACCCAAGAATTGGTGATGCTCGGCAAAAAATATATTAACTGAAAATTGACCCAATTCACTGCAAATGTAGCTGCATTAAAGCTGAACTCCAGGCAAACTAAATATGTATATATATATATATATATATATATATATATATATATATATATGTGTGTATATATATATACATACAGTAAATCCAGCCTCCCAATTGTGCTCCTGTCATGTCACTCTGTCACAGGCTTCTGATGGAGACTTTAAATTGACTTTTTAACATACTGTAAATTACACAAGCCCACTAGCATGGCCCACTGTTTTCCCCATCAAAATTCTGCCCTGAGAAATGCCAAGCTGCCATTGCTAGAATGCATGCATGCAGACAGGAAGTGTCTGAAAGAGGCAGCGAGATGTAATTCAGGATGAATAAAAGGTGAAAACAAGTATTTTATTTAAAACATGGCATTTTTTTTATTATACACAATGCTTTACCAAACTAGATAGGGTTCATATTTTAGGCTGCTGTTAGTGAAAGTTAAGCCCCATACACACGCTCGGACAATCCGCGGACCAGGTCAGTCGGACTTTGTCCGACGTACTTTGTCCGATGTTGGCGTTGCGTACACACGGTCGGACTACGTTGTCGGAATATCCGGTCCGGAAGAACGTCGTGACGTAAGTCGTCGTCCACGAGATTACAAAAGGGAAGTTCAGCACTACGTCAGGCACCCGTTGGGCTCCTTCTGCTGATCCCGTGTTTATCGAGAGTTAGTGGAAGTTTGGTGACTTAAGATTCGCGCTTCTCAGTTTTCTGACTCAGATCGTTACTGCTCTTCAGTTTGTGCTTGTCGTGCGTATCTGTTTATTAGTGCGTGTAGTCAGTTCGCATTTGTTGGTCATTGCGGCCTATATCTTGATATAGGACGCTTTGATTTGCACTGCTTATTGTCTGCTCGTTGCTGCTATTCACTTCGTTCTTTCAGGCCTTGCTGTTTATCGGTGCTTTCTGTTTGTCCGTTCTGACCAGCCGACCTTTTGTGACCTTCTGAGCGATGTTTCCCGTGCGTACTCGTCGCCGAGTTCGTGCTGTACGCGGAATTGGTGTCGGGCTTTTATCTTTGACCCAAGACCCGTCCATGAACAGAGTGACGAGGAGTATGTGGACCAAGAATTGGTTGCTTCAGCGTGACCAGTTCTCGCACATGCCTTTGCTTCGTGAGATCCGGGAGAATAATCCTGATGATTTCAGGAACTTTCTCAGGATGACGGACCCCGATTTTCACCGTCTTTTGGCTTTGCTGACCCCCTTTATCAGCCGGCAGGATACCTGCATGAGACAAGCCATTACTCCGGAGCAGAGGCTTGTTGCCACGTTGAGGTACTTGGCGACAGGGAGAAGTCTTCAGGATTTGAAGTTCTCTTCAGGTATCTCTCCCCAGGCCCTGGGAATCATTATTCCAGAGACCTGTTCTGCCATCATTCAGGTCCTGCAGGAGGACTATATTAAGGTAACATTTCTACTTTACTATTCCCTTCTATGTATGCTCTGTTTGCTAATGACTTGTATTTTTGACCTCCTTCCCTAATTACCATGATTGCAATATGTTCTAATATGCTGTGCCCCTTTTCTCCTTCATGCATTTTTCCCTTCACTTACCTCCCAGCATGCTCTTCTGCCCCAATAGACACCTATGGCCTAGTCACTTAAGCAATGTCTTTTGTCTGCTGCATAGTATTTTTTGCCCCAAAAACCCCCTAAAATATGCACAAATGTTTGCTGTGTGGTTTACTTCATGTAGAGCCCCTTTTTTTTTGTTCTTTTGGTGGGGGGGGGGGGGCAAACTCATTAGGAACCCCCTCCCCCAACTGCTCTGTCAGATGGTACCAATCCTTTATCTGCTGGCTTTACCAAGGTCCATACACACTATATACCTACCTCTTTATAGTGCGCATCTTTAGGGATGAATTCAGCAAAGCATGTAGTGCAAGGGACTGCCTCCATACATTCCATTTCCTATTTTTTTGTCTTCTTTCCCTCCTATTAGCTTGCTTGGTAATTTAATAATGTCACACTGTGCCTGCCTTTTTTTGGGGGGGGGGGGGGGTTTGAAATGTTATTTGATCTTTCCTGTGGCTGCCAATAGTGTTAAGTACAGAGGTCTGGCCAAACTAGCCCACATTATTGAGCCATTTGCCAATCAATGAAGTGCAGAGGGTTAGCTGTCCACCACCCCCCCCCCCCCCAAAACCCTAGTTATTGCCAATGGCCCATCAGAAGTGGGGGATTGATGGGGGGTGAGTAATCTGTGAAGGGGAGCCTCTACTTTTCTGTGCAAATACTTTCCAGCCTCCAATTTTAGACAATGCTCTTGTTCCAAGATGTTGATTGTCTAATCTGCTTGCAATGTTTAGGTGCAAAGTGACTAATTTTTTTTTCTTGTTTCACTCCACAGTTCCCTTCCACGCCACAGGAATGGCAGACTGTGGCCTCCCACTTTGCCAGCCGTTGGGACTTTCCTAACTGCGGAGGAGCAATTGATGGGAAACACGTCCGCATCGTCCCACCGCCCAACTCGGGGTCCTACTATTATAATTATAAAGGGTTTAATAGTGTAGTGATGTTGGCGGTGGTGTCGGCAACATACGAGTTTATGTATGTGGACGTGGGGATGAACGGCCGGATATCGGATGGTGGGGCCATTACGCACACGGAGTTCTACTGGCGTCTCCAAAGTGGCAGTCTGTGCTTGCCACCTCCAGAGGAGAATGCCGAAGGACTCCCCTTCGTCTTTGTCGCAGATGAAGCGTTTGCGTTGACTCCCCATGTGATGAGGCCGTTCCCGATGAGGACCCTCACCCCGGACCAGAGGGTCTTCAACTACAGGCTGTCCAGAGCCAGAAGAGTTGTGGAGAACGCTTTTGGCATCCTGGCCAGCCGCTTCCGCCTGTTCCTGACGGCATTTAACTTGGCGGAATACAAACTGAACCACATAGTTCTTGCCTGTTGCATATTGCACAACTTCCTCAAAAGACATAACAGGAACTATGTGGTGCCCGTTGGCCCAGATGTGGAGGGCCCTCCAAATGCGAACTCACAGCCCTTCGAGTGGCACGTCCAGGCTTGCCCCCTCTAAATGCCCGTGTGGTCCGGGACCAATATATGCAGTACTTTGTGGGTAGGGGGGCCATTGCTCTGCCTGACGATGTGTGAGAGGCATTTTTTAATAAATCTGATATTTTAACCAACCTATGATTTCATGTCATTTCAGTCTTCTTTTTAGCTTATTTTACTTTGAAATTTTTTCCCTTTGCCTTCGACAGTGGGAATGCACTTTCTGGGCAAAAGGAGGTAACAGTCTCTTCTTCCCAAAAAGATCATTCTCATGTTGTGTGTTTGCTACCTAATCTTTGGTCTAGAGAAGGTTTGTACTGCATAACTGACACCCAAAATACTCCTTTTCATCACCAGGTCTGACATGTGTGTATTCTCCAAAATGCTGTGCTCCGTGTTTTCGTACAAAGCACTGTGGGTGTCATTTACATAAGTCAAATCCGCTATGCTCTACAAGTGCATTGAAAAAGTTCCCCGGGAAAGAAAATTGGAGTGCAAAGTGGATTTGCCTTTAGTAAATAACACCCATTGCCCCCCATATCCTTTTCATTTTACATACATAATGCATTGTGTTTTTTAAATAAGGAAGCCACACATTTAGAAAAAAAAAAGTTTACTTGGAAAACATTCCCAAGTGCGTTTACAATCTTCACGCCCAAACTGACAACATCTTGGTTATTTACAACATTGTTTACAAACATTCCGCAATTGGTAAAACCAGGCATGGAGCAAAACAGAACCTAGGAACTTGGAAAGTTCAACTTTGTAAAGTGAAGACAAGATCAGACCTGACTATATGTTCAAAGTGTGTTTGATCTTGCCTTCATCACATGGGGGGGTCACCCCCGAAAAGTGGAAATTTGGAACATGCACACAATTTGGGTCTGAAAATGGTCATTAGATGGGAAAACACATGCCTAGAAGCTTCAAAAGTGCCATTTTCCATCATGGGGATGAATGGACGTTTTTGGGGGTGCAACCCCTTCACCACAACCACTTTCGTAGTTCGTAAAGTGTTTGCACCCCCAAAAAAACGTTGCCATTCATCCACCATGGTGGGAGCTAGCACATGTGGACACAATGTGTGCATGTTCCAAATTTCAGACAGTTTTTAAGTTGCAAATGTGTTCTGAAGCTGGCACAAATGTGTGTTAATTACTTGGTGCGTTTTCATATTTTTCCTAAAACATCAATGATGTTCTTCAATTTTTATGAACATCATTGATGTTTTGCTTTATGTAATCTAGATCTCTATTGCAGACCATTATCTCTCCGATGAGTACGTGGGCACTCTCTGTGGTAAAGTGCGATTTTTCTTCCACAACATCCACGTCACCTAAAAACCACAAACAAACAAAAATGGGGTGTTGGAAATGAGGCAGCCATACATTGATTAGCTTACCAGTAGCTGTGTTCTCCCACACTCACCTGTTGTGGTGACAATTTCTCCAAGTTCGATGATCTCTCCTTCCTCCTCCTCCTCCTCCTCTGCTTCTGCTCTTTCCCCTTTTTTGGTAGGTGTTGGTTTGGGGGTTTCCTCAGACGGCCCAAGTTTTCGCTCCCCTATGAGAATGTCCAAAAGGAAGATTTAGCAACACAAGCTATTGAGGGCAGAAATAGGAAATGACAAACATTGCTTGAAAGTGACGGACACTATTTTAGTTTGGCCAGTTACAAATGTCAACTACATGAATGTAGTCACTTTGTAAAGGTGCTAAACTGACTAGCTTTTTGGTAGAAGTTTGTGTGATGGAGACCCCCCTCTAGTATCCACTGGAGCACATGTGTGGAAAAGCATAATAAAAAGGGGGTTTGGGTGTCCCAGCACTAGTGCTCTAGAGTCCAGATGGGTAAACAGCTACTGAGTGACCTCTCCTTTACATTGAATAAATTGGCTTTACATTCTTGATGACATTTCTAGTGAGAACAAACTTCCTTTCCCAAAAAAAAAACACCAAACATCGTATTATAAGTGGCCGAACGATCGAGGTTGCGTACGATCGAATGCACACACACACGACCATGACAGTGGCAGAAAGATCGAGGCTGAGTACGATCGAATGCACAGACGAACCTGAAAGTGGCCATTTTGGAATGTACAACTTTGTAAAAATCAAACACAATGGAGCAGTATGCAAGCAAGAAATCAAACACAAAACACAACTACTTACTTTTTTGAAGAATTCTCTGATCTTTCTGTACTGATCGGCCTCCCTCAGTTTCAGGTCTGACCAGCGTTTCCTGAGTTGCTCCTTGGATCGTTGTACCCCAAAATTATTGTACAGCCTTCTCACAACTTTAGACATGATCTTGGCCTTGCGGACATTGGGGTTGAGGTAAGGCCCATACTTCCCATCATAGTCGCTCCTCTTTAATATGTCCACCATCTCCAACATTTCGCCAAATTACATATTGGAGGCCTTGAATTTCAGGTTCCGGGATCGGGACGTTTCTGCCTCCGGACTTTCCTCGTCCTCCTCCTCGTTGGTGGGATATTTGGGGCGCACCTGCTGTGTCCCCGCCATGTGCTCTCCCCACTACGCCGTAAAGAGAAGGGGTGGGGAATAGACGAGAAAGATCGTCAGGGGCGGGCGGAGTTTGACGCATGCGCAGTGTATATAAAACGTCACACGCCTGTGTCGTAGCCACGATCTGGGAGACGAGGGGAGAGAAAGCTCACGCACGAGACGATCGCTACAAACGAAGGTACAATTTGACGTTGGTACATAACTAGCCTAGACTGATTAGAACTTGAGGGTTCTTTATGGAGAAGATTAGGAGAGTTTAGGCTGACATTATTTATAGTGTTTTGTGTGGTGTTGTGTCTTGCAGAGGTGATGGAAGCCTTCTACAACGTGAGCTTTCTCCCACACTTCATTGATAAATACAGGCAATTCCCCCTCTTATGGCAGGCAAAACACAGGGATTATAGCAACAGACCAAAGAGGTACGCAGCCCTGCTGAAACTGGTGGCATTTGTAAAGCTACCCTGCCCATGGCAACCGTCGCAAACTTAAAAATGAAGATCACCAACATGAAGACTACGTATTTCCGGGAGCGCAATAAGGTCCTGAAGTCACAAGCATCTGGAGCTGCAGCAGATGAGGTCCATGTCCCCAAGCTCTGGTACTATGAGAGGCTCCACTTTCTCAAAGACCAGGCTACTGTCAGGAAGTCACTCTCGACTCTTCCTTGCACGCGTCCTTCCACGCAGGCCACCCTTGATGAGGATTCCGAGGACCAACCTGGGCCTTCCAGTCAGGAATATGTGCAGGTGCCCAGCTTGTTTCAGGTATAGTAGTTTTGGAACCAGTTTGTTGAATAATGAATGATGTTCAGTTAATTCAGGATCCCCAATTGCTTATTTCCTAACGTGTTTGACATATCAACAGACAGTGGTGTTGGAGACATTTGGGGCCAGAATCTAAACTGCAGGGCTGAGAATTGTATGGTTTTGTATTTGAAAACATTTTGCAACAGTCACTAGATGAGAATTGTGTGTGTTTGATGAACAAATAACTGAAACTATGTCCCTTTTTCATACACAGGAAGACCTCAGCCAGGAGGTGGCTGTGGAAGGTGGCAGTCAGGAGGAGGCAGGGGGTTAGTGGCAGCCAAGAGGGGGGTAGTGGCAGCCAAGGGGGGCTAGGCCTCGGAGCCTGTCTGACACCCAAATCCCTCCCCTCCGCCTTCCGTACAGAAGGGCGAGAAGGGGGGGTTAGGCGGCAGAGTCAGCGCTCCAGATGATAAGAGATGCTTCAGACTCCCTACATGCCACACCCACCTACGAGGAGACCTTTGGCTCCGTGGTTGTCACGTAAATTTACGGGTATGGAGGTGAGGCAACGCAGCATGTGTGAGGAGGTCATCCTCAAAATACTAAATGAGGGGATGGCTGGGGAGATGACTCCCCTCACACATGTTTGCGATAGTGACCTTGCTCCGCCTCCTCCTCCTCCTTCTGCCACCCCACCAGCACGACAGCCACGGCGTGGAAGGAAGCGTGGAAGGAAGACAAGAGAGTGACAACCTGGATTCAGTCTGGTCTGAGAGAAGATGGAGCCTCTCGTAGTACCAGAGCCTGGGGACCTAGATGGCATCTGCTGCAGTTCCGGATGTTTTGGACTTCAGGACCAGATTGCGCTCCCTTATTATTTAGATAGGTAGTCTTCATGCCCCCAATTGTTTAAGCTTGTAAAATGATGGTTGCCATGGGTGTCCAAGGCTTTGCAAATTCCCCAAGTTTCACCATGGCTGCGTTCCTCTTTGGTTGTTGCTGAGACCTAAATAAATGTTTTTTTGATTTGAAATAATCAGTGACTATTGTGTTTTACTTTTCTACAATGACAGTTTTTCTTTGAGTAGGCAGGTACATTTCACTAATCCTAAAGAGAATTAACAAGGGGCACCAACAACCAACAAACTCCTAGTAAATTTAAGCAAGAAATACAAATGTTAATAATGTGGTTTTGCTAAGTTGAGACATACAACCCCCCTCCAAAAAAAAAAAAAAAAAATTCTCCTTCAAATATGTATTCAGAAAAAAAAAAAAAAAAAAAAAAATCATGGTAAAAAGATAACAAAGATTGTTTTACGATCTGAGTAAAAATAAACATGTAGTGTATAAATGCTGCAAAGTAATAAAGAAGTAAGTTTGTGAGAAGTGCGGGTGAATAGGAGCAGCTAAAAGATGTCATTCTTGTTGCATTGTAAAGAAAAAGAGAATGCGCTGCATTAAAGACATTTTAACATTGCAGCGTGACGAATGTGCTGTGTCGATTAGGAAAGGTAGTTTTACCTGACCGAGCGCTTCCGTCACAGAATTTCTTCTGAGCATGCGTAGCACTTTGTCCGTCGGACAACCGTACACACGATCGGATTTGGTGTGATCGGGCCGTGTTGTCGGCAAATCTTTCCAGCAGGAGATAAGACTTTGTCCGTCGGACAATCCGACGTACACTGTCCGATGGTGCATACACACGGTCTGATTTTTCAACAACATTGTCCGATCGGACAGAATCCATGAAAAAGTCCGACCGTGTGTATGGGGCTTTAGAATGAGTACAGACTGCCAGTTGGCATTGCTTGAAGCCCAACTGCAGGGAACGTAAAAAGTATCCCTTGCAGTGGTACTGCACCTGCACTGCAAGGGTTAATTACTCATTTAGGTCTAGAAGACATGAAAAAAAGATCTACTTACCTAAACCTGTGCTTCTTTGTGCTGTTACCCCAGTCCTTGCAACATTATCTCCTCCATACTACAGCACTCTTTTAAGTCTTGATCTGCAAGGGAGAATTGTCAAATTTACTGGAGTTGGGCTTTAATAATTTAAGGTTGGGGTTGATTGCCCCAATTAGGGACAGAGAGAACTTAAATTAGCTTCTGAAAGTGTTTAAATTCCAAAATGCTGGAAGAAGAATTAGTTCAGCGTTTGCTCTTAAATAACTATAGACTCAATTCACAATGCTAACACACCAGGAAAGGTATACTTTTTAAAAAAAAGTGAGTTTTTTTTTTTTTTTTTTTTTGAGTCCAATGAGATTTGAAAATTACAGTCCGGTGGCTAAATCAGACAGCTATATCCTTGTGTTAAAGTAAAGCTTTGGGCAAAATAAAAAATGATATATATTTATATCACATACATTATAGACAATGGGGTTGATTTACTGAAGGCAAATCCACTCTGCACTTGAAAGTGCACTTGGACATACATTCCCTGTAGATCTGAGGGGAAGATCTGGAATCAGGGGAAGCTCTGTTGATTTTATCATCCAATCATGTACAAGCAGATTCGGATCTGAAGCACATTCCGATTTCTGTAAATATATTTAAAACATCTGTGTTAATAGTGAAGAAAATGACTGCTGTAGCTGCTTTAAAAATGTTAGCTGCAGTTAAGCTCCAATTTGTTTTTAACTTATGTAGCACTAACCCCCGAAGGAGCTGCTGGTTATTTTTGGGCTTACCGTTACCTTCTTGACCTCGTGTGCGTCTAGGCGTTTCCCGAGGTAAATGGCCCAACGAACTGCAGAGACTGACACTGGATCCACTTTAGGGATTTTTATTTGCAAAACATTGAACAGAACACAGTCTCTCAGTAGGGAATAGAGGGTATGGGTAGGAAAGCTCAGGTACTCTTGGAACTGCTGACACTTAAATGTATCTCTCTATGCAATCCAGGGAATAGCCATTCGCAACTGGATATTACAACTATCGGATAAATCCCCTTTTGGTGAATTTAGCAACCGACAGATGATTCAGATAAAGCAAAGTCTCTGCCACAGACTTGGTTGTAGAACTTTAGAATGAAAAGTATCTGCCACAGACTTGGTTGAAACTGAAGGATGAAATTATAGAACTCTCACACGGTACCAGTATCTTGCAGCCGGTCTGGCAATACCGTATGAGTGTGGATTCACCTGGTGTCCTTTCCAGCTTAGCTTCCAGGCTCTTGCTGAGCAGCCAGCCTTGTGCATGGCCCTCTTCTGAAGAGTCCACCCCTGGTTGCGTTTTCAGTTGCTGGGCCTCTCCAAAACCGAGACGGCACCGAACCACCTTGGAACCCTCCTTCCAGGTACTGTGCCTCGAGACTCAGAAATGGATGGATCCGCACCCCAAGCCATGAGGGCCTCTGGGGGCTGGTCAGGAGGACCAGGACCAGGCAGCCAGAAAAATCCTCTGGACCGGAACCCCGAATCACGTGACCTCAGTACCCTTTACCAGAATACACAGCGAGACAACGCACCCACTGATTGGTTCCGAGAAAGATTGGCACCCAATGCATCCAACCGGACTGTGTTCCAATGCCTGCCAAAGGTGACACCCACACCTATAGCCAAGCAGAACAAAATACAGTCCAGCCAAACTGATACTGAGACCATAATTTACTACAATTAACCCTAAAACCCAACTATGGTCTTAGGAACATTTAAATTGACAAAAACATAGCGTGTGCTCTTCAGGAGCCCGGCGCTACACTTATATTAAATCTACTACTCCATCTAATGCTATCCTCTACATAGGTGGACAATGATGCTGTCCAAGGGTGACTATGCTGTCCTTCCATAGATACAGTGGAGAAGTGAGTATTGTAATGATTGTGCGCATTGGGCCCACGGAAAGCTGTATGCGACATCCATTTTGTTCATGTCTCAGCTCATCTCAGCCATGTTGTCCTCTAATGGGCATAAGCACAGTGACCTTTTCCTCTCTCCTTTCCCCCAATACACATTTCAGGGCCCATAAAACTGTCAGGCTTAACTGCTTGAGTGACAAGAGATTTAACAGACTATGGGGGTTATTTACTAAAGGCAAATCCACTTTGCACTGCAAGTGCACTTGGAAGTAAAGTCACTGTAGATCCAAGGGGGACATGCAAGGAAAATAAAAAAACAGCATTTTAGCTTGCACATGATTGGATGATAAAATCAGCAGAGCTTCCACTCATTTCAGTTCTACCCCTTAGATTTGGAGCGACTGCACTTTCAAGTGCACTTGCAGTGCAAAGTGTATTTACCTTTCGTAAATAACCCCCACTGGGTCATAACTAACTTGGAATCCTAGAATACACATATCTGTCTGGTTTACTGACAACTCCCTCCCAAGTAGTGTTTTTTATTTGAGGGGGCCAACCCCCCACAGCATGCATGCTGTTAATAAAGCAGGCCTTGCATTTTCATGCAGGCTCCGCTTTAGCTTTTATTAGACAACTATAAAAACCCATAATATAAGGAATAAAAGAAAGTCACAAAAAACTGCTAGGTGTGTGACCTTATAGGGCAATGTAGGACAAGTGCATAGATATGATACAATAATCATAGAAGATTTGTACAATTACCTTCATTATAAGGAGATAAATACAGCATCTCAACAAACAGCAGATCTATTTTTAGCTAATGGGTTTGCTACATGGGTTCAGTGCATCCCTGCTGTTTTTTATCTATTAGTGTTTCCCACGAAAGGCCAATCTTATAGTATAAGTATACATCAAGCTGTCTTCTATCTTTTTTAAGCTCCACTCTAACTGAACTGGTAAATGGATTATTTAACCAGTCCACGTCCATTCCCATTTTCTTTTATAGGATAGGCCACTTCCTACCCACACTCTGGACAAATGAAGGTCCCCTACCTATATACAACTGAACCTTGCTGGATTGGTTTACCCAAGAATTGGTGATGCTCGGCAAAAAATATATTAACTGAAAATTGACACAATTCACTGCAAATGTAGCTGCATTAAAGCTGAACTCTAGGCAAACTAAATATGTATATATATATATATATATATATATATATATGTATATATATATACATACAGTAAATCCAGCCTCCCAATTGTGCTCCTGTCATGTCACTCTGTCACAGGCTTCTGATGGAGACTTTAAATTGACTTTTTAACATACTGTAAATTACACAAGCCCACTAGCATGGCCCACTGTTTTCCCCATCAAAATTCTGCCCTGAGAAATGCCAAGCTGCCATTGCTAGAATGCATGCATGCAGACAGGAAGTGTCTGAATGAGGCAGCGAGATGTAATTCAGGATGAATAAAAGGTGAAAACAAGTATTTTATTTAAAACATGGAATTTTTTTTATTATACACAATGCTTTACCAAACTAGATAGGGTTCATATTTTAGGCTGCTGTTAGTGAAAGTTAGTCTGTTTTTCTACTGCTTGTTAGCTACAGCAGGCACACATGGCAGACAAATCTGATTTGTGCCTGTGTACAAGCAATTTTACGATGCTTGTGGTCTGTTGAGACTATTTTACCCTTTTGAGACCAATCACTGAATTTGCCCTTTGTTCTTTGTGATTTTCCAACATGGGCACACAAAAATTCTGTTCATTTTGTATTATATGTGCAAGTAGGATTTAGGTGTGTATCAGCTAAGGATATATGAATGAATAATATGCTCAACATATTGTGAGACTAACCAAGAAAGAGAATGCAGTTTTGTGGATCTTCACTAAAAGAAAAGACCATCTCTGTTTCACAAATATTAATAGTATTTGCTAAAGGATGACCACATCTTTTACCTTCATTTCTGCATAAACTGTTATTACTGGCACGGACATCAGGTCTATTTATTCAGAATACAACCTCCCTTTTTGACATACTTTCTATGCATCCACTGATTTAACTTTCTGCCTGTAGTTCTATCTGGGATTAAATCTGGCTCTAAACATGTTTCTTCTTTCCCACTGCACAAATACTAGTTTACAGGGTATTTTTTATCCTTATTTTTGCAGCCTTGAAGGTAAGTGCATGGATTTCTACATCTTGATCTTTAATTTGATATGACACAATTATTTCAAATCCAAAATGTGATTTAATGATAGCAAAAAAGTACCATCCTATCACATCACCATGCACTTTGTGGGATATTGAGTGATTTAATATTATCCCTGTACTTTGTGCCACCTCATTAGTTATGAAAGACAAAGCCTCTAGCATTTGAGAACAGGAATCAGAATATTTAAATTTATGATGTACAAGGTCCTTCGGTGCTTTCGAATGTTTCTTACTAATATAATTTTACATTTGTTTTTTAACATATATATATATATATAAAAATTTGTAACAATATATTATATTTTTGCTGACTTTATATTGACTAAACTAATTGTGAGAAGGTGACACACATAGCAGTTCTCTCTTGCTTATAAATTTACTGACCTACATGGAGGACTAAGACAATAACATTTTGACACTAAGTTAAAGGCACATTTCTGATGTCTGATTTTTTTTTTTTTACCTGAATTACGATTACATGCTGCAACCCTTAAGCACATTACATTAACATGCTTCAGCGAGTGCAACAGCATTTGCTGCGTCTGTACACATATGTATTACTTACTCTTTATGACCTTGACTTCTTTACATAACATTTGCTTCTTTGCATTTGAATAAAAAGTGAATAAAAGCTTTAATTGTATTTCTTTGTTGTTAACAAGAGATGTTCTTAACACTTATTTATTAAATACTTTAAGCAACAAAAATAGACAGATAGACAGATAGATAGAAAGATAGATAGATATGCACCAAGAATTAGGCCAGCATTAATATATCATACAGTCAGAATTCCAGACGATATCTTTCAGTCCAAATAAGCACTTGTAGCTGTGCCAGCTCCCGAGCTCCAGGCCCGAGGTCACCCACCCCCCCACCCCCCAGAATTGGGGTCCCTCAAGGGCCACCACAACCTAACACGCCATCATCTTAGTTCTTTCACCCGACAACTCCTCCCACAACAGGCTGACCATGGGTATTATATAGGAGGCCTGCCCCCTGCCAATCCTAGTTGGGGATTGGTCAGGACTCCCAAATACACCCCATGTCACTTCAGCACTCTGCCCTTCCTCTTTTCCAGGACCCTTTCACTGGAAACAGAGGAAGCGCCCAAGAGCTGAGGCACATGTCAGTTACCTGCTGCTACATTTACCAATCACCAGCCCCCAGATTAAAAACAAACAGGCCTAAATCACAGCTAGGCCTGCCTAAATTTACCTGCACTGGCAGTAAAAACACAAACACTACTCTAGCACCTACCTACCTAAGGTAGAGGGTGCTACACTCACCCCCCACCAGAATACAGCATGTCCCCAGCCTAGGAATAAAATAGAAAAATGACTCCTGGGCAGAGGAGCAAGGGCATCTCATGTAATAAATTGGATGGGGAAGGGAAACAACTTGGACAGGGCTAGTATATACACTGTACATCACCAATATACAACCCTAGCTATAGGTCTCTGCCGCTAGACACATGAAACACTTTTAAACCAGAGCATTTCTCCCGCAGGAAAAATACTCTGCTCATAAATTTCTTGTCCTCTGGAATGATGGAGAGGGACAGCCATCCCATCCCTGAAGATCCTAAAAGAAGACATAACTCATAACATTTTACACTTACATGCTACCTGTATACTGTACATCACCACTGAAAGGGGGTTATGATCCTTCCAGCAGAGAAAATCAAAGCAACATCACCACATATATTTCCTGCTTGTTTTGTTCAGTCAGAAGGGAACTACTATCCTAAAAACAGAACAACAAAACATATATGTACAATTTGTAAATAGTCCTTCTTTTGCTCCTGATAGGAGGGGCCCTCCTCAGACAACAGGCTCCAAAAGAGATAGGTAGGAACAGTACACCCAAAGTGTCCATGATTAGACAGTCCCTCTATCAGGCACGCTGGGTGGCAGGCATAAGCTGTTCCTGCAAGAAAAATGTCAGAAAGGAAAACCACACACAACTCCCAACTTCCCTACAGTCCTTATGGCTGCTTCTATGGTGGCTGTACAGCACAACAGTCCTCCTCACACATAGAAGCAGGGATCCGGCAATCTCCTCCTGCTATCCCCTTTCTCCCTGACAGAGGCCGAATGGCTCCTGGTAGGCCGACCCGCCTTTACAACCAAGACTCGGTCCCTGTAAATGGCACGTCCCAGCTTCCATTCCTCCCGAATGTCAATAAACTGGGCCCAGGCATCACTCTCTGGCACCCGCAAAGCTTTTGGGATGTGCAGAAAATCCCAGATAAGGTCATCCTCCCACTCTCTCCTGGAGTTCTCCACAATGTCCATTATCTGGGAGGGGACATATGTATAGTCTAGACCCCACTCCAGAGCAACCCTTCTCTGTATCTCCCTCTGGAAGCGGGAGGACCTTGGCAATTCTTTAGGCTTCCCCTTCCCTAGCAAGACACATGTATCTCAGGATCTCACCACCCACTGCCTGTAGGTGGGCGCTCTGGTCTGGGTAGTGGAGGGTCGGCTTAGAAAAAGTTTGTTGCAATGGACAGGGGTCCATACTGTGGGCTGAGTATCTTCTCCTGCCTCTGATTGGGTCTCTGTGGGATGGGAACCTCCTGTTTCCCGCTCCTCCTCTTCTGAACTTTCCTCAGGGGATGACCACTCAAATAGTCCCTCCAAAGACCCAAACTTTTCCAGTATTCTGGGGGAACCCCAAGTTATGACCGCCCCTCGCTTACTTCATCCAGCTCACCTGGAGGCACACCTCCCTCTAGCATGGGCTCTTTCCAGAGAGGCATAGCAAGGGACTTAGAGCTTTCGGGTTCTTCAGGGATGTCACCTGGCTCCTGCACACTGGCACATGCAGTCGCCAGGCCCCTGGCCACATATGTCCTTTATTTTCATGGAGGGGTCGCCGGGCTGCAACACCTCTCCGCCTCTGGCTTGTGATTTTTGGCCCTCTCCAGCCTTCCGAATCTCCCGCAGCTGCGGTGTACAAAGTCCTGAAAGCAGGTTAACATTATAGTAATGCGGCTCCTGCTGGACGGGCCCTAGTCTGGTAAGTGGCTCCCCACAATGGCCACAATGGCCACACCAGGCCCAGCAGTCACTCCCGCATTCAGGGTAGAGAAACACAGCCATTCCGCTCCATCAATCACCCCCAAGGCGAGCCCTCCGCGTAACTCCAGTCGAACGCCAGTATCCACCAGCACCCGCTCCTGCACAAGAGGTAACCACTGCAATGTGGGCATCCCCCCATTATTCTCAGCCCTCCAACTCCCCATCAGCTCGGTGCCTGGGAAACTGATAAGCAGGTTCCAGTCTGATCGCACTGCGTTAACCTCTGGTGGAACATACTGGAGTTGGCAGGCACGCTGATGCAAGCAGGTTTTGCCCAGACACGTTGCTCGGTGCGGACTGCACCACAGTAACTAGAGACTGATAGCAGGTGTATTGTCCAGTAGTTGCCTATGGCAACAATAAAATCAACAACCCATGCCTCCCGCCCGCAGGCACCCCCAGGCTGCTTCCTATCACCCAAGGTAACAGTAGGCATCCTCACACACACTTTACTGTTTGCAAGCAGGAGTTTGGAGTAAAGTTCAAGTTTCCTGTAATTCAGTGGGAAATGTCTATGCCGAACAGAGCGATGGACATATTTAAAATCCATGGGTGCGATTGCCCGCCGTGGTTGCCACAGCCAATGGCACATATTTTACAGTCACTGAATTGCAGGATGGGTACAAGTGTCCACCCCAACATAAGTTGGGGTGACTGGGTAGCAGGAACAACAATATAGACAATCCTTGATGGTTGCTATTGACAACGGCACTTGTAAAAGCTGAATTGCAGGCAAACACACAGTCCTTTTTCCTAGTTGAATGCTCTATGCATGGTTTTTCGATGGACCCAGAGAAACTTTCGGCAGTTCTACAGTGGCCCCGACCCGTGGGTTTACGTCCATTGCAAAGTTTCTTGGCTTTGCCACTTATTATCTGAAGTTTATTCGTAACTTCTCGTCTCTAGTCAAACCCCTGACCGATATGACCAGAAAGGACAGTAACCCACAGAATTGGTCTCCGGTTTCCATTAATGCCTTTGAGAGTCTCAAGGCTGCCTTTGTTTCTGCTCCTGTGTTGGTACATCCTGATCCTAGGGTACCTCTCATCCTTGAGGATGATGCTTCTGAGACTGGAGTAGGTGCCCTGCTGTCTCAACATCCTACCTGAGAGCACTATGTATCCTTGTGGCTACTTTTCCAAGAAACTGTCTCCTGCAGAATGCAATTATGAGATTGGGGACAGAGAGTTGTTAGCGATCATTTTAGCCCTTTAAGAATGGAGGCATCTCCTCGAAGGTACCACTGTGCCAGTTCTTATTCTGACTGACCATAAGAATCTCACTTTCCTGTCTGAGGCTAAACGCCTCTCTCCCAGAAGGGAACAATGGGCTCTTTTCTTGTCAAGCTTCAATTACATCATTTCATTCTTACCCGGTACTAAGAATGTAAGGGCTGTTGCATTGTCGCAACAGGTTTCCTCCGCTTCCAAGATGGAGTCAGTTCCTGTTCCCGTGATTCCTCCTGATCATATTCTGGCTACTGTTCGTACCAGTCTCACTTCACCTTTGGGTGACAAAATTCTTGCTGCTCAGATCCATTCTCCTCCTGACTCGTGCTCCAGACTTACCATTCTTTTAAGGCTGCTGGCCACCCAGGGAAGAATCAACTCATTTGGGCTATTTCCCAACAATTCTGGTGGCCTAGTCTATGTGCTGATGTAGCTGCCTTCATAGCTGCTTGTTCTGTGTGTGCTCAAAGTAAGACACCATGACACCTTCCAGTGGGCCTCCTACAACCCATACCCAATATATAGAGGCCTTGGACCCACCTGTCTATGGATTTCATTGTGGAGTTACCCAACTCTCAGGGCAACACAGTTATCCTTATGGTGGTTGACCGGTTCTTGAAAATGTCTCATTGTATTCCTTTTAAGAAGTTGCCCCCATCCAAAGAACTGGCTTCCATTTTTGCTCGGGAGACCTTTTTCGCTTACATGGGCTTCCCAAGGTTATCATCTCGGACAGGGGTAGCCAGTTTGTGTCCAGGTTTTGGCAAGCCTTTTGTGCACAGTTGGGAATTCAGATTTCCTTCTCCTCTGCGTATCACCCGCAGTCTAATGGGGCCACAGAACGAGCCAGCCAGTCTTTGAAGCAGTCACATTTATGACCACCATAACAACTGGTTAGCCCTCTTACCTTGGGTGGAGTTTGCTCACAATAGTGCCGTCATTACAGCTTCCAAATTGTCCCCATTCATGGTGAAATATGGTTTCCAACCATCCATGTTGCCCGACTCATTTGTTCCTCAGAGCATTCCTGCATTGGAGGAGCATCTCTGTGGTCTTCGTTCCACTTGGATACAGGTTCAAGAGTCCTTGCAACGTGACAATGATAGGTACAGACTCCATATTGACCTCAGACTACCAAGTTGGGGACAGGGCCTGGCTGTCATCTCTCAACTTCTGACTCCTTGTTCCCTCATTAAAACTGGCACAACAGTTTATTGGGCTTTTTCTGAATTCTCCGTAGGATCAACCCAGTGGTTACGCTTTAGACCTTCCTTTTAATATGCATATTTCAAATGTATTTCATGTCTCCTTATTAAAAACTTTGGTATGCAACCGCTTCACCACCTCGATATCACGTCCTCACACTGTTCAGGTTGAGAACCATGAGGAGTATCAGATACAATCTATCATTGATTCCCGTAGGTTCCGTGGGCGCATACAGTACCTGATTCATTGGAAAGGGTACGGAATGTACATGCTCCTGTCCTTCGAGCTTTCCCTGGGGAAAAGAAAATCAGTCGGACAAGGTATTTTTACTTTTTAACAAGCCTTTTCTTTAAGCCTGGTAAGACAGAAGTAGCTTTTGTTGCCAATCAAGATTAGCCTGTTTCTTTTTTAGGCTACAAAAAGCCCCTCAGTGTGACTGCCAGCTTATGTTTAAGGAAACCCTTAGACCCCTTTCACACCAAGATGTTTTTCAGGCGCTTTTGGGCTAAAAATAGCGCCTGTAAAGCGCCTGAATATCATCTCCCCTGCAGTCTCAGTGTGAAAGCCAAAGTGCTTTCCAACTAAGGCGATGCACTGGCAGGACGTTAAAAAAAACTGCTGCAAGCAGCATCTTTGGAGCGGTGAAGGAGCAGTTTATACACCACTCCTAAACCGCTCCTGCCTATTGAAATGAATGGGCAGCGCCACTTTGCCGGTGAGACATTTTCGAGAACCGGTCAACCGCTCCTTTGCGGATGGCTTTAACCCTTTATCGGCTGCTAGGGGGGGTTAAAAGGCGCTTTACTGTCGACGCCACGATGCCCTAGTGTGAAAGCAACCTAAGGCCCATTTCACACTGAGGCGCTTCTAAACTGCCATTAAAACCTGAACCCCAAGCGAATTTGATCATTTTGGCTTGAAAGTGTCGTAAGTGGGCCTTATCTAATGGGATAGGGAGGGACCTAAAGAAATATAGGATGCAAGGGAGTAGCGTCATTTTTATTGCATTGATTCTACCCAGCCAAGAAAGAGAAGATTGCGACACCTGGAGAGATCTGCCTATAATTTTTTAAAGAGAGTGGGGTAGTCGGTCTGGTAAATGTGTTCAACCTTGGCAGTCAAATTGACCCCTAGGTAAGTGATCAAGATATCACTCCAGGAGGATTGGAAGTCCTCCTTGAGTCTGTTAAGCAAAGGTGTTGGGATATTAATGTTCAGAGCCTGGGATTTATCATAGTTGACTAGGAGACCGGAGTTTTTCCCCAAATTGTTCAAGAGTCGGCATATGTTTGGGATAAGAAGGTATCTAGAGCTAGGAACATAGGAACAGAGCTAGGAACATTTAAATAAAGAACCTCAATACCCTCTGTTTACTAATTCATTTAGTGGAACCTAAAATAAAGTTAATGGTTTAATGTCTTTTTTGCTCTGCAGTGGGACCTCCTCTTTCTGTGCTGTTTATGGGGAAAACAAAACTTCTGTTATACAAAGTATTATGGTAATTTTTTTTATATTTTTGGAAAAAATAATAATTAGGTTGAAAGGAAAGCAGTCACAGCTATTTTTTTAGTAATATTATTACAAAGAAAAGTCTGTCGTTACTGACAATATATAACTTTAGTATCTGGTATCTTTCACACTGTAAGCCAAATGTAAAACACACTTACATTTAATGAATGACCACGGCTGGCTGGCAGTTATCCAAAACATGTAAATCAGACTTCATTTTAAAAGCTTAAAGCTGTGCTTCTCACCAAACTATATTTATTTTCATGTGCTGCAATATTTAAAAATAATTGTCCAATTTATTCAGACAATGATGTAAACTGAGGATTACAAGAAGAGATGTCGCTCTAAATAGTAAGCAGATAAAAGGCAGGAGATTTATTCACGCACAGTTACTGTCATATTAGGGAGAATGTATGCTACTATATAAAATGTACTTGGAAAAGAAACAAAAGTATTTATAACTGAAGTTTATATTCACTGCATTTGTTATATAAATATACATATAAATCACATTATTTAATTTTAATTTATAAAAATTTCTATGTATTTACATTTTTCCCATCTTAAGTGGTCTTTAGTTCATGATTCAAATCTTCACCTGTTCTTGACATTTACCATTACAGATTACATTTCTGGACCAGTGTAGGGAACGTGACTCCAAATCTGAAGGTACAATTAAGGACTGCACTATAATACATAAACACAATTTAATCATAAAATAATTTGTTAATGCGCATTAATTAAAATAAAGACTTTATGGCATTACATAATCTATAACGCATGCTTCTAACTTTGATTTCATTGGTTACCATTGGTTGAAAATTTAGGATGATACCATTCCAAAGGTCAGAGATGCAGATTCCCTAATGAAGACAATACGTTTTCAAGGCAGAAACTGTATCTTTCTTATGAGGCCTTCTGACCATATGCAAAAGATTTTTTTTTTTTTAGGGCTAGTGCCTTTTTTTTATAGGAAATACATGATCATTTTCACTGTAATTTAAGAAGCTGGCTAGTCACACAACTCTAATGAGGCATCAGAGCCAGTGACTTATTCCTGATGAGATAGTTGAGTGAGAAGTTTCCATTAGGCAAAATAAGCTGCAGAACAAGTTCATGTGCTGTGCTGCATCCTCAGATAGCTCATAGTGCTCTGGAAACCCTTTGTCATGTATGAAATATTTAAAAACTGTATATAGATAGTAAGTGTATAAAAAAACAGTAAAAAAAAAAAAACATATAAACTTTGTAAACATATAATTTGAATAAAATAGACTCAAATCATTATAGTTTTAGTTAACTGCTTGCCGACCGCCCAACGTGCTGCGGGGCGGCAGCCCCAACAGGCAGCATCACATATCTGTATGTCTTTTCCACCTCCAGGTTTGTGGCGCGCACACGTCCCACCAGTGACCCCCTACTGCTGTGATTGGACACAGTGGGAGCCAATCAGTGGGTCCGGTGGTCCCAATGTCTGCCATGACCAACTGATCGTTCCTGATATTGGCAGAAGGACGGTCTGTCTATGTAAACAGGGCAGATCACTGTTTGGTGAGAAGGGGAGGTAGAGATCCTGTGTTTCTGCTAAGCATGGATCTCTGTCTTCCCACAGTGCAAGCACCCCCCCCCCCCCCCAAACACAGTTAGCAATCACTACCTAGGAAAACATTTAACCCTTTGATCGCCCCCTTGATGTTAACCCCTTCACTGCCAGTGTCATTGGTACAGTGACAGTGCATATTTTTTAGCACTGATCACTGTATTGGTGTCACTGGTCCCCAAAAAGTGTCACTTAGTGTCTGCCACAAGGTTGCAGTCACTCTATAAGTCGCTGATCGATGCCATTACTAGTAAAAAAGATTAATAAATAACAATTCCATAAAAATATCCCACAGTTTGTAGACACTATACCTTTGCGCAAAACGATCAATATACACTTATTGGGTTTTTTTTTACCAAAAACCTGTAGCAGAATACATATTGGCCTAAACTGATGAAGAAATTAGATTTTTTTTTTTTACATTTTTTTATTGGGTGTGTTTTATAGCAGAAAGTGAAAAATATTGTGTTTTTTTTCAAAATGGTGAGGTTTTTTTTTTTAAATCGCCGAGATGATCAATTACCACTAAAAGAAAGCTCTATTTGTGGGGGAAAAATGGACAATCAATTTTGTCTCACGACCGCACAATTGTCAGTTAAATAGACGCAATGCTGTATCGCAAAAAATGGCCTGGTCATGAAGGGGGGTAAACCTTCCGGAGCTGAAGTGGTTAATAAAGTAAAACTATAATTGAATTCAAAACATAAATAGCACGTGTACACTGTGTGAATATAAAATTGATGTGTATTGACTATTTTTTTAAGCTTGTTTATTTAAAAGCTTTGTGAATCTATCAGACTTTGCAGTTCTAGTAGGTGGCAGCATACTAAGCAATAACTTTTTTACTACTTTTTATATACTGTATATTTTCACAGCATGATAGAGGGATATTATTTTTTCACTTTGTAATCAGTACTAATATTTGAAGTATCAAGTATTTGAAGTATCTTCTCTATTCTGATAGCCACCCATTTGTGTGTGTGTGGGCACTGGGCCGTTTCTCAAGATTTTAAAGAGGAAGGGAGTTTAAAAAAAAACACATCCTTTTCAAACTCTTTAAAAGCTAGCAAGCCATGCAAAAGATGCACTCTATTACACTTGTGTGCACTTGCTGATCCAGTTTGGTTGGTAAATCGCTCTCATAAGTTCCTTTACCTTTGTTATTTGGTCATTAAATTGTGCAATAAAGTTAAAAGTTAATTAAGCTTTAAAAATAATCAGATACTGTTAAAGAATGGCACTTTACCATCCAAAAATTCAAGGGTTAAATGTGACTACAAAATGTCCCCATATCTTCATTTTGAACTGGCTGCATTACTAATAGCAGGTACTACTGACAAACCCATTCTTAGCTTGGGATGCTATTGAAGCAAGCGTTTCTATAATAGTATCATCCTTTATTGACTGTAATTGACCCATTTAAAGCCATTCAAGCTGACAAAGACCCTCTCAGGCAATCAGTTTGCAAGTATCAGGATTCAAATGAGTTGGCAAATCATTACTGAATCCTGAGGCAACTTAGCAAATATATCTGCTTATACCTCATATATTCTCTAAGTGCTCTCAAAAGGTATTGGTGGCCTGGTAAAAGCACTTTAATGCATTGCTGTTTTTTATGGAGTTTGGTTGTATGTGTATGGATGAATATTATGGCAGTTATGAAACATTTACAATGTTTAATGCCTGAAATAACATTTTGGAGGGGAATGCTAATATGCATGGATAAAGATTTAAGTTAGCAAAAGCTTATATGAAATCATACAATGATGAAGTGTTCTAATTGGATACCATGGCTTATTCTATTTGCACAACTTGTTGTTGCATGTCCTTTGAATGTTGTTCTGTTTTAGATAACAAACAGCAAGTGTACTTTTTCTCTTGGTCTGGCTCTTGATTTTAATTAAATTATATTAGTAATTTTTATATGTGAAATCCATTGAGCAAAGCGCAATGATTTTTTTGCCTTTATTCAGGGGATGTTTGGAAATGTGCATACTCTGAGTCCAAATATGGCATCTTGCGCTCAGACTGCATGTCTGAGGGGAGAAAAACCTGCTGCCACTAGGAGATTTAACCCACATCCAAATTTGGTGTGCTTGCAGACACCAGAGCCTTGCCTGGCTACCATGCATAGAATGAAAAGTGGGTCAAAAAGCCAAAACTGTTACTGTTTGTTATTAACCACTTCAGTCCAAAAATATTTTTGATTTTTTTTTGTTTACAAGTTAAAAAAATTATTTTAGGCCCGAAGATTAGTTAAAACCCTGAAACAGTAGAAAAGGTTCTGAAAGCAGACACCCTAGTGAATAAATAGCGGTAGCTCCAATTTTTACATGACACAATATTAGTGCGACGGTTTATAAAACACAACTTACAGTGAAAAATAAACCAAAGTAAATTTTTGGCTACAAAACACAATTTATTACCAATTTTTGTAAAATGTAAAAGATGTGGTTGCGCTGAGTAAATAGATACCCAACATGTCAAGCTTTAAAGTTGTGTGCACCTGTGAAAAGGCAACAGTTTTTTGTCCCTTATATTTTCCATAGTGATGGTAAAAAAGCTCCTAGAGAAGCTTAGAATTATTGCTCTCACTCTGCCCAGCATATGTAGCACAATTGACATTCCTGTGCATAGGTGCCCCCAACATATGCATTTAGGGTTCATGCATGCAAGCATTTTAAGTACTTGGGTGTAACTTTTAAGTGCTTAGGTGTAACTTTAATTTTTTACACTTTTTTTTGCATTTTTTTTTTTAAACCTTTTTTTTCCCCATTACAAATTCACAAAGTGATTATTGTTTTTGGTGACAGGTTCTCTTCTGAAGCTGGGACTGAAGTGGTTAAAAAACTTTGTAAATTCAGGATGTGCAATGTCTTTCAGAAGAGATTGCCACATTTCCAAATAGTATGCAAGCTTTTTTACAGCTGAATCATTTGGGCACAGAACGGAAGAGAACAACTCCACTCCACATCTTGCTAAGGGATTTCTGAAGGGTGTATAATTAGGAAAACTACTAAATTATTATAACTAAACTACTAAAGTTCTAGAATATTTATTTCCCATTGGCAATACATTGTTTTTTCATCTGGGAATATCAACTTATATAGATACAGACAGATGTTTTTCAGTTCCGAGACATATACCTAATTAACACTGAGGTCTTGTAACCTTGAACATCTTGAATAGATAACTATGAATGGTTTGTGGTCTACATTTGAATATCCATTATAAAAGCAAATATTAAATCTTACATTAAGTAAACAGGTTAATGAACGTCAAAAAGTGAATACCCACTGAGAGTCATTCAGCCCTTTATTCTGATGTGTCTTGTATGTTAACGTCTGGTGTGTTTTTACACGCATGTATAGCCGTAAGTGACAGTACTGGTGAAGTGTAATGTTTAAAATACATTGTATTTTTTCACTTTAACCCATTCCCGACCAGCGCACTACGATGTACATCGGCAGAATGGCACAGACAGGCAAAAGGGCGTACAGCTACGTCCCTTTAAGATTGCCGCCATGCCATTGCGTGCGCGTGCCGGTTGGGACCTCGGTGAGTCCGGTCGCGGGTCCCGCGGACTCGATCGCCGCAGGGATACCCACGATCGTCTCACGGGAAGGCTGAACGGGGAGATGCGGAAGTAAACAGCATAGCAACTAGTGACACTGATCTCTGCTCCCTGTGATTGGAGCAAAGATCAGTGTTCACTAAAACACAGCCACGCCCCCACAGTTAGTAACACCCATACACTGCCACCCCCTGGTTAACCCCTTCACTGCCAGTGTCATTTACACAGGAATCAGTGCATTTAAATAACACTGATTATCTGTATAAATGACAATGGTCCCAAAAATGTGTCAAAAATGTCTGATGTGTCAGCCATAATGTCGCAGTCACAATAAAAAACGGTGATCGCCGCCATTACTAGTAAAAAAAAAATGATTAATAAAAATTCTATAAAACTATCCCCTATTTTGTAAACGCTATAACTTTTGCGCAAACCAATCAATAATCGCTAATTGCGATTTTTTTTTTTTTACCAAAAATATGTAGAAGAATACGGATCGGCCTAAACTGAGGAACAAAAATGTTTTTTTTTTATATATTTTTGGGGATATTTATTATAGCAAAAAGTAAAAAATGTTTTTGTTTATAGCGCAAAAAATAAAAACCGCAGGGGCCATCAAAAACCACCAAAATAAAGCTCTATTTGTGGGACATCAATTTTGTTTGGAAGCGACGTTGCACGACCGTGCAATTGTCAGTTAAAGCGACGCAGTGCCGAATCGCAAAAAGTGCTCTGGTCTTAAGCTAGCAAAATGGTCCGGTCTGAAAGTACACATTTTGTACCTCTGCAGAAAAGAAAAAGTTCTTATATTCTAATATTCTGGGACAGGACTTACCTGAGCTTCCAGTCTCCTATAGAAAACTCTTCCTTTGCCAGTTCTGGTATTTGGTATTTGGTATGGGAAAACTGTTAATAAACAAAGGAAGTAGTTCAGCAGCTGGCCTCATTACCACCCTTCACCTGCACTCCCCCTCCAGGAGATTACTCCAGTCTACCTCTGTAGTTTCATACATACATTGTCAGTGAGCACAGCTCTCCCTCCCTCTCACAGCAATCAATTGTTTTGTACTTGCATAGATTGTTTATTTGGCAGAGTGTACAGGAGCTGAGCGATCACATGCCTATGTGGAGCAGAACTGTAGTATTGGAAACAGGAGAAGTGTGTCCCTGGAAGTCTGTAAAGCTCACCATACACTATACAATTTGATCTCCTTTAGAGCTAACATTAACTATGTAATGTAAGGGCTTGCCTGATTAGATACAGAGTGATTGGATAGGTGCATCCTCCTCTTATATAGTTTTGGTAAATCTAAAGGAGATTGTACAGCGATTGTACAATCATATTGTAAAGTGTATGACCACATTTATACACTTAAAATGAACTAAAAAAATTAATGGAAATGTTGCGCTTTTGGTGCCACCAATTGTAAACGGCACCCACACATTTTGTCAAGTGCAAAAATGTGCAAAAAACACGCTGTAAAAAATGTACAAACCTCAATGTGCCACAATGCCCCATGAGCTACTTTTCTGCATTGTCAATTGTAGGGCAGCCCATTGAAATCAATGGACTGATCTAAGTGGAAAAACACACCAAAAAGGGGTGCTCCTACTACGCTGTGTGAATGGGGCCTGAAATTGAAAATGGTGTGTTTATACCCTCCCCTTCCCTGACCTGGACTTGGTTTACAAGAACATTGACAGCTGAATGTCTCCCTCCCATGTACTTGTATAAGGTTGGCCATGCAATATGTAATCTGATCTCTACAATTTCTATTCAATTGCACTAAATGATGGTTGATGATAGATCTAAAGGAGGTTTTAAAAATGTATGGTGTATGACCCCTAAAGGAAGTAGTAGGAAAGTGGTATAGTAATGAGGAAGGTGTGGTCCGGAGAGGTAAACACACACTATTCTGTGATGCAGGAAGGCAGTGCATGAAGGGATAGTAAGTTCCTGGAAGATCAAATGACAATACAGGGAGCCAGGACTCAAAAAGTATTTTTTTTAATTTTTTACCTGAGAGGTGAAATTTCAAAACTCCCATGGACTAGGTAAGTGAGAGATAAGCACATTTGGGATGGTTTGGGAAGACACGATATGAGAAAAGGCATCTGTTTATTGTGATAAGTGAAATATTGGCAGGGAGGAAATAGGAACCTCACTACTCAACTTGTTTGCCAGATTCCACGCCAACATTTTCCTGCTTAGAATCTTTACAATGAGATTTAATTTTTTTTATTTTTTATTATGGGCTTTTTACTCTATGGAGTCTGTTTGTAAAAGGCAACATTGTTATTTTGCTATTTTGTAATATCTTTGTCTATGCAAAGCTACTCCTTTTTCTTACACCTTCTAAATTTTTGCAAACTTGCTCATTGCTCAGTGTCTGCTACTCCTCTCTGTCAATTAATCCACTGGCTTCCGCTCACCCAACAAATTAAATTTTAGATGCTAAGAACAACATACAAAGCCATCCACAACACAGCCCCCAACTACATCACTAGCCTAGTCTCAAAATACCAATCTAATTGCTCCCTCGTCAGAGAAGCCTATCCTGTCCCCACCTAACAACTGAACTTTAATTTTCACCATCAGCTCATCCCCCACAGCTATTACCTTTTGTATCACTTGAGCCTGTCTCCTAGATTGTAAGCTGATTCCGCCTGTATTGAATTGTATTGTAACTGTACTGTCTCCCCTAATGTTGTAAAGCACTGCACTATACAAATCATGTATAATGAAAATAATAATAATTAAATGAGACCCTGTCACCAACTTTAGTTATTGCAGGTAAAAGAACACAAAAATAAAATACTTTAAATGTTGACTTTCATTGATATTCCTTTCCATAAATGATGTCCTCTTATCTTCTATAACCAATCACTGTGTTCAGAAATAATAAGATTGGTTCTGCACACTGTGAGGAAACACATACACAATATTGGTATAATGTTCAGCGCTAAACCGCTAAACCATCTGCTGAAGGTGCAACCATGTGAATGGTGAGTGGATTGAAAGTTCCGGGGGATAAACCCCTAAAAATTTGTCTCTAACAAAGTCTCTAAATGGAGGCTGTAAAGGGAGCAAGGCTGCTTCAGGCGTGGGCTGGGGAACCCGATCACTGTGAACAAAAGGAAATCAAAAGGAGAAGAGAGAAGCGCCAAGCCAATCCTTTAAACAGCTTAGGAATTTATTCAGTATATAAGTATAAAACAACACTAAAAACTTGCGTTAAAAATGTTGGAGCACTTGCCGAGTGCTAGAGCAGGTGGAAGCTTCCACGTGCAGTGTCACAGGAGCACAGGAGGACCGCCGGAAAGTCTCTATTGAGGGATCCACAATCGCCGTGTGTTAGCCGCAGCTGGAGCCTTGATAAGCCTCATGGAGACATCAGCTGTGTGTCTCTGGGTGGGAGTGGAGTGGTCCAAGGCTGTCAAACTGAGGAGCCACCCACAGCTGATGAAGAAGGCGAGGCCGTGCCTTCGAAATGCGTTCTGATTGGCCAGACAGCATGTGGGTGGCTCCCCAGTTTGACAGCCCTGGACCACTCCCACCCAGAGACACATGAGGCTTATCGAGGCTCCAGCTGCACAACACTTGTGGATCCCTCAAAAGAGACTTTCCTGTGCTCCTGTGACACTGCACATGGAAGCTCCCACCCGCTCTATCACTCTGCAAGTGCTCCAACATTTTTCATGCAAGTTTTTAGTGTTGTTTTATACTTATATACCGAATAAATTCCTAAGCTGTTGGCTTGGAACTTCTCTCTCCTCCTTTTGCTTTAGTTCTGCACACTGTGCCTGTGAACAGTGCTTGCCGAGAATGGCTCGGTTCACTGACAATAGCAGGTGGAACTGCCTCCTGGGGGCTATTTCTGGAGTGACGTTTAAGAACGTTACTCGAGAAACAGATACTGTATCTAAATCCTCTTCATTTTTTTTCGTATAGGGGAAGTTAAAAAACACAGATTTAAAAATGCAGTTCGCTGATACCAGTTAATAATTTATTGTTGAATTTTATCCAGACTTGCTCTATAGCTGAGTTCCCTCCGCTTCTTTGTTTCAGTTCAGTGTCAACAAGTGGGCTTTTTGCCTTATTGCAGCCATCTCATGGTTTGATCTTATACTGCCCTACAAATAGAATTAGATGTGGGTCTAAAATAATCCAGCGATGCCCATCTTTATGGATTTTTTTCTTCTATAATAGTGTAGGTATTCTCCCAATGCAGTGATGGTATGTTATATTTATTTATTCAGCCATTGATCACTATTCATCTCCCTTCCATGGCAGACAATCTGTTGGCTCGTATTCTCCCCTGTGGTTCACTGATATCTCCACAAAATATCCTGCTGGTGTGTGATCTTTTAGCATTGATTGATCAGAATTATTGTGTTATAACATAGGTGAGAGAACCCCCCACATGACCTACTGTTATATACACTATTTAGAAGTAATATATTGCGAGAATAATAGATTGGGTGCACAACAAGAAGGATAAGAGTTGGGTCACTCTAGAAACGAACCTAAGTAGAACAAACATAGGGAAAATGATATGGATACCGCCACAAAGTTGAGATTTAAATCAAAACCAAGTTTATTGAGCATACACCAAACACGGATATATTTTCACAGTTTAAGTGCAACAGGCACTACAATAACGAGAAACAAATGTTGACATGTTCGGAGGGGTATAAGCCGACACATAAAAAGAGATGCATTACATATTTCAGAGTAGTGAAACATCAGGGGTTCCGGAGAGGTTTCGTTCAACTGGGGGCTCAAAGGCGTCCCATAGCAGGGTTGTAGGGTACAAAGTTGAGATTTAGGTCCAAATACAAGTTTATTCACAAAAAATTCACTAAAGGTATGGGATATAATACAGAAAAGGCATAAATGGGACTATAATTCACCCCTAATTCCACTTTTAGATACAAACTTCTTCCTACCTGGGAAGGAGGAGCACTTATATTTTAGTAGGTGGGCTAACAAGGATAATTTAAGATTGCAGGATGTGATGGAAGGAAATAGACTATATACTTACACGGAAATTACACGGGAATGGGGACAGAAAGCACTAGATAAGTGGAGATACACCACTTTGCACAGAATTTGCCACGGCCACTACGAGGAAAGACACAATTGGGACCGTTAGAGAAATTACTGGAGACATCGCAAAGCTTAGAGAAAAGGATATCTAAAATATCTAAAATATTATTGAGAGAGGCAGAGCACGAATACCCATCTTACTTAGAAAAGTGGGAAAGAGAAATAGGCCCGTTAAGCAGTGACGAACAAAGGGACAAGATAATAAGGCTTGTCCACTCGGTAGCAAAAGATACGCAAACAGTTGAAATGTCATATAAGCTTCTAGTGAGGTGGTATGTAACCCCACAGAGAGCGAATGCGTACAATGGGGACAATTCCCCAACTTGCTGGTGAGGCTGCTCTGTAGTTGGCACTTTTTCACATTTGTGGTGGGAATGCCCCAAAATACAGAACTACTGGGATCAAGTAATAGAATTAACTTTTCACATAACAGGGGTAAGGGTCAAAAAACAACCATGGGTATGCTTGTTCCATGACACAGAGATGGGAGTGAGTCAATACAGGTCCACCTTAATCCCCTACCTATTGAATTCAGCGAAAGCTTTGATCCCGTGCTGGTGGAAATGTCCGAATGCTCCACCTATGAAAGAATGGGTAGAGAGGATAGAGTGGATAAGAAATATAGAAGAGTTGATTCATAAGATAGAAGACACAGAAGGTAGACACCAAAGGACATGGAAGCAATGGGGAGAGTTTAGGAAAACGGAGAGATACCTGAGAACGCTTGAAAGAGAGACTTGAAGGAAATAGAAAGAAGTGAGCGAGATGGGGTAGATCCATCCCTCTTTTATGTTTTTTTTTCTCCCCTCTTCTTTCCTTTAGGGGAGGGGGGGGGATGGGAATAAGAGGAAACAACTGTATGATTATTTACTAATGTAAGAGTAATGTTTGTATAATTAAATTAAATTGAGAAAATAAAGAATATTAGTTAATATTAGTTATATGTGTATATATACACTATATTACCAAAAGTATTGGGACGTCTGCCTTTACACGCACATGAATTTTAATGGCATCCCAGTCAATTATTCTGGGAAGGCTGTCCACAAGGTTTAGAAGTGTGTCTTTGGGAATGTTTGACCATTCTTACAGAAGCGGATTTGTGAGGTCAGGCACTGATGTGGACGAGAAGGCCTGGCTCGCTCTGTGCAGGCCAGTCAAGTTCCTCCACCCCAAACTCGCTCATCCATGTCTTTATGGACCTTGTTTGTGCACTGGTGCGCAGTCATGTTGGAACAGGAACGGGCCATCCCCAAACTGTTCCTACAAAGTTGGGAGCATGAAATTGTCCGAAATGTCTTTGCATGCCGACGCTTAAATAGTTCCCTACACTGGAACTAAGGGGCCAAGTCCAACCCCTGAAAAAACAACCCCACACCATAATCCACCCGCCACCAAATGATTTGGACCAGTGCACAAAGCAAGGTCCATAAAGACATGGATGAGCAAGTTTGGGGAGGAAGAACTTGACTGGTCTGACCTTGACCCAATAGAACACCTTTGGGATGAATTAAAGCGCAGACGGCAAGCCAGGCCTTCTTGTCCACATCAGTGCCTGACCTCACAAATGCGCTTCTGTAAGAATGGTCAAACATTCCCATAGACACACTCCTAAACCTTGTGGACAGCCTTCCCAGAAGTGTTGAAGCTGTTATGGCTCCAAAGGATGGAACAACTAAATATTGAACCCTACGAACTAAGACTGGAATTCCATTAAAGTTCACATGCATGTAAATGCAGGCGTAACAATACTTTTGGTAATATAGTGTATATATATGTGTAAATATATGTTGGATGGAATCTAGTCATCTTTTTGACTATAATATTGTTTTTTGAATTTCAGTGATTTTGTTTGCAGTTATCTGTAAAGTCTCCTAAAGAAGCCATGATCTGGCGAAACATGTTGAGCTGAAGTTACTGCATCTGTATTGTAGCCGCATGGATGTTCTATGATGGTTTTCATGCTTTCATACATGCTTTGAATCTAATTTAAGGGATGTGATGCCTGTGACTCCCAGACACCAGACAATTTCCTAACGTATGAATGAGTCATTCATTAGTTCCAGTGATCACAGTACAGACACAGCAACAGCAATACAGATCTTTTTTAACCCATTCATTACACCTTCTCTCCTATACATCTACATTCCAGAATGCCTCTCCATATGACTTGTATTAACCCTTTTCCTCTCTTATACTGCACATCTGCACATTAATCCCATCATCTCCGCCCTTCGGAAAGTATGAGACCAGTACATTTACTCCACTTACAACCTTGTCTGCGTTCTAAAGAGGGGTCTTTTGGGGTTGTTCGTAATTTTATGTGGCATTTCTATTTTAACAAAATATTAGCACCATTTTTTTGTTTTTTAAGGTTTTTGAACTTTTTTCCAAATATTTATTAAAAAATAAAAAAAACAGTGGTTATTAAATACCACTAAAAGAAAGCTCTGGATGTTGCAAAATAATCATCTAAAATGTATTTGGGTACAGAGCTGCATTACTAACTGATGTCAAAGTATTACAACACTGTAAACAGTAACACTTTATTTAACAGGACATGTTTCAAAGCCCACAACAGTAAAAGCAGTCTTTATATGCAGCAAAGCATGCTTGTTATACTCACTGTGGAACCTAAGGGGTTTATTCCCGGCATTGTGTAAAAAAGCTTTTTTTTAATCCTATCTTTTCTGACCCTCCCCTTCTTTTACTGTCCACAATCCATCTCCTGATATTACAGAGCATTGAAGGCCCTTACACGGTTTGGTGTGTATTGCTAGTGAGTTCTTATTTTTTTTTTTGGGATGGTGCATGTGATCAGCACAGGGCCAATCAGCACTGTTCAGACAGAAAGTCAGGGGTCATGCAGCCTTATAGGACAGTCAGAGGAGAATGAAAACTCCTCCTACAAGCTTTAACCAGTGCTCAACCAGACACTGTTGGAAATCACATGACTGCTAAATAACACTGATGAGAAAAGGTATTTAGCAAAAATGCAAAAATAATTGCATTTCCATGTTCTGTGTACTGTGGGAAGCCAGATATAGTATAGGATCCTGAGTTTAGTAACACTTTAAGGGGTATTACAGGCTGGTATTCAAGTTGCTAAGTCAATTATTATATGCAAGGGAAAAACACTTCCCACATAACCCTCCAATATTTCCATGCCCCACAGAATTCTCCACAATAGGTCTTTCCAGCTTACATATATCAGAATCCAATGGAAATACAATTTCCTGGTGCCTCCATGGCAGCATACCAATGGTTGGTTGCCCCGCCCCCAACCAACCCACAGGACCACTTCAAACTCTAGAAATAGGAGAGTTGAGCCCCCTGTCAGTATTCTTTTCTCTGTCCTCATACCTGCAGGATCACGGCCAGCCCTTCCTCACCGCTCTATGGTGCAACCATTGCAGGTTAATGCTCTCCTGCAGCATGGAGTCCCATGGCTTGGGTTGCTAAAGGCACCAGATAAGTATGGGAAACACGTTTTTCTGTGGATCTTTTTAGGGTTGGGGATCAACAGGAGCCGTTTATCTTTCTCCTCTATATACCCCCACATTGTATCACACAAAGGACCCAGAGGATGGTATATTTAGGGGCTTTCTTCAACACCCCCGAAAGTGCAGTATCGCTACCATCAGGGAAAGTGCCGGCTCTAATAGCCAAGGTAAAAAGGATGCTAGCAGGCCATCGCATACCTGCATCAGATTGCCTGAGCCTGCTGGAGTCCCTATCCTCTTGTATCCCCATGGTCAAGTGGGCCAGATGGCACCTGCGGGGATTCCAAATAGGATTCCTATCACAGTGGAAAAAGGACCGCCTAGATCAGGGTATATGGATTACCCCCTCCATGAAGTCCAGTCTTTGGTGGTGGACGAGAACGGCCAATCTTCAGGTACACTGCTCCCTAGGGCCCATCCCGTGGACCGTCCTCACGTCGGATGCAAGTCAAGTGGGCTGGGGAGCACACGTGCAGAGTCAACTAGTTCAGGGAAGATGGCAATTCAACCCAGTCAATGTTGTGTCCAACATTTTAGAAGTGAGGGCGGCATGGATGGCATTACAGAACCTGGCCCCCTATCTCAGGGGAAAATCCATACTTCTACGGATGGACAACAAGGCGGCGGTAGCCTACATCCAAAACCAGGGGGGAACACACAGCAAATCCCTTCTCAGCGAGGTGGCACCCATCCTGATCTGGGCCGAGAAGAACTTAGTCGACCTACGGGCTTCTTACATTCCAGGTCCCGAGAACCAGCTAACCGATCAATTGTCAAGAACCTTTGTCGACAACAACGAGTGGTCTCTCAATCAGGAAACCTTCTGGTGGATATGCCAACAGTGGGGCACTCCCCAAATAGATCTCTTCGCCTCTCCCCTCAATGCGAAAACACCCCGATTTTTCTCGAGGTTCCCATCACTAGGAACAGCGGGGGTGGACGCCCTGATTCAACCTTGGGACTTCCGGAAGGGGTATGCGTTCCCGCCAACTCCCCTGATATTGAGGTTTCTCCAGAGGCTGATGTCAGAGAAGGTCACAGTTCTGGCAGTAATCCCATACTGGCCCAAAAGACCATGGTTCGCGCTACTAGTCAAATTGCCCATGTGCAAGCCGCTCCGTCTTCCTTACAGGAACAACCTGTTGTCGCAGGGCGACCTCTCTCACCAAAACCCAGAAATCCTGGATCTGAGGGTATGGAAATTGAGCAGGAAAGGCTGGACAAGCTAGGGTGTGCACCTAGTGTCATCCAAACTCTGTTGCAGGCTAGAAAGGCTACCACCAACTCCACATACTACAGAATATGGAGGAAATTCACAGAAATGGCTGAAGCTAACCAGTTTGACCCCCTGGAGCCGGGGGTACAGAACATTCTCCTGTTTCTGCAGGCCGGTTTAGATTTAGGGCTAGGCCTAAACACCTTGAAAGTGCAAGTCTCAGCCCTCTCAGCTCTGACAGATACACGCTGGGCGCTGAACCCTTTAGTGGAACGCTTCTTAAAGGCGGTACTAAGGCTTCGGCCCCCCAGAAACACTCTGTATCCAAAATGGGACCTAACAATAGTACTCAATGTTTTATCAAGCCCTCCTTTCGCCCCCACGGAAGAATGCTCTCTGGAGGATATCACCATGAAAACGGTATTCCTAATCGCCATCACCTCGGGGCGCAGGATATCGGAAATCCAAGCCCTAGGGGCTCAAGAAATTTACACCACCTTTTTCCCGGATAGGGTGGTCTTGCAACCCATCCATCAGTTCGTCCCGAAGGTACCTTCAATCTATCACCTCAGTCACGAATGGGTTCTACCAACTTTCGAGGAGGAACCATCCTCCACAAAGCTTCATGAACTAGACGTAGCCAGATCCCTGAAACACTACTTGCTGTTAACACGACGGTTCCGGAAAGATCAAAGGCTGTTTATCATCAGCAAAGGCACAAAGAAGGGGAAAGCGGCATCAAAGACAACCCTGTCAAGCTGGATTGTGAAGTTAATACAAGGGGGAATACCGGGCTAGTGGTCTTCCTGCTCCAAATGCGGTCAATGCACATTCAACACGGGGGATGGCCGCCTCTTGGGCCGCTTTGGCACGGGTCTCCCCAGAGACGATCTGTCGGGCAGCCAGCTGGTCATCATTCAGCACTTTCATGTCCCACTATAGTGTGGATCCAGCAGCTCTCACTTCCCGAGATTTTGGGAAAAAAACCTTGCAACTTTCTGTACTGTAGTTGTTATTAAAATTATTATTGCAGTACCCTCCCTGTAAGCGAGTTATTAACCATTGGTATGCTGCCATGGAGGCACCAGGAAAACGGAAAATTGAATACTTACCTTCCGTAATTTTCCTTTCCTGGTGCCTACCCATGGCAGCATACACCCTCCCTTCAATAATCCTTAAGAGGTTTGGAGGCTAGTTACAAGAATACTGACAGGGGGCGCAACTCTCCTATTTCTAGAGTTTGAAGTGGTCCTGTGGGTTGGTTGGGGGCGGGGCAACCTACCATTGGTATGCTGCCATGGGTAGGCACCAGGAAAGGAAAATTACAGAAGGTAAGTATTCAATTTTCCGTTTTCCTGTATTGTGAGGATCTGTTACTAAAGTTTTTATTCAGTTATTACAAAAGTAGAAATGTATGTCGAGGTTAGTGTTTTGGTATGTCATAGCAGTATTTTCTTTTTTTGTTTTAACATAATATTCTCCAAAAAGTCTTGAGTAGGGGCGAACATAGAGCAAAGTAAGTGTAACCTTAATTTATGTAAAATACTTTTATAAACAAAATACTATTTGAGGAAGCCAAAATGCTCAAACTAGTAAAAGGATGAACATTTCTTACTCCATGTTTTTTTTTTTGAGGATAGTAAAGTATGTGGGTATTGGAAGTGGTCAGTATTCAGGAACAATAAGTAGATCTAAGTCATTAACAATAAGGAGTAATAAGTAAAAAAGAGTAATAAAGATAATGGAATAAAATGAGAGAACAAGTTATAATCAGGTCAATAAGTGCAGCAATGGTTTAGATGCACAGATGATTATACTGTTAAATGATGGAGCAGGATCAAAATAGATAAGCCAAAACAGGAACAAGGAACACTAAGTACTAATAAATGCTGGGAAAAAGGCCAGAAAGGTAAGCAGAAAGGTAAAGCAATGGACAAAATGCCTGCTAGTCAGAAGGTCCCACAGTGCAAGAGCCAATAGAAATAAAAGACACTTCAAATACTCCTATAGTATTGAATCCAGACAAATAATATAACACCTGATTTCTACAAAACACATTTCAGGAATCCCCAAAAACCTGCACAGATGTCCCTCTATTTCAGAGTATGGTGTAGAGATTTTCAGGCACGTTGGCGTTGAACTTGACTAACAATAGCAGATCAGTGTCATCTGCCTAAAGACTTCTAAGGTTGACAATAAAGCTAACCATCAAACTTTATAATATAAGCCGCTGTAACTGGTCTATTAGATACTATAACTGATACAATTCACTGCAGTGCTATATTATGTAAATGTGATTTACAAAACAACTTTCCAATTTGGGGAGTACTTTTTTTACATGTTTTAACTAGATAACCAGAATGTTACCAAGCTTCTAGAGATCCAGGACCTGCTAGCCGGTATAATACAACTTTATCTAATGTACCAGGATTTATAGAGCTATACTCCAGTCATTTGGTATTTTTCTGGAGCTTTTTGTCTTAAGGTAAAATTAAGAACACTAAAACCTTAACTCCTCCCAATCTCTGTGCGGTGGCGACACCCGTTGTCCTGGAGAAAAAGGAAGTCTGGATGGCCGCACTTCAAAAAGGCTTCTTTATTAATAATGGGTAAAATCTAAGAGATACAGTTACATCATCAATGATACAGCAAACAGCATGGATAGCTAACACGTTTCACGCCTCAATGGCGCTTAATCATTGCTATGATTAAGCGCCATTTTTTGAAGTGCGGCCATCCAGACTTCCTTTTTCTCCTCTACTACGAGCAGAGCCAGCCCCAGCTAAACCTAATTAGGGTGGATACTACTTCCTTTGTGGGACTACAGACTAGAGTGGTATCTTCACACTTAAAGTTCTCCACCCGTTGTCCTGGGCCCGTGCGGGCCACCCGACCATGTCTTCTTTGGCTGTTCTGCCTCCCTACTTCTCTATCTCCCTTTTCTGTCCTCTCTTTTCACCCCCTCTTTCTATACCTTCCTCCTCTACTTCTTCTCACTCATAGAAAACCTGTTTAGACAGTACAAGTTCTCCAGAACATTACCGAGATCACTGTCTATGGAGTAACCTCGGTGGATAGCCCTCTTTGATGTTTCAGGGCATCCTGTTCCTGTAAGTTTTGGCCTCCTTTACTCCAGCTGTAACCTGCATTTTTAGTTGTTCAACTAGACCTCGGTGTTAGTCCTGAGTCATGTTATGCATGTTTTCGTTGTATTTTCACTTAACAAACTTATATATTATACTTGTATGATTAAGTCTTGAATTGTGCTGTTTACTCATGTTGTCAATCGATAATAAAAACCTTTTGAAAATAAAAATTAAGAACAATAAAAGTGACAGTGATAAAACTTAAAAGCACTCTTTTGCTGGGGAAAGCAATATTTGGACCATAACAGACCACCATCCCTGTGCAGCTTTGCTTGGCCAGTAATTCATTTTCACGCTCAGTAAAATTCAGCCTAAGCCATGCGGCTTTTATTTTATCCTCTTGCCCTGTAGTACACTTAGAATACACATACATAAGAGCAGCTGTTTTCTTACCTTCTTTGCAGGGCTGATGCCTCCTCATCCTTACATGCCTTACATCCCAAATTTTCTTTAGGCTTAAGTGCTGGAGGGGACTATGGTTCTGAAGCTGAGGTAAGCAAGTGGAGAGGGTGGTATTGCAGTTTACTTTGGAGGATGGACTAGCTAAAGTTTAGGTAAATGTACACCTCTACATTATTATGGACCTTGCTGTACAATGCAAAGTCACCCTTTAATATCCAGGCATTCTCCTTTAGGTAAAACTTGCCTGCTAAACGTATGTGAAAAAGGTGCCTGTAAAGAACAAAGATTATTGTTTATACCTACCTTTCCACTTTGTTCCCTCACTTTGCTATAGGTACTGCACTTTTCTTTTTCTATTTGTGAAAATTGCAATGAATATCCACAACAATTCTAACTCCCAAACTTTTCTCACATTTTAGTTCAATCCTTTCTTATGATCAACAAAGTATAATTTCTTTAGTAGGTCAGTACAACAAGCAATTACAGCAAGGGTAAACCAGTTTATATTGTATGAGATATTTGTTTAAGTGGGCTACATTGTACAGACATGAAGTAGTACTAGTTTCCCAAGTGAATAAAAGCTGATTTCCCCTGTTCTACTTAAAAAAAAAAAATTGTCAAATACTAATCAGCATCCTGGGACTAATATAAATATATACAGAGCAAGTTTCAATGACATTGCAAAAGAACATAACAAAATCTATTTATTGCCTTCATATATTCCTCATAGAATTACCACTTTCAATTATCTCAACATATTATTTTGTAAATGGATTCCTATTTTTATATGTGTGCTATATACTGTAAATAGATTTTTAAAATTAGATTTTTAGACTACAGCACACAAATGCAAATGTCATTTGTGTCATCAGTGTATTGTCAAAATTATAGATTTGAATTTCTAATATACAAGTATGGCTTTTGTAACTGAGCGGTTATCAATGTGATTTTTAGAACTAGGTTATGTATTCTTTATATTTCTTCCAAGTGTTTTATAACATAATGCAAAACCACTTTAACATAGAAGATGTTTAGTTAATTTTATTAAATAAAGGAGCATCAAATATGGTACCCTTTTGAAAACTTCTACACAAGTTAGTTAATTGAGTTATGTTGATTGGACAATGAATCAAGTAGATCGCCTGAAGAACACTTTAACAAAAAGACAGGGCCACTTGGATTTTAAAAGGACTTACCTGGGAACTTACTCTTTTAAATTGTATATATATATATATATATATATATATATATATATATATATATATAGTATCTTACAAAAGTGAGTACACCCTCACAAATTTTATAAATATGTACAACGTGTATGACAGTGTAAATTTGCTGTCCCTTCAAAATAACTCAACACACAGCCATTAATGTCTAAACCGCTGGCAACAAAAGTGAGTACACCCCTAAGTGAAAATTTCCAAATTGGGCCCAATTAGCCATTTCCCCTCCCCACTGTGATGTGACTTGTTAGTGTTACAAGGTCTTAGGTGTGAATGGGGAGCAGGTGTGTTAAATTTGGTGTTATCGCTCTCACTCTCTCATACTGGTCACTGGAAGTTCAACATGGCACCTCATGGCAAAGAACTCAGAGGATCTGAAAAAAAGAATTGTTGCTCTAAATAAAGATGGCCTAGGGCTAGGATATAAGAAGATTGCTCAGAACATACGCCGCACACTGCATCAAATTGGTCTGCATGGCTTTCGTCCAAAAAGGAAGCCTCTTCTAAAGATGATGCACAAGGAAGGCCTCAAACAGTTTGCTGAAGACAAGCAGACTAAGGACATGGATTACTGGAACCATGTCATGTGGTCTGATGAGACCAAGATACACTTATTTGATTCAGATGGTGTCAATCATGTGTGGCGGCAACCAGGTAAGGAGTACAAAGACAAGTGCGTCTTGCCTACAGTCAAGCATGGTGGTGGGAGTGTCATGGTCTGGGGCTGTATGAGTGCTGCCGGCACTGGGGAGCTACATTTTATTGAGGGAACCATGAATGCCAACATGTACTGAGACATACTGAAGCAGAGCATGATCCCCTCCCTTTGGAGACTGGGCCACAGGGCAGTATTCCAACATGATAACGACCCCAAACACACCTCCAGGATGACCACTGCCTTGCTAAAGAAGCTGAGGGTAAAGGTGATGGACTGGTCAAGCATGTCTCCAGACCTATACCCTATCGAGCATCTGTGGGGAATCCTCAAATGGAAGGTGGAGGAGCGCAAGGCCTCTAACATACACCAGCTCTGTGATGTCGTCATGGAGAAGTGGAAGAGGACTCCAGTGGCAACCTGTGAAGCTCTGGTGAACTCCATGCCCAAGAGGGTTAAGGCAGTGCTGTAAAATAATGGCGGCCACAAAAAATACTGACATTTTGGGCCAAATTTGGACTTTTTCACTTAGGGGTGTACTCACTTTTGTTTGTTGCCAGCAGTTTACATATTAATGGCTGTGTGTTGAGTTATTTTGAGGGGATAGCAAATATACACTGTTATACAAGCTGTACACTCACTATCTTTACATCGTAGCAGTGTCATTTTTTCAGTGTTGTCACATGAAAAGATATAATAAAATATTTACAAAAATGGGAGGGGGTGTACTCACTTTTGTGAGATACTGTATATACACACACACTCTATTACCAAAAGTATTGGAGCGCCTTCCTTTATACGCACATGAACTTTCCCAGTCTTAGTCCATAGGGTTCAATATTGAGTTGGCCCACCCTTTGCAGCTATAACAGCTTCAACTCTTCTGGGAAGGCTGTCCACAAGGTTTAGGAGTGTGTCTATGGGGATGTTTGACCATTCTTTCAGAAGCGCATTTGTGAGGTGAGGCACTGATGTTGGAGAGGAGGCCTGGCTCACAGTCTCCGCTCTAATTCATTCAAAAATGTGTTCTATTGGGTTGAGGTCAGGACTCTGTGCACTATGTTGCTCATCCATGTCTTTGGGGTTGGGCTTGGCCCCTTACTTACAGTGAAGGGAACTCTTAAGCATACCAAGACATGTTGGACAATTTCATGCTCCCACTTTGTGGGAACAGTTTGGGGTTGGCTCTTCCTGTTCCAACATGAATGCGCACCAGTGCACAAAGCAAGGTCCATAAAAACATGGATGAGCGAGCTTGGTGTCGTGGAATTTGACTGGCCTGCACGGAGTCTTGACCTCAACCCGTTAGAACACCTTTGGGATGAATTAGAGCGCAGACTGCAAGCCAGGCCTTCTCATCCACATCAGTGCCTAACCTCACATATGCGCTTCTGGAAGAATGGTCAAACATTCCCATAGACACACTCCTAAACCTCGTGGACAGCTGTCCCTGGAGAGATGAAGCCGTTATAGATGCAAAGGGTAGGGCAACTCAATATTGAACGCTACGGACTAAGACTGGGATACCATTAAAGGTAATGTGCATGTAAAGGCAGGTCTCCCAATACTTTTGGTAATATAATATATATAATTTTTTTATTTATTAATTTTTTTGAAGAAATTACACTTTGCTACAATGTAAAGTAGTGAGTGTACAGCTTGTATAACAGTGTAAATTTGCTGTCCCCTCAAAATAACTCAAAACACAGCCATTAATGTCTAAACCACTGGTAATAGTTGCTATTGCTTATGCAGGCCATACATGGGTCAAATTCCAAATGCTTTTTTTAGAAAATCAGAAATTTTGTGCACTTGTGATCTGATAATACCACCATTGATTTCAAAATTTGACCAACCAAGCCTTTAATTTCATCCCATGTTGCTACAGAAAATAATTTTTGGTGGCCGGGAATTTTCTTTTACTTTCTGGGAATATTCTTTTCTTGTGCTCATGCGCATTTCTTTTTGATTATATTTCCCACACAATTCTCCCATCATTAATTAGAAAATTGTCAGTTTTTCAAAAAATGATCAACATGCCTGATCACGGAAATCGGTTGTTGCTGCGGCCCATTAATGGTGCAAAATTACAGCGAAAATTCTTAGATAAAAAATTCTCTCGAAATTTGACCCTAAGATGCAAAAAACAGTTCATAACCTGCCCCATAGCACTTTTGATTAGCTTGTCATAATCATCAGAGCAGTAATATTCCTGGTGAGCATCTCAGCTGTCTATAGCAGCACTATCAGTTTTTGGCTCATTAAGAAATTGCAGCTGTATGACAGCAAAAACATCACACTGTGATATCAGTATCTGGGGCTTCACAGGTATAGAGGTGATCTGGAGCTTAAACTGTCTGGTACATTTTGATTCCTGCACACATGGTCAGAACAGTCCTAATCAGCAATATGAATCCAACTTAGCAGCCTCTGAAGCAGCTGGGTTATCCAGTGAAACCGGTCAGGCTTGTTGTTTCCTTCCAGCTACCGCCCTAATGACTTCTGGCATCTGCGGTCCTATCCTGTGAGGATGTTCACCAAATGACCAACAAACAATAACAAACATTGGATAAGTACCATGTACATTTACAAAGATGTATTTACATGAATAATTTTACATAAAAAGTATCTGAAATGGACTATTTGGCTCATAGAGTGTTTCCAAAGTTGGATTCATTTTGCTGATTGGGACTGTTCTGAACTTCTGACCAAGTGTGCCTGCATGCAATGGTTATACTGTAGAAGATGATGCTAGCATTCCTGATTGCTGTCTTGTTGGAAGTTTTGGCATTTTGCGATTAGATTCCTACCAATGATAGCAGCTGTGGGATGGATGCTCCCATGAGGGAGGGTGAGAATGTTAATTCGCTATATCAGCTGACCTCCTCTGCACTGGTAGTAGCTCCAACACTTTAAAAACTGAATATTCAATACGGATGTCTGTGTGAAATTCAGGACTATGCCTCAACTGTATAATTTCACAAACAAATAGACAAGATATATCATACCTCGGGTGCAAAAAAAAACATTGGAGGGATTTATTTCTGGAGAATTTATCTCAGTGTACCATCTGCACTATTCAGTGGAAATATACATCAATATGAGCCACAATCTTGTTCATGTGACTGTGTTTGGATTGAAACTAACGCACTGTGAATTTGATCATCCAGTGTGAGGGAGGCTTCATCAATTTCTGAGAAACAAAATGTTACCCCAGCTCCACTGCCAATAAGAAAGTCCACAATCTGTGATCCAGTGCTCTAGCCAAGACGTAAATCTGATGCTCTTGAATAAAAGTCCTTTATTGGTTACATGGGTACAGGCTATACATTGACGCGTTTTGGCTAAGAAGCTTTCATCAAAGTATACATGTTTGATTTAAAAACTGATATTTATAACAGAGTAAGTACTCCAAATGGGACAGGAGCATCCTAATCAGAAGCAATCAAAGACAATTAAAAAAAAAAAGAGAAGAAAGGAAGAAGCACAGCAGGCATATGAAGGACATATCATGAACAAATAAAGCATGTTCAAAGTGGTACAATAAATGTATCAAACAATGCGATTATGTTAGAAAAAGATTTATGTCCATCCAATCATTCAAGCCATATGGTTTTCTAGTATTGAGAGTATGGATCCACCACACTTCATGTTTGAGCAAAATACGATGAGTGTCACCTTGTCAGGGTCCTGGCCGCCCGGTGCGGCCCAGATTGCCTCCACGTAGGCAAACGGTTACCCCCATGCCCTCCAGGCATCAGCGCGGGCGTTGGCGCGCGCCGCGGGCGCGTGCACGCGCGCGACCGGCCCGCGGGCGCGGGCGCGCTCCCGTGCGCTAATAGCGGGGGCGCGCGCCCGTGCGCGTGCACGTGCGCGTTTAGCGCTGTTTGGCGCCAGTGCGCCTATTTAAGGATCAGGGCTGCAGCCCTGCGGTGCTGTTCGTCTGCAGCTCTGACCTGAATCTCCTGTTTGAACCTGCCTGAGCCTATCTGTGATCCTTGGAACCCGACCCGGCCTGTCTGACCCCGCTGACCTCTCTACTCCTTGACCCCGGCTTGCCTGACTCTGCTAAAGGACTTACCACCTGTTGCCGAACCTCTGCCTGTCACTTGACCATCCGTCTGCCTGCCGTCTATGCCTATCTGCCTTCCCTGTGACCCGGCCTGTCTGACTACCTCTGCCGTCCGAGTGTGCCTCTCTCCCGCACAGGATCTGCCTCCGCTGCTGCTGCTCCAGAGACTACCTCTCTCTTCGGTCATCCGACCCCGAGCCTGCTGTGCCATCACCTGCAGTTCCTGCCACCTAAAGACCAGCACCAGCATCCTGCTTCATCCTGCACCAGCTGACTCACCGGACGGACACTCCTACTCCGCTGTGCTCACGGGTCCCCATGCCCTCCAGGCATCAGCGCGGGCGTTGGCGCGCGCCGCGGGCGCGTGCACGCGCGCGACCGGCCCGCGGGCGCGCTCCCGTGCGCTAATAGCGGGGGCGCACGCCCGTGCGCGTTTAGCGCTGTTTGGCGCCAGTGCGCCTATTTAAGGATCAGGGCTGCAGCCCTGCGGTGCTGTTCGTCTGCAGCTCTGACCTGAATCTCCTGTTTGAACCTGCCTGAGCCTATCTGTGATCCTTGGAACCCGACCCGGCCTGTCTGACCCCGCTGACCTCTCTACTCCTTGACCCCGGCTTGCCTGACTCTGCTAAAGGACTTACCACCTGTTGCCGAACCTCTGCCTGTCACTTGACCATCCGTCTGCCTGCCGTCTATGCCTATCTGCCTTCCCTGTGACCCGGCCTGTCTGACTACCTCTGCCGTCCGAGTGTGCCTCTCTCCCGCACAGGATCTGCCTCCGCTGCTGCTGCTCCAGAGACTACCTCTCTCTTCGGTCATCCGACCCCGAGCCTGCTGTGCCATCACCTGCAGTTCCTGCCACCTAAAGACCAGCACCAGCATCCTGCTTCATCCTGCACCAGCTGACTCACCGGACGGACACTCCTACTCCGCTGTGCTCACGGGTCCCCTGTTCCCATTCCAGTGGACCCTGAACCAGAGTCGTAAGAGAGGTCCCCTTCCGTCAAGCCAGGCTCGCCACCAGGTACCTTACAGTACGAACAGCCCAGATGACCGAGCCTGCGGAAGGAACCTCGTCCATGCAGGACTTCTGCTCCCACCTTGCAGCCCTCACCCAAGCAGTGAAGTCTCTACAAGAAGGCTATACCAGGCTAGAGGGACAGGTACAGCAGCTTTCCGGTCCTATGGCCGCTGCACCTCCTGCACCACCGGTTCAACCCACGGTTCAGCCTGCAGTTGTGATGCTTCCTCCAGAGCCAAGGGTACCCGTTCCGGAAAGATTCTCAGGAGATCGGTCCAAGTTCCCTGCCTTCCGAGATGCCTGTCAGCTTTACTTTGCACTTCAGCCCAGGACTTTTTCATTGGAAGCCACCAAGGTGGGGTTCGTAGTATCTCTCCTGCAAGGAGAACCTCAATCTTGGGCCCACCGTCTTCTGAGAGTCGATAGCCCACAGATCCAGGATCTTGCTACCTTCTTCCAGGCAATGGAACAACTCTATGACGACCCCCAAAGAACCACTACAGCCGAGACCGCCTTATCCACGCTCCAACAAGGCCGTAGAATGGCCGAGGACTACATCTCCGATTTCAGGCGCTGGAGCGCGGACACTCGGTGGAACGATGCAGCCCTTAGGCATCAATTCCGCACAGGCCTATCTGAGAGTCTGAAGGATGAACTGGCTCGAGTGGGGGTTCCCGAGTCTCTGGAAGACCTGATTACCTTGACCATCCAACTGGACCGCCGGCTCCGGGAACGCCGAGCCGAACGTTCCTCTCAACCGACCCGCCCGGCCTGGATGGTGGCAAGGGCACCAACTCCAGCTACCCGCTATTTTCCTGCACCTGCTTCAGTTCCAGCCAGCCCTGCCTTCGACGGCCCTGAACCAATGCAGATCGGACTTATGCGCTCCACCCTGACTCCTGAGGAGCGTGCCAGGCGCCGGCAGCTGAACCTTTGCCTCTATTGTGGTGGCCCTGGACATTACGTAAACAACTGCCCAGTCAAGATCCGTAAGTGTCTTTCTTCTGTCTCTTCTAAACCTGCACCTTGTCCCAGCAACACCACTCACCTGGCTCTTCCCCTCTCGTTGCAGCTTCAAGGAAAGACAATCCACACCAACGCTATCCTTGACTCCGGAGCATGCAGTTGTTTTATCGATGCCACCTTTGCCAACTTACACGGCCTACCCCTCCGAGAGAAGACCCAGGGACTTTCTGTTTTCTTGGCCGATGGGTCACGCATTAAATCAGGTCAAGTGACCCAAGAGACCTTGCCCCTGCCTGCCACCATCTTGTCCCAGCACCAAGAACTATTGATACTGGATGTAATTTCCTCTCCTCTCTTCCCGGTGATTTTGGGCATGCCATGGTTCCAAGCCCACAACCCTTGCATTAACTGGTCAACAGGACAAGTAAAATTCCAGTCCCCTTATTGCCGTCAGCACTGCCTATCTGAGCCCGCTGGGGCACCCTCTGCTCTGTGTTGCCTGAACTCCGATCAGGACTTGTGCCGGGCCGTGCCCAAAACTTACCACAACTTTCTCGACGTGTTCAGTAAACGAGGGGCAGACTCCCTGCCGCCCCATCGTCCATATGACTGTCCTATCGAGATCCTTCCAGGCGCCGAAATCCCATTCGGTCGCATCTTCCCTTTATCCGAAAAGGAGCAGGAGGCCCTGAAGACTTACATCGCGGAGAACCTCGAAAAAGGGTTTATCCGTCACTCCACTTCCCCAGCAGGCGCAGGGATATTCTTTGTTACCAAAAAGGACCAAACACTCAGGCCTTGTGTGGACTATCGTGAATTAAATAAGGTGACAGTCAAGAACCGATACCCCTTGCCGTTGATACCGGAACTCGGAGAGGTGTGGTCTAGACATGGTCGGGTGAGGTCATGCATGGAGAGAGCTCCGGGACTTCCATAGCAACTTAAGATATCAGGACCGGGAATAGTGCATTAAGTCCGGTATGAATGCGGGCAACAGATACCAGACCAGATCCGCGAAGGAAAAAACACATCCCCGCATCATACAAGGGGATATTCAGCAATATTTTTTCCAACCAGTGCGCACTCCACCAGAAGAAACACCAAGGGTTACAGATAACCACAACAGAGGATTTGATAAAACCGCCGACGCTGAGACATCACAGTGCTTACCAGACGCCGGGATGCAGAATCTGAAACAGCTCCGGTCGGACTCCACGGGATCAGTTGAACAAACTGACAGGGGGCAACCCAGAGGTTTGGAAGGAGATATCCGTGATATCCGTGCACTGCTTGACGCTCTGCCAACCCGCCGGGATATCGAGGACTTGGTCCTACGCATGGAGGAGACACAACGCCGGGACATACACGCGGTGAGGTCAGAAGCAGCAGCCCTAGCTGAGAGGGTGAAGACAGGAGAAGAAACAGCGCTCCTGGTGGAACAAAGGATCCAAGCATTAGAAAGATCACAGAATATGCAAGTAGCAGAGGCAATGGATACACAGCTTCATATCGAGGAAATTGAAGACAGAAGCCGAAAGAATAATCTTCGGGTACGTGGCCTCCCTGAAGCATATGGGGATGAAGACCTTGAGGTAACGTTAAATGCCGTGTTTCAATATGTCTTGAAGTCTAAGGAGAAAATAATAAAAATGGACAGAGCACATAGAGGTGCGGGCCCCAGATCCAAAGATTTAGAAAGACCAAGGGATATTATTTGTCGCATTCACCACTACCCAGAAAAGGAACGGATACTCAGAGCGGCCTGGGAAATGGGGGATATGAACTTTGAAGGTGCCCATATTACAATTCTACCAGACTTATCCCATGCTACTCTTCAACGTAGAGCCTGTCTACGCCCGCTCTTAGATTTAGCAAAGGAAAAAGGATGCACATATAGATGGGGGTTTCCACTGACAGTAAGGTTCCGTAAGGAATCATCATCATATATCATTCATGCTCCAAGAGACCTTCCGGGACTATTTACCTTCCTGGACGTGCCCCCTATTCAGATCCCAAACTGGCTTGCATACATACCACACAGGGGGGGACGCCTAGACCATTTAAATAAACAAGGCCCCTGGAGTGATAGACAGACAAGACAAAGACAAAGACCCCAAAGCGGATTTCAAGATTCTAGAATTTCTAAAGAGACTGAGAAATAGAAATGTAAAACTGTAAAATGATATCATAGAATGCAGGTGGGGGGAGGGGAGGGAGAGGCTTAACGTTCAAGATAATTAAGAGGACACAATAATGGAAAGTGTAAGATCTTGGGGAATTTTTACAAAACCTCCCTTAATAGAAATAGAAATAGTAAAATATTATATTCTGGCTTAAGGGGTTCAAGGGGAGCTTATGAGCCCTCTCTTTCCTTCTTCTCCCCCCCCCCCCCTCCTTTTTTTTTTTTTTTTTTTGTTTTGCTGTTTGCTCAAATTTAGAATTTTGGAGGGAAAATGCTTCCATTGTGTTTCCACTATAAGGATAAAATTACCCCCCCCCCCCCTTTTTTTTTTTTTTTCCTCCTCCTCTCTTCAGTCACATAATCCCTGATTGGGTATTGATTGGTAATGGGATAGAGGGTTCAACACAGAAATAGGGACATCACATAACATATATATTGATAATATAAATTAAGTAATAATAGTAGTAATACACAATAAGTTATTTGTTTTTTTTTTTCTTTGGTTTATACTTAATTGCTTTTTTTTATTTATTTTTTTTTGGCTCACTCCACAAATAATCACAATACATGTATAAATCACTAATGAGGGACACTCACTCAGAGGCAAGACCAGGAGTCTTTCCCAATTCGTTTAGGGGTACCACAAAATTCCCTTTTTTTTTTTTTTTTTGAACACAGCTTTTGTTTTAAAAACAAGGGAAAAACAAGGGAAAAGGAACACGAATAAATGACACTAAAGTTAAGAACAATATTGTTTGGTCACTAGGAAGAACTTCCTTTTTTTTTTTTTTTTAAAGTCACTTATAAAATGTTATGAGGAGGGGGGAGAGGGGAGGGATTTTATATATTTTTCTGGAGTCCTACGTAAAAATAAGAGGCAACGAAACATAAAGATATATAAGATAAATTAAGGTTTGGAGAAGTAGTCTCTATCCTAGTTTTGTTTCATTTTTTTTTCTTTTCTCTCCCTCTCCTTTTTTTCTCTCAATTATTTTTTATCTGCCTCACTCTCTTTATATATAGACATATAAATAAATGTATAGATATATAAGTAGTCAAGGTATGCCTGGAGTAGGGCTTATTTCTGATTTTGACTAGGGAGAATACAATATATACGCTATAATGTACAAAGTATTATTTGAAGATCTAGGAGAGATAAGATACGGCGGTATATATGAGAGGAAGAAAGAGGAGACAGGTCTTTACGAAGGGGCCGGTTTAATTATAATTATCCGCTGATACTTATTTCGATGGGTCTCTGTCTCTGGTTTAGATTTCCTTGGGGTTTTTTTTTTTTTTCTCATTATCTTTCTCTCCCTTTTTTTTTTTTTTTTTCTCTCTCCCCCCCCTCTCCTTATGGAGAAGGGGGGGGGAGGGAGGGAGGTAGGTAGGTAGTGAGAGAATTATTGGGACTAAGAAATGGACATATCAGATAAGAGTATTGGAAATATATGTGGAGGCATAAATATAATGAATAAAAGTTAATAGACGACAGATAAGAGTATTGGAAATATATGTGGAGGCATAAAGAATAAAAGTAATAGACGGTGGATTATGTTTATTGTGAGTATGATTACTATGTTAGAGAATTATTTAAATAGAGTATAATACTGACTAATAGAGATGAAGAGGGTGGGAGATTTCTCTTGCGCGATCGACCTCCCTCTTCCCCCCCCGGGTATAAAGTAAATTATTTATACCTATTATATTTCTTGATTTTTTGATTATTTCTTCTCTATTATTGTGTTTTCTTTTTCTCAGTCGGAAGGAGTGGAAAGTCCCGGAGCTCTAGGGGCTGGCCTCATATCCGATCATTTCTATCCAAAACCTCACATAGGTTAACGCTCATATACCGGGTAACGGTGAGCGTTTTTTTTTTTTTAGCTAAATTTTGCTAAACTTTAGTTAGGTACGGTTACATTTTAATTTTATTTTTTTATATTTTTTTTTTTTTTTTTTTTTTTTTTTTTATTTTTTTTTTTTTTGGTAGGGTTGTGTGTTTTTTTTTGTTTTTTTGTGTAGGTTTTTTTTTTATTTTATTATATATATATTTATTTTTTTATTTTTTTTATTTATTTTTTATTTTTTTATTTATTTTTTTGCGCTGTTGTTGTGTTCTCTTTATAGAGCCATTCCATGGAGACCCTGAGCTTGCTTTCATTAAACGCTAAAGGTCTGAATATACCAGAAAAAAGGAGGGTACTTCTACATGACCTGCAAAGGTATAAATCAGATGTAGCATTTATTCAAGAGACGCATTTTAGAGAGGATAAAGTTCCTATTTTAAAAAATCATCTATTTCCGATTGGATACCATGCAACAAATTCAAAATCAAAGTCGAGAGGAGTGTCTATCCTTATTTCGAGGAAGGTACCATGGGTGCTCATAGATCTAGCCAGAGATCCGGGAGGACGCTTCTTGTTCGTGAAGGGCAATATAGGAGATTTTAAGATTACATTGGCGACATTATATGCCCCTAATGATCATCAAGAGACATTTCTAAAAAAAGCACTTAAATACCTGAACGAATTCGCAGAGGGTCACCTGGTCATCGGGGGAGATCTAAATGTCCCTCTGATACCGGCGGAGGACACTTCCTCTGGACTATCAGGTATTTCTTATAGGGCACGAAACCAGATTGCTCAAACCTTTCATCAAAATCAATTGATTGACATATGGCGATTAATGCACTCTACAGAAAAAGATTATACTTTCTACTCCTCCCCTCATAATTCATATTCTCGAATAGATTACTTCTTGGTTCCACATGCGCAGCTACACTCGGTACGAGAAACTAGTATAGGATCAATTACATGGTCGGACCATGCGCCTGTTTTCTTAACATATACTTTGCAAAACTCCTGGAATAAGGGTCCAACTCAATGGAGATTAAACGAATCCCTCCTACAGGACAAAGAAGTCCTGGAAGAAGTAACCAAGGAAATAGAATATTATTTTAAAATAAATGATACCCCAGATTGTAGTCCGGGTATTATTTGGGAGGCACATAAACCAGTCATCAGAGGGATATTGATTAAACATGGGGCAAGGTTAAAAAGAAAGCGGACAGAACAGTTAAAAATATTGCTAGAAGAATTAGTAGAGTTGGAATCCCGGCACAAAAAAAATTTATCTCTATCTTTAGAGAAAGATCTTAAAGTAAAACGGACACAAATCTCAGACCTTCTTTATTTTAAAGCCAAAGCAGCATTACAAACCTGCAGAAAATTCTCATATGAATCGGGGGATAAATGTGGGAGATCCTTAGCAAGAACTTTACGAGAACAGAAACTAACAAATTATATACCACATATTGTCCAAATGAATCAAACTAAAGTTACGAAGCCCCACGACATTGTTAGGGAATTTCGAGAATACTATAAATCTCTATATAATCTGCAGATTAAGCGCCCCACTCAAATTCAAATAGATCAATACCTCTCACGATCATCGATGACTCAATTATCAGATACAGAGAGAGATGATCTTGAAAAACCTATTACGGCAGAAGAACTCCAAGGAGTGGTAAAAAACACTAAATTGAGAAAGGCACCGGGCCCGGACGGCTTGACAGCCCAATATTATAAAACACTGCTCCCATCCCTGACCCAATATATGATTAAATTTTTCAACGCCCTGGGGTCGAACGCAACCTTTGCAAAAGAGACAATGCTAGCACATATTTCAATAATACCAAAGGAGGGGAAAGACCCGACATCTTGTGGAAGTTACCGGCCGATCTCTCTACTCAATCTAGATTGCAAGCTTTTCTCTAAAATACTGGCAAATAGGATTCAACAGTATATTCCGTCTCTAGTACACTTAGATCAAGTAGGATTCGTCCCTAAAAGGGAAGCAAGAGACAACACTACGAAAATCCTTAACCTGTTGCACATAGTTAACAAGACTCAGTCACAATGCGTATTGGTAAACACAGACGCAGAGAAAGCTTTCGATAGGGTTAATTGGAGTTTTTTATTGGCAGTTTTGAGGTATGAAAGGTTTGGAGAGAAAATGATGAAATGGATAAGCTCTATTTACTCTGGCCAAATGGCCAAGGTAAGAGCCAATGGAGTACTGTCGGAAACCTTCCAGATCTCAAACGGGACACGTCAAGGATGTCCTTTATCGCCACTCCTCTTTGCCCTCTCGCTAGAACCCTTTCTATGCACAATTAGGCTAAATCAAGATATCACAGGAGTACAAATAGGAAAGGTGCAAGTTAAGATTTCGGCCTACGCAGACGACATGATGTTCTCTTTAGTAAACCCACTGATCTCCATTCCAAACTTGATGAGAGAGTTTGAGAAATATAGCAGGCTGTCTAACCTTCGTATTAACTTTAGCAAGTCAGAAGCAATGGGACTCAACTCCCCTCAAACTCTAGTGGAGCAACTTAAACAAAATTTTAAATTTAAATGGACTGATAAGGCGCTTACATACCTGGGGACTATGATTCCTAATAATATAAATAAGATCTTTGAATTAAACTTCCCCCCATTGCTGCAAAAAGTGAAGAGTCTATTAGATAAATGGAAACTAGGCATATACTCTTGGATAGGGCGTTGCAATATTATTAAAATGAATATTCTTCCTAAATTTCTTTATCTTTTACAAGCACTTCCAATAAATATTCCAGTAAAATATTTTAAACAATGCCAGAAGTTAATTTTTGAGTTTATATGGGCAAATAAGAAACCTCGACTACAACGTAGACAACTGATACTCCCTAAGAGTCAGGGAGGATTGGCTATACCCGATATATGTAAATATTACCAGGCCATACACCTAGCTAGGTTAATAGATTGGTGCAGGCATAAGGAATTTAAATTATGGGTACAGATTGAGTACGCACAGTCGCATATCCCTCTGAGAAGAACACCCTGGTGCTATGCACATCTACCTAAGGATTTGATTAAACATCCTTTAATAGGGAATACGATTAAAATCTGCACAAAGTTATTTCCATCCATGGGTATAGCGCCAGAGATTTCTCCTCTTTATCCCATATTAGAAAACCCCCTCTTCCCACCGGGGTTAGAAGACAGGGCTTTTAAGTATTTAATAGATATAGGTCTTACACAAGTTTCTACTTATATAAAGGAGGGAAAATGGCGAACTATATCGGAGTTGATGGATAAAGAGGAGACATATAGATTGAGATTTTGGAGCGCGCTCCAAATTACCCACTTTCTTAATACACTTCCAGCCCCGGAGAGGTTCAACAGACCCCTCACTACTTTCGAGAAATTATGTTCGGCAACGGGAGTAATGCCCCACGCGTTATCAGTTAATTATGGCTTACTAATGATGACAGCGGAAATAGACTCCTTGAGATGCATTAGTGAATGGGAACAAGAGCTGGGAGGAAACTTCAACACAACACAAATACAACAAATCCTTAGTCTCACGCATGAATCGTCGATCTGTGTGAAAACACAAGAAACAAACTTTAAAATTCTGACACGCTGGTATAGAACACCAGATAAACTGAAAAAAATGTACCCTGACCTCTCAGATCGATGTTGGAGATGCCAGAGGGATAAAGGTACTCTGCTACACATCTTTTGGGAGTGTCCTAAATTAGAAAACTTCTGGACAGAAGTTAGACAGTTTGTTCAAAATTTTACAGAACACACAATCCCAAGAGACCCAGCTCTCTTTCTCCTTCATGTTTCTCATATACCAGAAAAGGCATACAAGGAATCTATAATCTGTCACCTCTTAGATGCTGCGAAGGCGTGTGTTCCACGAAGGTGGAAGTCGGAATTACCCCCGACAGTAGGAATGTGGCTTCGCAAAGTGAAAGAGATTAGCAAACTGGAAGATATGGTCCTTTCAGCACGATCTCAAGGAGAGAAATACTCTAGGACCTGGCGACTCTGGAACACTTTTATGGCCTCGGAGGAAGGAAGTACACTCCTAGAAGAAGATTAGAAGTAAGACCACTTTTTATGATTATAAATACATCAAAGTGATAGGCAGACTCGGGAATGGTCTCCATGGAAAGACTCTGTTTGGATAAAAATTGGTGGGGTTTTTTTTTTTTTTTCTCTCTATTTTTTGTGTGTTTTTTTTTTTTTTTTTTTTTTTATTTTTTTTTTTTTTTTTTTTTTGGGGGGGGGGGGGGTTTATGGGTGGGGTGGTGTGTCTTGATTTATTTTGTAATAAAAAACAAATATGTTAGATGAGTGGTATGGGTCCGGGGCTCGGCGAGATGCAGAGAGAAACTCGTGGGGAGTGGAGATATCCAAACTAGATGACTCAAACTGATACAGGGCTTTTTTTTTTTTTTTTTTTTTTCCTATTATAGAGTAAAGTGTAAATGAGTTGTAAATCTATTGTCACAGACTATTAATTTCTCTCTAATGTATATTCCTAGATTTCTGTATATGCCCTTGTACGTGTACTACTTTATTTAAATAAAGAAAATAAATTGAAAAAAAAGATACCGGAACTCTTTCAGAAACTACGAACGGCAACTATCTTCTCCAAGCTGGATCTAAGGGGTGCCTACAACCTGGTCCGTATCAGGTCCGGGGATGAATGGAAAACGGCCTTCCGGACCCGTTTTGGTCACTATGAATATCTGGTCATGCCGTTCGGCCTCTGCAATGCCCCTGCTACCTTTCAGCACCTGATCAATGATGTCTTTAGAGACTTTCTGGACATTTTCGTAATAGTATACCTCGATGACATTTTAATTTTTTCCAATTCTCTTGAACAGCACCAGGGGCATGTGGGCAGAGTACTACTTCTTCTCCGGCAGCACGGCCTATATGCTAAGGCAGAGAAGTGTCTGTTTGAACAACAAGAGATTCAGTTTCTGGGACTTGAGATTTCCCCAGCAGGGATCAGGATGGATCCCCAGAAGGTGACTGCTGTATTGGACTGGCCGGCACCATCGGACAAGAAGGGCATTCAGCGCTTTATAGGATTTGCAAATTTCTATAGAAAATTTATTAAGGGATTCTCTACCATCGTCAACCCTATTATTCAACTGACAAAGCAGGGTACACGCTTCCAGTGGGGCCCCGAGGCCCAGGAAGCTTTTGAAAAACTTAAGAGACTATTCACCTCTGCCCCCATCCTTAGTCACCCCGACCCTGCCCTCCCATACATTCTGGAAGTCGACGCCTCCGAAGTGGCGCTGGGAGCGGTGGTATCTCAGCGTCAAGGCAGCAAGGATTTGATGCACCCGGTGGGGTTCTTCTCTCGAAAACTAACTCCTGCAGAGAGGAATTACGACGTTGGAGATCGGGAACTCCTGGCCATCAAGGCGGCCCTGGAAGAATGGAGGTACTTGTTGGAGGGCGCAAGTCATCCGGTATTGGTGTATACCGACCACAAAAACCTCGAGTATCTACGGACAGCCAAGCGCCTGAAGCCTCGACAAGCCCGTTGGGCCTTGTTTTTTTCTAGATTTTGTTTTCATATCACCTACCGCCCAGGATCCAAAAACGTGAAACCAGACGCGCTCTCGCGCATGTTCGACAGTCCAAAAGACACAGCAGCTCCGGATACCATCCTATCACCCGGCAACTTCCTACTCATACAACCAGATTTGCTCTCGCAGATTAAGGAGGCATCTGCAAATGACCCAGCGACCCCAGGGGCTCCCCTGACTCCCAGAGACGGCCTCTTTTGGAAGGGAAGCCAAGTTTTTGTTCCGGAACCTGTCCGGACCAAGGTTCTGAATCTTTGCCATGACCACCCTCTGGCAGGACATTTTGGAGTCCGCAAGACTATCGATCTGGTGCAACGCACCTTCTGGTGGCCAAGTCTGAGAAAGGACTGTAAGGAGTACGTCAACGCCTGCCCTGTCTGTACCCGGAGCAAGACCTCAAGAAGCCGAGCTTGGGGCCTTCTTAAACCTCTTCCCGTACCCGATCGTCCATGGAGGATGATCACCATGGACTTTATAGTTGAACTTCCATGCTCAGAGGGATGCACAGCTATTTTCGTAGTCGTAGACCGGCTGTCTAAAATGGCCCACTTTCTGCCCCTTAAGGGAACCCCGTCCGCTTCCGAAACGGCCCGTGTCTTTATCAGGGAGATAATTAGGTTGCATGGGGTCCCTGCCAGCATAGTCTCCGATAGGGGGGTTCAGTTTACGTCCCGTTTTTGGAGGGCCTTGTGTAAATCCCTGAAAATTGAGTTGGCGCTGTCCTCGGCCTATCATCCCCAAACGAATGGACAGACAGAACGCACAAATCAGACCCTGGAACAGTACCTTAGGTGCTTCACGTCCTTTGTGCAGGACGATTGGGTGTCCCTACTACCCTTAGCCGAGTTTTCATACAACAACGCCAACCACTCAGCCACAGGTCAATCTCCTTTTTTCTCCAACTATGGCTTCCACTTATCCTTTCTCCCTGACTTTCTTCCAGAATCCCCGGTTCCAGCGGTGCAGGATACAGTGACCTTCCTCAACCACAACAATCAGATCCTCCAGGAGACGATAACCAAGGCCCAGGCGGACTGCAAAAGGTTCTTTGACCGGAAAAGAAGGGGAGAACTGGACCTCCAGATTGGAGATCAGGTATGGCTTTCCACTATTAACTTGAAGTTACCTTGCCCCTCCAAGAAACTCGCTCCCAAATTTCTAGGACCCTTCTCTGTGAAAAGGAGGATCAACCAGGTGTCCTACGAACTGTCGTTGCCCACCTCAATGAAAATACATCCGGTGTTTCATGTGGCCCTGTTGAAACCCGCTGTACCCGACCCCTTTCCTGATAGGGGAGCTGGACCTCCTGGTCCTGTTCTTGTTGAGGGCGGTGAAGAATACGAGGTGGAGGCCATTATTGATTGTAGGAGGCGGCAGGGGCAGACACAGTTCTTGGTTAAATGGAAGGGGTACGGGGCTGAGGACAATTCCTGGGAACCCGATAGTAACCTTCATGCCAGAAGACTGATCCGTGCCTTCTTTTCTGCCCACCCAGAGAAGAGAAGTCTTTTGGGCACCCGGAGGTTGCCCCTTGTGGGGGGGCAATGTCAGGGTCCTGGCCGCCCGGTGTGGCCCAGATTGCCTCCACGTAGGCAAACGGTTACCCCCATGCCCTCCAGGCATCAGCGCGGGCGTTGGCGCGCGCCGCGGGCGCGTGCACGCGCGCGACCGGCCCGCGGGCGCGCTCCCGTGCGCTAATAGCGGGGGCGCACGCCCGTGCGCGTGCGCGTTTAGCGCTGTTTGGCGCCAGTGCGCCTATTTAAGGATCAGGGCTGCAGCCCTGCGGTGCTGTTCGTCTGCAGCTCTGACCTGAATCTCCTGTTTGAACCTGCCTGAGCCTATCTGTGATCCTTGGAACCCGACCCGGCCTGTCTGACCCCGCTGACCTCTCTACTCCTTGACCCCGGCTTGCCTGACTCTGCTAAAGGACTTACCACCTGTTGCCGAACCTCTGCCTGTCACTTGACCATCCGTCTGCCTGCCGTCTATGCCTATCTGCCTTCCCTGTGACCCGGCCTGTCTGACTACCTCTGCCGTCCGAGTGTGCCTCTCTCCCGCACAGGATCTGCCTCCGCTGCTGCTGCTCCAGAGACTACCTCTCTCTTCGGTCATCCGACCCCGAGCCTGCTGTGCCATCACCTGCAGTTCCTGCCACCTAAAGACCAGCACCAGCATCCTGCTTCATCCTGCACCAGCTGACTCACCGGACGGACACTCCTACTCCGCTGTGCTCACGGGTCCCCTGTTCCCATTCCAGTGGACCCTGAACCAGAGTCGTAAGAGAGGTCCCCTTCCGTCAAGCCAGGCTCGCCACCAGGTACCTTACACACCTCCTCTTAGGGGTTTTATCAATTTCTGACTGAATAACTTTCAAGTCTTCACTTTACAAATTCCCTCCTCTGGACCACATTTATTGAATAATTGCTCTCAAGTTGCTTTGCTGGACTATTCAATGTTGTATTTTTCAAGTGTCAGCACAACTATACAGCAGCTCTATTTTTGGATACAATACAGCACATGATGCTCTACTAGTGTTTTCCCTTTTTTACTTTTCTTATATTTGAGAAGTAAAAGTTGGTTGGTCACATTTACCTATTCACACATCATTCGATTTCAGAAGCCTTGCTGGTATTATACATTTATATATGTATATACTGTATATGACACATACTGACATTATAGTGATATATACACACACTCCTTGAACATTTTTCAATACCAGCACAAGAATGAGCAGGAGCAGTATAGCTGGAATGCTTTTTATATGTTTTGTGGTATATGTCCTTCCATTTCGAATTTTAGTGTTTATACAATAAAATAAGTGTTTTTTATTTGAAATAGTTAAAGTCGCCATGAATGCCCGGTAAATATATTTAGGGCATATTCATATTTGAGGTATAGATACATAACATGTCATGCTTTAAAATTGAGCACCATTGTTGAATGGCGCCGAACTTCAGTACTTAAAAATCTCCATAGACGACGCTTTAAATATTTTTAGAGGTTACCTGTTTAGAGTTACAGAGGAGGTCTAGTGCTAGAATTATTGCTCTCGCTCTAACGTTCACGGCATATGTAACCTGTGTGTATCTGGCTGTGATACTAGCCAGTGCCTCACCAGCCACTGACCTCACCACACGTCCCTGATATTTACACATATAGTTATCAGAATATAAAATTTTTGGCATGAATGCCATTTAAAAACACAGTGCCAGATCATGATTTAGGCACAAGTGTTTTTGGACATTTACATTTTGTTCCTGTGTTCCTCTTCTACCTAGCTACAGGTTAAGCTCACGCAATAGCTTAGGGTGCTTTCACACTGCTCCATTAAAAACGCATATGCACTTTTATGCCTTTCTGGTGCGTTTTTCTGGTTGCCATGCACCTGTGAAACATGGACATGTGATTTAAAAAAAATATGCACGGAAAAATACAACCGATGTGCATTGGAATATGCATAATTTATGCATTTTGCATTTGTTTCATTGGCGAGTTTTTGGTGCGGTTTTGAAAAGCGTACCAAAGATGCAGCATGCAGGACTTTCAAAATGCACCACACCCACAGTGCAGCGGTGTGAGGAGTAACATAGGAATTAAAGGGAAATATTTTTATTGTTTTTTTTTCTTTCTCTGTGCAAAGGTTCTAAGGTGGTCCCCCGTTGGCGCTGCCATCTTCTTCCATGTGTCCCCAAAGCAAGCCATGTGCTATGGAGGGACCCATGCAGGTGTGCTCCTGATCCAGGCTTTGTGCATCCATAAACAGACACAGAACGGCTCGGCCAGTGAGAGCCTACAGCTCCCGCTGCTCTGAGTCTTCTGTGAGACCAGGAAGAGGGAGCAGTGCTGCTGCCAGCAGGACAGAGCAGGATTGGTGAGAGGTTCCAGGTAAGTGTTTAAGGGCATCAGGGGGCTAGGACAGATCAGGGGGCATTTTTAGCTTGAAGTGGTTGCAAAGGCTTTTTACTGTAATGCATTAAGGTAAAAAAACTTCTATTGTCAGCTCCCCCAGCCCCTAAAATACTTACTGGAGCCTATTCTCTACCCAGCCCTGTGCCCGAGAGCAGGGGCACTGCTCTCTCTCTCCTCACTGAACTCAGTGTGAGCAGCAGGAGCCAATGTCAATCAAATCCAGTGATTTGGGAGCAGGGGGCGGTGCCCCACTGTGTGTGTTTTAATATACACATATAGCGCAGCACAGGAGCGAGCCCACAAGTGTGCCACCATAGGAAGCAGCTTCCTATGGTGGCACACAAAGAGAAGGAGCCCAGAGTACCAGCAAAGGAGCCCAGAGGACAACACCATTGCACAGAGCAGGTAAGTATGTTTGTTATAAAAATAATAATAATAATAACTTTACAGTCAGTTTAATGAAGAGAATGCATTAAGGTAAAAAAAAACTGTTGAGGTTTAGAACAACTTTAAGCAACAAAGGCCAATATAAAAAGGGAAACAAACACTAATTGCAAAGCTTTTAATTTTATTGTAAAATATGTTTTGTTTTTGATGATTGTCCCAGAGAAGCACAGACAAATATAATCAGGCAATGATGATATGGTTTGAGAGTCCCTGATTATCAGGTTCAGAATTTATCATACAAATAGCTTTTTTTTTGTTTAATAATAATCACCATAAAAGTATGTATTGTTCTTAGGGTAGAATTAGGGCTTTGTGCATTACACCTAGTTACTTGGAAATGAGATTATCATTACAATAGCTTTCAATAATTATACACTGATAAATTAAATGGACTGCACACAAGATCATTTGCTGCCATTTTTCATGAGATCACTTGACCCCATATACTGTATAACAAAATGTACATATGATTGTCTGGTCATAACTACCAATAATGCGGTGTACACACGGTCGGAATTTCCGATGGAAACAGTCCGATGGGAGCTTTTGATCGGATTTTCCGACTGTGTGTATGCCCATCGTTTTTTTTCTGTCGGAATTTCCGACGGACTTTGGATTGAGAACCTGTTCTTAATTTTTCTGACGGAAAACCTTTCTATCGGATTTTCCTATCGTGTGTATGCAATTCCGACACGCAAAATTCCGACGCATGCTCGGAAACAATTTGACGCATGCTCAGAAGCATTAAACTTCCCTTTTATAGTGCAGTCGAGCGTGTTGTATGCCGTGGTGTTATTGACCGTCGGAATTTGGTGTGACCGCGTGTAGGCAAGACAGTTTGAGTGAAATTCCGTCGGAATTCCGACGGGAAAACCATCAGAGCTTTTTCCGACGAGAATTCCGACCGTGTGTACGCGGCATAATAATTAACTGTCATTTTTAGACCTACACTGCAAGAATGGTTTAATTGGTTTTAGAAACTTAAATGCAGCCAATTGTTTAAGATACTGTATACAATATATCATGCAGAAAAAGACATAGGTCTTCCTTAAGGCCTCATGCACACTGGACATTTTTTCAGCTGCTCCTAAGGGCGTTTGGGATTTTTTTTTTTTTTTGCCTCTAAATGCCCCTGAAAGGCATTTAAAAGCAGGGAAAAAAAACTGCCAGTGCGACCAGGAGCAGCAAGGTTTTGTGTGTGTTAGCACTTAAGCGTTAATCCTTTTTAGAGACCAGAACACATTATTATTATTATTATGGCCAATTAACTTAATTAACACCCAAGCGATTGATGCTTGTAAATGCGTCTAAAGGCGGTACACACTTTTAAATGTGTCAGGCTTTTTTCCTGCCGAAACGCTGCTGCCAAGGAGAATTTGCAAAACATCCTGTGTGCATCAGGCCTAATTCTCACCACTCTCATCCACTGGCTTTTCCTGAGTGCCATCTGGCTGGTCTTGGATGGAAGCATGCAAAGGACCCAACTTTGTTCATGCTTTTTGCAGAAGCTATGCACTTACAGACATAGAGTAACTTGCTAGCATTGGTTAGCAGTGCAGATGGAACCCAATTGAAAAAGGGGATGTAAGCAATAACTAAATTGTTAAGGGTAGGGCGATCAGGGTGGGTTATCAAAAGATTGATATAAAATGATTTGGTATTTTTAGTGCACTCAGTGAATTATTACTGCAGTGTTTAAAGTTGTTGTAAAGTTTCACGGTTCTTCACCCTAATGCATTCTATGCATTAAGGTGAAAAATCTTTTTTGCTACAGCCCCCCCCCCCCCATTTACTTACCTGCGCCCGATGCATTCCAGCGATGTGGACCAGCCCAGAGGCTGTCTCTCTCATCATTGGATAGATTGATAGCAGCAGGTGCCATTGGTTCCCGCTGCTGTCAATCAAATCCAGTGACATGGGAACAGGGGGCGGGGCCGAATCACACTGTCTGTGTCAATGGACGCAGTGGGACTCGGGAGCGCGCCCGCACAGGTACCCCCAGGGAAAGCGACTCTCCGTGGGGGGCACCCGATGAAGAGGAGGAGCCAGGAGCGCCTCCGGGCACCCCAGAAAAAGGGGATTGGGGCCGCTCTGTGCATAGCAGTTAAGTATAACATGTTTGTTATTTGAATATATTTTTTAAACGGTACCTTTATAATTACTTTAATTTACAGTGAAAATGTGCTTTGACAGCTAGATTTTTTTTTGCTGTAATGTAACAGAAACACTATTGTTCCTCTTTATATTTATTTTTACCAAGCCATAGGAATTTACTACTTGTCTTTGCCCTGGTCCCATATATCTTAAAGCAGAACTGTGCTTTTGATTTTGTTCATGCAATTCCTGTAAAACAGGGAAGCTTATGCATGCATGCCTGAAAGACTTTCGTCCTTGTTAATTCACCATTGAGCTGATGAGAAGCAATGTATTATTTTCTGTGCATGAATTAATCTCCAGCAACTACTTTCATTTTTTATACCAGCAATTGGGTATGTATTATGGAGGTTCTACCATCATTCTACTCCTTCTCCCTTCTTTGCAACCTTACCTAAAACTTTTGGATAACTATCAAGCCAGTGCTTTTTATTTATTTAGTTTTGCAGTACCACATAACAAAGAAGCTATGTATGAGGGTGTGGGTAACAACTACAGGGATTGTTCAGAGACTGCATCCAAAAAGTATGACATGGTCAAATAGTTTAGACACAGACTTTAAGGGACTGGGAAGAGTCATAAACAGACCCAGTCCTCCTGCAGCATCCACAAAACATAATTGTAACTACTGAAAAAAAAGCAAATGATAAAGATATTTTCAGTTTTGCAAGCATTCACATTTTTTTCCTAATATGTAGCAGAGATTGTATTAAAAAAAAAAAAAAAGTTTAGTTCTGCCTTAAAGCTGTCCTGTAGACCCGACTAGAGAGAACCCATGGTTGCTATTAAATGTTTGAGCCTGAAGGAAGGCCCTATAGACTAACAATTTTTTACTCACTACACATTTTAGCATAGCATAGCATTTTTGGTATGCTAATGTGGCCCTGCAGTAAGTTTTGTTAATCACAGAGATGGACAAAGAAGAACAAACATCCAAGAGCTGTAAAAGTCAGTACAGGTCAGTTGTCATAAAGATCTTAAATATTTATGTCCCTGTAAGGGAACCCTAAATCAACAGTGTTATGCTACATACAATTTCACTAAAGACTCTACTTTGTAACAAAGTCACTGGAATGCTAAGCTTTGCCAGCACATAATAATAAAACGTTCAGCTAAAACAGTCGCTACATTATCATATGATCTACAGTGTTATATCTGACCTGCAGTTTCTTACCTAATGCACAGCCTAGTCACAACTTGCAGCCAGAGTTGCCAACCCTCCGACGCAAAATTTACTGGCAGGATGCCAAAAATTTACAAACGGCACCAATTTTTTACTGGCACTTCTAAAAAAGTACCTAAAATTACAGTTTTCAGTGCTAAACAGTGCAAATATCAATATTTAAACTATAAACATATATCGAGTGCTATTAGCAATGTGTTCAAGTCTAACAAAAGTAAAAAAAACTTATTTCTGCATTGACATGAAGGTCAGGTTACTATAACCCGGCCAACACAGAGTTCCCCCATATATCAGAGTCTGCACGAAACTCTTATGTAAAGGGGAACGCTGCAAATCATGATGCAAGAGGGAACTCTGATGTAGAGGGGAGCTCTGGCGACCAGAGACCACCTTATATCAGAGTCCACTGTGTTCCCTTTACATCAGAGTTGCTAATTACATCAGGGTCCGCAGACTGAGTTTCCCCCCTGCACTGTAAGTGGGAATCCTGCAGACTCTGATGTAAAAGGGGAACAATCAGAGTCTGCACGAAACTCTTATGTCAGAGACTGCGGACATCCCAAAAAGGAGAGGGTCAGAGACTGTGGACATTCTACAGGGGACGGTCAGAGACTGCGAATATGCTACAGGGGACGGTCAGAGACTGCGAATATGCTACAGGGGACGGTCAGAGACTGCGAATATGCTACAGGGGACGGTCAGAGACTGCGAATATGCTACAGGGGACGGTCAGAGACTGCGAATATGCTACAGGGGACGGTCAGAGACTGCGAATATGCTACAGGGGACGGTCAGAGACTGCGAATATGCTACAGGGGACGGTCAGAGACTGCGAATATGCTACAGGGGACGGTCAGAGACTGCGAATATGCTACAGGGGACGGTCAGAGACTGCGAATATGCTACAGGGGACCAAAATGTGCTCACTACTACTTATTCAGATAAAAATATATGAATAAACACCTCAAGACCATCAAGCACAACACATAATCAATTATTTTATGAGCAAACAGTACACACAAACTATACAGACACAATATACACACACACACTATACAGACACAATATACACACACTATACACACAAACTATACAGACACAATATACACACACTATACAGACACAATATACACACACTATACACACAAACTATACACACACTATATACACACACTATACACACAAACTATACAGACACAATATACACACACTATACACACACTATACAGACACAATATACACACACTATACAGACACAATATACACACACTATATACACACACTATACAGACACAATATACACACACTATACACACAAACTATACAGACACAATATACACACAAACTATACAGACACAATATACACACACTATACAGACACAATATACACACAAACTATACAGACACAATATACACACAAACTATACAGACACAATATACACACACACTATACACACACTATACACACACAATATACACACACTATACAGACACAATATACACACAAACTATACAGACACAATATACACACACTATACAGACACAATATACAGACACAATATACACACACTATACAGACACAATATACACACACTATACAGACACAATATACACACACTATACAGACACAATATACACACACTATACAGACACAATATACACACACTATACACACAAACTATACAGACACAATATACAGCAGCACTTTTCCTTAGAAAATCAGCCAAATCATATTGCTTCTGCCTCCCCTCTCCTGGCATGCTGGGATTTGTAGTGCCCCAGACACATGAGGTGGTAACTCTGGAGAGGACTGAGGAGGCTGGGCCTGGACTGCTGAGCATTGCAGGTAATAGTTATAGATTGGGGGAGATCTCAGAAAACATCCTCCCTTGTCAGTTTAGAAGCAAATAGCAATGCAGATCTGACACACAAAAAAAACGATGTACTGTACACAACAAGCCTGCTACACAGACCATTCCCTGCCCCCCTCCTCCTGCCGACTAACACAAGGCAATGAGAGACATTTAGCTAATCATTAGCTTACCCCCCTCTGTAAGGCTGTACGGCTCCTCTCCACTGCAGGCTGACTCCTCCCCCCCTCTCCCAGCATCTCCTGTGCAGAAATTGAATAAGGCGCGCTGTGGAAGGAAGGGGGGAGGGAACAAGACAAGTAGCAGGCGCAGCAGGGATAGAAAAAGATCATCGGGATGCATCGGAGACTCTCGGCATGCTTCGGAACTGCACATGCGCAGTTCCAAGCCGGGACCGTCATTTTTACGGGCAACATTTTTTATTAACGGATTTTCACTGACATGAAAAAATAGCCCCATTTTTACGGGCTGTCCGTAAAAAACACGGACGGTTGGCAACACTGCTTGCAGCACATTGCTTTTCCTTCAAGCCTTTACCTGTACTTGAGCAGCTGAACCAGAAACATTCCCTTTAAGTTTACCGATGGCCTGAAGCCCTTAAAGAACTACTCATTACAGAGGAGTATATAGAAGTACATTAAATGTTCCTCTGTATTACAGCCAAGAAATGCAGCTGCCAAAGTTCTGTGCTGTGAAAGCTTGCATTGAGAACAACTTAGGCATAACTTCTGATGGTGCTTAGATACCATGGTGGGTAAATATATTTTAAGAAAATACAAACTTTGCTGCTCTGAAATAAAATTTTTTTCTTTTAATTGGCTTAAAATTCTTTTCTTTTATTTTCAATAAAACAGTCGGCTGGATCTCTCACTGGGTCACCACATTTCTGGGACTCTATGTGACTTTCTCCTTGGCCGATGTATTGATGAAACAGATCCTTTTCCAATGCCCCGTACACACCAGTGGAATTTCTGTCGGAAAAAGTGTGATGGAAGCTTTTGGTCAGATATTCCGACCGTGTGTATGCTCCAACCAACTTTTTCTGTCTGAATTTCCGCCAGCAAAAGATTGAGAGCTGGTTCTCTATTTTTCCAATGGAAAAAGTTCTTGATGGAAATTCCATTCGTCTGTATGCAATTCCGACGCGCAAAAAAACACACATGCTCGGAAACAATTTGACGCATGCTCGGAAGCACTTAACTTCATTGTCTCAGCTCATCGTAGTGTTGTACGTCACCGCGTTCTTGACGGTCGAAAGTTCAGAGAACTTTTGTGTGACCGTGTGTATGCAAGCCAAGCTTGAGTGGACTTCCGTTGGAAAAACCATCCAAGATTTTTCCGACAAAAATTCCGCTTGTGTGTACGGGGCATAAGAGAACGTATTCAAATTTATCTCTGCATAGGACAAGTACTTAGAAATCTTGTAGTATGAGCTGTGCAAGTCCTGCCTTAATACCTACTCATAAAATATAATGTAGTCACATAAGTAAAGACTTTTGACTAGGCATTTTATTTTTATTTTACTAAAGTCCTGGAATTACTGTATTTTACCTATTGGACACACTCATCATAGGTAACATTGTGATCCTGCATTCCTTGGGGTCCTGTTTTAGACCATCAAGTCCAACCTATGTGTGTGATTATATGTCAGTATGACATTGTATATCCCTGTATGTTGCGGTCGTTCGGGTGCTTATCTAAAATCGATGCCCCACCCCACGTAGTTTAAGGTTAAACCTTGTTTAATGAGTGGCCATGTGTCTTGTTAAACTCCCTTCCGCGAAAAAGTTTTATCCCTATTGTGGGGTCACCAGTGTGGTATTTGTAAATTTATATCATATCCCCTCTCAAGCGTCTCTTCCCCAGAGAGAATAAGTTCAGTGCTCGCAACCTTTCTGCATAACTAATGTTCTCCAGTCCTTTATTAGCTTTGTTGCCCTTCTCTGTACTTGTTCCATTTCCAGTACATCCTTCCTGAGGACTGGTGCCCAGAACTGGACAGCATACTCCAGGTGCGGTTGTACCAGAGTCTTGTAGAGTGGGAAAATTATCGCTTTATCCCTGGAGTTAATCCCTTTTTTAATGCATGCCAATATTCTGTTTGCTTTGTTAGCAGCAGCTTGGCATCGCATGCCATTGCTGACCCTATCATCTACTAGGACCCCCAGGTCCTTTTGCATCCTAGATTCCCCCAGAGGTTCTCCCCCTAGTGTATATATTGCATACATATTTTTGCCAGAAAAATGTATTATTTTAAATTTTTATACATTAAACCTCATTTGCCATGTAGTTGCCCATCCCATTAATTTGTTCAGATCTTCTTGCAATCCTAAAGCAGCAGTCTTCCTTGAGTTTCAAATTTAGAGAAATAACAAGGAGAAAAGACACTAACACATCTTAACACATCTGTGTACCTGAATTTATCACTAGCCTCCATGTTTGTAACATTTTCTTGCCTGGCAATCCCTGTTTGGCACAGCACAGCAAAATAAAAAAGTACTGTTGGCCAACAACATGCAGGCTAATAATGCATTTACTGGCTCAGATCCAATCCTCTATCTTCCTGCAACATACCTAAAATGTTGTCAGCCGAGTTTCTTTATGATTTTATATGAAGGTGTGCCTAAAACACATTATTTCTGCTTATTGGCTGCTGCTTAGGTTGCTGGTAAAGTCTATGATCTCTTGCGAAAGATCATGGGCTTACCTGATGACTACTAATGCAGTAAGCACATGGATGCACAAAAGTCAGGAATAATTTGTCATAGAGCACAAGCAATCAATTTGATCTGATTTGAATCCTGAATTCATCAGATTGTCTCATGGATAGAGGATAGATTTTTGTTAAACACAGGAAGTGTTTCTGTGAATAATTTCTTTGCTAAGCCTGTATGCCATGAGCAAAATCAATACTAAAGCTACATAAACTGATTAAATCATCAATACAACTTTAATTTAACAATACAAACATTTGTTTCACCTTTCAGGTTGCTACAAAGTGTATATGCTGTTTGACTTACAACTATGAGGCAATATAGTTAACCTATCAATGAGAGTGATCATTATTGACAGTATAAAATACTCCTAAGTAAGAGGTATGCAAGGATGTTATAAAGGCAGCTACAGATCCAGTTCCCCACTGCAAAGTCCAAACCTGCCCATTGCATCTTTACTGTGCTCCCGGCCTTTATTTCCCAACCAAATATTCCAAAGAGAATCCTCTGCAGGGCTGGGCAGTAAAGTTACACAGATGGCCTACAGCACTGTGGTGTTTCCTCAAGTGTCCCCTGCACATGTGCCAAAAGATGACATGGACAAGCTCAAGCTCAAGCAACATTTAGAAAGATGTCCCTATACTGTGCAGAGGTAAAATTCTAAGAGACCTCTAATACTTTTTTTCTCTTTTTAGTCCCGTACCACCATCCCACATTCTTCCTTCCTACTTTCCACTCCAATACCCTATGCTGTCTTTCTCATATACAGTTGTAGTATTAAAGGCTAAGTTTACTTAAAAAAAATAAAAATAAATTGCAGGTAAAAAATGTGCATTTCTTTATTTTTTTTTCTTAGGAGCCTGCAGAGCATTCCACCCACAATCAGTAAATTATGGCTATATTAGTTCTGAACTTATTAAATAAAAAAAAAAACAATATTGGCAACAACTCCATACACTCCCTTTAAGTTGTGGGAAATTCAACAAGGGTAGCATATGACAATCTAATGATAAAACAGTGGTGAGGCAGAAGGACACCTATTATGGAGAAATGCGTTGGGTGGAGCTAGATTTGTGACATTATCATTCACGGGCATGCCAGCGGGTCCGCCAGCTGTGCAGTCTAGATTGTTATACCGCTTGCCTTATTTCTTCAACGTGTAAGTACAATAACTGTCATATTAAAATCTTTCTTTTTAAATACCGCACTATGAGGCTGTTTGTGTAGGAGAGAGAGACACAGCAGCACGCTGTGTGGAAGTGTCCATTGCTGGACGGTGTACCTGTTGGGTGAGCGTATAAAAAACCACATAAAGACTGTAGCTCTTTTTGGAGCCATGAACTGTGAGCTGTACCTATGTGTACATCCGTTTCATAAGACAAATCTGTCTGGCCTTATGTCTACTTTTTGTTTGCTGTTTTGCTGAATAAAAGCCATTTTTATTTTACTGGACTGTCTCTGAGCCAGCTCTTGATAGTTTCCACTTCACAACTCCACAAGTCCCCTTCCAAATCCCACTCTTTCTATTTAGGATCCTGTCATTCTGCTCTCCTGACTGACGCAGCCTGCTGCCAATCCCAAATGAGACAGCTCCCACCTTCCTAAAGGCGTCTTTACAAACAAATCTTCTCACTCAGTCCCTCACCATTACCTCCAACTGTCAATTATGAGGGTATATTTCTCTGTCTTCTATTCCTTCTGCAAGGCCCCTGCCCTTACCAAGAGATGAGGAGTTGCCAGTCTCCACAAGGGGCTCCCAGTGCTCAGAGCCTGACAACTATTACTAATGTACAGTGCCTTGAAAAAGTATTCCTACTCCTTGAAACGTTCCACATTTTGTCATGTTACAACCAAAATTGTAAATGTATTTTATTGGGATTTTATGTGATAGACCAACACAAAGTGACACATAATTGTGAAGTGGAAGGAAAATGATAAATGGTTTTCAATTTTTTTTACAAATAAATATGTGAAAAGTGTGGCGTGCATTTGTATTCAACCCCTTTTACTCTGATACCCCTACCTAAAATCTAGTGAAATCAATTGCCTTCAGAAGTCACCTAATTAGTAAATAGAGGTCCCCTCTGTGTAATTTAATCTCAGTATAAATACAGCTGTGAAGCCCTCTGAGATTTGTTAGAGAACCTTAGTGAACAAACAGCATCATGAAGGCCAAGGAACACACCTGACAGGTCAGGGATAAAGTTGTGGAGAAGTTTAAAGCAGCGTTAGGTTACAAAAACCAAATATCCCAAGCTTTGAACATCTCACAGAGCACTGTTCAATCCATCATCCGAAAATGGAAAGCGTATGGCACAACTGTAAACCTACCAAGACATGGCCAAGTCCACAGAAACTGACAGGCCGGGCAAGGAGAGCATTAATCAGAGAAGCAGCCAAGAGGCCCATGGTAACTCTGGAGGAGCTGCAGAGATGCACAGCTCAGGTGTGAGAATCTGTCCACAGGACAACTATTAGTCATACACTCCACAAATCTAGCTTTTATGGAAGAGTGACAAGAAGAAAGCCATTGTTGAAAGAAAGCCATAAGAAGTCCCATTTGCAGATTGCGAGAAGCCATGTGGGGTGAACTTGTATTGCATACACACAGCAGGACTTTATCAGCCAACGGGATAGTAGGAGAAGGTAAGTTATCAATCCAGGACCAAGATCCATCAATGTGGCTTGGTTATTCCCGGAAGAAGGATAATAGAGCGGACCATCCCAAGTGTCTCCTTTGTAGAGATATTTTTAAAAAATATGTAGTTGGTTCATTAGCTTGGATTCTTATATGCAGGAAGTGGGAAAGGTGTGAACAGGGAAGTATGTATAAAGGAAGTGGGAGGGAATATATCTCCAAAAAAGAACGGTGTGTTAGTGAGTTTGGAATGATACATAAGTGGCAATATGTGAGATAGGTAAGTGTCCTCAGGAAAATATAAGTGAGTGATCAAGACCAGTTGGTAGGTGGTGTTCAATCCATGGAAGCCATAATGATTCAAACATGGATACTTTATCTAATAAGATTGCCTCTATTTTGGCATGAATCATTGCTTGTGTTTGACTGATACCATGCATAATGTGATTGTTTTCCAGGCTGGCAATAAAACCTATTATTATTGTTATACAGGATTTAGATTAGCACCAACAGTTTGCACAGTACTTAACAAAAAGAAGGCAGACATTACATTATAATTTGGTACAAGAGGAATCAGAGGGTCCTGCTCATTAGAGCTTACAATCTAAAATGGAGGGTCAATTGATACAAAAGGTAATAGCTGTGGGGGATGAGCTGATGGAGAAAGTAAAACAGTGTTAGTTAGAAGCAGGATAGGCTTCTTTAAAGAGAAGGATTTTCAGGGATCGTCTAAAGATAGATAGATTAGGGGACAGTCGGACAGATTGGGGTAGGGAGTTCCAACGGATGGGAGAAGCTCTGGAGAAATCCTGGAGGGGAGCATGGGAGGAGGTGACAAGAGAGCTAGAGAGCAGGAGGTCTTGGGAGGACAGAAGAGAGCGTCTTGGTTGGTATTTTGAGACTAGGTTAGTGATGTAGCTGGGGGCAGAGTTATAGAACTAGAAGCTAATTGGTTACTATACACTGCTGCATCAGATTCTGTGTGCACCAGTTTTAGTAAATCTCTCCCATAGCGTGTGCCTTATAAAAGGCTGCTACTGTCTTTCTTCATGAACAATATAGGTTGCCAAAAGTGGGAGGCAACAGCTAGGACTAGTGCATCTGGCCAGTGTGCACTGTTGATTCAATGAAGGAGCAATTGACAGAGCCCATCTAAACAGTGCGGACAGACAAATCTCCCCTGCTGGATATTGTATTCTGACAGGCAACTCTGAATAACTGAACAGTATCTGCATCTAATTGGATGCAGGCGCTGTTTTTGACCAAAATCCATTTTAACAATCGACTTTTGTCAAAATGGCAAGGGCTGCCAGTGAGTCTAATTTGCTGAATTGACTGAAATTCAAGCCCTGTATGGCTGCCTTAACTTATAGTCAACTTTGCATAAAAAAAAAAAAAAAAAGGATCAGCCCTGTCCCACTTCTATTGCGTACAATCCTTACTGACCTAAATAGATCAAAGATTTACTAGAGGTAGTTTTATTGTGACAAATTACCAATCCCTGCTTCCTTGCCATATTAATATAAATTAATGCTTCTGAGATCTGTCAGACGCACTTCATCTACTGTCAAACGGGTGTGTGTGATTCTATTACGTCTTTTAAACAGTTATGTATAAGCTGCTAAGCACTAGATGGCGTGTGATGGTATGTGTGCGTGTGTGTATGTGTGTGTGCTTGTGTGGGTGTTTGTGTGCCTGACAGTATGTGAAGTTTGGAGCAGAGTTCTGTAATGGCTGCTAACTGTAAGAGTGCAGGAGCAGTATGTGTATGGATATCAAGCTGACTGTACATCTGGTATGTGCTGAAGAGGAATACACATTGAACTGAAAAATAGCCATGACCTGCTGTGATGTGTTCCTGTGATTCACCCTGTGGGAACAAGCGTTTAAACATGCAGAGCAAGATATAACTGGGCCAAAGAGCTGAAGAAAGTTTTTTTGTTTATCGAGGGAGCACAAGTTAATGTGTCATCTAGCTTAAAAAACATCTGTATACAGGAAAATCAAAGTTCTTAAAGCAGGCAATTCAGCTGGACCGGTCACCATCACTAACTGTGAGTACGATCTATAGTATTCCGAAAAGGGGGAAGACGTAGAAAGAAATATGTTCTCCTTCCTTATGAAAACTGTATTGCTTTATACTTTGTGTGTGTGTGTGTGTGATTGGGATTCTTATCTCTAGGAATATATGTGTCAGCAATTTTCTAACGCTTAATAAAAAAAGACACTGTACTCTAAATACAACACATAATTGGCAAAGGGATAAACATAAGGATTAAGTAATGCCGAAAAGTATTGTAATGTTAAAATAATCATGGATCTTACATAACATTTGTCTGAATGTTTGAACTATACACATTTGTCTAACAGCATTCTACAAAAAGAAATGACTAAACTTTGCCCTATCAGAAGCCCAAGGCCTTTATAATATTTGGATAAATCTATGATACCCTGTACATAGTTGTGGAACACTTCTCTAATGGGCACAGACTGTAACAGCCAAAAACCTTAAGGCTTAATGTACACGGAACGTTTTAAAACCTCTCCTGAACGATTTATCTTGAAAGATAGTAACCGACGTTCAAAAACATCAGTTTTGCCACGTTTATATGTTGCGTTTAGCCGTGTTTTTTTTATTTTTAAATAGTCAAAAATGATAAAAGCCTGTAAACGAAACGCAGCTAAACGCAAGTTACTGCGTTTACAGGCTGTCGCTGTAGTTTTAAATGCCTCTGAACATCCGTCCTGAACGCATTTTTTTGCTTTTCAAAAAATACTTCTAAACTCAACTGCCTAGAAAGAACGATAAACGACCCTGTGTACATGTACTGATCAGATAACATAGAGGAGAGTTATGGGGCAGCTGAAAAAAAATGCTTAACTGCTCCGAAACGTCCGTGTACCAGCAGCGGTGTACATGAGGCCTAACCATCTAAAACCTCTTAAAGAAAAAGATCACTAAGGCTACTTACACACTGAGGCGCTTTACAGGCGTTTTTGCACTAAAAATAGCGCCTGAAAAGCGCCTGTAAAGCGCCTCTCCTATCAATCCAGTGTGAAAGCCCGAGTGCTTTCCCATTGGAGCAGTGCGCTTGTGGGACGTTAAAAAAAGTCCTGCAAGCAGCATCTTCGGGGTGCTTTAGAAGCGGTGTATACACCTCTCCTAAAGTGCCCCTGCCCATTGAAATCAATGGGCAGCAAAGCCGAAGTGCCTGCAAAGTGCTTCGGCAATGCTGCTACACGGGCGCTATTAACCCTGTCATCGGCCGCTAGCGGGGGGTTAAAAGCGCCCCACTAGCGGATGAAAAAGTGCCGCTAAAACAACTATTTTTAACGGCGCTTTACCGCCAATGCCCCCCGCCCCAGTGTGACAGTGCCCTTAAATCTATATCATATTTGATGAAATTATGTTAGCTTGTAAGTAATATGCCACAATTTATAAACAAAAAGGCTTAAATAGAAAGCTATACATTTGATTATCTGGACTGCTGTAAGTTGCCTATGTTCCTTATTACTTAAACTTTAAGTAAAAGTTACAGTTATGAAAATAAATAAATAGTGGACATGAAAACCTTGTTTCTTTTTTTTTTTTTTTGTACAGTATAAAAGGAAGAGTAACTCCTGTTTGGAAAGTGTGTCTTTACATACACGCTTTCCACACAGGAGTTACTCTTCCTTTTATACTGTACACAAAAAAAAGAAAAAAGTTTTCATGTCCATTATTTATTTATTTTCAGAATTGTAATTTTTACTTAAAATTTTGCAACAAAGTACAAAGTAATAATGAGCATAGGCAACATACAGCAGTCCAGAGAATGAAAATGTTCATATATGTAAGCAGAACAAGGCAGAACACTGTTTAGTTACAGGTTTACATAGTAAAGAGCTCTGAAGTCTGTATAATGAACAATTGGAAGACCATACTCTATGTCCATTCATTTTATATACAGTATACAAAAGCTGGAGTAAAATTCAATACTCCTATACAGTGTACTGTATACAGTATATATATATATATATATATATATATATATATATATATATATATATATATGTAATTCTTGCATACTTGTCATGTGCATTTTATACTAATACGCTAATTAAAGTAATAGTATGGTAATTATTAATGGTAATAAAGGGGTTGTAAAGTCAGAAGGTTTTGTATTTTAATGCATTCTATGCATTAAGATAAAAAACCTTCTGTGTGCAGCAGCTGCCCCAGCCTCCCTAATACTTACCTGAGCCCCATCTCTCTGTCTAGCGATGTCCACAAGTTCCTCGGCCGTCCTCCTGATTGGCTGCGACACAGCAACTGTGCCATTGGCTCCCGCTGCTGTCAATCAAAGTCAGTTGGCCAATCAGGAGAAAGAGGGCGGGGCCGAATCAGGGCTCCGTGTTTAAATGGACACAGGGAGATGAGGCTCCGCTCGGGTGCCCCCATAGCAAGCTGCTTGCTGTGGAGGCACTCGACAGGAAGAAGGGGCCAGGAGCAGTGAAGAGGGATCTGAGAAGAGGAGGATCTGGGACGCTCTGTGCAAAACCATTACACAGAGCAGGTAAGTATAACATGTTTATTATTTATAGAGAAAAAAAAACAGACTTTACAATCACTTTAAACTCAAAAACAAAAATGCAGTTAAAAAACAAACAAACTGTAAGGCAATTGCATAATGTGCTAGTATGCATAGCATACTAGCACATTATCAAATACATTATCAAATACTTACCTTAGAATGAAGCCCTCCAGTGCCGCGCTGTCTTCGCAGAGAGGGCTGACATCTTCCTCCGGTCTATCTTCTGGGTTCGCGGGCTGACATCTTCCTCCGGTCTATCTTCCGGGTTTGCCAGAGGCGCGATGATGTAATGGTGACAGCACTGTATGCCGGACCTTTAGAGCACATGTGCCGGTGACGTCACCAGCTGCATCGAGGGTGAATATTTCTAAAACGGTGCACGTTTAGGAGATAATATTTTACCTATAGGTAAGCCTTATTATAGGCTTACCTGTAGGTAAAAATCACAAAGCGGGCTTTACTACCGCTTTAAATGTGGTAGCAGCATTCATTTTTGTTTTTTTTAATTTTCACCTGGTGACCCATCCAGTAAGTCTATAATTTTTCAACAAACCAAGCTGTCCAGCAAAAATGGAAGTTATAGATTTGAGAGAAACCATTTAACACAGACAGGGGTGCTTACAATGGTAAAAAGTAAAAAACTGTTGCTGCAATTAAGTGTTAGCTGGAGATTGACTTTAATTTGACAGTCAGGTCAATCTAAAGCCCCATACACACGCGCGGATTATCCGAGGACCAGGTCCGTCGGACCATGTCCGTCATACTTTGTCTGATGTTGGTTTTGCGTACACACGGTCAGACAAAGTTGTCGGAAAATCCGATCATTCTGAACGTGGTGACGTTTGTTGCCTACGACGGGACTACGTAGAGGCTAGTAGCCAATAGCTTTGGTCTTGTAATGTGATCTGAGCATGCGTAGCACTTTGTCCGGTCGGACAACCGTACACACGATCGGATTTGGTGTGATCGGACCGTGTTGTCTGCAAATCTATCCAGCAGGAGATAGGACTTTGTCCGTCGGACAATCCGACGTACACTGTCCGATGGTGCATACACACGGTCTGATTTTTCAACAACATTGTCCGATCGGACAGAATCCATGCAAAAATCGAACCGTGTGTATGGGGCTTAAATCTGGTACTGCAACACTTCCCTCATCCCACATTGAAAATGCTACTTTCCAAAAGTGGCTCAATTGCTCCTCCTTCCAGAGTGGAGACACCCTAGGCTGTGTTACTGGCTGGATCACCAGGTGAAAACGTAGGGAAAAAAAGAAACTAATGCAGTCACTACCTTTAAGAATTGTTAAACTGCAATATATAATAGTTTTGTCCTGGGGTTCATTACAGCTTTAACATTGCAGTTTGCTGCAAATGTGAACAAATTATAAAAAAAAAAAAAATGAAAGCTGTTACTGTTTATACTGTACTAATGAGATAAGAACTAATTGCAGACAAAGAATTTTCAAGAATGTTCCTGCATTTTGGTGACTGTAAGGAATATTGTAATTAATTGGGCATTTCTAAGACGATTTAGGGAGTGCTTACACTGGATCTGTGCTTGGTGTTCATTTTCATAAAATTGTGTTCTGGAATGCAGGAAAAGAAGTCATTGTTAGCCGCAGCCTTAACACTAATTGAGTATCATTATAACTGGATTTTACATACTGACTCAGAGAAACAGAATCATTTACTAGTAAAATAGAGGCATTGTCTTTAAAGCAAACCTGTTGAGTGTTTAGAATGTAGTAAGATGTCCCTGTAGAAGACATTGTTACATGACTGCACATTCCTTCATTACATTTGCAGAGTTCTGAAGTATCCTGAAATCCTGGGGTGTTCTATAAAGTAAACTTTAACTGAACCTTTGATTAATGCTCGTTCCCATATTGCCCAGCCCTTTTCCCACTATCTGTTAATGGGCAGCAACAGAAAGGCACAGGTGATGAGGGTACACAGATGGCAAGCAAACTCTGGGTACAATTTATTTTCGAAAGTGTTCCAGGGTTTTAAGCTACCGGTGCTCTCTGCGAAGGGCACAACAGGCTTGCTTTGAAGAAAAACTTTTATCAGATCAGTCCTTCATTTTTTGCTACAGCTCCACCCCATTCTTAATCCCAAATTATGGGCATTCCTGTTGGGGAGGGGAGGGGGGTACAGCCAGCACTGAACTCTGTCCCCTCTTTAAGGTTTGATTTGATTATGGATCATTGATGGCATTGCTGATTGTTCATTCATAGTAGTAAAAGATCACTTAGATTTGCAGCTCTGTGTATTTATACGCGGCTACTTTTACACATACTGTACATAGCCATGGCAGAGGTATCATACAGTGCTGATCTTTAACTATTATAACCAAAACAGGAGAGCTGTGGAGGTTGTGTCATACACTAAACTACCCCAGACAGCATTAATTATTTATTCACATAAATAGCTAAATACTGTGGTGCTGTGTGAACCATTGGCTGTGTATGTTTACATGCATCTGCAAAGAGACACACAGCAGCGCAAGTTGTGTGATCCTGGTGATAAGCAGCAATGGTCTCCAGAGTGAATGACTTGTATAGCGCTACCTATGCGAACTGAATCGCCTCAGGGCACTTTTACCACTGGTGTCCATCTGTGGTATAGTGTGGTCCGACACGCTTACAAACACATACAACATACACATATTTGGCCAATTTTTATCAACAGGATCAAATTAACCTACCAGCATGTCTTTGGAGTGTGGGAAGAAACCGGAGTACCCGGAGGAAACCCACGCAGGCACAGGAGAACATGCAAACTCCAGGCAGATGGTTTCGTGGTCATGATTTGAACCAGCGACCCTATTGCTGCTAGGTGAAAGTGCTAACCACTACACCACTGTGCTGCCCCTATATGATATAGGGGAATATCTGGCAGCAGAGTGACCCCTGCTGCCAGAGAGCGCCACTGTTAATCACAATCAAATCTCTATTCTAGCAGTGTGATCGGATGAGGGGAGGAGGCTGTCAGATATGGGTGTGTGCAGTCTATTGTATTAGTGTGTGCACCCAAAAACTCAAACAGCTGTGTGCTTGTATATCTGTGTCAGTAAGGCAGTGGATGGTGTTAGTAAAGCAGAGGTTGGAGTCAGTGGGGCAGTGGACGGTGTCAGTAGTTTTTTTATTTTTATCATTTTATTTTTTTATTATTTTTTTACAGTTTTATCTTTTATTATTTTTTACATTTTTTAGGAGCCCTGTCAGGGGGCTTTAGTGAAATATCAGGGGTCTAAACAGACCCCTGATGTTTCACTTTTGAGACAGAGAAAGGGACTGGAGACAGAGATTCCCCTGTCCCTTTCTCTGCAGCCTCATCTGCACTGGAGTTTGAATGCATGGGAAGTGCCCTGTGATGAGTGGTTTCTTGTTTATTCAGAAACTGAAGCATAGGAAACACAATTTCCTATGTGTCCATTATCAATGAACACAGTGAGTGATTGGTAACGATCACTCAATGTGTTCATTCAGAAAAGGAAGGGGCCGGTAAATTACATATTTACTGGCCCCTTTACTGCTCTTCATCATGAAACATCCCCCTGTGTGCCCACAGCAGCAGCTGGCTGGAGAGGAGGTAAGTTGCAGGGGTGGGTGCATGGTGGGGGGGGAGCCCGGTCAGCATGGGGAATCTGTGCTTTATGAGGTGATTAGAGTGTGACTAGGCACATCCAGCACACCCTGTGCGCACACCTATGTTGTCAGACTAATGCCGCGTACACATGTTTGATGTGAGCTTGTTGTCGGAAATTCCGACCGTGTGTAGGCTCCATCCGACATTTTTTGTCGGAGTTTCCGACAAACAAAATTTGAGAGCTGTACACAATTCCAACGCCCAAAATTCCACGCATGCTCGGAATCAAACAGAAGAGCCGCACTGGCTATTGAACTTCATTTTTCTCGGCTCGTCATACATGTTGTACGTCACCGCGTTCTTGACGTTCGGCATTTCCGACAACATTTGTGCGACCGTGTGTATACAAGTTTGAGCCAACATCTGTCGGAAATAAATCCAGGATTTTGTTATCGCAATGTCTGATCGTCTATACGCAGCATTATACTTCTGAGCTTATACCACTAAGCAACCTTTGCACACTGCTTATTACCTTGTGCCCTGCCATTTAGTTATGTGATTTTCAGTCTAAGCTAAGAGTAAGCTAAATGATAAGCAGAATGGACACTACCATTCTCTGACTACCTTGTGTCATACCAGTTCCAGGACACTGAAACTGAGGCTATTCAACTTCATTGCAAGTGACACAACTGCCTCAAATCAGGTGATCTTAAAATGGTATTAAACCCAAAAACAAAAATTTATTATACTGCAGCTTACCAATTCTTAGGCCTCATTCACGTGGGGTATATCAATACATACACCCATGTGAGGCTGCATTTACCTGCACGGGCACATCTGCTGCTCTCAACCTGACTTCCGTGTGGGTGCCTGTCCTCAAACTCACACAGTGTGCATTTGGGACCTGCATCCACAAATGTCAGATTGGGAGCAGCAGCTGTGTCCGTTCAGCCATTGCGTACCAATTGACATTAATGACACTGCTTGCACAGGGATGCATGGAACGCCTGTACATCCCGTGCACATAAACACAGCCTCCCACATAACTCATGTGATTAAGACCTTAGATGTGGTGGCTGCATTAATTATCTTTGTTTAGGTTTTTCTTCCTTTACTTTCACCTGGTGATCCAGCCAGTAAGTCTGTTATTTTTCAACTTCTTTTAAAGCAGAATGTTTCCCAAAACAGTAACATTCAAGTCATGCTCTGAATGATAACTGTCACATTTGCTTGTGCTTCTAACCGACCTGTCAAGACATCAAATAGCTGGTGTCATAACTGATCACATGTGCAGCACCATGGCAACTGCAGATAAAACAGTGGTTAAGATGGCATCTTCCTTGGTTGTAAAGAATAGGGGGGTTTAGTTTTGCTTTAACATACCAAGCTGTCTAACCAAAGTGGCAGTTAAAGGGCTGGAACAAACCATTTAACAAGTACCCGGGTTCTTAAATGGTATAACCTTCATCCCATAAGGAAAAATAAATTAGCTGTAACTGCTTAAAAAGTGTTACCTGTAATTCAGCTTTATTTTGTTAGTCAAGTGTATACAATTCTGCTAGTGCACCTAATGCCGCGTACACACGAAGGGACTTTTCCCGGCGGACCTAAGTCCAGCGGACAATCCGCTGGACTTTCCAGCTGGGTCCGCTGGACTAAAAAGCGAACGGACTTGACCACACACGATCACGCAAAAAGTCCGACGGTTCACGCGATGACGTACAGCACGTACGACGGGACTAGAAAACGAAAAATACTAGAAAAATACTTGCTACTGAGCATGCGTCCTTTTTGGTCCGCCGGACCATACTACACACGGCCGGATTGTCCGCTGGACTGCCAAGTCCAGCGGATAATTTTAAAACAAAACTTAAAACTTTAGTCCGCCGTACTTTGGCCAAAAAAAGTCCGCCGGCGCCCACACACGAGGGGATTATCCGTTGGACTTCGGTCCAGCGGATAATCCCGCGGGATAGTCCCTTCGTGTGTACGCGGCATAACACTACCCTCTCCAAAAGCTGACAATGCTGCAGTCCTTTTCTGTCTCCAATACTTCTCCATCTGGAGTGGAGCCCCCCCTCATTTACAGTTTACACATGCTTCAAAACAGGCTTTGTTAAAGCTTTCTGAACGCTAGTCAAAGCTCCTGTCACTAAATAAAATGGTTAGCTTACAGTCCTGTTTACACCTTGCTTTTACTTTGCTTTGCTTCAAAAAATATACCCCATGTAGCTTTAGTGGTGCTTCAAAGCGTTGTCAATTAGAAGTCTATGGCAAAGCTCGCTTGAAGCCCCACTAAAGCCACACCGAAGCCTCATCAAAGCTCCACCAAAGCCCCATCGAAGCCCCACAAAGCCTCACCAAAGTCCCATCAATGCCCCATCGAAGCCCCACAAAGCCTCACCAAAGTCCCATCAATGCCCCATCGAAGCCCCACGAAGCCTCACCAAAGTCCCATCAATGCCCCATCGAAGCCCCACGAAGCCTCACCAAAGTCCCATCAATGCCCCATCGAAGCTCCACCAAAGCCTAATCGAAGCCCCATCGAAGCCTCATCAAAGCACCAAGCAAAAGCAAGGTGTAAACAGGACTGTAAGCTAATCATTTTATTTAGTGACAGGGGCTTTGACTGGCGTTCAGAGAGCTTTAACAAAGCCTGTCTGAAACCATGTTTTGAAGCAAGTGTAAACAAGCCCTTAGTTTGTTACTGGCCAGATCACCAATTAAAAATAATGACAAATAGCCTAAAAAAAAAAAGAAAAACGAACGTAGCCACCATATTTGCAATGGTGAGAGGTCTTGTATGGCAAACCTTAGTATAACACTCAATGATGTACCGATCATCCAAAAAAAGAAAACAATTGTAACTTAACTTGCTCAGTGATAGTATTCTTTCCACATAAGGTCCATAAGATAAGTATCATGCAACACTTTTCCACAATAAATATCCATCATTATTCTACTAATGCCCCATACACACGATCGGAAATTAGGCCAGCAAAAGACCGATGAGAACTTTTGGTCGGAAAATGCGACCGTGTGTAGACTCCATCGGACTTTCGCCAGAAAAAGATTGAGGGCAGGTTCTCTATTTTTCGGTAGGAAAAAATTCGATCGTTTGTAGCCATTTCGACGCGCAAAATTCCTATGCATGCTCGGAAATAATTAGACGGAAGCATTGGACAACTCGCAAGCATTGAACTTAATTTTCTCGGCTCATCGTAGTGTTTTTACGTCACCACGTTCTTTACTGTTGAAAGTTCAGAGAACTTTTGTGTGATCCTGTGTATGCAAGTCGAGCTTGAGCGGAATTCCGTCGGAAAAACCATCCAAGACTTTTCGGACGGAAATTCCGCTCATGTGTACGGGGCATTACTTGCACTTTAGTCTCTTTGCATATATAAGAAGACCAGTAAGGTGGCCTGAATTTATGGGAGGAGTCTGGGGGGGGGGGGATTTAAGCAGACCACTCAACTGTGGTCTTTGTGGGTTCCGGTGTGTTACCCTCCCTCCCATTCCTGTTTTCAGGGTACTTCTCAGCACAATTCTCTCCACAATCATCCAATACTTATCTTGGGTATGCCCCCTTTTTGGCATACCGCCCAGCAGACCAGGGCACACCTCAGGTCTATGTTATGTTGTAAGTCCTGTCGCGTGTTTATGTGGTTCATATCTGTCTCCGTTGAAGGGCTTTGACCATAAACACTGTATATTATTAATACATATATTTGAAATAAGCACAAAAAAATATCAATATTTACCTTAATAAAGGGTGTCATCCAAAATGTGCTTATCTTTTGCAGTCCTGTGTAGTATATAACAATACAATAAAAATGAGGAATTCACAGAAAACCCATTGGATATTGTAGCAGCGCTTAATTACTAGATATTAAAATCCAATAAGACTGGTGAGTGAGGTATAAATAACTGAGTAAAATAATAATAATAACAATAAAAGTGGTTTACACCTTTAGGTGAATCAATCTATAAAATAAATATAAAAGTGATTTACACCCGTAGGCAGATCAATATTATTATTGGTAGGACCAGTTGCGAATAAATAGATAAATAAATAAATAAATAAATATAGATATAAATATCCGCAGTAGTTCATATGTGAGTGGAGCAAAGTCCAGTGGTGTTCTGATAAAACAATGGGGCTTGCAGATAAACACGCTTCTAGATTCCTGTAGTGCGGTCTAAACTCCTGAGGTCTTCCACCAATGCACTCCACCTCGTGAAAGGAAAACGGGTTCCCCTATGGGGATACACTCACCAGAGCCAAATCAAATATAGGCATGTGCATTTGATTTGGCTCTGGTGAGTGTATCCCCATAGGGGAACCCGTTTTCCTTTCACGAGGTGGAGTGCATTGGTGGAAGACCTCAGGAGTTTAGACCGCACTACAGGAATCTAGAAACGTGTTTATCTGCAAGCCCCATTGTTTTATCAGAACACCACTGGACTTTGCTCCACTCACATATGAACTACTGCGGATATTTATATCTATATTTATTTATTTATTTATTTATCTATTTATTCGCAACTGGTCCTACCAATAATAATATTGATCTGCCTACGGGTGTAAATCACTTTTATATTTATTTTATAGATTGATTCACCTAAAGGTGTAAACCACTTTTATTGTTATTATTATTATTTTACTCAGTTATTTATACCTCACTCACCAGTCTTATTGGATTTTAATATCTACTAATTAAGCGCTGCTACAATATCCAATGGGTTTTCTGTGAATTCCTCATTTTTATTGTATTGTTATATGGTTTTTTGTTTTTAAGCAGCAGCTATTAGTGCGCCACCCTTCATAGTGAGCACACTAAACTACCGATATATAAATTTATTTAAATTTATATATCTTCATATGGTGTATACATCACAAATAGCAAGGTAATCATCCCACAAGCGCAGGGAGTTGTTTGATATAAGAGGGCACATACACCAAACAACCTTTCTAACAGTCCTGTGTAGTACTCTGGAGGTTGTCATCTCCTGTGGTTTCGCTATAACCTATTAATGTATTACACTTTGCGTTACGGTAGCTTACTCATTCAAATAACTTGGCTACTAACACACCAGATCTGAAAAAGAAAAGGAAATGCATAATTTTCCAATGCAGTGGACATGTCGTGCAATACAGTGCATTTGAGGCGAGTTCCCTTAGTGCATTGGGGGGACATTGAAGACGGTATTGTAACACATGTGTGCATTGCATTCCTGCATCAAATAGGTGCGATCAGATTCTTCCATAGATAAAAAAAAATTGGGGTAACAGTGGCGCTAATAGTATTACACATGTATTTTAGAAAGCAGGAACCCATTATGATTATCTGTGTCACTTTAATATATAACGATACAACGATCGTTACAAGGGTATACACTCCATACATGACCCAGTCCACGTACTGTATACACAGGTGGCTATATTCCCATGACAGCTCCTGTGGTGTCCCCAGGGATGGACATTATACAAGTCACATATACCGGGCTCACCACGATGTACCAGGCCAGGCTGGGTATGATGAGGGCGATGAAGAGGGTGCACAGGGCAGGGCAGGCCGCCATCTTCCCAATCCGTTCTCCTCCACTGCCAGATCCAGACTAAGAGCCTTAAACGCCTTAAACCCGCCTGAAACATGCCCCTGCGGCTGCGGCTCTAGCTCTAGGCACTGAGGACATGCCCATCCCAAGTCACTGCAGTCCTAAGACTCCCTGGCCAATCGGGTCTCAGGACCTGCTTCCTGATTGGCTGGGAGGAGAGTCAGAAAGACAATAGCGAATATTAATTTGCTATTGACACAAAACTGGGTGGGCTCAGGATTGCAGTGCTCTGCGCCCCAAGCCCACCCCTTTTTGAAGCCAATTATAGTCTCGGGCTCTAATCATGTGCTTCAAAAAAAAAAAAAAAAAAAAAAACATTGAAATCCATGCGTCCGGTGCCCTGCATGTCATTTAGGGGCCCTGGATTATGGATGGGCCACCACTGCTGCAACTGTTATTTGCCCCGGGGGAAAAACGTCTCTGTGAATGTAGCTGGATCCACACCTAGCGATCAAAATCCACTTCCCTGTGATTTAGATATCTATCTAATGGATAGTTCACTATAGACTGATTATTTCTGTTGAAAGACATAAATTGGAAAATAAATTGATCATTTATTGAAGCATGTGTGGCCACCATTAGACTCAGTTTAGATAGGATTTGACAAAATGGAGTTGCTTGGCCAGGGTGGAAAATGTTCAATTGTTTTACATTGATTGGCAGCATTGACATCAGAGGCGGCTCTCTAATTAGGCAAATTAGGCGGTCGCCAAAGGCCTCGTACTCCTAGGGGCCTCACGGCCGCCTAATTCCCTTGATGTGTGTGTGTTACAGTTGAAGGGAATATCATGCAATTTATACAGTTAATTTCTATTGCTTTAATTATTTTTCCCATTTTGGGCATGAGTGGGGCCTCATGTCTAAGGTTTGCCTAAGGCCTCACAAAGCCTAGAGCCGCCTCTGATTGACATACTTTGTCTCATGAAGAAAATCATGAGAGTTCATGGTGAACACAGATGTATTTGATAAGTTACAGTTGTAAAGCTGCCCATAGATGAACAATTTTCTTTGTTCAGACAAAAAAAATAAACAGATTCCTCCATCCACACAATGAGGTACAGTAGATTGAGGTATCCCCCCCTGGGACATTGTATTCTGACAGCGGGGACTCTCCACTGTCAGAATACACCGATCAGTGGCTGCTGACTTGTTGCTATGATGTTGCTAAGGTCAGTTTCACACAGGCTTCAGCTTGCATAAGAGCAGTGTGAACAGCAAGCATTGACAAAGCATTTGCAGAGCTTTCAGCAAGCTTTGTTCAAGCCTTTAAAGTACCATTTAGCTCCAGTTTGTAAATGTTGAACACAGATTCTAAGCCCTGGTTCACACCAGTGCGGCTTTGATACTTCAGCATCAGTGTGATTTACACCTCCAATTTCATTGCAGCTTGTGACTTCATTTAACAGTGCAGTCTATGCAAGTCCCAATGAAATCGGAAAAAGTAGTGTAGGCGCCTTTTTCAAAGTCGATGCAACAAGAGTCGTAGCAATTTGAACAGTTCCATTGACGGCAGTGAGGTGCGACTTATCATGCGATTAAATTGCATGACAAATTGCATCACTGTGAACCAGGGCTAATGGGAGTACTGATTGCCATGTTAAACAAGCTGCTATCAGGCTTTCAACAAACTTCAAGAAATTCTGAAGCCTGCTAGCAGCTTGCTTAAAGTGGCAATCAGCACTCCCATTAGAATCTGTGTTCAACATTTACAAACTTATACAAGCTGAAGCCTGTGTGAAGCAGACCTTAGAGAAGCCTAGTCATTACTGCCCACCTCCACCATCACAGGAGCAAGCTCTTTCACTGATCCACACCCCTTCACATGCACCTTCTCTCCCGTGATGCAGTAGCTCTGAGCTCAGCGTTTGAGAGCTCACGCCTGTGATGGTGAAGAGTTAAAGTGATTCTAAACCTTTGTTTTTTTTTAATTAAAATAACAAACATGTTATACTTACTTGCTCTGTGCAATGCTTTTGCACAGAGCAGCCCCGATCCTCTTCTTCTGCACAGAGCAGCCCCAATCCTCTTCTTTTGGGGTCCCCTGCTGACGCTCCATGTCCCTATTTTTGAACGGGTGCCCCCATGGAAAAGCATGGACACAGAAGGCTTTTTACCTTCATGCATAGTTGGTCTTGAGCAGGCAGGCAGGCACTTGCACTACATGGTTTTGCTAAATCTGAAGACAAAAATCTGTAGAAAATCTAATAGTGTGTATGGGTCCTTACTAAACCCACATCATAAAAAAAACAATGGGATTCATTTTCTGTATTCTGCAAAAAACCTGGTTGATCCTGCTGCTCTCTATTCCCCCCTTCTGTTCATGTCCCCAATCCAGCTAGGGATTTTGCAGCATTGGTGGAAACTCTGCACATGCTCAGTTTTCAGTGAGTTTCTATGCTGAACATTTCCTCGTCATCACATCTGAGCAGCCCGTGTGACTATAGAGTTACATATGTGGGCGTATACACAGTGGTAGGTGACAGCCCACTCCCTCCCTCCGGCTCCATGCCCACTAACCAGCTAAACACAATGGGGGAAGGTTATTACATCTTGATTGATGGAGGTTTCTCCTCCCTCTTATTCTAAGACACAGGCTGGAGGGCTGGGACACAGACTGTGACTGGCAGAAATCTGCCCACACCATGTTATTGTTAAAAAATAATAAAGATTTGATTTCAAATACAGTATCTATTTCTATGCCAATTTAAAACAGTTTATTGATACTTATTTATTTGTACTCTGTATTCCAAAGCCTGTTTTTTTTTGAACATGTGACCAGCAGCAGAGGACTAGAAGCTCCTCCTTCTTATGTTTCCCTGCAGACAGGGTGGGAAAGGGCTGGGCAATGTGACAGCTGTATATCACATAGGAAAAAGTTACTTTATTATTGCAAATGACCAAAAGGTTTTTTTTTCATTGAGTGGAATCACGCTAATGCCCCGTACACACGGTCGGAAAATGCGACCACAAAATCCATCGGATTTTTTCCGACGGATTTTGTCCAACACTGGTGTTGCATACAATCGGTTGGACAAAGTTGTCGAAAAATCTGATCATTCTGAACGTGGTGACGTTTGTTGCCTACGACGGGACTACGTAGAGGCTAGTAGCCAATAGCTTTGGTCTTATAATGTGATCTGAGCATGCGTGGCACTTTGTCCGTCGGACTAGGCTACACACGATCGGAAAAAGTCCGATAGGACTTTGTTGTCGCAAAATTTGAGAGCAGGAGATAGAACTTTGTCCGTCGGAAAATCCGATGGAAAATGTCCGATGGTGCCTACACACGGTCGGAATTTCCGACAACATTGTCCGATAGGACATATTCCATCGGAAAATCCGACGTGTGTATGGGGCTTAAGGGTTAACCAAACCCATGGTATATAAGCAGCGGAGTGCACTGTCTGCAGGCCATGCCTGCTGATGTCATTGTGATGAAACACGTTGGGCGGGACTTGCTGACGTCACATCCGCTTATAACACTTCTGGCGTTTGGAACGCAAATGAGTATTACATGCCGGGGACATTGTTGCATGTGATCTTAGCTTGTGTAATGCGAGCATTTGCCTAATGTGAGTGTATCTTAATTGGTTTTTAATGCATTTTACCTAAAATAAATGGAATTACGCTACAGTGGACGGACAGAACCCTGAGTGAATATTATAGCGGACGGACAGAACCCTGAGTAAATATTATAGCGGACGGACAGAACCCTGAGTGAATATTATAGTGGACAGACAGAACCCTGAGTGAATATTATAGCGGACGGACAGAACCCTGAGTGAATATTATAGCGGACGGACAGAACCCTGAGTGAATATTATAGTGGACGGACAGAACCCTGAGTGAATATTATAGTGGACGGTCAGAACCCTGAGTGAATATTATAGTGGACGGACAGAACCCTGAGTGAATATTATAGTGGACGGACAAAACCCTGAGTGAATGTTATAGCGGAATGACAGAACCCTGAGTGAATGTTATAGTGGACGGACAGAACCCTAAATGAATATTATAGCGGACGGACAGAACCCTGAGTGAATATTATAGCGGACGGACAGAACCCTGAGTGAATATTATAGTGGACGGACAGAACCCTGAGTGAATATTATAGTGGACGGACAGAACCCTGAGTGAATATTATAGTGGACAGACAGAACCCTGAGTGAATATTATAGTGGACGGACAGAACCCTGAGTGAATATTATAGTGGACGGACAGAACCCTGAGTGAATATTATAGTGGACGGACAGAACCCTGAGTGAATATTATAGTGGACGGACAGAACCCTGAGTGAATATTATAGTGGACGGACAGAATCCTGAGTGAATATTATAGTGGACGGACAAAACCCTGAGTGAATATTATAGCGGAATGACAGAACCCTGAGTGAATGTTATAGTGGACGGACAGAATCCTAAATGAATATTATAGCGGACGGACAGAACTCTGAGTGAATATTATAGCGGACGGACAGAACCCTGAGTAAATATTATAGCGGACGGACAGAACCCTGAGTGAATATTATAGTGGACGGACAGAACCCTGAGTGAATATTATAGTGGACGGACTGAACCCTGAGTGAATATTATAGTGGACGGACTGAACCCTGAGTGAATATTATAGTGGACGGACAGAACCCTGAGTGAATATTATAGTGGACGGACAGAACCCTGAGTGAATATTATAGTGGACGGACAGAACCCTGAGTGAATATTATAGTGGACGGACAGAACCCTGAGTGAATATTATAGTGGACGGACAGAACCCTGAGTGAATATTATAGTGGACAGACAGGATGGGTGTGGAGTATTAGGAGGATGAGGTAGAAAGCTGCTGTGCAGGGTACACCCTGAGTTCACAGGCTCATTAGTGGTGTGTGTGAAGACGAGGAGTCAGTCAGAGGAGCTTCTATTCCCTCCTTGCCTCCTCCTCCTCCCGCACACACAGTCCGTCTATACTCCATAGCACTCTGCTGATAACTTTCCTCCTCACACTAAACTTTCCTGACTGAAGGACCAGGAGGGGGCGGCACACCGAAGCCTCCTCCTTTGTCTGTTGTAGGGCGGTCGGCTGGCTGCCAGAGTGGGACGATTTGAAGTCTCCGGAAATGATGAAAATAAGGATAGAAAACGAAAAAAGAAGATAGAAGTGAGGTAAAGCTGAGGGGTTGTACCGGTGTCCTGTGTGTGTGTGTGTGTGTGTGTGTGTGTGAGTGAGAGAGAGTTCTTATCTAATGGCATGCCATGTCATTCCTTCACTGAGCTGATAACCCGCCGCCTCTGCTCGTCTCCAGCTCACTCACCAACTTCACTACAAAACTTCTCCTTCATTAAACGGCCGTGTAGCCGGAGTGCGGTCACGTGACGCCTAGTGATCAGAACTCCCCCTATACTGTACTATGTACACTGTACAGCACATCTGTCTGGATACAATGTGTCTCTCTGAGAGAGCAGAACTTCTCCTATACCGTACTATGTACATCTGTCCGGTACAATGTGTCTCTCTGAGAGAAGAGAACTTCTCCTATACTGTACTATGTACATACTGGGGGTTATTTACTGAAAGGCAAATCTACTTTACAATGTGTCTCTCTGAGAGAAGAGAACTCCCCCTATACTGTACAATACACTGTACAGCACCTACAAGTGTCTCTCTGAGAGAAGAGAACTGCACTTGAAATTGCACTGAAAGTGCAGTCTGCTGTAGATCTATACTGTACTATGTACATACTGGGGGCTATTTACTGAAAGGCAAATCATTACATTACAAGTGCAACCTACAAGTGCAAAGTGCATCTGAAATGAGGGGAAGCTCTGCTGATTTTATCATCCAATCATGTGCAAGCTAAAACGCTGTTTTTTACTTTCCTTGCACGTCCCCCTCAGTTCTACAGCGACTGCACTTCCAAGTGCACTTTGCACTTGTAGTTTGCACTTGTAGTGCAAAGTGGATGTGCCTTTAGTAAATAACCCCCATTGAGTCTCTCTGAGAATAGAGAACTCCCCCTATACTGTACATCTGTCCGGTACAATGTGCCGCACTGGGCTCTGCAGGACGGACAGAGGGAATGGAAGGGAGCTTTCATAACAACTTTTATCTTCCCATTAATACTAAGGTATCCATCCTGAGGGTATGAAGTAAGTACTATCAAGTCTCCCTTTGTATTCTCTAGGACAGGGATCCTCAAACTACGGCCCTCCAGCTGTTGTGAAACTACACATCCCATGAGGCATTGTAAAACTGACATTCATAGACATCAGTGGCGTCACTAGGGTTGGTGTCACCTGGTGCGGTAAAATATGGTGTCACCCCCCCCCCCCCGTCACTGAGCAATCCGGGGCACTGAGCAGGCTAGCGCATCAGCACAGCTCTCCCCCCGAGCCTGCCATAGTGCTCTGTCCTGCCACTGCGGAGTGACAGCAGGAGTAGGACAGAGCAGTAGACACTGAGCAGGCTAGTGCATGGTGCGCACGCCAAACCAGCCCCTGTAAATGTTGTGGTTTATGCCAGTGCGCCAATCCATGCACTGTCACGGATGGGGGTGACATCATCACAGTCGGATATCACTTCCTTCTTAATGGTGTCACCCAGGCCTGGGCTGGGACAAAAAATAGACTCAAGCATATTAGACTGAGCCCCAAGTCTAAATACCCCCAATGTAACAGTGTAATCCCCTTCCAGTTTAATCCCCCTGATGTAACCCCCCCTGTGTAGTACCCCCGTGTAATCCCCCTAATGTAACCACCCCCCGTGTAATCCCCCAAAGGTACCCCCGTGTAATCCACCTAATGTAACCACCCCCTGTGTAATCCCCCTAATGTACCCCCTGTCACTGTGTAATCCCCCTAATGTACCTCCTGTGTAATCCCCCTAATGTACCCCCTGTGTAATCCCCCATAATGTACCCCCTGTGTAATCCCCCATAATGTACCCCCTGTGTAATCCCCCATAATGTACCCCCTGTGTAATCTCCCTAATGTACCCCCTGTGTAATCCCCTATAATGTACCCCCTGTGTAATCCCCCATAATGTAGCCCCTGTGTAATCTCCCTAATGTACCCCCTGTGTAATCCCCTATAATGTACCCCCTGTGTAATCCCCCATAATGTACCCCCTGTGTAATCCCCCATAATGTACCCCCTGTGTAATCCCCCATAATGTAGCCCCTGTGTAATCCCCCATAATGTACCCCCCTGTGTAATCCCCCATAATGTACCCCCTGTGTAATCTCCCTAATGTACCCCCTGTGTAATCCCCTATAATGTACCCCCTGTGTAATCCCCCATAATGTACCCCCTGTGTAATCCCCCATAATGTAGCCCCTGTGTAATCCCCCATAATGTACCCCCTGTGTAATCTCCATAATGTAGCCCCTGTGTAATCCCCCATAATGTAGCCCCTGTGTAATCCCCCATAATGTACCCCCTGTGTAATCCCCCATAATGTAGCCCCTGTGTAATCCCCCATAATGTACCCCCTGTGTAATCTCCCTAATGTACCCCCTGTGTAATCCCCTATAATGTACCCCCTGTGTAATCCCCTATAATGTACCCCCTGTGTAATCCCCTATAATGTACCCCCTGTGTAATCCCCCATAATGTAGCCCCTGTGTAATCCCCCATAATGTAGCCCCTGTGTAATCCCCCATAATGTAGCCCCTGTGTAATCCCCCATAATGTACCCCCTGTGTAATCCCCCATAATGTAGCCCCTGTGTAATCCCCCATAATGTACCCCCTGTGTAATCTCCATAATGTAGCCCCTGTGTAATCCCCCATAATGTAGCCCCTGTGTAATCCCCCATAATGTACCCCCTGTGTAATCCCCCATAATGTAGCCCCTGTGTAATCTCCATAATGTAGCCCCTGTGTAATCCCCCATAATGTAGCCCCTGTGTAATCCCCCATAATGTAGCCCCTGTGTAATGTCCATAATGTACACCCCCCCTGTGTATATCTGCCCATAGTGACATTGCATACATCTCTCCCCCCTACATTCACAGACCTCAGATCAGCGTGGTTCTGTCCAGTGTCCACATGGATGTCCATTGTCCCTCCTCCTAGGCTCTTCCTCCTGTTGTGTCCCGTCTGTGTGGAGGAGGAGCCTTGGCTCCGAGGAGTGTAATTGTGATAGGCAGCCGGCATCTCTGCCTGCCTGTCACAATAATAGGGGATTGCAGTGCCGCTTCCCCGAGGACATGCGGGCGCCGTGCACTGGGCTATGGGAACCCGAGCTGCCTGTGTGCCTCACAATTAATTCTCCTCCTCACCGAACATCGCTGAGCAGAGATAGTGCTCAGTGGACGGAGGAGGAGGAGAGAGCCGCGGTGCCTCTCTCAATCCAGTGCCATGCCGGGTGTCACCCCTCTGTCGGGTGACACCCGGGTGCGGCCCGCACCCCCCGCACCCCCCTTGCAACGCCGCTGATAGACATGACTAGGCATTATGGGAATTGTAGTTCCTGAACAACTGGAGGGCCATAGTTTGAAGACCCCTGCTCTAGGACACTTACTGCATACCTCTCAACATTTAGTGCTGGTTCACACTGGGGCAACACGACTTACAGCGCGACTTAGCAAGGCAACTTGGAAGCAACTTGGACGTGACTTTGAGTTATTTACAACACAACTTCAAGTCGTCCCCAGGCCAGGCGACTTTGGCAGTGGCCAATCACATAATAATCAGCTCTGTGGGAGGGAGGGGTTTGCCTAGAAAACTATTTATACTTCCTGGAAAGTTGCTTCAGTTAAAGTGGAAGTAAAACCCCCTATCGTTTTCAGCCAAGGAAGCTGCCATCTTTGCCTCTGTTTAATCTTCAACTGCCACAGTGCTGCACATGTGATCCGTTATGAAACCAGCCATTGGATGGTTTGACTGTTTGGTTGAGAGCACAGCCAATGTGCAGTTAGCATTCACGGCATGCCTTTTTTTTTTAGACTGTTAAATCGATGGGTTTACTTCCGCTTTAAGACAGGGGATCCGACTTGGAGGCAACTTCCATTGAAATCAATGGGTACAAGTCGCCTAGAAGTTGGATTGAAGTAGTACAGGAACCTTTTATGAAGTCGGAGCGACTTCAGTAGTGTTCATTAAGACGGCTCTCATTCACTTACATGTCATTTCTGATGTCAAGTGACTTGGGGCGACTTGCAGTCTGACAAGTCGCCCCCCAAGTCACGGTAGTGTGAACGGGCTCTTAGAGATGGGAATGAGGGACACCTACTAGCAAACGTATGTAGGCATAGGGCACGCCCACTGCCACGCCCCCTTAAAGGGGAAATAACAAAAAAAAAAGGTTACTTAAACCCACAAGTGCTTTTTTACCACTACTATTCCTTTATATTGACTTTTAAAATTGAAAAATGCAGCAATTTAGAATTTGGATGAAAGGTTTAGAACTGGGAAACTCTTTTTGAAAGATAAAAAGGGAATTTTATATACAACTATATGGATCAGACCAAAATGAGAGACAAATGAGGGGGATGAGGGACATTGCTCTAAATCAGGGACAGTTGGGAGGTATGTTTCAGGAGTTTAGCAGCAGAAAAACGCAGTAAAAAGCCACATTTCTCCATGTGCGTTCACACCTGGTGTTATTGCATTCTATTGGCCGGAATGTTAATGTATTCTGGCCATTAGAATGTATTAACGTGCGTTTTTTAAAGCATTTCTTCATGCTCAAAAACTCCTCTCCTTAGCCCTGGTTCACACTGGTGTGGCTTTGAAATCACGCTAATTCAAAGTGCGATTTCCATCTCTGATTTCATTGCGACTTCGTTTAACAGAACAGGGCTAAACGTGACTTGGTGTTTTTTTTTTTTTCTGCCTCTAAACGCCCCTGTCTGTAAACTTCTGTACACCCCTTTAGTGTGCATGGGCGCATAGGATAACATGAAGGGGCGTTTAGAGGCAAGGAACAAAAAAGCTCAAACATATGTAAAAGCAGCATTTTTGAGTTCAAGTGTGCATGAAGTCTAAGGCCGGGTTCACATGGATGCGATTTTAGATGTGACTTGGGAAGCACTCAGGCCTGGATTGGCCACAGGGCACACCGGGGGTTTGTCCGATGGGCCGGGGCCGCAGAGTTGCATGTCCTTATCAAAGCGGCCTGTTGATGGCTGGGCCACACGGTGGGAGGTAAGGGGTGACCAGGGTCTGAGCAGGGCTAACACAGACTGCAGTCGCTGCTAACCTCTTGCTATAAGGCAGGCATCCTCAAACTACGACCCTCCAGCTGTTGCAGAACTACACATCCCATGAGGCATTGTAAAACTCTGACATTCACAGACATGACTAGGCATGATGGGAATTGCAGTTCCCGAACAACTGGAGGGCTGTAGTTTGAAGACCCCTGCTATAAGTCCATGCCTGAGTCTTCTCTCCCACCGATGATGTCATCCTATCAGCAGAGCAGGGAGGGGAGGAGCTAGAGATCTGCACAGAGAGCAGGAGTCTTTTGATATTAACAAGGGAGTAATCACCCACTTGTTAATATGAGCTCCTCCCACCCCCTGTCCTGCTGATAGGATGACATCATCAGTGGGGTGACCCTGGAGAGGACCTGCCATAGGTAGGTCTGTTCAGGGGAGGCAGAGAGTAAAAGTGATTAGAGAGAAAAAAGGGGGGGGGGCTGATTGCAAGGGGTACTGTGATTGCTAAGGGCACTTTAATGTAAAGGGCCATTGTGATATAAAGGTGACTGCACTGTAATGTAAAGGGGCACTGTGATGTAAAGGAGAATGAACTGTAAAGGGTCACTATAATCATTACAGTGCCCTTTTACAGTCCAGTCGCCTTCATATCACAGAGCCCCTTTACAGTCCAGTCCCCTTCATATCACAGAGCCCCTTTACAGTCCAGTCCCCTTCATATCACAGTGCCCCTTTACATTACAGTGCAGTCCTATTTATAGCACAGTGCCCCTTTACATTACAGTACAGAGGACTGACTCCGTGAATATCCTGTCACCAACCTCCCCCATGAACGCTCGCCCCCCTCGGTCCCTGGAAACACTGGCTGCTCACTCTAAAATGCCTGGGCCTATTTTTTGTCCCAGTCTTGGCCTGGTGTCACTGAATCCCATGACAATGAAAATAAAATTGCTTCCAATGGTACCTTTTCACATCAATGTAGCGCAGCTGCGATGCAATTTGGGAAAGGGTCTTGTGCTACTCTGGTGCGATTTAGGCTCCTTACACACAGACGATCTGATCAGGTCCACCTGTAAGTTTTTTCAGGCAGACCTGATTGGAAGGTCCATGCATTCCTATGGACAGGTGGGTGTAACAGACCTATATCCGTTTATATCCATCTACCTCCAGTCCGATCAGGCCAGCTAAATGAAATGGAGGAGGACAATAGAGTGGGCTCTGGCCATGTCTGCTCCACTTAAACTGAGCAGATATAGACCTGTCATCCACCTGCTTTGCTCTAATCAGCAGGGGATCAGCGGAGAGATCCCCCGCTGATCGCAACAGAAGGGGGCCCTTAGAATATGCAAACCACATCCAAAATGCAACCAAAGTCGCATCAAAGTTACACTACATAATTGCACTGCAAATCGCCTCAAAATCGCAATACAGTACTGTGAACAGAGCCTAAGTAATATCAGGACTCCATCTAACACACAGGTGTCAAACACAAGGCCCACGGGCCGAATCCAGCCCTCCAGGCCATTTCATGTGGCCCTCGCACCTCTCCTGCAGCTCCAGCCCTCCTCTGGTCCTCCCCTACTTTCTGCTTTCAAGCAATGCATCCAGCTTCTTCCCAGCAGCAGTATAAGGAAAGAGGATACACTGTGATGTAAGGGAGAGTAGGGGACTCAACTTCTGATGGTGGGGTGACTCTTGACTTCTAAAGTAAGGGGAAGGGATGCGCTGGACATCTAATCTTACAGATACAACCGACCCTTTTGAGGACAATCATAATGCTTATGCAGCCCACGATGAAATTGAGTTTGACACCCCTGACCCCACATCCCTCACAGAATGGATTCCAAACAAAATAATAGATTGTATGCAAATGTTGCAAAAAGAAACAAACACTTTATTTCACAAGACATTGTGTAACGTCATTAGAAACTTGCAGGGCCTGTTTTTTAAGGCCTCATGCACACTGAGCGTTTGCTCAGCTCTTCTTATAGCCTTTCTCCTGGCAGGAGAAAAGCAGCGCCAAAACCCGACTAAAGCAGTATTTTTGGTAATGCGCTTGAGCGCGTCAAGCACCTGAGTATTCATTCATTCCATTGGCCAAAATATTCATTTCTTCCGACTATTGAAATGAATGAACGCTCAAGTGCTTGACGCACTGATTGAACATGGAGGGGTGTTTGGTGGCTGAAAATAATACCGTCACATGCCCTTAAAGTGGAAGTAAACCCTCCTATCGTTTTCAGCCAAGGAAGCTGCCATCTTTGCCTCTGTTTAATCTTCAACTGCCACGGTGCTGCACATGTGATCCGTTATGACACCAGCCATTGGATGGTTTGACTGTTTGGTTGAGAGCACAGCCAATGTGCAGTTAGCATTCCCGGCATGCCTTTTTTTTTTTAAACTGTTAAATCGATGGGTTTACTTCCGCTTTAAAAAGGGCATTTTTGATACCCAGTGTGCATGAGACTTAAAAAAGAAGTCTGGCCACTCCTATTGGTCACAGGCGTACACTTCCTTGTGCTTTATTGTGACCCAGAATTAACTGACAGTGGGCAAAAGCCTGCTGCCGGCTGATGTCATGTGAGGACTGGTTCACATCAAAACACAGTGCGGAAAAGGTGCGCTCCACCGCAGGTGAACGCACTGCCCTTGTAATCTGCATGCAGGTGCCAATGTATTGTTAGTGGCCATGAATTAAAGCTTCACAGCTGTAGCATGTGTAGAACCCCATCCAAGTTGTCATTGCAGCTTAAGGGGGGAAGTCGAGGGGAGGTAAAACCGGAGCTAAGCCGCCTGTTTTTATTCACTTTCCCTGTAGCCGCCCATGTGTACAGCCCTTAGGGCTTGTTGCCACTTGTATTGGTCCTGTGATGAGCAATCCATGTTGGATTGCTTTTTAGAGGGTGCTTGACTGGCAGTGACTTTTGCTGCTTTGGGGAAACAGTTGGGGAGATGGGAAACATGCAGCTCAAACACATGTTTTTATCGCCCTCTAGGGCAGACTACTAAATATCTAACCTTATTCTTATTTACATAATCTATAACATGGGAGGGAGGTGTTTTGTAGTCTACAAAGCCTGCAGAGTGCACAGGACAGCAATGGATTTTTTTTTTTTTTTGACAGCTATACTAAAGTAGATTTAACAAACTAAAACAAAACCAAAGAAAGCAAATAAGAGTTCATTGTTGTTTACATACACTTTATTACTTTATTTAATACATATAGCATAATAATAATAACAACACACCGATGACAAAAAAACAACAAACAATACCACACAGCATCCAAGTCCCAATATTTACAGTGTACAGACACAGTCCTGAATATAGTATAGCAATAGATTGAGTGGGTATCCAATATTGTACAATAAATGAACTGATTTTACAATCACACTGAGGCAGTTTTCAGGTAGCATCTTTGGGGCGGTGCCCTTGCCCATTGCAATGAATGGGCAGCACTTCCAAAGTGCCTGAAAACTGCTTCCGAAGCGCTGCAACAAAAGGAGATTTTAACCCCATTCGTGGGGTTAAAAGTGCCCCATTAGCGGCCAAAAAGCAGTAAAGTGCCGAGGAAACGAGCAGCACTACGCACAGGGTGGCCCCAGTGTGAAAGGCCTCTTAAGTTTGAATGCAGGGTACTGCAATTTTTGAATGGTTTTAAATGATGCCCTGTGAAATAAAGTATTTGTTTGTTTTTGCAATATTTATATAGAATATGTTTTATTTAGAATGTGAATGTTCCATGCTGTGTGAGATATGTTTTCAGGTGTAGCGCTTATAATACATACTGTAGGCTGGCCACAGATGGGTAGAATTTGGAATGGAAATACGTAGAAAAGGATGGTATGAGAACGTTTGTTCGTTTTTCCAAACATTAGTGGGGTCAAATCGACGTTTGCTTTCTGCTGCAGTGATAAGAAAATTGGAAGGAACAGGAAAATTTTCTCAAACAAATTTCCAATAGTGTATGTGGTTTTTATTCTGAAAGTTTATTCATTCCAAAATCGAATGTTAAAGTAGAACTATAAGGAAACCTTTTTTTTTTTCCTATCTTTTTTGATAGAAAATGGGAGTTTTTTTGCCATCTGTGTCTCATTGGGGAGATGAACTTTTACTTCCTGTCTCAGAGCCAAAACAGGAAATGAGGAAATCTCTGCAAATCAATGGAATCCCTTGGGGACCCCAAGGTCACCAGAACTAGCGTCAGCATTAGAAGATTTCCCCTCAATTTCTTTTCTGGGGACAAGTTAAAATTTGGGATTTTCTTTTACTTTTACTTTCAGTGATGATGGTAAACAGGACAAATAGAGAGAGTGAATATCCTTTAGGCTTCACACCGCAGCACGCTCTGGCTCACAGCAGGGGGTCCGGTGCTCCCCGGTTCACCGTTTCAGGCCCGATTTTAGCCTGAATTTTTGGCTGAATTCGGACCTGAAATGGACCAAAAGACGCACAGGACTCCTGTGCAATTTGCTCCAGAGATGTGTGAACTGGCTCCATAGGGAGCTGGTCACAATCTCCTGAAATGCGAATTGGATGCAGAGAAACCACAATTTGCAATAGTGTGAACCCAGCCTAATGGGGCACAGACAGCAATAAAAAACAGACAGGTGTTCTAATCCCGGTAAAATAAAAAGTTTTGCCTTTAGTTATACTTTAAAAGCAAACAAAATCTTTCAAACAATTTGAACGTTCTGAAAATGTCCATACAAAGTTTCATAAGACTTTTCCTAAGAATTTTCATTTGAAATTCTATCCACCTATGGCAGGACTTGACACATTTGCTTTAAATCTAGGAGCCAGCTAAAAAAGTTAGGAGCCAGTTTTTTTTAAACTATTTGCCTACCTACTTTCACCCTCTTCCTGCCCAGGCCAATTTTCAGCGCTCTCACACTCTGAATGACAATTGTGCGGTCATGCAACACTGTACTCATGAAATTTAAAAAAACATTTTTTTTTCTTTTTTTGCTAAACAAATGAAAAAAGACCAAAAAGTTTAAAAAAAAAACCTTCTTCATTTCTGTTATAAAATTTTGCAAATAAGTAATTTTTCTTCTTTACTGATGTGCGCTGATGAGGCTGCACTGATGGACACTGATATGCTGCACTGATGTTGGACACTCATTAGGCAGCACTGATGGACACTGATAGGCTGCACTGATAGTCACTGATATGCTGCACTGGTGGGCACTGATATCCTGCATTGATGGGCACTGATGGGGCTGCACTCATAACCAGTGCCCTGATTATCAGTGTAAACTGTCCCCTATCATAGGATAGCTGGTTATCGTTGTTCCTTTCTTCATGCTGTGACAGCGCTAATGAGTGCTGTGATTGGACTCAGCTGATCATATGGTAAAGGGCCGCTGTAAATTGGTCCTTTACCTCGATCTGTGATCAGCTGTATCCGAAGGACACAGCTAACACAGAGCGCACCCTGGGGGCACGTCAATAGATGTCCTCCCACAACTGTATATAGCGCAGTCGGCAAATGGGAAGCAAGTGTGGACGGCTGACAAAAGCCCTGGCGCCATGGCACTTTTTTTACTTGCCATGGTGAGCGGATACCTGCGATTTGTCGAGCCCTGAACTATGGCCAGCTTTAGATTATCTTTCCTAATAGTAGTTGTCTTGGTTGTGGCTAGTTTAAAGCTGAACTCTGATCACAAAAAGTTTTCTTTACATAACTTTACAAGTACTGTAGCTGCTGACTTTTTAAAAGCACGTACTCACCAACCCTAGTGGTCCAGCACTTTATTCCAACAACCTAAAGTCCTTACATGTGTTTTCAGTACTGCACCACCATATTGGATTTGGGAGCCAGCTGTAACTTCCTTGTCACTCACAGTCATCCTCCTACTATGGGATCCGCTGACTGGGGGGAGACTGTCCTGAAGTGTGCTGAGATGTATGACATGTATCCAAGGAGGCTGCAGAGGGGAGGGGGCAGACCGAGGGCTAATTCATCCTCACCTAGGTGAGGAATGAGGGAGTGGGAGCAAGTATCAGCTGGAAATGGGGAGAGGAAAAGGTTACAATCCTGTGATGTCTTAAAGGAGAATGAGGGTCCACTATAAGACAAAGAGTAGAATTAAGTCTTTTTATCCTGTCAGCCAGTGCCATGTTACAGAGCTGTGTAAATCTCAGGACTGGATGGACAAATACAAAATTGTGCAGCGCTTTACAACACGAGGGCAGTCAGTACACAGTTACAATACAATTCAATACAGGAGTTACTTATTCTTTATTAAAAACAAATAAATAAAATGCCTTACACCCTGACGCTTCCTGCTGGTAACATGACAGGGCACCGTGGGCTCTTGGGGAAGCTGAGGGTTCCAAATCTCTTTAGAAGCTTCTCCAGCAGTGCTTAGGAGCACAATATAATATTTTGTTGTATTCCTTTCACAAGCATTTTTTATTCAGGGGCTCCAAGATAAGCAAACCTTGCATTATCATGGAAGGCATACTTTAAATATAATTCTCAATAGCTACAAAGTATCTAAATCTACTATGTGTTCACCAAATGTCTTTGCAAACTCAGATATTACCTTGTAAAAATTGTTGTGCACCACTAGGCAGCATATAACTTGTACAGAGAGCAGATCTATGGGGGGGGGGGGGGGGGGCGGCGGGGGGGGGGGGGGGGGGGGGGGGGGGGGCAGCAGATCCTCCCACCTTAGGCTGTCTATGGAAAACGCTGGTGGGTTGGATAGATTACCAATCACATTGCACAGACTGAGAGAGTAGCAGTGACTGGTCTTTGCTATAGGAAAGTCCTGCACAGAGCAAGAGTTGTTTCATACTGAAAAAGCTTTCTGGAAAAAATGCAGAAAGGAAACCAATGTTTAAAGCCGTATTACACCCAAAAGCAAACATTTATAATATTGCCACTTACCAATTCTTAGATGTGATGGCTGCATTCGTTTTCTTTAGCCTTTCTTTCCTTTATTTTTATCTGGTGATTCTGCCAGTAAGTCAGTTTATTTTCTTTTTTGTTTGTTTTGTTTACCAATGTTTTTTATTAAGGTATATAAAACAAATACAAAAAAAATTGACAGAGAAGTCAATATCCAAGTGCACAAGTACAATTAGCCAAAAAGAAGTTCTCCATCTAAGAATTGACAAAGAAAAACAGAAGGCATAAGGCCATCATACAATAGGGTTATAACAGCAATGGGTATCCAACATACGTATAGCTATATGGCCTTGTCATTCGGTATATAAAAGTTACTGGAACGTGAATGTCACGGACATTCATGCAAAAAGCAAAAAAAGCAATAAAAAATGCATAGGTGTGAACTGAGCCTAATACAGGAGGTGTGTTATTGGCCAGATCACCAGATCACCAGATGTAAACAGCCTAAAAAAAGAAAACGAATGCAGCCACCACATGTAATTATTGGTAAGGTGCAATATATTACATATTGGTTTGGGTTTAATACTGCTTTAACCACTACAATACTGGGCACATTCGCCCCCTTCCTTCCCAGACCAATTTTCCGCTTTCAGCACTCTCGCACTTTCAATGACAATTGCGCGGTCATGTTATGCTGTACCCAAAGGACATTTTTGTCGTTTTGTTAACACAAATAGAGCTTTCTTTGGTGGTATTTATTCACGACTCCGTTTTAAATTTTTTTGCGATATAAGCGAAAAAAGAGTGGAAATTTGGAAAAAAAAAAACAATATATTTTCTTTCTATTTTAAAAGAAATCCAATAAAATCAAATTTTGTTTTGTTTTTGGTAAGTGTATAATAATTGGTTTGTGTGATCACGGACAGATGTACGCAAATGATCATGTACAGATGTACGTAGGTGATCACGGACATATGTGTGCAGATAATCATTGGGACATGTGATTTTAGTGGGACATATGTGGGGGACAGGTTCTTTTATTATTTGGGGACATGTGTTTTTGGGACATTGTGTGGGGACATGTGTGTTTACACTGTGTGGTGACACTAGACTGGTGATCAGTGAGTAAAAAACAGCTCATACTCACTGATCACGGCTGCAGCTATCCCCTCTTCTCTCCTCACCAACAACTTCTGTGTGAGGAGAGGCGATTGCCTAGCAACCGGCTCTGTGTTTACATCACATGATAGCTGTGATTGGACACGGCCGTCATGTGATCAGGAGGGCCAATCACAGACCCCTCCTGCCGATCGGAGATGCGCCGTGTCCGGGTGACACGAGCGCATCGGGATCGCGCCACTGCGTGCGATCCCCCTCCTTCTGAGGGACGTTCCTGAACGTCCACTCAGAAGGAGAGAGTGCCCACCCGGCCGTTTATATACATTGGCCAGGTGGGAAGGGATTAAGTAAGAATTCACATGCCTTTTGTAGTTAGACAATCTTTGTTCAGTCTTGATTTCAGCTTTTAACAGATGACTCAGACATTTTAGTAAGTATATGAGCATCGGTATGAAATAATAGAGGTTAATAGGTCTGACCTATTTTAATAGGTGGCTCATACATTTAAAAATAAGGAAGTGTGTGAGCATGGGGTTGAAATAATTATTATATTTAATGTGAATGTCAACCCAAAAACGTATCTTATATACTGTAAATGATTGCTCTTGCCCCTTTACCATTATGTTGGCTATTCTTTATAACTCAAGAATGTTACCTCTGTTCTCTAGTCAGCACAGGTATTTGTAGGCAGGTTCACAATGCTCACACACTGCTATTCATCATGGCAGCAGCGATATCACCCTAATGTGCATGTTCCCACTGAATCAAGTCTTCGTGAATCAATGGCGAGCCAAGAGCAATGATGTTACTTGCACAGACGTGCTCATGCTGCCTTTGGCACAGCACAGCATAATTAGAGTGTTTAGACACATGGCCCCTGGAATGAAGTATTTTGGGACTATTTTTTTTTTAAGTTTGCTCACATACTGTATATAGATAATAATTACTTAGTTGGTCACATTCAGACGGACTTGTTCTGTATTGTTGAAGATGTTTTGTTTTGTATCTTAGTCACTTCTTCAATTCTAATGTGTGAGAAAAATAACCCAGCATTTATCACCAGGGTAGAGATGTTAAAGCGGCATTAAATATGGAAGACAGGTGGTGCTTGAAGGCCTCCACCCCTGTTCAGGAATGGTTATTCCAGTTTGATGTAGATGGCCTCTTTCATGCCTCTTGTGAACAAGTTGTTCTCTCTGTCCAAAATGTGCACCTTACTGTTATTAAAGTGGATGTGAACCTGAATTTTTTTTTTAATGAAGACTTCTATCTGGTAGAGTAGAGGATGTCAAGTCATCTGTGCCCAGTCTTGCCACAAAGAGTTAATCCAGCTCTGAGCAATCCTCAGTTTTTTATCTTACTAAAAAAAAAAAAAGACACACAGATAAGTTTGTGTCGCCACATCCCCCACTGCTGTGACTGACATCTGATTTCTTTATCTCATGCACCGCATGAGAGCAGAGAGTGTGTTACGATTCCATCTTCACATCCCATATGCTTTCTTCTCCAGCTCTCCCAGGAATGGCTGCTCCACACCTCAGCATGATTGGGCATGATGAAGTTATGTGGTGCCTTTCCTGAGTTTTGACTTGATGTTACTCATCATGAGGCGTGATCAGTGTGACTGAGGAGGATTTGCATGGTGCAGTCAGCTCTCAGAGCCAGCAGAAAGAGTAGGAGAGTGTAGAGGTGGGCGGGAAGTCTTGTGACATCACGACTCCATCCACCAAGCTTCGGCAAAGAGACCCACCCACCGATTCCAGAAGGCTCCTACTGCTGAAGGGGGTGACATTTGCAAGGTAGGGATACATGCATACTTGCCAACAGTCCGGATTTCCCCAGGACATTCATGGTATTCAGGCCTATCTCTCCACTTTAACCACTTCCCACCCGGCCAATGTACATAAACGGCCGGGTGGGCGCTCTCTCCTTCTGAGTGGACATTCAGGAACGTCCCTCAGAAGGAGGGGGACCGCGCACGCGTGCCTGCGCAGCAGGGCAATCACGATGTGCTGGTGTCACCCGGACACAGCGCATCTCTGATTGGCAGGAGGGCTCTGTGATTGGCCCTCCTGATCACATGATGGCTGTGTCCATTCACAGCCGTCAGGTAATGTAAACACAGAGCTGGTTGCTAGGCAATCGGCTCTCCTCTCCTCCACACAGAAGTTGTCGGTGAGGAGAGGAGAGGGGATTGCTGCAGCCGGCTGGTGATCAGTGAGTATGAGCTGTTTTTTACAGCTTTTTACTCACTGATCGCCAACCTAGTGTCACCACACAATGTAAAACACCTGTCCCCAAATAATAAAAACACCTGTCCCCCACACATATCCCACTAAAATCACATGTCCCAATGATTATCTGCACACATATGTCCGTGATCACCTGCGCACATCTGTACATGATCATTTGCGTACATATGTCCATGATCACACAAACCAATTATTATACACTTAACAGAATTTTTTTACCAAAAACATGTAGCAGAATACATTTTGGCTTAAATTTATAACAAAATTCGATTTTATTGAATTTCTTTTAAAATAGAAAGAAGACGTTTTTTTTTCCCCAAATTTCCGCTCTTTTTACGCTTATATCGCAAAAAATTAAAAACTGAGTCATGAGTAAATACCACCAAAAGAAAGCTCTATTTGTGCAAACAAAATGATAAAAATTTAATTTGGGTACATCGTAGCATGACCGCGCAATTGTCATTGAAAATGCGAGAGCGCTGAAAGCTGAAAATTGGTCTGGGAAGGAAGGTGGTGAAAGTGCCCAGTATTGTAGTGGTTAAAATGTCCCTTTTCCCTAACAATTAACTCTGGGGAAAAAAAACTCCTCCCATGCAGTGGGGCTGTCCTCGCATTGCAAAGGTTAAAGTGGTTGTAAACCCTTACAGACCACTTTTTGATACAGGTAAGCCTATAAAAAGGCTTACCTGTAGCTACCCAGGATATGTGTGCCCGTGCAGGTTTAGGAGATATCCCCTGTACTTGCATGTGCCAAAGACGTTGGCACATGCGCACTGAAGCAATAGCGCGCATGTGCCATTTGCTTCAGTGAGTGTGCCGTTACCGGCCACGTGGGGAGGGCTTTCACACTGGAGCGGTGTGCTAGCAGGACGGTCAAAAAGTCCTGCTAGCAGCATCTTTGGAGCGGTGTATTCACCGCTCCTATACCGCTCCTACCCATTGAAATCAATGGGACACCGCGGTAATACCGCGGCAATACCGCCGCTGCGGCGACGCTTTGCGGGGGGTTTTAACCCTTTTTCGGCCGCTAGCAGGGGGTTAAAACCGCACCGCTAGCGGCCGAATACCGTGGCTAAAACGACGGTAAAGCAGCGCTAAATATAGCGCTGCTTTACCGCCGACGCCGCTCCCACCCCAGTGTGAAAGGGGCCTTATGCTCTGGCAGTCGCAGGTCCTCTGATACCATCAACTACAATACAGTGTCCATAACATTGGAAGTGAGGACACAGAGGGACAGTCCACCATCAGAATTCATGGGGGAAGAGAGTGCTGGGTCTTTTGAATGTACAAGCTTCTGCCTCAGTGTATTGCTGGGCTTAAAAGACACAGGAATGTTTGTTAAAGAGGATCTTCACCCTAGAAAGAAAAAAATGAAAAAGTCAGCAGCTACAAATACATAAGCTACTAATAAAAGGGTACTTACCTGTCCAGAGATCCAGCGCCACCCTAACGCGGGCCAGTTTTTCACCGGTCTTCAGGTCCCCGGTGGCGGCATATTTACTGTGGGAATCCGGTTGTGGCTCCTTGCAGCTTCACAGCCGGCTTCCCAATGTGCATGCATGAGCCACACTGTGCTTTGTGAATGGTTCCGTAGCCTTTTTGGGACCTGTGATGTGTCCCTAGGTGACCTAAGAAGTGGGATTGGGTACCTATTAACACTAGGTACCCGCTCCCCTAAAATCATTTTTATGTGCCTAACTAACCACATCTTCTAGTTGATGTCTATAGGCAGCTATATGCAGCAGCTGTATGGCTCCTGTGTGGCTGTGTGCATGAGCCCTTTCTTTAATAATCAGATTGCAAATTGTTGATAACATTTTGTAATCAGTCTGCAAGCATGTGTGCACAGCTGTCCAGACAATGGGGAAATGTTGCCTAATGAAATATTATCATGCTGTTTATTGTGAATAAGGATTTAGTAATTATTATGCTTTTTTATTTTGATAAAGCGGAAGGAATGTGTTTATTTAATCTTGTTTTTTATAACAACTTTCAACTGTGTGTGTGTGGGCATTTTCACATCTTTTTCTTTTTGTGCACTGTTGAGCCTCGTGCACACCCCTTTGCTCCTGACAGGATGAAAAAAAACAGCTGAAAAAATTGCCAAAAGTTGCATTTTACACACATATTTAGGCACGTTTAGGCGCCTCAAGCGTTTTGGTATTCATTCATTCCATTGGCCAAAATAATAATTCTTTCTGGCAAATGAAATGAATGCACGCCCAAGCACTAAACATGCCTAGCGTTTAGGGGCGTTTACATGAGTTTTTTTCTACTCAAATGCTTTACTCCTTTTTTTTTCAGCCTCCAAACACTAATACACTCTAATACACCTAAAAATGCCTATATTCACTTTGGCATTACAAAACAACATGACCTAACACAAATGTGTTGCAGCACACCACAACTACTTTTTTTTTAATGTTTTCAGTTGCCAGACCAATATTTTGAATAGGCTGCCTTAACGCAACACGTGTCAACATGGGAAAAAAATGCACTTTAATGCATGGAATGCAATGCACCATGGCACCAAGGTCTAAAGTGGTCCTAAGTGTCATGGTTTAGGTTAGTGGGGCCAGTGAGCTACAGTAAAAGCTATAATGGTTTTGAGTCAGTTTTACAGAAAGGTACAGTTTCTAGCTTAAAGGGGTGTTCCGGAAAAAAAAAAAATTAAAAGCCAGCAGCTACACATACTGCAGCTGCTGGCTTTTAATAAATGGACACTTACCTGTCCTGCAGTCCCTCGATGTCGGCACCGCAGCTGATGTCTCCATCAGCTGTCGGGTGCTGCCGCCGCCAAGCAGCTTGCTATGGGGGCACCCAAGCCGAGCCGCAGTTCTGTGTGTCCATTCAGACACAGAGCCACGGTTTGGCCCCGACCCTCTATCCCTGATTGGCTAACTGACTTTGATTGACGGCAGCGGGAGCCAATGGCGCCGCTGCTGTGTCTCAGACAATCAAGAGGGAGAGTCCCGGATGGCTGAGGCACTCGTGCACATCACTGGACAGAGAGGGGGCTCTGGTAAGTATTAGGGGGGCAGCTGCACACAGAAGGTTTTTATCTTAATGCATTAAGATATTAAAACCTTCTGCCTTACAATCACTTTAAGTGTTAAGGACTGCTGGGAGCTGTTGTCCATCACAAATCCCTGTGATTTGGTAGACAATGAATGCATCCATGAGCTGAGGATCAGCACACACGCTCCGTGACCTCTGTGGGTCTGGTAAGCAGCTAATCTTATCATTTCTGAGCACGGTGGTGTTTTCATATTGAAATGTCCATACACCCTGGGACCGGCATCTGTTCGATTAGGGACTTATGAGACAATTAGTTTTGTCTTTCAATTTAGTTATCTGATTTGCTTTTTCATTGTCTTTTTCAGTACCTGAGAGAGACTGTTCATAACTCTTTACCCTTTTGACGGTTTGCAAAATTCAGATCATATACACGTTGTGTTTATTTGTATTGTTTTCACTTTTTTTATGTACATTATACACAGGCATCAGATATTTTGTATATCTTCATGTGTTATAGGTCATTCCAATCTTGATCACACACCTATTTTTAATTGTTTTAGATTTATACATTGTGTTTTTATTGGGTAACTACACATTGGGAGTGATTTACTAAGAAGAAGGCACTGCACCAGTTCAAACATTAATTGGTGCGCCGGAACAGTCATTAATTGAACGTGTGAACCGGCGCACATTGAAGCGCAAATAACAATAATAAATACCTGCATATGTAAACTGCAACTGGTGCTAGGGTAACTGTGATTTTCTCATTGATAATAGTGCACGCCCAATACAATTGGTTAATTTCATCTCATTGGATGTGTCTTGTTAGGCAATTAGTAGGTGTTCTCAGTTAATTAACCCTTTTGATGCTAATCTCATTCCTATCACTTCTAATGTATCTTTGAAATGTGTTTTTTTTTGTTTTACCCAAATCTTTCAATACATTAAAAAGTTTAAAAGGGAAAAATCTGCGCTAACCAGTGATGATAGATTAACGTGGTACAAATGACCTCAAATAAACACAATGTGCAACAACGTACAAAGGTTTGTGGAAAAAAAAAATTTATATGGAATATATAAACTCCACCTGAAAAAACACTCAAAGATGATAAAACATTGCCAGGTGCTGCAACTAAAAAAAAAATTAATATAGGGTTAAGTGTAAGTGAAAAAGAGCTTCAGTTGCGCAACCTAGGTGAGGTTTGGTTGAATGATAAAAATAAATAGGTCTATTTATTTATATCATTCAACCAAACCTCACCTAGAATACATTAAAAAGAACAGAGAAGTGTTTCTAAACCCAGTAAATTAATATTTTCAGATCTTGATCTTTAAAGGTGACCATACACTGCAATCAGTTAGATCTTAAATAAATTCAATTTAGTGCAACAGCCTGTTTAATTTCCTCTTTTTCAAATGAATTGTTCAAGTGCGTCTTCCTATTACCTATTTTGCCTAAATATCGAGTTGTACAGAGATTGGCATAGTGCATGACCATCTTAAGTGCCAAATTTGGAATGTAGTTGTGACCCACTAGTATTTTCCTAATGATATTTCTTGGGCATTATACAAGCCACATGAAAAATCACCTTTTTCCAAGACATGCTAGTGTGATCAGGAATCTTCAAACTACGGCTCTCCAGCTGTTGCGGAACTACACATCCCATGAGGCATTGTAAAACTCTGACATTCACAGACATGACAAGGCATGATGGGAATTCTAGTTCCTGACCAACTGGAGGGCTGTAGTTTGAGGACCCCTGTGCTAGACCATTATTAGACCAACTGGTGTTTTCTATTCAACAAGGTCTAAATGGGCCATTGACATGCATCACAGTTGAACTTAGGAATGTGTCTTTGCAAAGTTAAACTAAATGAAATCCTTTCTTATTTTTGCTTGGGGATAGAGTGCAGAGGGATTAGAAGTCTTGTCAGTTTTTGGGGATGTCTGCACCCCTGATAGGGTGAAGACACCTCCCAAATTTTGCCAGTTTCTCCTTCAAATTTATTAACTTTCTATTACATAGCCAAACAGGAAGTGAGGGTAAAACCCTACCAATGTCTTTCCTTGGGGACACACAGGTCAATCTAAATTTCCCCATTAGGTAGATTGCACTCTAGAATTTTGCTGTGTACACCCCAAATTATTAGGTATCTTGGACTTTGGGTTTATTTACTAAAGGCAAATCCACTTTGCAATACAAGTGTACTTGGAAGTGCAGTTGCTGGACATCCGAGGGGGACATACAAGGAAAAAAAAAAAAAAACAGCATCTTTGTTTCTACATGATTGGATGATATAATCACCAGTGCTTCCCCTCAGATTTACAGTGGTGTACACAACAAAGTGCTAGAGTGCAATGTGCCTAATGAGGACACTAGATTGACCTGTGTGTCCACAAGGAAAGACATTGGTAGGGTTTTAGCCTCACTTCCTGTTTGGCTATGTGACAGGAAGTGAAGCCAATTTTCGGAAAAAGGGTCACAAAGCTCAACCTAAAAAAGACAAGCAGGGGTTCTAAGGCCACTTTCACACTGAAGCGCTTCTAAACTGCCAGTAAAAACACTGAGCGCTTTTGAAGAGCTTTCCAGGCGCTTTTGAAGAGCTTTCCATTCATTTCAATGGGGAGGGGAGTTTTTCACAGCCCTGCCAGCACACTGCCCAGTGTGAAAGCGTTCATTGATTTTAATGGAAATAAGTTTTTGTGAGCATTTTAGGCGCTGTTTTTAGCGTGAAAGCGCCTGAAAAGCGCCTCAGTGTGAAAGTGGTCTAACTCTCACTTGGTTTCCCTCAAATGCCCACAATTAGAATAGGATTGTCTTGAGCTAGATTTTAGCTCAGTGCTCTAAACCAGTGGCTCTCAACCCTGTCCTCAAATACCCCCAACAGGTCATGTTTACAGGTTTAATTTCATCTTGCACAGGTGCTTTAAATCAGAGTCAATGGCTTGGTATTTTGGACAACTATTTAGCTACGATGAATTCCCAAAACATGTCCTGTTGGGAATACTTGAGGACTGAGGCTGAGAACCACTGCGCTAAAATGGAAAATTGAATACTTACCCCTCTGTAATTTTCCTTTCCACGCATGCATATGCTACCATGAAGGCACCAGGAAAGTAGCTTTTAGACAAATCACACCTTTTTTTTGCCATGCCAATCAGCCTAGGTAAGCTGTACCTGGGAATGTGCTGCATGACAATTGTTTGGGGGGGGGGGGGGAGTGTAAAATGCATTACTTGGATTGAGCATGCATCTGCAAAACAAATTATTAACAAAACACATAAAACATAAAAATTTGCTACAAATTTTATTGGTCAACAATACAGGACTTGGAAAAAAAGCAAGGAAAGCAAAAAAACACATGTATGTTAATTTGAGACACTAACAAAATATGGTTTTGAGCTCTGACCATTTTGCAGAGGAAATGTACAGGCGTTAAAAGCACTGCGCCCACAAGCGGACAGTCTCTTAAGGATTTAGACATTTAGTAGTCGCAACAGCTTGAGGAAGATTTTGCCAAATAATGCAGCACAGACAATTAAATCAAAGTGAAACTAACAACCTACACAAAAAGCACAAAAAAAAAACAATGTCCCTGAGCATGCCCAGAACAACGCAAGTGCAGCTAGCACAAAATAAGCCACCCCCCTGTCCAAAATTAAAGAGGAAGTAAACCCTAATGGGTTTACTTCCTCTTTGTTTCCCTGCAAAGGTAAAGCATAATGGACTACTATGCATCGCATAGTAGTCCATCATGTGTCACTTACCTGACACAGGAGCCAGCAAAGTCATCGCTGTCCCCTTGTGTACGGAGCCTCCCTCTTCTTGGTGGGTCTCGCGGCTCCGGCGCTGTCATTCGACGGCGCCGCGATGATGTCACTCCTGCACATGCGCACGGGAGCCGCCACTCGCGGCATATCGTCGTTGAGAGCGGCTTTCTCAGTGCGCCTGCGCGCCGCTGTCTACGGCGCGTGTGCCGTACACAGCGGTGCCTGTCTTTTGGCAAATATCTCCTAAACCGTGTAGGTTTAGGAGATATTTTGTTGACCTACAGGTAAGCCTTAATCTAGGTCCAAGTGGTTTGTAAGGGTTTACAACCACTTTAAGCACATCATCCAGCATGCTACAACATTACAGATGGGACAAACACCCCCCGGTCCAGGTCCCGGTACAAAGAGCCTAACATGGGCAAAAGTTATACAACAAATACCATTGCAGTCTATGGGAACTGAACTAATTTTGCAAGTTTGCAGCGGCGTTTTGCGGGTAGATTTAACCCCTTTTGGGCCGCTAGCGAGGGGGGTTCAAACTAGCGGCCAAATATCGCTGATAAAACAATGCTAAAAATAGCGCCGCTTTACGGCTGACAGCCGGGCGGCTCAGTGTGAAAGGGGTCTTATACACACATTGTGAAAGACTTATATTAAAACTAAGCTCTCCAGCGGCACGCTGTCACCGCTGCAGAGGCTTCCATCTTCACCCAGTCTTCCTTCCGCAGGCCCTGGCCTTCTGAATGGTGGAACTGTGATGATGTCACTGTGAATGCGAGCGGGAATCTCGGCCACAGCACACAGCTCTGAAGGAATGCCACAGGTATGCCGATCCTTCAGAGCGCATGCGCCAGTGACGTCACTGGCTGCTGCTCCCTAGAATATCTCCTAAATGGTGCACATTTAGGAGAGATTCATTTTACTTACAGGTAAGCTCTAAGTTTACCCGCATGTAAAAATAATAACAGCGTTTACTGCCACTTTAGGATTTAGGTAAAGGGTAAGTGTATGGGGCATTTAAGGCCCCTTTCACACCTATACGACTTGTCCTACGATTTGGGACTGCAAAGTAGCATGACAAGTCGTTCCCCATGATTTCCAATGACAGCCATTCATATTAGTACGACTTCAAGTCCTTCCGACTTCAAAGTAGACCCTGCACTACTTTGGTCCGATTTTGATGCCACTTACACAGGCATTCCTTGAAATCGCGGCAAAATCGCACGACTTTGAAGTCGCACAAGTGTGAAAGGGGCCTAAAGGACACCTGTGCTGTTAGCAAACTTGTCCTTAAAGTAAACTGCCAAGCTTCTCAGTGCAGCCCATGTGCTGAAATACTTGATTTTCTCTTTGCTCCCTTGATATACACTATGCAGCCCTAACTAGTTAAAAATGCTGTAATTTTTTGCCATCTGTGTCTAATTATGATTATTTCCATTCACTTCCTGTTTTGTAGATTCAACTGGAAATGAGAGTACATATATCTTTCCAATGTGAGAGATCCCCTCTTAGGCAGTTGTCAAGGAATCATGTGTCCACGTTGGAAGATATCCCTTCTATTTCTGTTCTGGTGGCAACTCAATTTTTTTTTTTTTTTGTATGAATCCATCATTTTCAAGAAATAAATGAATTGTTGCACATAGCACATAGCACACGTAATAGGCACATTTTTCTCTATTAGCAAATCTTTGTTAATCCCCCTTTATGAAATACAGTTTCTTGTCAGTGGCTCATTTAGTTATTTCTACTCAGGTCTAGCCTCTGCACATTGCAGTAGGTTGGATATAAAGTCTAGCTCAGTGGTTCTCAACCTTAGTAAAACCAGGACCTGGTAAATGTTTCTAAAAACTTTCCATACCCCATGTAAAACAGTAAAAAAAAGTTTATACTCATACAATAAAAGTATGTAAATGCAAAATATGTATTTAAAATTTACATAAACTTGTGCAGGTTTGTGTGACAGAAGGAGGGGGTCCCACATCTCACCCACATGTAGTATAAATTAGCTCCTAGGTCCCTCAGGACCCTTGTGTAGCTGCACAAATGGTATGTCCATTCCCAGAATGCAATGCAGCTTGCCACTAGCTAAGAAAAGAGGTACACAAGTATGTTCCCTTGACACCAGTCATACTCCTTCCCACTCCCTATTGCATCACACGTTTTAGTAACCACCAAGTACAGTCACATTGTAGCAAGTCACATGGGTAGCATACTTACAGGCAGCAACATGGAAACAACTCCATTGTTTTTGTTTTTTTATTTCTCTAAATTTTAGTGGTAATAAAATTAAATGAATACTAATGTAAAATAACAAATGGTGATAGTGAAGATTTTTTTTAAATTTTAATGTGTAATCATGTTGGGGGGAAAAATACAGTCCAAGATTTGAATTGCTGCTGCTACTTAAATTCAAGGGTTTAAAGTGGTCAACCCTACAGACTAAGACTTGGATGCCATTAAAGTTCATGCAGGAACAAATACACAAAATATGACAGTATGCGGGAAAAAAATTGCAATTTTAATCATATAGGGACAACAAACCTGCAATTGTGAAAATATTCAAGCAACAAACAGGCGATCAGGATACTATGTGGACAACAATATAGCAATTGTGATGTTCAACCCCCACACGATCTACAAGAAAACTCCCCACATCTTTCCCTTGCAACTTCTCTCGGGCAAATATTCCTTTCACTGAAACAATCAAGTGACACAAAACAGCCTCTGATAATCCCAGGGGCAGGAAAAGGGTTGATGCTCGCTCAACTCCTCTGGAGTACTGCTGTCTACATATAGGCTGCAGTCAAAATAATTTTCAATTCCCAGACTAGTATAGGACTCCAGAGCTATTAATGCTCTTTTCCTCCTGAGTCCTGCAGCACGTCGAGCCTTGGGCACCTTGATATGAATGTAGTGCAGTACAATGCGTACATGCTCCCACTTGGATAGAGGGCAAAGGCAGAAAGTCTTCTGTCATGGTGACTAGAACATTATGAAGGAGAAGAAGTCACTGAAAGGCAAGGACTCTGCCTGGTGTTCTGTTCAGTTGCAGTGCTGCCACCCACTATTCATTACCTGTTGTGGACTGAACCCCATTCACTGATCAGTGGATGGGCTAAAACAGTGCTGACTACTGCTGGCCACTCATTGCCCTTTCCTGTTCCTTCTCATCTGGCATTGCCCACTTTGAAGGAGAGTGGTGTGACAACAGTAGCTGTCAGAGCAGAAAGTTGACAGCTCAACAGGAGTGAAGCCACAGCCTGGATGTTGAGACCTATTGGTCATATTGGGTTTATTCAGCAATGTATTAAAGTGTAATTATGATGTGTCAAGTGAAATAATCCATAAAAGCCAAATAGTTGTATTCTACAGTAATAGTAAGAGTTGATTTTCTGATTAATTGCAATGGTTTACTGCACTTTGAGCTTTATCTTTGCATTGTTCCCTTCCCTGTTGAGCAAATCTGTATATTTTTTGCTCTAGCAAAGATTGGGGGCTTAGTTACATCTGTTGAATTTCTTCTTTCTTTTTAACATTATTGAAATGTCACAAAACAGCATTCAATCCTACGCAGTACAGTGACATGCGGCTACATGTGGCACAATGAGTTGCACTGTGTAAAAATGCAGACATGCAGAATTTTTACACAGTGCACACCACCACCGATCCATTCATATTGGTGCACCTCAACGGACATAGTGTGAATTAGCCCTAACCCTTGGATACTACTTGCACACTTATGCTGGCTTAGCTGATTATACTTTCTGTGCTCCCCTATCCCATGCAGGCACACTATTTCCAATGTACACGTTACTGAAAGTGGCTGTAAATGTAAGTTGTGCTGCAGCAGCCACCGCCTGGAAACCGAAGAAATTCAAAGCAAGAAATATATCACCAGCACTCTAAAGATCTCCAGAACTGGCCCAAAGCTTTAGTCAGCGATCACATCATAGTTACAAAAGCGACATTTTGGAGCCTCACAGGACTCGCAAGACCCCCCTGTGTGACAGCACATGCCTGATGAGGCACTTTTGTAACTATGATGTGATCGCTGACTAGAGCTTTGATACTATTCTGGAGATCCTCAGTGTGCTGGGGACATACTTCTCCCTATCCCCTGCAGAGTAAATAAACTATGCAGCTCTGAAGCTGGTTATACACTGAGCGAATTTCATCGTGTACCTGATGAACTGGCCCAAAATTTGCTCAGAGGGTGGTCCTGTCAGCTGCTTCCCGTCTGGCATACTTTGATTGATAAATCGAAGGAGCAGGGCAGAAAGAAAAGAGCTTGCATCCAATCAGTTGTAAGCACTGTTTGGGTATTTTGACAGCTGGTGGGGCCGGATGTCAAATACAATAGCCACAGCAGGAGATTTGTCCATTCACGACAATGCAGCATGGATGTCAGATTTTTTCTGTTCAGCCTGCAGGCCAAATGTAAGAAATCTATATGATTATGGCCAGAAAAGCCTTAGCAAAAAAAAATTATATTTGTAAAGCCTCATAAACCTTGAGCTGGGCAAAGATAGTTTTTTTTTTGTTTCAGCTCCCTGGCTGAAAGAAAAAAAAACTAACATTCCTCCATCCACACAAATGAGTTGGATGGAGGATTCCCCCCACCAGCACATTGTATTCTGACATTAATTGACTTGCTGTGCTGCAGAATAGAAGTTGCAGTCTCTTTCTGACCCATCTAAGCATCGCCAGGGATCGTACAAGTCTTCTATTTGCGTAGGTTAGAGGAGTCAAGTGTATTGTGTCATTGAAGTCTCCGCATAAGATTATGCGGTCCTTTGGCTATTGGGATAGTTTCTTCATTATTAGCTTAAAGAATCGTTTTTGGTGGGAGTTAGGAGCATAGATATTGGACTATGACGAATAATACATCATCAAAAAGGGCATCTAAAATTAAGTACCTTCCGTAGGGGCCAGCGTCAAGGTGGTTAAGTTGGAAAGATAGCGAACTTCGCACTGCGATCATAGCGCCTGTCATTTTTTGGGTGGCATGTGCATGAAAGATATGAGGGAAAAGGTAATGGTGGCAGGGTGGAGGTTTGTCTTGCATAAAGTGCGTTTCTTGAACGCATAGAATGTCTGTTATTTGATTAACTGCTTTTTGCCATAACCGGGATCTTTTAAAGGGGCTATTAAGTCCCCTTGCATTGATGGTGTTGATGCGAATGGGAATTGTACAAAGAATAGGCGATGCTGAATGGGTGCAGAATGTGGGTATTTCCCAGTGAAGATTTATTTCACAGTATATAGTATATATGACAAGGAGATAGACGGTTCCCGGGTATGAGCTAAATCAATGATGAACAAGAAGATTTGGTTACAGAACAATTGTAAAGCGTACAAAGAGGGATAGAAAATGTAGGTAGGATGGAGGCTGTGTGCTTGGCACACTTAAAGCCAGGGGTGTGTGAAATCAACTGGTGGGGTGAACCGTGTCCTGGGGTCAAACCCTGTGAAATTACGGCATTCTAGACAACTAGTCAAGGGGGATTAAAAGAATGAAACCCAGGTGATAGCAGTGTGTTTTGTATGTTACCAGGTGCTATGGTACTTAGGTTTTGCGATTTGAGTTGTTCCTCTGAGCTCTGGGATGTAATTGAGCTGTCAGGCCCCAGTTATGAAGCATCTTGTATCCATCCTTGGGTGATGTAATGGCGATCTGCTGGCTCTGGTAAGCGACCAGTATTTTGGTGGGGAGGCCCCAGCGGTAAACAATGCTGTGATCCCGCAGTATTGCAGTGATGGAGAACTCTTTCCTCAATTTAGAGGTTGCAGCCGAGATGTGTTGATAAAGGGCTATTCCCGAATTAGGAGGTGGAAATGAATGGGAGGATCTGGCCGCCCGTAGTAGTCGTTCTTTAATATGATAAAAGAGGGTCTGTGTTAGCACGTCCCTGGGGATCGTGTCAGGCAGGTGTGTCGGTTTTAGGATCCTGTGTGCCCTATGCATCAGTATAGCCCTAGGAATAAGTTCTGGGATAAGTTTCCGGAATTGTTGTTGTAAATACGGGATGAGATCTTGTGGTTTAACAGCTTCAGGGACCCCTCTTATTTTTACTGTATATTATTACAGCGTGACCGATCTTCGAGGTCCGCCACTTTTAATTGCAGCTTGCGAATCGTGTCCGTTTGCAATTCATGAGTGTAAACCATGTCATCATGGGCCTTAATAACTGTTCCCAGTTAGGATTCAAAATTATCAGTACAGGTCTCAACAGCCTCAATCCTGTTAGAGTTCTGGAAAATTGAGGAGCGTATCTCTATCTGAAGGCTAGTTTGGAGAGAGAGAAGCATTTTTTTTCTGGTGTGCTCAGAAGCAGGGGCATCTGATGCAGGAAATGCAGCTAGTGAAGCTGTGCGTTCTGCAGGTATGTCTGAGACTCATGGAGACCCACCCAGTGAAACTTCTTAGCAGAGGGTTGTTTCTGGAGAGAGTGTGCAGGGGATTCTGCTGCTCTCTTACCTCTGTCTGCTGCTGGAGAGTCGCCATGCTGCAGAAGTGGGCTTCTCCATGTCACAGAGGTTGTCAGGGTCTGGAGCCGTTTGTGCCTGTGCATAATGTGAAAGAGGAGAGCAGCTGCTCTCCCAGTCACCATCTTGGATGTTCCTGGCCACCGCCTGCATGAAGTATTCCACCAGGCGACACAGTCCCTATGCCTGCGGATTCCTCCTGGTCATAGCCCGGGTTTAGTGCAGAGGATGTACCCCCCGAGGGGCTGACGATGGCTGTCTTTGTAGCGGTGAGCTGCTTCTGGAACACAGTGAGGTGAGGCAGGGCTGGTGCAAAGATTTTTGACACCTTAGGCGAAACCCCATTTTGCCACCCCCTTGGCTTTGTGTGGCTATGTGTGAGCATACTTCCTTGTGCACATACTTCTTTAGTTTACAGGGAATGTTGTGAGGAACTGGCAGAATCCACAAGTGTTTAGGCTGAGGTGGTGAATTGATAGGTACCGCTATAGTAAATCAGTCTGTACTGAATCTCCACTTCTGAGAATAAAATGTCAATGCCAGTCTTGAATACCTATACAAAAGCTAGGTTTATAGGAAATTAGTACTTGATTTTAAATTACAGTGCAAACATGTCATGTATATACTTTGTATACTTCGTTCCCATTCAATCTCATACATTTTAAATGGACCGTAAATACCTGTAAAATGATCATGCTTTACGCATGGCAAATGTACTTTCATGCTGCAAGAATTTAAACTGCATCTTAACAATTCTTTCATTATGATCATCTCATAAAGTGTTACTCATTTTGAGATCTGAAAGGACATTGTCTTTTCTGTAGTTTCAGTAGTAGAAGTATAAATGCTTGCAAGTTCATAGCATAATATTTCACTGGTGCTTTTGTTCCTTGCATAGGAAGTCTGAGGAAGTCTATGTACAGTCATATGTTTCTTGTTTTCTCATGCAGTGCCTGCTGGAGATTCGTCTTTGGTTAAATTTGTATTTCTTGTGGAGAGACCTGGCAGATGTCCCAAGTGAAAGAACCTTTTCCTGCAGGGCCTGTAGGGCCTGAACATGATGCTTCAGCCGAAGACAGCCTCTTGATCTCTCTCCCCTTGGGTAAAACTCTGAAACATTTATGTGCCTGTCTTGTATTCCACACATTGGTTTTATGTTTAACTGAGTTTATCCTTTATGTGAAATTAACACCATGAAATCCTACATTCAACTAATCTACTGCTCACAGAGACTGGCAAACAATATTTTTTCCAAGGTAGAATAAAAAATACAATCTTATCTTATTTATAATAAAATACATTTTATGTATCTCTGTATAGACAGCTGGAAAAAGCATGTACATCTCCTTCAATAGCCTCCTGTAATCCTCTGCAAAGCAACACTAAACTTGGAGAGAAAAGTGCAGCTCTGTAAATCAGACAAGTCTCTGCTGCATCCCACAATGCTGTCTATTTAACACTGGAAGCTTCATGGGAGTGATGACTCAGTGTGCTGATATGGCTTCTATAATGTCCACTCATAGGCTTGGGTGGATTTAATAACAGATTGTAACATGCAGTTGTAGTGTCATCTTCAGGGATGTGCAGAGAGGCCAGGTCCTGTCTTTGCCTTCAAGCAGGGGTTTGACACAATAGCACGTATTGGAAAGAATAACAAATCATTTGGCAGTGAAGACATTTTACATATAGTATATGCAGTTCAATTGTGTATTTAGCTGTTTGCCTTGAGTTCAGCTTTATTAATTACAGCAAAAACAAACTACAGTATGTTTAAAGTGGTTGTTAACCCACAGGGTTAAATTTACAGTATCCCCTCTGTTGATGCATGTAATGTCCCCCTGTGACTGTGCTTTATAAAAAAAAAAATGCAGCTATATACCTGTTTACAGAGCGCATATCGGTGCTCACATGACCCCTGGCTCTATCCTCTCTCGGCCTGCCAGCTGCAGCGGGCAGGACCGAGGATCCCCTCCTGACTAATGTCAGGAGGAGAGGAGGCGAGAGGCAACCCCCCTCCGCTGCAGCTGTCATGCGACAGAAGCGGTGGGTCACGTGAGTGCCGATCTGTGCTCTGTAAACAGGTATATAGCTGAATTTATTTTATAAAGCACAGTCACAGGGGGACATTACATGAATCAACCAAGAAGATAATGCAAATTTAACCCTAATTTAAGCAGCCAGAGGGGAGGGGACGTGCACACAAATGGAGCTGACAGGCAGGGAAGGGAGGGGGGAGAGGATGGAGGAGAGCACAGAAGAGAGACAGGAGACACCGTGGATGACAGAGACACCTAAACTGATCATGGTGTCAGGGCTCAGCAGCCATGATCTACCTTGGTCAGTTTACAAAGTGGAGGGCAGAACCAGGCAGTATCAGCCAGGTATTTCAGGTGATACAGGGGGCAAATTACACAGCACAACACTGTGCTGTATAACATTCTTTAACTTCCCAGGCGGTATGATTTTTGTCTGGACTTTAGTGCTGAAAGCAGTACAATTATTTTGCATGGAAATTTGTCTAGTAGGCATCCCGGGTATGATAAAGTTTGAAACACAAAATCATAAATTATAATATAATAAAAATATATATAAAAATGATTCAATAATGTAATCAAATCAAAAACACTGAAATTTGCTCAGTTGCAGAATAGTCGCTGTCATTAAATTTATTGTTTGATGATAAATTGTGATTCTAATTTTTTATCAGTGTTTTCTAGCTGGTCTAAAACCACTTTTGACATAAAGGGACGCTTTTTGGTTGCTATGGACAATCTCCAGTTTCCAGGCAGAAAAAAAAATCTTTTTATTATATAAAATGACATGCAGGGCACTGGACAGACCACTAGGGACAAATGGGATGTGTATTTTTTGTATACAGTACTGTAATCTGTAAGATTACAGTACTGTATGTGTTGTGTGTTTTTAAACTTTTTTGAATTTGGCACCGATCTCCGCTCCCGTGCATCGTAACGTCGCAGGGAACGGAGATCAGCGGCACTCGGGCACTCGGTGTGAATCAAGCGAGTAGACGGCTCGCTCACACAGCGGGGAGACACCGCAGGATCCAGGGAAAAAGGTAAGTAACTTCCCCTGTATCCTGCAATGCAGCCCGAGTCTGGCTCGGGGTTACCGCTCCTGGTAGAAAAAACTCAACCCGAGCCAGACTCGGGAACACCGCCAGGGAGGTTAAAGGAACAGGATCTTTTTTTTATTTTTTTATTTTTTAGGTTAACAAACACTTTAAGGACTAAAGTCCATTTTTGTAAATTCCTAGCTTTTTTCAAACACTTTACGCTACATTTATGTTTACCAGTAATGCTTTGATTTACTAGAGTGAGCATAGCAGACAGCTAGCTTTTTTGTTGTATGAGACCCCAGCAATGGTGGGCTCCTAGCTTCTCTGACAATTTTCTTTTTTAAACATACAAATTATCAGAAATATCAAGCGTAAAGAATTCTCATTGTGGCTGGTAATTATGCATGCGTATACATGCGTAAAATATGTTTATAAACGCATGTGCGTTTTCCAGGAGCTGGCAGAAATATCAAGCGTAAAGAATTCTCATAGTCGCTGGTAATTTTGCGCGTGTATACATGCGTAAGATGTTTAGAAAAGCATGTGCGTAAGCTCATTCTTCTGGCAAGAATATTCATTTATTCTAGCCACTGGACTGAATTCACACACATACGCATGTTTATGCATATTTATGGTTAAATTATGCCCGTAAGCTCCTCTCCAAATGCTCAACAGGGAAGGGAAAAATGCAAAGATAAACTGTAAGTACTGGGCATTTTGTTATGCCCCTGAATGCTGCTGTAAAATATGAATCAAAACACCACAATGTGCAAGGACACATTGGCTGAAATGGAGCTGCATTTAGTTACAGAAAAAAAAAAAAAAATTTAAAAGTGCTGTTTTTTTCTGGCCGTGTGCAGGAGACCTAACAAGTAGGGATCTGCTGACATTCTAGTCTTCAACACTCCTATCTGTGGTTGACTCTACCTGTGTTCAGTGTTTGCCTGGAGATTTTACCATTTATATGGGGAGATTTTCTGCACAGCCAAAATGTGTTGAAAGTGGAATTAGAAACATGCATCTGTTTAGGAGATTAGTTAGAATTTTCACACATTTCACCGTCCTCAACTCAAAACTATTGGGTCTAAATCTGCTGTAAGATTTTCAGGAACAACATCTTAACAAAAATGATGTGTGTAATTTTCTTATTTTCTGGAAGAGAAGAGTTACAGTATGCTCTAATGTAGTTATTCATAGACAAAAATATTTTTGTTACTGAGTCATTTTTTAGGTCGGCAAACAGTAATATTTTTTTATAATATCTCTTTGCTGTTTAAATATGTAAAGTGCATTTAAACTTCAGATGTCAGTGTCCTCCCCAGCCCTTTTTGATTGGTCGTTTTTCTCTTATTAACTATCGTCTGGTTTAGCTCATGAGCCGCAGTCATGTAGAATGTTAGAATGGAGAGATGCTGTATATTGCCACTTTACAGGGCCGTTGGCTTGCAATCTCTGCACTGTCCTGCAACATAAGGGGTAGTGCTGCCTACTATGTATCCCTTTTTTGGTTATCCACTCTCATGCTTTGAGACTAAAGCTGGCTGTACATAGATCGAATCTCGGTCAGTTCAGCAGGGGAAGGCCGAGATCCTATCCATGTATGTGCAGGCAGGTTATACTATTGATCAACTTAAGTACAACCAGCCTGTCAGATTTTTGGAAAGTGATTACTGCCTGCGGCTTTAGCCTCTAGCAGTAATCATTGTGTTCTGCCACCCGGGAAGGCTCCCTACGCCTCACCCCTGGCAGAACACAATAGGGCTGCGGGAGGCATTCCCCCATCAACATTGACTGTGTTGATGGGGGAATCAAGCGTTTTTCTTTCCTTCAACCAAGGGTTCAAGAAAATCCAATCATCTGTGGCTTGCCTAACCAGCATCAGTCTAAATTATTGTCTGTTCTTGTTTCTCCGGCACTGTTAGCGCAGGGAGAAGGAATGTTGTGTGCCAGGAGTGGAGGTTGGGACAACAGGCGAGACCTAAATTATATTGTTGGAAGAAAAATGGGAGCCTTGGATAGAGTGGGGAAGGATTAGAACTTCTGTACAGATATTACTGCTGTCAGTGTTATCAGGCAGGTTTTACCAGAGAGCTAAACTGAGGGAAAATCCACAAAAGAGACATACATAGCATTAAAAAAATATATTTCTGGCTCTGTTGCTTTTGGAGATTTAATCACTCCCTGTTCAGTAAAACTGTTGTCAGCAGGACAAGTGAGGAGAAATCTTTCTATTCAAAACTAAAAAAAAGTTATTGGCTTGACAGACTGAAACTGAATATATAGCATTGGTAGTTTGATTCCTTAAGCCTGTTGCTTGAAATTCCTGATTTCAATGGCAGGGGCGGTTTTGGAGCGCTAAATACAGCGCTCCCTCACCACCGGAAAGATTCTGTTTGCAGGACTTTTTTTTCCTGTCCTGCAAGTGCACCACCCCAGTGTGAAAGCACTCAAGCTTTCACATTGGGGCTGCAGAAGAGGCAGTTTACAGGCGCTTTCCAGGTCCTATTTTTAGAGCAAAAGAGCATGTAAAAACGACTTTATTTTTACATTTCTTCAGTTACTATCTGGTTTCCAGGCCTAGTCAAATGATGTCATACATCCCAGGATTCTTCCGGAGGGGGGGAGGGATTTTCTCTGCTAAGCACTCCCTCCTGTCTGCATGCCTGAGCTAAGGGCAGAAGGATTCCAGAAAGTAAATGCTACATGAATCATCTACCCTTACTCAAGATGGCCATGGCCAGAAATGGTGTGTGGGGGGGGGGGGGGGTGTCTCAGCAAAATAAAGCATGGAGACATAGATAGATGGGTGAGCTTGCTTTGAATGTTAAAATTGTATTAAATAGTTCTTTGGTTTGTGGTGCTCAGATGCAGTGTAGCTTCGCTATAATTTTATGGAAGCATGCTTGTAAAGATACTGATAGATCTGTTTTTTAGTATTTAGGTGGTTTATTGTATTTAGGTTATAGTTTGCATTCTAAATGAAATGGACCTCTATAGGACAATCCTTATCAAACATTTAGGTCCCATTCACCTCTAAGCGTGCTTTTGGTGCCATTCATTGTTAATGGCACCCCAAATGCAGCCAGCAAATGCACGTAAAAACACACAGGAGTTTCTTTGATGTGTTTGTCTCACGTAGGGCAGCCCATTCAAATGGCACGAAAATGCATTAAAAAAAGTACAAAAGACATGCATTCACGTGACGCAGAAATGTGAATGCAGCCTTAGGGGCCTTTTTACAGATGGGAAGGGAGTTAAGAACGATCTCTCTACCCGTTCCTCTGTCTTTCACTTTCAGTCCCTCACACATATACTTTTTCATGCAATGATTCAAAATTTTAATGAGTATTCTGGATTGTTAGATACAGCTAGGCAATGTTTATTATTATTGCATTAAAAATGCAGTTGTTCCAGACTTTCATGTTCTCTGTGTATATAGTCTTCTATTGTTTTGATAAGCAATGTTAAAACAACACTGAAACTAATCCTTGGAGGAGGCATTTTGCTCAAAACTGGTGCTTTATTTAGCTAAAACCAGCTAATCAGCGATACCATCTTAACTGGGTGCAGAAATAGTTTGTATTTTTTTTTTTCATTCCATTTCCGCTTAAAGTGATTCTTCTTTTTTTTTTTTGAAAAGAGAAGTGTTGTGAATCATTACATCCTATGAATCACTGTTTTTGAGAAATGTTCAGCTATCTCACATTAAACTACTGTGTTTGACTATTGTTGTCTGCCAGCTCACACAATTTTAATTCCCATTTTTGACATTTCAGCTTTAGACTTTATTCAGGAGGCATAAATAAACATTAAAGGAGGCCTGTCATAAATATATATATATATATATATATATATATATATATATATATATATATAAACTGCTATTGCTTTGACCTTTTAAAAATACTAGTGGCCTGGGGGTTGTTCTGATTAGGGATGAATTGAACATAACCGGATTTGGTTTGAGGTGGGTTTGGCTAACTTTACTGGGGTCTGGGTTCCCAATCCAAACCCTATTGAAGTCAATGGGAGCCAAATGTTAAAAACCAAGAATGGACATTTTCTAGGCTTATAAGGCAAAGGATTTTAAAACAATTAGCATAAGGTACTAGGCATGTATGAAAATAAAACAGTTGATAGGGAGAATTTATTTTACTAATGTTTTAAAGTGAAACATTAAAAATGCAAAATGATTAACCATTATTTGTTCATGCAACTCTGCACCTAAATTCGATGCTGTATCCTGGCCTAGGCCAACAAGGCCCAGGCCTAGGGCAGCACTTTGCAGGGGGGCAGCACAGAAAGATTCCCCGTCGGCTTGCGCTACACTGATAGTGTAGCGCCAGTCTTATGGGGCGGACTGGGCTGAGAGGCAAATTAGTCTAGCGCCCCCATAAATGGCCACACTGCTTCCGGTATGCGGGCGGCCAGCATTCTGCAACAGTGGGGAAGGGGGGAGTGCCGCTTCTAATTTTGACTGTCCTATCATCCTGGACCACAAACTCTTCCTGCCCCATAGCCAAACAGGAAGTGAGAGAAAATGTATGCAAATTAAGGGAATCCATTGCCCCCCAGGCCCTCAAAACTAGTGTTCCCACTCAAAAATTTCAAAGCGGGTCTTAAACAGCAAGGGGTGTGGCTTTGACAGGAAGGGGTGGGTCATATTTATATTAGGGGGTGCAAGAGTTTAGTCAGGCCTAGGGCAGCACAAAACCTAAAAACACTACTGCCTAAATTAATGAATTAATAATAATTAATAGGGCTGTGGAAATTAAAGATTAATTGCTTGATTAATCGTTAATTATTTTGATCAATCAAAATAATTTTGATCAGTACCCGCCGGCTTCCGGGTCTTCAGGGAGTTCCGTCGGAGATCCGGTGACGTCACGGACATCGATGTCACCGGACTCCTCCCCCCTTCCCCAAGTGCCTCTGTCTGCTAACGAAGGGTAAGGGGGGAGGAGTCCGGTGACGTTGAAGTTCTGATTGAACGTAACGCGTACAGGGGAGGAGCTACGCATGACGTCACCCACTGCTGCCCTACGGAACTAACACGATTGTCTGCTTTACATGCTGTGTTTTTATCATCTTTATGTGAGTAGTTTTGTGTTTGAACACCAAAATTAAATCTTATACTTAAGCGGTGAGCACTTAGATCTTTTCTTTCTACCCGTGACCTGGCATCCTTGCTGAGATCTAAGGAGACGTGAGAGAAGTTTGTGGTCCGTGTTAACCCTTTTGATACCCGCTTGCATGACCACCTGTTTGCACAGGGGTCCATGCCATAAGGTGAGAGGGATTAGTTAGACCCGAGTTGGAGGGATTGTCACGCTACTGTGGGAAAAAAAAATTACTTACATCAGTGCTACAGTTTGAATTTAAAACGTATTTATGTGAACTGTGAAGTTAAGTCATGGATTGTGGAAACTAACTAGTGTCGGGTGATTGTATATAGTGTATACCACATTTACCACTGACTAATGCAGAGTTGCAATGCAAGGAGATCAGCTAAAAGTAGTTGGATCTGTATGTGCGTTATAATTAATCAAAATTAGTTGATTAATCGATTAAAAAAAAAATTGATTAATCAAACACAAAAATTTTAATCAGTAACAGCCCTAATAATTAATGATATCAACTTTTTGAGAAAATAGAGCTTTCTTTTGGTGGCCTTTAATTATTATTATTATTATTATTATAAAGGATTTATCTAGCGCCAAAAAGGCTGAACATTTTGAAAAAAAAAACGGTTTCCCTTAGTTTCTGCTATAAATCTTTCCAAATAAATAATTGTTCTTAGTGAATTTAGGCCAAAATGTATTCTGCTACATCCCCTAGTATGGAGATACCACATACGTGGGACGTTTTACTGCCTAGATGCATAGAGTGGCCCAAAATCCTTCAGGTTTTCAAGGGGTGTAAATAATGCATCTGATTTTCTGACTACCTATCACACCTCTTGAGGCACTGGAGCACCAGGACAGTAGAAACACCCACAAATGACCACATTTTGGAAAGCAAGTGGCATGGCAAATCTTTTGAAGATTTTATTTCTTGCCACGTGTATTTGGAAAATGAAGAAAGACAATTAAGGTTATCAATTCATGTCATTCCTAACACGCAGTATGGGCATCGTTAGAATTACACCCCAAAACACATTCTGCTAGTCCTCCTGAGTATGGGGACACCTCATATGAAACTTTTTTTGCAGCTTAGAGGGACCCAAAAATAAGGCACACCCTCAGGCATTCAATGGGCATAAATTGTGCATCTAGTTTCCACACTACCTATCACACTTTGTAAGGCTCTAAAACACCAGTACAGATGAAACACAATTCAGAGAGTAATAACCCCAAGGTATTTTTTTTTTTTTTTTTTTTTTGAGGCATGATGAGTCTTTTGAAGATTTTTTTTTTTTTTACTACAAGTTTTTGGAAAAAGTGGAAAAAAAGATTTATTTTTACACACAGATGGTTCAGTTTAGGCAACAGGCAGAGCCATGGTCAGGAAACAGGAACAAGATTGGTCCAGGCAGCAGGCTTAAACATGGTCAATAAACAAGTCCATACAGGCGGCAAGCAGAGGCAGCATTACATTGGTGTGGTTGTGAATGGGAACCCTGTTTCTGGCTGCATTCGCTCTGATGATATTGCACTGCTGTGGCAACAATCAGGGGCACTGTTAATGGCTGCACCGGCTCTGGTGGCACTGATGTGTTTAGTTATCAGGAACATGTTGCTGGCTGCACTGGTCTGGTGACACTGAGGCTGGTGTGGCGATGACTTATCTCTCATATGCTGACACGATTTTACCTCAATGTGAGTGTTTTAATTCCTTGTACTATATAAAACTTACACTGTCTGTACTTAGAAGGTGCCTCTTTTTTTGCTTTTTTTCCTACATGTTTGGAGTGTGCTTCCACTTCCCCCAAGAGGCCTGCTGCCCTGAGTTGTGGACTGTCATCTCATCCTGTTGGATATCATCATCCATTTCACCCATTTTTATACTTTATTCCTGAACCCTATGCCCATATATTTACACAGACTATGGTTTCCGGCATTTGTGATTGCAGTTTGCGCCATTACCTACCCTCCTTTTAGTGATACAGCATGCTGGCTGGCTGCACTAAAATACAGTGTCATCAAAACAGCCAGCCAGTGTCCTTAAAGAGGAGTACCTCCCCCCCCACGAAAAAATACTGTAGCTGCTGATTTTTAATATTAGGACACTTACCTGTCCAGGGTTCCCATGATGTCAGCACCCCAGCCGATTTTTGCATCAGCTCTTAGGTGCTGCCATCACCATTCATGTTAAGGGAAACCGGCAGTGAAGCCTTTCGGATTCACAGCTGGTTCCCTACTGCGCATGTGTGAAGCATGCTGCGCTTTCTAACTGACCCAGCAAGGAAGGAGGGGGGGACCGACTTCCGAGGGATGGCGCCATGGCACTTTCTCCCAGAAGTGGGAAAGGGTATCTGTCAAAAACAGGTACCCATCCCCCCTCCCCACTGAAAGGTGCCAAACATGGCACCGGACGGGGGGGAAGAAGCAGATAAGCGGAACTTAGGGTGGAAGTCTGCTTTAATCACTATCCATCACAGTATAGTGTCAGGGACACAGCTATCACAGAGTGCGCACGAGTGGCGAGTGTTGAAGGACATTTTTATACGCCCTCCCGCCATCAGGAGTGAGCCATCTGGCCATTTAAGTGCAATGAGAGATTTGTTAAATAACATGACTGGGGGATACCCTGCCTGTGAAGTGGTACAACCTACTGTAGTAAAACTGACATTTACAAAGAAAAAATTAGCTCTGCTTAAATTTCTGGAAAATGACAGATTTGGCTGCTTACTTCTGTTTGTAAGTAAAGTGACCTGGGGATACTCTTCCTTTATACCAGACCATTATCCTAGATGAGGGTCTGGTATAGATTTTAATGGGGGACCCCACTTACAAAAAAATAGTGAACTAGTGTTCCCCTAAAAAAGGTTTGCCTCCATGTTAATCCCCAGATACTGCCCCCCCCCCCCTACGCAAACAAGTAACTACTCATTCACAGAAAAAATGTAAATAAAGATACCAAACTTTTTGGCAAGCTCCTTATTAAAGAAAAAAAAAAGTCCCACAATGTACATTTATGATGAATCAGAGTGTCAGTTATGACAAATGACTCCCAATCTTGCTGACCAACACATCTGGTGTAGTCGCTACACTCACCACCAATGACAGCTCTGGTCCCCCCTATTAAGTGATGTTGGCCACTATCCCTACCCCTTTGTTTATATGGCTTTACACAGATTTACCAGCCAATAAATTAATGATACTGGGTGAAGTCACTGGTTTGCTAAGGACAGAGCGAGTGCCAGAACCTTGGCAACCATTGATAGTGAAAAAAGGAAGCTGTTATGTGTACTAGTGTTGGAAAAAAACTGTTATGAAAAGAATAAATACCATCAATGCAAACCCACTGGTATTAAAATGAATGGCAGATCCAGCCTGGTCTCCTGCCAGGCCACGCCCCCCAAGTGGTGGAAAAAACTACTATACATATATAATGTTCGGTTGCCATTAGTCCAATATTTAGACAAATGCCCAAACAAGCAAAGTTCAGTCCCAAACCGGTGTTCAGGTTGAACCTTTAGCTCATCCTTAGTGCTTTTCTTTCAGTTTTTCTCTATTACTAGTCTGGAACAAGAATGCAGATCAGAAGTTTAAGGAGAGTTAAAGGAGAAGGTCTGCTGTCTTCTTCGGGGCTGTAAACTGAGCTCAAAAGAAGATGCCGGCACCAGCGAGGGACCCTTGGATAGGTGCGTATTGACCCTTTAGTCCCACTGTAAGTACAACAAGGTGCATGTCACCTCCTGAACTTACTGTATGTGTATTATTTACAACTGGCAGCTTTATGGCTAGGGCTCGGAGAGGAGAGAACCACACACAGCAGCTCTGCCTTCCCCTCCCCTATGCTGTCCATCCACAGAAGCCTTTGTATTTTGTGCATTGGTTCACATAATACAAAGGCTTCTGTGACTGGGCAGGAAGATGGGAGGGGTGGGCATAACAAATGTATCAACTCTGCCGCTGAAGGAGCTGAGACCAGAACCTCCAGCATCGGCACTCCCAAAACAAACGATTTCAGGGCAATTCAATTTCAGTTTACATTATCCCACATTCTCTTTTCACATGGCTTGTATACTGCACCATAGCCTGCATGCTCTCACTATTGCTGCTGACATTAAAATAGACAAATAGATAGATGGAATTATTTAAGCAAGTATGTCTTCCCATTCTTTACTTACATTGTTTTCAACTATTAATCATTGCTTTTGTTTAGTATGACCTGCATATTTTCATTTCTTAGCCTTGTTACATCTTCCTATGCAGTCTTTCCTAGCACATACATCGATTTTGTATTCAGCTTAGGTTTCCACCTGCATTGCTTGTAAACTTCAGAAATTTTAGACATCCGGGTACTGATATTGAAATGTTTTTCTTAAAGTGGTTGTAAACCCTTACAGACCACTTCGACCTACAGGTAAGCCTAGATTTAGGCTTACCTGTAGGTCCAAAAAATATCTCCTTAACTTACACGGTTAAGGAGATATTTTCCAAAAACCGGCACCGATGTCTACGGCGCATGCGCGCCATAGACAACAGCGCAGGCGCACTGAACGCGCAACAAGTGAAGGCGAAGATGCCATCAATAACGGCTCCCGCATGCATGCACCAGAGTGACATCATTGCGGCTCCGGCCAGTCACAGCGATACCCGGAAGTCACTCCGGGTATCATGGTGGCGACGGAGGAGGTGGCTGAGGACCACTGCGGGGGCTTCGATCTCAGGTAAGTAATTCATAATGAGCTAGTATGCTATGCATATTAGCTCATTATGCCTTTGCCTTGCAGGGTGTCATTTTTTTTTTTTTTTTACTTTACTTCCTCTTTAATTCTGCTTATATCTGCCCCTGATCTCACAAAATGTTTAGATGATAACTAAAATATAATCCTGAGGGTAGTACAATAAATTTGTGGTTAGCGCTTCTGCTTTGCACCACTAGAGTCCTCGGTGCTGGACACTGATTGCATTGAGTTTGCTTGTTCTCCCTATACTTGCATAAGTTTCCTCAGGTTTTCATCCCACACTCCAAAAACATGCTGGTAGGCCACTTATGCTGGCCATACACTATACAAAAAATCTGCCGAAATTTGGTAATTTCGTTCGTTCTTTTTCGGCCAGGTAATATGCACACAATCGTTGGGACGTTTTTGAGCTGAAAAAAAACGAAGGACAAGTTTGGAAATTTTCTGCAGAAGGAACGATAAATTGAAAGGTTAATGTGTTTCCCATCCGAACTGTCTGCACTAGGTATATGTAAAAAAACTAACAAAAAATGCGTTAATTTTGTTCCACTGAATGATTTATTGGTCATTACATGATGGCACTATAGTTTGCGCTCACAGGCGAATGTTCGTTTTTTGAAAATGGGTTTGGCTGATTTTTCGTATCGTGTATGGCCGGCATTAGATTATGTCTAAACTGGCCCTAGTATGTGTGTGTGTGTTAGCATATGAGACAGAAACCTTAGATTTAAAGCTCCTTGAGTGCAAAGACTGATGAGAATGTACAGTTTGTAAAGCACTGCACACATTATTGGCACTATATAAACATGTGTAATAAAAAAAAAAAAAAAAATAATATTTAAAAATGATATATACGTGTGTATGTATGTGTATATATATATATATATATATATATATATATCTGCAAACCATTCTTTTCATCCACAGAAGTTTACCCCTCCTTTTTAGAATTCCTCCATTAAGAATTGATGGCATAGCAGGCGCATTGCGTGTTTAAATGCATTTTATAGTGCGCTCCAAGAATGCACACAGAAACTTGCATTTCTGGGTGCTTTCCCAGTACACGAAAGGGTGAATGAGGCCGTAATGTTTTTAATTGCTCCCCTTTTATCTCCCTTGTTGATATTTAGTTTTTTTCCCCCAGTATTTTGGTTTAAAAGCACATTTAACCTCTGATCATTTTTTGCCTGTGCAAAAGATCTGGAAACGTTGAAAACTGCTACAGCTGAACCCTACAGCAATCACTGCTGTGTTTTTTCTCTAAGCTTGATAGTGCCTTAAAGAAAACATGCTTTCATGCCTGCACTTATTGCATGTTTGGAGAAGGGACATTTAGCCCACGTTCACATTGGGCCGATTTGGCATGCGATTTGACATGTCAAATAAAAAATGTAATGGAAATGGGGCATCCCTATAAGCTTCACTTCCTGGTTTGCTCGTATGTCAACCTCTCGGGAGGTATAGCGTGATTGGGATTGGAGCTGGCCAATCCCCAGACGACATTCTTTGTGACGAAACACGCAGGGTGAAGCCCACGATGGTGACGTAATCACGCTATACCTCCCGAGAGGTTGATACACAAGCAAACCAGGAAGTGAAGCTCGTAGGGATGCCACAATTCCATTACATGCTGATATGATGCTTTTATCTTGTAAGTGCAATCTTTATTACCATTAAATCTGGATTTTCGAAGTACTGCACTATGGGAGCATTTTTTGTTTCCATTTCCCAGTTCCATGTGAATAGTGGGGATTCCAGCAAACGTTAAGGTTCCAGGGGAGACCTAATTCCCTGTGCTTGGTGAGACCATTATTTAGTGGTCAAGGACAGCTAGTAAGCAGGATATATTTACTTTCAGTGGGTATGGAGCAGGATTCTCTCTGGTGGGAAGGAATATCATTGTCTCCTCACTCACACCTTTTCATCCACACGGAGCATGGACATTGGTCTTTGTTTACATCTTTTTACATATGGACTGCTGCCAGACTGTTGAGTCTGTATTCTGACTTTATAAATTATCCCTGAGGAAGTCACGTGACATAACGCGTAGGGCGTGGCCAGAGCACATTGCGGATCGGAAGTCACGTGAGAGGCAGCGTGAACACCGATATTTTGTCTTTCTCAAAGCGCATCTTTATTTTAGCTGTATAAGCAGACACTTTTTAGTTTAATAAATGGTTTTACTTGATAAGGCTTGTTTACTTTGCATGCCGAACGAAATATCATGTATGTGAGGTGGAATCCTTTGTAAGGAGCCGCAGCTGTGATGTTGGAAGGAAAGCATGCTGATCCCCCATTTATGATAGACATCTAAGGCTTATGTTATATGCCTATGAGGTGAGAGTTCAGGGAGCACAGAGGTGTTGGTGACAGCGGCTGTGTCGTTTTGAAAAACCACTAATAGACAGCTTTTTTATCATTTGCACTATTTGGATTACTGGATGAATCACATGAATGGACTTTATCATAATTAATCACTTTTTCACATTTTATGTTTGGTATACTGCTCATGTTTAGATACTGAAGTTTTGCGCAAGATCACTATATATCATATAAGTCTGTCTAATTGTGTAGTTGTGAACACTTTTTAGATTTTGCAGCATTTTCACTTATTTAAGTCATTTTTCACGATTATTTAGTAGCGCAGAGGACTATTATACACAGAGCTGATGAGAAGCCGCTGGCACATTGGCACTGTCAGGTTGCTATAAAGCTGCTGGCATTCTGATTTAGCCTTCAACACTGATCATTGCTGGCACCCTAATTCTGATACAGCCGGCAATACTGAGGATCAGCTAGTACTCTGACACAGCTGATATTACTGATACATTATTGATACTTTGACACACTGACACAGCTTGTACTACTAAGAACTAGAGAGCTATGAGTAAGCACTGATTTCAGTGTGAAACGCGTCATTATTTTGTTCTGTATCACGTTTGCTGTGGATCGTGTTATGTGATCTTTATTTTACAATAAAAGGCACAAGAAATTAGATTCTTTCCACAGTGCGGCTGTCCAGAGTCTTTTCCGTCCTTCCTCATCTAAGAACTAGAGAGGCTCAGAAGCCTGAAGTCAGCATACTGCAATAAACTTGCTACAAGCCAGAGTGGTAATTAAAAAAAAAGAAAAAAAAAAAAAAAACACCTGTTAGTGAAGCTACAAATCCCAAACCGGGCAGCAATAATAGCAGTAACAGTAGCAGTGGAACAGGAACCTTCTTTCAGCATACAAACCACGTGGAGAGTGGGACACATGAGGCTGAAGCCCCATACACACGGTCGGACAATCCGCGGACCAGGTCCGTCAGACCATGTCCGTCATACTTTGTCCGATGTTGGTGTTGCATACACACGGTCGGACAAAGTTGTCGGAAAATCCGATCATTCTGAACGTGGTGACGTTTGTTGCCTACGACGGGACTACGTAGAGCCTAGTAGCCAATAGCTTTGGTCTTGTAATGTGATCTGAGCATGCGTAGCACTTTGTCCGGTCGGAATTCGCTACACACGATCGGATTTGGTGTGATCGGACTTTGTTGTCAAAAAATCTATCCAGCAGGAGATAGGACTTTGTCCGTCAGACAATCTGATGGAAACTGTCCGATGGTGCCTACACACGGTCTGATTTTCCGACAACATTGTCAGATAGGACAGAATCCATCGGAAAATCCTACCGTGTGTATGGGGCTTAAGATGTCTCCTGTACAAGCTGATACACCAGAAAAACAGCAAGGATGTTATCTCTCCTATAGGTGAGGATCATCTACAGAGTAAAAGACTCTGCTCTGGGGCAGATATTCAAACAATACTTTTCCCTCTTACCTACTAAAACAGAGCACACCTTGAGACCTCACATAAGAAAGGCCTAGAGGAATAATGAACAAACGTGGAGGGGTTTCACCACCGATTAGAAGATATTGAAACCAAAGCCAACTCTTGAAAATGCAAATCTTACCAATTGAACAGTGGCAACAGGTAAACACTTCTGTCTATTGACACCCGCCGATCCTGTCCGCTAAAAACAGGTGGGTGGGGAGCTGTTCCCCATCTATCTGGCAGATCGGATTAGATGGCAGTCGGGTGTGAACGGACAGGCAGTCTGTTGACATCCGATCACCCATAGAGGAGAGCGGGCTGTGTCTGTGTCCACTCTGAGTGGACATGGATTAGCCATCTGCCTGCTCAGCGGGGATCGGCTGACAGATTCCCCCCTGAGAAGGCAGACTCCAACGCAGTCCGCCCCATGTGCATGAGGCCTTAGGTTTTTAGAGAATTTTTAGAAAAAACTAAATCCATTAGCATGATATATATGATTTATGTGAATGAATCATGGCAATTAACACTTCTCTGTTTAGTATCACTTTAATGCTGGTATGTTAATGGGAATACAAACTGTGGGCTTAAAATAGTAAAAGAGAATGAAGAGAAGAAAAGGGGGGGGGGGGGGGTTAATCCTTTTTCCTCTTCTCTTTTTTTTCTTCTGGGGGACTGCAATATGCCTTTAACAAGTTCCCCTAAATATGTCAACACTCACTTGCTGGGACTGCCATGCAGAACACTTAATATTGTAACTTTTGGACGTGCTAGCTTATCACTGAACTCACATTATATGGGTTCACAATGAAGATGCTGTAATTATCAATAATGTATTAATGTTGGATAGCCAGAGGTAATAATTTTTTTTTTTTTTAAATAGGGCACTTGGGGAAATTCACTGCACATTTAGTAATATTTAAAGGGTGAGTGTTTTTTTTTTTGGAGATCCCAATATGGTCTAAGCAGACTATCCTGAAAGATGATATGACCTTCTTGTTGAGGCTGTTGGATGGAGTACTTGTAATGCTCATCACTGAAACAACACAACATGGGTTTACATTGAAGAAGTTTATAGTAATTATTACCTTTATAACACTGTATTATTAACCCATACATCCTGGAAAAAAAAAAAAAGAAGGGTTAGTTGGAAGGAAACAAGAAGCGGACAGGATCAGATCGTATGTTGGTGGGTCCGGTGGTCCATAGAGAGACATGGACAGTCCGAAAAACCTGAAAAACTGACAGGCGGACCCAATCGGTCCATTAGTGTGAAAGGGGCCTAAGTAGCATATATTTATAGAGGGTCCCTCCATTTCTCTCTGAGCACTGGGATAGGACACAATAACTGAGACAGGTAGTTGCTTAACCACTTCGCATCCGGCCGTAGCCGAATGACGGCCACAGCGCTGATGCCAAATCCCGGGAGGCCGTCATATGACGGCCTCCCCTTTCCTCGTTCCCTGTGCGCGCTCACGAGCGCGCAGCAGGGAAATTCTGTGTTGGCCGTGTCCCTCGGACACGGCCAATCACAGATCGCTGTAAACGGCCAATAACAGCGGCCGTTTACAGCGCGATCGCCCTGGCCAATGAGAGATGATCTCATATGTAAACATATGAGATCATCTCTCAGCGCTGCTCCTCCTCCTCACACAGAGACAGCGTGTGAGGAGGGGGAGATGAACGGCTGCAGCGCCGTAAGTTTTTTTAAAAATAAATAAATAAATAAAATGACATCCCCAGTGCCATCTGCCAGATCCATCCCCAGTGCCATCTGCCAGTGCCATCCCCAGTGCCATCTGCCAGTGCCATCTGCCAGATCCATCCCCAGTGCCATCTGCCAGATCCATCCCCAGTGCCATCTGCCAGTGCCATCCCCAGTGCCATCTGCCAGATCCATCCCCAGTGCCATCTGCCAGTGCCATCTGCCATCAGTGCCATCTGTCATCAGTGCCACATATTAGTGCCATCTGTCATCAGTGCCACCTGTTATCAGTGTCACCTGTCATCAATGCCACGTATCAGTGCCATCTGTCATCAGTGTCATGTGTCATCAGTGCCACGTATTAGTGCCGTCTGTCATCAGTGCCACGTATTAGTGCCATCTCGCATCAGTGCCACGTATTAGTGCCATCTCGCATCAGTGCCACATATTAGTGCCACGTGATATCAGTGCCATGTATGAGTGCCATCTCTCATCAGTGCCACATTAGTGCCATCTGTCATCAGTGTCACGTGTCATCAGTGCCCCGTATTAGTACCATCTGTCATCAGTGCCACGTCAGTGTCACGTGTCATCAGTGCCACGTCAGTGTCACATGTCATCAGTGCCACGTCAGTGTCACGTGTCATCAGTGCCACGTCAGTGTCACGTGTCATCAGTGCCACGTCAGTGTCACGTGTCATCAGTGCCACGTCAGTGTCACGTGTCATTGTCCTGGTGCTCCAGGGCCTTCAAAAGTGTAATAGGTAGTCAACAATTTAGATGTGTAATTTATGCTCCTAGAACACGTGATGGCGCTCCCTGCATGTTGGGCCTCTCTATGTGGCCAGGCTGTGGAAAAGTCCCACATATGTGGTATCGTAATAATCAGGAGGAGTAGCAGAATTTATTTTGGGGGTGTCATTTGTGGTATACACATGCCATGTGAGAGAAATAACCTATTACAATGACAATTTTGTAGAAAAAAAATAAAAAATAAAAAAATAATTCATTTTGCAAAGAATTGTGGGAAAAAATGACAACATCAAAAAGCTCACCATGCCTCTTACTAAATACCTTGGAATGTCTACTTTCAAAAAAGGGGTAATTTGGGGGGTATTTGTTCTTTCCTGGATTGTTCGGGTCACAAGAAATGAGATAGGCCACCAGTACATCAGATGTGATCAATTTTGTATGATTCGCACCACAGTTTGTAGAGTCTGTAACTTTCACAAAGGCCAAATAATATCCGCTAATTTGGGTTATTTTTACCAAAGATATGTGGCAGTATAAATTGTGGCCAAAATTTATGAAGAAAAATTAATAATTTCCTAAATTGTATCACAGAAACAAAGAAAAATGCATTTTTTTTCAAAATTTTCGGTCTTTTTTCAATTATAGCGCAAAAAATAAAAAACCCAGAGGTGATCAAATACCACCAAAAGAAAGCTCTATTTGTGGGAAAAAAAGGACAAAAAATTCATTTGGGTACAGTGTTGCATGACTGAGTAATTGTCAGTCAAAGCGTGAGAGCACCGAAAGCTGAAAATTGGTCTGGATGGGAGGGGGGTGTTGGTGCCTGGTAGGCAAGTGGTTAAAGCCAGCCGGGAGTTTCTTATGGGAGTTTGTGATATGTCCTAAACAGCCCTCCCTGGTGCAATCTGAGACTGTTAAGTGAGAACATTTAATAGTGTAATATTTAGATATGGTAATCATGTTATAGGAGTAATAGTATTTATGTGCGGATTATATATTTACGGTAATTTGCACTTTTTATAATGATCTACAATATGGGTATTTTTTTAAACACTGCATTGTAAAAATTTAATAATGAATACTTCTTTATTACAAAATACATTTGAAAGGAGAGTTGGAAGTAATGAAAATGGTGCTTGATACTTTGTTTTGGTAACTAGATAGTATTCAGTACCCCTATTTATTTATCATTCGCTCTCTTATAGTGGATATATATATATATATATATATATATATATATATATATATATATATATAGCTGAGCAAAAAATAAATTATAAAAAATCTGATGGGAATGGGTTTCCAACTCTACAACTCAGAAACGTTTAGTGCTTAAAGTTTAAGTTTTAAGTTTTGTTTGCCTAAATGAAACATCTTCATCTGGAAATAAGAATATCATTCAGGAAGGTCACATAGTTTACATAGTTACATAGTAGGCGAGGTTGAAAAAAGACACAAGTCCATCACGTGTGATTATATGTCAGTATTACATTGTATATCCCTGTATGTTGCGGTCGTTCTGGGTCTTATCTAATAGTTTCTTGAAACTATCAATGCCTCCCGCTGAGACCACCGCCTGTGGAAGGGAATTCCACATCCTTGCCGCTCTTACAGTAAAGAACCCTCTACCTAGTTTAAGGTTAAACTGCTTTTCTTCTAATTTTAATGAGTGGCCACTTGTCTTGTTAGGTCAGGTCTTTTTGACATTTTTGTGTCTGCAGCCATTCTGGCTATACACTAAGCCTAGGTTCACATTGGAGCGATTTATCATGTGATTTGAGAGATCAAATCGCATGAAAAGTTGCAGCCTATTGGCGGCAATGGCAGGCACTGTACCGATCAGTGCAACACCGACGTTGCGGCACCGCACCGATTTGCAAAAGTAGTTCCTGCACTACTTTTACTGATTACAGGTGCGACTTCATTAGACATCTGTGTATGAAGCCACACAGATGTCTATCAAGTAGCACCTGAAATCACACTGACCTTGCTACTTTTAAAAACACGCTACTTCACTTGAAGTAGCGCAATTCCAAAGTAGCATCAATGTGAACTAGGGTTTATAGTAAGTTCTGATTAATTCAAGAACCCCTTTTCAACATTTTGTTGGAATCCTGGAACAGCAGGATCCCTGGATTGTGAGATAATTCCTACATAGTGAGGCTGATTTACTAAAACTGGAGAGTGCACGATCTGGTGCAGCTGTGCATGGTAACCAATCAGCTTCTAACTTCTAACGTGTCTCTGCTTTACTTGACAACCTCCAGTCCGTTTCATTGTCTGTTGTCACTATCCCGCTCCCCCAACAGCTTAGCAAACTAACTACTGCTTTTTATAAAACATGTTGAATTATGTTATTTATAAACAGGATACATTACTGGCCAGAGTTTGGTTCCTATAATGCAAGGTGTACAATATAAGTGCCTAGGTTGGCTTTTTTCTTTGCAAATGCTTTCCCCTCAAACTGCTGAAATAAAAAGATAAACAATGCCTACATGTGAATTTTACAATCTTACAATTCTAGATAGAAGATAAATGTGCTTACTTGGAGCTTAAACCTTCACCTGCTTATTGTAGGCACAGTGCTTTGAACATCTTAAACAGATAATTGATAAACATTTCTTTAAGGGGGTCACAGAGAAGCCCTTCTGGCTACCAAACCAGCATCTTGCGATGCAGAGAATCTGATCACTACTCCACACTAAGGAAATACCTTACAGAAATCCCCTAACAAAACCCATTACACACATGTGGCAAAGCAGTATGTGACAGTATTGCAGCCTTTTGTGTCTTTAGCATATGGAATAGCTCTAAAAATCACTGGAAACCTCAGAAAAAGTACTTTATTCACTCAGGAAACCTGATATGTGCGTTGCTAGCCATTGCAGTGCTGGCAGCCCTCCACGCATTAGGATGGGAGAAGCTAAAGGCAAGGGCTGTTCCTGGCTCTTTGAATGTACTGTGCACATTTTCAATTCTGACAATTTAAGTCCAACCTTTGCAGAAAACGAGCCCATCCTTGCTGATTACTTTTAGGGGACATTCACATGGTTTTACCGCACATTACCTACTAACAATATGTTGTGCATTGCGGTGTCATTCACTTTAGTATTTGTCTCGCTCAATGTCCTATTTATTTTTACTGGCACCTCAACACTACATCTACAGAATGAGGCAAGCCATAAATATAATTACACACACATCTTGAAATACATAATCTTTAAAGTGTACATTAGGCGTTATTTTCACCCTGATGTAAGTAAACATTTAAACTTTACTATGTCAAAGGGTTTTACACTATTGGGGTACTCTGTTTCTATATCCTTATATAAATTTCTATGAGAGGATGTTTGGCGGAGGACTACTATAAAATTCCTTGCCCCTTGGGGAGAATGTCCGGAGCCACTCCTGATGACCTACAATATAATTGGATTCATTTTAAGCTTTTATGATCTTTGTAGAGATAGAGGGTCACTTGCAGCTTGTAAGTGTGGATTTCTACAAGAGGCAGCGGGTTTTCACAAGGATGTTTTTTATCACTGGTGATGGATATTCACTAATTTTGTGAGCACTCAAGAAGAGGATTCTTTCACTCACTTGGACTTATGGATTTATGTTTTTTTATTTTTTTATTTGAAAAATTATTTTATTCATATATGTTGCACATTAATATTATATGGTATGTTTGTTGATTATCAATTTTGTTAGCGCAGCTCAAGATTTTGTGATTCCAAAAATACTGTGATGGATATCTCACGGTAGAGTTGCCGCTTTTTACACAATTAACTTTTTGTATATTTTGATTACACACATTTTTTTTATTTTTTATTTGGATATCATGGCTATTGGGGTTTGTTTCCCTGCAGGGTTCCCCTTTAGCAGTGACCCACTGAGGAATTGAACCCTTTACCAAAACATAAAATCTATTTTAGGTTGATTTTGCATAACTAAACCCAAAAACAAAAATGTAATGTATTGTTTGAATTGCATGAATTCTTTTTTCAGGCTCTTATTATTTTCACCTGGTGATCTGCCAGTAACACACCTCCTGTCTCAGGGTCATTGGACAGCAGCATTTTCATTCACTTGAGAGGGTGGTGTTAGATGGACTATTAGATTTCGATTGACTTTACATTAGTAACTAACAATGTAAAGCAAATCTCCACCTAACACTTTTTAAAGTGGAACCAAATACTGTAAATCAAGCTTAACTATTTTTAATCCTGCTGCTGCTAACGTTAGTAAATCGATAAGAAGGTATATTATATTTTCTTGTGTTCATTTTTTTTTTTTTTTTTACATTTCTTTAGTTGCTTCCTGGCTTCTGTCCTAGGCTTTTGTCTGGAGGAGGGCAGGAGGGGCTTTCTTAGCTGCGTTGCCTTAACCACTTGCCGACCGGGCCAAAGCCGAAAGATGGCTACAGCACGATCGGCTAATTCTGGGTGGACGTCCGTGGGACGCGCACCCGAGAACGTCCTCATGCTGATAGTGGCCGTTTACCACGTGGCCGTTTACCACGTGGCCGTTTACCACGTGATCGCTCCGTCAAATGACGGAGCAATCACTTGTAAACAAACCGGCGTCACGTCATGGCGCCGGTTCCTCCCTCCCCCTCTCTGTACCGATCGATACAGTGAGAGGGGAAGAGATTGCAGCAGCGCTGTGGGCTGGATGTGTAGTGCCCACAGCGCTGCTCAGTGACAATACTCTGCCCATACTCTGCAACACTGTGCAATACTCTGCCAATACTCGCCAATACTCTGCCAATACTCGCCAATACTCTGCCATAAATTTTAACAGAAACAAACAATTTTTTTTTCTTTTTTTTTTTTTTTTTTTTTACTGAATTTTCTGTCTTTTTTGATTTATAGTGTAAAAAAAAACAAAAAAAACCAGCGGTGATTAACCACTTCAGCCCCGGACCAATTGGCAGCCAAAGCACCAGGCCCCTTTTTGCGATTTGGCACTGCGTCGCTTTAACTGACAATTGCGCGGTCGTGCGACTTGGCTCCCAAACAAAATTGGCATCCTTTTTTTCCCACAAATAGAGCTTTCTTTTGGTGGTATTTGATCGCCCCTGCGGTTTTTATTTTTTGCGCTATAAACAAAAATAGAGCGACAATTTTGAAAAAAATGCAATATTTTTTGCTTTTTGCTATAATAAATATCCCCAAAAAATATATAAAAAAAACATTTTTTTCCCTCAGTTTAGGCAGATACATATTCTTCTACATATTTTTGGTAAAAAAATAAAAATCGCAATTAGCGATTATTGATTGGTTTGCACAAAAGTTATAGCGTTTACAAAATAGGGGATAGTTTTATAGCATTTTTATTTATATATTTTTTTTTTACTAGTAATGGCGGCGATCAGCGATTTTTATTGTGACTGCAACATTATGGCGGACACATCGGACATTTTTGACACATTTTTGGGACCATTGCCATTTATACAGCAATCAATGCTATTTAAAATGCATTGATTCCTGTATAAATGACACTGGCAGTGAAAGAGTTAACCACTAGGGGGAGGGGAGGGGTTATGGGCTGTGACGTGTGTGTTTTTTACATTAGGGGCGGGGCTGACGTCTGACGTCATTGATTGGCTTTCCCGATGACCGGGAACAGCCGATCAATGACAGCAGAGTAGGAAGCGCGGGGAGAGGGTTTGTTTACACAGACCTCTCCCCGTTCTTCAGCTCTGTGACCCGATCGCGGGACACCAGCGGCGATCGGGTCCGCTGGTCCCGCGGCCGGGGTCACGGAGCTCCCGACCGAGTTGCGCGCGCGACCCACGGGCAGGCAATTAAAGGGCCACGTACCTGTACGTGGTTTTGCCTGGCCGTGCCATTCTGCTGACGTATATATGCAGTAGGCCGTCGGGAAGCGGTTAAATACCACCAAAAGAAAGCTCTATTTGTGTGAAAAAAGGACAAAAATTTCATATGGGTACAGTGTTACATGACATGAGTAATTATTATTCAAAGTGTGAGTGCACCGAAAGCTGAAAATGGTCTGGTTATAGGAAGGGGGTTTAAGTGCCCAGTGGGCAAGTGGTTAATCAGTTACAGCTATTTTTTTGCTTTTGGGATAAAGATTGAACAAAAGCTGACCGTTGTAAACACCCCTGTCAGTGTTCATTGATTGGTCTCAGCCCTCCAACTGCCACCTTTGCTAGACAGTTTGGTCTGTTAAAGTAAGTTAAAAAAACAACAGACTTACTGGCCGAATTACCAAGTAATAAACGATGTTAAAAGGGGGCTCAGAAAAAACAAAGACTGTTATGTTAATGCTTCTGACAAACTGTATAACATACTGTATGTTTTCTATTTTGCCCATAATTACACTTTAAGAAGTTAGTTTTTGTGGGGAACCGTGTAATTATTTAGTGGTACACCCAAAGAGTGAAGGGTTAAGCACAAGCAGATGGCTGCAATAGCAACTATCGGCTTTTGTCTGGTTTCTGCAGCTGGATTCTGGAAGTAAAGTGAAAGTGATCTGGTCAATGTATAGCTGACGATCACTTTCCCAGTGCGGGCAGTGCAGTCTCCCCTCTTCCCCACTGAGACCCACATGCATGTTTCCCGGGCTCTTTCACTTTTACTGGAAACCCAGGACCACATTGGGCTGAATGAAACTGGAAGCGATGATGATTTTGTATTTTTTCTGGTTTCAGAGCCGTCATTCCCAGGCTGAATCAGCCAGGGACGCATGTATTCAAACAGATCTCTGTTCAGTTAGATGCTTTGGAAGGCTGGGGAGACACTGGGGGTTATCAGACCCCCAGTGTCCATATAAAGAGTACCTGTCACATCCCCAATACTATCATATGTAGTTTGTTAAAACAGCTCTTCAGCTTCCCTCTTTTTTTCTTTCTTTCTTTCTTTCTTTTTTGTTTACCCCTGCTTACCTTATGGTGGGTTCTCCAAATTTTGGATGCTTACCCACCCAGCAGATCCAGCGTGGTCCTGCCGAGATTCTCTTCTAAGTAGCCTACGCTTGGGTCCTGTGCCGCCATGTTTGTGCATAATGTCATCAAGAGGCCCATCGGCTCTTCCAGGTTCAGCTGGCAGGCCTCCCAATGATGCACCAGTAGGCCCACCCCTCTCCTCCTCTGTGAATGAAACACTAAGGCCTTTTGGGATATGTGACGTACATAACCCAGGAGACACAGCAGGCACAGAACCTGTCATTCACCTAGACAAATGACGTGTATTGGAGGTGGGACCGGACCATTTTTCTGAAAAAAAATTTTAAACAAATAAAACACTATACAGATAGCAGAGTGGAGGAGGAGTGGACAGGAGGGACTTTCAATTTAGGCTTAATGTACATGGGACATTTTTACAACCTCTCCTGAACGATTTAACTTTACAGATAGTAACACATGTTTAAAACGTCAGTTTTGCCGCTATTACATGCCACGTTTAGCGGCGGTTAGAAGCGTTTGGCGCTTGAAATGGCTCTAAACTCAGCGTCTGAACTCCATTTTTTTGCTTTCCAAAAAAGGCCTCTAAACGCAACTGCCTAGAAACGACTATAAGCGACCCTGCGTACATGTACTGATCAGATAACATAGAGGAGAGTTCAGGAGCCGTTTAAAAAAAATGCCCAACTGCTCCTAAACGTCCATTTAGCAGCAGCAGTGTACATGAGGCCTTATAGGTGAAGATCCTCTTTACCATTAGATAAAAAAAAATGTATTCATAAAAAAGTAAAAATGATATTAAAGTTTATTAACCCCCCTCCCAAAAAAAATAAAGGACTGTTGCTCTGCGCACACCCGCAAATACAGACGTGGCTCAGGTTGCTCACATTTATGTAAACCACAATTGTATCACACATGTGAGGTATCGATGCAAATGTCGGATTGAGAGTAAATGTTCTAGCACCAGAGACCACAGTAAATTCTAAACTGTTGAGATGCTTTTAAACATTGCCTATAAAGATGATGTTTTTTGCGATATCACAGACAAACGCCATTTTAAGACTTGGCCTGTTTGGTTCCTATTTAGTTGACGCAACCCCTTCTTTTATATTTTACCAAAAAATTGGGTGTTTGTGTGCACTAAAATTAATTTCATTATTTTAATTTTTTTCTGAAAATATGTTTAAAAAACAGTTGCACAAATATTGTTCAACAAAAAAACTTTTTATGGCCGAAAATACAGATTTTTACGTATGTGCAAAAGAATGTAAAAAAAATGCTCTCTCTCCCAGTGCTGCCCTTGTAAGGAAGGAATAACAGTGTAACAAGTGATAGATTTATAAACCATCCCATTTTTTCACTTTATTTAAAATACTTGTACAATTTAAAAGCTGGTTGTTTTAAGTTTACATTGGGCTCTAAATATATGGCTTAGATCCCAACCTTTTTTTTTTTTTTTTGGAGTAAAGACATTGCAAACGTCAGCGCTGTTAACTGTGAGAAGACATATATAGTAGAATATTTTACTATATACTCTCAGTGGCCACTTAGTAAGCTAGCTGTATTCGGTATGGTGTACCGAACCCCTTTTGCCTTTAGAACAACCTGATTTTTTTTTTTACAGTATGGAACTAGCGAGGTGGTTGAATGATTTATTGATAGCATCATTCCATTCCTTCAGATTTGTTGGCCTCATGTTCATCCTGCAAATCACCCTTTTCACATCAATCTCTTATGAATTGAGAACGGGGGAATTTGCAGCGTATTTGAGTATGCTGAAGCTATTGTAATGTCTGTAAAATTAGCTTTGATAATGTATGCTTTGTTTCATTGTGCATTATAATAGGCAGTGAAAGACTGAGGGCTCATTTACATCGGCAGCTGCATTAGAACGCAGCTACTGATGTGCAATGTGATGACAGTGCATTGCTGATGTGCTGATCTTGGCACATTGCCATGTTTTTTCTTTTATGTGCAAACTTTAACCACTTCCCGACCGCCCCCTGTATATTTACGTCGGCAGAATGGCACGTACAGGCAGAATCACGTACCTGTACGTGACATTCTTCCGGCGGTTGGGGGGTCCGATCGGACCCCCCTCCGCCGGCGGGGACGGTCGGGATCGCTTCAGGAGCGATCCGGGACGAGGGGACGGCCAGTGGTTTCTGGCCACCCCCTCGCGATCGCTCCTGGCCAATGAAAAACTTCCCCTTCCTGTCTATTGTATAGACAGGAAGGCGGAAGTGATGTCACGCTCGGTGCGCCGGTCTATGTGACCGGAGACGCCGAGCGGCGAACATGTACAGGTTAGTGCACAACACTACACTGACACCAGTACAGTTAGGCACATATTCCACCCCCCTGTCACCCCCTGATCACCCCCCAGATCACCCCCTCCCCCCCCAGTCACAGTGTCACTAATTGCAGTGATCATTTATTTACTGATCACTGCATTTAGTGTCAGTGTGACTGTAATAACTGTCAGGGCAGTTAGTTTTAGGTCCAAGGTAGCCCCCTACCCCCCCTAATAAAGGTTTAACCCCTTGATTGCCCCCCAGGTAACCCTTTCACCCCCTTTTGCCAGTGTCACTAAGCGATCGTTTTTCTGATCGCTGTATTAGTGTCACTGCTGTCGCTAGGTAACCATTTTTTTTTTTAGGTAACCGCCATGTTTATATAGGTTCATAAATAGGTTTATAGGTCAGGTACCCCCATATTACAACCTAAATAAAGGTTTTAACCCCCTGATTGCCCCTAGAGTTAACCCTTTCACCAGTGATCACTGTATAACTGTCACTGGTGACGCTGGTTAGCCAGTTAGTTATTTTGTTATTTAGGTTCCCCGTCAGGTTTTTATATAGCGTCAGGTACCCCCATATATTACCTAATAAAGGTTTTAACCCCCTGATTGCCCCTAGTTAACCCTTTCACCCCCTTTTGCCAGTGTCACTAAGCGATCGTTTTTCTGATCGCTGCATTAGTGTCGCTAGGTAACCATTTTTTTTTTTTAGGTAACCGCCATGTTTATATAGGTTCATAAATAGGTTTATAGGTCAGGTACCCCCATATTACAACCTAAATAAAGGTTTTAACCCCCTGATTGCCCCTAGAGTTAACCCTTTCACCAGTGATCACTGTATAACTGTCACTGGTGACGCTGGTTAGCCAGTTAGTTATTTCGTTATTTAGGTTCCCCGTCAGGTTTTTATATAGCGTCAGGTACCCCCATATATTACCTAATAAAGGTTTAACCCCCTGATTGCCCCTAGTTAACCCTTTCACCCCCTTTTGCCAGTGTCACTAAGCGATCGTTTTTCTGATCGCTGCATTAGTGTCGCTAGGTAACCAGTTTTTTTTTTGTATTACTGTTACGGGTGACGCTGGTTAGTTAGCTTGTTTTTTATACTGTCAGGGCACCCGCCATTTATTACCCAATAACGGTTTAACCCCCTGATCGCCCGGCGGGTGATATCAATTAGGTTTTAGGGTCAAATAAGGTCTGCGTCGCCCCAGGTTAGTGCCAGTACCGCAAACACCCACGCGCAAAGCATACACCTCCCTTAGTGGCACAGTATCTGAACAGATCGATATCTGATCTGATCAGATCTATACTAGCGTCCCAGCAGTTTAGGGTTCCAAAAAAAACCGCATTGTTAGCGGGATCAGCCCAGATACCTGCTAGCACCTGCGTTTTCCCCCTCCGCCCAGCCCAGCCCACCCAAGTGCAGTATCGATCGATCACTGTCACTTACAAAACACTAAGCACACATAACTGCAGCGTTCGCAGAGTCAGGCCTGATCCCTGCGATCGCTAACAGTTTTTTTGTGGTAGCGTTTTGATTCAGTCGCTTCAGTCAGGAGCTTTTTTACCTGTGAATCTCAAAAAAATAAAAAAAAATAAAATAGTTGTCGTTTTATTGTTCTCTCTCTCACTCTATTCTCTCTCTATTGTAGCTCTTTTTTTTACTCCATTCTATTCTGCAATGTTTTATTATGTTTTATCATGTTTTATCATGCTTGCTTTTCAGGTATGTAATTTTGTTTACTGTGTTTTAGTGTTGAGCATTTTTTTGTTTTCAGGTGCGCCATTCAGTTGCAACGCGGATTTATTTATCTTGACAGCAACAGCGTTTGCTCCCACGATACATAAAGCCGCGACTCCAACGCTGTAGGAGGTGATTTCACCACCACAGTTAAAAAAAAAGAGCATATATGCCGAAGCATGGGGGCAGCAGGGGGGGGAGGAGCGATTGGCTCCTAATGCCACGTACATACGGTCGAAATTCCGACCGTGTGTACACGGCATAACTTTTGCGGGAGGATGCCCCCATGCATCGGCATATATAAATGGTGCATGTATGCCCATCATTAGAAGTGGGTGGATGAAGGGAGGTATTCTAATGGTGGGCATACCCACCAATCAATCTCTTTTTTTCGTTCAGCCAAGAGGCTGCATGAAAAAAAAAAGATTACAATATATGTCCAGTATGTTGCTGGACTTTGAATGGTTATACCAGAATGATGCCTGCAGGTTTAGGTATCATCTTGGTATCATTCTTTTCAGCCAGTGATCGGCTTTCATGTAAAAGCAATTCTAGCGGGTAATTAGCCTCTAGACTGCTTTTACAAGCAGTGGGAGGGAATGTCCCCCCTCCCGGATATAAACCGCGCCATTGGGAAATTGGGAAAGCATTTTATCACACCAATCTTGGTGTGGTCAGATGCTTTGAGGGCAGAGGAAAGATCTAGGGTCTAATAGACCCCAATTTTTTCAAAAAAAGAGTACCTGTCACTGCCTATTGCTATCATAGGGGATATTTACATTCCCTGAGATAACAATAAAAATCATAACAAAGAAAAAAAATGGAAGGAACAGTTTAAAAATAAAATAAAAAAGCTAAATAAATAAAAAAAAAAACAAAAAAAAAAAAAAAAGCACCCCTGCCCCCCCTTCTCTTGCGCAAAGGCGTACACAAGCGTTGGTCTGGCGTCATATGTAAACAGCAATTGCACCATGCATGTGAGGTATCACCGCGAAGGTCAGATCGAGGGCAGTAATTTTAGCAGTAGACCTCCTCCGTGAATCTAATGTGGTATCATGTAAAGGCTTTTAAAGGCTTTTAAAAATGTATGTAGTTTGTCGCCACTGCGTGTTTGTGCGCAATTTTAAAGCATGTCGTGTTTGGTATCCATGTACTCGGCCTAAGATCATATTTTTTATTTCATCAAAAATTTGAGCAATATAGTGTGTTTTAGTGCATTAAAATAAAAAAAAGTGTATTTTTTCCACAAAAAATGCGTTTGAAAAATCGCTGCGCAAATACTGTGTGGAAAAAAAAATGCAACACCCACCATTTTAATCTGTAGGGCATTTGCTTTAACAATATATATAGTGTTTGGGGGTTCAACGTAATTTTCTTGCAAAAAAAAATATGTTTTCATGTAAACAAAAAGTGTCAGAAAGGGCTTTGTCTACAAGTGGTTAGAAGAGTGGGTGACGTGTGACATAGGCTTCTAAATGTTGTGCATAAAATGCCAGGACAGTTCAAACCCCCCCCAAATGACCCCATTTTGGAAAGTAGACACCCCAAGCTATTTGATGAGAGCAATGTTGAGCCCATTAAATATTTTTTTTTTTTGTCCCAAGAGATTGAATAATGAAAAAAAAAAAAATATATATTTTTTTTACAAAAAGTTGTCACTAAATGATATATTGCTCAAACATGTCATGGGCATATGTGGAAATACACCCCAAAATACATTCTGTTGCTTCTCCTGAGTACGGGGATACCACATGTGTGGGACTTTTTGGGAGCCTAGCTGCGTACGGAACCCCAAAAACCAATCACCGCCTTCAGGCTTTCTAAGGGTGTAATTTTTTTATTTCACTTCTCACTGCCAATCACAGTTTCGGAGGCCATGGAATGCCCAGATGGCATAAAACCCCCCAAAATGACCCCATTTTGGAAAGTAGACACCCAAGCTATTTGCTGAGAGGTATGGTGAGTATTTTGCAGATGTCGCTTTTTGTCACAAAGTTTTGAAAATTGAAAAAAGAAAAAAAATTTTTTTTTTTCTTTACTTTCTTCATTTTCAAAAACAAATGAGAGCTGTAAAATACTCACCATGCCTCTCAACAAATAGCTTGGGGTGTCTACTTTCCAAAATGGGGTCATTTGGGGGGGTTTTGTGCTATTTTGGCATTTTATGGCCTTCGAAACGGTGATAGGTAGTGAGGAGTGAAATCAAAAATTTGCACCCTTAGAAATCCTGAAGGCGGTGCTTGGGTTTCGGGGCCCCGTACGCGGCTAGGCTCCCAAAAAGTCCCACACATGTGGTATCCCCATACTCAGGAGAAGCAGCAAAATGTATTTTGGGGTGCAATTCCACATATAACTATGGCATGTGTGAGCAATATATCATTTAGTGACAACTTTTTGAAAAAAAAAAAAAATCTTTTTTATTTTTGTCTTTATTCAATCACTTGGGACTAAAAAAAAAAATATTCAATGGGCTCAACATGCCTCTCAGCAAATAGCTTGGGGTGTCTACTTTCCAAAATGGGGTCATTTGGGGGGGTTTTGTACTTCTCTGCCATTTTAGCACCTCAAGAAATGAAATAGGCAGTCATAAATTAAAAGCGGTGTAAATTCCAGAAAATGTACTCTAGTTTGTAGACGCTATAACTTTTGCGCAAACCAATAAATATACGCTTATTGGCATTTTTTTTACTAAAGACATGTGGCTGAATACATTTTGGCCCAAATGTTTGACTAAAATTGAGTTTATTAGATTTTTTTTATAACAAAAAGTAGAAAATCTCTTTTTTTTTCAAAATTTTCGCTCTTTTTCCGTTTATATCTCAAAAAATAAAAATCACAGAGGCAATCAAATACCATCAAAAGAAAGCTCTATTTGTGGGAAGAAAAGGACGCAAATTTCGTTTGGTTACAAAATTGCATGACCGCGCAATTACCAGTTAAAGTAGTGCAGTGCGAAATTGAAAAAAGACCTCTGGTCCTTTGGCTGCCAAATGGTCCGGGGCTGAAGTGGTTAATAAAATGTCACAAAGCGATATTTTATTAAAGTAGAACTAAAGGCAAAACATTTTTTTCATTTTGTATAAGGGAAGGGAGTAAGGGAAGGTTATGAATGATCCCTGTCAGTTTTTTCAGGGAGGGAAATTTCTCAGGGGAGATTTCTCTTAAATTCCTGCCCCATAGTCAAAACTGGAAGTGAGAGGAAATCCCTTAAGACCTGGTTCACATTGATGCTTCTTTGAAATTGTGCTACTTCATTGAAGTAGCGCGATTCCAAAGTAGAAGGTCAGCGCGATTTCAGGTGCTACTTGAAAGACATCTGTGCGGCTGTATCATAGATGTCTATTGAAGTTGCACCTGAAATCTGCAAAAGTAGTGCAGGAACTACCTTTACAAATCGGTGCGGCGCCGCAAAGTCGGCATCACACCAATTGGGACGGTGCCATCACCAACAATAGGCTGTGACTTGTCATGCGATTTGACCTGTCAAAACGCATGACAAATTGCTCCAATGTGAACGAGGGCTCAAAGTGAGGGAATCCTGGGATGTCACCAGAACTAGTGTCCCTATTGGAAGATTTATTCTCTATTACTGTTCTGATGTCAACCCAGACAGATTTAAAAACGCAAAATGCAAATCAATGCAAAAACGCAGTAAAAATGCACTACATGCTTTTCTGCAGCTTCTCTATTGAAGTCTATTAAATAAAAAAAAAAGCACTGTTTTGCATTTAAAAAAGTCTCTGACCCTTTCCAAAAACGCAGAGGCACAAAAATGCATTGATGTTCCGTAGGGACCAATGTTAAAAAAAAATGTCCTGCATTTCTTCAAAAGGCATGAAAAAATGCATTGGTGTGAATGAAGCCTAACATGGACATAGACAGCAATAAAGAAAAACTGAAAGGTGTTCTACTCGTTCCCTACGCTATTTAAAACTTTAAAAAAGTGCAAAATCTGGTGCTTGGTAGTCAATCAGCTTCTAAATTCAGCATGTTCAATTAGGCTGGGTTCACACTGGTACGACAAACGCTTCGACTTTGGGAGCACAAGTCACATGACGTGTATAAATTAATGGTTCCCCCTGAGAGCCGTCTTACCTGGTCTGATGCAAGTGGGTCCGACTTTGAAATAGGTCTGACTTTGATGTCACCAGATGGCCACGCCTCATGGCTATATAAGTAATTACAGCGGGAGCGAGCGTCGGAGGAAGATCGGAGGGAGAACAGAGGGAGAAGACAGCAGCGAATGGAGAACCGTCAGAGGGAGAAGACAGCGGAGAGAGGAGAACCAGCAGTGGAAGAAAACATCAGTGGAGGAAGAAGAACTGGAGGATGAAGACTCGGATTTTAGGAGGAACCCAAATCCGTTTTTTTAGTTTTTTTAATTTGGCGTGGGGTTTCCCCTAAAGATTCATACCAGACACAAAGGGCCTGGTATTGTCTGAATCAAAGTCAGATCCCATTCATTGAAGTCGGATGGAAGTCGGACTTCAAGTCGCAGGGCAAAGTCAGATCCACAGTCGTACGACTGTCGTGTTGTACCAGTGTGAACCAAGCCTAAAGCCTGACAAAAAAAATACCTGGAAGCTGGTTGGTTTCTGTGCACAGCTGCACCAGATTTTGATCTTCAGTTTTAGTAAATCAACCCCCAGAAGTTCTTTTGGCTGCGTTGCAATGCGGTAGATTAATGTCCACCATGCTGGGCTGAAAAAAAGCACTGCATACTGTGCTTTGCTTTTTTTTTTAGAACACACTGCACTGCCCAAGCCCCACCGGCAGTGTCATTATATAAAGAAATTTCTAGGAAAAAGGCCAATGGTTTTTTAGAAGCCAAATTTCTTCTGGATAGAAAATTGCAGAATGTAATGGATTCACCATATATATTTTCAATCGCGCATCATGTTTCGATATCCTAAAACATTGTGACTGGTTACTACTTACATGCAGGGAAAAAGCACATGATTTTAAGGCCTCATAACCACGGGCATTTTTACAACCGTGTTTAAAAGCTTTTTTTACAGCTTAAAAACGCCTCTCTATGTTTTTTAATGGCATTGTGCCCACACAGGGTTTTTTGAGCTGTGAGTGGCATAGGTGTTTTTAAGCTCCAAAAAAAAATCCAGGACCAGCGCTAAAGCTGAAAAAAACGCCAGATGCCAGTAAAAGCTGTTAAACGCCGGCTAACGATGTATACAGAGCGTTAAGCCTCGTCAGGCATTTCTCTGCATCTATTCAAAATCAGTGGTTCCCTATGGGATCCCATTGACTTGAATAGAAGTTGCATCATGATGATCCGACTTGCGGTGCGACTTGTGTGCTGAGGATCTTGAAAGAGAACCCCCACCAAAATGAAAAAAAAAAATGGGCATGGGGTTCCACCCCCAGGACGATACCAGACCCTTCGGTCTAGTATGGATTTTAAGGAGGCCCAATAAAATGGTCCATACCAGACCCTTATTCGATCACGTAGCCCGGTAGGTTATATTGGCATGGGGCAGAGACCACCTGCTGACGTCATTCCGAGGCCCCCGCCCATTGTGATGTCATCCCCTTAAACTCCGAAGGGTCTGGTATCATCCTGAGGGAGAACCCCACGCCAAGTCTATTTCCATTTTGGCAGGGGTTTCCCTTCAAGATCCTCAGCTCACAAGTCGCACCGCAAGTAGGATCATCATGATCTGACTTCTATTCAAATCTATGGATACCATAGGAAACTATTGATTTTGAATAGAGGCAGAGCAATGTGGCTGAAAGCTAGCGTGGCTAAACGTGCACTGACGTCAATGCAAAACTTGATAAAATCGCGCTTTTAGCGCCATGTTTTTCCCTGGCGTTGGTACTAGCTTTACAGGCCATTTTTTATTACGCCTGTGGGCATGAGGTCTTATTTAGATTTTGAGGTAGCTATTTGTCTAAAGCCCCATGCACACGCGCGGATTATCCGAGGACCAGGTCCGTCGGATCATGTCCGTCGTACTTTGTCCGATGTTGGTTTTGCGTACACACGGTCGGACAAAGTTGTCGGAAAATCCGATCATTCTGAACGTGGTGACGTTTGTTGCCTACGACGGGACTACGTAGAGGCTAGTAGCCAATAGCTTTGGTCTTGTAATGTGATCTGAGCATGCGTAGCACTTTGTCCGTCGGACTACCATACACACGATCGGATTTGGTGTGATCGGACCTTGTTGTCCAAAAATCTATCCAGCAGGAGATAGGATTTTGTCCGTCGGACAATCCGACGTACACTGTCCGATGGTGCATACACACGGTCGGATTTTTCAACAACATTGTCCGATCGGACAGAATCCATGCGAAAATCCGACCGTGTGTATGGGGCTTTACAGTGTACAGCAGCTCTGACAGCCTTTGAGACAGATACACATCCTTAAATTTTACCCTAAGGCTTCACAACATTGGATTACAAAACAGTGTCTGTCTACTACAATGCAAGAATCGTGTTTTTTAATCACACACTTCTCTTTATGAAACCAAGTATCCTTCTGGGTAGGCTAATAAAAATTTATGTTGGTCTCTGGTTTCAATTTTCTAGTGTAATGCGAGTTGCTTCAAAATAACTTTTTAGGTTTTATATTTTAATGTTTTGCAGACAGTTTTCCAGTGCAACTGAATTTATATTTGGGAACCTTTTAATCAGAGAGGCCAACATATGCTTGTTTTTACATCTGCTCCAGCATATTTACAACAGATATTAATTATCATAGTTTCTTTGTGACTCATTGCTTCTAAACAAATGCAGCTTGTAATATACAGGTTTTTTTTTTTTTTTTTTTTGGTGGAAACACTTAGTTGATTCATTTGATACTATCCATTTTATTTGCTTAGTTACTCTGAATACCTAGGGGCACTTTCTAAACCTCTATTGAAGTGTTATGCAAAATGTTTGCAGTCTTTAAATGTCTCACAGCAAATTAAGCAAGTGTGTGTGTGTATATATATATATATATATATATATATATATATATATAATATATATATATATATTTTACAAATCACAAAAACTAACATAATTTTGCAACATTGTATTTAGTCTACTGTGACACACAGCTATTTATGGTTGGCATTTAGCAAGGAAGGTGAGCATTATTACACTACCTAAGCATATTTCCTAGATACTTGGTCTGCATAGCACTGGAAGTAATTTATTGTGCAAATACAAATATAAGGCTTCTTGAGCAATACAAATTTACTACTTTTGTCTTTTGCATTGGCTTCATGCCTTAACTAGCCTTACAAAATAAAGAAAGAAATATCCGATCTTTTAATACTGGTAAATCAAGTATTATTTAATTGTATGTCATTCTGAGTACAGGTTGTTGTTTGGTTCAGTCGTAGCCCTATATGTGTGATACATAATCCTATCTAGACTTTCACAATATCACTGACACTCTGTACTAGAAAAGTAATTCCTTTGACATTGTTAATTTGTAAATAGTTACAGGTTTGCTAACTGACTGATCATTGAGAGAGTGAGAATGTTACTTTGTGAACCATTGGTGTGTGCTTGCAACCACAAATTGATAGACACTGGATGTCAGAAGTCTAGTTGGAGGCCAAGGTCCTGAGAAGGCTCCCCTTGCGGCGCAACCCTGAAGGTGGAACAGGGAATGCAGTGCCCAAAGAAACAGGGTTTGCCGGTGGCTGTGGCCTGATGACTTGATAACCGTGGAGCAGCAGAAGCAAGCTGGATGCACTGTGTGGCAGGCGTGCTAGAAAGGAGCCAGACGTAGTGGGTAGCTGGGAAATCCAGAAGAAGAATCAGAGGCCAGGCCAGAGGTCATACATGGTAAGATCAGTCCTTAAGCAGATTCAGGATTCAGGTAGGGTCACTGGAACAAGCCAAGGTCATTCACAGTAAGACAGGCAGAGTCAGTGAGCCAAGCCAGGATCAAGCAGTGGAGCAGGCAGAAGTAGATCAGAATATAAGCCAGGGGTCAAGCCAGGAGATCCGGAAAAGCGGGTAGAGCAAGCTGGGTCATTCATCCGGAAGTGCAAGATCAGAATGCAGGAACACAGGGAACACAGGGGAGCTGACGATAATCCAGCAACTCAGGGATCTCAGCAGTGGGTTTATATAGGCAGTGGGCGTCAGCATCTATCAGAACCTGCGCCTGCGCGTTCTATTTAGCATGCTGCGCATCTGCGTACGCCAATGCGCCTGGGGGTTTGTCTGGTGAAGCCATGATGAGTAATGGCGACATTGCCAGTCCTATGGCCATTTCCCTGACACTGGACTAGAGCTAAAATTATTTTCATCCTCATGTTCTGATGTTAAAGGAAAGTGGGTTTGTCTGAACAATGTTTGCCATATTGTGTACATGGTTTGGATGGAGTTTTATGTGAGTCTTTTGTGTGGTCAGTATCTTGTGGAGTCAGATGAGTACATAGGCCCAAGAACAAGTTTTGCATGGAAATTTTAGTTTAATTTAATCTTAATTGCAAAATGTTGGGAACAAAGCTGTTTTCAAATTTCTTTATTTTAAAAAATCACCTGTTTTGTTTTTGTTTTTACACTCATATCCAAAAGGATGAGTTTTCTGTCCATCTACATGTGCAAGATGTCAACAAAACCGTGGATTTTAGTTTGAAGGATGTTGGCTCCAACTTGCATTTGTTGGCAGAAAATTTGAGAACCTGCTAGCCAACATTTGTTGGTGGAAAGTCCGACAACAAATGTTCGATTGGAGCATACACACGGTCGGACTTTCCGCCAACAAGCTCACATCCAACATTTGTTGTCGGAAAATCCGACCGGGTGTACGCGGCATAAGAAGCACCTTGAGTGGTTACCCTTTAAAGGTGAAAGCCTTTTTGGTACCTCCTTGGATAAGTACATCAAAGATCTTGCAGAGGGTAAGAGTACTCTTCTCCCTCAGAAAAAGAAGGATTGGTAGGAATTCTAGTCCTGAGGTTACGAAAGGTTATTTTCTAACCTGTCATGTTTCCAGTTCCGAATCTAAGATGGAAACATAATTTTATAAGCACTACCTATAGGATGTCTGATGGCCTTCTCAAATCAATATTCCTATGGCACACGTTCCTGGTATCTGTGGCTCATAAAATGGTGGGTGCTGCAGCGATTACCAGTTGGGTCCTGGAAACATCAAACGAGCGTACATATTCACCAGTTCACAATTTTTCATACAAAAGGTTTAATGGAAAGAATCACATCACAAAAGAAAGTGCAACGTTTCGGAGCTGTGCAGGACCCCTTCGTCAGGCATGTGATACAGTGCAACAGTGTCAAAAACAGAATTTAAACACATCAATCACCAATCAAAACATGTAAAATGAGAAAAAATAGGTTACACCCACCTCCCTGTGATGTCAAGGTGACTTACTGTAGGCAGGGGTACTGACACATCAAAATCGCGGAATGCAAACCACATGTATTGCATCAGCGTGGTCCCACTAGATCGGGTACACTAGAGAAATGTGTCCGATCGGAACACAATGCCAGCTAGGACCCAGCAATCCTACTCTCAGCCAGCAGCTCTGGCCGCCAATCACGGCATGTCACGTGGCCGCACATGGCCTTCTCAGCCAAATTCAGATGACCGGGTTCAGAACCTAATTTCTAGGAGCTACAGACTGGAGTTTTATACTTTGCGTCCTGCCTGCTTAATGCTTTCAAACTCACATCTCTTCCTGTTACAGCAGACGGATTATTTTCTCCTTCTTTGGGTCCCCCTTGTATCAACAGAAGTATGCCTCAAGGCTTCTACTCATACCTTTTTATGGTTCCCAAACCAAATGGAGGATTCCTTCTTATTCTGGATCTGTGGACTCTCAATTTATTCCTACGAGTGCAAAAGTTCCGCATGGAAACTGGCAGGTCTGTAATTGATTCTCTCTGTTTTCTGGCCTCCGTAGATATCCGGGATGCTTATTCGCACATGTATACTTCATTAACGCTATCTGTGTTTAGCAGGGGGTAATCAGCTTTACCAATTGTTGCCCTCCTTTTTGGTCTTTCCAATGCCCCCCCATCAAGTTTTCGCCAAGGTGCTTGCTTCAGTCTTTGTCTGCTCTGCGATTTAGGTTGTGGGATACCTAGGTGATCTCCTGTTAAAAGACCAGTCATCCATGTGCCTAGAAAATATCCATCAGGCCGGGCAGACTGTGCAGAGCTTTAGTCTTGGGGTCTTTAGTCTAAGGAAGTTAACATGCGAGGCCCACCCCCAGATTGGAGTACCCGGGCCTCACTCCAGATACAGCCCTGTCAATTTTTCCTTCCTTGAGACAAACTTCTTTCCCTCCACTGTTGTGCCCAATCTTTTTGGGCCCATTGAAAGCCCTCAAGTGCCTGAATGATTCTATCCTTGATATGCTTCATGCATCTGACCCCTAAAGGCCAGACTCTCCCTAGTGTGGTGGATTTTCAACTCAGCAGTGGAGTTAGGGAAGCCCTCCTTAAAAAAAAAAAACGTGGACAGTTCTCATGACAGATGCCAGCCTATAAGACTGGGGCACAGTCCTGCATGCCCTTTTGTGTGGGGGACATGGTCATCATCAGAGGCTAGCCTTCCCTTCAACATTTTGGAGCTTAGAGTAATCCTGTGGTCCCTTTAACTCTGGACTTGTCTGTTGTGAGGACACCTGACACAAATCCAGCCGGACAATGCCACAGCTGTGGCCTACATAATTTATCAAGGAGACACCAAAAATCACACAGATCAAAAGGAAGTGGAATCTATACTTTCTTGTGCAGAATGGCACATTTCTGCCCTTTCAGCCATCCACATCTCAAGCTTGTAAAATTTTCAGGCAGACTCTCAGTCATCAGCCTTTGGATCCAGGGGAACGGGCTCTCCATCTGAAGGTGTTTTAAAGTCTTTGCCACAGGTGCAGGACACCAGACATGGATCTTCTGTCATTCAGATTCAACAACAAACTGGACAGGATTGAAGATTACCTACTAGATGGAGCTCTCTGGGGCCCAGTAAAATCAATCAGATTCTCTTTTTAATAGCTGTTGAAGGACGATATTAGCCACAACGTGTGTTCTTTTCATAGGCATCCATTGTAAAGGAATGGTAAAGCACAGCAACTTTGTAGAACATTGAAGCAGTAAACAGAGCTTGAGTATGTAATAAGCAAATATGACTGCCTATATAAGCATATATTATTATGAATTCTACACTGAAACACATAGGCATATTAATAAAGTGGTATATATTACATTTACCAATTATTTACTGGTGAATCATTTACTGTATAAACACATTGATTAGAAAGAAATAACTGAAGTGACTGGTTAAAGTCCTATTCGGTCCTTTATAAAAAAGCCTTTTGTTTCTCTGTATAATTCAGAAATAAATATGTTCATATGGGAAGCCATACTTGCTTTTTTACCTACTTAAGCTCTCATTCCTGCTTTGTTGTGCTGTACCTTACTCAAAGGTTTTTAACCACTTGCCGCCCGCCATATAGCAATATGACGTTGGCAAAGTGGTTGCGATATCCTGAACGGACGTCATATGACGCATCGCGGCAATCGTTGTTGTAGTGTGTCAGTCTTGTCAGTGTTCAATCACTGCTGATCACGATGTAAACAGGAAGAGCCATTGATCGGCTTTTACTCACTTGCGTCTGACATTAAATCTTCATTTTGTTTTCTAGAAAATTACTTTCATAACATTAAATATATATTTTTAAGCAGAGGCCTATAGAACAAAATGGTGGGTATTGAATTAATTTTTTATGTCACATGGTATTTGCGCTGTGTTTTTTTTTATTTGGACACTAATGTTTTGGAAAAAAATACACTATAATGAATTCTAGTAAACACAAACGCAAAATAATATCCAATTTTTTGGTAAAATATAAAAGATGACGTTATCCTGAGTAAATAGATACTAAACATGGCTCGCTCTAAAAATTGAGCATGCCTGTGGCACGGTTACGCAGGAGGTCTGGCCTTAGAATTATTGCTCTAACTCTGATGTTCTGCAATGCCTCACGTGTGGTGCGATCGCTATTCACATATGTGCGTGGGACCGATGTGTGCATTCTCCATTGCACATGAACATGGGGGGACAGGGGCACCTTAAAAAAAATATATATTTTTAATTTATTTTTACATTGTACCTTACATTTTTTTTTTAATCACTTTTTTTGCTTATCACAAGGGATACATAACATCCCTTGTAATAGCATGGGCCATGACAAGTCCTGTTTATAGGGAGATCTGAGGTCTATTAGACCCCAGATCTCTCCTCTGATCTTCAAGCCGGCAATGACTTGTAAACAAACAGACCGAAACCTGAAGTGACAAAATCCTTGTCGCTACCAGTTTCTGATGTCACACAGTGGGAGGAACAACTTCAGTTCTGCTTATTGTGTCCGGGGGGAGCCGCTGCCACCAGTCACATCCAAGGCGTGAGGGGGCTGGGATCCCCTTCCACCGCCTGTAAACGTAATCCAGCGACTGTATAGCTGTGAAGGGAATCACTGTAAAAAAACGATACCATGGTTGTAGCTTCAATACGGGGCCGTATATATGTACGGTGGTTTCGAAGAGGTTAAGGATGATTTCTTACATTATCTACATTTGAGAAAGGTTACCTGCATGAATATTTTTTTTATGTTATTTTTAAAAAAAGCATTTAAATACGATTTGTGTCTGTTAACAATATAGTTTTACTCGTTCTCATATAAAAAATGATCAGAAAACAACTGTATTCAACTAAATAGTGATTATGTGATTTTATTCCGATTTTTTATTTTTTATTTTTTTTAATTTTTTTTCCATTTTTTTATTTATTTTTTATTCACATTGGTGCTTTTCCACAAGTTGTAGTTCTAAGTCATTCTAAACTGTGCTGTAAAGCTATTTGAGCCCCTTGAGTGCGCCAACATAAAACCACACTGATGTTTTTCTGCAGACTCTGCATCACAGAAAACTTCACAAGGGGGTATTCACAAACTTGTTTATTTGCAAATCATGTAGACTGATCTAAATTATAACTGAAACGCTTCTAGTATAAAGCTGTTTTTGTTAACAGGAGACAACAATGTTTGGCAGTGACAAAATGGTGAAAATGATATCACTGGATCTTTTGTTATATTGCAGTGAATGCAATTTTGTGATTCTGTTACTTTAAAGACTGCTGTGTGTTTAAAGAATCTGTTTATTAAGACATTTCATATAAAACTTAGACAACCTTTGTCTGTATTCTCTGTTGCCTTTTTATGGTGTGTTTTAGTAGGATCTGAGCACTTACGGATGAGTTCTCTTCAGCTCTTCTGGAGATAAGAAACTTTTCCCAGCAGCGCAGAGATTCAGTAAACAAGTGTGCTGGTTTTCTGAGACTCGGGAACCAGCCCAGTCATGTTATGACAAGGCTACATGTGATGTGGTGTGATTATGTTATTATGTATTGTGTATAACAGAGGAAAGTGGGAAATGATGCATAGCAGAAAAAGCACAGAAAAATTACATTAGGGATTGACAAATTAATTTGGATTTCATGAGTCTGTTAGTCCAGTCAAGGATCTGGCATGTATTTTTAAAGCCCAACTCCGAGCATGATTACATTACCAGATTTACCACATCAACACATTTCTTTTCCTCAGAAGCAAATCCTTGTCATGCAGGCTATCTTCCATGTCTGCAAAACTGTTTGTTTAGATGTTTTGATTAGTACAGCTCCCTCTGTACATCTGGACTACTACAGATGTTTGCACTGCAGGTCTGTTAACACCAGCAATGTTTTCATATCTCAGCCCCCTTAGCCTACTGGTCAGTCACAAATCACATTTACTAAAACTGGAAAGTGCAAAATCTGGTGCAGTTGTGCATTGTAGCCAATCAGCTTCTAACTTGAACAGCCTGTTCAATTAAGCTTTGACAAAAAAAAAAACCTGGAAGCTGATTGGTTTCTATGTAGAGTTGCACCAGATTTTGTACATCAACCCCACAGCCACAGGCCTCATTTTGTGAATGGGCAGGGGGAGAGGGTTGGAGACACAACTTGCTGTGCTTATATTGGGAGTGGCCCAGAAGTACAAGTGGGAGCTTTACTAATCCTGATATCTAAATGATATAGAAGCCTCCATGACTGGTATTTCCACCCGAGTAATGACATGTTTTAATGCTTTAAAGTACAACTCCAGGCAATAATTTTTTTTTACCATGCAGTGGGGCTATTCCCACTCTGCATGGGTCAACTGGTCATCTTTTCTAGGGGTGAGCACAAAGTTTTTACTCACCTGATCCACCAATCCCCCAGAAAACCCCATGGTCCAGCGGAGGACTGTTCCTGTCTATGAAGCGTGCTGACGTCAGGAACAGTCCATTTTCAAGACTGCTGGAGCACGGGGGTGCCAGACTGGTCTTGTGCTGGGAGGATTAGTGGATCAGGTAAGTATATCTCCGCTGTCCTCTCCCCTAGAAAAAAAGCAAGCAGTTAACCCATGCGGTGCAGGCACAGGCCCACTGCAAGGGGGGGGGGGGATTTGCCCAGAGTTCATCTTTAACCCTGGTAAGGTTTTTGTGCCCAGATTTCGACTAGGAGTCAAAAAAGTTGCTTCTGTTTATAACATTAAAAATAGTAGGACACAGGTTGTACTTTACTTATGCCAAATGATGCATAGATCTGTCCACATTGCTCAAGGAGAGGAGTGAGTTGGGGTCCACTTCCATCCTTCCTCCTGGCTCTCACAGCCAGAAGAATGCTGTAGCCCCTGGTATGGTGTCACAGAAGCTATGAAGGGATTTCCTGTGTCCCTGGTGTGGGCAAACAAAAAAATAAATAAAATAACAAGCACTACAAGGGGGGAGACTATCATTATTTTTTTTAGTTTTTTCATTAAAGATGGACCTTAATGAATATTAAATGGAAATGAAAGGCAATGTCCTAACCCTAGGATATCAGTTACTGTATATGTCTTACATACATTCTCTGCCATACTAAGTAGCAAGCATGTTTTACAGTAAGTACACATTTACAAATCCCTATCTATGAAATCATGGTAATGGGATTAAGTATCTGACAGGTAGAAAGAATGTCTGTTTCCTTAGGCCCCTTTCACACTGGGGCGGTTTTCAGGCGGTACAGCGCTAAAAATAGCGCCTGTACACCGCCTGAAAAACTGGCCCCATTCACTCCAGTGTAAAAGCCGGCGGTCTTTCACACTGGAGCGGTGCGCTAGCAGGACGGAAAAAAAAGTCCTGCTAGCAGCATCTTTGGAGTGATATAGGAGCGGTGTATTCACCGCTCCTATACCGCTCCTACCCATTGATTTCAATGGGACACCGCGGTAATACCGCGGCAATAGCGCCGCTACAGCGGCGCTTTGCGGGGGATTTTAACCCTTTTTCGGCGCTCGCTGGGGGTAAAACCACCCCGCGAGCGTCCGAATACCGTGGCTAAAACGACGGTAAAGCAGCGCTAAATATAGCGCTGCTTTACCGTCGCCGCGGCTCCCGCCCCAGTGTGAAAGGGGCCTTACTCTGCTATCTCTTTTCCCTCCTGCTGTTTGGTAAGTGAATGAGCAGGACCTGATTGATTAGGTTATCCATTGAGTTCCCTTGAGCCCCCTTGAGCCCAAAAGCTTTTTTTTTTACATTTTGCCAATGTCTCAGTTCCTCAAATGATACATTTTAGGTTGTGTAGTCTACCCCAACATATTATGTACACATTTTTCTGGGACTGATGAGGCTTTAACACCTTCTTGATGGAAGTTAAAATAGCCTGACGCCTGAGCTCAGTTTTACAACTTCAGCACGTGTTCATAAAATTGTACATTATTATTTCAAGCACTTAAAGTATTAAACCCAAAAGCAAACATTTATTGCAGCTTACCAATTCTTAGATGTAATGGCTGCATTCGTTTTCCTTTTTAGGCTTCATTCTATTTTCGGATTGGGGAAAAACTGCGCTAATCAAATGAAAACAAAGTAAAAGCTGCCAACAAACAAAACAAACAAAGTCAAAGTAACGTGCGAATCCAAAAATTGTAGCGCTATTACATGTGCAAGAGTGTATGAGTGACACAGCACTCCAAAAATAAACTATATAGCAGATAAAGTGCTAGGAAATGACTCCGATGTAAATATATAGTGTGAATCAAGTTCATATAGTGATGACATCAAACAGTCAGTCCTTCTGGTCGGCTCAATGTAAAAACAAACTGGAAGCATAGGCTTGACTGATGTTATTATAAGGTGTGGGTACTCTTACCGGAACCGTTGGATGTGGGTACCATACGGCGTCCACATCAGACAGGCTTAGAGATGGAACGTCTTGCATCTGAGGGACACCACCACAGGCTGGAACTCGAACGATTTCCGGGACCAGGAACTAGATCAATCAGCAAAGGTTGAGGTGTGCTCAGCATTCAATCATCCAATGGTCACAGGAAGGATAATGGAGACCGGGAAATGGAATAAAAAATGGAGACCACTCCAATGGTGCAGGTCAAATGGACATAAATTTATTCACATATGCATGTGAAAAATAAAAAGTAAATAAAATCTCGAGACAATATAAAAAGAGAAAGATTCGGCAATATGAGGGGCATAGGATAGCAAGCCCGACGCGTTTCGACTAAAGTCTTCCACAGGGGCATATCTCTCCTAAATATAGCGCTGCTTTACCGTCGCCGCGGCTCCCGCCCCAGTGTGAAAGGGGCCTTACTCTGCTATCTCTTTTCCCTCCTGCTGTTTGGTAAGTGAATGAGCAGGACCTGATTGATTAGGTTATCCATTGAGTTCCCTTGAGCCCCCTTGAGCCCAAAAGCTTTTTTTTTTTTACATTTTGCCAATGTCTCAGTTCCTCAAATGATACATTTTAGGTTGTGTAGTCTACCCCAACATATTATGTACACATTTTTCTGGGACTGATGAGGCTTTAACACCTTCTTGATGGAAGTTAAAATAGCCTGACGCCTGAGCTCAGTTTTACAACTTCAGCACGTGTTCATAAAATTGTACATTATTATTTCAAGCACTTAAAGTATTAAACCCAAAAGCAAACATTTATTGCAGCTTACCAATTCTTAGATGTAATGGCTGCATTCGTTTTCCTTTTTAGGCTTCATTCTATTTTCATCTGGTGATCCAGCCAGCCAGTCTTTTTTTTTTTCACAGCACAAGCTTTCCAGCTGAACGTATCAGTTTACATGGATGGGGCAGACCACTTAACACTAGCAGGGGTGCTTAAAATGATCAGGTTTTATTTATTCATGCAAAACCTTTATCCCAAAGGAAATAAAGCTGTTTGCTGTAACTGAATATAAAGTGTCAGCTGGAGTTTGGCTTCAATTTGTTAGTAGTTCTAAATCTGCCAACACATTTAGCACTACCCTCCCCACTAGACTGACAAGGCTAGTGTCTGCTGTGCCTCCTATTCTCATTCCCCCAGAGGTGTGTCTCACTAAAACAGGAGGTATGTTACTGGCCAAATCACCAGGTGCAAACAGGGAAAAAGCTAAAGAAAAAAAACTGATGCAGCCACCATATCTAATGATTGGCAAGCTGCAATATAATACATCTTGGTTTAATACCACTTTATGAAATTCTAGTGAATTTTACCTTGTTTTTTCCTGAAAAAAAGTGGGCCTATATTTGATATTTTTTTTTGTTTGTTATTAATGTCAACTGGAAACTGGGCCAAAATAGTAAAGATTTTTTTTTTTGTAAATGTAATTGTATTTCTTGTCATTACCATGATCCACTACCAAAAAAACAACAACATTATCCTACTACTGACATTCGCAGCCATACCACATATATGGCGATAGCACATTATTTGCACCTGTAGAAGAATCCTACCAGAACAGACTGATGCTGATACTAAATAAAGTATTTTCTCTTTCGTTCGTTGACGGACACATTGCTCCATATTCAGAACCATAGGAATTATATCGCCCTCTACAGGAGTAGGGCACTAGGCAGAAAAAGACTTGGCTATGCCTATGGGTAGTCCTAGCTGTTATACACCCCCCCCCCCATGCTAAAAAGCCTTCAGTTTTTTTCTGCCTAGTCAAGTTTAAGGACCTAGTTCCCTGCTGGGATCTCTGGTCCTGGCATTTTTTTCCTTTCGTATGACTTTTTGTAAGATCGACAACCAACTGCTGAACTGGGCGATGGGTTGGATATCTAGATTTAGTGGTCCCCCCAGTCTGGCCAGAGAGTGCACGCAGACCAGAGCTCCACGCTAGGTCACCCGCGACATAGCCCCACTGGGCTGGCCTGCGAGTTAAATGTCTTGTGAGGTTGCATACGACCGGGTCACAGCCAGAGTTGCAGCGTTCCTGCTGGCCAACAGCCTCCCATTTTGATGGTGAGGAGGTTCTGTCTGGAGTGGTGCCCGCTTGGTTCCTGGTATGGTGAGTAGCTGTCCCCCTTTCCCCCTGGATGGGTTTGGAGTGGACACGGGCCCCTCCGTGGGACGATCGAACCTGCGGGTTCCCCTCAGACCCCCTTTTGGTTTGGTGGCCCCTGTAAGTCATCTTGGTCCCCCTAGGGTAGCATGGTGGGTTGGTAAGTGGCAGGGGATGGTGTGCTTAACTGTACCAGTGGGGGGGACGGGGGTCATGCTAGCGGCGGATGGGCTTCGCGGCTGGGGGGGGTTTGGCTGGTGATAGTGGTCCCGTGCCCAGGGCCCCCCCTTCTCTGTGGCTGATGTCAGGGCTCCAGGGATCCCTCCTGGCGGCCATGACAGTGGAGCCTTCAGGGCAGCGATTTTGGCTGTGCGAGCTGTGGGAGCTCCTCCTTTTCACTTGGTGTTGACTCCTGGGTTTTTTCTTTACCTTGGACGCCGCATGTGGAGCTCAGCTATCTATGGTGTTACTTTGGTGGGGTGGTGAGTCTGGTGGGGTCCCTCCCTCTCTCTAAAGCAGGTTGTGGGGTGTCCCAGTGGTGCTACCGGTGCAGTGGGGGTGTCCCATAGTGCTACTAGACACTTTTTGTGGCGGGTCCCCCTTTTTACTTATGGAGTCTCAGGAGCGTGTATCCCCACCTGACCCCCTCTCGGAGGCTGCAGGTCCCTCTGGGTCCCAACCACTTATTAATGCACGGACGGCAGTCCTGGAGTTCTTTGTTTCCTGGGTGGAGGTGGCCTTTGGGCAGCGGTCTAGTAAAAAGCATCCACCGCCTTCCCCTGTCTCATCTTTCTTGTCAGATCCTGAATCAGTGCAGGGTTTGCAGCCATGCTCCCTGATTTGTCTGATAGTGAGCATGATTCCTCCTCACCTGGGGCTGCACACGAGAAGACGCTAGTTGACGCACTGGTTACATCTGTGCAGGAAACTTTAAAAATGGAGTCTCAGTGGAGGTACCTGTCCCTTTTGGCACCCACAAGCCGTCTCGCTTGGCAAAGGTGTTTCCTTATCCCTCCTATTTTGACATGTTTGTCTATAAAGGATTGGGAGCGTCCAAAAGGCCCTTTTGTGGTTCCTATATGCTTTGCTGTGAGGTACCCCTTTGAGGAGTCACTTCTCAAGAAGTGGACTTTTGTGCTGGGACCTAGGGGGTGAGCATGCTGAATTGGCGGACCAGTTGGGCATGGGGCTGCAGTTCATCTGTGATGCCTCTTTGAATGCGGCTCCCTTGATCTCTAAGCTTTCTGTTTCGGCAGTGGTGCTTAGGCGTGTATTGTGGCTTAAGTGTTGGTCTGTGGACCAGACTTCTAAAAAAGCTCTGATTTAACCTTTCAAGGCGATCGCCTGTTTGGGGCTACCCTGGATGACGACATTAAGAGTCTCACAGGGCGGAAGAGTACCTTTCTTCCACAGCCTGGGAAGAGAAAAGAACATTGTTGTAGACATGGCCCGTCTTTCTGAGCTCACAAAATGTTTTTTCCTCCCTCAGGGCCCACTGACAAGGGTTCAAAACATTTCAAGTCCTCCTCGGGAGGTCCCAAGCGGCCCTGATCTGGCAAGCCAAGGGCGGGATTCTCTAGAGCATGAAGGCACACTCTCACCCGTGCCTAGGGTGGGGGGATGTCTTTGCTGGTTTCTGGGCCCGTGAACCTCCTTTGTAAACGACAAGTGAGGCAATACTGTCCGGTTACAAGATAGTTTTGTTTTTGCCCTCTGGAAAGGTTCTTCCCATCCAATGTGCATCTGTCCCCAGACCGATTGCAAGCTCTCTTTGGACCTTTTGCTTCAGGGTGTGATTGTCCCAGTTCTGGTATCGGAATGGTTTCAAGGTTTTTATTCAAACCTATTTACAGTCCCAAAGAAGGAGGGCAAGGTACGTCTTCTATCGACATCAAGGATGCATACCTGCACATTCCAATATGTGCCTGACACCAGCGCTTCCTCCGTTTTTGCTGTAGGAGAGGAGCACTATCAGTTAATGTCGTTACCCTTTGGTCTCCCCTCTGCTTCTCGGGTCTTCACAAAAGTTTTGGCCCCGGTTTTGGCGCTGCTATTTCAGCAGGGGATTGTTGTACTGGGTTACCTGGATGACCTCTTCGTGTGAGCAGAGTCCTCTGCTGCCTTGATGGACGATGTGGAGATCACTATACAGACCCTGAAGGAGTTTGGTTGCTGAATTACCAGAAGTCTGCTCTGATCCAATCCATAAAATTGGATTATCTTGGTCTGACTCTGGATTCAGCTCTAGCCAGTGTTCCTTAGTCTGGAAAAACTCCAGAAGTTGCATTCTGCGATTCATCTCCTGCTGTCCAGTAGCTGGTCCTCCCTCCGGAGTTGCATGTGGGTGCTGGGCCTGATGGTATTTACCTTCAAGGCACTTCTGTTTGCACAGTTCCATAAGAAGTCCCTTCAAAGGGAGATCCTAGTGAAATGAAAAAAAAAAAAAAGTGTGCAAGGTCTCTGGACAATCAGATTTGGCTGAGCCGGGAAACCAAGCCCTGGTCTGGTGGCTTCGCTCTCCAGCTCTTCGGCAGGGCAAATCCTTCCTCCCCTTATATTGGACAGTGGTCACCATGGATGCCAATCTGTCCAGGTGGGGAGGTGTCCTGGGACAGAGCTCGGCTCAGGGTTGTTGGAAAAGTCCAGACTACCAATCAATGTCTTGGAACTTTGAGCGATCCAGTTGTGCCTGGATCACTGGACAGATCGACTCCGGGGGCTCCTGGTATGGATCCAGTCGGACAATGCCATGGCGGTGGCCTGTGTCAATCACCAGGGCGGAACAAAGCATGTGTTTGCAGCCCTGGAAGTAGCCGGCATCCTCTGGTGGGAAGAACGCTTCATTCCAGCCCTCTCCACCGTACACATTCCAGGAGTGGAAAACTGGCAGGCGGACTATCTCAGTTGGCAGGCGTTAGTCCAAGGTTAGTTGTCCCTTCACCTGGACGTGTTTCATCAGATATGTCTCTGGTAGGGCACCCCCGAGGTGGATTTGTTGGCGTCCAGGCTTAACAAAAAGGTACAGAGGTTTGTGGCAAGGTCACGGGTTTCTCTGGATAACGCCATAGGCGCTCTGGAGGCCCGGTGGGGCCAATATCGTCTGATCTACATTTTTCTTTCTCTCAAGCTTCTGCCGAGGCTTTTGCGCAGGATCGGTCATTCTAGTAGCCCCAGACTGGCCTCGCCTTGGTACGTCGACCTGGTGCGCCTGGTCGCTGACATCCTTTGGAAACTTCCTTCCAGGGAGAATCTACTGTCCCACGGGCCGATCTTCCATCCTGCTTTACAGTCGCTGGCTTTGACAGCCTGGCTGTTAAAAGCCAGGTGCTGAAGGATAGAGGTTTGCCTGGGTTGGTGGTTCCGACACTGCTGAAGTCTACCTTCGTACGTGGAAAGCGTACATTTCATGGTGAGAGTCGATTGGCGTTCACCCCTGTCCTTTTCCGGTGGCTCAAATTATGACCTTCGTTTCGAGGAGAAATTGGCGTTCAGTACCATCAAGGGGCAGGTGTCGGCCTTGGTGGTTTTCTTTCAGCGTCCCCTGGCCAAGCACTCCCTGGTACATACTTTTATTCAAGGGGGTTGACATCTGACTCCACCGGTGCGGTCTCCTCTACTGCCGTGGGATCTGAACTTGGTGCTTTCAGTTCTCCAGAAGCCTCCTTTATAATATTAGGGAGATTCCCCTGCTTATGCTGTCCCAGAAGGTGGCCTTTTTGGTGGGTATTACCTCTGCTTGCAGGGTGTCGGAACTGGTGACGTTATCTTGTCGTACCCCTACTTGGTGGTCCACAAAGATAAGGTGGTTCTTTTCCCATGTCCGTCCTTCCTCCCTAGGGTGGTCTCTGATTTCCATTTGAATGAAGACATTGTGTTGCCTTCCTTGTGTCCCAGGCCCAAACATTCTTAGGAATATTCTTTGGTTTGGGCGATCGGGTGTATTTGACAGCCGCTGAGTCTTTTCAGAGGTCAGACTAACTGTTTGTCATCTTGGACGGACCAAGAAAAGGGCTGTCTGCTTCTTCTGCGACCATTTCCAGATGGATCAGACAGAACATGACTCAGGCCTATTGTATCGGGGTCAGGTTCCTCTGTTTTCCCGTAATGGCACACTCTACTCGGGCGCTTAGTGCTTCTTGGGAATTCCATCATCAGGCGTCGGTGGCACAGGTTTGCAAGGTGGCCACTTCGTCACTTCGTCACTTTCACAGAATTCTACAAAGTGGATGTGCTGGCATCTGCGGATGCTTCTTTTGACTGCAAGGTTTTGCAGGCTGCTGGTTAGAGGGTCTGTTGGGGGGAGGGAATTGTTCAGGGTGGTCTCCAGTTGTTTTTTGTCGAGCTCCTGTTACCTGGTTGGCTCTTGGGTTTAGCCTTGGGATTTTTTATTTATTTTTGTCCCATCCCTCATGTTTTGAACTGCTTGGGCACGTCCCTATGGTTCTGAATATGGAGCTGTTAAAAGTGTAAATTCATTATATTTTAAGTGATGAAGGGTTTCTGATAAACTCTCAAAAATATATATAATAATTGTTGAAGGTTTGAAGGTCACAGAACATACTAAGGAGGGTATAGACAGATAGATATGCTTTTACTGTAAAGGTTAATTCTATTTCTGACATAACTACGTCAGAACACAGGCCAATGGGTGGAGGGTGCTATCTATCCTTAGACTGAAACCATGTTGGGCATATATGCAAATTATGGGTATCACCAAGATATGATGACATGACAGTAAAAAACACTATAAGAATGGAGGGAGAGGTTATGGTAGAACTAGGAAGGGAAGGTGTAGAGTTGTGAAGGGACTCGACACTCAGAGAATGTAGCATCAGATGTCTTCCTCCTTCTGAGGCCCTAACCATCCATATGTTACTAAGATGACCTAATCTCTGAAGCTGTAACCATGATGTCTTGTCTTTGCTAATTCTTGCTGATGATGAATAAACAACCTTGCAAGTATTTTGGATGAGAAACTTATTCTTAAAAAGTATCAGGATGCTGCCTTGGCTCCTCTAGTAGAGAGGATATTGACTGACACATTGAAACAGACTTTTCTAATTCATCTTGAAAACGCTCCTGTGAGTAGATGACGAGATAGAGATATTTTTTCTCCTTTTTTCTCCTCTCTACCACCCTTCTTTCAGGAGCGCTGTATCCGTCAATGAACGAAAAAGAAAATAGCTTTTTTGTACTTATCGCAAAATCCATTTCTCTGAGTTCTCTGAGTGACAGACCCAGCACCCACCCCTCTATGGAGTTTTTAATACTTCTGACACTGCTTGTTACTAAACGTAAAGCCTATGACAGACAAGGGGATGTATACCACCTAGGACTGCCCATAGGCATAGCCAAGTCTTTTTTCTGCCTAGTGTTCTACTGCTGTAGGGGGCAATATAACCCCTAAGGTTCTGAATTTGGAGCGCTGTGTCCATCAATTAACTCAGAGAATTGGATTTTACGGTAAGTAAAAAAATCCTATTTTTTTATTCTACTTAAAATACCCTTACTATGACTCTGACACTAACATAAATGAAGCAATATTATATTTATTTTTTTACTACTTATTTCCTTGTGATTTGTTAGCATTCCAGTAAGGTGTTAATAGTCAGATTGAAAAGGGAAATAAAATTAGCATCGTAAATAGGTTTGCGACCGCTAAAAATTTGAACGACATTGCCTTCACCTAAAGCCTAAGTGCAGCCAAAATAAAAAACATAAAATCAGCACAAGGGACATACAGTATCTCACAAAAGTGAGTACACCCCTCACATTTTTGTAAATATTTTATTCTATCTTTTCATGTGGCAGCACTGAAGAAATTACACTTTGCTACAATGTAAAGTAGTGAGTGTACAGCTTGTATAACAGTGTAAATTTGCTGTCCCCTTAAAATAACTCACTACCATTAATGTCTAAACTTCTGGCAACAAAACAAAGGTAAAAAGGAGTACCTTATGGTGTCATGCTGTGCCACGTTAATGCTGATTCATATAGTGTTTCTTAAGGACAGATTACCTATAATATTTACATAGACATAACTTCATAGCAAAGCAAAACAAAATCTCCCTGCATGCTGCTATGGGTTGATAAGATGACTACCGGTATTTAGTTGACTGTTTAGTTGTACATGTTGGAACACGCAGCAACATCACATATATTTTCACAGCAAGAAAAACAGTACTTAAACAATGCTTGCAATATTAATGTGCCTGTTAATTAATCCGAGCATGATGTATGTAAAACATTGAAGTAACAGCTATCAATACAAATAATTTCAAAGTCTATAAACAAATAAGCTACCGAGCAATTAGGAATAAGTGTAAGTAAAGTCCATGAATTACCTTGCATAAGCATATCCTGTTATTAATTAATTCTCACTTGAAAAAAACATGAGTAAAGACTTTGCTTTGAAGTGCTTTCCATCTACATGTCAAAATAGCTGTATCCATTCATGTTGCATCTCAAAAACTTCCAGGAGCTGTATGTTACAGTAAATTTGTCAAACATCATTGTCTTTAGTTTGATGGATTTTCAAGAGTCAAATAACTGAATGCTTCCCTGTTTCATTTTTAAACAATATGCTCAAAGTCTTACATTTTTGCGTTTCGCGTAATAGAAAAACAACTGCTTAACTGCTAGATGACAGAGCTTCTTCATCTTACAGAAGTACCAAGTTCCAATGTTATGACTCACATGCATAAATCTTCATGACATTTCATTACAGATGCAAACCCCTTCCTGAACCTTTCACAGACTTGTGTGCTAACTTTACTTTCACTATTACGCCCTCTGTAATCATTTATACTCATCTGCCTGCTAAAAATTAAGTCTGTGTTTGAAAGATGATAGTCAACAAGCTTTTGAAGACAGATAATATTTTTTGACTATGTTATACTAATTCTATATGTTTCATATACAGTAAAATATTGTGTGATTTTTTTCCCCAGGCACATAACTTTTAAAACTTTTATTTGCATGAATGATTTCCAGCAATTTTGTGGTTGGTCCAGTGCTGATTAAATTAAGGCGCTTGTTCAGGAGACAATTTTGTTGCCTGGTTTATCAGTCAAAGGTGGTCAGGCAGGAGGGTGGGACATTTAAGGGGCACATTTGGGGCTGGTTTATTATTTTGAGTGCACACCCGACAATTATTTCCATGCAAAGTTGTAGCCTGTTCTATTCCCTTTTTGTTGCGTTGGTTTACTGTAGAAAGGTAGGATTAGTAAAGTATGCCTGGAAGTAGGTGTACTACCAGCTAAAAGGTGGAGATGGTAACTGGAGTGTGGAGGGACTGGAGCTTTTTACTGTTTACAAAGCTGATCAAGCATTGGGAAAAAAAATATAATTTTTTTAACCTAGGGATAATGCATGCAAATCCATGGCCCAGAAGCAAGTGAAACTTCAGCTACTACAAAATCTTAGTTGTCTGTGCGGTAGTCTTTATTTTTTATGGGAAATTAATTTCTTGTGTCTACAATGTTTTTTTTCAGTTTTATAGTGTATTCTCCTAATATTCCTCTTGCCTTAACCACTTGCTTACTGGGCACTTAAACCCCCTTCCTGCCCAGACCAATTTTCAGCTTTTGGTGCTCTCACACTTTGAATGACAATTACTCAGTCATGCAACTCTGTACCCAAATGAATTTTTTGTCCTTTTTTTCCCACAAATAGAGCTTTCTTTTGGTGGTATTTGATCACCTCTGTTTTATTTATTTTTTGCGCTATAAATGAAAAAAGACCGAAAATTTTGAAAAAAAAAACACATTTTTCTTTGTTTCTGTGATAAAATTTAGCAAATTATAAATTTTTCTTCATAAATTTTGGCCACAATTTATACTGCTACATATCTTTGGTAAAAATAACCCAAATTAGTGGATATTATTTGGTCTTTGTGAAAGTTAGAGTCTACAAACGGTGGTGCAAATTATACAAAATTGATCACATGTGATGTACTGGTGGCCTATCTCATTTCTTGTGACCCAAACAAGCCAGGAAAGAACAAATACCCCCCAAATGACCCCTTTTTTGAAAGTAGACATTCCAAGGTATTTAGTAAGAGGCATGGTGAGGTTTTTGATGTTGTAACTTTTTCCCACAATTCTTTGCAAAATTAATTTTTTTCCCCCACAATTGTCATTGTAATAGGTTATTTCTCTCACATGGCATGTGTATACCACAAATGACACCCCAAAATAAATCCTGCTACTTCTCCTGAGTATTACGATACCACATGTGTGGGAATTTTTCACAGCCTGGCCACTTAGAGAGGCCCAACATGCAGGGAGCGCCATCACGTGTTCTAGGAGCATAAATTACACATCTAACTTGTTGACTACCTATTACACTTTTGAAGGCCCTGGAGCACCAGGACAATGACACGTGACACTGACGTGGCACTGATGACAGATGGCACTGATACGTGGCACTGATGACACGTGACACTGATGTGGCACTGATGACACGTGACACTAATACGGGGCACTGATGACACGTGACACCGATGACAGTTTGCACTAATATGTGGCACTGATGACAGATGGCACTTATACGTGGCACTGATATCATGTGGCACTGATGACGGATGGCACTAATACGTGGCACTGATGACTTGTGACACTGATGGCAGATGGCACTGATCCGTGGCATTGATGACACGTGACACTGATAACAGATGCCACGTGACACTGATAGGTGGCACTGATGACAGATGGCACTGATGACAGATGGCACTAATATGTGGCACTGATGACAGATGGCACTAATATGTGGCACTGATGACACGTGACACTGATATGGCACTGATGACAGATGGCACTATGTGGCACTGATGACACGTGGCACTGACATGGCACTGATGACAGGTGGCACTGATGACAGGTGGCACTGATGACAGGTGGCACTGATGACAGGTGGCAGTGGGGACAGGTGGCAGTGGGGACAGGTGGCAGTGGGGACAGGTGGCAGTGGGGACAGGTGGCAGTGGGGACAGGTGGCAGTGGGGACAGATGGCAATGGGGACAGATGGCAGTAGGATAGATGGCACTTTTTTTTTTACTTACGGCCGCTGCAGCCGTTCATCTCTCCCTCCCCACACGCTGTCTCTGTGTGAGGAGGGAGAGCGGCACTGAGAGATGATCTCATATGTTTACATATGAGATCATCTCTCATTGGACACGCCGATCGCGCTGTAAACGGCTGCTGTGATTGGTCGTTTACAGCGATCTGTGAACTTCCCCGATGCACGCTCTCAGGAGCGCGCATTATGGAAGTAAACAGGAGGACATCTAAGGATGCCCTCCCGGCAGGGAGCGTCCGCGCTGTAGCCGTCTTTCGGCTATAGCGCGGGCACAAATTGGTTAAATAGTGGCATAAAAACAATTTATATAGAAGACATAGGACATTTTGTAACATTTAATAATTAAAAAAATGTAAATGCAATACCTATCACAGTTCATTGACCATGCCTTTATCTGCCTTTCCCTTCAGAAGGCCGGCACATTTTACTCATGTAGACTGCTCAATTCGGCTTTCTACTATTCAATTAGGATTTAAGCATTGCCTTTGACAAGTTAAATGATCAGCAGCAATACAAAAACAACCATGCACTTTCAGTATGCCTTTAGATTGATTACGGTAGTGATGGTGAATGGTCTATGAAAAATGGTGGTTTGTAGACCCCATACACACTATTAGATTTTCTGCAGATTTTTGTCTTTAGATTTACCAAAACCATGTAGTACAAGGGTCTGCCTGATTGCATACAAATTTAAACTCTTAAGCTTTGACCTCATATTACATGGTTTTGGTAAATCTGAGGACAAAAATATGCAGAAAATCTAATAGTGTGTATGGGGCCTTAAGCCTCGTACACACGATCGGATTGTTGGACAGAGTGTCAGACTTTTTTCCGAAGGGAATATGCCGGGAACTAGTAACTAACGGCACACAATTGTCGGCCAACAAACACGAACGTAGCGATGTACTACGTGGGATTTCTGCTCTTGAGCGCCACCCTTTGGGCACCTTCTGCTAATGTCGTGTTTGGTGAGCATTGATTCCAAGCATGCGTGTTTGTACTTTGGACTTTTGTGTGACGGACACAATACGAAAATCTGACAACAGACCATTGTCCGCTGAAAATTTACTAGCCTGTCATCCAACATTTGTTGGTGGAAAGTTGGACAACAATTGTCTGAAGGAGCGTACATAAGCCTCATACACACTATCAGATTATCTGCAGACTTTTGTCTTCAGATTTACCAAAACCATGTAGCGCAAGGGCCTGCCTGATTGCATACAAATTGAAAATCTTAAGGTTTGGCCTCATATTATATGGTTTTGGTAAATCTGAAGACAAAAGTCTGCAGATAATCTAATAGTGTGTATGGGGGTCTAACAGTCATATTTTCGGCAAACATTCTGTCATCACACAATTCTCTGCCGAAAATCCGATCGTGTGTACTTTAGACCCCATACACACCATACACTTTTGTTGTCGGATTTCCTTTAGATTTACCAAAACCATGTAGTGCAAGGGCCTGCCTGATTGCAGACAAATTGAAACTCTTAAGGTTTAACCTCATATTATATGGTTTTGGTAAATCTGAAGACAGAAATCTGCAGAAAATCTAATAGTGTGTATGGCATCTTAAGCCTCGTACACACGATCGGATTGTTGGCCAACAAAGCATCAGACTTTTGTACGAAGGGCGTGTGCCGTGAACTTGTTTTGCATACAAACGGTACACAATTGTCTGCCAACAAACACAAACGTAGTGACGTACTAGACGTACTACGAGCCGATAAAGAGGAAGTTCAATTGTCAGGCGCCACCCTTTGGGCTCCTTCTGCTAATTTTGTGTTAGTAGAAGTTTGGTGAGGGTTGATTCACGCTTTTCAGTTAGTGCTTTTCAGTTTGTTTCTGAATGGCCATTCATCAACCAACCATGCTGCGGAATTGGAGGAGAGATAGTGCTATTATTGGGCTTGAAGTTATTGCTTTGACCCAAGTACAGTCCAGAAACAGGAGGAGGAGGAGTTCTTGGACCAAAAATGGGTTGCTTAATCGTGACCAATTATGTCATATGCCTTTGCTGGAGGAGCTTCAGGAAAATAATCCGGATGATTTTCGTAATTATCTCTGGATGACGGACCCCTGCTTTCACCAACTTTTGGTATTGGTGACCCCCTATATTAAGAAGCAGGACACATGCATGAGGCTTGCTATTACTCCAGAGCAAAGGCTCATAGCCACCTTGCATTACTTGGTGACGAGGAGAAGTCTCCAGGATCTCAAGTTTACCACTGGGATCTCCCCCCATGCTCTGGGACTCATTATTCCAGACACTTGCTCAGCCATTATTTAAGTACTGCAGAAGGACTATATTCGTAAAGTTTTTACTTTTTAAGATCACAATCTATGTATTAATGTTTGCTAATGTATTGTCTTAATTTGTTGATTTACATAATTATCAATATTGTAATATGCTGTGAATGTCCTCTTTGTCCTCATGCATGCTGTAAGCTTTTCCTGCTCCTTTGTTGGCCTACATGCATATTTTCCTTAACTAACCTCCCCAGCATGCTATCCTGGCCCCATACACACCTAGCCTAGTAACTTCACAGTGTTTTTTGTCAGCAAAATTTTGGGGCTTACCCTAAACAACCCCTAAAATGTGTACAAATGTTATTGTTGTCCTCAAATTCAGGCAGAGTGCAAGAGACCATTTTTTTGGGACACAAACTCATTTGGAACCCTCCCTCCCCCCCAAAAATGCAAAGTAAACAGATACAAATACTCTGTCTGCTGACTTTGCCAAACCCATACACACTACCCCTCTTTTGTGTTTAAATTTCTGTCTAAATTCACCCAACCATGTAGTGCAAGGGCCTGCCTGATTACCTACAAATTGTAACGTAGACAGTTTTTGGCTCCTATTATATTGATAGATATTTTCAGAATGTCAAAATATGCTGCAATTTGGACAGTGTGGATCCATATTTTTAGATTATGATACCTGTCCACTGGGCTGCCAATAGTGTACCTAAGGAGGGGCTGTCTAAAGTATCCCTGATTTATTTGTACAAACAGCTCTCCTGGAAGTGGAGAGGGTTACCTGTCCAAAACATCTACCTAGTTCCTCCCCCCCACCCTAAAATTTTGCTAATGGGCCACCAGAGGGGCAGATGAATCAGATAAATTGACCTTACCCTTTTGTCTTTGAATACTCATTTCAAATTTCTCCTTATGTTGGCTAAGCATGTTTAGTCAAATATGCTTGCAGTGTTATGTGCAGAAGCAGTATTTTTTTTTTTTTTTTTTTAATCCACAGTTTCCTTCCAACCCACAGCAATGGCAGGACATTGCAGCCCAGTTCCACCATCAGTGGGATTTCCCAACTGTGGTGGTGCTATTGATGGCAAGCATGTCCGGTTTTACCCACCACCCAACTCTTGCTTCTATTATTTTAATTATAAGAGTTTTTGCAGCACAGTCATGCTAGCTGTAGTGTCTGCCAACTATGAGTTTTTGTATCTGGATGTTGGGAAGAATGGCCTCAACTCTGATGGAGGCATTATTATGCAAACAGAATTTTACAAGCGGCTCCAAAATGACACCTTAAACTTCTGAGGAGAATGTTGAGGGCCTCAATTTTGTTTTTGTTGCAGATGAGGCCTTTGCTCTGGGGGAACATCTGATGCAGCTGTTTCCTATGAGGAACCTCACTTCAGAGCAGAGAATGTTCAATTACAGGCTCTCTCGTGCCAGAAGGGTGGTCGAAAACACCTTTGGGATCCTATCGAGTCATTTCAGGCTGTTTTTGACTCCAATCAACCTGGCACTCTACCCGATCAACCATGTGGTCCTGTGCTGTTGTATTTTGCATGATTTTTTAAGGAGGAATGTGACTAGCTACCTTGCCTCACTGCCAAGTGAAGTGGACCTTGCAGTGGCAGGCCCAGCTGAAGAGGCTACAGCTCGGCCATCTGTGGGCATGCTGACAGCTCTTGAAAATGCCTGTGCTGGATTTCCCTCACAAATTGCCAGAGATGTTTGGCATGAATACCTAGATTATTTTGTGGGCAGAGTAGCAGTGGCTTGGCAGCAAATTGTAGCGTATTATGCCTAATATTATTTTGAGATCATAAACTCATATTTAATTTTAACTACTGTTGTCTGTGTTTCTTATCTGTCTAATATATTCACAAATGGGTGCAGTGCAAAGTGGATTTGTCTTTCGTAAATAACCCCCGATATCTTCTTCAGCTAACTATTATGGTATGCTGCGGGTCTGCTACACACACACACACACACACACACAATGTTTTTGTTCTTAATAGATCTAATGCATGAAGTTCAAAAACATTATGGTTTTTCAACTCTTGTAATTTTTGGGAGGACTAAAAATTGAAGGAGTTGGCCACATTTTAGAGCACATTGTCACTGTAACTACAACAACTTAAAGCGGAGCTCTACCCTAAAGTGGAACTTCTGCTCATTGGATTCCTCCCCCCTCTGGTGCCACAATTGGTACCTTTCAGGGGGGAGGGGGGTGAAGATACCTGTATAATACATGTATCTGCACTCACTTCCGGGCATAGATAGCCACAGAATATCCGCAGCTACATCACTTCCCCCCATTGTGTTCTGGGAAACACACAGTTCCCATAACACAATGGGGACCAGTGAAGACGCACGGCACAACTCACGCATGCGCAGTAGGGAACCGGGCAGTGAAGCCGCAACGCTTCACTTCCTGATTCCCTAACAGAGGATGGCTGCTCGTCATCTGCTGACATCGCAGGCACCCTGGACAGGTAAGTGTCCATTTATTAAAAGTATTTTTTTTAAACTTTTTTTTTTTTCGAAATTGTCGCTCTTTTTTTGTTTATAGCACAAAAAATAAAAACTGCAAAGACAGCTCTATTGTGGGGGAACAAATACATCAATTCTGTTTGGGTACAGCATTGCATGACCAAGCAATTGTAAGTTAAATTGACGCAGTGCGTATCGCAAAATATGGCCTGGTCAGGAAGTGGGTAAATCCTTCCGGGGCTGAAGTGGTTAAAGAATCTGTAAGCTGAAATATAATAAATGTTTGTTTGTGTTTTGGGTTTAATTTTAATGCTGATTAACCACTTGTCGACCGCGCTATAGCTGAATGATAGCTACAGTGTGGCCAGCTAGTTCTGGGAGGCCTTCATATAATGACTTCCTGTGATCGTGCTGCTCTATGTTCACAGTATCCTCCAGACACTGCTGGTCACAGATTGAGGTAAAGAGGCAATTAGTGGCTCTTTACCATGTGATCAGGGTTGTCTAATCACAGCTGATCACGGATGTAAACAGAAGCAGGTTATCGGCACTCGTTTCCTAACGCTGACAGCATGAGGAGAGAAAAGAGCTTGTGTAAAAGGGACATGTACGCTGATAATCGGGGCACTGATTATCAGTGTCCTGATTATCAGTGCAGTCTCAACAGTGCCTCCTTATCAGTGTCAGCTATCAGTGACCACCAGTGCCACCTCATCAGTGCCCATCGGTGCAGCATAACAGTGCCCATCAGTGCCGCCTCATCAGTTCCTATCAGTGCAACATATCCATGCCCATCTGTGCAACCTCATCAGTGCACATCAGTGAAGGAGAAAATTACCTTTTATAACAAAATATGAAAGTTGTTTTTCTTTTCAAAATTTTTGGACTTTTTTGTTTTTTTAGCAAAAAATAAAAAACCCAGTGGCAAGTAAATACCACCTGAAGAAATCTCTATTTGTGTGAAAAAATAATAAAAATGTAGTTTGGGTACAGTGTTGCATCACCGTGCAATTGTCATTCAAAGTGCGACAGTGCTGAAAGCTGAAAATTGGCTGGGCAGGAAGGGGGTAAAGGTGTCTTTATATCACCATTCATAGAATGTAAAATAGCTTGTGTAATGAGATAGGAGGTGTTTAACGTGTACATACCAAAAAGGTTGGGGGAGGGGGCAAAGTAAGGGTTCTCTTGGAGGCTTTGAAAGGGTTTAGTCAAAAGTGTGTAGGTATAGAAGGCCTGCAGAGGCCATGATTTTGAAAAGTTCCAGGGGGGACAGATTGCTTACAAAGGAGGGAAATTACAAATGTGGAGATAATACATCAGCCAGGGTTTTTTTTTCTTCCCATATATAAGGGATTGTGTTGGTTAGTGGGGTTTTATCCTTTAGTGGAAGTCAGACTGGACGTGTGTGTGGGACCTATTAGGCTTTTAAATGACCTAAAATAGATTTTTTAGCAATGATGTTTAATAAATTTTGTAACTAATGTACTTAGTTTAAATTGATATTAAGAAATATCCATTGGATCCACCAGAATCAAATGTGGCTTGGGATCCTATAGTTCAAATTGCAGCAGTCTGTGTCTGTCATTCAGATAACTTGATCGGTGTCAGTCTACTCTGAACATAGTTGTTTGTGTTGTTGAATAAGCCTAATAAAGTACAGATGAATAAACCATCATTGCGAACAAATGTCTGTATACCTGAAAATAAAATTTTAGAGCTTAATTTCCATTTTAGATGCAGACAATGGATCAGGTATGCCCCCTCCTAGTTGCATAAACTTCTGTTCAATAGAAAATTGGAATTTCGATGTTCTTGTAGTTCAGATGCTAGTAGAAAGAAGTTGTTCTGTCTGGACTGCAATAGACAGCACTAATGAACTGGTCAACATATTCTTTGCCCATTAAAGAATTGTCAAATCAATTCTGAATTGTTGCTTTCTCTTTTAGAAAAATGTGAAACTGGAAATTTGGATGTGGAAGATACAAATCAATCTTTCAAGAATAAAGGTGTTCAGACTGATCTAGAAATTGGTTCTGTTTTGGGAAATAGAAGTGATACCATAATTCAATGTAAGTATTTTAAATTTGTTCTTATATGTACCAAACAACAACTTGTTCATACAGCACAGGTGTGTTACTTGGTAACATTGTTGAAGAAGCATGCTTATTACTTCACCTGTAATTTTGATTCTGGGAAGAGAACTGTGGAGATAGGTCGCTCTTCATGCCTGAGAATAACAGAAGACAGAGGTTTGGTTACTGAATTTTAGGGGATAATATAAAGAAAAATTGAATAAATTATTTTGTGTGCTGTTCAAATGGAAAATATAATGTGTCTGGTTAAAGAAGAACTATAGGCATTTTTTTTTTTTTCATTTTGGATAGAGCAAGGAAGGGTTATAGCCCCTGTCAGACCTTTTTTCGCCATGTGTGTCCCTCTGGGGATATTTTCTTTCACTTCCCGTCCCATAACCAAACAGGAAGTGAAAGGAAATCCCTGGAAATTAAGGGAATTCTTTGGGGACCCCAGGTCAACGGAACTAGTGTCCCCATTGGAAAATGTCCCCTCTATTACTTTTCTGGGGCGAACCCAACATTTAATTTTACTTTCAATGATAAAGTTAAACAGGACAAATGGAGAGGGGGAACCTCCTTAACGGGGGCACAGACAGCAATAAAAACTGACAGGTGTTCTAATTCCTCTCTACTTCATCTAAAACAAAAACAAAAAAAAGATTTTGCCTTTAGTTATACTTTAAGCATTTTGGAAAGGAGGCTATAGTCACATTTGAAAATGATCCTTTTCATGACTAAGCCTTTTTCTGCCATTTGGTGTTTACGAGTTAAAATCCCTATTTTTTGCTGGAAAATTACTTAGAACCCCCAAACATTATATATATATATATATATTTTTTAGCAGAGAATCTAGAGAATAAAATGGTGGTGGTTGCAATATTTTATGTCACACAGTATTTTTGCAGCAGTGTTTTAAACACAATTTTTTGGGAAAAGGGACACTTTCATGAATTAAAAAAAAAACAAAACAGTATAGTTATCCCAATTGCTTTGTATAATGTGAAATATGATGTTACGCCAAGTAAATAGTTACCAAACATGTCACGCTTTATAAATTGCATGCACTCGTGGAATGGCGACAAACTTTGGTACCTAAAAATCTCCATAGGCAACGCTTTAATTTTCTTTTACGGTTATCAGATTAGAGTTACAGAGGAGGTCTAATGCTAGAATTATTGCTCTCACTCTGACGATCGTGGTGTTACCTCACATGTGTGATTTTAACACCGTTTACATATGCGGGCGCGACTTCGGTATGCGTTTTCTTTGCTGCACGAGCTTGCGGTGACGGGGGCGGTTTGAATTTTTTTTTTTTTTTTCTTATTTATTTTATTTATTTTTATATTATGAAATTGTGTTAAAAAAAAAAATGGAATGTAAACATCCCTTGTGACAGTAATAGGTGGTGACAGGTATTCTTTATGGAGGGATTGGAGGTCTAAAAGACTCCAAATCCCTCTTTTGCACTTCAAAGTATACAGATCACCGAAAACGGTGTATCTGAATACTGTATCTTTTTTAAAAACCGGTGCCATTGGCAGCCCAGTAAACAGGAAGTGACGTTGTGACATCGCTTCCGTGTTTACTTCAAGGAGACTGGAACGAAGCTGTTTCCGGCTTCATTTCAGTCTGTCACTAGCCGCCGGAAGCGACGGATCATCAATTGGCCATCCCAAGCTACCGGGAAGAGCGGCAGAAGGAAGCGGGAGGGGGAGACGTCCCCTCCCGCTCCTCCAGGATAACAACCGAGCGGCTTTTAGCCACATCGGTTGTTATCCTCGGAGAGGCGATCGCTGGCTTTAAACAACAGTACCGGGGTGATGCCTGCAGCTGCGGGCATCATCCCGATATAACCCCCGAAAGCCGAGTACGCATATCTGCGTACGCTCAGCGGGAAGGGGTTATAGCTATTGTTTTGCTAATGTTTAAGCTGGCCATAGGAAGTTCTTTTTTTTTTGTTTTGTTTAGCCAGCCTGCTAAACAACAACAAAAAAAAGCAGAATCCTCTATGCACCCAAACAAGGTGGCTAGGGGAATTGCCCCCTCCCACCAGGACATTGTATTCTGACAGTGGGACTTGCTGTTGTCAGAATACACTGTCCAGCGATCAAGAAAAATTTTCCAGCGTGTTCTTTTGACAGAAGTCGATTAAACAATCGACTTCTGTAAAGCAGGGACATGCACACACTGATCGAAATTTAGACAGTCCCTTCTGAAACGCATGCGCTGTGTAGGTTTAGGAGATATTTCTTGCCTAGATTAAGGCTTACCTGTAGGTAAAAGTGGTCTGTAAGGGTTTAAAAACACTTTAAGAGAAGACTTTTGACAAAACTTTCACTATTTTTTTAAATGACATTCATAAAGTGAATTACAAACTGTAAAAAGGGGGCAGCAGAAATTAAACAAAGATTAGAAAGACAGAGAAAGGATAAAGATAAGTAAGATGGCAGGCTTAGGGGAAATTAGGGCTGTAAAGAAAGCTCTTCAAGCGACCGCTTCATCAGCAGCAGAACAATAGCCCCTTTTTATGACATTGTGATTTTCTTTTCTTGGATGCATATACAGTATATTGCACTTATATATTATACTCGTTTAAATGTGTACACTTCGAGGAAGGTTGTCTGGCCCCAAAATCTAGGTGATTGGTTTTTATGCTTTCTCTTTGTAACAAGTCTCTGGAGTGTTGGTAGAATTATCTGGATATAATGAAGCCCAGATGGGATTTAAAGCTTTGGTCATTTTGGTATGAACTAACATACTACAGCTGTGTTCTTTATTTGTAACTGTATATTATTACAGTGTAATCAAGACAATTATATAGTGGTTTCCAGTATAGAAAAGAGGAGGGTATGGTAAATGTTTTGAATGCACTTCGCTACCGTACAGTGCCATGCGATTCTGTAAGGTGCGCTGCAATTAAGTGCATCATGTCTGCATTACTAGTTCTAGGTTGCGTTGCACTGTTGATGGGACACATAGGAAACAATTATTTCTTAATGGCACCTGCAAACACGGGTAGCAATTTCGCATTTTGCCTCAGAACACAGAAATGTTCAAAGCAAAATGCTCTTGGCTCATGTCCAAAATTTGCTACATAAACTATTTTAGTGGAGTGTAGGGAGGCCTATTCAAAAAAAGTGGTGCTTCAAAAACACTAAAAAACCCGCAAAAAAAAATCCCAAAAACACAACGGGGTAGCGTTGCTCAAGTGTGAACAGGGCCTGAGTCTAGATGCCCATCCTTGAACCTGAGCCACTTTATGCTTTTATAACATGAACAGTTATTCTTAATCATTAAATAAAATATACTGTTTGTATTTTTCAGCTGCAAATACATTTGATTGTGTGTGTGTGTGTAATTTGATATTAGCTTCTTGATGTCATGGTCCAAGTGTTTCCAGCTGTAGAATGTCTATGTACTTTTTCCTTCCTTATTTTTTCACAGCTGTTGCAGTGCAACTTATCTGCTTACAATTTGCAATAACAAAAAAATCCAGACACTTGCTTAATTGCAACACTTTGTGGAAACCATGCTTAATAGTTTCAAATCTCAGTGTTCCAATTACACAAACTCTGTGCAGAATATGGCTATTATATTTATTTTGCTCTCAATATGCTACACTAGGTGAACTAAACTGGGTGATTTTCTTATGAGAAAGACAAACTGACACTTAGGCTTTATGTACAAGGCCATACAGGGGTTGTACAGCTGGAAGAGCCTCCATAATCACTATCCTAGGACCCACAGCCACCCATTGAGTTGAGTAAGAATATGCAGCTGTACACAGTTAATGCCCAGGGGTTATGTAAAGCTGCGAACGCAGATAGTGTGTGTTTGTGTTTGGTGCATATACAGTAACTATGAGAGTGTGTAACGCAAACCCCCAGCGCATAACTGCATATACAGTAGCTACTACATCTACTACATCTTTTAAATCATTACCGTAGGCAGCTTGTAGGCATGCTGAAATTGGTTGCCTACAAGGCGAATGTATCATGTTAGTGAGCCAGCTAGTTTGCACACCCTGGGGAAGGGTCAATGCTATCTCTGCTAGCTCACAGGCTTTTCTTAGAGCTCTGCCCTCTTCCCTGTTTCATATAAAAAGAGCAAAGGTTCTGCCCAGACTAGTCCTGCCACATGGGAAGCAGCAAGAGGCACACAGAAGGAGATATAACTCTTTTTAAATCCAACCATCCTCTGCCTGGAGAGGAGCCTGCATGGGAAGTTGCTGCGCCTTGGAGTCCCACACAAGACTGGAGCACTTCCAAGCATGGATTTCCACCAGTTAATGGACTTTCTCCTTTCAAAAGTATGCCTGGGCAGCCACTGAACAGACAGGTAGTCAGGGTTAGGATGTTCTGGACTGTGTTGCACTTTATGTTACCTTGCAAGACTTTCAGTAAAGCTTATTAACTGTGTTGAGCCTGGTCCGCAGAAGGAGTGCATGAGTGTCATATGGCAGATATACGAAACAATTTTGGGCCTATAATGGCACTAGAAGGGTATAAATTACACTACACTACTGTGTCCAGTGAATGTAGCAGGCAAGGCACGGTTATTACCAGTGGCAGTGTTTTTTTCTAGTGTTGTTCTGCAAACAACCCCCCCCCCGGTCGGCCAGCGGAATGCCCCACCATCCCCAGGGGGAGTCTCGCGGTTGGTCATCCAGCCCCACACTTGGCGGGTGGTGGCTTCTATCACGCCCCCTCCCCTCTGACTCACAACAGCTTCTGCCGTGCGTCTCCTCCCTCCTCCTCATAGGCATCCAATAGGATCGCATGTCCTTTCAGCGAATCAGGTGGCGGGTCTCAGGGCTCTCTGATTGGCCGGGAGAAGAATCAGTGTTACAATAGCGAATATTCATTCGCTATTGTCACACAACTGGGTTGGCTCGGAGCACAGTGCTCTGTGCCCAAAGCCCACCCTTTTTTGAAGCCTATTAGAGCCTTTGGCTCTAATCACGTGCTTTTAAAAAAAAAAATACCCCTATGGAATTCATGTGTCCGATGCCCTGCATGTAGATTAGGGGGCCGAATGCATGGATTGGGGGGCAGCACCCATGAACCCCTAATGGACGGGCCCCCACTGGTTGTTACTAATGGTAACCAAGTCCACACCGAAGACACAAAGCAACCAGTCAAGGCATGGTACCTGGCTAAAAGTGAGGTATCCTAGCTAGCGGCCCATCTCTCATAGCAAATGGGAGCAGACTACTATAACAGAGGCCCTCTGCCTAACTGTAAGGTACAGAAGAGAAAGAGTTAACATAGGACACACATGAGACCAGTGCTATGTGTCCATCAGGGTTTCATTCTGTTACTGGGAGTGAGGTAACAGACGTATGCTAGCTGGTGGAGTGTCATGGTTCTGCCCGCCATCCTGAATGCAACATATATAACATAATGAAAGTAGAGCAATGGGACAACTCCTGGAAGAGGGATTCAGCTTTATACATCTTGCAGTGTCAGCACCAGAACCTGGTGGGCTTACAGTCATGAGGAACAATCACCACCGCACCACCCATATGTGGCAGCTGCAGTAATTACGCAGGCTCTGCACACTTTGTGGTCATGTATGTGAAGCCTAAAAGTGCACTTGTATATTTAAGTAAAAAGAGACACACTTTATATAACTTCCTAGAATAATCCATTTACTCAAAACTGATGTGTCAGTTATAGGTGAGTGTCAAGTGATGTAAGAACAGTGAATTCTCGCTTGGTGACTCCAGCAGCATGCTTTGTTCACATTATTCTGGCTGTACTTCAGATCCTGGCTGCATCCCTTTAACAATGCCACAGCATCTTTCAGGATAGAAATATGGAAGATGGAATTGCTAGCTTATTTTTGTATGTGCATACACCAGGGGTTTTGTCCTTGCCTTGCTTCATCATTTGGTGAGTTGCTGCCCTTGTAACAAGTATCTGTGCACGTCAAGTGCTGGGGCATGCTTTTTCCAAGCACTCTACGAATGGAGGCGGACCATTCACTCTCCTGCCTGTCCTCAAAGGGAGCTTTTCTTTGCTGAAAGCTATAGTGCAGCTTCTGTGAATAGAGGGGGAAAATAAAGGTGAGCATCGTCACCACTCCTGACTAGTACTTATGAAAAGTCCAGTGGCCCTTAATAACACCCACAGCACCAGAAGATTACCACTGTGGGGGTGTGGGTGGTGCAGTGGACTGAAGATTTAAACTAGGAGAGCAGCCACCAGCACTAGGGACACTTTTCATTTAATGTAAGAACCAATGCTTTGTGTTGATTTTTTTATTTAAAGCGGTTCTGCACTCTGAAAAAAAAATTTTTTTTTTAGGATGTAATATAAAGTGTGCTTACCTTTATTAGGGGACTCACCTGTTCCATCTTCCATCTCGATCGCCGCCGGTTTTCGTCCGATGAAGTTCCTCGTCTTCTTCTTTAGTGCTGGGGGCCATCTTGCCTGTGGGCATGTGAAACACCCACAGGGACTTTAGATGGCCCAGCATGCACTGCCGTTACTCGCGCGTGCGCAGTAACGGCTCATCTGCCGAGATCTCACGAGATTTCGGCAGATGCGGCCGAAATCTCGGGAGATTTCGGAAGATGTGGCCGAAATCTCGCGAGATTTCGGAAGATGCCCGCACTGGCTCCTGGGATCAATGACACCAGATCCCAGGAGACAGTGCGGCGTGACGACGATCGACGCAAGACCCCGCCCGCCGCCGCAGAGGGAGAAGACCGGAAGTCTTCAATTACAAGGCAAGTAAAAAAAAAAAAAAAAAAAAAAAACATTTCATTTAGTACTCTTTGCCTGATTTGGAAGGCAAAGAGATTTACTAAATGAAATGAGTGCAGAACCGCTTTAACTAAAAATAGTCTTTAATTTATTGAAGCATTATTCACAGATAAGCCTTTTCTGAGGAAAACTGTTGACATGTCCTAAGATGTGGTGGCTAGGCTGGGATTGTGTTAAGACTACAGCTGTGGCCAAAAGTTTTGAGGATGACACAAATATTAATTTCTCACAAAGTCTGCTGCTTCGGTGTTTTTAGATCTTTTTGTCAGATGTTACTATGGTATACTGAAGTATAATTACAGGCATTTCCTAAGTGGCAAAGGCTTTTATTGACAATTACATGAAGTTTATGTAAAGAGTAATATACTTCTTTTTCAAGACCTCTGCAATTCTCCCTGGCATACTGTCAATCAACTTCTGGGCCACGTTCTGACTGATGGCAGCCCATTCTTGAATAACCAATGCTTGGAGTTTGTCAGAATTTGTGGGTTTTATTTTGTTCACCTGCCTCTTGAGGATTGACCACAAGTTCCCAATGGGATTAAGGGCCAGGAGAAACTGCTCTACAGACAAGGATTTCTTACAAGAATGCACAGCGATTCAAAAGCGACTCAAAGAAAGGGGCTATAACACACGATCAATAGCTAGAAGTAAAAATATAGCATTTCATAGAGATAGAGATGATACAGATTAGTGGCACAAATAAACACAAACAGTGTAGGGATCATAATAGAAATAAAGTTAATTTTGTCACTACCTTTTCTTTAGAATACAACAAAATCGTTGCGATTCTTAAAGCACATCTCCCCATTTTGTATGCTGACAAGGATCTGTACTCTGTTATCCAGGGGGGTTGCCAATTTTCCAGTAGAAGGGCCCCCAGTCTGGGAAGTATGTTGTCACCCAGCTTGTTTTGTTCTCAGAAGTCAAACAAATCACAGACCTGGCTTTCCACTGTAGGTTCCTACATGTGTGGCCACAACACCTGTAGGCAGTGTCGTAGACATAAAAAAAAGCACCTCAGTTTTTTATTTTTTACTACCAAGAAAACATATACCATCAAACAGTACATAAACTGCAACTCTAAATCGGTGGTATATGTTATTCAGTGTAGTGCCTGCAGTCTACAGTACGTTGGGTGCACTATACGCCCGTTGAGAGTTAGAATCTCGGAACATGTGAATGACACTACAAATATTAATGCTAAAAATATCTCAAATGTGTCAAAACATTTCCGGGAATTCCATCATTTTAATCTTGACACTTTTTTTCCTTTTTTTGGTGCTGAACAGGTTAAAAAAAAAACAAGAGAAGGTGACACTCATCGTATTTTGCTTAAACGTGAAGTGTGGTGGATCCATACCCTCAATACTAGAAAACCATACGGTTTGAACGATAGGATGGACATAAATCTTTTTTTAACATAGTCACATTGTTTGATACATTTCTTGCACCATTTTGAATATGCTATATTTGTTCATGATATGTCCCTCATATGCCTGCTGTGCTTCTCTCTATGTGTTTTTAATTGTTTTGATGCTCTGATTAGGATGCATCCGCCCCATTTGGAGTGCTTACTCTGTTATAATAATAATTTTTTTAATCAAACATGTATGCTTTGATGAAGGCTTCTTAGCCCGAAACGCATCAGCTTAGCCTGTACCCGTGTAACCCATGTAATAAAATAAAGGACTTTTATTCAAGAGCATCCGAGTCGCCAGCCATTTTCTGATTCAAGTTCCCAATGTGATTAAGGTCTGGGGAATTTCATGGCCATGGACCTAAAATTTTGTTGTTTTATTCCCCAAGCCACTTATTTATCACTTTTGCCTTGTGGCAAGGTGCTCCATCATGCTGGAAAAGGCATTGTTCCTCAGCAAACTGTTCTTAGATGGTTGGGAGAAGATGCTCTCGGAGGATGTTTTTGTACCATTCTTTATTCATGGCTTTGTTCTTAGGCAAAATTGTGAGTGAGCCCACTCCCTTGGGTGAGAAGCAACCCCACACATGAATGGTGTCAGGATGCTTTACTGTTGGCATGACACAGAACTAATGGTAGCACTCACCTTTTCTTCTCCAGACAAGGTTTTTTCCAGATGCCCCAAACAATCGGAAAGGGGATTCATCAGAGAAAATTACTTTACCCCTTAGCTGTCAAATCCCTGCACCCTTTTCAGAACATCAGTCTGTCCATGAGTGTTTTTCCTTGAGAGAAGTGGCTTCTTTGCTACCCTTCTTGACACCAGGCCATCCTCCAAAAGTCTTCGCCTCACTATGCGTGCAGATGCTCTCACACCTGCCTGCTGCCATTCCTGAGCAAGCTCTGCATGGGTGGTGCCCTGATCCCACAGCTGAATCAAGTGTAGGAGGCGGTCCTGGTGCTTGCTGGAGTTTGTTGGGCGCCCTGAAGTCTTCTTCACAAATGCAGTGGAAATGTTTTTTATGGGATTAAGTTAATTTTCATGGCGAAGAGGGACTTTGCAATTGATTGCAAGTCATCTGATCACTCTTCATAACATTCTGGAGTATATGCAAATTGCCATCATAAAAACTGAGGCAGCAGACTTTGTGAAAATTAATATTTGTGTCATTCTCAAAACTTTTGGCCACGGCTGTACATAACACTTCCCCGTCTTCCTCATGAAAGGAAGGAGGTTGTTGTAGTCTAGGAGATGGCAGAGAATTATTGCTAACCGATAACAGTCAAGAGGCAAAGGATAAGAAATTATCAGCTCACAAGATTGATAAACAGCTTTTTTGCATTTGTTGAACAGATATAATAAATCACTTTCAGTGGTATTTTTTAACAGACCAAAGAGGAGCAAATAAAAGACATTAATTGTTGAGTTTACATACAGTTTAAAGCGGTAGTAAACTCATACAAGAGGTCTTTCTGCTGCTCTCCCTTCTCAATCTCGTTTATGTTTGTGACTGATAGTACTGTTAAAAGTAATAGAGCCTGATCAGCTGACAGTGCTGATCCTCCCTATTCCTGTGCAGGGAAAACAGGAGGCGAATATAAAGAAATATTAATGTAGATGTGCAAATTGTGTGCAAAAACCTGTCAATTATATTTTCTTATGAAGAAATAACTGGATTTAATAGTGTTTTGTTTTTAAATATGCCTAAAGCCCCGTACACACAATCAGAAAATCGCACGACTAATACCGCTTTTGAATCGATTGTACGATAATCTGATAGTACACAGTTTTCGAGAGCCAATCACGACAGTTCATCTGATATTATCTGAAGGGACAAACACAAAAAATGTTCTCGTACAATATCAGATCGTACGATTTTTAGTTTAATCAGTACAGTTTTCGTACAAAAATACAATACAAATACAATACAATACATCACTTCTGATTTTTTATTCTGTTGTAGGAGAATTTTCGAGATTATGAGATTAGCACGCAAATAAAAATAATAAATAAAAGGAACGATCAGTTGTCCAATAATCTCATCATGTGTACCAGGCATTAACTTTAAAATTCATTTGAGTCAGTTGAATTTTTATTATTACTATGATTATCAATGTTTACAAATTTATTGACACTGAACTGATACTGATACTGAAATTGCTCCCTGTTGACAACCTAGTGTTGGTACAATTGGCTTCCAAAAATGGTTTTAATGATCTCCACAGAATCCTTCAGGTTTTTTTGCTGAAACAGTAAAGTCACATCTCTGCTTAAAAAAAAAAAAAAAAAAAAACAGAGTCATCTATTTTCATCACAAAGCTCTGAATATTTTTTTCTAGAGCAGATTGAAGAGTGCTTTTAAGTTTCTGTTTTGTTGTACCTGAACACTTTTTCTAAAGCATTTCAGTTTGATGATGTTACTGAATGCTTTGTTTTCTTATTAGGAACAAAAAGACATAAAAAATTCAGTGACTTGGGAAAAAAGACTTAAAGGATTGTGCCTAGTTATCATGTTAATGTATGCTTTCTGTGTTAAAGAAGATGCAGTATATGCTATTTACCACATTGAATATGTTCAAAAATAATTGCTGACAAAAGCCACTTCACAAAGCAACTTAAAGCAACTCAGACATATACCTTGTAATTTGAATGTTAATGCATTAGCCATGCAGGATCACCTATTGATGTAGTTTAAAGGCACATGCAAATGAGAAATATGTACCAGTTCAGAAGTCCTAGTACAACATAATTAATCAAGAAAGCTTACACTTGATCATTGTTATAATGCAACTAGGCCAGAAAACAAAACAAAAGAAAAAAAAAACATATTGATGAAATCGAATGTTATTGCTACTCATCTTATCTCATCTAGGAAAATACATGATTAGTATAAAAAAAAAAAAATTAAAATCTCTTTAGATTATAAAATGCACATCATTAACTTAAAATGTTTAGCAATACACAAAAAAAAATCCTCATTGGAAAAAAATATATCCCCATTTAAATGCCACATAAATACACTACCCAAAACAAACCACAAGACAAAGACAAAAAAAAGCAAACAGTACAAAACCCATTAAGAGGGAGTATGACAACTGGGCATAATCTACCTCTGATCCAACTGTCAATATATTATATATAAAGAGGCATCCAGGCAGACCTGGGGACCTGCTCAGAATTCATACAGGCTGGGCCGCTGCTCCGCCAGCCAGGCAACCAACCAACCAACCAACTGCACTTTTCCCCCGTCGCTCGATCGGAGCATCGCTCGCTTGTCGCCTGCCAGGCCTCCCACCAGCCCCACACTTACCCCATCTATGGTAGACAATCAGCTTCAACTTCAGATTGTTCAGTTAAAGTGGAACTTTAGCCATAACATCTTGATAAAAACATAATGCTCTTTAGCAAGGAACATACATTCCACATTAATAATTATGCTACCAAAATTAGTGTGTGCTCTAAATTGCCTGCAGCATTGTTCCTGTTTCTTCTTGCTGGCGGCTGCCATTTTGCTAAAGCCCTTAATATAAAAAAACTAAAACCATAAATATAACGGTTTTTAAAAGAGTTACATTTCTGGAATGCCAGGATTGCTAACTGTCACATTTCATTGTGTCCTCAACCAAACCGGCAAACCATCAGATTGCTGGTGTCATAACTTATCACAATGTTCCTAGTGGGTTCTGACACCTCCAACAGTGTTCTGCTATATTATTATTATTATTATTATTATTATTATTATTATAATTATTATTATTGTATGTAGAAAGGCATGGGTATGATGCCAATAGTAGAGCATCTTAATTTGTTTTTCCTTATACACAGTGCAGATAGAGTTTTTTTGAGCTGCTAAGCAAATCACATTCCACTCCAAAAAAATGTTTATTCAATATCTGTTCCCAATTAATCATATAATTCTGCTTTTGTGAAATATCTGACTTTGGAGTCACCAACAACTGATTTATATATATATATATATATATATATATATATATATATATATATATATATATATATATATATATATATATATATATATATATATAGTACTTGACACCGACCACCTATATGATGATCCTATGATGTAAGCTGAATAGAAGAAGATAATAATAATCAAGTATTAATACCCTGCGCAAAATGCTTAAAACATTTGCAAAAACAAGCATTTATTTCTCCTATTTTCATCTGGTGATCCAGCCAGCCTAAAAAAGGATATGGAATGTTTAAACCACGGATCCCATTTTTTATTATATAAATGGATGGTGTTCTGAATTGTATGAAATATTTTTTCCATAAGGTTGTCAGTTTATATGGATGATACAAACTATTTAACATTGGCAGGGATGATTAAAATGATCAGCTTTTATTAATGCAAAACCTTTATCCCAAAAGGAAAAACTGTTTGCTGTCAGACCCCTTTCACACTGAGGCGCTTGTAAACTGCCAGTAAAACACTGAGCACTCTTGAAGAGCTTTTCAGGTGCTTTTGAAGCGCTTTACATTCATTTCAATAGAGAGGGGCGTTTTTTCACCACCCTGCCAGCACACTGCCCCAGTGTGAAAGCATTCATTGATTTTAATGAAAATAGTTTTTCATGAGCTTTTCAGGTGCTTTTTTTTTAGCGTGAAAGCGCCTGAAAAGCGCCTCAGTGTGAAAAGGGGCTGGATGAGCTGGAGTTTGACTTCAATTTGTTAGTGTCTAAATATAGTATCTAAATTTGCTAATACATTTAACAATACCCCCCTAACTTCCCCCGACTGACAATGTTGCTGTCTGCTGTGTATCCTGTGCTTATTCCTCCACAGTTGTGTCACACTAAGGCCCCTTTCACACTGGAGAGTTTTTCAGGCACTACAATGCTAAAAATCGCGTCTGTATAGCGCCTGAAAAAATCTGCCCCCTTTCAGTCCAGTGTGAAAGCCGGAGGGCTTTCACACTGGAGCGGTGCGTTAGCAGAACGGTAAAAAAAGTCCTACTAGCAGCATCTTTGGAGCGGTGAAGGAGCAGTGTATTCACCGCTCCTAAACCACTCCTACCCATTGAAATCAGTGGGGCAGCGCAGCTATACCGCAGGCAATGCAGCGGCGCCTTGCGGGCGGTTTTAACTCTTTTTCGGCCGCTAGCGGGGGTTAAAACCACCCCGCTAGCAGCCGAATAGCGCCGCTCAAACGACGGTAAAGCAGCGCTAACTATAGCGCTGCTTTACCGCCGACGCCGCTCCCGTCCCAGTGTGAAAGGGGCCTAATACAGGAGGTGTTTTACTGGCCAGATCACAAGGTGAAAAAAGGGAAAAATAAAATGCCAAAGAAAAAAAAAATTTATGCAGACACCACATTCAATGATTGGTAAGCTGCAATATAATACATTTTTTGTTTTAGATGTAATACCTTTTTAAATTGAAGATATCTGGAATGTGGGAATGAATGCAGATGACCTATATAGAACAGTGAATATTCCTTAGTAAGCATGGATGTAAATCTTTAAGAAAATTGTGAAAGGGGGAATCTTATTTAAGTACAGTATGTGGAGACTGATTTGCCCAGCATGTCAGTGTATTTTATTATCTCTTGGATACATCCACCACATACTTTACTTCTGAAGCATTTATTCTCTTTGACATGGAAAGAAGCATAATGACTGTTTGACGTCTGCAATACAAAGAGTGTGCGGCTTCTTGGTACCATTTTTTTCTGAGATGTAGTACATTGTGTTGCCATTTATCACAATTTATTACAGTTCTGGTAGATTAAAAAAATTATTGATCCCTGTAATGAGGATACAGGCTGTGTACACAGCCAGAGGCACAACATAGACTAAATACTGTATCCTGTGCTGCCATGAATGTCTTTTTGTGAAAGGCTGTGTGGCTATGATGATGTTCACATACAACTTTCGGGGATTCAGTAACATTTTGTGATTTCAAGCCATAGTTCTTTATTCTGAAAATGTTCAGTGCCTTGCAAAAGTATTCACCCCCCTTGGCTTTTTACCTATTTTGTTACATTGCAGCCTTTAGTTCAATGTTTTTGTAATCTGAATTATATGTGATGGATTAGAACACAATAGTCTAAGTTGGTGAAGTAAAATTAGAAATATATATACATAAAACTATTTTTCAGAAATTAAAAACTGATAAATGGCATGTGCGTATGTATTCACCCCCTTTGTTATGAAGCCCATAAAAAGCTCTGGTGCAACCAATTACCTTCAGAAGTCACATAATTAGTGAAATGATTTCCACCTTTGTGCAATCTAAGTGTCACATGATCTGTCATTACATATACACAGGGGCTGCAACACCTAAGCAAGCACTGCCATTAAGACCAAGGAACTCTCCAAACAAGTAAGGGACAATGTTGTTGAGAAGTACAAGCCAGAGTTAAATTATAAAAATATCAAAATCTTTGATGATCCCTAGGAGCACCATCAAATCTATCATAACCAAATGGAAAGAACATGCCGCAACAGCAAACCTGCCAAGAGACGGCCGCACACCAAAACTCACGGACCGGGCAAGGAGGGCATTAATCAGAGAGGCAGCACAGAGACCTAAGGTAACCCTGGAGGAGCAGCAGAGTTCCACAGCAGAGACTGGAGTATCTGTACATAGGATGACAATAAGCCATACACTCCATAGAGTTGGGCTTTATGGCAGAGTGGCCAGAAGAAAGCCATTGCTTTCAGCAAAAAACAAAATGGCACGTTTTGAGTTTGTGAAAAAGCATGTAGGAGGCTCCCAAAATGTATGGAGGAAGGTGCTCTGGTCTGATGAGACTAAAATTGAACTTTTTGGCCATCAAAGAAAACGCTATGTCTGGCGCAAACCCAACACATCACATCACCCAAAGAACACCATCCCCACAGTGAAACATGGTGGTTGCAGCATCATGCTGTGGGGATGTTTTTCAGCAGTCGGGATTGGGAAACTGGTTAGAGTTGAGGGAAAGATGGATGGTGCTAAATAAAGAGATATTCTTGAGCAAAACCTGTACCACTCTGTGTGTGATTTGAGGCTAAGACAGAGGTTCACCTTCCAGCAGGACAATGGCCCCAAACACACTGCTAAAGCAACACTTGAGTGGTTTAAGGGGAAACATGTAAATGTGTTGGAATGGCCTAGTCAAAGTCCAGATCTCAATCCAAGAGACAAAGATTGCTGTTCACAAGCGCAAACCATCCAACTTGAAGAAGCTAGAGCAGTTTTGCAAGGAGGAATGGGCAAAAATCCCAGTGGTAAGATGTGGCAAGCTCATAGGGACTTATCCAAAGCGACTTGGAGCTGTGATAGCCGCAAAAGGTGGCTCTACAAAGTATTGTCTTTAGGGTGGTGAATAGTTATGCACATTGACCTTTTCTGTTATTTTGTCCTATTTGTTGTTTGCTTCACAATAATAAAAAAAATCTTCAAAGTTGTGGGCATGTTCTGTAAATTAAATGATGCAAATCCTCAAACAACCGATGTTAATTCAAGGTTGTGAGACAACATAACACAAAAAATGCCAAGGGGGTGAATACTTTTGCAAGGTACTGTATCTTTTCAAAAACGTTATGCATAACTGAAATCAGAAATGTGCATTCTGAGAATTTTGATAAATATTCCAGCTCACACCTGTGATAAGTATTTGCATGTCAGTTCTGCTTATCTCTAAAGTGTCCACAGAACCCTAATTATAGTTATAAGGGTCCTGGACTTTAGCCTCCAGCATCACATGCCTGGTCCTGTGTGGCTCCAAAACATAGTATTACAATGAGACTTTTGCATTGTAATATGATCTCTCAATAAAAGAATTGACTTTGCAACTAGATCCGAGGTACGCTGGCTATTAATTTTTCTATGTGGGCTAGACTGGCCCTTTACTCCTTCAGCACATCACTTTTGGTTATTGTGGTCACAGTAATAGTGTAGTATTGAGTAGCAAGAAAAGGAAAGAGATATTGTAGAACCCTTTAGCCACTTGAACTGGGTGCTTTTTGCGGAGCAGAGTTTTATGGAAACGGGAGGAGTGGTCCATGTAATGGCCTCTGAAAGTTCATGTCATACAGTGTAAGGGGCTGTTTGCCCAAAGGCATACTTTAATATAATTTTCACATCTATATGCATGCAATAATGCATGTATATAATGTGTTTTTGCATGCATTTTAAACAACATATCTTAATCCAATGGAAAAGGATAGTGCCTCAAAATATGCCGCCCTATGGGACTATCACTCCGCGCTCCTGGATTAAGCGTACTCAGGTATAATTCATTAACACACGTATCAATACCTAATATCGCTATAAAATATCAATAAAGCAGCTGCTATAAAATACAGTAAAATCGGTGATAAGGCAATATTAAAAGTCCAGGTAAAACCCAAATCATAAAAGACAGGTGTTTGTCCCTTTAAAATATTGCAGCAGCGCTAAAATACAGTCCTTTTATGTTAAAAAAGTTCATTAAAAATCATGGTGACCCAGAATAAAGTTCATAATGGTGCAGTGAGCCCAAATTCGTAAAGATAGAGTGATACACCTTCCACCGGATATTCAATTTTCACCGCGTGTCGTACACACTCCCCTTTGGGGATGCACTCACCAGAAATATGATCAATATGAGCATTTCAATCATAAGCCATAGGTCATTGCTATCTCCTCAGCACGGCCACCTCTTCACCTCCTGCAAGCACTAGAGAGGATCCACTCCACCCAGCATACACATATGAAGAGAATAATAGTGCAGATAGCGTAGTACAGTTTGGCAAACAACTTTATTTAAATATCCAATTCCCCCCTTTTTAAAATCTGCGTACCAAAATGCAAATGATAACAAGCTTTGTAATAAATAAATATTGGAGTGCACTCTGCCTGATTGCCCCGTCCGTCCGCCGGAAATCGGGCACCGAAGCGATGTGTAGAATGGTGTGTGTCTCTACTTCCTGGTCGCTTGGTGGCTGGAGCGCACCCTGGAACGCATGCGTCACTTCCTGCGAGGTCACGACCCTGACGCGTTTCGTCACTTCCGGACGTCGTTTGAGGGTGTGACCTCACCGCCGGAAGTGAAGCTTATAAGTGATCAGCGCCCAATCCGGGCTCTGTGTTGTCTAATCGCCACTACCTCTGGCCAATGGGAACTCACAGCCAACTATACAATGCAATGCATAGTCGCTGTCTGCATTCAATGTTAGCAATAACGTTTTCTTTTGTTTATGTACCATATCTTTAGTGCATTTGCCTTAGTGCCTATACACATCCGTTTCACATGAAGATATTCCTTATGATAATATATGTAAAATAAAATACAATGCAATAAACTTACAAGTCACGCTTTTGCATATCTATACATACATTAATGCCGGCCTTTTAACCCTTACATCGCATGTCCATATATGGTTGCTGATGTGAAAATATGTGTGTTTCAGTCTGCGTGTTTAAGCTGTAATTATTTCATTGTTGTATGCATTTTACGAAGTTCATGCAATATACATATTATTAAGGTTTATTTAGCTCTGTTTTTATATTTCACAATCCAAATCCATACGGAAGTGGGTAGCTTGTTTCTACCAGTGTGGGACCCACTGGTAGAAACAAGCTACCCACTTCCGTATGGATTTGGATTGTGAAATATAAAAACAGAGCTAAATAAACCTTAATAATATGTATATTGCATGAACTTCGTAAAATGCATACAACAATGAAATAATTACAGCTTCAACACGCAGACTGAAACACACATATTTTCACATCAGCAACCATATATGGACATGCGATGTAAGGGTTAAAAGGCCGGCATTAATGTATGTATAGATATGCAAAAGCGTGACTTGTAAGTTTATTGCATTGTATTTTATTTTATTTTACATATATTATCATAAGGAATATCTTCATGTGAAACGGATGTGTATAGGCACTAAGGCAAATGCACTAAAGATATGGTACATAAACAAAAGAAAACGTTATTGCTAACATTGAATGCAGACAGCGACTATGCATTGCATTGTATAGTTGGCTGTGAGTTCCCATTGGCCAGAGGTAGTGGCGATCAGACAACACAGAGCCCGGATTGGGCGCTGATCACTTATAAGCTTCACTTCCGGCGGCGAGGTCACACCCTCAGACGACGTCCGGAAGTGACGAAACGCGTCAGGGTCGTGACCTCGCAGGAAGTGACGCATGCGTTCCAGGGTGCGCTCCAGCCACCAAGCGACCAGGAAGTAGAGACACACACCATTCTACACATCGCTTCGGTGCCCGATTTCCAGCGGACGGACGGGGCAATCAGGCAGAGTGCACTCCAATATTTATTTATTACAAAGCTTGTTATCATTTGCATTTTGGTACGCAGATTTTAAAAAGGGGGGAATTGGATATTTAAATAAAGTTGTTTGCCAAACTGTACTACGCTATCTGCACTATTATTCTCTTCATATGTGTATGCTGGGTGGAGTGGATCCTCTCTAGTGCTTGCAGGAGGTGAAGAGGTGGCCGTGCTGAGGAGATAGCAATGACCTATGGCTTATGATTGAAATGCTCATATTGATCATATTTCTGGTGAGTGCATCCCCAAAGGGGAGTGTGTACGACACGCGGTGAAAATTGAATATCCGGTGGAAGGTGTATCACTCTATCTTTACGAATTTGGGCTCACTGCACCATTATGAACTTTATTCTGGGTCACCATGATTTTTAATGAACTTTTTTAACATAAAAGGACTGTATTTTAGCGCTGCTGCAATATTTTAAAGGGACAAACACCTGTCTTTTATGATTTGGGTTTTACCTGGACTTTTAATATTGCCTTATCACCAACATATCTTAATCGTACAGTATTGTGTGATATAATGGGAGATTCACATTTTCTTGTCTATCCTGGTTATCTCGGTTAACACAAATTGTAACCACATTTCCTACAGTGAAGGAGTACTGACCATGTGATTAGTCTATCAGACAAATTCACATTAGCATATTAAAAAAAACATGCAGCATTTTAAAAGTAAACCACACTGATGAAGCTTTAGAGGACATGCCCCCTAGGGGGCCTCCCCTATAACCCTATCCCACTTTGTGAGTCCTCAGTTTTGTTCAAGTGTCTCAAGGTGATGGACCATTTCTCCTTTAGGTGAAAATCACCCTTAGCTTAACTAGTTTTTTATTTTTCTTTATTGTATCCTTGAATTCTCACTGTCTTCTCTTGCCAACCTAGAAGCAGTGTATCTGGATCGGTGCCAACCTAGTAAAACCGGTATTGCACATTGTGGGGTATGGCCTGTAATGTTGCTTTGAGAACTGAATCCTGCATGGGCACTTACCTCAGCACATGTTGAAATGTTATGGAGGTCCAGGGCCAGGGTCGTAGTCCATCGATATGGCCCCTGAAGACCCCTTCGGAAGTATGCCCACCATGGCAAGTAAAACAGGGTCACTCTGTTTCTCTAACTTCTATTGTAAAGACGGGGCTATGTTTGGCAGTGTAAACCTTTCAAACTTGGAGCTAAAACTCAGCCACTCAGAGCTTAGTATCAAGTGGATGACCGGGTGTTACATCATACTACTGGTTATATCATACAATATTCACTGCTGCCACTACACCTAGAGCCTTTATAAGGTATTTAGATGCTTAATCCCACCCTTTCACCACAAGGATTTATTGCAGGTTGGTCTACATCTGGGTTACTGCATATTCTTCCCAAAATTCTTACCCTATACTCCACACCTTATTTCATGAAATCACAGGGGGATACCCTCACTATAAATTGTGGTGGAGACCAGGCAAAAACTGAACTATTGTAAAAAAAATCACCCTCTACCAAAGGCCTGCACAACACTCTACCTCAGAATGACGAATTGTCCGTTGCATTGGAGCAAGAGCCAGCTCCAACACCGGTCTGTGCACCTGATGCTAGCTGTGTTTTAGGTATGCAACAAGTGCCATATTTGACTAAAGCAAAATTCTCTACATCTTTGTCACATTTTCTCAGATTACAGCCCTTTGTTAAGGGCTCAGAAATGCCATGCCTCATCTTTTACTCCCGTTTCTTGACCTGAGTCAGATTTTGATATGCTGGCCATAGAGGATGCAGACACAGAAGGGAATGAAGAGGATATTGAAGTTAATTGTGCAGGATTTTTCTTCCCCAGTTTACAATCATATTGAAGAGGGAGCTTCCTACATGATTGCTAACATTTAAAATCGAATTGGCTCTGTCCACAAAAGCGTTGGTAAAATACTCCTTGTTCTAGAACAGATGGAATGTGTATTCTGTGATGACTGGATCACTCCAGAATAGATATTCACTCCCCCAAAATCTTTGCTGAGCTCTATCCAGTGGAAAAAGAACTTGCAAAAAAGTGGGCTATTCCTGTTGTTGATCCTGCCATCTCTGTCCAAAATAAATATCTCCCTGTAGCTATTGAATATGTTCCTCCTTTCAAAAATTTAGCAATTAGAAAATTTGCTCTTGCAGGCCGAGCCCTGCAACCAGCTTGCGCTGTCATTTCAATATGTCAAAATTAATTATGGACTATGGCAATGAAGAACCAACATGACCCTGCGTTTCAGGATCATGCCATTACAGAGCAATTTCAGCTGTTGCCTTCCAGTATGCTTTGTGTGAATTCATGTTACCTGCAAAATGTGCATTGGATGTATGCCTTTGCAAGCAAGGTGAGGCACTTGACCAAGTCATCAAAGAGATCACAGGTAGGAAGGTTTTACCTATACGGTGGAAGACCTCAAAAACCTCTCCAGGAGCCCCTAGATCCTCTAAATGCAAGGCACCTGTCTTTTCCAACCAGGCTTCAACTTCAAAACCTGAGTTCAGCTCTACCTTTTGCTGCAAGGCTTGGCCCACAAAGGCCATCAAGCCTTCCCAAGGGGGTTTCCTCACTCCAATGAGTAGGGGGGGGGGGGCATCTGTGATAGTTTTTCTTTCTCTGGGTCACAGACATCCCAGACCTGTGGGCTCAATTAGTGGTTTCAAAGGAGTATAAAAACACTACCCCCTTAATAACTGATAATAACTGTAATAAGCAACCATTTTTATGATTGACATCCATTCATTCAGTGTGTACTATTGTGAAGCTGTGATTGGCCACAGCTATCACATGGTACAAATGCACTGTGATTGGCCCTGTCTTTAACCATGTGATCAATCACAATAGTACACAATGAATGTAAGCCATTCATTGTGTACAATTACCATATGATCGGCTGTGATTGACACTGATCTGTCATCCGTTGTGTCTAGTGGACACAGTGGGTGACAGATTGCGCCGTGTGTGGCCCATGGGATGAACGCTTTCCTGCTCTCCTGTGTGCTTTGCAGTGGCAGAAAATCACTTCTGTTTTTTGCACTGCTCTTCAGCCTATTTACTGCTCCCAGAGTGTTTACAAAGGTCTTAGCACCTTTGCTTGCCCCATTCAGAACTCAGGGCATCCAAGTCACTATCAGCAAATGTCCACATGACAATTAAGATGCTCCAGGTCTTCGGCTGGATGATAAATTACAACAAATCTGCTCTTCAGCCTCCCCTTCACCTGAAATACTTGGGTATGGTCCTGGAATTCTCGACCAAATGGTTGTCTCCCTCGAGGCAGTACCATTTGCCCAATTGTAAGAACTCTCCAACTCAACATTTTGGCAACCTGGAAAAAAACAGGTTCCTTTTATCAATTTACCCGTGCTTCTGTCCAGCCAAGCAAGGAATACCCTATCTGAATGAGTATAGTGAATGAATGAAGTCGTAACAGTGGGGAATTTCGTTGTGTTATCACAACAGACACGCATCTCTCAGGCTGGGAAGGAGTGTTCCAATCCCTAACAGTCTAAGGAACATGATCACTGGGGGAGCCAAGTGATCAACATCTTGGAGCTCAGAGCAGTCTTGTTGACCCTGCAACACTATACCCCCTTCTGAAGGGGGACCCAATTAGGGTACAGTCAGACAATGCCACAGCTGTGGCCTACATCAACCATCAAAAGGACACCAGGAATCTGGCTGTCTTAAAGGAAGCAAACCAGATAATCTCAAGGACAGAAAGTCACTGTTCAGTTATCTCTCCAGAAGTGGATAGCTGGAAGGCAGATTACCTCAGCTGCCACCACCTGGATCAAGGGGAATGAGAATCTTCAATCTGATATGCCAAAAATTGGGAATTCTGCATATGGACATCCTAGCCTCCAGATTCAACAACAAACTACCTTGTTGTCAGAACCAGGTTTTCTCTAACCCTAGCCTCAGATGCCTTAATAATCCCCTGGTTTCAGTTCAATCTATGTTATGTCTTCCCTCCAGTGCAAATTCTGCCTCATCTGCTCCCGAAAATAGAGCAAGAGAGGAAAACGGTAACCCTAATTGCACCTGACTTGCCCTGGTATACAAACATACTTAGAGATCTAGCAGACAACCCTGGCATGTTTCCAACATTCCAGATCTGCTATCTTAAGGCCTTCTATTCCATCTTGCTTTTCAGTCTCTTGCTTCACCAGCATTGCATTTGAAACCCAGGTCTTAAAGAATAAAGGGGTTTCTGAGTCTGTGATTCCTAACTTGCTAAAAACACTTTAATCCCAGAGATTACCCCATTGCCTCTCTTTCTGTCCTTCCTACAAACAGGTGTTCACCAGAACTTGGTATTAAAGTGGAGGTCCGGCCTTTAAAAAAAAAAAAAAAGTCAGCAACTACAGACACTGTGGCTGCTGACTTTTAATAAGGGCACTTACCTGTCCAGCGAGCCCGCGATGTCGGCCCCCCAAGGCCGATCCGTCCATCGGATCAGGTGCCGGCCCCGCCATCCTAACTAAGGAAAACAGGCAGTGGAGCCTTGCGGCTTCACTGCCCGTTTCCTACTGCGCATTTGCGAGTCGCGCCGCGCTTTGTGAATGGCCCTTTTGTTTTCTGGGACACACACATGTCCCAGAATACATAGGGCCAGTTCACCGAAGAGGAGGAAGTGACAGAACAGTGCTGCGGAATAGGAAGAGGCAGATTAGGAAGACTGCCTAGAAACATGTGTTTCTGGTAAGTAACATTTTTTTTATTATTTTTTCATTAGTTTTTTTAGATATTTTTTTGTATAATTTTAATGTCATTTTTTATTTTAGGGTGGACCTCCGCTTTAAGCACTCTCAAAAGTCACCTTATCCATTCTTCACTCTCCCTTGTAAGAACCTTTCTTCAAGTTGTATCTCATATCCCCTATGCAGTATCATTTGCTTCTTTGTGATTTTAGCTGATTCTCTCTACCCTGCAGAAAGCACCCTTTGAACCTATCAGGGAAATTCACCATTCTCTTCTGCAAAGTAGCCTTTTTGGTCGCCATCATGTCTGTAAGACATGTATGTGAACTGGCAGATTATTCCTGTAAAGAGCCTTTTCTCGTACTTTACAATAACAAGGTTGTCTTATTCCTAGGCTATCCTTTCTCCTGAAGGTGGTTTCACTATTCCACCTCAATGAGGGCATTGTCCCACTATCCTTATACCCTTCTCCTAAGCATCATAAGAAAATCTCTCGACATTGCTTGAACGTAGTCAAAGCCAAAAGAGTATAACTCGAAGCTACTGCTCCAGTTAGACAGATGCCCTATTTTACCCATTGTTGGGTCCTTACAAGAGACACCCTGCTTTAAATCTACTTTTGTGCAATAAATAAGGAATCTGTTTGCAAGAGCTTAAATTCTCAATGGAGAAAATCTGCTTCCATGCTTTTACATGCCCATTCCACCAGATCGGTGCGAGTTTTCCTGGACATTTCAGCATCAAACATCTGTAGCTCAAAGCTGACACCTGGTCTTCTGTATACTTTTTTAAAGTTTTACCAAGTGGATTTCTAATTTTCTGCAGATGCAGCCTTTGGCCTCAAGGTTCTCACTCTGAAGTTGGGTATTCTGACCCTAGCTGTTTGGGCTTGTTGGACCAGTTATTTGTTAATTTGTTTATTACAGGTACTTATTTAGCGCCATCAATTTATGCAGCACTTTACATATATATATATTTTACATTCACATCAGTCCCTGCCCTCAAGGAGCTTATAATTTAAGGTCTCTAACTCACATTCATACATATATTATGGCCAATTTAGACAGGAGCCAATTAACCTACAAGCATTTCTTTGGAGTGTGGAGTGTGGTAGGAAACTGGAGTACCCTGTGTAAACCCACTCAGGCACAGGGATTCTGTACTGTACTGCAACATATGGAGTTTACAAGTAAGTAAAAATTCCTCTTTTTTGTACAGTGTGGTTTAATTTTAAACTGTTGCTTGTTTTATATATGCTAATGTAAATTTGTCTGATAGATTAATCACATGGTCAGTACACCATCACAGTAGGAAATGTTGTGGTTACAATTTAACTGAGATAATCAGGATAGACAAGCAAATGGGAATCTCACCCCTTAATCCGCCAGGATTTTCAGTAATAAAATTTGAGACCTTTTTACCACTTTGTTGGGAGAAACCATGGAAATGTGTTTTTAATGTGCTAAACCACATCTTGTGTGATTTTACATATTAATGTAATTTTATTTTATGGAGCCAGTAATGTCTGTTACTATAATAACTTTGGTCAGTTTTATTCTGCACTCTGTACTATTATTTTATTGTGTTTAAACTGAGCCTTTTTATGTATACCGTAAGTTATTTACAGTTGTGCTCATAAGTTTACATACCCTGGCAGAATTTATGATTTCTTGGCCATTTTTCTGAGAATATGAATGATGACACAAAAACTTTTCTTTCACTCATGGCTTAGTATTTGTCTGAAGCCATTTATTATCAATCAACTGTGTTTTTTCTCTTTTTAAATCATAATGAAAGCATGTTCTAAAGTTTGCATACCCTGGTGATTTTGGCCTGATAACATGCACACAAGTTGACACAAAGGGGTTTGAATGGCTATTAAAGGTAACCATCCTCACCAGTGATCTTTTTGCTAGTGTGTGTATAAAAGGTCAATGAGTTTCTGGACTCCTGACAGACCCTTGCATCTTTCATCTAGTGCTGCACTGACGTTTCTGGATTCTGAGTCATGGGGAAAGCATAAGAATTGTCAAAGCATCTGTGGGAAAAGGTAGTTGAACTGTATAAAACAAGAAAGGGATGTAAAAAGATATCCAAGGAACTGAGAATGCCAATCAGCAGTGTTCAAACTCTCCAAACCACGGTCAGGTACACCAACTAAAATTTTAGCCACAACTGCCAGGAAAATAGTTTGGGATGCAAACAAAAACCCACAAATAACTTCAGGTGAAATACAGGACTCTATGAAAACATGCAGTGTGGCTGTTTCAAGATGCACAATAAGGAGGCACTTGAAGAAAGAAGGGCTGCATGGTCGAGTCGCCAGAAGAAAACCATTAGTACGCAAATGCCACAAAGTATCCTGCTTACAATACGCCAAACAGCACAAGCCTCAAACCTTCTGGCACAGTCATTTGGAGTGATGAGACCAAAATTGAGGTTTTTGGCCACAACTATAAACACTTAATTTGGAGAGGAACCCAACATGCAGGGAGCACCATCAGGTGTTCTAGGGGCATAAATGCCAAATCTAATTTGACTACCTATTACACTTTTGTGGGGCACTGTAGTGGCATGGATGTGGCATGGATGAGAACTGATGTGGCATGGATGAGCATGAATGGGGAAGGATGAGCCGTGGATGGGGATGGCTGAGCATGAATTAGTATGGCTGAGTACAGCCGGGTATGGCTGAGTATCGCTGGGTATGCTGGGTACGGCTGAGTACGGCTGGGTATGGCTGAATATGGATGGGGGTGGATAGGATGGCTGAGCATGGATGGATGAGTATTGCTGAGCATGGATGGATGGATGGCTGAGCATGGATGAGTATTGCTGAGTGTGGATGGATGGATGAGTATGGATAGATGGATGAGTATTATTGGATGGATGAGTATTGCTGAGGATGGATGTATGGCTGAGTATTGATGAGGATGGATGGCTGAGTATTGATGAGGATGGATGGCTGGATGAGGCAGGAATTGTGACAGATCAACGCTGTGGGCACATCCAGCCCACAGCACTGCTGCCACGATCTCTCCCCTCTCTGCTCACACTGTACCGATCGGTACAGAGAGGGGAGAGATGGACCCGGCGGTCACGGATATTCCCGGGTGCATGCTCCAGGGGGCGCATGGGATCGCCATTCTGGGAGGACATCAATGTATGCCCTCCCAGAATTATCAAGCCGCTCTGTAGCCATCATTCGGCTATAGCGCAATCGGTAAGCGGTTAAGTTGAATTTGTATGTAAGTTGGATCAGATACATTTTTTAAGTTTAACTCCAGCCAAAAGAATCAATTTTATGTGTTTTGGGTAGCATAGGGAAGGGTTAACACCCCTGTGACATTTGTTTTGCTGTCTGTGCCCCTGTTCAAAAGATTTCACATCACCTCAAGATTTCACCTCTGTCCCAAAGAAAATTTTGGGTTGTTGGGGAAACAAGGATTAGTGATAAAGTTTCAGTAGAGACACCTTTTTCCCATGATAACTCTTACAGGAGTGAATTTCCATTTCTAGGGGTAGACTTCCTCTTGCTTCCTGTTGTCTCCCACCGTTTGTAAGTTGGATGTTTGTAACCCGAGGATCGCCTGTATTCGTTTTTTTGGAGTTTAGATTTTATAGATTAGAGTTTTTGGCAATGTGCTGCTGTGAACTGATTCCCTAGAAAATAATTACTTTTTGTTTGGGTAAATCCAAAACTTTACACACGTTACCCATGTCAGATTATCTTCTTATCTTCAATTTGAACCAAAGGTGCATCATTTTAAATGTACACATATTTTTATATATAGATATATATATATATTCAGTATTACAGTTATGTGAAAAAATAAGTACACACTATTGAAATTGTTGACCATTTCAGCACAATGGTACAAGCAAACATTACATCTTTATCAAACTGTGACTTTGAATGAAGCAGGCAGGTGTAAAAAGTAGACATTTTTTGGAAATGACTAATAAGTTGCATGAGGGTAATCATGAGTACACCAAGAGAACCAATATATTTCCATTCAATGGATAAACATACAGCAATAACAATTGGCCACTAATAATACAAATCACATGTTACAAGTGATCATTGAATAAGTAAAACATATAGTTGGCATAAAAACATGGCATATAATAGCTCTATGCACTTCGTGGATTCATCCACTCTTCAGTAGCATGCACGTGGAAAACTGAATGTTGTAGTATAATAGTAACAAGAATATCTGTAAGGTCTGACCCTGTCACGGAAAGGAGATTAAAATAAGGTAATTAGAAGTAATCTTTCCTAGGATAAACCCCCCAAAACCACTCTCAAAAGTACTTACATTATCTGTACCTAATGCAGTAGCAATGTGCCAACATGTGTCAGAAAAACCCCTAGGGGTATCACTGGTGGGAGCTGAGGTGGTTAAGGCAGACCAGGACTGGACAAAGATGGTTTCCAAAAAAGGAAATTCCAAAAGATAATGGTCAAAAATGACCATAAGTGCTAGAAACAAAAGTGAGATTATAAAATAGATTGAAAACTCACATTATGTGGTACAATGGGTCATCTGTCCTAAACTTGGTAAAGGATAGAGTAATGAGATGCTAATGAGTGTATAGGTAAGGTTAAGTTAGTGAAAGTAGAAAGTTAGAATGATTAAAGAGGTGAAGTACATAGAAAATTAAGAAAATTAAGGAACCATATTAACCAAAGAGATTGGGTGAGATGAAATGTAATTGCAGCATAAATCAATGGTAAAAAAGTAAGGTCAATTTACCTAATAAACACTTCAGTGCTGAGTGATCCACAAGGTGTGCAGGTAAAAAGCTGGAACCACCATGTGAATCAATCCGCCCCAGCTCCCTTGCTGATCAAAAAAATGTCCTGCTTTATCATGAGGTATCAATGAAATTTAGCTCACATACTTAAAATAAATTAATTAATAAATAAAAGCCTGTAAGTGGAGTTCTTAAAGCCGTGTTCCAGCCCAAAATGTTTTTTTTTTTTAAACTTAGCAGCTGCAAACACTGTAGCTGCTGACTTTTAATAAGGACACTTACCTGTCCAGGGAGCCCGGGATGTCGGCCCCCTCAAGGCCCCCCGTCCATCGGATCGGGTGCAGGCGCCGCCATTCCAACTAAGTGAAACTAACTGCACATGCGCAAATTGCACGGTGCTTTGTGAATGGCCAGCTTGTCTTCTGGGACACACACATGTCCCAGAAGACAATAGGGGGGCTCGCCGCAGAAGAGGATGTGATGTCCTCGGCCAAAGCCCATACTTCCAAAAAAGGTAAGTTAGAAAGTAAAAAAAAAATTTTAAATATCCAAAAACGAGGGGTGGAGAGGTCGTCTTTTGTTTAAGACCACCTCTCGAAATTGGGTGGAACTCCACTTTAAAGTGTATCTACAGCCAATACTTTTTACATTGTGGAGTAGGGAATGGTTAGCAACCCTGTCAAGCACAAGGTGCGACCACAACCCCAGGTGCGATTTGCTGTCTCTTTTTGGCTCTATTTGACAATCAGATGGGAAGTCTTCTAGTGTTAAAACTTGTGGTACAACTGTCGAAAAAAGGACTTCCCATTGTCTCTACAGGACAGGATGTGAAAGAAACTCTCCCTAATAAGACAAAAAAAATGACAGGGGTCTTAAACCTTCTCTTCTGTCCAAAGCTAAAAAAATGTTGTCTTTAGATATAGTTTGACTTCATACAAATTGTAAAGGTGTGTTAAGCAGTAACAAAAGTTACAAATTTCAGGCTTCAAAGATATTTTGTCCCTGAACCAAAATGTCTTATTGAATTTTTAATATTATAGTTGGATCACAGAAATGCCATTCTGAACTGTGAATTTAGCTTTGGTGAGACAGTCACACTTGCTGTACTGCTTTTTAGGATAACAGCGATTCTTTAAATTAATTCTATATCTTAAACCCAATTGTGTAATCAGTGAAGTATAAAATATTGAAATCAGCTGGGTATACTGTGTTTTCCTTTAAAGCCCATTTTTAATAAAACATTTGAAACTGTTCATTGTGAATGTCAAATGGGAATCTTTTCTTATAAAGTCCAGAAAATTAAGAATTCTTGGTAACGGGGCGTATAGCCTTTCTTTGGTGCTGATGTTCTGCATTCACACCACTGTTATTTTACATTCTGACATGTATTGCATTTGTTGCTGAATACTAAGAATACAATTTTTTGCTTGTACGAAAGAGTGTAAAATGGGATCTTTTGTAAAAGGGAATAGTCTCTTAAGAATGATATAGCAAATGCTGAAAGTTAACATTAAAATGCCACTTTTTGAAAGAAAAGGTTGTCAAAAATTTTCTTTGTGCGTTTAATATGTGCGATTATGTAGCATAAAATGCAGAGTTTGTAAAAATTTCTTGAATATACAGGCAAAATATGAATAATTCAAAACAAGTCATAAGTCCAACAATGCACTGTGTCTTTTATATCTCTGACTGAAGATATCATTGTTCTCCCAATAGAGCTGAATTTGCACAAGTTACACCTCTGAAAATGCCAAATGGTCTTTAGTCTAGTTTTCCGAGCTGTCACGTGCCCACAAGAAAGACTACTTATTGAGAATAATAGATCATTAATGTTACAGCAGTCTGTTATGAAACATTTAGAGCTGATAGCCTCCATTATTTAATGTATGTATTTCAGTTAGAAAGCATCTTAGGTTTATAAGAATTATTGTTATTTGTAACCCTCTTAGTTTTATGGGAAATAACCTCTTACAAATGAAATTTCATATTAACTTGTAATATAATTCCAAAACCTCTGTGCACAGCTGTAGTTTATAATTGCCATTATTTGTGGTTTATCATCTAGTTAATTTAATAACACAAATTAAAATGTGGTTTAAACCTGGCAGCCAGTATAACTAGTGATGTGTGTTACTTCCTAATCAGTGATCAAAATAAACTAAACGCATCACATGACATTAATCCCTGGTTGGATTAGAATGTCATGGTAATATATACTCAATATATAGGTCACCATTGCATAAAAAGTAGGCTAAATATCCACTTCAGCATTGAAGGAGGTTCGGTACTGGTCAGTCAGAATATCCATCCATCTTATTATATTCCTTTTTGTTGTTTTAAACGTGTTTTCTTATATATACTATACAGTACATAAACATAACAGTTGTTTTCTGTGTGGTCAGGATAAAAAGTTGAACACTGACACATTGCATCGCAGTCCCTTTGGGTGCCAGAAAGCCAGTTTTCTTTTCCTTTACAGCAACCTGTGACTCCCAGAAACTGGGGTGTCTAATATGCATATAGTGATCAGCTTCCATGGTCACCATCTATGGCGGCCTCTTACTCTAAAGGGCAGTCTCCATTATAATCGGTAATAAGGCACTAGGGGTGGTGAAGACACTCAGAGCTGGCAGCTGAGAAAATGCCTGCTAGGTTTATGTTCAAAACACAGCTCCAGGATATTAGCAAACCCCCGACCACCCTTTTCCTAATTATTCACTGTTATAAAACAAAATGCCCATTTTACCTGAATCCATGGTCATGTGACATTTAATGTGTTGGATCTTTATAAATGAAGTATAATAGTTTTATAATTTAAAAAATATACTCAAATCCCACTCCTCTTTTAGAAATACAGTTACCTGTGAGCTATGCTGCAAGATGTTGTTTTCATTAGAACACCAGTCAGGTTTTACTGCCATGCACGCGCAATTGGAGAGATCCCTTCACTCCCTGTCTGGTTGTCCCAGGAAGAGAGAAAGTGAGGGGAAATCTAACAGCACCACAGACAGTAGTAAAAGGTTTTATTTATTTATTTCGAGGAACTTTAGCTTTTTTACCGATATTCCCTCACTTGTGTAGTAAAAGGTTATCCCTAGGACAGAAAGTGAGGAGAAATCTCACTAACGGAGCCCTGGATAACAGTAAAACCTGGGAGGGGTTCTAACATTTACCCATTCTATCCAAAACAAAAAAGGGGCATAGATACACTTTATAAGTGTTTAATGTTATGCTCTTCGGAACATTTTAGGTATTATTTGTTTTATTCCATTCTTTATCAATTTTTTTAAAGATACAGTATGTTTTATTGAAAAAGTAAAGAACAAAACAACATAGAAGACATCATTTGGAGTATGTTAAGACTGAGTGTGGGCACACAAGCATTGTATATGGGTTAGATGTACAATAGGTGAGGTGGACAAGGTTTTACAGGCCAAGAAGTAATTTTCAAGTACACATCAACAGAATATGATAAATCTGAACATATTAGTTGAGTGGTGATTAAACCTGAGGTTATGAGGAAGGATCTCTGAGTTACTAAGGCTTCTCTACGCTCCAAGGCATAATATACAGAGGTTTCCTAGCATCTTGTGTGTTCATAGTAGTGTTGTGAAAGGAGGTAAAGAGATGAGGGATTAATAGAAATTTAGGGAAAAGAGAACTCCATAAGGGGGAAGGAAGAAAGTATTGGAGGTCTGGTGCATCAGGATCTGTGAGATTTAGTAGTTAACTGCTGTCCAAAAGAGTTAAACAAACAAATGGGAAGTATTGACCCTAGCTCTGTGTTGCAGCTTCAACAATTATCTAAAGCCTCTGGAAAGAAGCTGTCTAGTTTTTATGGGGTCTTGTACTACCTAGAAAGAAGTTTGTAGGAAGATTCTGGGAACTAGGTTTTAATGAAACCTTTATGTGTCAGGAGCAAATATTGCTTAATTGGTTGCCAGTAAATTGGAACTTTGAGTCTCATTCCCGCTTTTTCCTAATGTGTAGTTTTTTTTTGGTTTTATAAAGGCGTATTGGAGTAAGTTATGTCTCTGTGGGTTGTTATGTGGTCTCAAATTTTCAGATAGGACCAGAGGCAAATTGGAGGGTTGGGTTCAGATGATTTTCAATTGTTGGGAGAATTTTCCCATATGAGGCAGTATCATAGACCAGTGGGGGATGTTTGAAGTTTTTGCTAAATAGAAAAACATACATTACGTTACCATACATATTATGTTATATTATCACATTACCAGGGGGAAAGTCTGTTTTTCTCCAAAGCGGTATAAGAGGACTTGGAGCAGGTTAAACGTGTCTGTTACTCTTACTGCTTAACTGCAGGTTTGAGGCTTGGACAGCCATGGGTGGGTCCCTGATGGGGTCTCAGGTGAGGTGTTATTTCATGCTGACCTAGGCTTTTTAGGGAGTTGTGACCATTTTAATACACCAGGCACATCAAAACACAGGCTAGGTTATAGAGATAGAAGTCTGGGGCTCCCTATCCACCCTTATGTTTGAGGGCTGTTATCAAGGAGTATTTTAGTGTTGGGATGAAATCTTCCCATGTGAATTTACTGCAAGGAATCTGAATATTCTTCAGAAATAAATGCAGAAAGCAAATCGGTATTAATTGTATTAAGTAAAGTATTAGTGGTATAACATGCATCCTAATGAACGTTGGTCTCCCAAACTGAGGCAGGGAAAACCCTTCAATGGGAGAAGATCAGATTTTATTTTTTGTAAAAAAGAAGGGGAAACTTACTTTGAATAAGTTAGACAAAATCTGTATAACTAAATAGATTACAGTGTTGTAGGACCATTTCAAAATGTGTGTTTTCATGGAAACAGCTTGTTTGCGAGGCTGATGTTTAGGACAATGGATTTTAAAACGTTTATTTGGAAGTTGTAAATGTAGCTGAATTGTTTATATGCTGAAAGTATGGGATCCTAATTTGAGGTTCACAATAAACAGGTGCAAATCACCTGCAAAAAACTAAGTCTAGTATTCCCTCGTGTGTACTTGGATGCCTTTAAAGGTCAGTATTCATTGTAGTAGGGAATAGTTCTAGGGTTAAAATAAATGTAAGGAAAGTGGAAGAAGGGGGCACTCTTGTTGCGTACCAATGGTAATCTAGAAAGGATCAATAGGAGGCCTTCGGTCATCACTCTTCACAAAGGCTTGTGATACAACCTTCTTATCCTGTTAAGCATGATGGGGAGAAGGACAATTTTTATAAGGGTTCAATGCATATAGTCTGAAGTAACCCTGTTATTGGTAGATAGAGGAAGGCCTCCATTTTGTTCAGATACTAGGCAGTGTATTTAGGTCTCGGCTCCTCAATCTGCAATCATTGGGTGTAATCTTTTTGATAATTTTAGTGAAATTTTTTAAATCAACATTAAGAAAGGAGGTAGGTCAGTAGGAGGATAATAATGAAAAACAATTAAAGGCTGCAAGAAAATGTTCGGTCAGTTCTAGAGTGAACGATTTGCAATATTGGGTAGTGAACCTGTCCGGCCCTGGATTCTATGTTCTGTGTGAGGTCCATTGAGGTGGAGGGTAGGCCTACTATCTCGAAGTTTAAATACTTGAGGGTGTGTTTCCCTTTAGGGCCATGGGGCAATGGTGTAGTGGGAGGTTCTATGAATTGGAATAGAATAATTGGAATTGTTCAGCTATTTTATCTGGTTCACAAGAAAAAGGGGAAGCTGCTCATTAAAAGCTTTTTTCAACTACATTGAAGTTTTATGCAAGGACATGTGACTGATGGCCCATCTGGATCTGGTAATTCTGGCCATGCACACAGCAGGGTGAAATACAGAACCATTTGTTTTGAATGGCACCTCAATAAACTGTTACAGTAGTGCACAGCACACCACAATGCACATGCCCAATATTTACTGTGTTAACAGTGAATAAGCTGCCTTAAAGCTGCCTTGATATGATAATGTTCATTCAGATACCCCTTTTGAATAAAATTCAAGAACATTATCATATCACTATTACATATGCTAGGCGTACTGGAGAGTACCAATTTAACCAAGATGTTATTATTTCTATACTATGGAGACACACATCAATGAGTTTGGTTTTTATCTTTGCCTACAATATGAACTTACATGTTACCTTGCTATGGCATTATCATGTTATTTGTAGGGAATAAACTATATGTATTCTATCAACTAGTTATACATTGTGCTACATGTAACATATGTGGTTCTTACTAATTATGTACTACCTACCAGACTCACCCTATCATGTCATCTCCTTTCCTGCATGATTCATATAAATTCCCATTTCCTTCCCCCCTCTTCCATATTCCATGGGTAGTTTTTTATAACTGTTGCCAGAGCCAGCTGAAATATTGTAGTTTATTTACTAAAAATGCAAAAAAGCTGTTCACTTTTAAAAGGGCATTAGGTTAGTGAATGCAATGAAAATTCACTTTACAAAGATTGCCCAGTCACATGCATGGACAAAAAAAAACATATTTTTGCTTGCATGGGATTGGATGATGGAAGTCAGCAAAGCTTTACCTCATTTACACTCAGGAAAAATTCCATTGCAAAGTGAGCAGCCTATTTACCTCTAGTAAATCAACTCAATTGAATGTTAGTTGTTTACAGGATATTTATGAGCACCATTAATCATTTGGAGCACATTTTCTACAGGTTGACCATTTTGACAATTAAAGCCAATGACCCTAAAAGCCAATGAACATACCTCCACACAGAGAATAATAATGCTGCCCAAGGTTACAGGACACATTGTTTTAGTTAAAGTGGTATTAAACCCAAAAACTGAAATGTAATGTATTGCAGCTTACCAATCATTAGATGATGAGACAACTCAGGATGATTGAATGTTAAATGTATACTAACAAATTAAAGCCAAATGCCAGTTCACACTTTATAATCAGTTACAGCAAACAGCTTTTCTCTTTTTGGAATAAAGATTTTGCATTAATAAATAAAAGCTGTTTATTTTAATCATCCATGGAAACTGATACATTCTGCTAGAGAGCTTGTGCTTTTGAAAAACAACAGACTTGCTGGCTTGATCACCATATAAAAGATAGAAGAAATAAAGCCTAAAAAAGGAAACAAATACAGCCATCAAGTTTTACTAAACTGCAATATAATAAATGTTTGTTTTTCGGTTTAATACTGCTTTAAGCTCATTCACTGAATGTTTATATGTCTATAACGTCTATACGTTTGTAGCTGCAGTATTTTTTCAATAGCACACTCCTGAAAATTTTTGGACTGAAAGATGACATAAGTGTCTCATGTTCTTCTGTGAACATTTCTGTCCTGTTTTCTTTCTAAAGTATCTTTTAGCCTATTTCCCCTGGCCGTGGTTTTAGAGAATTCTGTTTAATCTTTTCATCTCTTTCTCCTTTATGTTTAAGCCCAACCTCAGAGCTTGCCTCAGCCAACTACTTCAGCACTGGAACAGAGCGAGGAAGAAACTGGCAAGATAAAAAATGGTCATGTAGGTCTGAGTAATATCAATGGAATCCACAATGGGGTCAAACATGTTGCTGCAGATCACAGAAAGTTATCAGCTCCTGTTTCTCAAAAAATGCACAGGAAGATCCAGTCCAGTTTGTCTGTGAGCAGTGATGGAAGTAAAAAGAGCAAAATGAGCTCCACATATTCTCAGAAACCCACCTCTTCACCAGAAGGTAAGCTAAATAATGGAAAGATTGGTATTCTTATTAATCTAAAATTACATACTGACATTTTAAGAAGAAACAGTGATCCAAAGTGTGTTTTTATTTTGTAGTATATTCAATTGTATCAATGTATGCTGACTTTCACTATTTGCAATAGATGTACTGCCCTTAGTAAATTAGTAACAGGGTGGTTTATTTGTGGTTAATAGGCTATTATAAATTAATTACCCTTCCTCATAATTAAAGTCCAAACTCGGTAGACATTGCACTATTACAAGGTAGATTTACTAAAAGGACGAAAGGTACTAATAAATGTCCTTCAAGTCACCAAATTCTGAAATACAAGTTTATACATTTATTTGGTACACTTAAAGTGTTTGTAAAGGTAAAAGGTTTCTTTACCTTAATGCATTCAATGCATTAAGGTAAAAATCCTTTTAAGTGAAGCTCACCCTGCAGCCCCCACTAAATACTTATAAATACTTACTTGTGCCTTATCTCAATCCAGCGCTGTGCACTCTGGAGCTGCTTATCCCTCTTCCACCTCTCATAGGCTTGGCTGAGAGCGGCAAGAACCAATGGCTCCTGCTGCTCTCAGTCAAAACCTGTGTGCAGAGAACAGGCGCGGGGGGCCCAGCTGGACTGTGTGTGCAGCTTCCTATGAGGGCACTCCGCCGTGGGGGGGGGGGGGGGGGGGCAGGAGCGCAAGCATAGGACCCAAAAGGAGGAGGATCAATACTGATCTGTGCAAATCCATTGCACAGAGCGGGTAAGTATGACATGTTTTTATTTAAATTTTAAAAAAATGTGAACCTTTAATATCACTTTAACCACTTGCCTACTAGGCACCTTTACCCCCTTCCTGCCCAGGCCAATTTTCAGCTTTCAGCTCTGTCACATTTTAAATGACAATTGTGCGGTCATGCAGCACTGTACCCATATAAAATCTTTATAATTTTTTTTCACACAAATAGAGCTTTCTTTTGGTGGTATTTAATCACCACTGGGTTTTTTAGTTTTTGCTAAACAAACGAAACAAAGCCAAAAATGTTGAAAAAAAATGTTTTTCTTTGTTTTTGTTATAAAATTTTGAAATCAGGTAATTTTTCTGCTTCACTGATGTGCGCTAATGAGGCTGCACTGATGAGCACTAATGGGCAACATTGATGGGCACTGATAGGGGGCACTGATGGGTACTGATGAGGCTGCACTAATATGTGGCACTGATGGGCACTAATAGGCAGCAGTGAAGGGCACTGATAGGCAGCACTGATGGGCACTGACACAGCTGAAGCTAAAGAGCCACTGGAACCTAAAGCGTAGTTTTGCCTAAAAAAAAAAAAGTAAAGTCAGCAGCTACAAATACTGCAGCTGCTGACTTTTAAAATAAGGACACTTACCTGTCCAGGGCAAGCGCGATGTCCTCACCTGAAGCCGGCCTATCCTTCAGCTCTGGGTGGAGGCGCCAACATTGCTAGTAAGGGAATCAGGAAGTGAAGCCTTGCGGCTTCACAACCTGGTTCCCTACTGGGCATGTGTGAGTCACGCTGCACATTCTGAGTGGTCCCTGCTGTCTTCTGGGACCTGTGTGTATCCCAGAAGACAGCGAGGGGGAAGGAGGAGGGACCGGACATGGTGTAGATCGCCGGGGATACTGCGGCGATCTTTCGCTGGAAGTTGGAGCAAATACCTGCATTAGACAGGAGGAAACCGGACATGGGGAGCCAGAGGGCATTAAAAACAGGTAGTTGAAACCCTAAAGCAAACATTGATTATAATGCAGCTTACCCATGCCTGGATGTTGTGACTGCATTAGCTGTCTTTTTTAGGCTTTCTTTCCTTTATTTTCACCTGCTAATCCTGTCAGTAAATCTGTTGTTTTACCAGAACAAGCTGTTCCTCAGATGTAGCATTACAAGGTTGAGACAAATTGTTTACTACTGACATGCATTTTTTCAATGCATCAAAAACACAAGGAAAGAGGATTAAATGGGTTCCCATGGCATAGTTCACCAGTGCAGTTAGTTCCAGTGCGTTTCAGTTCCAGAAAAAAAGCAGCAGCATTTTTTTATGTACAGAACTGTACAAGACCACAGTAAAACACATCAAAAGTGCATTGGAACGCATCAAAAATGCACTGTAAAGCATTGCTGCAAAAAAAAAACCCTGGGGAAACCTTGGAAAAAAAAAAGAAAAAACAAGGGGAAAAAAGCCACTACAACACATTGAAAGTGTATCAAAAATGCATCAAAAACGCCTATGCGTTTAGGGTGTGAACTGTAAGCAAAAATGCATCCGGAGTGCATTTTTGTGGTGTGAACCGGACCTTTATTTATGTAAAACTTTTATCCCAAAAGGAAAACAACTATTTGCTGTAATGCTTATAAAGAGTTAGCTGGAGTTGAGCTTAATTTTTTTAGTATTATTTAAATCTGCCAGTGCATCTAACACTCCCCTCCCCCAGATTAACCACTTGCCGACCATATAAATTACATATACCTAGTACGTGATCCTGCACTTCTGGTCTAGGGTGAGCATGCGCACCACCGGCGACCCGCTCCCGCTGTGATTATACACAGCAGGAGCTGATCTGCGGGTACCGACTGAATGTCCGCCGGTTCCCGCCGATCATTAGGCATAGCAGAAACCTGGACCAATGCCTTCCCCTAGTCAAAGCACCTCCCACACAGTACACAAGCACAGGCTAGGCACAAAGTTAACCCTTTGATCGCCCCTGATGTTAACCTCTTCCCAACCAGCGTCATTAGTACAGCGACAGTGCTAACTTTTTAGCACTGACCACTGTGTTAGTGTCACTGGTCCTCAAAAAGTGTCAGTGTCCAATTTGTCCACCTCAATATCGCAGTCCCGCTATAAGTCGCTGATCGTTGCCATTACTAGTGAAAAAAATAAAAATAAATAAAAATTCCATAAATATATCCCAAAGTTTTAAGACATCCAAACCAATCAATATAAGCTTATTGAGATATTTTTTTAACAAAAATATGTAGCAGTATTCATTTTGGCCTAAATTGATGAAGAAATTAGATTTTCTTCATTTTTTACGAATATGTTTTATAGCAGAAAGTAATTTTTGGTTTATAGCACAAAAAATATAAAAAATTCAGAGGTGATTAAATGCTCTCAGAAGAAAGCTCTATTTGTGGGGAAAAAAGGACATCAATTTTATTTGGGTACAGCATTGCATGACTGCGCAATTGTCAATTAAAGTAACGCAGTGCAGTATCGCAAAAAATTGCCTGGTCGTGAAGGGGGGTAAATCTTCCAGATGTCAAGTGGTTAACAATGCTGCTGTCCAAAGGTGCCCCTGTGCTCCTTCATCCAGAGTGGGGGCACTTTAATACAGGCGGAGTGTTACTAAGTAGATCACCAGATGAAAACAGAAGGGGAAAAAGCCTAAAAAAAAAACTAATGTAGCCACCACATCTTAAGATTGGTAAGCTGCACTATATTAAATTTTAGATTTTGGGTTTAATACCGATTTAAACCTCGCTCAAGTGAGTGGGACCACGCCTTAACCATCCTGCAACTGCATGCAATGCACTTGATTGAGGCATGGTGGTTTAGCATTTTCAGGGTTAAAACAGGCAGTAGAGAGATAAAGAATTGTTCCTGCAAACAGGAACATTTACTATTAGAGCCTTCTTTTAATTCTGTTAATAAAGTATTTTTCAAAAATAGATTTTTGTTTTTCTTTCGACGGGGAGTGGGATGAGGGGGAAGCGCTAAATTTGATTTCAAGGTTTTTATTGCTCTTTGTGTCATCAAGACAGGAAGCTTCTGAAGCATTGCCCATTCGTTCCAATGGGCAGGGGTGGTGTGGAAGTGCTTTACACATCGCTCCCACACCACCCCAAAGATGCCGCTTGCAGGACTTTTTTTTCCTGTCCCGCAAGCGCACCAGCCCAATGTGAAAGCACTCGGCTTTCACACTGGGGAGGCATAGGAGGCAGTTTTCAGGCGCTTTACAGGTGCTATTTTTAGCGCTAAAACGCCTGAAAACTACCTCAGTGTAGCCTAAGAGGCACACAATGTTTTTTTAAATCACTATTTCATGGATTAGGTTAAAGCCTATGGAAATATTTATTGCTGCCCCTGTCCCCATTGGAGAGAGTTCTTTGTTTCCTTTTAGATTACAGGAGCAGAAAGTGGAGTAAAATATCTCCTATCAGAGACACAGACAGCATTATTGGCCCCTTTCACACAGACGGACCGATCGGGTTCGCCTGTCAGTTTTTTAGGCCGACCCAATCAAACCATCCATAGCTCTCTATGGAGCGGCAGATGTCAACAGACATCTGATCCGATCCCGTCTGCTAAAAACGGGGATCCTGTCTGGTGGATTTAATCAGTTCACAGTCAGATAAAAACAGTCAGGTGGTCTGTGTCCATCGGACAGCCCATAGAGGACAGTGGGGTGTGACCGTTTCTGCTCTGCATCTGTTTATTGTGTGTAGATACCATCAAAAATAATGCAGTGTGGTCTGAGGAAAATGTATGTCACATAGTGATGCTTTTTGATGATTTCTGCACTCAATAAATTAATATTGTTTTTTGAAGGGAAAATAACATAGACTTTTCCAGGACTTTTGGCAATGCTGCCATTGTTCTGAGCTCATGTTTAATGTTTTCCTATACAGTTCTGGTTGTGACAGTATCACATATTTTTTTTTTTTTAATTCAACTTTTTTTCTAATTTTCCACAGCCAAAGTTTACAATTCATAAACAAATATACAGAGGGAATACAGTGGACCTCACAGTCATATATACATTTGTCAATCAGCATAGTACAGGTCAGATCAGTGGCAAAATGGCACACTTGTATCCCTTGAACCAAAGTACTTTGGAAATAGGCCTTGTCTCTTACAACATCTAACCACAAGGACCTTTCGGCAGCGGGTGAAAATCCTCAATAAATAAGCTCAGGGCAGCTGCCACCTTAATCTAATTGGATTAGTGTGGGATCAGCACTGTGAGGCATGTTTACTCTGTAGGGGTGCCTAATAAAACTGGGAATGGGAGCCCAGGGGTCGCAAGCCACTTACTCCACAACCTTAGTGATAGAAGTCCAAGCTACTAAAGTATAAATAGGCATTGGCCTTTTGACCTGGGCACCATAAGCATGTTGCACCTACCTATCTATCAGCTAACATTAATAAAATTGTTGGGACTTTATATGAGACAACTACTGCTGCAGAGTTTGTATGTCTCCATCTCTGAATCTTATAGAAAAGAGAGGGGAAAGGGGAATGGGGGAATGGTGGGACTTTATATGAAGCACAACACCAGAACCAATGAATCAATTAGTAGATACTATTTAATGGTGCACATGCATGTAGGACAGTAAATAACATGTAATAAATATCATAATAAATACATATAAATGTATACACACACATACGTGTTCCTTCATAGTAAATAATATATATTAAAATGTATTAAATGTAGCCCAAACTTGCATATAGACATGATTGATTGCATTCATGATAATGTAAAATTGATTCAAATTTATTCAAGGTTGTCGCATAGTAGACGCATGGTAGCTGTGACAATACATCGGTATATAGCTCTACACATGTTTCATGGATAACTTTCACTCATCAGGAGCAAATGCAATATAACCATGATAGGAACCCAAAACCCCTTGGTATGCAAACCCATGGGAACTAGCACTACAACATATCCAAATTTGGGGTTCCTAGCACCAAGTGGCCCCGAGATACTGGGCTCCAAAGTCGGTTTGGAAAATGTCATTCTCTGCTTCAGAAAAGTGCTTGACATTTTTCGAACCGACTTTGGGGCCCTGTATCTCGGGGCCACTTGGTGCTAGGAACCCCAAATTTGGATATGTTGTAGTGCTAGTTCCACTGGGTTTGCAAACCCAGGGCACATTCTCACCCTAGGCTTATACTCGAGTGAATACATTTTCCCATTTTTTTTGTGGTAAAATTAGGTGCCTCAGCGTATCTTCGGGTCGGCTTATACTTGAGTATATACGATATATATATATATATATATATATATATATATATATATATATATATATATATATATATATATATATATATATATATATATATATATTTTTTTTGTACTGTCACCAGTCAGTGTCCCTGATCACCACCACACCAGTTATATGATGACGCTGTACTGCACTGGTGATTTAATTTTTATTCTTTTTTCAAAAAATTACAACTTCAAAAACTCACCATGCCACTTACTAAATACCTTGAACTGTCTATTTTCCAAAAAAAGGGTCATGGGGGGGGGGGGGGGGGTTTGTACTGTCCGGTTGTTTTCGGGCCTCAAGAATCGAGATAGTCCGTCAGTACATCAGGACTGAACGATTTTTAGAAATATAACATAGTTTGTGGACTGTATACCTTTTACACAGACTAAATAATATACACTGATTTGGGTTATTTTCACCAAAGACATGTAGCGGAATACATTTTGACCTAAATTTATGAAGAACAATTATTTATTTGCTAAATTGTATAACAGAAACAAAGAGGATCGCATTTTTATTTATTTTTTTATTTATTTTTTTAAATGTTCAGGCTTTTTTAGTTTATTGAGTGAAAAGTAAAAAAACCCAGTGGTGATTAAATGCAACAAAAGAAAGCTGTAGTTGTGTGAACAAAAAGATAAACATTTAGTTTGGGTACAGTGTTGCATGACTGTGCAATCGTCATTCAAAGTGCGACAGCGCTGCACCAGCAGGAAGGGGGTAAAAGTGCCCAGTATTGAAGTGGTCAAAATGAGTAACAAGTGTCTGATGATAGAGCAGGATAGAGTGAAGAATCGCCCTATTACACTGCCATGTTGACAACAAGTAATGGAAAAAGAAGGTGGTACAGAGGGAATGTTGCAATGCCCCCATCGGCTCATACTAATGATGATTAACAGACTAGACAAGATGGCACATGGATAATATGAAATATGTATAATGCAAAAGGTAACACAGGTTTGCCAGTCTTTGATATGATCAATTTTTAACTTTCATTTTCAGGGTGCTTTTTTTTTTTTTTTTAAAGCAAAGAACATTTTTTTTATAAGTAAAATGCAAAGATATTTTAGTTCAGGTTTAATCTCGAAAAGCCTACCTTCTTGTACACAAAACAGAACAAAGAAAACAAGTTCTGGCTACCTTTGATACTCCGTTTTCTAGTATTTTTGTTGTCCACGGCCTTCACATGCTGGGATAAAAATACATATTTTCTGCTCAAAATTATATTATTAAACAAGTTTTCTGTTCCTAATCAGTGAACATTATGAAAGCATGTTAGCATTGATAATTTAGCTAATGTATGATTATCTCTGTCATTCTGGAAGATTTACTGTGTAGTAAAATGCAGGAGCGTTTGTTTCTTTTCAAATACTGAATTCTACAGTGAGAAGATTAATATTTCATGAAACGTATAAAAGTTGCATCCTATGTTATATGTTTTTTTTGCTCCTACTTCAGCTTTTTATTCCTGTTTCTATAGCATCATTTTAGTTATCCTTCTTTCTTGTTTGCATTAGACTGCTGTGCTTCTTTGATTTTGGCCTGTCTCTTCTGTCAGTGCACTGAGTTCATCCTTGGCCCACATCAGGTTTGCTCCTGTCTGCATGAGGCCTGCAACTCCTGCTGTGGCTACTGTTCCAATGTCTGTGTGGGCCTTGAGGAAATTCCTGCTGAGGACCTCAACTACCACTTTGATTGTGACTTTGCCCTTTTTGATTCTTGCTGTGAGACAGCTGAGTGCCTGGAGATCTGTTTTGAGTGTTCTGAACTCTGTGAATATAGTTAGCTGAAAGGATGACCAAGGTCAATGTTCAGTAAGTGCATTTATTTACTGCTGCACTGACTTAAGACTCACATGAATATCTAACCAACAGAAAAAGTCGCTAATTTTACCAAATCCTAATACTGTAACATTAAGTTGTTTAACAGGCCCTGTTTTGTATTTTGAAATTATTTTAAAGTTAACTTGGGTTTCATTTTTTTAGTTAAAACTTTATACGTTAAAGATTAAATGATACTAAATGGCTAATGTGCTTTTGAACTTTAAAACCTAATTTACTGAATATTCTCTAGGTCAATCGCTTAATTTGTCCATGTAGTTGAATATGATTAACTAGCGCCTGATGCATGAAAGATTGCATTTTTGCATCTTTTTGTGTTTTGTTATGTAATTGTTGAGTTTCTTTTTGTTTTACCTAACTCACCAAATTCTCTTGCACATTTTTTCTTGATAACATTTTCTTATGGTACAAATATTAGCATCTCTTTAAATGTGCCTTTGTGCTAAAGGACAAGTGTGGGATTATTAAAAAAAAACATACATCTCCATGCTACAGCATTAGTGCAACGCTGCAGCTGTCCCACACCGGCTCTAAGACCGAGAGCTGAGTGGTCACAGGACCACTGATCTGTCAGCTCTTGGTCTGCTTGAAGTGTAAAACGGTGAGTGTCAGTCACTGCTCTCCACTCTGCTCTGCCATCCCTCACTAGAGACCCAGGTTGAGCAGAGGTAAGTGCATTTGTCTCTGGCTCTCAGCCACATGCTGAAAGGTGGAGCCAACTGTCAATCAGGTATTTGGGTGGATCCCAAAAATATTATTGGGATCCTTCCCATATATGTTATGGCTCTGCACTGTCAACTGATAGCAGGAAATATCCCACAATGAGCTGACCCTGGATCACAGGAGTACAATAATAAATGTACTCCTGTGATCCTAAAGAGAAGTAGAGTCAAAAAAGGTTTGGCCATACTTCTGTTTTAAGCTGGGTTCACACTAGTGCAAATTGGATGCAGGTTTCCCCACATTCAATTGGCATGACAGGAGATTGTGACTGGCTCTCTATGGAGCCACTTCACATATCTCCATGGCGGCTCTGGAGTGGCTTGCGTCTTTGGCTCTGTTTCAAGGCCGAATTCAGGCAAAAATTCGTCCCTGATTCGTCCCTGAAACGAACAACAGGAACGCACTGGACTCCTGCTGCGAGCCGCTGCCCGGCAAGAGTGTGAACCCAGCCTTAATAATCAATTAAAAGAGATAAAGAACAAAGTGCATCTCCTAAATATAGTGTGTAAGATTAATGGAATTGTGAAAAAAATCTGAGAGATTTATGAGCTTACAATTCACCAATGTTTTACTTTTTTTTTTTCAATTGAAGGACTTATACTTAGGACTTAGGTTATACTGCTGAGACTAGCACAGTTGGGCTGCCTTTCAGCATGAGAGTGGTTTTGTAGCTGTAAGTACATAGACATTGCTTTAGGAGCATGGCAAATACACAGATAAAATAGTCTTTGGCAGACATGGAAGTGGTATAAGTTTGTGTGTGTTTGTTATACAGTATTTAATTTGTACTACTACCAAAATGTTTCTCTTCTACTGATGAAATGTTACTTTCTATGTAGTTCATCCTGCACCCCTTTCCCATACAGATAGTACTACAAGAAAAAAAAAACCCTTAACACACTTAGGAAAATATGTAGAAAACAATGAATCTGATATTTACTAAACATTCACTGCAGGAGAATTTTCTTGATGCATGTGCTTCAAAAGGAGAAGTCCAGCCTGAGCTCATTCGGCTGGGCTTCTCCTAAGGGTCACAGGAGTGCAATTAGTTTTGCACTCCTGTGACCCATTTTCAGCAGAGAGTGGTCTGAAGTCTGCTCTCTGCTGATGTCACCAGGATCAGTCTAGGCACCGCGTCATTCCCGACTTCTGAAGTCTGGATCCGCCAGATGCCTGGACTGATAGGTGTCTCAGAAAGGCTGAGATGGCCGCTCCCCACCCCTCCACAGCTCAGCGCTCCAATAAGTGTGGATGAGCAGAGCAGGAGAGATGCTGACTGACAGGCAGAGGTGGGGAGGTCAGAGGTGAGAGAACTGAGCCATCTGCAGTGTTCGATGGATCGGTTCTCAGGGAAGAGGCGGCGGGAGACAGATCAGTCCGATGCCGATCTCTTTTAAGCCCAATCTCCACAATTCTAGCAACCCCCCTCAACACCCCATCCTCCAACTAACCTCTGGTATAAAAAAAAGAACAATCCAAATGCCCATTTTACACAACTGAATCCACAGTCACATTATGATCTTTCTCTCTTCTTCTGTTTACTTCATTGGGTCATTCCTGGGTGTTTACACTACTGCCTGTGGACAGGGTAGGGGGGTCACAATATTTAATATAACAGCATACAAATATATTGCATTTGGGCTTTTTTTTAATAACACATGTTGCCTTTTTTCTTGATTCTCTTATGTAGTAGATTATTTTTTTTTTCAATATCTCCAATATCTCTAAAATAGAAATGACCATGATCCCAATTATTAGTAATTTTATATATTGAATAATTTTTGAAACATTGGTGGCCATTGGTACAAGGTACCATAAACAAGCCCAATCAATGAGCCATTTCAGTCAAGCCAAGCAAATAGAGGTGGATAGGCACATGCTTGTGTGTGTATCTAAACCAGTTTCACTTTAAAGCATTTGTTAAAAAATTGATCCTGCCTGGTTCTGGCCTTCCCCCTGTAAACTGAGCATGGTTTATTGTGGCTGCTGAGCCCTGACACTGTGGTCAGTTTACGTGCCTTCATCATCCGATCTATGTCTTCAGCCCCATACTCTTCCCCCTCCCCTCCCTATCTGTCAGCTTGTGACAGTGCCCACCCCTTCCCTCCTCCTGCTATATTAACATTATAATTTTCTGGCAATCCCCTGTGTTAAATACTGCAATGTCTCCAGTGTCTGTGCTTTATTAAAAAATGCCCCTGTATACCTTATTTCCGAACATCGCTCAGGGCTCACGTAACTGGCTGTTTCTCTCCTTTCCTCCTCCTAACTGACATCAGCGGGCAATTCTCGGCCCCTTCCAGTGTAGCAGTCAGATCGGGAGAGGGAACGACGGGCAGTCACATGAGTGCGCTCGGAAATAAGGTATACAGGGGTATTTTTTTAATAAAGCACACATACGGAGACATTGCATTATTTAACACAGGGGATTGCCAGAAAAGGATAAAGTGGGTTTACAACCACTTTAACCATTGTTGCTATGGGTGCTGCACTGACATAACCCCTCTCTGCTCAGAGTAGAGGGGAAAACAGTGGTGTTTGATTACTCAGTTCTCAGAGCAGAGGCAGCAGGGGACAGATGCAGCATCAGATCGATGCTGCATTCACGTAGGTGGGTATAAATCTTTATCTTTTTTAAAAAAGCCATACTTCTCTTTTAAGTAACGCTTACTGGTCTTATTTGTCCCCTGGCTTTTCACTGGACAGTAAAATGAAAATGAGCCCACTCATGAGCTCATCTCTCTTGTCACTCTGCCCTCTTCTCCTACCAGCATGTCTCTTGCTAGCGCATATGAGTTTCAATGCAATGTATTGGCTTCTTGTGCTGCTTTTCTTTCTCCAGGCTTAGCTGTGATGTACAGTAGATTATAGAGGTTGATAGCAAGTCAAATTTGGGTGTATGCACTGCTTGCATAAAGAAAAACAATTATTTATTGAAAAGCAGAGCAGTATTTTATCTGCCTGGATTTCAACTTATAAGTAACCCAAGTATACAGATCCTACCTAAAATGTAAGCCACTCGGCAATGTATTCAATTAAAACTGCCACTAGAATAAAAAAGGTAGAATGGGCTAATTTCACACATAGAAATCACTAAAAGCCTCATGAGATGAGCTTTGCTTCATACTGCTGGAAAAATATTAGCATAGCAAAGCTACTCTGTGCGTAAAGATACTTGTGGCTTCTAACTTCTTATTTCTTGTACGGTACATTTGGCAGGTCTGTTATGTCCACTGTTTTATATTTTTATCTGGTTTCTCACCAGATTATTTTCTTCTACTAAAAATCCCACTGTAGGTACAATAAAGGGACAATAAAAGTAATGCAGATGATCTTTAGTTTAGTTTTATTTTTTATTTTTTATAAAGCATTACTGATGTTGGTCCATGCCATTAAACCAAGTCTGTCCTAATGTAGATGGAAATGTTTTTAGCTCCATGCACACTGCAGCTCATAAATGGGCATTTTTGGGAGTTTGGGTATTTTTTTTAATAGCCCATAAACTCCCCTCTATGTTATCCTATGTGTCCATGCACGCATGGACTTTTTTGGATGTTTATTAGCAGTGGAGTTTATGGGCTATTTTCTGAACGCCATAAAATCGCTTTCAGGAGTCGTTTTTTCTGACCACAAAAAATGCCAAACACTCATAAACGCAGATAAACGCTCAACAACGTGGCTCACCAGTGTTTTTTTTAACGTTTTTGACCCATTGACAAAAAAAATAATAATAATATTTTTTTTCAAAAACACTAATGCGGAAAACCGCTAAAAAACGATATTGCAAAAATGTTAAAAAACATGGAAAGATTCACTGCAAAGCTACTGCCGTTTTTATAACGTTATTTTAATGACCAGTGTGCATAGAGCTTTAGTGTTGACTCAAGGCTCTACCAAGCCTCATGGCTTCCATGTACTGTTCCTGGCACAGCTGATCACATGGGGAGTCACAGGTGACCTAGTGGATTGTAAACTCTATAAGATTCCTTTAGTTTTGAATTTTGGCTTTGAATGAAGAGATAAACCAGTTCTGTTTTTATCACTTGGCAGACACTACATAATGTTTTTGCATGTTTTGAGGAATTGTGGATCTCCCAGAAGGTGGATTATTCTAGACAAACAGCAAAATTCTCTTTAGCTAGGGTCATATGAGAGATTTGTATTCCTGTGTTTTCTGTAAATGAAAATTGCAATGTTTAAATTCCTGACTGAGTTGGCAAATGTTCTATTATCTTTGCATGGAAGTCAGTGGTAAAACTCTGATCCTGTTAGATGAGGGAACTACATGTCGCATCTTTTGGGAGAAGATATCTTGTCTGATAGAATCAAAGTGTTATTAACTGAAGAAAAATTCCAGTGTAACCTTAGCCAGTGCCAGAATTCTGCTTTCAGAGTCTGCCAGGTCAAACAGAGTTGCATAGTTGTACAGTTTTTTGCAGGTGTACGTTTCATACCTGAATACTGATCAGTTAACTGTATTTTCAAAGCTAAAGCAGACACAAAGATTTTTGTCAGTTCCTATGTGTAAACAAATGTTACCTCTGCTCAGGTATATTAATAAATGTCTACATTGTGGCACTGTATTTTAAAATCACAATGTTTCTTTACCTGTACTTTTGTCCTAATAGTAGAGCTGGACATGGACCAAAGAACTAGTATTGTTTATCGGCCCCCTCTCTCGGCCATTCCCAAAATTCTGAGTATTCTGTAAAACATTTGTATGTTTACATTTACAGTGCCTTGAAAAAGTATTCATACCACTTGACATTTTCCAAATTTTGTCATGTTACAACCAAAAGCGTAAATGTCTTTTATTGGGATCTTATGTGATAGACCAACACAAAGTGGCACATAATTGTGAAGTGGAAGGAAAATGATAAATGTTTTCCAAAATTTTTTACAAATAAATATCTGAAAAGTGTGGCGTGCCTTTGTATTCAGCCCCCTTTACTCTGATACCCCTAACTAAAATTTATTGGAACCATTGGCCTTCAGAAGTCACCTAATCAGTAAATAGAGTGCACCTGTGTGTAATTTCATCTCAGTATAAATACAGCTGTTCTGTAAGGCCCTCAGAGGTTTGTTATAGACCCTTAGTGAACGGACGGCATCATGAAGGCCAAGGAACACACCAGACAGGTCAGAGATAAAGTTGTGGAGAGGTTTAATGCAGGGTTAGGTTACAAAAAATATCACAAGCGTTGAACATCTCACAGAGCACTGTTCAATCCATCATCCGAAAATGGAAAGAGCATTGCACAACTGCAAATCTACCAAGACATGGCCGTCCACCTAAACTGACAGGCCGGGCAAGGAGAGCATTAATCAGAGAAGCAGCCAAGAGGCTCATGGTAACTCTGGAGTAGCTGCAAAGATCCACAACTCAGGTGGGAAAATCTGTCCACAGGACAACTATTAGTCATACACTCCACAAATCTGGCCTTTATGGAAGAGTGGCAAGAAGAAAGCCATTGTTGAAAGACAGAAAGAAGTTGGGGTTTGATCCGCGCAAGGGAAAAAATCTATATATGTACAAGTGTCTGTTAGACTGAACTGCTGCCCCTACACATCTACTTTCACCTAGGTGAAGTATACTGGTATAAAGAAAAAGGGGGGTTGGTAGGTTTGGTGCTGTTCCAGGATTTATTAATGGATGGTAATGTGGTATACCCTCTGCAGGGTTCAACACTATAGGTAAAAGGAAATGAAGATCAACTGAAGTTAATATTCGTATGCAATGTTCTATGTATAGGTGTATGATTCTTTCCTACTTTATGTGTTGCACCCTCTTTCTGGTGCCAACCTTTGTTCCTAAAAGTAGAAGTGAGACAATATTTTAGGCTTGACAAAGAGAATTTTCTCTTCTCTATAGTATTGAACCCCGCAGAGGGTATAACACATTACCATCCATTAATAAATCCTGGAACAGCGCCAAACCTACCACCCCCCTTTTTCTTTTTTGTTGAAAGACAGCCATAAGAAGTCCTGTTTGCAGTTTGCGAGAAGCCATGTGGAGGACACAGCAAACATGTGGAAGAAGGTGCTCTGGTCATATAAGACCAAAATTAAACTTTTTGGCCTAAAAGCAGAACGCTATGTGTGGCGGAAAACTAACACTGAACATCACCCTGGACACACCATCTGCTTTTCTTCAGTAGGGACAAGGAAGCTGATCAGAGTTGATGGGTAGATGGATGGAGCCAAATACAGGGCAATGCCCCATACACACGGTCGGATATTCCGATGGAAAAAGTCAGATCGGATTATGTTGTTGGAAAATCCGATCATGTGTGGGCTCTAGCGGACTTTTTCCGTCGGAGAGCAGGATCTAAAATTTTCCGACAACAAAATCCAATCTGACTTTTTCCGATCGTGTGTAGAGAATTCCGACGCATGCCACAAGTGCCATGCATGCTCAGAAGACATTTGGAGATGAAAGCTATTAGCTACTGCCCTGTACGTAGTCCCGTCGTACGTCTTGTATGTCACCTCATTCGTAATGATCAGATTTTCTGACAACTTTGTCCGAACGTGTGTGCGCAACACCAGTTTTGGACAAAATCCGTCGGAAATTATCCGACGGATTTGGTGATCTGAATGTCCGACCGTGTGTACGGGGGCTTGGAGTCTGCAAAAGACTTGAGACTGGGATGGAGGTTAACCTTCCAGCAAGACAATGAACCTAAACATACAGCCAGAGCTACAACTGACTGGTTTAAATCAAAGCACATTCATGTGTTAGAATGGCCCAGTCAAAGTCCAGACCTAAATCCAATTGAGAATCTGTGGCAAGACTTGAAAATTGCTGTTCAGACGCTCTTCATCCAATCTGACAGAGCTTGAGCTATTTTGCAAAGAAGAATGGGCAAAAATTTCACTCGCTAGATGTGCAAAGCTGGTAGAGACATTCCCAAAAAGACTTGCAGCTGTAATTGCTGCGAAAGGTGGTTCTACAAAGTATTGACTCAGGGGGGCTGAATACAAATGCACGCCACACTTTTTACATATTTATTTGTTAAAAATGTTGAAAACCATTTATGATTTTCCATCTACTTCACAATTATGTGTCACTTTGTGTTGGTCTATCACATGAAATCCCAATAAAATACATTTACATTTTTCGTTGTAACATGACAAAATGTGGAAATTTTCAAGGGGTATGAATACTTTTTGAAGGCACTGTATTACACCTAAGCAGAGGTAACATTTGTTTACAAATAAGAACTGCCAAAAATGTCTGTGCCTGGAGCTAGTCTTTAAAGCGGAGTTCCACCCTAAAGTGGAACTTCCGCTCATCGGAACCCTCCCCCCCCTCTGGTGTCACATTTGGCACCTTTCAGGGGGGATGGGGTTCAGATACCTGTCTAAGACAGGTATTTGCAACCACTTCCAGGCATAGACTCCCATGGGAGTCTATGCCTCTTCCTGTCCCGCCGCTCTGTCTGCTGGGACACACACGGGTCCCAGAGACAGCGCGGAGCATTCCCATTGCTCTTCCTGATTCCCTTCCTGATTCCCTCAACAAGAATGGTGGCAGCAGCAGCCGAGAACCGAGCGGTTTCTCGGCTTCAGCTGCCAACATCGCTGGACCCTGGTAGAGGTAAGTGTCCATTTATTAAAAGTCAGCAGCTGCAGTATCTGTAGCTGCTGGCTTTTAATATATTTTTTTTGGTGCAATCCCTCTTTAAATTTCAGTGTCAATATGAGTTTTCTTTACATTGCTTCAGATGAGAGATTAAAAAGGAAAACAAGTTAAAGAAGAAGTGTGGGAGATCAAAAAAGTGTGAGAATAATTATCTGCATCTAAATGGCTAAGACAAAAGAGGCAGGTTGTGGATTTGAGAAGAAGGAAGGCTTTGGTGACCCTTGTCTCCATTCAAGGAGTTGATGTAGCAGATAATTACAAGTATGTAGTATACAAGTCTCTTTGGGATGCATATAGATAATAAACTAGACTGGAGTAAGGACCCTGAAGTGTTCTACAGGATTTCTTCAGGAGGCTGAGGTCTTTAAACATGTGCCAGACAATGTTGAAGATGTTTTATGAGTCTGTGTTGGCCAGTGCTCTCGTTTAACTCCTCTGCTTGGAAGATGCAGAAAACCAAAGTTGGCAGAAAAACCTATGGGTCAGGTCCTTCCAAAAGCCATGACAGGAGTGGATCTTAAGCCTACAGTCCAGGCAGTCTGCAACACCTTAGATAAACCCCCTTGAGGCTGATCTTGACTTAGACATAGTTCATCAGGTCCCTCTGCCAAAAAAACAACACATCTGGGTCACAGCAGGATGTGCTATGCCAGGTCCATTTCTTTACCACCAAGGACAAAAAACTGTATTCCATAAAATGGTCCCCAGATTTAGCCAGATCTCTCTCACCACACTTTACATATGCACGGCATGCTGCACACCTTGCTGGATGTGATCTGTATGGCTGGGGCAACCTATTGACCTTTTTAACTTTTGATTCACATGCAACATAGATCTCTCGCTCTGCATCCCCATCCCTGCTGCCAGACATGTTTCAGTTTCTGGATTCTGCACCTGTCATGATTCCTGATTGGCTGGAATGGCCTGAGAACAACCAAGATATACACCTCATGACTCTCCTCTCCCACCTTGAACATGGCCAGCCAGACCAATGGGTGTCTCTACCCCTGGTCAGCCATCCAGACTGGCGGACCCAGGACTTTGATGAATGTGAGTGGAGTTATTTGCAGCCTCCCTACTCACCTTGGCATCTGTTATGTTTTACTGTTTTTATTTAGCTCTGTTTTCTCTGTCTGCTTTCTTTACCATTAGACAAGGTTGTTTGATTTTTTTCTGTATTCCTCACATGGCATCAGCTGCAGTGGGCCTGGATGATCTGGGGCTCACTATTATTATTATTATTATTATACACAATTTATATAGCGCCAACAGTTTATGCAGCTCTTTACAAAGTATAGGGGGGGGGGGGGGGGGGCAACACAATTACAGTACAATACAAAAGGTACAAGAGGGCCCTGCTCGTAGAGCTTACATTCTAAAGGGACGGGGTGGTGGTGGTACAAAAGGTAATAGCTGCAGAGAATGATTTGATGGGGGTGGCTCACTATGATCAACGCAGCTGCAGATCTGACTTTATTGGTGGCCTAAATGTCAGCCTCGAGCATATGGCCTCAGCCTCCACCACTGCTGACGGGGCTTTATGGGTCTCTATTATACCTTGCAAGTTACTCTTCAGTTTCACGGCCATGTGCCATGGCTTGACTGTGTGACTGATGTCAGGGAAGGGCTTTGTTTAGTTCCATACAATTTCTATATATGCCTGTTGACAACCTGTTTGACACAACAAGGTCTTACTTTTCTCCTTTGACCTTTGCTGATATGCTGTCTTGTCATGTTTGGTGTTGAGTTTAAATGATGGGTACACAGTCTACCTGGCAAAATAGAGGCAGGTTTAAACCTGTCTTATTAAGCTTTTTTTTATATTACCAAAGGCACGTTATCCGATTGCACAGTTCGAGAACCTTTCTAGTGGAACTCAGTACTCGTTCATTTGTGTGGCGTATTTAGATCGACAGTATAATGGGTAAAAGCATTTAAATAAGATGGAATATAATAAAACCACGCTTGTATCTAATCTAGATCCTTATCTAATGTGAAGAAGGCTGCTACTCAAAGTGGGATACACACACTGGAACAACAATAATAAAAAACAAGCAATATGTTCACCTGTGCACATAAGTAATTAATATAACAATGCACTAACAGCAACATAAGATGGTACACATATGCATATAGTGTTTATAGTTCATATACTGATGATGTTAGCCAAAAACACTATATATAATAGAGTCCTATGATGGCAAGAAGGAAAAAAAGGTCACAGATGAAACGTGATGCTGCACTGCACTGATGAACGATATCCCTGCATGCATCCAAATACAGCTTGAGATCATACACCACGGTGACTTGTATGTGCAATTTGTGCAGTGGACCCGACACCCAGAATGTCTATGCGCTTACCAGATGGTAGAGCATAAAGCGCTCTGTATGAAAACCAGCCAGCAAACTGGGAAGATGTCCCTGATTTTTCCCTCTCTTGATCTTTAGCCTCCAGAAATGATGGATAGGGGATATCCTATTTCAATCGTGAAACTGAATCAATCCTGCAGGAAGCTGAGGATATCACTGGCTTTCCTTCGCCCGATCCACAGCACAACCAGTTTACAGTGGAGATGGCTTTAAACCCCTCTTGGCTCAGTGACAATATGTTCAGGAAAGGAGAGAGAAGCCACCCATAGTGTAAATCCGTTTTAAACCATTTATTAAAAAAGTATAGTAACACTTACAGAAATTTCTCCTTTAGGAGCGCTTTTAAAAACGCATCCACCGGCCGGCCGGATACTGGAGCCCGTCCTCCTGAGTTCTGGCGTGGTGACGTCACTGCGTGCCCTCCCAGGCCAGTTTCGACACAGATGTCGTTTTCGGTCGAAACTGGTCTGGGAGGGCACGCAGTGACGTCACCACGCCAGAACTCAGGAGGATGTGCTCCAGTATCCGGCTGGCCGGTGGGCGGATGCGTTTTTAAAAGCGCTCCTAAAGGAGAAATTTCGGTAAGTGTTACTATACTTTTTTAATAAATGGATTGAAACACTATGGGTGACTTCTCTCTCCTTTCCTGAACATATTGTCACTGAGCCAAGAGGGGTTTAAAGCCATCTCCACTCTAAACTGGTTGTGCTGTGGATTGGGAGAAGGAAAGCCAGTGATATCCTCAGCTTCCTGCAGGATTGATTCAGTTTCACGATTGAAATAGGATATCCCCTATCCATCATTTCTGGAGGCTAACGATCAAGAGAGGGAAAAATCAGGGACATCTTCCCAGTTTGCTGGCTGGTTTTCATACAGAGCCCTTTATGCTCTACCATCTGGTAAGCGCATAGACATTCTGGGTGTCGGGTTCACTGCACAAATTGCATATACAAGTCACCGTGGTGTATGATCTCAAGCTGTATTTGGATGCATGCAGGGATATCGTTCATCAGTGCAGTGCAGCATCACGTTTCATCTGTGACCTTTTTTTCCTTCTTGCCATCATAGGACTCTATTATATATAGTGTTTTTGGCTAACATCATCAGTATATGAACTATAAACACTATATGCATATGTGTACCATCTTATGTTGCTGTTAGTGCATTGTTATATTAATTACGTATGTGCACAGGTGAACATATTGCGATAAGTACGCATTATCACAATTTGGCGCTGCTTGTTTTTTATTATTTAAATAAGATAAAGGCAGTTTTTACTGTAGCAGTGAGCCTACTTTGTTATCTGCTTAGGTTAACTGAAGTAAAGGTAAATCTTTTTTTTTTTTTCATGTTTGTGCACTGAGAACTCCCAGAGGCACTGCTTAGGACATTGCACAAATTAAAGGGATATATACTGTAATTGTCTGTAGACATGACTCCTTCCAGCCCCCTTTATCAAGAATGAATTATTCATGATGGTCATGTGCAATGTACATTGTATTAACTTTGTGCTTTTCTACCACCATGTTGGCCTGTATTTTTGCACCTTTATCATAATGGTGTAAAAGCCTGCCTATTGACGTATGATCTGCTAGATGATTTTACATAGTAGGCATACATAGCACAAATGAGGTCTAGCATTGTAAATGTTGTTTTTTATTCCAGGCCTTTATTCTCTGCTTAGACAATATAGAGAAGACACATGTTCAATGATACAGGCACCCACTGCTGCCATCTCTGGGGGAGCGGCCAGTGGTGGGGTGGGGAGGACAGTCTTAAGATCAGTCCCCCCTTTCCACACTGCATGCCCTTGTACATCATCAAAATAGCTGGACCGATCTCAGTAGATGTTTGAAGGTTATGTTGCTTTGCTTCTAAGTATGATGCTCACCTAGCCCTTCGGCTGCCTGCAGGGGTGTACGGCCACATTAGTGCTCTTGTATTGTCGTCCCCCCACATAGGATCCTTCCAATATCATTAGGTTAGATAGGGAGTGAAGATAGTTTGACATGAAATTGGCAAAATTACTGCCCATATCTTCTCCACCCCAGCATAGTTTCTGTTTACTTAAATTCTGTACAGTTGTTTGCCCAATCACACAATTTATTTTTCTCTCTCTTTCCTCCCTGTCCACTGCTCTCAAAAAGAGACCAGCCATGGGTCCCAAGTCTCTGATACTGAGAAGGCACCCAATCAAATTCTCTTAATATAACATTTAAGGTCTAAATATCCCTGAAAAGAGATTGCGTCTCCTCCACTATTTGGCTGAAATGCATAGTCAGGAGACCCACTTCCAATTGCCAAAGGTTCCTAAATTATCCAATCGCTTTTTACCATTGGAAAACCACTGTCCCTTCTCAGTATCCAAGGCTAAAAGGGTGAGCATTCTGATTGCTTAGTCTTTTCCATGGCAGCCCGGTACACAGATTGCAGGTGATGACAGCAGATACCTCGTAGTCAAGGCAACTGGGGTGACTAAGGTAACTCTAGTAAACGTTTACTTCACATGGATCATCTCCTCTAATTCTGGAACATAGTGACAGGGTACTGATGCTGGGGAGGGACTTCAACTTTGCCTATAATCCATTGTTGGATGTATCCAGGGGGTCATTCCATCTCTCCTACTTTTACCTGAGATGACTAAAAGCAGAATTCCACCTTCTCAATTTAGTAGATATATGGCGCTTTATCCACCCCAATGAGAAATACTATACTTTCTTTCCCATCCACCTGACATATGCACACCTTGATCATTTTTTCTTTCCTCACAAGGAGCAACGGTCTATTCCACTTTGAATGATTCAATGCTTCTCTCTGATCATGCTCCTATATATATGGAGTTGAATCTCTCTTACAATGTCAAGGACCCCATCTTGTAGGCTGAATGAGGTACTGCTAAAAGACCCTACCACCATGACAGACATACCCTAAACGCTTACTTCATATTTTCAAACAAATGACCTGCCGTAGACAGGGCCATTAACCCTGTGGGAGGCCCACAAATGCTTTATTAGAGGGGTGTTCACTAAATATGGGGCCAGGTTGAAAAAAGAAAGGTCTACGCAGGCAGCTTCACTATTTAAATATATCAAATAACTGGAGACTGTACATAATCAGTCCTTAGAAAGAGTGAAGAGTCTTAAGAGAGCAGCTTGCTTAGTTAGTACAAATCAAGACAAACCCTGCAGATGCAGATGGTCATGGGAATAAGCTTGAAACTCTTTTAGTGTGAAGGTCCAAATTGAAACACCCTAGTGACCAAGGTCACCACTCATAAAAGGTCAACGACTCGGCCTCCATTGCCAAAACCTTTTAAAAGGTTTTACCAAAAATTATATAACCTTGGCAATCCTAATCCTCAGCTCCCCTTTCAGAGAGCGGACCTGATCGCCTCCTTTTTGGAGTCCTTAGGTATGCCCTCTATCTCGTCACATACGTGCGAGGAGATGGAAGGACCGATCACGTAGAAAGAACTTGACCTTGCTCTTTCTTCTACCAAAGCTAATAAAACCCTGGGTCCTGATGGGTTCACTAATAATTACTGCAAATCTTTCCAGGACACATTCTCCATTCTTCCTCCATGCCTAACATCAATCACCAGTGTCCCTCTCTCTCCCCAAGACATGTTGAGGGCGCACAATGATGGTACATTCAAAACCAGATAAGGACCATACTCAGTGTGGTAACTACAGACCTGTTGCACTTTTAAATGTGGACCTCAAATTGTTTTTGTATATTATCGTGACCACATTGCTACCCCCCATTTCCTGGTTTATCCACACAGATCAGGTAGGTTTCTTCCCACACAGAGAGGCTAGGGACAACACAAGAGTTATAGACCTGATACACTCCGCCCGATCTGTCTCCTGACACTAAGAAAGCCTTTGAGTGGACTGGCAATTTCTACAGTCCACATTGGCCTGGGCAACCATATTAGGACCTGGATTCCGGCCCTTTACTCTCACCCCACAGCTGCAGTGAAGATTAATGAAACCCAACATGACTACTTTCCTTTGACGTATGGAACCCGGCAGTGCTGTCCCCTTTCCCCTTTACTTTTTATACTAACTCTTGAACCTTTTCTATGCAAGGTAAGATAAGACCCTTCTTTTACGGGCCCCACCTTTCGCACACACAAAACAAGATCGCCATGTACACTGAAACCTTTCAACTGGAATTGCTTATCCTGTTATCAGAAACCATGAATCCAACTGAGACAAAAGTACTGTTAAATCTCACTTGTTTAATAATAATTATAATAATAAAAAGGTAAACAGAGTAAACGTATTCAGAACTTAGCCAGAGTTATGTTGAATACACCCATGGTAGACTATATGCCTTACATAAGCAAGTGGGAAGCTGATCTACAAGTTTCCAAGGTACAAATAACCAGGGCTATCTGACTGACGTATAAATCTTCGATCTCAAACTGTTTTCACAAACAAGCATACAAACTTCTGTCCAGGTGGACAATCCCCCCCCTTTTTTTTCTGAATATCTGTACCCTCTTTTTGACACCATAGTTACTGTGGTGCATTATTTTATTTTTTTTATTCCCATAAATATGATCCCCCCCCCCAACTTTTGTTCGGGTAATTTATCTTTTCCTTGTTCCCACCGACTGGTGGAATGAGGATGCTTATGCTGAGAAAACCGGTACATTGGGCAACTCATTGCCAATACCACACTGCATAGGCTTCCTATTTTTAGATCTTGACTCCGGTACATCCTGTATATGATCCATAGGTAATATATGCTTGAAACTTGTATGAGTAGTGTAGTGTGACTTTCCTGGACAATTGTCCAACTTGCATATGTATCAACAGTACTTGGTGCATCTGAGCTACCTTCCAAGCAGCAGATCTACTACTTTTAGATCTCCACAGATATTCCATTTGTACTTGGTGTACGGGATGTGCTTCAACAACTGTTTCATGTTTTCATATGTTTCTTTCATGTGTGCTAGGCACAATAACATAAATGCAATTTCGACTATACACACAAATATACACATAGCCCTGCACTATACACTGATGCGCACATATACACATAGCCATACATGCACAAACAAACACATTGTGCGCTAAAGCCTTAAACAAGTCTGCACTATACATGCAATCAGAAGATAGATTTCCCACTTTGTCCATGCACACGTAAAAGGGGTTAAGCTCTCCGATTCCTACAGCATGTAGTCTCCATCCTCCTGCAGATAGGGGACAGTGGGCAGAGCCTGTTGCTACTGTTGTGACCTGCTGTTTCCCCCTGGCCCATATCATCAGACTGAGCTACTGTTAGAAGTGTGTGGCCTCTTATGCCACGTACACGGCCGGACTTTCCGGCAGAAAAAGTCAGATGGGAGCTTTTCATCGGACATTCCGACCCTGTGTTTGCCCCATCTGACTTTTTCTGACGGCATTTCCGACTGATTTGCATGTAGAACATGTTCTAAATCTTTCCGTCGGAGCTTAGTCCGTTGGCAAGTCCGATCGTGTGTACGGGGCATTAGGGATATAGGAGGCTGGACTTTCCTTTGAATCCCCAAATTCATCTCTATCACAGGGTCACCGATACAGAAATAGGAAGAAAGGGCAGGTGCAGAAGTAAGTGCATAATTAAGATTCTTATGGGTGCTTCATGATCCTCTTTTGCTTGCCTTCTTTTTAGTAAGAGACCTTTTATTGTCCTTATGGGTTTCCTATTGGGTCTAAAATTTCTTCTTTAAATAACAGACATACAGATGCTATGTTGTTTAGAGTTGTGTATTAATATAAGCATTGGTTATTACCAAAATTTGCAACACAGAGTGGGACACCAGAGCCTTGAAACTGGAGTTTCAGATTCTATCTCCTCACTGCTTCGTGCTTTCCAATTTGACTTCCTCTTTGCAAAGACACAGCAGCTTCTCTCACAGGGAGTTATTGCTCAAGTTCCACTTCAAACTTGAAGTTCCGCGTGGAAACTGCTAGATCAGTCATTGCCTCCCTCCTGTTCAGGAATTTGCTGGCAAGTTCAACAACAAGCTAGACATGTTTGTTGGCAGGTCCAGAGACCCTCGTGACTCCTCAGGAAATGCTTTGGTGACCCTCTGGGATCAGTTCCAACTGATCTATGCCATTCTTTCTCTACAGCTGCTTCCTCTTATGATCTGCGGGATCAAGTTTGAGTGCATTCCTGTGATCCCCATGGCATCAAACTGACCCAGGAGAACATATTATTATTAAAGCATATTCAGACTTCTGGCATAGTGAATGGGTTCCATTTGCACTGTATCGCACCAAAGTAGTGCATGCATTACTTTTGGAAATGCACTGCAACCAGATCGCAGGAATCAGATTGCATGGTACTTTTGTACCATACAATCTGGTGCAGGCAAATGCACTGCATTTGAGACCTGCATTTGGGATGTCATTAACATTGTACTGACCCCTGCTGCAGATCACAAGGGAAGTTCATTTTGAACAAGGTGTGGGAAATAAGCATGGTTAGGGAGTTTACCGCACCATGCTCTAGTGTGGCTAAATGGGGAATAAGCCTAAATTTACTTTTTAGAGATATTAAGGATTTAGTCCTTATATCTTAAAGCAGAGCTCCACCCAAAAGGGGAAACTCCACTTGTTTGCACCTTCCCCCCTCCACTGCCACATTTGGCATTTTATGGGGGGGAGGGGGAGCAGGTGCCTGGTTTTGACAGGTACCCCCGCTCTCACTTCCTGGTCAGATCGCCACGGCGATCTATCGGGATGTTTGTCCCCTCCTCCTTCCCCCTGTAGCCTTCTGAAACACTCATGTCCCAGGAAACTGTGGGACCATTCACAAAGTGCAGCGCAACTGGCGCATGCACAGTGGGAGACCGGCTGTGAGGCTGGAAGGCTTCACTGCTGGTTTCCCTTACTTAAAGTGGAGTTGCGGGCAAAAAAAAAAAAAAAATCATAAAAAAATTAAAAAAAAATTAATTGGAAAAAATAAATTTTACTCACCTCTAAATGCCTGTTGCTAGGGGGTCCCTCGTAGTCTGCCACCTTCATTGCCTGGGCTAAACGTCACTTCCTGTAGGCACGGCACAGTCATCTGGGACCTGTCATGTGTCCCAGATGAGTGAGCGTCGAGTCACGGCGCACAGCGCCGCTCGTGCATGCGCAGTGGGTGCCTGGCTGTGGCTTCACAGGGTCACCACATTAAGAATGCCGGCACCGCGAGCGGAGCGGGGAATGAGGGGGGTCTCATTCCCCCGCATCGCTGGACCCCGGGACAGGTAAGTGTCCGATTATTAAAAGTCAGCAGCTGCAGTATTTGTAGCTGCTGACTTTTAATTTTTTTTTTTTTTGTTGGCACTCCTCTTTAAGATGCCAGCGCCTGCACCTGAAGCTGATTGAAGTATCAGCTCGGGTGCCGACATAGCTGGATCCCTGGACAGGTGAGTATCCTTATATTAAAAGTCAGCAGCTACAGTATTTGTAGCTGCTGACTTATATTTTTGGGGGGAGAATGGAGCTCTAAGTTCTGTCAGAAATACAGGTTTTAAGTGAGAATGAAAAGTAAGTCATCTGCAAAACTTGCTACTTTCTGCTGTGTTGGCTCTTATTGTAGACCAGGGGTCTCAAACTGGCGGCCCTCCAGCTGTTGAGGAACTACAAGTCCCATGAGGCATTGCAAGGCTGACCGTTACAAGCATGACTCCCACAGGCAGAGGCATGATGGGACTTGTAGTTTTGCAGCAGCTGGAGGGCCGCCAGTTTGAGACCCCTGTTGTAGACCCTAAAAAGTTTTTTTTTTTTTTTGGTATTTGGTGGACTTTGATTCCCATGGACAGATTTCCTCCTCCAATTCCTGGTATGGCAGGTTAGACTGGAATGTAGACATCCTGATTTTCTTCCCCCAGAGTGCATTCTCCTTTGTTGCTGTGAAAATACTTCAGAGGATTAGTACAATCTTAATCCTGGTTTTACTGAACCTTAGTATATTTTTGTACAGGTATAAGTAAAATTCACTCTAGAAAAAAATGTTTTGCTTCAGTGACATTCAGGTTTAATTTCTCATTAAATATAGTAGTATAGCCCAAACAATTTCCATTTTACAAAACGAATCGGCTGCCGAATGTTGTAATGGACTGTGGTAGCATTAGCATTGGGAAGTCGCCCATACTGCTGCCAGAGTTATAGAGAGTAGGGCTAAGTGCTTCTCTGTCATTCATTCCGTATTTGTATCGTCATGCACTCACCTTTCCACCTTGGCCAATCAGAGGAAGCTCTATATTCACTGATTAAAATACAAGGCAACAAGTACAATGAGCAGTCAAGATTCAGTAAGGTGTAAAGCAACTTACTTATTCCTTCAGTAAATGAGTGAAGTTCTACAGAGGGAGAGAGAGAAAAAGGTGCTAAGCGTTCATATACCTACATGTAAAAAATATATCTAGCCAATTAGGACTGCTAGTTCTCTTTTTACAAATTAATTCGTACAAACATGCATAGATTCCGTTGAAATTTGGAAAAACTAATTTCATTACATTGGAAATATTAGTTCAGTTTTGGATGAAGATGAATGTCATGCTGCTGTTCTTTTTATGGTATCAGCTGATGATTTGTCATAATATCCATATTTTATTGTTTACTGAAATGTATTATTTGCCCTCAACAATTTTAAAAATATGTAGCTCTAAACTTGTAAAGACAAGTTCATTCTACATGCAAGATAGGTTGGCTGTTATTCATGTTCTCTCAGGTTTATATTTATTTTTAACAACACCCAACATCTGAGTCATACATTTATGTGACAACATTTAGAAAATAAAGAAATTCTTTTAAAACCCAAAACTAGAGCCATGACTGTAAATAAAAGGCTAGGTCTCATCTGTCTTCCCAAGCTACACTTCTTCAAATATGTTCAGTGTTCAAAACTACAGGATGCCTGGTCCTATGTAGGCTTGGGTTCCTTTTTTGGACCCTACTTTACTACAAGATAGAATAGTGAGGTAGAGGCCTCAGGAAGAAATCACATTTCACAATGGGGATCCAGTCATGGGGCAAGTATGGGTATGCTGAACATGTTTTAGCCAACATAGAGCCATGAAGATGTGGAAGACCAGAGGGAGATGTAAGTATCACATATTCACATACTGTGCAAAATATACTTTAAAGTGGGGCGCCCCTTAAACATTTTTTTTTAAAAGTCAGCAGCTACAAATACTACAGCTGCTGAGTTTTAATAATCGGACACTTACCTGTCCCAGGGTCCAGTGATGCAGGGGAACGAAGCCCCACCTTGTTCGCCGCTCCGCTTGCGGCACCGGCATTCTTACTGTGGGCACCCAGCTGTGGCTTCACAGCCGGGCACCCACTGCGCATGCGTGAGCTGCGCGCCGTGATACGCCGCAAAGTCATCTGGGACCTGTCACGTGTCCCAGATGACTGACTGCGGCGAGGGGAAGTGATGTCAGTGCCCGGGAACTGAAGGAGGCAGACTACGAGGGACCCCCTAGCAACAGGCATTTAGAGGTGAGTAAAAAAAAAAAATAATTATGAATTTTAAGCTATTTTGTTTTTTTTGGGTGGAAACACCACTTTAAGTAACACAAGTGGAAGTTGTGCTGAATGCTTTTGGACTGAAATTAGTTTACTATTGTCAAAATGTAAGGCAAAAAAAACAGTTCATGTTTTCCTACAGATATATGATAGATTATTTGTTTAATGTTTGTTAATGTTTTTCTTTTTTATGTGGTATATTTATTTTATCTGCATTGCTTGTTTTATATATTTACATATTTATTTAAAAGCTTTTGTTTTTTCTTTTTATATACACCACCTACCATTGGCTTCCTCAAACGATCAAGATTGCTGCGTTCACTGTATCTTAGCGTGCTTATTCTGCGAATTCCTGACACTCTGTAACATTGTACTGGGACAAGCTTCTTGTGGAATCTGCACTTCTGAAGCATGTTGCTGTTGCTGCAGTGAAGAAATAGGAGATGACTGCAACTGTCCTTGTGACATGGATTGTGGCATAATGGATGCCTGCTGTGAATCTTCAGACTGTTTGGAAATTTGCATGGAATGCTGTGGAATTTGTTTTCCATCATGAAGCTATGACTGTTTTAAAACAACTGGAGTTTTTATTTGGTTTTTATTTAAGCTGAAAAAAAGACTTTTAGATTTGTAGGTCTTATCCTATTTGCACTGCTACATATTTTTATTTTCTACTTTTACTGGATATCATACTTGGATCAAAACAGGTGGGATAGAATTGAAGAAAAGTTTGTTAGTTATTGTAACAGATTAAAAGTCGCCAGCTATAACAGGCACACCGTGTATTGCTAAAACCTAAAAGATATATGGTGAATGTTGAGCTGCATGGCCCTGCTGCTATTGAGAACAGTAACCCATACGCTTATCCCATTAAGGAGCTAGTATAAAAGGTTATTTTGTTCAAGCCATTTTCCCACCAGCAATTCAACACTTCTCTTTGCTTACCATATTGTGGTTGCCATTAAGGTACATTCCTTTGGGGTACTTGCTGACCTAGTATCGCTAACTATCTACAATTGCCCATCTTAAACAAATGACCTTGTAAAAGAATAGCTAAACATTGGTGATTGATAATGTGTAAAAAAAGGCAATTATCTGAAAGAAAGTTATGTCTACATCCATAACTTGATCACATTTAGTGTCCAGAAATAACTCTATTTTAAACTTTAGCATGCAGGTGATAGTTCCGCATGACATGTCTTGGACCTAATGTCTTTAGTAGTAGTCATGGCTACAGCTAAAAGTGATCAGTGCAAACCTGTCATCGCACATACTTTATATGCATATATCATAGATAACTCAAATACATTTTCTTACATTGATAAACACCTTAAATTCCTTTAAGGATACATGCTCTTGGGGTACATGTTGAGTTGACCTAGTATCACTAACTATCTACAACTGCTCGTCATAAACAAATGAGCTTTCAAAAGAATAGGTGAACATCAGTGATGTGTATAAAAGACAGTTATCTGGAAGAAAGTTATCCCTACACCCATAACTTGATTATTTTCCAAATCAGGTAACCTTGGTCAAATTGGATAACTTGGGTACCAGCACACAGCACTAAAGACCCCCCATGTTTTGCGGAAACTGTTATTGGCAAGGGTTCATTTTCTTTTTAGCCATTTCCGTCAAGATTAGAGTGATGCCAGCCATCAATATGCAAGCTCAGGAAATCTAAAATTGCATTTTTAATATCATGTTTGTTGAAAATAAAATCTTCCAGTTGTCATACCATCCAGTTTATCATATGAAACTAATGTTTGTATTACAGGCCACAGGAACAACCATGTTATCAGGACAGATAATTTGCTCTTGGACTGACAACTGATTGGGTCAATCTAATGAAGCTTATATTTCAAAAAGTGTAATTTTTGAAGATGCAGTTGACCACATTTCAGGAATCTAGGAAATCACACTGAGCATGTTTCGCCAATATAAAATGTTCACATATTTGCTGCTCTTTATTAACTGAAGGAACAACCAGAACTCCCTTCTTGCAAAAATAGTGTTGCCTAAATATGCTGGTACTGTATAGGCAAAATACTGATATTTTAATTAACTGTTACTGGTAATTCTCATGATGTAGTGCTAACTTTGCTTTTTATCCAGAATAGATTACTTTACTGTTTAGTTGGCAAAGTAACAGGTTCACATTTGGACTACCTGAGAAAACTGAAGCTTACACATGGCTATGCATGTTCCCCTTGTTATTTATAGTGTTTAGATGTTCAGGCACTGAGCACTGTATTGTGGGGAGCAGAGTGAAGTGTCCAATGTTCCCTTACTCCTGAAAGTACTGAGTATTTCTCACGGTCTCTGGTGACAGAATAGGATGGCGTGGGAGTACAGAGAAATTAGGTACAGCATGATTATTGTGCCTGCTGTAAGGGCCAGTTCACACCATAGAAACGCAGTCCGCATGCGTTCCAGATGCTTTTCTGCATGTGCGTTTTTGACGCATTTTTGATGCGTTCCAGTGCGTTTTTGGTGCATTTTTTTTATGCAGTCCAGTGCATTTTTCGTAACCTTAAAACGGGATATGTGAGTTCCAGTGCGTTTTTGGTGCGTTTCAGTGCATTTTTAATGCGTTTTACAGTGTTCCAGTACAGTGGAAGTGCAGGAAAAATGCAACATGTATTACTTTTGTTTCTGGAAATGGAAAACACTGGAACTGCAAGCACTGGTGGGAACTATGTAATTGAAAACCATATAACCTACTTTCCTTGCGTTTTTGATGCATAAAAAAACTCACTGGACTGCATGTAGTGTGAACTGGCCCTAAGGGGAACCTGTTTCTGTGCTTACTATGGGTAAAGTTAAGGTTCACTTTAAGGTCTTGTCTGTAGATCTCCAGTTATGACGTGAATTACTTGTTGAGTAACTTGAACAAAACATAAGGTACTGTGTTTTTTTTCTAGAAGTCTACAGTATCTGCTAGACTGTTTATAATCAATGTGTTTAATTAATGTTTAAAAAATGTAAACATTTTATCTGCTTAAGAAATAAAGTAAATGTAAGTGAACCAGTCATCAAGAAGATTATTATCTATTCCCTGTGCTGATTTTTTCTATACAGCAATATCTAGTCATTAAATTGAGTATTCATTATGGAAAAATTCTCTTTGAACATACAGGGACTTCAAAGGTATTTACATTTTACTTCTTAGTATGGTATTACTAATGTCATCGTCTATACTATAACAAGTATATTCCTTTGAAATTGATAAAATAGTAGATAGGCATTCACTAATTCCCTGAGAGAATTATTATCTGGAAATTTGGACAAGTGTATTTTGTTTTAATTTTATTGTTAGCAAAATTATGAAAAACAGTATCTGCTGTACATTGATACTTCGCAAGACCATATCTTTTTTTTAGTCTCTTATTTAGTGATCTTGTACATTGCATAAGATGTCATTGCGTTATATTACAAATATCGTCTTCCTTTTTGATCAAACATTTCTAAAACTGTTAGTTATGTATAGTCATTGACTATGTGACTTCTATCTTGCAAAATCATTGTATAATGCTACTGTTCTGCACTAGAATTATTAGCAAGTTTGTGATATTTATCTCTGTAGCAGAGAATAAAAATAGATTAAAATACTTCACTTTATATTTATATTGTGCTTTTATTTCTGAATGAGGTGTGTTCAGTAAACATACAGACACCTTATTTAATATGAATAGGCAAACAATTAACAATGTGAAAAGCGTATCAATATTATAGCTCCAGATGTAGTAGTCTTTAACCAATGCTTACGGTTTGTGTTTTACTTGTTTTACGTTGTATTTTTTTTTTTGTTTTTTTTATAACAACAGACCATTAACTGTTCCATTGCCTTTTAACTTTGTTAACTGGATTCATAGTAAGCATTATTTCAAAAATAAAAATTATTTACATATCTGTATATTTTTTAAAAATAAAAAAGATTGACATAACTATTCTGTGCTGATATTTGTGCTAAATAATTGTTCTACTGTGATATGCTAAGGACTTGCAGACTGATTTCACTTTGTGCTGGTCTTCCTTTTCAAAGAATATTATGTGCCTATGTGTCATTATATTATGACTCACTGGAAAGTACACAGACCCTACATTTGTTATTTAAAGGCACATGAAACTAAATTAAATATTACTGAGATATACTGAAATGAAATCCATGTAGGAAAGGGTTAAACCAAAATAAGGGGTAACAAAAATAAATAAACACTTCTATTTAAAGAAGAACTTTAAGTGGTTGAAAAATCATTTGCTTAAAGCGGTGTTCCGCTTAAAAAAAAAATACTGCAGCTGCTGACTTTTAATAATCAAACACTTACCTGTCCCAGGGTCCAGCGATGCGGGGGATCGAAGCCCCGCTCATCTCCCCTCCGCTCGGCGGCGCCGGCATTGTAACTGTGGGCACCCAGCTGTGGCTTCACAGCCGGGCACCCACTGTGCATGCTCGAGCGGCACCGTGCGCTGTGATTGGCCGCGTAATCATCTGGGACCTGAGACATGTCCCAGATGATTGACAAGAGGGAGGGGGCAGAGCTGATCTCCCTTCCTGCGCCATGGGAAGTGACATCAAGAGCCCAAGCACTGAAGGAGGCAGACTACGAGGGACCCCCTAGCAACAGGCATTTCGAGGTGATTTTTCTCAAAAAAAAAATTTCTTTCTATGCACATAAATTACATTTTTTTTTTAGGGTGGAAATCCAGTCAATGGCAAAATGTGCCTGCGCTCCTTTCTTTTTTTTTGCATGAGGTATTTTAAAAAATACAGGCTGTAACAGAAGAACATTACTGCTTACTTGAGGGAAAAAGTGTGGCGCTAAATAAAACGTGTAAGAACAGACGAAAACAGAAAAATTTCGACCACTATATGAGTGTTCAAATTAATAAAAGTGAAAAAATGGACGTCAGTCCTTTATGCACAATATGAAAAGGTGTACTAATCACAGACAACTATCATCATGTGCACATGGAGTAAATGGATTAATATAAAAGTTCTGATTTAAATCAACAAAGCAGTATAAATGCAAGGTTCTCCCGACGCGTTTCGTCTGATAAAGACATCAATTGGGGCTCCCCTAGTGGTGGTTACTTATATCCGGTTTGCTGCTATTGTCACTGTTGTCCGTCTCTTATTGAGACCACCATCTTTAGTCACATATTACAGGAGTTTGAGCTTTTGCTATATGTGTTATTATTTCTAATGATTAGTACACTGTGTTAATTTATAGTGGTTATTCTATTATTAGTTTGTTTGTCACCAATCCCTTACATGGAGATCGGTAGATCTTATCGGTTCTCCAATTGAGGACAAGTTCTCTTTTGTTGATTTAAATCAGAACTTTTATATTAATCCTTTCACTCCATGTGCACATGATGATAGTTGTCTATGATTAGTACACCTTTTCATATTGTGCATAAAGGACTGACGTCCATTTTTTCACTTTTATTAATTTGAACACTCATATAGTGGTCGAAATTTTTCTGTTTTCGTCCACAACGACTGTTCTTACACGTTTTATTTAGCACCACACTTTTTCCCTCATATATAGTTCACAATTGGTCATATTGTTGTGTTGGCAGCTTCAATTTCTGGAAGCGCAGCTATTCACCCACACTTTTATTACTGCTTACTTGTTTTATCTTTACATGATTAGATAATTCAAGTGAATATTCACAATTTATTATGTACACATTCTCAAATCTCAGAGTAAATCAGTCATGTAGCCTTATTCTAAATAACAAAATAGAGAGCTAATCTTCATGAATGGCCCAGAGGACATAGTTCAAACTATAGACTAAAGGTTCACCATATATCAAGAAGAAACACTTTCAAAAAAGTGGATGTTAAATTGATAAGATTTAGTTTGCTAAAGCACTGTAAAGCATTACAATTTTTTTTTTTTTAAGTAAAATACTTGTTTTCAAAATGTTTCATCCTTTGTTGTATCTATGTGCTGTTAATTTTCTCTAAATGCATGCACTCCAGTATGTAATGTTTGCATGACATTTGCTAGACAGGTTTCCCTGTGGTGGCAACAGTGGACCTTGCCTGCATGATGCGTGTTAAAATTGGCACTTGTAGTCACCACTGGAAGCTTGTGTCACAAGTTAACAACAGAAGCAAAAATGAGGAACGGGTAATGCTTACACAAGGGCCTCCATGGCTGTAAGAACTGCCCCAGCAAAACCCCTTCCACTTCCAGCAAGCCTTTTTTCTAGCTGTACAGACATCTTCTTGCTCTGCTCTTAGAGAAGCAAACCTTTGTCTTTGTTATTTTATTTTTCTTACTAACCTTTTGCTTGATGATTCTTCTATCAAGGCTGCAGCTGCTCATCGGCACCGTTGCTTCCATTCCGTATTTTTTCAGATCAGTTGACTTCTCACCTGTGTTTTGGGAATGGTACCTGGACTTTGCCAGGAAGATGTGGGACTGGCCTGTAATGTTGCTTCAGGCACTGGATTCTGCGTGAATCTTTGGCATTGAGTTCAACACTTTGAGTTAGCTGTAGGATGCTACATAGGCCCAGGGCCACGACAATGCTGACAGGAGTGATCCTGTCCCTAAAGACCCCTTTGTGGGGTATGTCCACCAGGAGGGTGAAGAGCTGAAGCAACCCTGTGTCTATCTTCTGTTATCTACTAGGACCGCAAAACACTGTGATTAATTAGACCTATGCCCCCTTGTCTAGAAAACTGAGAGTGCCACTGTCAGTCTCTTAGATGTTCATTTGGGGAGCTTCTTTGGTGGCAGCCCACAGTGGGAGTAACCGCCATTTTGCAGGAGAGTTGCACTGCAGAAGGACTTTCTTCCAATGTAATAAGCATGTCAGGTCGGCTGCACCACTTTTGGTTTCAGCTTGGGACAGTGTTTGGCCATTGCTGTTTTTTTAAACTCCTTGTCACTTTCTACTCCTGCACTCTTGTATGGATCGGGGTGCCTTAAGCATCTGCTCAACTATATACTCACTGTACTTACTCCACCAGTATGTGTAACTTTGGTTTATTGGTACGCAGTTGGCAGCCACAGGAAGGTACACCTCCACTCCTGTCTTCTGGCTACAGAACACATTCTGGGTTCTGTCTGCTTATGGTTATGAGTACTAATTTCATGGCAGATCACGGGCACAGCGGCAATGGGTCTCATCTGTTAACACTCAGCCAGGGTGGGTCTGCAGCATCTCCCCCAAAGGCCCTGAATCTGATAGTCCTGAACACTGCCCTTAAAGCGGAGTTCCACCCTGAATTATTTTTTACCATTAACAGAATCCTTTTAACCTATAAAGAAACATGTGGAGGAAAATATACTTACCAGAAATGCCATGTTGCTATGTAGTCCTCTTAATCTGCCACTTCCTGGTCCGCAGAGCTTCTTGTCACTTTCTCCCTCACCTATGCTCCTGGAAAATGATGTGTCATCATTTCCCAGGTGTCTGTGGGCAGTACTGTGATCAAAAATAGCGTTATTTCCTGACAGAAAATGATGCGATTTAAGGCGGATCACAGCGCCATTTTTAAAAAGGGAAGAAAGCCCTTTGTTCCCATAACAACGGGGCGGGACCTTCCTCCGTCGCCGCTTGTTGTTATGGCAACTTTAGAAACAATCAGTGCTACAACCGTCGGTGAATTGTGAATGCAGAGAGATCGAGAGGTGCAAGCTGGTTTCCCAGCATGCACCTCCACAACGCTTATCCAGGAAGAGATATCGATTGGGCTTCACATGCGCACAATCATGATGGCAACGGCCACAACAGGAGGGAAAAACTTGTAAGTATTACATTTATATTTTAGAAACATCCACAATTAACCTTGTATACTCGTTTTTTTATTTAATAATTAATAATGCTCGGATCAATAAAAAAAAAAAAAATAATTGTCCGGGACTGTTTTTATGCATAAGTGAAGAATCCTTTGACTCAAGAGTTAGTTTGCAGAGCTTTCCTGCAAGAAGTGTCTCATTCAGATGCCCTTTGAAGGATAATGCCTATTGGTCACTCCTTGGATGAACACTTACATTAAGTAAGTAACAGGTGGTAAGTATACCTTCTTCTCCAGAAGAATAGGGCAAAAGCTCCCACAGGAAAGCCTTCACTTCTTGCCTCAAAGAACAGCTCCATTCGTTTCAGGCTGTTAGAAACCATGAAATCAGACTGGAACAGAAGTACAGTTAAATCACACACTTGTTTAACCACTTCAGCCCCGGACCAATTGGCAGCCAAAGGACCAGGCCCCTTTTTGCGATTCGGCACTGCGTCGCTTTAACTGACAATTGCGCGGTCGTACGACGTGGCTCCAAAACAAAATTGGCATCCTTTTTTTCCCACAAATAGAGCTTTCTTTTGGTGGTATTTGATCGCCCCTGCGGTTTTTATTTTTTGCGCTATAAACAAAAATAGAGCGACAATTTTGAAAACAATGCAATATTTTTTGCTTTTTGCTATAATAAATATCCCCAAAAAATATATAAAAAAACATTTTTTTTCCTCAGTTTAGGCCGATACGTATTCTTCTACATATTTTTGGTAAAAAAAATCGCAATTAGCGATTATTGATTGGTTTGCGCAAAAGTTATAGCGTTTACAAAATAGGGGATAGTTTTATAGCATTTTTATTAATATATATTTTTTTACTAGTAATGGCGGCGATCAGCGATTTTTATTGTGACTGCGACATTATGGCGGACACATCGGACATTTTTGACACATTTTTGGGACCATTGTCATTTATACAGCAATCAATGCTATTTAAATGCATTGATTCCTGTATAAATGACAGTTGTAGTGAAAGAGTTAACCACTAGGGGGAGGGGTTATGGGCTCTGACGTGTGTGTGTGTTTTTACATTAGGGGCGGGGCTGACGTCTGACGTCATTGATCGGCTTTCCCGATGATCGGGAACAGCCAATCGATGACAGGCAGAGTAGGAAGCGCGGGGAGAGGTTTGTTTACACATACCTCTCCCCGTTCTTCAGCTCCGTGACCCGATCGCGGGACACCAGCGGCGATCGGGTCCGCTGGTCCCGCGGCCGGGGTCACGGAGCTCCCGACCGGGTTGCGAGCGCACCGCTGGCGGCGCGCGCGCGACCCACGGGCAAGCATTTAAAGGGCCACGTACAGGTACGTGATTATGCCTGCCCGTGCCATTTTGGCGCAGTATATCTGCGTGAGGCGGTCGGGAAGCGGTTAATAATAAAAGTAAAAAGAACAAACGGATAGTCAGCCAAGGTAGAAGTCAGGGATCAAAGTAGTGGAACAACAAGCAGGATCTGGAGCCAGAAGGGATGTCAGCAAAGCCAGTCTTTAAACAGGAACGCAGGAGATGTTTCTTGTGATGTGACCAAGGTGAAGGCAGAGCTCCTCTGGACTGGATGGCTTAAGTAGGCAGGACTGATGAGCAGGATCATCACTGACTCACTCCACAACTGTGAAGAGAGATGGAAACTGGCAATTAGCCGACAGCTGAGCGGCCAGCTCAGAGAAAGAAGGGCTGAGCCCAGCCCTGACACAGGCATCCAGTTCCTCTTCTCGCAGCTCACAGTTCCACCAAAAGGCCTGGAGTCTATATTCAGTAAGTCAGGAACAAACCTACCACACAATTAAGGGTCATTCCTATTTGTCAGAGTAGGAGGGATGCTTGTCAGCCATCTGGACATAAGACATTTCTGACGCCTGGCGCTCCAGTCCTTCCACCCTGCTTCATGGTATCAAACTTGCCATGCTCCCCACAGATGAGTGTAGATCTTCACTATTAGCCCTCCACTTCCAAGTTCAGATGTTATGGTCCAGGCCTGAATGGGACATGCAAACTCTGTCTCTGAATTATCTCATTTGCTCTTCCACCATTTCCAGTCAGTCCCCCAATGTCTTTGAATATCCTCACTACAAATTCCAGCCTGTTCCGCTGGGGTGAAGTCTTGGAGACCTTCTCAGTACATTGGACTTTGTTAGCAGAAGTCGAGCTCTTAATCAACATCTATGGTGATTCAGTTGTACATCCAACGCTGGACCTCTCATGGACAAAGCCACTCAACCATCAAGACAGCACAATAAGTCAAACAGCTCAAAGAGAAGCTGGCCTTGTCCGCAGTGCACATTTCAGGCATTGAAATTTGGCAGGTGAACTTTCTTAGTCATCAGCCTTTGGCTTTAGGCCAATGGTCTTCTCACTCAGAGGTGTTTTAAGAGCTCTCTCATAGGTGTAGGACACCAGACATGGATCTTCTGGTGTCAAGATTCAACACCAAGCAAGCTGGACAGGTTTGTTGTAAAAGGGAAATACCACACTAGGTGAAACAAATAAAAATAAAAAGCAGCGGCTCTAAGTGAGATGCACACAGATAAAGTAAATATTAAAAGGAAAGCTGTGCTAACCAATGTTGCAAATTAATACATACATAACAAATATATACATTGAATGTCAATTGAATAGTGATTATGAATATACGTTGTGAACTTTGGGGACAATGGCTCCACGGGATTAAGTGCATAAACCGTCAGATTTATAATAAAAGACATTTATTTGTAAGAAAAAAATCAAAAATAAGGCTTTCTTCAGCGCACAGGCAAAATACAAAAACAAAAGTCCGCTTATCTTCAGCATAACAGAAAAACAGCTTATCTTCAGCACAAAAACAAAGGAAAACACATACAGTTTTGCAGCAGGTTCTTTAGCAGCCTCCAGACATCCATACAGCTCAACCGACAGGTGTAATCACCTACTCCTCCTCACACCCACAACTCTTCCCTACTTCCTGTCTTATGAGCCCATTTTGGGTGACCCCCTGAGCAACGCTGCGACTTCTTTAAAGGGACCACAGCCCAAATACTGGTGGTATATAGCACCCATCCAGGACCCAACCTTGGCGTCCTGTACATATCCCCCCCCCCTCTGCCTCAACGCGGAGGTGTTGGAGGCACCACTCGACATCATACAATGGACCCGGGAGAGGGCATCGGCATTCTGATGCTGTCTCCCTGATCTGTGCTCTACCACAAAATTGAACTCCTGGAGAGAAAGGAACCACCTTGTCACCCTGGCATTGGTGTTTTTGTTTTGTCTCATCCAGGTCAGTGGGGCATGGTCGGACACTAGGCGGAATCTTCTACCTAGGAGGAAATACCGTAAAGAGTCTAAAGCCCACTTGGTGGCAAGACACTCCCGCTCCACCACCGCATAGTTTTTCTCCGCTGCCGTCAGCTTCCTACTTAGAAAAACGATGGGGTGCTCTTCCCCATTGATCACTTGAGACAGGACTGCTCCTAACCCTTTACTTGAAGCATCTGTCTGTACTACAAAATCCTTAGAAAAATCTGGAGCCACGAGCACCGGATCCCGGCACAATGCCGTCTTAAGCTTCTGGAAAGCTTTTTCGGCATCGTCATTCCACTGTACCATCACTGACTTTCTGCCTTTGGTCAAGTCCGTCAATGGTGCAGCAACGGTGGCAAAGTTGGGGACAAACCTCCGGTAGTAGCCAACTATGCCCAAAAACGCTCTGACCTGCTTCTTGGTTAGGGGACGGGGCCAGTTCTGTATGGCTTCTACCTTACTCATTTGGGGCTTCACCAGCCCTCTACCCACAATGTACCCTAGGTACTTGGCTTCCTCTACCCCAATCGCGCACTTCTCCGGATTGATGGTGAATCCTGCTCTTCTCAAGGAGTCTACGACTGCCTGAACTCGGGGAAGATGGGACTCCCAATCAGTGCTGAAAATGACTATGTCATCTAGGTAAACAGAAGCATACCGTTGATGTGGACGCAAAGTTTTGTCCATGGCCCTTTGGAATGTAGCAGGGGCAGAGTGTAGACCAAATGGCATTCTTTTGTACTGGAAGTGGCCTTCCGGGGTAGAGAAAGCCGTTTTCTCCCTGGCTTTCTTGGTCAGGGGAATCTGCCAATACCCTTTTGTGAGGTCTAGCGTGGTTATATACCTGGCTGGACCTAACCTCTCAATTAGCTCATCTACCCGTGGGATTGGATAAACATCAAACTTGGAGATTTCATTAAGTTTTCTAAAGTCGTTGCAGAAGCGGAGGGTGCCGTTGGGTTTGGGTACCAACACGATTGGACTCGACCACTCGCTCTGCGACTCTTCAATGACTCCAAGCTCGAGCATTCTCTTGACCTCTTCAGACACTGCCACTCTATTAGCCTCTGGGATACGGTAAGTCTTTAACCGGATTTTTACACAGGGTTCCATCACAATGTCATGCTCGATGACGTTGGTGAGACCCGGCAACCCTGAAAACATGTCCCTATTTCTTTGCAGAAACTCTTTTGCTTGCTGGGTTTGGGGCCTAGTTAGGGTAGCAGCCACCTGCACCAGGTCGATTCCTGCATGGTCCCCTGACTGTACCGCTACAACAGCGGATACCTGTTCTCTGTCTCTCCAGGGTTTCAACAGATTTACGTGATAGATCTGGTATGGTTTTCTTTTCCCTGGCTGGTGTACCTTGTAGTTCACCTCACCCACTTTTTCTACTACCTCAAACGGGCCTTGCCACCTGGCCAAGAACTTGCTCTCCACTGTGGGTATTAGGACAGCCACCCGGTCTCCTACTTGAAACTGTCTAATTTTAGCCGATCTGTTATACACCCTTCTTTGGGCATCCTGAGCCTTCTGCATGTGCTCCCTCACCAGCGGCATCACCTTAGCCACCCTCTCTCGCATTTGAGAGATATGCTCTACCACGGTCTTGTGCGGTGAGGATTCACTTTCCCATGTTTCTTTTACTAGGTCAAGCAACCCTGGGGCCTTCGTCCATACACTAACTCAAACGGTGAGAAGCCCGTGGACGCTTGTGGAACCTCCCGAATGGCAAACAAGAGGGCCGGGAGTAACATATCCCAATCCTTCCCGTCTTTCTGGACCACTCTTTTTAACATGGACTTTAGAGTTTTATTAAACCTCTCAACTAGGCCATCGGTCTGCGGGTGATAGACGGACGTCCGCAACTGCTTAATCTGAAATAATCTGCACAAGTCCACCATCACATTTGACATAAAAGGGGTGCCCTGGTCCGTATCTCCCTGGGGAATCCAGTTCGTGAAAACATTTGGAATAATTCCTTGGCAATGGCCTTAGAGGAAGCTTTCCTCAAAGGAACTGCTTCTGGATACCTGGTTGCATAGTCTAGGATGACTAATATATATTGGTGCCCCCTTGCCGACTTTACCAGGAGTCCCACGAGATCCATGGCGATCCGCTCAAATGGAACCTCAATAATCGGCAAGGGTACCAGAGGGCTTCTATAGTGTGGCCCTGGGGCAGTTAACTGGCAAATGGGACAAGATGCACAATATCTTTTAACCTCGGCCTTCACCCCTGGCCAGTAAAACCGGTCGGTTATCCTGGCCTCCGTTTTCTCTGCCCCCAAGTGTCTTCCCAGTGCGTCATTGTGGGCTAGGTCAAGTAGCATCCGCCTATATGGTTGGGGAACCAGTAACTGCTCTACAGTTTCCTCTCGGCTCTCCGTCACTCGATAAACCAAATCCCCCTTTAATGCAAAATGAGGAAACCTTTGATCTGCCCCTGGTATTTGTGGGACCCCATCAACAACAGAAACCTGCTCTCGAGCATTGACCAAGGTAGGATCCTGCAACTGGGCGGTGCCAAACGCACCCCTGGGTACGTCCAGGTCTGGATGCACTGACCTTGAGGATGTTCCCCCTTCACCCTCCTCAACTGGGAACTGCAACAGGGAGAGCTCCTCATCATCCTCCCCCAGCATAACCTGTAATGGGAAGACTTCCCCCCCCTCAGAGGTCAACTCGGTATTGAGGCCTGAAACAGAAACATTGTCATTCAAATTAACATTCTCTGCAATATCCTTATCAGTGACAGGTATCTCTGTTTTAGAGGGGTGTGTTGTGGGGGTTTCAGGCCTAGACCCCTCAGACTCCATCTCTTCCAGGCCCAGTGTCCCCAGTTCTCCTGGCAGCCCCATCTGTGCCTGGTTCCACAGTTCGAGAAATAGCGGACAGTCCCGCCCCACTATAATATCATGTATTAAACTATTTACTACCCCAACCTCTTGTGTCACTGAGGTACGTCCATAAGAAACCGTCACAGGAACCAGGGGGTACTCCCTGGTATCCCCATGGATACACACTACGCGCAGAGTTTTATTTACGCGGCCAAGTCTCCCAATCACCCTGGCATGTACCAGTGTTACCATGCTCCCGGAGTCTAGTAGGGCCCTGGCAGGAAGGTGGTTCACCCACACTTCACACTCGAACCGTCCTTCAGCCAGATCAAGATGAGTGGTACACGCTCTTTGCACATAGAAGGAGCTTCTCCGACCAGTCCCGCAATCCATCGGCTCCTCCTGAAGTGGGCATTGTGCCCGGGTATGCCCCCAGGACCGACATCGCCAACACTGTAGGCCTCCAATCCTAGGGACAGGAACCAACCTTCGAGGTTCTGCAGAAGATGGTGCAGGGTTGTGGGTTCCAATGTCTGGCAGGGCTTCTCTCCTAGGTGCTGTGGCCGGTCTTGTTGCCCTTGGTGTGGGTTCCCGACGTTTGGCAGGCCCAAGCAGGTCCTCCACCACGGTGTACCTTTTAACCAACTCAACCAGCTGGTCAGCGGTTGCAGGGTCTCCATGGCTTACCCAGCGCTGTAGGTCATCTGGCAGGGACCGCAGGTACCAGTCCATCACCACCCGTTCCACCATTTGTGGGCCTGACAGTTTTTCTGGCTGCAGCCATTTTTTAACCAGCTGTATCAGTTCATGCATTTGGGACCTGGGTGGTCGGTCATGTTTGTACCGCCAGCGATGCACCCTCTGAGCCCGGACAGCCATGGTCACTCCTAGGCGGGCCAGGATCTCTGCCTTCAGACGCTCATAGTTGCTGATATGTTCAGTTGGGAGGTCAAAGTAGGCCTTTTGCGGGTCACCGGTGAGAAAAGGAGAGATAATGCCGGCCTATTGGTCACGGGGCCACCCCTCTCTCTCTGCTACCCTCTCAAAGGTGGTGAGAAAGGCCTCTACGTCATCGCTGGGTGTCAGTTTTTGTAAGAAATGGCTGGCTTTCACAGACACTTGGTTGCCAACGGCAACGACCGATTGTTCTCGTCCCTGAGCCAGCCGCTGCACTGCCTCCTGTAAGGCAGTCACCTGTGCTTGAGTGGACTTCTGCTGAGCAGTAAACTGGGCGGCTAGCAACCGTGTGTTTTCCTGCTGTGCAGCTATAGCCTGTGCCAGGGCCTGCTGCTGCTGAGCCATCACTTCCTCATGGCGACGGTTTGCATCTGCTGAAGCTTGCTGCTGGGTCATGGTGGCTTGCGCCAAAGCCCTGATGACCTCCTCCATGTCTTTACCTGCTGCTTGCAGCGTCTGAGCTGACTTCACCCACGACATGCCATTTGTACACTGTCTCTTTAAATGTCAGTTTAGTTTTAAACGGTTTTTGCGGCTGCAAATACACTTTTGCCAGCATCCAAGACACCAGTTGTGAACTTTGGGGACAATGGCTCCACGGGATTAAGTGCATAAACCGTCAGATTTATAATAAAAGACATTTATTTGTAAGAAAAAATCAAAAATAAGGCTTTCTTCAGCGCACAGGCAAAATACAAAAACAAAAGTCCGCTTATCTTTAGCATAACAGAAAAACAGCTTATCTTCAGCACAAAAACAAAGGAAAACACATACAGTTTTGCAGCAGGTTCTTTAGCAGCCTCCAGACATCCATACAGCTCAACCGACAGGTGTAATCACCTACTCCTCCTCACACCCACAACTCTTCCCTACTTCCTGTCTTATGAGCTGTCTTCCTGGAGGCCCTTAACCCCCTGTGCGCTGAATCCCTGTGGTCAGGGAGGGAGGCTCTTTCCCACCCGAATATCTCTTCAGAGCCTCCCAAATTCCGGGTCCCAAATAACTTACTATTAAACATAGAGAGGACTGCGAGTCAGTCCTCTCCTGCTTGGCTACTCCCGGAACCCCTCACCCATTTTGGGTGACCCCCTGAGCAACGCTGCGACTTCTTTAAAGGGACCACAGCCCAAATACTGGTGCTATATAGCACCCATCCAGGACCCAACCTTGGCGTCCTGTACAACGTATAAAAAATAGTCCATCAACCACAAGTGAATGTGCGTAACTTGAATTGTTCAAATGACTTGAAATAACTCCCAAGCACTGCAACAAACTTGTGAACCCTCACCACATATAGTGCGTGCTTACCATAGAGCAAGCTATAATTAGCTTGTGGCTATCAACCCAGCCATGGGCTTTATCCAGGGGGTGTTAAGCTAACAGCTAACATGTAGATTATTTGCATTAAATGGGCAAGATGCCTGCCATTCAAACCAGGAAGACTCGATGATCCAGTGATCGTGGATATGGACCAGGCAAATTTACCCAAAAAGGAAAGAACGCACCATAGTGTAAATCAGAACACACAGGTTTATTTAAAATTAAAGGTTAAAGGTTAAAGGTTGCACTTACACAAAGACTGTTATATAAGTGCCAAGGTACGTCCTAAACAGGCCCAGGTGCATCACTACAGAAAAAAACACCCTTAATTGCCCTGGATAATAAGCCTATTCTGCCACCACACAGACTCTCAGGCCGACCCATCATCACTCATACAGTAGGTCCAATGCACATGCAGATTGATGGTGCCAACCAAACGTGGCCCTATACTTAACAAAAAAGTAGGGAGGCTGTGGGTTAATAATGGATAAGCCTTAATGCTATAATCAATTTATACATCAGCATACTAGTATTTAAAGGAGCTAACAAATCATAACCTCTACATGTAAAAGTGTAGTGCGAGGTATAAATCCACTCAGTTTCCTCTCCACTGGTACCACTTCCCAAGACTCACATTACAAAAAATTAAGAATTATCAATAAAAGCATTCGTCTACATCCACATTCAACCCAAATGGAGCATAATATTTAATCCTGTGTATCCAAGACATTTCTGATATGGATATTTCTCTTACCAGAGAACTTCCTTTCCATTGTGGGCAATATTTGTCTATTGCCAAAAATTGTTTTTGAGGGATCTTTATTATGGGCCACCAGATAATCTTTAGAAACCGAATGATTCAAAATGCCTTTCTTAATATTAGTGATATGTTTGTTCAATCTGACCTGGAGGGGCACTTGGTCCTGCCCACATATTGTAGCCCACATAGCCACTGGAGCAGGTAAATAATCCACTCAGTCGAACATGTAATAAAAGTCTTAATTTCAAATTCTATTGAGGTACTAGTAGAAGTAAAATGCTGGGTCTTTCTATGTGTACACCCATTAAGAGAACACACACAACATCTCCGAAACTGACAAAAACCTGTGAGGTTGTCAAAGACTGTGTATATGTGAATTTATCTGTGCTCACCCAATCACTCATATATAAAAAACCTAAATAAAAAGGTGAAAAATCAAGATCAATTATTAAAATATGTGAATGCTGCTATCTCCTAACAAAATTAAATACTTAATTTCAACATGAATTTATAAACACAAAAAAGATGCGCAAACTATATCAACACAATATATAAAAATGTACAGTAAATGGATCTGAAGTGAATAAATCACTAACCAATAATTAAATGATGTTGTGCAAACATCCCAAGTAAAAACTCAGGAAAAAAAATGAATAGAATAAAGTGTTCAATAAAATATTTATATTAATGGATCAAAAATGTCCAAACAAACAAAGTAGCAAGGTGAAAAAAACTAGCAGGGTGAAAAAACTATTGACTCTCACACTCTCTCAAACTTTATCTGATGCTTCAAATCTGTAAAGAAGATATACCATATTTATCGGCGTATAACAGGCACTTTTTCCCCCTTAAAATCGGGGGGAAAGTCGTGGGTACGTGTTATACGCCGATCCCCCAAAAAAGTGACAAAAAAAATCAAGCGGCGCCGAAAAATAGCGAGCGCCGTCCAAAAAAAAACGAGTGCCGCCGAAAAAGGCCAAGCGCCGACGAAAAAGACCGAGCCTACTGCTCGGCTCCGCTCGCAGTCCCGCCTCCCTGCGCTCGCTTCCAAAACAGCAGGGAGGCCGGACTGCGAGCGGAGCCGAACAGTCGGCTCGGTCTTTTCCGTCGGCACTCTGTCTTTAACGTGGGCAAGCTGCATATGACGCTGGCAAGCTGCATATGACGCTGGCAAGCTGCAAATGACACTGGGCAAGCTGCAAATGACCCTGGCAAGCTGCAAATGACACTGGGCAAGCTGCAAATGACGCTGGGCAAGCTGCAAATGACGCTTAAATGTAAGTTTTTTTCCCCTAAACTTCCCTCCTAAAACTTTTTTTTCTTAAAATACCCTCCTAAACTTGGGGTGCGTGTTATACGCCGGTGTGTGTTATACGCCGATAAATACGGTACATAAGCAGAGCCAAATGGCCTCTTACCAAATCTGATGGACTATGTTATAAGGATTATAAGGGTCAAACTCGCCTTGTGCCAACCATACACTGTGATGATTTTTCAGCCGATCCACTCCAGATAATCACTCAGCAGCTCCCACAATAGGAACACCAAGAGCAGGTAATCATTCAACACAGTCCGGCAACAGCAGCGATCAGCTGTGATGTTTTCACCTAGTCTGCTCAATGGGGATGGCGGCTCTCTTCCGTAATGGATGGCAGGATACATTTTTTACTTGTCTTTCACTTCGTACACGGACTCCTCAGATGAATGTTTTTAAATGATTTGTTGAAAAAGAAAGATTAGGAACTTCATAGTGCAGTAAATCAAGGTGTTTATTCCAAAGATTTTCTTGTGTACAGCACAGAAATATAGACAACACACAGCACTAAGCTATCAGTCTACCAGCTGGTGTGTGGTGACGTCATGGGATTCTCTCGACTAGGAAAGTTAATACCCGAGACGTCAGACACCACACTATTTATACAAAGCAGGGGCGACACTGGAAGCACAGATATCATTTGCTGCTAATCTGTGTGACACACACAGCGGTTGCTTTTCCATAAAAAATTACTTTTAAACAATACACATTAAGGCAAAGTGTAACCTATAATACTTTTAGCCTAATTAGATTGGTATAACCACATGCCGACCGCGCTATAGTCAAAAGACGGCTACAGCGCGGTCGGCTTATCCTGGTAGGACGTCCTACGGACGTCCTCCCAGAAACATGCTCCCGCGCGCCCCCTGGGGCGCGCACTCGGGAACATCCGTGACTGCCGGGTCCCAAGGACCCGGCGCATCACGGATCACGGTAAACAGCCGCTGATAGCGGCCGTTTACCACGTGATCGCTCCGTCAAATGACGGAGCGATCACATGTACACAAACCGGCGTCACGTCATGACGCCGGTTCCTCCCTCCCCTCTCTGTACCGATCGGTACAGAGAAGGGAGAGGGGGAGAGACGGGACCAGCGCTGTGGGCTGGATGTATAGTGCCCACAGCGCTGGCCAATACACTGCCACCGCTGTGCAATACTCTGCAATCACTGTGCAATGCTCTGCCACCACTGTGCAATGCTCTGCAATCACTGTGCAATGCTCTGCCACCACTGTGCAATGCTCTGCAATCACTGTGCAATGCTCTGCCACCACTGTGCAATGCTCTGCCACCACTGCAATGCTCTGCAATCACTGTGCAATGCTCTGCCACCACTGTGCAATGCTCTGCAATCACTGTGCAATGCTCTGCCACCACTGTGCAATGCTCTGCCACCACTGCAATGCTCTGCCACCACTGTGCAATGCTCTGCCACCACTGCAATGCTCTGCAACCACTGTGCAATGCTCTGCCACCACTGTGCAATGCTCTGCCACCACTGCAATGCTCTGCAACCACTGTGCAATGCTCTGCCACCACTGTGCAACGCTCTGCAACCACTGTGCAATGCTCTGCCACCACTGTGCAATACTCTGCCACCACTGTGCAATACTCTGCCACCACTGTGCAATACTCTGCCACCAATGTGCAATACTCTGCCACCACTGTGCAATACTCTGCAACCACTGTGCAATGCTCTGCCACCACTGTGCAACACTGTAATACTCGCCAATACTCTGCCAATACTCTGCAATAATTTTTAATAGAAACAAAGAATTTTTATTTATTTTTTTACAGAATTTTCTGTATTTTTTGATTTATAGCGCAAAAAATAAAAAACCCAGCGGTGATTAAATACCACCAAAAGAAAGCTGTATTTGTGTGAAAAAAAGGACACAAAATTCATTTGGGTACAGTGTTGCATGACGGAGTAATTGTCATTCAAAGTGTGAGAACACCGAAAGCTGAAAATTGGTCTGGTTAGGAAGGGGGTTTAACTGCCCAGTGGGTATGTGGATAAAGTCCAACGTGTATCTAAAAAAACATATTGTACAAGATTCGATTAAATACTGATTGTCAGTCAAATGTCATTTATTAATAGCACTGAAACGTTAAAAATGCTTAAATGTATGTTTAAAAACATATATATTCCCCAATTTATATTTAATTAGCATGGTGTATCTAGCAGTGGTTAATATTTCAACAAGTGATAAGAGTGATAATACCTGAAAAAAAACCGAGCAACATAAAATAATTTCTGCTATTCTACCTCATACATTAGAGGAAAAAAGCATAACAAAAATTTTCAAATACATTTTATACGCTTATTAAAATTTGTTAAAGATTAGTAAAAATCAATTATCAGTTCAAAAAACAATTATAAAAAATGCTGTGCTATTCAAGCTGCTGAATGCCCCCAAAAATGATGACAGATGGTAATCATTACAATAATTGGGGTTCTCAATTTAATAACACTTTTACACCTAAGAATTGTTATTGAGCAATCACATTCACTACCATCAATTACCTTTATATTTTATTCTTATATTTTATATTTTATATTTAACGGCAGAAACGACACCAGGTTTTCAAAGAAGCCTCTTCTTATTGGTGGATGATTAAAGATGTTAGGGGCCACTCTTTCTCTAAGCGATGAAGCCCCCCTATAAATGACTTGGGGCTAGTTATGCAAGATGGTATTTAATACCTGATCATTGCTCAAAATGTGCCAATGTTTCCGTATTAACTTCTTTATGTTCATATGTTGTGCAGAATAGGTTGTAATCAAGGGAACTGTCGAGGTGGGCATTCTGCCCTCCTGTGGGGGCTTTGCCCTAAGTAAATCCTCCCTCTCCATGACTGTAACCTCCTCAAGGGTATTTTTAACAGAATCACTAGAATAGCCCTTCTCCTCAAACCTCCTGGTTAGAATGTCAGCCTGCACCAATAATTCTTCCATATTTGTACAATTACGTTTAAGCTGCATATACTGGCTTGGGAACTGAGCCACGGCCCATAGTGGCAGCTATCAACAGGAATGTAAGAATTCCTGTCAATAGTTTTAAAGTACGTGGGGGTGATAAACTTATCTTCCCCAACTGAAATCTTGAGATCCAAGAAATTGATCTCAGACTGACTAGCCTGATACCCCTAGTGTTGTTATTTAGGTACCCCATAAAAAGATCCAAGTCAGAATGACTGCCATTCCATAGGAGGAGGATGTCGTCTATATACCTTGCCCACAAAACCACGTTAGGCCCCTGGTGGGCATAGACGACATCCTCCTCCCAAAGGGCCAGACAAAGATTAGCCAAGCTGGGGGGATGGTTTGTTACAAGAACCATGGATCCTCAGGCCTTCACAGAGGATGCCATTGTGTCTCCATGGAATTAGTTCACTTTAATTTATGCATTTCCCCTGCTAACGCTGGACAGAGAGGGAGGACATTCTGGTGATCCTCATCATCATATAGGACTGGTCTGGGAGCAGGTGGTACTCAAACCTCATCAAACTTTTGGCAGATTGTCTGTGGGCCTTACCAGATTGGCCAGAACTTCTGCCACTGGACACTTCTCTATACTGCTTCTTGGTCATTGGTTTTAACAGCTTGGCAGTTGAAGCCCAGTTTCTAAGGGGCAGAGTTTCTTTAACTCAGTGATCCCTACTACCTTAAAAGCTGCAAAATTTACTTCATGCACAGTCTACCATTAGACCTGGAAGGCCTAATTTGTCTTGTTTGAGAAAAGGAAATTCTGTGTGATGAATCTTGTCCTGGTCTGTGTCAGTACCATTACAAGTGCAAATTTCAGCCCTAGCCGTTCCAGAGACCTCTGGCATTTTACTCATTGATGAAAGCCTTTGTGCAAGGTGTCACTCACATTGGTTTCCCAGTATGTTCCCCTGTGACTCCATGAGACCTAAACTTGGTTTTATTGGTTCCTCAGAAACCTACTTTAAATCCCATCAGGAATTTTCCACTGTCTTCCCTCTCAGAAGTTTGCCTTACTTCTGGCTGCCACCTGTGCGAGATGTTTTCAGAGTTAGCGGCCTCATCCTGTATGTGTACTGTACGGGTTCCTAGTGTTGCACAGGAATAAGGTCTTGCGGCCTAAGGCCTCTTTTTTTCCCCAGGTCTTTTCCCTCCTCCACTATGTTGTGCTCCAAAACATTCAAAGGAAATTTCTCTCCACTGTCTGGATATGGTACACACTGAATAAGTTTACCTTACCATCCATTCCTGTGGGTTTCTATAGGGGATATCCTGCCTCTTGTTCCCCAATTCCCAGGTGAACTGGATAAGTCAACATCTGAGCCTACAGTCTGAAGGATAAGGTTTTTTTCTCTTTGCTGTTGAGACACTATACCAGATCTCTTTCCCAGATTTGCAAGGCTGCCACCTGGTCTTCTGTTCACTTAGTTATATCAGGTGCATGTTAAAGACTTTTCTGGTGCTAGTTTTTGTCATAAGATGCATCAGGTTGCTCTTTGAGTTTTAAGCCCTCTGTTGCTTATTTATTTTAATGCGCCTGTTGGCCTTTCTTGCTGTGTTGCCCTTTTCCTTAGTTGCATCGGTTGTGGACACCAGAATATATACGATGTGTCCTGTAGTATATGAAATTAGGCTTTTTATTGTACCTGTAAAATTCTTTTATTGGAGTACATTACAGGACACAGGTCCCATCCTTACCTCTTTTCTAATGATTCACTCTTCACTTCACATTTTTGCATGTTACAAAACTGAGGCTAGCTGGGAGTGGGAGTGGTTATTCTGGAGCTGTCCTTACAGCTTTAGTTTGCCAGTGTCCAAACACCTGAATGTAGCTGCATAATCCAATCATCAAGATACTGTGTCCTGTAATATACTCCAGGATAAGTATTTTACAGGTATGTCAAAAATGATGTTATTTTAATCATCCAATAAAGAATGATGGGTTATATGCATTACATTTTAGGTGATTGAAAAATGGCATTCAACTCACTAGGGCTGCCTCAGGGTGCACCATGTAACCCTTCCCACCTACATGGATTTTTTATCCTGTGATTAATATTGATTTTTAAGCCATCCCGGGATCAAGGTCTACTTGAGTTGAGCACAGTGAGTTTACTTTACCCTTGGTGTGCACCTTGTGGAGTGAACCTGGACCCTAATGTGAGGGGCTGGCCTGTATTGCTTGCTTCAGGCTCTAAATCCTGCATTAGACAATCACCTTGGCTTCTAGTGCAATGTGTCTATTTAACTGTGGGTGCTTTACAGGTTCAGGGCTGTGATCCATTTGTATTGTTCCCAGAAGACCTCCTTGGTGTGTCCACCATGAAGGGTAAAGCCTTGACCTTTTAATAGGATAAGGTAAGACAGGGTTTCCCTGTGCAATTACACTCATTTCTGTCTATTGCTAACACAATCTGCAGTACATAGCGCATTATGGGGTTCTATAGGCAGAGGATTTGAGTATTCACTTTATTGTGGTAACCCCTGCCATTTTGTCTCTCACATATCTTGGTACAAACAATTTAAACTTGGCAATTGTTCTCTGTTCAGACTTAGTCTTCGGAGAATGAGGTGACTGCATCACACCTCCTGGGTGACGCCTTGTGGCCAACCTTTTCCACTGAATTGCGCACAGCATGTTGCTGCATTCCTGCTGCCATCTTCTACAGAGACACAACCACAGGAAAACATTCAGAACCTGGGTTATAGTGGTTCATATATCCAGACATGCACAACCCCATCCATTCAACACTTAACCTCCCTGGCGGTATGATTATGTCAGATTTTTGCCTCTCAAAGCGGTACATTGTTTTGCATGGGAATTTGGCGTTTTATATTGTAGGTATGTAATTCTTAGGAATAACTCACTTAAATCTGTCCAAACAAGAGTCTAGTAGACATCCTGTGTATGATAAAGTTTAAAACACGAAATCATAAATTATAATATAATAAATAATTGTAAAGAACAAGATGGAGAGATCAAATAAAAAACACCACATCCCAAATATGAAGAAAATTTTAAACAATTAGAGAAAGGGGTACAGAGGTAACAACCCTTGGGATTTTAAGGGTGTTAGGTATAGAGATCAAGACTCATTGGGTAGCATAAAATTTATAGTTTTATTAAAGAAAAAAAAGGATACACCAGTATCAAAAGGTGAGTTATCTAATAAAGACTATACAAGTAAAGCACTACCACTCTCGACATCTTTCACTCGATAGAGTTTATTCAGAAGATTGCTGGTGTGGCACTTTCTATACTATAGATAACAAAACATTGGGTAAGTATCTCATGAGAGTATTAAATAATACAATAACATGAAAACACATGCAAATTGGCATATAGATTAGAGGAAACTGCAAAATTTATGGAAAAACAATATTATCAAAACATAAGGACATAGAAACATGTGGACACAAAAACAAACCAAACCTCACCAAGACTGCTTTAAATCCGTAAAAGGTATACACAGAAAAATAAATTCAGTGAATGCATTGGACATCCCATCATTCCAGCTCTGCCTCTTAGTTGCTTGCAGAGAAGAACTACAACTGTGGTATTTCTAAAAAGAAATATATATGTGGATAAGCCTATAGAAAGCGTGAGTTGGAGTATTTATCAAGGTGATTGTAAAGATAAATATATAACCCCTGACCAAAGAATTTCAGGAAAAAATAATTACCTTGATTTACAATGGGGTTGAATCAATAGGAGTTTTACTGGTACTGCTGTGGAATGACTGATCAGCAGTAGGGATGGGCCCGCTCGGCGAGCCCAGAACTATTGGGGCGCTCGCATCAAATTCGTGTGATGCGAGCGGCCCGCAATGCATTGCGCTAGTCGCAGTGCAATGCTGGCTGATGATTGGCCAAGCATGCACTGTGACCCCGCATGCTTGGCCAATCACAGCGCCGGCAGCGAGGAGAGCCAATTATAGCTCAGGGGCTTTAGTACACGCCCCACGGTATAAGCGGCGGCGGCCTCGAAGATTTTAATAAAGGAATTGTCAAACACCGTCTCCTGTCATTTTTACCATTTTGACACTTTTTTGGTGAAATGGTAGGGGTACCCCCTTACCATTTCACACAGGGGGGGCGGGATCTGGGGGTCCCCTTGTTAAAGGGGGCTTCCAGATTCTGATAAGCCCCATGCCCGCAGACCCCCACAACCAATGGCCAGGGTTGTGGGGAAGAGGCCCTTGTCCTCATCAACATGGGGACAAGGTGCTTTGGGGGGGACCCCAAAGCATCCTCCCAATGTTGAGGGCATGTGGCCTGGTACGGTTCAGGCGGGAGGGGGGGCGCTCTCGTCCCCCCCCTCTTTTCCTGCGGCCTGCCAGGTTGTGTGCTCGGATAAGGGTCTGGTATGGATTTTGAGGGAGACCCGACGCCATTTTTTTTGGCTAGGGTTCCCCTTAAAATCCATCCCAGACCTCAAGGGTCTGGTATGGATTTTGAGGTGGACCCTACGCCATTTTTTATTTTTTTTTGCTGGGGTTCCCCTTAATATCCATCCCAGACCTGAAGGGCCTGGTTATTGAATTTGGGGGGACCCCCACGCTTTTTTTTTTTCATTTTTTTTATTTTTTATCAATGACTTTTTTTTTATGAATGACTTTCAATGAATGACTGTTCTCTGTATTACGGGAGCCATCAATTCAAATTAGCCGCGAGTGATTTTAAATAGCTTTTTTACTTGCAAAAATTACACTTTTTGCAGAGACAGTTCTAAACACGGGAAACATGCGCCCCTTTACATGCATACTATAGACACCCCCCAGGTAAGAAATTTAAAGGAATATTACACTTTTATTGTTTCAATTTAAGCATTATTAAAATCACTGCTCCTGAAAAAACGGGCGTTTTAAAAAAAAAAATATTTTGCATTGATACATGTCCCCTGGGGCAGGACCCAGGTCCCCAAACACTTTTTATGACATTAACATGCATATTAGCCTTTAAAATTAGCACTTTTAATTTCAAACGTTCGCATCCATTAAAACTAATAGGGTTCTAAAGCTCGCACGGACTTTAGGTCCGTTCGCGGGTTCTGGTGCGAGCCGAATGGGGGGGTGTTCGGCTCATCCCTAATCAGCAGGTAAGTAAATATGTTCAACCTAGTAATGGACATCAAAACGGAAATAAATGTAATGCTGATGGAGTTTGATTACTACTAAGTACTCAAAGTGGTTGAATGTGCATAATAAATGCGTCTTACCAAGAAATTAACGTAGCAGGTAAACAAGACCCAGGAAGAATATCAGCTCTCCCATGTATAAAATGTCTCAGGCAGAGTGTGAAGGCATGTTTCTGCCATTTAAATAGCTCCTCTCCGACTCGGCGGCATCTGACGTCACCGCCGAGTCGCGGACCTGAATAAAGGATGCATGCGTCAAGGGTGACGAATGGCGCGAGTACCTCAGATTCAAAGCATCACATGGTCACGGCCGCCATCTTGGAAAGTCCAATGCCCTCACTTGATAGTACAGAGGACATTGGCAATGTGTAGGGGAGGGCGGGCGAAAATAATCCGAGCAACCCATCCCGATTGCATGGGAACTCAAAAGAGTAAACTTAACAAACCATGGCTGAGCTAATAGGCAAACCTAAAAATGGGCAACACATCAATCGATTGATTCATTGGCAAATCGACCAGTGAGTGCCCCGGGTGCCCATGCAAGAAATACCTATAGTGGCAGGCAGGAGATGGGAAACAGCAAATGCATATTAAATAACAAAAATTTGAAATAAATAAACAAAATTAATTAATCACGCAATCACATAGCATGCATCCAGGATTGGCAACAATTGGTCGTGTTTGGTCCGTATAAAGTAATCACATATTTGAACAGGATTTGTATCAATAAGATATAATTTCTAATGAAAACATCTAAATTTTACAAAACAGTACTGTAATTATAATCAAATATAAGGCAGCAAGGGAGAAAAGGAAGATCAGAAAGAGAAGAAAAAAACGAATTAAAGAAATTACTTAAAACTCAAGGCATCGTTTAGGCCTGGGTATCTAAGGGCACCAAGGTCAGAGATCCATCATGCCTCACGTAGCAATAAAATCCTATCATTGTCAGCCCCTCTCTAATTGGGGGGGGGGGGGGCATGTTCAAGGGCAAAGAAATGCATTTTGGTGTCATCAAAGTTATGGTAAAGGACCATATGACGACTTATGGGCGTCTCGATTTTCTTCTTTAGTACCAGGGAAACATGATCCCTGATACGATGAAAAAAAGGAAATTTTGTCTTGCCAACATAAAACATTGGGTAAGTATCTCATGAGAGTATTAAATAATAATACAATAACATGAAAAAACATGCAAATTGGCATATAGATTAGAGGAAACTATGCAAAATGTATGGAAAAACAACTGTGAATTTTATGCTACCCAATGAGTCTTGATCTCTATACCTAACACCCTTAAAATAGAGATTTGTTACCTCTTTGCCCCTTTCTCTAATTGTTTGAATTTTCTTCATATTTGGGATGTGTTTTTTTTCATTTGATCTCTCCATCTTGCTCTTTACTATTGTTTATCCAGGGTGTTATCCACCCATCACTCTGAAGATGGAGACAAAATCAAATTCATAATATATTTGACTATATTGTTATATGTACTGTTTTTTCTATTTGTGCAGCCCCCCCTTCCCCCCCTTTTTTTTTGTATCTCTGAGTCTCATGGCCAAATACCGTGGTAATGCGCCTTATGGACAAAATCCATAGGTCACAAAATGCGATCGGAGGAGGCCTTTCCATTGATCGCTTCCTTCTCAGACTTCAGAGGATGCTGGGAAGGAAGTCCAGAATCTACTGGAATAAGTGGTACTTCACCAAATATATAGATGATCAAATGTCCCCTTGGGGCCTGAGAATACAAATTTTCCCTACCATCAATAAACTGGAACCTGAATTTATGTAGAAATGGGAAGAAAATCTACAGCAGTGCTCCACTAAAATGATGGAGCGCCTGTGTTGTCATTATAAAAACGAATTAACACTCTTGGACAATGCACTCTTCCCTGGCCGAGAGAGTGCGTTAAAGGAAAATCTTGAAACATATGTGAACGAAATACTGAAAACTAAAGAAAATAAATTTATGAGAGATAAACTTTCCTATGATAAAAATTAGGCCTATAACTGGGCACCTTTGAAAAACAAAATGCGGGCTCCAAATGAACAGACTTCCGAACAAAATGATTCTGACACTTCATCACTATCCTCTGTTTCTTCTTTACAGGCACCTGATCATTCAATGATCCCTAAGAAGCAACAACCACACAAACGCACTAACAGTAATGTAAGTGCACAACTGGCAAAGTCTAAACCCTTTTCCCAAAACCATTCGCACACTGGTCTCGTCTATGAACACTAGAGCGGCAGCCGAAAAAACCTCAGACATTTTGAACGCACCGGGTCAATCTGAAATCACCTTTTATATGGGCACAACCAATTCAGTGATTGCTCAAGTTTTGCCTCCTCAAGTGGGCAATGTCAGTGAGACAATCACTGATTCGTTTTTTTGCACGGCACCAATTTTCACCCAACCAGTACACGACCCAAAGAAGGTAGGAGGTGTGGAATCACCACACCAGAAACAGCCCAAAATCTATTTGAAGTAATTAACTTGTCGTCAATTGTTCTTACAGACGATCAAATCTTAGTTTTACAACTCGGCATAACATTTTGTCCCACACAAAGGGTTGATCCCTTTGAATTAATTAAAGATCTCAACTTATTCTCATGTAAACTGATGTTCCAAATTCTGTATGATTAATCACAACCATTGACTCCCGATAACCCCCTCTGGAAGGAAATGAACATTAATGACATAAAAGCCATGGAAGAGTTGATGGAACTATGGGATGAGGGACACATGGATGAAACAGACCTTTCTGAGGCTGATAGTCTTCAATCAGGGCAATCAGTACCTGTCCCGCCCCATTCCATCCCTCCACCCATACTTTCCACACCCAGAGATTACAAACCCAGATAAAGTACCTTTCCTACTTTGCAGGGTAATCCCAGTGTGTGGGCTTTCACCCAACAAGTGACTAATGAAATACTTAAAACCAAATGGAAGGGATTGACTCAATCTAACCTAACGTTAGTCCAAAAAGAGGCACTACGTTCCTTACAGCAAGAAACACGCTTAACCATAAAACCATCCGACAAGGGGGGTAATCTGGTTGTAATGGATAACTGCCAATACGAGTCAATGGTTATGAAGCTTTTACGGAATGAATGGTATAGAAAAATACCAGAAAGTCATGTTAACTACACAGTGACTAAATATAGACAACTTCTTAGCTCGGCCTATTACCAAGGATTAATAAACAAAAAAACATGGGAATTCCTTAATGTCTCGGCCCCTAAAACTCCCACTCTATATGCTCTCCTGAAGATCCACATAAATGCCACTAATCCACCAGGGTGTCCCATTGTCTCGGGAAACGGTTGTCTCGCGGAAACCGCTAGCAAACTCATTGACGACTTTCTTAGACCCCATGTTGAAGGACTGGTGTCTTATTTACAGGACACCGGTGATCTTCTCAGAACTCTTATTGGCATCTTCATTCCAGAGGGGTCTTGGCTTGTGGCTCTCGATGTTGAGGCCCTCTACAACTCCATCCCCCATGACTTGGGTGGTGAAGTTGTGGAGGGCTTCATTTCAAGGAGTGATGAAGCACCAAAGAGGTATAATGAGTTCATCCTGAGTCTACTTCGATTCATCTTGATCAATAACATCTTTCTCTTTGGACGCTCCCACTACCTCCAGATACTATATTTTATGCTCATGCGATTCCTCCATTTCAGTGATAACACACAGTGCCCTCCCCGAAATTACCCTGGATATGATAAACTTTATACAATTCTGCCACTGCCTAATTTTTTTCTCCAATAAATGTTCCCAATTGTATATCCTGAACAAAAACATCTGTGTAGATGAGTCGCTTCTCAATTTAACTGGCAGTCTGGGCTTCAAGCAGTTCATACTCAGTAAAAGGGCCAGATATGGGGTGAAGCTGTACAAGCTGTGTGAAGGAGCCACGGGGGGCACGTGTACGAAGGAAAGGACACCCAGTCGCATACAAGTAGTTATACCAGCCTGACCCTTGTTTCTGCAATCTTTCTAGAAGCAAACAGTAATATAAAACACAGTGAGAGCTAATAGACAAGGCTGGTGAATACAAAATTACAAAGAGGGGAGTCAGTGAGTTTGCGGACTAAAGAAGTGTTGACTATGAAGTGGAGAGACAAACAAGACATAAATATGCCTCTTAGAATACATTGTGATGTTTGCTTTCCAAAATGTGGTCATTTTGTGGGTGTTTCCACTGTACTGGGGCTCCAGGGCCTTAAAAATTGTGATAAGTTGTCAGGAATTTAGATGAGTAATTTATGCCCCTAGAATTCCTAAAAGTGCTTCTTGCATGTTGGGCCTCTGTATGTGGCCTGGCTGTGGAAAAGTCTCACACATGTGCTATCGCCATACTGGCCGGAGTAGCAGCAAGAAATGTCTTATAAATTAACAACTTTTTCCAAAAACTTGTGGGAAAAAATTACATGTTCAAAAGACTCATAGAAAATACATTTAGGGTGTTTGCTTTCCATAATGTGGTCATTTTGTACATAATGACATTGTCCTGGTGCTCCAAGGCCTTCAAAACTGAGATAAGGCAGGAAAATACATGTGGAATTTATGCCTCTCCTGCCGTACCAACAAACATGAAAGTCATTACAATTAAGATTAGGTTGATACTGTAAATGTGATGAGAATCTCCAAGCTTGGCCCAAAAGAATTTCCTGTATTTCAAACATTTTGCTTGGAACCTGAAATTAGGAGAAACACAAATCAGATGTAACATAATTTCTAAAACAATCAGATTTCCAACCTCCGAAAATGTTTTACAACAGGGACAGATAAACACAACCTAGTAGCTTCGGTAGCAGCGCCAATTTGAAAAGAATAATTTGCAATATGTAAGTGACAAAGATTAATACAGCATAGGCCTTTCTTGAGGACAGCCATAAATTAGTATCTAGCAAGGTGCAAACTGGAACCACGAACAAGAAGATGAGTGGCAGAGCGTTGACAAAGAAGCAAAAAGCAAGAGACCAAACTAAATGTACAGACCAGAGAACCCAATATTCTACGAATAAAAATCCAGCAGCCTCTGCCCAGCTGATCAGTCTTACTGTGTCATAAAAGTAACTTAAGGAAGCCATCCCCCAGAAACAAATCCGTATATAACAGACCACCATTGTCCGTGGCAATCATTTTGAAATATGGAAAGCCCCAAAAAGAAAAGGCTGACGAAAACTTGAAATAAAGTTTCATAATCTGAAAAACAAACTGAGGCTGCACCATCTCTCAGTAGAGACAAATCTTATTGGCACCCATGAATCGACACAAGAAAAGATTTTACGGTAACTTTTTAGCGCCTGCTCGAGAAAAAATGGAGCATGGAGGAAAATTACATAATTTCAAACAAAAGGAAACACCAGCCAGAATCTATATTATATGGGAGTATGAATAAGAACGCAACATCAAATGGTTAATAAATGACAGAACTAAGGCTTTCAAAAAGAATGAGGTGGATCACCAAAAGAATTAAAAAAGAGCACCATAAAAGCCATGTGACGTTGTAATTTGCCCACGTAGTAGGAGCCAATAAATCCATAACAGTAGCACAAATGCGTGCTAAACCAGGGGCCATAAATGCTCTGGGCATCAACATCTAAGATGATCTGCATCTGGCACCAACTCGTGAAAAGGGTCCAGCTGTAATTCGAACAAAAAATTGGCAATATCGTTAGTCTTATCTGACACATAGCGGGATTTAATCCCTATATTAAAGTCGAGACACTTAAAAATTAAAGGTTGTAGAATAGACAAAACAGGCAAAGATTTAGAGGACAAACAATTAATGGCATAAACTATATACCTTTATTGTTCGAATGAAATAGGAGATGACAATTGCAAAGCTGCTCTCCCCAAAGCTCCAGAGCAATATAAGGAAAATATCTAAAAATACCATATTACCAAATACCAAGCCTCTGTTGAACCATGTCTAAAACAAGGAGGCCATGAACCAATGACCATGCCAGAAAAAATCATGCCCCCAAGCCCCTGAAGCATCAGTAAACAATGCAATAAGTGAAGCTTCAGAAAAAGGGGCCTGCCAAGAAGAACAGCTGTGGTACAAGGTCAAAAATCTATCCCAAACAGCCAAATCAGACCTCAAGGTAGAAGTAATTCAAACAAAACGATTAGGCAAATTCAAACCAGAAATCGCCCTATATAAACATTTTGAGAACACATGATTTTTGTTGCAAATGTCAATAAACCTATCAAAGACTGTAAAGTATGTAAAGTAACCTTTGGTGTGGATAGAACAAAGGAGACTAAGAAACGCAATCACTGGACTTTAGCAGAGGGCAAACGAAATTCCATCCTAGCAGAAGCTATTGTGACACCTAGAAATTCAAGACATATAGTATGCCAAACAGTTATTTCCTCAACCAAAGGAACACCAAAATGACAACAAGTAATGGGGAAGTCTGTAAAAATATAGAGGCAATCGGAAGTGTTAGCAGAACCCATAAACATGAACTGGAAAAGACAAATGGTGAATCAAACTAAAAATTTGGATATTTCTCAGGAATTCAATAGAGAGGTGAAACTTTAAAATTCACAAAGGGAGGGGCATAAAAGCGGTCCGCTACTCTAGCCTCTTTCACCTCCTTCACAATTTTTTTTGCTAAAATATCACCAAAACAACGCACCAATGGTAAGTTATCAAACATTAAACAACCATCACCGAAAAGGGAAAGGTAATGGGAAGCCAAAACCAAAACCAATAAATGATAGATCCACCATCTGGCGGTTTCGCCAAATGTAAAGAAATGGTAACATTCCAAGCAGCTTCACTTGTGTTACTGCTTTTAAGAACAATATCTTTATTCTGTGAGGCTGCACTAGAGATAATTTCTTAAAACAATGAGAGGCTGGATGAGCACCAGAGCAGATAGCACATTCATGTTTATACCTACAAGAATTTGTACATTTACTGTAGATTGGCCTTCATTAAAACTGAAACAAATATCTTTCTCAAAAGATCCAGGCTGAGTAGCAGGTTGTTCCAAACATATTTTTTAAGGTAATAAAAGTTTCAGCCACAAGCCACATCTTTAGTGCCCCATTTCAAATTCTTATGGACAGACAACTTTTGACAAACTGATTCATTGTAGAAAATCCAAACTAAGCCGGCAAACTGATTACATAATTTCAGACAACAGGAAACACCAGCCAGAATCTATATTATATGGGAGTAGGAATAAGAATGCAACATGAAATGGTTAATAAATGACAGAACTAAGGCTTCCAAAAAAAATGAGGTGGATCACCAAAAGATTTAAAAAAGGAGCACCATAAAAGCCATGTGGCGTTGTAATTCGCCCACGTAGTAGGAGCCAAGAAATCCATAACAGTAGCACAAATGGGTGCTAAACCAGGGGCCATAAATGCTCTGGGCAAAGACAACTAAGATGATCTGCATCTGGCACCAACTTGTGAAAAGGGTCCAGCTGTAATCCGGGCAAGAATTTGGCAATATCGTTAGTCTGATCTGGCACATAGTGGGATTTAATCCCTATATTAAAGTCGAGACACTTAAAAACTAAAGGTTGCAGAATAGACAAAACAGGCAAAGATTTAGAGGACAATTGATGGCATAAACTAAAAATTTATTGTCCGAATGAAATAGGAGACAACAATTGCAAAGCTGCTCTCCCCAAAGCTCCAGAGCAATATAGGAAAAATTTCTAAAAATACCATATTTTTGGTCAAGCCCCTGTTGAACCATGTATAAAACAAATGCACCAATGGTAAGTTATCAAACATTAAACAACCATCACCGAAAAGGCAGGTAATGGGAAGCCAAAACCAAAACCAATAAATAATAGATCCACCATCTGGCGGTTTGGCCAAATGTGGAGAAATGGTAACATTCCAAGTAGCTTCACTTGTGTTACTGCTTTTAAGAACAATATCTTTATTCTGTGAGGCTGCACTAGAGACCAATTTCTTAAAACAATGAGAGGCTGGATAAGCACCAGAGCAGGTCGCACATTCATGTTTATACCTACAAGAATTTGGCTATTTACTGTAGATTGGCCTTCATTAAAACTGAAACAAATACCTTTCTCAAAAGGTTCAGGCTGAGTAGCAAGTTGTTCCAAATTTTTTTTTTAAGGTAATAAAAGGTCCAGCCACAAGCCACATCTTTAGTGCCCCATTTCAAATTCTTATGGACAGACAACTTTTGACAAACTGATTCATTGTAGAAAAACCAAACTACCCGCAAACTTCTTATAAGCCTCTGGTATATTTTGTATGTTGGAACAGACCACTTCAGGGTCTTTCTCACTCATCATACTAATGTAAGTGCAAAATACTTGCAACCAGTTAGTAAAGGAACGAGGAGCAGCCTTGTGCTTATCATCATCATCATCATCACCCTTGTCTGAATCCTTTTTCATCTAACCTATTATCCTTAACAGGCAGCAAATGGGAAAGGAGATCTACATAATCACCTCTCCAAATTTTATCCATATCCAAATTACTTAGATAAAACCCCAAAGGGGAGAGTTCACAGGCCAAAGCCTCTTTGAGACAGCTTTCGGTCACTGAAGAAATAGAAGGGTGAGTTTGACCTAACAGATTATTGACAGGGACCTCATATAGCTTCATAGCAGGGGGGGTCACTGTGGAACTATTTAGATCAGACCACATTTGTAGCATGCCATGAGATGCACATTAGGACTAAAAGAAAGAGCATGTTTAAAATGGTCAGCTAAAGTAGAAAATAAATCAGCCAAACTCCATTAAAGGTGCAAGTGCTCTGACTTACCATGAGGATTCTAAGATTTGGCAGCAATCGGAGGTTTAGGCAGCGCAGTCTGAGCTGGTTATGCGGCTGGCTCCAGCACAGCTAGAGTTGTAACATCTGATAATGCAGCCTGAGAAGTAGCAGCAACAGCAATGCCAGTATTATCGGATAACAGACTGTCAGCAGTGGAAGTGATAGAAGGGTTAATTGCCATACATCTTTGATTTTTATGTGCACCACATTTTGCAGAGACTAAGCTCAGGTAAGGAACTTTGCTAAAACCCTTACCCCTCGCATGGGTTCCAGGAGGAGATGGGGATGCAATCATGGAAGTCCTCTTCTGCCCCACAATCCGACAACGACCCAGCCTCACTGCACCAGCATCGGCCTGTCTAATAAGTTTCAGGCCAGAGGTTGAAGTTAAGGCAAGCAATGGCATCAATCCTGCAGGGATTGCATAATCCAGATGTAAATGTAATCTATATACTGTATATAGTTCCTAGCGACACCTAATGGAAAAAAAGGCATATTACATCCATTTTAAAACTTTACAAAAGACTTTATAATCAAAACCCTAACCTAACCCTAACTAATTCTTAGTTATTATAAAATACTCCCCTTACAGTAAAATATGGGCAGTTATTGCATCTAATAATATGCTATAAAAACATGTCAAGACTAGTTCTAGATTAAACAACAGGTAGAAGGAAGAAAGAGAAGATTAAGCTTACATCTAAATCAGAAGAACGAATACCCAATAAAGAAATGTATTACGTGCAATAGTAGGCATGTAACGTATATTTTGAAGTGTCCTTGTGGCCTCCAATCTGTAGGCCACCCCACATGCAAGTTGACCACAAGGATAAGAGAACATATAAGCAGTATATGTAAGGGTTTTAAAGGGTTTTTGTGTGCAACCACTTTAGGTTGGTGCATGATAGAAAACACAGATATTTGACTTTTATAGGATTGACAGAATAAGTAAACATTGGCGGGATTCAATTTAAAAAGGATTTTCTCCTGCAATGAATCCAGGTGGATTTCAGTTTTAGACACTTATAGCCCAAGAGGCCTTAAACTAGAATCCTCAAAGATTTCCATTTATTGGTTTTAAAATATTTGTCAAAATATAGGGTTTAGGATAAGGCTACCCCCCATATTTTACAGGAGAGTGTTTTATAATAACTAAGAAATATAGGGTCATGATTATAAAACTCTTTGTATACAGTATATTTTATATAGTTTTAAATTGGATGTAATATCCCTTTTTTCCAATAGGTGTCACTAGGTTAGGGACTGGATATATTACATTTACATCTAGATTATGTTCATATATATTTACATTCTAAAATAGGTAGGTACGATGCTTTGTATGTATTTCTCTTGGATAATATACCAATCGCTGGACATACTATGTGCCAGTCCGGACACTTTTAAATGTGATTGCATATTTTTAAAGGTTTACATGTATGGGAAAATCCTTAAATAAATATGTTTGGTGCTCAATGATATCTCTCTTGCAGCCTTTTTACCCATGTACCTGAACTGATAGTGACAGGAGAAAGCTGGAATGGTGGAGTCTGGTGGTGACCTGATAGAGTGGCAGAGGTCCGTGGTCCATACACGTAAATAAAGAGCATTTGACCTATTTACAGCATAGGGACAAAACCTTCTGGTGAGTCCTTATTTGGAGGGAGGCACAATGCACCATGCACAAATCTTTTTTTGCATGGTGGAGCACAATGAATTGTTTGTTAGGCATGTGCACAGAGAAAAAAGCACTATATGTTTTTGGGACTATTTCTAAGCACATACTGTATAAATGTTTCTTGAGAGCACGTATAGTATGGACTTCATGTATATGTGGATGGTGCACAATGATTAGCAATTGACACAGAATTGTTTGTTTTATATTTTGTATTATTATTAATTTCCATGGCGCTGTTCACACCTTTTGGTTTATAAAATAAATGCACTTATATATAAAGCACACATACATATTTCTGTGGTGCTGATAACATTGGTTTACATGTTTGCAATTAAGCCTGTCATAGGGTGAAGTGTTTCTGAGAGGGGAGGCCCCAGGCGTGGCTTTATGTGCATGTATCCAGAATAATTAAAGTTACATGCAGAGATCATAGTTATGTAGTCAAACTTTTGTTGTAGATATCAAGAAAAAGAATGAGCAAGTCCAATTAGCTTGTTACAGGAATCTAGAAAGTGGTTGGGTGCATGAACTTTGCTATCTCCAACCCAAACCAGAAAAGCAGTTTAGAGGTGTCAGCCTTGAAAATGCTTTATGAAACAAACAAAAAAATGAAAATGTAGTGTCAAGAGTAGAAACAGTTAAAGAGAGAATGCTCACTGAACAATTAGTATTGCATATTGGTAATAACATTTTTACTTTTCTCCATGAAAAATTATCATTCAGCTTTTTACTGTTTAAAATCAGTAAACAGAGTAACAGATTATAGGGAAGTTAGAGATTATAGGGACTTTTACTGCATAGACTGCTGTTCTAGATAAGAAAAAGAGGCTGTGAAGTGCTGCAATACACAAGAGAGCACAGGATGTGGTACGTACAGAAAGGCCAGTAAGGGAGCCATGACAAAAGAACCTCAGACAGAGAACTTTTACAATGTTAACATTTTTAAAAAAATGGGGCTTAAAATATCACATAACAATGGCAAGCATTTTTTTTTTCAAATTAGAAGAAAAATATTAAATGACTAAGTAAGAAGATTTCCAAACAAAACAGAAATAATTATAAATACAGCGGAAGCTGAACTATTAGTTCTAAGGTGAATTGTGCTAGAATACTAGAAAGATATTTTTTTTTTTTTTTGGTTCTGCTAAAATTGACTGAGCTCTGCTTGTCCTGTGTTTGTAGAATGACATATTTAGAGAAATCACTTACTAACTGTGTTTCCACAGTTGCTTAATTAGTATCTCCTTTTAATAAATTGGCTTCTTAAATCTTCTATATTTTTAACATATTTGAAAATAGATGGCATTTATTTAGGTTTTGATTGTTTTCCAATGTCTAAGCGTTAATCCTCTAATATTTTGATGTAATAACTTAATTTACATTTTTAATACTTAAAAAGCTACTTTTATCACACAAATTGTTGATTCTCTGGACAGAGTTCTACCAGCAATAGCATGTTAGTCAACAGGAAGTGAATTTAATCATGATTGGGATAAGGTTAGCGCTATATAAAAAGGTAAAAAAAAAAGGGAAGGATTGATGAATCAGTTTGTCATCACTCTTCTATGTTTATATATTTTTGATGTAATAACTTAATTTGCTGAAAGTTTATATATTAATTGCTTTTTTTTCTATATAAGAACACACAGCAGAGTGTGTGGGTGTTTGATTATACAACCTATAGCACAAGAAAAAGAAATACATAAACAACTCAGTCCTTTAATGTATAACAATTGTTTTTACTTGGTAAATATTACCTGGTTTGAGCAATTATATTCAAAATCTGTTGAGGTTTTTGCCCACAGACTGACCATTTTATTATTTATAGCTATTTGGTTAGAATGGCCACTCTCTTATCAAACTTTCATGACCTACCAGTTATAAAAATTTAGGGCCTATTCATAAAGCAGTGAATGTGACTTCCACAAAACATTCACTAGCAGTGAAACAATCACTGTCATTTAAAACACATGCAGCTCGAAGATTCACCTTCAGTGAATGCTTGGTGAATGACAGATTGAATATGCCCCTCAATGTTTATTAATTCACAGTTTATGTAGCACCACAAGTTTGCTAAACACTTTACAAAATAAAGGGAGACAATACATTTAGAATGCAAATCAATCAAGGGTGTTAGAGGGCGTTGCTTATAATCAAAAGGGAGGGGCAAGTGATACAAAATGTAATAACTGGGAGGGGATGAGTTTAGGGAGGAAGTAATATTCTAATTGTTAGGTAGAGGTAGGATAGGCTTCCCTAAAGAGATGGGTTTTCATGAATCACCAAAAGGTGGCCAGAGTATAACATAGCTGGATGGATTGGGTTAGGGAGTTTTAGAGGAAGGGAGAGACTCTGGAAAAATAATGGGGATGAGCATGGGAGGAGGTGACAGGGGGGCTAGAGAGGAGTAGGTCTTAGGAGTAGGGAAGTGAATGGTTTGGGTAATATTTTACTTTATTGTAAGTCCCCTACATACGAACATTCAACTTTCAAAGATGCGAACATGTGTTTGCATGATCAATCCTTTGAGGCTGGGTACACAAACTTTGTTTTTTCGTTCAACCCAGCAGGCTGAAGGAAAAATAAATGACAGATCGCTGTACTAACACAAGCAATGTTGGGGCATCGATCTCCCCTGCTGTACCTTTGTGTTCTGACAGGGAGGCTCTGCCAGAACACACTGATCAGTGCTCGCACTCTTTGTCTGCAACCTCTGATCTTTGCTAAGTTGAAGGTAGGAGACTTACTGTATATGTTATAGTTCATATTTTGAATTTTATGCATCAGGTGAGTAAAAGCCAGTGAAGGCATTTTGCAGAGAGGGTTGGCACACACCGAGCTGTTGAATAGGTGAATGAATTTGGCAGCAACTTTCATGATAAACTAAAGGAGGAATAGCCAGTGTAGAGGTAGGCCAACAAGGAAGGAGTTGTATCAATTTGAAAATAATATTGACATAAAAAGGGAAGCTTAGACGAGAGAGTGCCTCTGAAATATACAGTATTCTGTAAAGTTAATGTCCTGAGTACATTTTAATATCAGCACAAAAGAAAGCCTCTTCTATGTTTAGATACATTCATGAAAACTTTGATTCAGAAAGACATGGGATTGTAGTAGTGGTATTAATACAGTTTCTGCCTGTGTTATCCTACACCAAGATAGTCATGTTGAATAATGCTTCAAGTTTGTTCCAAAATATCAGAAAAATATATATTTTTTGTGATATACCTAGGAAATTGACTAAAGGAAATAGTTACTGGTTACCTGTTTTGCTTTCTTGGTATACGCTAAACCAGAATTCAGGCCATAGTATACACTCTGAAATTCTTCAATTTTTTTTCTCATTTTAGAGGGATTATACAATATAGATTAGTGAAGCGTGTCAGTCAGCACATGCTAAGGCCAAGGGAAGCAAGTATTTTCAAGAGAAAGCCTATACAGTTATATGGAACTGTACCATTTACATCACCTAGTATTGTTTTTGCTTATGGCCAAGCAAAGATAGCACTTGTTACAGATATTCTTTGTTTATTTTTCCCCCATTTGTAATATATCTTTTAATATCTTCAGGACCAGTAATCATGTAGAGAAGCAGTCATAATGGATTTTTTTTTACCACTCATTATATTGCAATGCATAATTGGCTGTCTTTCATACACCAAATCAGAAAAATAAATGTCTTTAAGCAATTTTAGTAATGAAGCGGATTATTTACTGTCAATTATGTGCAAATTTATGGAAACCAAACACAACACAGTCATGTAGAAATGAAATCCCAGGTGCTGGCAAGACATGGAGCGGGCCGCAATGAGAACTACACATTAGGTAAGGAAAGATGTGCAGTGCATAACAGAATGCCTTTATTCACACTCTGTGCTTAAAAAAGAACAAATCCATCATCTTGAAATTTGACTTGTAGCTTGACATTAAAAATAATTTGAGTAGAATTTTCAGTGGGCTAAGCACAAAACTAGTTCAAGTAGTGTCACTCTCAATTAATGTACTCAGGTGGTGTGCCCATTAAAATTCCCACATGTGGGTTCAGCTCACTATGCAAATGGGGTCATTACCTGGAGAACTTAATTGGGAATGACATTGGGAGTATGAAATTTTCTTTCAAAACAAATCTCTCGTACACATTTAGTATACATTTGATTGTCATGTGTGTAGAAGTTTGTTTTCCTTAGCTAAAAAGATATTGTTTAATTAACTGTTTTTATTTAATTCCTATCCCAAATATGACTTTTTGTGAAGTATTTACTTGGAGCACACATTATAAGGTCATGCTGCTTTGAAACTTGTCAAGCATGTGGGTCTCAACATTAATGCACTTAAGTGGATCAACTGCAAAGCAACTATATATATATATATATATATATATATATATATATATATATATATATATAATTAGAAATGGTTGAATGTGTGATGTACAATGTTATTTTCTTTAAAATATTGTAAGGGCTTTACATACAGAGAAAGGTGCATACCCAAGAAAATGTAGCACTGATTCTTTTCTTTATTCTAGCTAGGAAATAGGTATGACTTTACACAATTGACCCCTGTGGTTTAGCAACTTGCCATGGCATGTCATCTCCCTCTCATTCTCTTTACCTAATGGTTGTCATCATTTTAAAATGAATGGGTGCACAAAACATTGTTTAATTACAGATGATCAACTAGCTCCTGCAGTCTTCCAAGATGCAATGACCCAAAGCATGGTTGCCTTCAAGTTCTCTCCATCTTAAGGATTCTAAAATAATGAAAATATTGCAAGTCATAGGTCAGTAATTTTGTTTCTCATGCTTTAAGAGAAAGTTTGTTGTTATTTCAGTCATATTTCTGTTTATTTGTTTGAGTCAATAAAAACTGCTGGCTGCAATTTATGGAACACTTATGTTTGATTGATTTTGCAGATTGGATTACTCTATTGCACTGCTTGGGTTAAATAGACTATAGTCTGAGAAATTGTCTGAGAATGTTTTTTACTGTGTTTTTTGCTTTTTATAAAGAATAATATTGTTTTATAAAACAGTGTGCCATGCTTCTCAGAAAGCCAGAAGTCTAAACTTTACAAATGTGTAACATTTTATCTGTATCTGTGAAGTATTAAACACTTTACTCCATTCTATATATCTATTCTTCCTATTTGTTAGTTGGAATATTTGTATATGACATCCAGTGTCTTCAGAATAAACAACTTTTATGCATTCCCATAATATTGTATATTAAAAGACATATAACCTATAATGTAATGCTGCAGCTGAAGTAGAATGCAGTCTTAAATATACAAAATGTAATACATACTACTTTTTACAATATATTTACTAAAAATGATTTCTGTAATTCTATGGAAAGAAGGCCATTCTACTAAAGTGGAAAAAAATGGGGGCTCCTAAAATAACCTTTTGGAAAGGATTGGTGAACGCAATGCTCTCGCACTACCAAGCCATGTATAGGGCTAGAGGATGCAGTTAAAAATTTGAAAAAGTATGGAGAGCATGGTATGAGTCTGATCAAACAGTGTGATGGGTTAATCTTAAGATGAAAGGATGGGAGGGTCCGATATGTAGCCAACATGTATTATACCCTGGAGGAAGAGTAAATGACAATTATTTTGGGTGATTAGTGAAGTGAAATGGCTTGCATCCCACAAATAATATAATTTTCCTTGGAGGGAAGGGAACTGAGTACGGGGAGGGGGGGAGCTGTCGGTTGATGGCATTGTTAATGTTGTTAGACTTACCAGCCATGTTGGCTGACTGTTTAGTTTGGTGTTGTGCCAAGTTGTATGTCAAAAATGTTCAATAAAAATAATTAAAAAAAATTAAAATAAAACTGATTTCTGTATGTTCATGATGGTGATGTAAATGTCGTATGCTAAAGTCAACACAGATTAGAAGTTTTTTGGTGAGCGAATGCTTGCCAAAGTCTCGCAATATGTTAATCAATCTGATCTGCTCAGCATACCACTAAAGAGGTATTTTGGACATTTTTCTAGTTCACTCCCTACTTGAAGCATGGTATGTCATTATTATGATAGTTATGTTGCAGAAAAGAAGAAATCTCTTCCCACAGCCACTCTATCACATAATATAAGGGGATATGGTCATTGCCACTTGCTGGTCAGATATGATTCTTAAGCCCCATACACACGGTCGGACAATCCGCAGACCAGGTCCGTCGGACCATGTCCGTCATACTTTGTCCGATGTTGGTTTTGCGTACACACGGTCGGACAAAGTTGTCGGAAAATCCGATCATTCTGAACGTGGTGACGTTTGTTGCCTACGACGGGACTACGTAGAGGCTAGTAGCCAATAGCTTTGGTCTTGTAATGTGATCTGAGCATGCGTAGCACTTTGTCCGGTCGGACAACCGTACACACGATCGGATTTGGTGTGATCGGACCGGGTTGACGGCAAATCTTTCCAGCAGGAGATAAGACTTTGTCCGACGGACAAACCGACGAACACTGTCCGATGGTGCATACACACGGTCTGATTTTTCAACAACCTTGTCCGATCGGACCAAATTGATGAAAAAGTCCGACCGTGTGTATGGGGCTTTAGATGAACTAATGGATACCTTTATGAATTCACTAAACAAACCACATGGGCAGATTTTGAATATCCACACAGGAGAGCAAGTCTTAGCAAGTCTTAGCCACCTCTACACTAGTGGAACCGATTTTTTTAGATTCAGTTAAACTTACTACTTCCCTGATCCACCATTGTAAACCCAAAATGTTCCTTTGCATGTTTTGAAACTTGTCCAGGGCAAGTTCCAGAAGGAGCCAGCCAGCCTCATTGACGCTATGGCACGTGTGCATTAGCCTACCCCCGTGGCCTTTAGAGATACATGATGCGAGTATCCCACTAGGCTGCAGGCAAGTGACACATCATTCTTGCCTAAGTAAGAATTCAAGAAGTGCATAAGTGCGTTTTCTCCCCAAAAAAGATAATTGCAATTTTAGGAGGAGAGGGGGCTAAGGATGAGAAATTGGCTGGGAAGGGTAAAGGTCCACTCTAAACATTTCACAATAAAATAAATACTAAGCTGTTCAGCAAAAGTGACAGTGACAAGAGTAATTTCAGCAGTTACCTTTGTTGTTTTCGTTTTTTTTTTTCTGTGGCTATAAATGCTCACACACACCTTGCATTGTTTTAATTTGTCCCAACCTCGGACACATTATTCTGCATGTAAGAGTGAAAAAAAAATTATGGAATTAATATACAGGTATTGTACGTGTTTTAATGTAATAAAGTAACCTTTTATCTCACCCTAACCTAAAGCATTAACCTAACCATAAAAAGTAAGCCCTTAACTTTACAATTTAAGGTGGAACTAAAGCCTGTTAAGGAAAAAATGCTGACAGGTAGACTTTATTTGCAGAAGAGACTCCATATATGTCTCTTCTGCAATACAAGTACCTATTCTGATTGCCAGCAATGCTGCGTGATGTATACCCCAAGAGGCTTCAGGAGCAGGAACGTGTAATTCTTACCTAGGCAAAATTGGAGGTAGGAGGTGGGCTTGACTGAAGAAAAAGAAAAAATTCGGGGAGGAAATTGGACTCTGGTTCTGAAGTGGATAACAATTACTCTACCCCAGACCGAGAAAACAAATTACATTTACAGCTAAGTTTAAAATATGTCTATACAGTGAAATACAGTATATAAGACATTTGCCACTTTGCTACACTATTTATTGTGGAAGTACCAGTCCAGGTAAAAAGAAAACCTCAAGACTAAATACACACAGTATTTAGTCTTGAAAAGCTACTTTTTTTTTTTTCATTTAGATATATGCAATTTGCATTTTGTTTGTATTAACACAGATCTATAACAGCATTTATTTAAGCTTGAAATTAAAATATCAATGCGTGTGTGCTGAGTAATATAAGTAGCCCATCTAAGTTTTGCTAGCCAAAGTCTTTCAGTTTTCTGTTAATATTACCTGTTTTCCTTCTGTAGAGTTGGAGCAGTGACTTATTTCGGCAGAACACACAGTTTGATTGTTCCAGACTAGACATCTGCCAGAAGCATTTCAATTTAGCATGATGAGTTTACCTTTCCTTGTCAAGAATAACATTACTTAGGTAGGTTGAAAACCAGAAGTGCATTTGTTGATATATGTTTCAAATGCCCTTAGTGTCATGTCAGCTCTAGCAATCTGCTTGTTATGCAATCTCTACAGGTGGTTGTGGTAGCAGTGATGGTGGTGAGAGTCTGGCTTATAATGAAAATCATTATCACAGTTATGAAAGAAATAAACTGATGATTTAACTTGCTTTGTTAAATATTGGTTCCATAACATAGATTGTTTACCTACCACCCATATTTTTTAAATAAGTAAATCTTTAATTACAGCTACAAGCAATATCCATGCTAGATTGATTGTCCTACAAATAATATTTGATAATATTCCTCGGTTTAACTACTGCATGTGATGGACAATTATTATTATTAATTTTATTTTTCAGTTGCAAGCATATTTCTTGTACTACAATTAATGTAAAGTGTGCAGGTTACTGAAAAATGCTATTTAAGTGCTGAAGGTATTTTTTTCAAGAATTTCTCCTCCTTCCTGCAGAAGTTCTGCAGGAAGGAGGAGGTAGGAAGAAGAACTTGCCGGCTAGTGTAGCAAACAAACCACATTCATTTTCCCTGCTGATCTGCCTGTTGCTGCTAAATGTGAGCGCTTCCTCCAATAACCGCTGGTGTCCTGACAACCAGTGACTGTTCCCCACCTGGTCCATTCCGCTCTCATCTGAGGATTCTTTTGTTAACAAAGGAGCAGGAAAAAAAAACAGCCTCCACCCCCCTCCCCAAAGAAAAAAAATGATACTATAACCTTGAGTTCTTGAGTAGGGATTTTGACTCAATAAAGAAACCCTTTGGGCCTTCTATGGATTTCAAAACATGTGGTCCCCTCAAAATCTACCCAAAAAATACCCCAAAAATATCCCACATGTAAATCCATCACCAATTATGTTGTCCAGTGATGCAGATTCTCATCAATAACAATGAACGACGACCACTATTTGAGAAAAAGAAAAATTCTGCCAATATGTCTGATCCTGTCACTCACCTACCACAAAAGAAAACTCCATGTCCCCATTGAACGAATATGGTCACATCCATATTTGGTTAATGCCATCACAAGGGAGACCCTGTTCCTTAATTTTTCATTATTCGGCAGGGGCAAGAGCTGTCATTTGTGCCAGAATTGGGTGTGTCAATGGGTTCATCTTTCGTCAAGTTGGTGGGCACTGTTCATTGTGATTGACAAGGAAATGCACTGCTGAAAGCCATGATTGACAATGGATTTATATCATGGAATGCTTTTGTATTTTTTTTTATTTAATTACATTGGGGGGTTATTTACTAAAGGTAAATCCACTTTGCACTACAAGTGCACTGCAAGTGCACTTGGAAGTGCAGTCGTTGTAGATCCGAGGGGGACATGCAAGGAAAATAAAAAACAGCATTTTTGCTTGCACATGATTCAATGACAAAATCAGCAGAGCTTCACCTAATTTCAGAGCTTCCCCTCAGATCCACATCGATTTACAGCGACTGCACTTTCAGTGCACTTGTAGTGCAAAGTGGATTTTCTTTTAGTAAATCAACCCCATTGTGTCAACATGTGTGTCTTTTTTACTATTTACTTTTTTTGTGAATGAATAGGGGTCCTATGTACCCTTACTTATTCACAGAAGGGGCCCTCATTTTAAAGGGGACTTTCAGATTCAGATAAGCACCTCACCTACAGACCTCCACAACCACTGGGCCAGGGTTGTAGGGAACAAAGTATCTTTCCCATGTTGAGGCCTTGTGGCCTAGTATGGTTTTGGATGGTGTGGTACATACTCACACCCATGCTCACCCCCCCCCCTTTTCCTGAACTGCAAGGCTGTATGCTTAGTTAAAGGTCTGGTATGAAATTTGGGAACAACCCCATGCCTTTTTTTGTGTAGAATTCCTCTTCACATCCATGTATTTGTGGGGTAAAACCCATGCAGCATTTTTTTGTGAGAGATTCTCCATTAACATATTTACCAGACCATCTAGGGTAGGGGTCTGATATAGATGAAGGGAATCCTTGGTCACTTTGTTTACAAGCAGAAGGAAATAGCAAGGAGTTGTCCTTTACCTGCAATTTAAACAGCATTGTTTCCTATGTAAATATCATTTTTCCTTTAGTAGGTTGTACACATGCTACAGGTGTGTCATTGCTCTTTTTTTTGAAGTGACTTGTTTAGCGCTACCTTTGCGAACTGAATCGCCTCAGGGCGCTTTTGCCACCGGTGTCCATCTGCGGTATAGCACAGTCCTTTACCCCATAGGGTCCCAACATGCTGTCACTTCACAGGCATCCCCGGGAATGGTGTTTAAAGGAAGTGTGCATTTTTATTGCTTGACTCTAAGCAATATTTAAAATTGCTACTTCCAACCAAGTGGAATTTATAAAAAAAATATGTTTTCTTTGGTACATGCCCCCCAGGGAAATGCCTTTTAATTGACAATCCTTTGGCTAGTAACCTTGAAAATGGCCATTACTGGAATCTGACATTTGGTTACCACCAATGACTTCAAAGGGGTCTAAATTTAGCACCCATACTGCAGTAAAGTTCAGCGAACCTGCCCCAAAGCTAACCCAAGTACATTTGTCTCATCACTAATGAAAGTTGTGCCGCGTACACACGATCGGAAATTCGGCCAGCAAAAGACCGATGAGAGCTTTTGGTCAGAAATTCCAACCGTGTGGATGCTCCATCGGACTTTTGCTGGCTGAATTCCAGCCAGCAAAAGATTGAGAGCATGTTTTCAATTTTTCGGTCGGAAAAAGTTTCAATCGGAAATTCCAATCCGACGCGCAAAATTCCTACGCATGCTCGGAAAAAATTTGACGCATGCACTTTCTCGGCTCGTCGTAGTGTTGTACGTCACCGCGTTCTTGATGGTCGAAAGTCCAGCAAACTTTTGTGTGACCGTGTGTATGCAAGCCAAGCTTGAGCAGAATTCCGTCGAAAACACCATCCAAGATTTTTCTGGCGGAAAATCTGCTTGTGTGTACGCGGCATAAGAGAGATGTTCTGTAGTTCAAATCAAGAGTAAGTAGCCTAGGGTGACAATGCTGCTTCTCCATAAATACAGTATGTAGTTGGGCATTGTCACCCTTGGGCAGAAAGTGTGTTAATGGCAAAATCAGCAGGTATGAATAACAGAAATCAAGCCTGAAAAACATAATTCTGTCACCACATTTATTTTTCTTGGTTGTTTGATTTTTGAAGAAAAAGTCAAAAATACTTTGCTGCATGTTTTGAATAAAAATTCAATGCTATTTTAACCTCCCTGGCAGTATGATTATTTCCAATTTTTGATGCGGAAAGTGTTACAATTATTTTGCATGGAAATTTGGCGTTTTATATTGTAGACCTGTAATTCTTAGGAATAACTCACTTTAATCTGTCCAAACAAGAGTCTAGTAGACATCCCGGGTATGATAAAGTTTGAAAAACAAAATCATAAATTATAATATAATAAATAACTATAAATAATTATAACAAATAATAATGTATTAAAAATAATTCAATAATGTAATCAAATCAAAAACACTAAAATTTGCTCAGTTTCAGAATTGTCGATGTCATTACTTTCAGTGTTTGAAGACGGATCTCCCCACAAATCACTATCGCTCAATTCTGCAAGTGATTCTAATTTATTATCGCTGTTTTCTAGCTGGTCTAAAACCACTTTTGATGTAAAGGGATGGTTTTGGTTGCTATGGACAATCTCCAGTTTCCAGGCAGAAAGAACAGTATTTATAATATAAAACTGCATGCAGGGCACTTGACAGACCACTAGGGACAAAAGGTATGTGAAATAAATTGATACAGTAATGTAATCTGTAAGATTACAGTGTACTGTATATGTATTGTGTGTTTTACTTTTTGAATTTGGTGGCGTTCTCCATCCCCTTGCGTCGCAACGCTCGCAGGGAGCGGAGCTCGGCTCCGTGATAGATCGAGCGGAGGACGGCTCGCACACAGTGCGGGGAGACATCGCAGGATCCTGGGGACAAGGTAAGTAAGCTGTACCTGGATCCTGCAATGCAATCCTGAGTGTGGGTCGGGTTACCGCTTTTGGTGCTGAAAATCCACCCCAAGCCACACTCAGGAATACCGTCAGGGAGGTTAATACTGTTTTACTGTATACAGTGTATAAAGCAATGTTTATACTGTATCCATAACTGTAGACATCAGACACTTCTAAATCATACAGAGACCCTAGAAGGCATTGGTCCACAATGTACTCATCCATGGAGGCCAGTAGCAACTGAGCTACATCACTGCACCAGTTATGTAGACATGCAAAAATGTTACACCAAGCATTATATGGGTGCAGGTCACAAGGGCTTGCTCCAAGTCGGAACACAGTGCCATCATTTCACAGATCCATGGTTTTAAAAAAACATATTTAGTTACAGCATCTACTGTCACATGAATTATGAAATAAGAAATAGTATTAGTATTTAAAAAAGTATGGAAAAAAACAACACAAAATATATTAATACATTTGTAGAGCAAATACTGTATGTTTGATTCTTTGTAATGAGAGTCTTGCTCTAAAAATTCCCTGAAGTCTGTGGAAGTGGATGTTACTAGAATAGGGAATAAAATCCATCCAAAATAAAAGTATGTCTTACATAGGCTTTTCAAAATTAAATGTTTTCCTAATCTTCTATCTTAGGTGACACCTCTAACATAATTTGGTTACCCAGCTTTGTAATCTTTCCTATCTCTGATATACTTTTTAAAGCCCAATACTGTACTCAGTAGTCAAGAGGTTTTATCTCCAATTTAATATACTGTAACTTTGATTTGTAACCTTTTATATCTCTGAAATAGTTCTTAAAGTGACATGCCGAGTACTAAGTAGCTCAGTACAAGATTTTCGACCATGCTTTTTATACTGTACAGTTCATATATTTTTTCTTTGACAGCTACTGATTGACATTAATTACCGCCAATTCACTTACTGTTAACCAGTACTGCAAGTACTTTTTGCCTGTTTATAATTTGATTTAGTTTTCAGACATTTTTTACCTCTGTCCTTTATTGAGTGCCTTACTTTTGAACACTATTTCCTAGTTCTTGCATCCTTAGCTCATATACCAGGCTTTTTAAATTGAATCACATCAACAGTATTTTAAACTAGCAGTATAGTCAGTGTTTATCTGGCACTCCAGAAGGAGTAATCCTTAGGGGTATAATCTGCGGCTGTAATAGCTGGATGGTGATGTATCCATAGAAAGGGGTATTAAAGGTTAAAAAGGAAGGCAGCCATCCTTCAGAGTGTGTCCAGAACTCTGCAAGACATGTAAGGAAAAAACAGGGAGGGGGAGGCGCCGACCTGAGTGTAGTATTAAAATGATGACTTTAATAGGATAAGATTAAAAACACTTACAAGATGATAGAAGATGCATCCTCATCAAAGTAAAGTACAGTCCTGGCATTCCACATGGCTCTGTGGGTCCCACCGCTGTTCCAGATAGCTGGAAAGGATTGAGCAGCTGGCTGGAATGGATCACAGTGTTTCACCAGGAGCAAAGGAACCAAGCAGCTTCACACAGACCAGCACCAGTGATGTCACTGGCATCTGATTGCTCTGAGGCCAATAGGCAAAGCAGTCAGCTCCGAGCGCGTAGCCTTTCATCACTGCAGCCCTGATTGACAAGATTCCAGCCCTACCTATGTCCAATCAGACACCGGTAAAACCACTTCCTGTTCCGCGGTACATGCTGGTCTGTGTGGAGCTGCTTGGTTCCTTTGCGCCTGAAGAAACACTGTGATCCATTCCAGCCAGCTGCTCAATCATTTCCAGCTATCCAGAACAGCAGTGGTACCCACGGAGCCATGTGGAATGCCAGGACTGCACTTTACTTTGACGAGCATGCATCTTCTATCATCTTGTAAGTGTTTTTAATCTTGTCCTATTAAAGTCATAATTTTAATACTACACTCAGGTCGGCGCCTCCACCTCCACCTCCCTTTTTTTCCTTACAGTATTTTCAACATCAACGCTTGAACTGACCTCCTTAAAAAACTGATCATGTTGGATAGACATAATTCAATGTTCATGAACCCTTATTGTGCCTCTGCAGTTTCAAGGATGTGGAGTGGCAGTAAAAACAACCAGTCTGATCCTTGAATCTATTGAAGCTTGATAATGAAAATTTTATATACATTGTATAATCCAACAGTATTTATTAACATGTACACCCCAAAGCATGTACTAAAGTATATGCAGACCCTATCTCTTTTGTAATGGAGCCTATGCGTGGATGTTTTAAAATGGTATGATCCACTATTGTCATGACTAGGAAATCAACCCTGAGAAATGTAATGCAGCCATGGCTAGAGTGCTTGGATGTAGACAGAAAGAGGCAGAAACAGGGCTGTAGGAGGTCAGAAGCACCGCAATGGAACAACAGATGAAAATAGTGTAAAGAAATGTTTTAAATGACAGCTGTTTAGGATACATGGCAATTCAGCACATGCATGTCATTCATTTAGAATTTACAGATTAAGTCAGAAAAGTACCAATACCAACCTCTTTCAGCCTGCTGACCACTTTCTCTCTGCCAGTCTCTCTCTATCTGTGTGTGTGTGTGTATATATATATATATATATATATATATATATATATATATATATATATATATATATATATACACACACACTGCCTAGCATTAAAAAAAAAACTGCAGCCACAGATCACACTGCAAATAACTTCCAAAAATAAAATACATTTACTCTGTAATAAAATGATTGCATGTCTAAAAGATTATTTAATAATCCACCAAATAATGATTTATTGAACAGGATGAAAAAAAAGCTTTCTTTTTGTGATACTGCTGGTCCGTTAGTATTTATCCTTTTTGATTTTCCACAGCACTGATATATTTATATATTTTGCTTAAATTTTTCTAAATTTTGCTGACCATAATTTTTCATTTGCGTGACTTGACTACCTAAACATATGTACCATTATTATCACAATGTCCACTGCATGTCTCGGAGAAACCCATGCTTTGAGACATTATTACTCACTTTTTTAAGAAGTTAATTCCCTCATATTTTGAATGTCACACATCTTCTAGTGCCACCTTATTAATGCTTTTTGAAGGGGAATCAAGACTCCTGATCTCAGCAAATATCTTAGTGAGTATACTTTTGCTTTGGGGCAAGCAGAACTTAATATTCATAAATCTTCGAATGTAGAGACAGACCGTGAAGAGAATCAATGTGGATTCTCAAGTATTATGCATCCAGGCTAAATATCTGATGTGAGCCAGTGTTCATAGGATTTGCAATATTATTAAAGTATAATGTGCGAGCTAGAATAAGTTTTAAGACTGTGTAGAAAAAAAGTATTGTAGAAGCTGACATTTTAATAAAAACAGCTAAGGAAAAATGTATTTTGTCTAAAGGGATTTTAGCAGCTTTTTATGGAACTGATATCTTAAAACAGATAGCAAAGTCGAAGAAAATGAAGTGATTAGTTTAGAGCAGTTTACAACACTATAAAATGATCCAGTAAAACATCAAGTATCTTATAATCGTCTAGAATAACTTAACCCAAATAAAAGGCTGCAGTATTTTTCTATTTGTTTTTGAATTTTAGGGAAATATACAGAACATTTGTAGTGTATCTCAGATAAATAACTAGTATTTTTGAAATATATATTAAAAAAAAAAAAAAAAAAAAAAAAAATTAAAATTAAAATACATATAGAATACATTTCTAATGCAAAATAATACATTTCTAATATCATAACACATTTTATTAAAAGAACACTTAAGGAAATATGTACTTAAATATAGCTAGCTGGTAAGCTGTGTTAGTTACATATAAAATTAAAGGATGCTTTAAACAAGCACTTTTCTATGGCATGTGTACTAATGTTGAATCTAAATTATTATACCTGTCAAACAGAGGGATTTTGTAAGCATAGAAAAACCTGTACTAAATTGATGTTGATGTTAGCAACGTTATCGGTCTGGGAATCACTAAACATGTTACATACTGTATGTGAAAGATTTTAATAATAATTGTAGTTTGTATTGGTTATTTCCCTTTCATATTGTTGCTTGTTGTATTAAAAATTGTAGTATGACTCTGTTCATTTATAAACAAATATGCTTTTGTATCTCTCTAGTATGTTATAGTTCTTTTTCATCTCTTGCACAAACGAATTATACCAAATAATCTGCTTTCTTAAAGGAAAAGCTTTGTAAAGCCAAGTGTATTTTCATGAACAGATATTTGTATTTTTGCAGTGGCAGTTATATTGTTAGGTGCTTGTATTATATATTGTTAATACATGTTTAGGTCATCCACTAAAAGGGAAAATAGTGACTACAATCAACCTACAAGATATCAGCCACATAAGGAGTTCATTGTTTTCAGTTGGTCAATCAAATCATAGAGACTGATTTACTAGAGAAGGTTCACTTAAGAATGTTAATTATGTGAATGTATGCTTTTTCAATAACTCAGTTATGTGCAAGGCAAAATCATGGCATATGGTTGGGTAGTCACTTTGCTAAGTGGACATTTTCTACTCCTTTAGTAAGTAATCAACCATAGGAGCACTAAAGTGTAGGCACATAATGAAAAAAATATGACTTACTACATGTATATATTTAATTACAATCTATACACAGTAACATGATTTTTTAAAACATTAACACGCATGGGCTGATTTTTCTGCTGGTATTTTTGTTTACCTAGTGCAGCTCTGTATAGAAACCAATCAGCTTTTACCTTAAGCTTGTTCAATTAAGCTTTGACAAAAAAACTGGAAGCTGATTATTTTCTATGCAGAGCTGCACCAGATTTTGCACTCTACAGTTTTAGTAAATCAGCGACTTTGTGCTTATCTGTAATATGTTTTGCAATTTTGATGTTTTGATTTTTATTATTCAATGATTGGAGTGTTGCCTAATGGTAACTTTTGGGGAGTATTTTGAATATTTATATTTTTTTTGTAGTGAATCCCAGCCGTACTACGCAGGTACACCAAACATACAGGCTATCTGGCATCTACATCACAAGGGGGCCAAAAACATGTGGGCCACTGAACTTAGTGATACCTACCTATATGCCCTACAGCATTATGCCAGCGCTTAATTTTTTTATTTAATAGGAAACGTTGCTGTTATAGCGTTAAGTAAAATTAACGTAAGCATTAAGAATTCATCCCTTTGAAATGCAACATAGGATTAATCTACTGTCATCATTAACATAAAGGTAATTATGTTTTAGGTTGCTTTTCCTTTAATTAATATTATGCCAATGGCTACATTATGATAACATCAATAATTAATATCATAATTAAAAATGATTCTTCAAGAATGAAGATGCTGAACACAAACATAAATGGTTAGAACATATTTAATATAAAAGCATGTGCATTGCATTATAAAATATAGATTGTTTTAATGCCTGTCTTAACACTGTCCAACAAAACAAGACAAGTTTTATTTTGTGATGTAAGTAGGACATGTAGATGCCTTCTGTTTTATTGGAGACTCTTTTGGTTCTTTTTGGCCCTCTTGTCATGTCCACCATCATATCTGTGACCTCCTTGAGGGAGTTCCTTGGCCATTGCTGTACTGGAAATGTGCGGCGGCCACCATCTTTGATGTCCAGTAGCAGACCCACACAATGAGGCCATCCCTAGTTGTGACAGGGACATTTTAAGCCAGCCTAATTTGGTACTTACATACTGATCTGGCTAACATTTGGGACACTTTTCCAGACTCAGCAGCCTTGCAACTTACTCAGAGATAAATTGTATGGCCCTTATTCTGTTCTGGAACAGGGGCACTTTTAGAGAGCCTAAATTTTTTTTTGGAGGGGGGTCAATAGTGCTCTTAACCACTTATGGACTGCCCATTGTCATTTTACGTTGCTACTTTGAAGAGGAATATCGTTGTTATCACAGCAGCTACCTGCCATAACCCTGGTAACCTCTTCTTCAGCGGGCGGTCCGCTGGGTCCGCTTTCAGATAAAAGTGGTCTCTGCGGCAGATTCGCAGTGAGATCACTTTTATCAGCGCCAGGAGAGGGCCCCCCTCCCGCCATGCTCCGGTGCCCTTCGCCACTTACCGGAGCTGTCGGTAGCGGTGGAGGCAATCTGGTTCTTCTTCCTGTTAGGCATGGAAACGAGTGAGGGGATGATGGCCCCCACCTGCCTCCATATCATTGCAGGGCGGAAACAATGTCAAAACATCACCTCCATCCATACCTCTTAAGGGTCATTTATTTTTTCAAATTACATCTCATTTTTTTTTATTGCATTTTAGTGTAAATATGAGATCTGAGGACTTTTTGACCCCAGATCTCATATTTAAGAGGTCATGTCATGCTTTTTTTCTATTACCAGGGATGTTTACATTCCTTGTAATAGGAATAAAAGTGACACAATTTTTTTTTTAAAAGAAAAGTGTAAAAATAGAAAATAAAATGTAAAATAAATAAGAAAAAGAAAAAACATTTTTTTAAACGCGCCCCATCCTGCCGAGCTTGCGTACAGAAGCAAACGCATACGTGAGTAACGCCAGTATATGAAAACAGTGTTCAATCCACACATGTGAGGTATCGCCACAATCGTTAGAGTGAGAGCAATCATTCTAGCCCTAGACCTCCTCTGTAACTCAAAACATGCAACCTGTAGAATTTTTTAAACATTACCTATGGAGATTTTTAGGGGCACAAGTTTGTCACCATTTCACGAGCGAGTGCAATTTTGAAGCGTGACATGTTGTGTATCAACTCAGCATAACATTATCTTTCACAATATAAAAAAATGGGCTAACTTTGTTGTTCTATTTTTTAATTCAAAAAAGTGTATTTTTAAAAAAAAAAGACCGCTGCACAAATATGGTGTGACAGAAAGTATTGCAACGTCCGCCATTTTATTCTCTAGGGTGTTAGAAAAAAATATATATAAGTTTGTTTTTAACAAATCTCAGAAAGAGGCTTGGTCGGTCCTTAAGTGGTTAATATACATCACTATTTTTACAGGAGGGTCCATATGGGCTATATCAAGCTGCTCCTGTGTTCTTTTCTTGACCACACATTTTGTAACACTTCTGATGTGAAAGCTTGTATCTAAGGTGTCTCTGTCCATATTTAAAGAGTATGTAAACCCAACATTTCATATTCCTGCTATGTGCCTGCTGTACCATGTACTTGTAGGAACAAGTATCCTGTTCTCTTTGTATTGTTTCCTTTGTGTGAAATCCCTGGTGTTCCTGCCAGTCCATCTCCTTGCCTATTAAAAATTGCCCACACTGAGCAGGAGAACACAACGTGGTCAGTTCTCTACCTGTATATAAAATAGTGTATGGGCATTATGTATCAAAATGTGTCAACAACATAGGTGTCTGGACAATATTAACCAACAATTTCTACGTATCAAAAATAAACAAAAGTATAATGCAAACCATAAATAATAAGCTCTAAAGTGTCCATAAAACAGTTCAAAACATATAAAGACCACCAGCGGTGTTACTAGTGATCCACTTAGCACACTGAGACTTACCAGATGCTTTGACCCAAGCACTGTATGGGGTCAATATATGCTTGTATAGCGATGCCAAGATCTGTGTCTCCACTCTCCTCATTATTGACCCCTTATCACCACTCATCAGCTCAGGGATAAAATCCCAGAAACAGGATCATTGCGCAACCAGTTTAACATTTAAAATGTCATAGACAAAGATAATAAAATCTCACTCACATATTATGGTGCCCTAGCCGGCACCAAGTGAATTACAACAGTGTATCAGTCAGTATTATGCCAGCCACCTTCTGCCAACATGGAGGATCAGCATGCATGTCACTGGCACCAGAAATAGGTCAGCGGCTACGTAATCCCGCCTCAACACGTTTTGCTGTTATCATCGTCTTCAGGAAGCTCCTGGACGCATTGAGGTGGGGTTACATAACCACTGACATCACTTCTGCACCTTTGACACCTGTTCCTCCATTACTCCCCACTGCCTCTTATGTCGACAGGTTGTTGGATAGCATCTTTTGGTAATGACACTCTCATATTTTGTGACTCTATTTATTTATGCTCGATGGTGAAATACAGATGAGATGTTGTGCCTTTCTGTTCATAGGTTACTAATAATTTCTTGTTGCTGTTTATTTTACAGCACCCCGCTCCTAAAGAAACACTAAGCAAAACAAATTGAGTTTGGCCTAATCCATAAATACTATACTATTATTTGATTACGGTACATTTACACCGAACCTGTGGCAAATAGGTACGTATAATTATGTCCAAAGGGCTTAGATTGAAATTAAAGTCTGGCCACTGGGGCGTGCTAACATAACCACATGAAGATGTTTAATATACAGGTTTTTATACCCGTGATTTTATCCTCTATTGTTTCATGAGAGACAACACCTTTAAAGCCCCACTTGCCCTTTGGAATATTTTAAAACTGTTTAACATTATTCTTAAGGTTTTTGGGCATTTGTTTTGTTTATTATCACTTTCATTGAACAGTGTGAGGGGGGATTTACTAAAACTGGAGTGTGCAAAATCCAGTGCAGCTCTGCACAGAAAACCAACCAGCTTCCAGGTTTTATTGTCAAAGCTTAATTGAACCAGAGATGCTGAGTGGCTACCATGTATAACTGCACCAGATTCTGAGTGCTCCAGTTTTTGTAATTCTCCTCCATTGTTTTCTGTTGCCATATATGGTATATTTAACAATATATCTCTTTGGCCAGTGTTTGACAAAAAGTTTTCCAGACAGTGATTTCATACCTACGATTTCCTGAATAATGTTTCATGTGTGGCAGGATTAGAATTTTTTCCACTAACCTTTTCTCTGGGATGTTGAAGCAGTAATTACTGTGGTGTGGAATTTCTGTATGGGTATTCTTTATTAAAAGCAATCACAGCCAGCAAGAGGAAGCACCAACGAAACTAGACTGGGTAGGAAGGATGGAGGAGATGTATCACTTGGAGAAACTTAGATTTAGTGGAGAAGAAGATGGAGAAGATGCTATGACTAAATGGAATTGCTGGCAGGATTTCAAACAGACTTGGAGATATGTTGAAATAATAACTTAAATGAGAAACGTTCTGATACTTTTACGTGGATAAAAAATAGGAGAGGCACCGAGGGGTGGGTAGGGGAGAGAGATAAGTGGGAGAGGGTAACACTGTCTTCAATTAAATAATGAAACATAACAAAAATATGTAAAGACAATATTTTATTTTAATTGCTGATAAATACCTTTTTCATAATAAATATAAAGTTCCACGATGATGTACATAACGGTAAGAGATATAAATGAACGTTAAGTTGAATAAAAATCTCTTTAATGTTTTCTGATGTGTAAATAAAAAAAAAAAGCAACCACACTCATCCAGTGCTTTTGCGTGATGTTGCCCTAACTTTTTCTAAGTTTTGATTTTAATTCCATCCATTAACTTTGCAAGATTACATTATTTTAACAAACCAGTTTATAAATATTGATGTAGTTATGGAAATAGGAGGAACTGTCTTCATGTAAGGGTTTTTAAATCATTTTTTGAACTTTCATGGCAAGTATTTTAACAATCACTTCTAGAGGTTTCCATGATTAGCTATTATGCTAAAACAGCTGGGATCCCTATGCATTAATTAATGTATCTTACTTTTTTTCTGTTTATCTATGAAGAATATCTCTTCATCTAATTTTCAATGGCTCACTAGTGTTAGTGGAGGTGTGCAAAATAGCTTTTATCTAATACTTAATAAGCCTTTGGGAATCATTCACATATAACATTATCTATTTATTTATTTTTTTGCAATAATTAAATAAAAAAAAAAAAAAAACACTGAACATGTTCCTACTGCTTTTTCTATTCTCTCACTTTATATTAAAATTAACATCATATTTATCTTTTGTGAGATTCCTCTTTTGGTGTTTAAACTTAATTATGAAGAATTTCCTTCAAGTATTCCAATATAATGGTTGAGATGATCGTAGCCATATTAGTGCACTTGCGACAGAGTACTGTCTGTGAGACTTTTCTTTTTTGCGCTGACATAGAATCTTTCAGGACAAGTTTTCGATGTATGTCCCCTTCTTCAAGGTCGAAGCAGTACTAACTTCACAAAGTTTTAGCAGAATGTTAAAGAAGACAATCTCTGAAGGAGAATAAAAAGGTAAAAAAACACAAATGTACACAGCTATGGTAATTAAACTAGGATAGTTAGTGAGATAAGACAGATAGAAAGCTATAGACCTGGGGGGGGGGGGGGGGGGGTTGTCACAGTTACAGAGGGGGTCATAAAACTGTTGGATATCAAGTGAGAAAAACACAAGTCTAAGTTTAGGTATTTATATTTTAAATAGAACTATCATTCCTGGTTCAAAAGTTATCCTTTGCTGAATAGTGAAATTCCCATCTGTCAGTAGGTTTCCTGTATATTGAGGTGTGCAGCTTGTCATCCCTGATGTAAAATGTGGTGTCTAGAAAGTTGACGTGTGTTTGTATAGTCCATTTTCAGTTTAATTGATGGGTAAAATTGTTTTAAATTTTCTTCACCTTCTGTCCATGTGATGTTGTATGCTGTTCAGGAATTTTTCCTTCGAGTTAGCCTTAAATGAGTTGGCATATTGGGGTACCATTTTTAAAGTTTATTAATTTTTCAAGTTACATATATAAAGGTTACATAAGGAATAATACAGTAATACATTCTAACATACTAATGGTATGTATGCACCTTGATATATAGGTGTGTAAATCACATGTGTGGTGGTGCAAATTTTTGTAACATACAACTATGTTGACTAAAGTGGTTAACAATTTGAACAGAAGAAAAAGAAAACATCTTTGAGTTAGCGGTTCATTCGGCTGTAAACTTTGTTATTTGATACGAGTGTAGGTATAAACTAGATAGTTGACAGGCAAGCACACTTGTGGATTTAGATAGTGGCATCATAACTAGGTGCACAGTGCTGAGATGCGTGTGTGCCTGTTAATCATTTATAAGGCAAAGTAAAGAGCAGGAAGTGAGGAACCTAACGGGTATCATGAGTCTTCCTAGGAAAGAGGGATTGTTCAAGATTTATTCAAGCTGCGTACTTCTGGAGTCTTTGATCCATGGGTCCCAGTTGCTACGGAAGTTCTTTGTGGTGAGATGGGCTTTGGAGAAGCTGTGTTCCAGTTTGAAATTGTTGTTCAAGATAGAGATCACTTCTCGGATATCAGGTGGTTGCGTAGTTTTCCATTTCCTTGCGAGTGCCAGTCTTGCGGCAATAAGGATATGGGTGCCTACGGTTTGATACTTTTTAGGCCATGAGGGGACCATCAGACCCAAGAGGAGATCTATGGACGATAAGGTAGTTGTTGTGCAGGTGGTTGATTGTAGCATGTTCCGTACTTGGTTCCAAAAAACTGTAAGATTCGGGCAGTCCCACCAGATGTGAAAAAGAGTTCCTGGAAAACCACACCCTCTCCAACATAAGTGAGAAACATTGGGGTAGATCTTGGCAAGCCTGCTGGGAGTATAGTACCAGTGTTGAAAGAGTTTCTGCAGGGATTCCCAGTGTGCAGTGCAATGCGATAGTTTTGAAGGCAGGGATAGGGAATTGTACCACAGGCTATTTGGTGGAGCTGAGGGGATGTGCTCGGTCCATTTCAAGATTTGAGATTGGATTGGGTTTTCTGCAGATCGGGAGAGTATATTGTAGATATACGAGATGCCTTTACGTGTATGTCCACTCATGGTAAAATGTTTGAGCGTGGTATGCAGAATTCTGTCTTGTTTTATCCATAGAATATTATTGAGTAGAGACCTGACCCTTAAGTAGATATAGAAAGTTTTTGAAGAAATGCCATAAGAGGTTTGGAGGTGTTCAAATGATTTTAAGTTGGATGTGGAGAAGATTTTTCCGAGATCGTGAATACCTGCATCGATCCATGGCTGTAGCTGGAGGTCCGGGAGAATGAGTGAGAGGGTTTGAGTTGGGATGTATTGTAATATGGAGTGAGTTATTCCTTTTGACATTTGAGGTAGTGAGGTCCATACTCTTAGAGAGGCAGAGATTGTGTCCAATGGGAAATGTTTGGTGGTGGGTGCGAGGAGCGAGGCACCGAGGAGAAGTTTGGGGTCTGCAGTCAGTGCTACTGCTTCTATCTGGGCCCAGTTGTAGGGGGTAGTTGTGTTCAACCAAGACTTGAGTTGATCTAGAATGACTGCCTTGTAATAGAGGTTTAGGTTGGGAGCCCCCAGTCCTCCCATATTTGTTGGGGTCATCAGAGTATGTTTCTTGACTCTGGCTTTTTTGTTTCGCCAGATAAAAGAGTTGATGAGGGACTGGAGAGTCTGTAGATGCATTGGAAGGAGTGGTATTGGAAGAGTACGAAAAATATACAGGATATGCGGTAGCAAAAACATTTTGGCTAAGGCAGTCCTACCTGCCCAGGACACATAGGTGTGATTTATTTCACTAGATATTTTATTAAGCTTTTCTACTAGGGTTGCTAGGTTTATGCGCAGGAGACTTTTGCTGGGTATGATTAGGTGAATTCCTAAATAAGTTAGGGAGTTATCTTTGGACCATGAGAATGGGGAATGTTGGGAGATATGTAGTATAGTTGATTTGTCTAAGCCAAGGGCTAGCATAAAGGATTTGCTGTGATTTACTTTGTATAGAGATATTGTGCTGAATTGGTCAAGAATATGTTGTATCACAGCTAAGGATTGCTGTGGGTCGGTGACTGCGATTATCACATCATCTGCGTATAGACCAATTTTATGTTCTGTAGGGCCTATTGTGATACCTTTGATTGTGGGCTCAGATCGAATTCGTTGGGCTAATGGTTCCATGACCATGGCAAAAATTAAAGGCGATAGGGGACAACCTTGTCGTGTGCCGTTGGTAATATTGAAAGGGTCAGAGATGACGCCCGAGGTCCATACTCGTGCACTTGGGTTTGTGTAGAGGCAAAGGATGGTGTTCAGAAGCGTGCCTGATATGCCAAACTTTCTCAGGACTGCTTCCAGGTATGTCCAATGTACTCTATCAAATGCCTTCTCTGCGTCCAAAGAGAGGAGCAGAGAAGGTATTTGATTATGTTCTGTCCATTGTATGAGGTCAATAAATCGTCGGGTTCCATCTGAAGTTTGTCTTCCCGGGATGAAACCAACTTGATCTATGTGGATTAGTTGGTCCATGACCGTGGAGAGACGGACAGCTAACAACTTGGCGTATAATTTAGTATCTGTATTTAACAGAGAGATGGGCCTGTAGTTTCCTGGGATGTCCGATGGTTTACCTGGTTTAGGGAGAGTCACTATGAGGGCCTCGAGGCATTCATTTGGTATTTTTCCCGTAGACGCATATTGATTAAATGTGGTGCATAAATGGGGTGAGAGGATGTCATTGAAATGTTTGTAATATTCATTAGCGAACCCATCCGGACCTGGCGACTTGAGGTAAGAGGAAGAGATTTGATGGCAGTACAAATTTCTTCCTGTGTGAATGGGGCAGACAGTTCGGTTAGTTGTGCGTGTGTCAGTGAGGGAAGTTGTATGGAGGAGAGAAAGGTGTCAATTTCCGCTGTATTTGTTGGGGCCTCTGGGTCTATTTTTTGGAGGTTGTATAGTTGTGAGTAAAAGGACGCAAATGTGTTGGCGATGTCTAATGGGTTGGTCATGCGTGCGCCTTTGGAGCTGAGGAGGTATGGGATTTTGGTGCGTTTTTGTTGTTGTTTAACCTGTCTGGCCAGAAAGGCTCCAGACTTGTTGCTAAAGGCGTAGGATTTTAGTTTTAGTCTTTTGATGTAGTAGTCAAATATGCAATGTAGCAGTTCACTCAGTTTGCACCTATAGTCTCTGATTGCTTCCAGTGTTACCCGATTAGGTGAGTTTTTGTTTGTTGTTTCTAGAATTTAAATTTTTTGTAGCAGCGCGTCAATTTCTATTGATTGTCTCCTGCGTTCTTGAGCACCAAATTTGATAAGGAGCCCTCGTAGAGAAGCTTTGTGAGCTAACCATACTGTGGATTGGTTGTCAATAGATGCACAATTGATCTCAAAGAAATTCTCAATCTCGGATTTAATTCTGTTTTCATATCTCGGGTTGGTTAAGAGGGAGGAATTCATTCGCCATAAAGAATGATTAGTAGGGGATGTCTGGGGGAACATTTTCAGGGATATTGGTGCATGGTCTGACCATGTGATCACGCCAATATGTGATTCTGATGTGGACAATAAAGCTTTTTTATTAGTAAGAAAAAGGTCGATCCGAGAGTATGAATTTCCAGGGTGGGAATAAAATGTGTAATCGCGTTCAACATCATGCATACATCTCCAGGGGTCATAGAGATTTTCGTTGGCTATGAATGCGGAAAGAGCCGAGGTCCTTTTCCTGCCTGGGTTGGTGGAGTCTAGTGTGGGATCGGGGATGTCATTGAAATCTCCACAGATGATTAAAGAGTCAATTTTATAAGGATGCAATTTGGTTTTGAGTTTTTTGTAAAAAACAGTCTGGGAGATATTGGGTACATAAACATTTACTAGGGTGATTGGGTGATCGTCGATGGTAGCTGATCTAATTATAAATCTGCCCTCATCGTCTGTGTCTATTTGATGTAAGGTAAAGGCGATTTTGGAGCTGATGGCTATCATTACTCCACATTTCTTTTTGTTATTGTTAGAGAAGAAATAATGGGAGTATTTTTTATGTGTACAGCTTGGGGGTTTGGAATTAGAAAAGTGCGTTTCTTGCACGCATAATATGTCCGCCTGTCGGGAACATGCTTCTTTCCATAGGAGATTTCTTTTGAATGGGGAATTGAGCCCCTTGGCATTAATGGATACAATATTGAGTGGCATGATGTCAAGTGATCTAGGACAGTGTGCAGGTGCCGAACGCGATCACAGTACGTTCACAGTTGAGTATTACAAAGATTAGATATCAGGTAGACTGAATATTTAAGATTTATAACAGGCAATGTAGCAGTTCTTATTCGTTAGGTAGAGAAAAGGCAAACGGTATCGCCTAGATTGTACTTAACTATAAATATAAACAATCGTTGAAAGGAAACAATTTGTTCAAATAACAACAGTTGTTAAAGAGCAAACACTATGCAAAAAAAAAAAAAAAGAAACCAGAGAAAAGAAAATTTACGTGGGTGTGCTTAGCACACTCTAGTTTGGTGGGGAGGTGGAAACAAGTAGGTCGCCCAAGCAGGACATTTCACGCTGGGGACAATGATCTTAGAGTGGACGTTAGGCTTTGTGTGTTTTGTTAGGGTGATGTCTAGGAGGAGGAGATGAGGAGGCAGTTTGGTTACTGAATCTGTGAGAGGTCGTAGAGATGGGTAATAGTCCCCAGTTAGTCAGTTTCTTATATCCGTCTTTGGGTGATAAAATCGGGACAATTTTTTGCTGGTAGTTGACCAGAAGCTTGGTGGGGTATCCCCATCGATAAGTAATTTTGTTTTCTTGTAAGATTGATGTGACCGGAGTATATGCTCTTCGAAGCTCCATGGTAGCAGGTGACAGATCTGTAAAGAGAGATAATTTGGCGTAGGGTGCTGGTAGGGGTTTGAAATTTCTGGCTGCATGGAGGACTTGTTCCTTGATATGAAAAAAGTGGATTCTGGCCAGGACATCTCGGGGTATATCCGCTGGCAGGTAGTCTGGTTTTGCGATTCTGTGTACACGGTCAATAATCATGTCTTGTTGGGTAAGATTAGGGAGCAGGGTGATGAAGAGTTGTTGCAGGAATTTTTGGAGCTCAGTGGGTGGTACGGATTCAGGGATCCCTCTAAATTTTATGTTGTTTCGTCTAGATCTGTCCTCGAGGTCTGAGAGCTTCATTTTTATCTTTTGAATCTCATCCGTGTGGTGATCGTGTGCATCAAGGAGCTCATTATGAGCTTTGCCCATTTCAGAGATGTGCTCTTCCGCCATGTTTGCCCTGTCCTCCAGGCAGTCAAGCCTGTCATGTGCCTGGGAAAGGGATAATTGTAATTCCCTGTGCAGATCTTTTTGTAGGGTGAGCAGCATTGATTTTAGCATGCTTTCTGATACAGGATTGTCAGTCACTGGAATATTTGCCAGGGTGGATAGAGGTGTGGCATTAAGAGGAATGGGGCCTGGGTCATTTCCATGGTGTTTCTTAGCCTGGTGATTTTTGTGAGGAGAATTGCAGGGAGATGTGGCAAGTCTCTTACCTCTATCTGATTGTGCGTCTCCTGATCCCATCGCTGGAGGGGGGAGACTATCCATCTCCTCAGCTTCCCCTCTGTCTGTCAGCTCTGCACTCGCTGGGCAGCCTGGCTGATTGATGTGTGTGCGTCCGTGTGCGGCTGAGCCCGGGTAATGGCCGGCGCGGTCGGCGCCATCTTGTGGCTGTCTCTGATCCATGAGGTGGAAGTATGCAGTCAGACGGCGCGGTTGTGGCGGTGGATTACGCCTCCCTGGCATGCCGCTCGTTGTCCCGCTGCTTTCCCCTCTCTGTTGGAGGAGAGAGGAGAAGCTAGTTGCGGTGTAGTCGCTGTCGGTGCCTGCTGTGGAGCTCGGGGTTCAAGCTGCCATTCCGTTCCACGGCTAGCCACGTCCCCCATTGGGGTACCATTTTACTTCCCATAGCAGTACCCTTCAATATAACGTATCATACAATTGCGCCTCCAGTAATGTTGTGTGCCTCAACCAATGTAAAAGATGTAGCAAAGGATCTTGCATTGGCAAAAGGGGACAGAAGTTGTGAAGAAGGATGAATTTGCACAGATACACCATTAAGGAACATAAAAAAAAAAAGAATTCAGCATTTCTGTGGGACACAATTTCTGACAACTGGACCACACTATGGAAGACCTCAGTGTCTTAGTTCTTAAAGGGAATTTAAAAACTATTTAGGAAAGGGAAACTTTTGAAGAATGATAGTTCTATTTGACACAAAAGACAAAAAAAAAAAGCCTACATTTAGAATTGGGTTTTCTCACTCATCCAACAGTTATATGACCCCCTCTGTGGCTGTCAGTCTCCCCCAGTCTATAGCTTTCACTCTGTCTTATCTCGCTAACTATCCTCGTTTATTTACCATTGCTGTGTACAGTTCCTAATCACCAACATGCAGACCTTCAGCCACTATGTGTCTGCAAATTTAATTGAGTTAACCATGAGCCAAAACCAACAGTTTCTGCTGGTTTATGGTTAACTGGGTAGCAGAATTATGTTTTGCAGTGGGACTGTTTAGACTGAAGGTTTGAGTGGAATCCAGCGTTAAGATAGAAAAAGAGCTAGCCGAACAGAAACATTTTTTTAATCAATATAGGCAAAATTTGAGTAAAAGGAGAACCAGTTGTCTCAAAGACACACAAATCATAGTGGATATTCTGTATGATTGTCTAGTCATGGGTGTACTCAGTCAGGTATATGCCTTTGCTGTTTCCAAAGCTGTTGGAATATTTTGTATATGAATAGGTTAGTCCATAAAACCAAACTTTTAACTAATACCATAATCATTTCAAAGTTTTATGTAGTTTGAGGTTAAACAAGTACATAGCAGTTTGACTCCTCAGTCTCTCAAATATTTGTAATGTTGGAAGAATCCCTGGATTGAGTTAATGTAATCAGGACACTCCAAAACAACAGTTTCATTTTAATGCCCCCCCCCCCCTTCTCCTCTTCCCAACTGCACATACTTATCATTCATTCAGCCATGGGCAAAAAGGAAATACAACCCTATGTGTTTTTCCAGCCTCTTGTATACAAGTGACATGGCTGGGGCAATCACCAAGCACCAATTGTCACATGGAGTAGGTCACATGCTCGTACATACCCAGAAGTACAGGGTATTATCATCAATCCCAACAACTGAACAGAGGATTGAGGAGGCAAATATAGAGTACTGTATGTTCTGCTTACTGTATGTGCAACTCCGATCTAGGTAAAGAGTCTCCGACGGAGACTCTTTACCACGTGATCAGCCGTGTCCAATCACGGCTGATCACAGTGTAAATAGGAAAAGCCGGTAATCGGCTTTTCCTCACTCGCGTCTGTCAGACGCGAGTAGAGGAGAGCCGATCGGCTGCTCCTCTGACAGGGGGGGTCTGTGCTGAATGATTATCAGCACAGCCCCCCCCCGAGGATGCCCACACTGGACCACCAGGGACGCCACCAGACCACCAGAGATGCCAATCAAAAGGTATGCCACCCTAGACCACCAGGGATGACACACAGTGCCACCAATGGATGCCAATCAGTGCCCACAATGGATGCCAATCAGTGCCCACAATGGGCATCACTGATTGGCATGCATTATTGTTTGGCACTGATTGGCATCCATCAGTGAAAAAACAATGCTGCCTATCCGTGCCACCTATCAGTGCTTATCTGTGCCACCTATCAGTGCCCATTCATGCCGCCTATCAGTGCCCATCCATGCCGCCTATCAGTGCCCATCCATGCCGCCTATCCGTGCCTATCTGTGCCGCCTATCCATGCCCATCCGTGCCGCCTATCCATGCCCATCCGTGCCGCCCATCAGTGCCAATTTGTGCCACCCATCAGTGCCCATCCGTGTCGCCCATCAGTGCCGCCTATCAGTGCCCATCAATGCCACCTCAGTGCCACTTCATTGGTGCCACCTCATCGGTGCCCATCAGTGCCGCCTTATCAGTGCCCATCAGTGCAGACCTATTAGTGCCCATCAGTGCAGACCTATCAGTGCCCATCAGTGAAGGAGAAAACGTACTTATTTACAAAGTTTTGAAACTGAAACAAAAAAAAACATATTTTTTTTCAACATTTTCGGTCTTTTTTTATTTGTTTAGCAAAAAATAAAAACCGCAGAGGTGATCAAATACCACCAAAAGAAATCTCTATTTGTGGGAAAAAAATGATAAAAATTTAATTTGGGTACAGTGTAGCACGACCGCGCAATTGTCATTCAAAGTGTGACAGCGCTGAAAGCTCAAAATTGGTCTGGGCAGGAAGGTGTTTAAGTGCCCTGTATTGAAGTGGTTAAAGCAAACCCATTGCTTTACCTGCATGGGGAAATCAAAGTTTTGCTTAAACTAAACTTGGTCACTAGAACTGTGGTCGACTTCACTATATGCTGATCAGGGCCATCTTTAATACAGGGCAAAAGGGGCAACTGCTACAGGCCCAATCACCAAAGCATATGCCCTTGAGTCCACACTGCCGGCAAATAGTTGATAAGCGAATTTGGAAGGGTACAAGTAAAAGTTTGCTCAGGGTCCAATCAATATTAAAGATGGCCCTGGGGACTATTTTTTTTTGAGCCCCACATTAGACATTCTACATCCAACTGTTATAAATGGGTATAGATAACATGGTTATTTCCTATGAACGTAAACTAATGTTTTGTATGTCTTAACCCACTATCCTAAAATTATATATAAATTATATATATTATATATAAATTCCTCTTTTTGAACTTAGGCTACTTTAACACTGGGGTGGGGGTAAAGCGATGCTAAGTAGCGGTAAAGCAACGCTAATTTTAGCTTACTATTACTTTACTGCTGTAATAGTGGCGCTTTTCGGCCATTAGCGGGGCATTTTCACCCCCGTTAGAGGCCGAATAAAGGGATAATAGCACCCGCAAAGAGACACTGCCGAAGCGCTTTGCAGGCGCTTCGGCAACAGTGTCCACTGATTCCAACGGCAGTGGCAATGGCATTCCAATTCCCCGCTGCCCCAACGCCCAAAAGATGCTGCTTGCAGGACTTTTTCTAACATCCTGCAAGCACACCACTCCAGTGTGAAAACACTCGAGCCCTCACACTGGAGCTGCAGGGGAGGCATTTTCAGGCGCTTTGTAAGTGTCAGGTCACCTGAGACCAGGTGACAGGTGCACTCTGTAGGAGTCGGAAGTGGTGCACCGCTAGGTAGTGGACCTTAGGATTGACTGCTGCGGATTGTACCCAGGGAGATTCAGGACACAGGTCTACTGGATCATTAACACAGATCCCAGTGGGAGCTAGAGCATAGATTCCCCAGGGCGCGGAGTCTAAGAGCCAGCAGGTGTTCGCCAGAGCCTCTAGTGGTGAGGATGGACTTTGCTGCAGTCTGGCTCCAGGTCGCGGCCCCCAGGGTCTTACAGCTCACGCTCACCGTATACTACAGGAGAAGGAAGCAGCAGGCTGGAACGACAAGGATAGTAAGGGGATAAGGCAGAGGTCAGGGCAACTAGCAGACAGTACATGCCAAAGGTTCAGGGTCACAGGCAGACAGGGATGGTCGGGGACATGCCAAAAGGTCAAGGTCACAAGCAGACAGGAATCGTTGAGAACACGCCAAAGTTGGTAACAGAGACAAACATAGAGCACACGGCAATTAGGTAACAGGAAGCCGAATACACCATGGATACACAATGGTTGATCAGCACCACTGGCTTGCAGTGCACAGGTTAATATAGGGTTCCCTGATAGGGCCTGAGGTGGAGCCATGCTTAGAGGAGAGGTTATAAAAACCACCAGGTGGAAGTGGCTGGCCTCTAAGTCTGAACACATGAGGAGAGGTAAGCAAACAGAGGAAGATTACTGCATAACCATGACAGTAAGGACGCTATTTTTAGCCAAAAAAACGCCCCAGTGTGAAAGGGGTCTTACAGTATGTTGGAAGTGATCATGTAAATACTGTACTTTTTAATGTTTAAGAGAAGGCCTTTTTAGTTTCTATTGGCCTGCCCCATGATAAGCTGACTAGCTCTCATAGTGGAAATAATAATTTCACAAAGTGAGAAACACACCAACAACTTCTGAAATCAAACAGAACATTAATAACCCCAGATGTAATTACACAACCTATTTTATAGGTGGGTTAACTTGAAATATTCTAACATATAGAATAAAAAAACAACTTGCTGTTAAATTATGATTTGATTTGTAAGTGTTCCTGAATGAATTCTGTTGTTTCTGCACTGGATATGTTGTTTGTACTGTTTTAGTCCCCCTAGTGTTATTGAGTGGCATTGCATGGAACCATAAGTGATTCCAAGAAACTCCTATTAGACCAAGCAGCAGTTGCTGATAGGATTTTTGGCATTGGAGGCTTTAGTATTAATATATATATATCACATTAAATATTTGCATTACACTGTTCAATATTAAAGCAAGTTTCTATTAGCAAATGTTACTCGGAACATTTTTAAACAAAAATGAGTGTTCCATGGTCTATCAACAATTTCAACAAAACCTGTTGCATAAATATATAATACACATCCTACAAGATTTAAGATAGTGCTATCACATGTTAATTATAATCTGATTATCTCTGCGGCTGTAATTTACATATTTTACATTTCTGTGAGATCATTTAGGTTGTATGCAATGCTGATATTTTTACATAAAGTGTATCTGATGTGATCATTGTTAAATCATACTTAATAAAAATCAAACAGTAATTCTCAGGCCATAGAAAATGAAATGCAAAATGTTTTAATTGTATTACTTTGAATAATGCCCCTTGATTATTTTATAGTGCAATCAATTTCTGAAAATGTGTAAATTGTAAAATACTTCAGAAAGAAACCTCAGATGATCTTAGATATTGAAAATATTGATACATGGTGGCTAGCTGACAAACATTTTCATAGCATCTGAGACTAAACAGGGGTGGGTCACACATACAAAGCAACGCAAGTAGCATTAATGTTCGAGCAGCCTTTCATCATGACAACAGAATTCAAGGCATAGCAAGGGTCAATTGTCTGGGGACTGCTTGATTTTTTTTGAGTTCCATTGATGAAAATGGGCAATGGTGAACGAATGGCCCTATTTATTCATTCTTAAAATTGGATGTCAACAGAAGATGGCCCTTGGGAAAAAGTAATTGTGCTTCACACATTATGGTCACAGATACAGGCAGTCTCTGTAAACTTAATAATTTCTAATGGCACTACCTGGTACTATTTTATTTGTAATTTAGGCATATCTACACAATTTTTTTGCATTCCTTTATGAATAAATCATATTTACTGTTTTATCTACAAAATATGATTTATACACCTCTGCCACAATACATAGGGAGTATTGTCCTTGTTCAGTCTTTCCTGTTATGCCTCGTACACACGTACGGACTTTTCCCGGCGGACCTAAGTCCAGCGGACAATCCGCTGGACTTTCCCGCTAGGTACGCTGGACTAAAAAGCGAACGGACTTGACCACACACGATCACGCAAAAAGTCCGGCGGTTCACGCGATGACGTACAGCACGTACGACGGGACTAGAAAAAGGAAGCTCGAGATCCCAAACGACACCCTTTGGGCACCGTCAGCTGATCTCGTGTGTATCGCGTGTTAGTTGACGTTTGGTTAGAGACGATTCGCGCTTCTCAGACTTCTGCTTAATTCGTTCGCTTCTGCCGTTCAGTTTGTGCTTGTGAGGTTTGTATCTGGCTTTCAGTGCGTGTGGATCAGTTCCTACCTGTTCTCAGGCCGTTCTGGTCCGCTCGTTCCTGTTTTTCAGGTCGTTCTTCATAGGCCTTGCTGTTCTTCAGTGCGTTCTGTTAAGTTGTTTGTTTGATCAGCCGACCGTTTTGAAGCCATGGAGTGTGGACGTACTCGGGAACGAGTTCGTGCTGTGCAGGGGCTCGGTGTTGCGGTTAACACCTTGGCACGAGCCCAGTCCATGAACAGGGTGAGGAGGAGTTCATGGACCAAGAATTGGTTGCGCCAGCGTGACCAATTCTCGCATATGCCTTTGCTCCGTGAGATCCGTGAGAATAATCCTGATGATTTCAGGAATTATCTCCGGATGACGGACCCCATTTTTCACCGTCTGTTGGCTTCGCTGTCCCCTTATATTACCAGGCAGAATACCTGCATGCGGCAAGCCATCAGTGCGGAGCAGAGGCTAGTCGCCACGTTGCGTTACTTGGCGACGGGGAGAAGCTTGCAGGACCTCAAGTTCACGACAGGCATCTCCCCCCAGGCTCTGGGGCTCATTATTCCAGAGACCTGTTCTGCCATTATCCACGTCCTGCAGGAGGAATACATTAAGGTAAGTCTTCTCTTTTAAAATTACCTATGTCTTGTATGTTTGCTAATGTAGTGCATCAATGTCATCATTAGCTAATTTCCATGATAGGACTATTCTATGAATGTCCCCTATTCCATTTTTTTTTTTTTTTTTGGTTTTTTGTCTAGTATTTTATGGTTGACTTATCGAAATAGCTTTAAGATTGTATTATTTAGTGGGTCACATGCATATTTCCTTGCACCAACCTCCCCAGCATGGAAGCTTGGCCCCCTAAACACCCCTAGCCTAGTCACTTTCTTTTTTTTAAAATGTATATTACCAGCTCCATTGTACTGCTTTACTCACCCCCCCTTTCACCCCTTTCACCCCCCTTGACTCTCATTTTTAAATTGATTGCATGTGGTTTTGGTCAGCTTGTAATTAACCCACCCCCCCCAAACCCCCTGATAATTAATTGCATGTGGTTTTGGTCAGCTTGTAATTAACCCCCCCCCCCCACACCCCCTGATAATTAATTGCATGTGGTTTTGGTCAGCTTGTAATTAACCCCCACCCCCCCACACCCCGTTAATTAATTGCATGTGGTTTGGGTCAGCTTGTAATTAACCCCCCACCCCCCACACACACCTTTAATTAATTGCATGTGGTTTTGGTCAGCTTGTAATTAACCCCCCACCCCCCACACACACCTTTAATTAATTGCATGTGGTTTGTGTCAGCTTGTAATTAACCCCCCACCCCCCACACACACCTTTAATTAATTGCATGTGGTTTGTGTCAGCTTGTAATTAACCCCCCCCCCCCACACACACCTTTAATTAATTGCATGTGTATTGTGTGACCTTACAATTATTTACTCCCCACCCACATCCCCATTATTATCTTCTCTGGTCCATCAGAGGGGTCATCAATCAGAGATTTGTCCCTTTTATCCTTAATCTTTTGGCTTTATTTCAAGGACTTACAAAATAAATACATATGTTCTTCCAAATTGTTTGTTAATTTGTTGCATTTAGTTTGGTGTTTTGCCTGGTTTTTAATTTGAATTGTATCTTTCTGTTTGACTTCACAGTGTCCCTCCACGCCACAGGAATGGCAGACTGTGGCTTCCCAGTTTGCTGCCCGTTGGGACTTTCCCAACTGCGGAGGGGCGATTGACGGCAAACATGTGCGAATTGTGCCCCCACCCCATTCGGGGTCATACTATTGGAATTATAAGGGGTTCCATAGTATCGTGTTGATGGCGGTGGTGTCGGCACAATATGACTTTCTGTATGTGGATGTGGGGAAAAACGGCCGGATGTCGGACGGAGGAGTCTTCAACCACACGGAGTTCGGTCATCGTCTCCAGACTGGTGGGCTGGAGCTGCCACCAGATGAAGATAATGTGGAGGGACTCCCCTTCGTCTTCATTGCCGACGAGGCGTTCGGTCTGGGTGACCATCTGATGAGGCCATTTCCCCAACGATCCCTCACCCCTGAGAGGAGGATTTTTAATTATCGGTTGGCCAGAGCAAGAAGGGTGGTGGAAAATGCCTTTGGTATTATGGCCAACCGTTTCAGATTGCTCCTTACATCCCTACATCTGGCAGAGTACAAACTGAATACTATTATTCTTGCATGCTGTGTCATGCACAATTATTTACGCAAACATTCAGGAACATACTCCTTACCAATTGGCCCTGAGGCCGGAGTGGAAGGCAACATGACAGGGCTGGATAATCGCCCTCTTGGTTCGGCACCACAATCAGCCCAGCAAGTGCGGGACCTTTATTTACAGTATTTTAATGGTAGGGGGGCCATTGAAATGGCAGCAGACCCTTAAACCATCTTTTTGATTTACAAAGAATAAATACAGTTATTTATGTTTGAAATATTGGTAGTTTCGTATTGTTTTGCTTTTAATTTGGCCTGTTTTATATGTTGTCCTAGTGCACATCTTAATAGTGGCAAACTTGTTTTGCGTTTAGTAAATAAGCCCCTTTGTCAATGAACCACAACATGTTTTTGTCAAACTGGTAGTATTTAAAAAGAAGAAGCCACACATTGTTTAATTTGTGCAAACAACGGAAAATTTATATCAAATACTTACCGTAATTTTCCTTTCCTGATGGACTCCATGGCAGCCTACGTATGGGTTAATTCCGCCTCTCATACCTCATAGGACCCCACTCCCATAAATCTTTGCTCCTAATCAGAGACTGTGTTCCATAACTTAGCCTACTCCAGCAAATGGGAGGGAGACTCCGGCTGCCATGGAGTCCATCAGGAAAGGAAAATTACGGTAAGTATTTGATATAAATTTTCCGTTTTCCTGACTGACTCCATGGCAGCCTACGTATGGGAAATAACTAGCCATACAGACTCGGGTGGGCACAAATTGCTGGTTCAACAAAAGAAGGTTTAATTGGCACCGTTCAAACAGATAAAACATTTAAACCGAAATTAACAGAGGAAAGAGCCGCTGGCTCAACACAATAATGCCTCATGAAAGTGTTTGACGACCAAGAGGCCGCTTTGCAGATCACCTCCGCCGATACGTGTCGGGAGGCCGCCCATGATGTTGACATACTCCTGGTAGAATGAGCAGTCACTGTTTCTGGAGGAACCAGTCCTTTAGTTGCATATGCCCTTTGGATAGCTTGGACAATCCAACTTGCAATAGTTCTAGAGGAAGCAGGCAGTCCTCTATTCTTTCCATAAAAGTAGACAAACAGATGATCTGATCTTCTGAAAGGTGCAGTAGCTTCTAAGTAGCTTTTCAAGACCTCACCGACATCCAAGGGATGGTTAGTTGAAGAATCCTCTGACTGAAAGGTTGGGAGAACAGTTTCCTGGTTCTCATGAAACACTGATGATACTTTAGGATTTGATCCTAGCATTGGAACCAGAACTACCCGATCAGGGAAGAAGGTAAGGAAAGGTTCTTTGGAACCTAGAGCACTGATTTCCGACACTCTTTTAGCCAATGTTATGGCCACTAGAAAGGCTGTTTTAAAGGGAAATGTCCTTCATGGATAGTTCATCCATCCATTGGAAAGAATCTTCTGAGAAAAAAATCTAGCACCCAAGAAAGATCCCATTTAGAGAACCTTGGTTTTCTCTGGGGCCTAAGCCTTGATACTCCTCTGAAAAATTGTCTGGTAAGGGGATTCCTTGCCCAGGAAATACCAGCAAAAGCAGATATTGCTGAAACTTGAACTCGCAGGGAGTTTACAGACAAAGGGAGATCCAACCTTGTCTGGAGAAATCCTAGTACATCCTTTATTTCTGGATTACTACAGGAACCCCCGGAAGGGGAGACGTAGTCCATAAACTTAGACCAAATTCTCTGGTAAACTTTATTTGTACCTTGCCATCTAGCGTTCAGCAGGGTAGCAATTGCTGAACTTGGACAACCTAATGCTTCCAGCCTCTTCCTCTCAACCATCAGATGGAGATGGGACGGACCCGGATGAAGGGATGTTCCCTATAGAAGAAGATCCGATTTGGAGGGAAGCGGAACTGGGTCCCGGTAACTCAACTGTAACAGGAGCGGAAACCATGGCCTATTGAGCCAGTATGGGATGATCGCCACTATCTCTGCGTCTCCTGTCTGAGTCTCGAAAGGAACCGAAGACTGATCGGAACTGGTGGAGAGGCATAGGTCTTGTGGAAATTCCACTGATCCGTGAGAGCATCCACCCCATGGCTTGGGGACAGCGATACCTGGTATAATAATTCCTCATCTCGGCATTGCAAGAAGATGCAGACAGGTCCACTTCTGGAACCATTCCCAATGACAGGATCCAGTTGAAGACTTCCGAGTGGAGAGACCACTCGTTGTTCAAGGAGGTTCTTGACAGAAAATCCGCCTGGACATTTTTGGACCCCAGGAAGATATACTGCCGTCAGGTCCTTCAAGTTCGCCTGAGCCCAGGACATAATTGGATTCACTTCCTTCAAAAGGGAGAGACTGCGAGTGCCCCCTGTCTTTTGATGTACGACACCGCCGTCGTATTGTCCAATCTCATGAGGACTCAGGCTCCCGATATCAGATGGAGAAAAACCAGATGGGCCTGGAAGGCAGCTCAAATCTCCAATATGTCCGAGACCACCCCCTGGGCAGGAAGATCCCACCTGCCCTGGGCTACCTCCGACCGACAGAGCACCCCAGCCTCTGCTGCTGGCATCTGTTGTCACTGTTATCCAGGAAACTGGAGCTATTGAATGGCAGTTGAGAAGATTCCTTCGTTGCAACCACCAAGGGAGACTCTCCCGCATGGAGGGAGTTATCCGGATCCAGTGATCCTGTAGACTTGGATTCCATTGTTGGAGGAATCCTTTCTGAAAGGGCCGCATTCTCCATTGCGCCCACTTTACCATGGGGGCTGTTGCCACCATGGTGCCTATTATCCTGAGGCACTCGGAGGACCTGAGAAGAGGAGCTGACATTGCCAGATGAATCCTGTCCTGGACCACTGGAATCTTCTCTAGAGGAAGAGAGATCGTGCTCTTTACTGTGTTGAACTGTGCCCCTAGGAAAACTAGGGACTGGGTTGGCTCCAGATGACTTTTTTCCTTGATTCAAAAGCCAGCTGAATTCTGTCAGGGTAAATATGACTTGCTCCCGGTGTGACAGTAGTTGTTTTCTGTCCTGAGACAGTAGGAGTAGGTCGTCAAGGTAATGTGTAATCGAATACCTCGGACTCCGATCAAGGCGACCACCGCCAGTAAGAGCTTGGAAAACACCTGCGGCGATGTCGTAAGCCCGAACGGGAGACATATGAATTGGAGGTGTTTTTGACCCACCGGAAATCGGAGATATTTTTCAAAGTCCTTCACTATTGGTACATGGAAGTACGCTGTCTGTCGAAAGGTCAGCAATGTCTCCATCTTGAACTTTCCCTTTTTTATAAAGGAGTTAGTTTAGGTAAGTCAGGCCGATAACCGGCCTCCAGGAACCACTCTTTTTGAGAATCATAAAGAGGGGGGAGTAAATCCCTAAAACTTTTCCTCGGACGGGACTGGAATGGCGGCACCTTGGGTGATAAGGGAGTCCATGTAGGTCAATAGAACCTCTCTCTTCTCTTCCGACAAAGGAAGGCTTGTGGGAACAAAACGATGTATGGGTGGATTGTTGAACACCCAGGCATGTCCTAGAGAGACTGTCTTTATGACCCAGTAGTCTTGTATCAAGGCTGCCCAGACGTGGCAGAAGCGTAGTACCCTACTTGCTCCGCCTAAACAGGCGCTATATCAAAAAGACTTTGCCGCTTCACGGCCCCTAGAAGATGTAGATTTTGAAGGCTTCTGACCAGAAGGCTGGTTTCTCCTCCAGTTCCTCCTAAATTCCCGACCCGGTCTGTAACGCCGTGCATCCCTAGCACGTTCCGGGTCTGACCTGGACTGGACTCTCTTCTGGGCAAACAGACGGCGGTCCTGGGGTAAGAATCCAGACTTCCCGCCGGTAGCACGAGTGATGGCTGAATCGAGCTTATTCCAAAAAAACAGAAGAACCCTCAAAGGGAATTTTGCACCAGGCCTGTTTAGAGGCCGGATCCGCCACCCAAGGGAGTAGCCATAAAGCTGTTTAGCTGTAATGGAAGACCGCATGACACGTGCCCTTTTCATCTCACATATTGGAGAGCTCTTGAGGGCTTTTTCGGACATACTTCCCAAGGTTGCACCCATATCATCCGTCTAACACTCCATTGCTTTGGATAATGCTGCCAAGGCCAATGCTGGCTTACAGGCCGTCCCAGCCGTAATGTATATACGCTTCAAATCCGTATCAATTTCCCTCTCAAGACCATCCTTGAAAGAGATGGTGTCTTCCAGTGGGAGCGTGACATGTCTTACCAGCCTCATCAAGGCGGCATCAATAAGAGGAGCAGACTCCAGGTGCTTAACCTCCTCACCTTTAAATGGATACATTCTGGCCACTTTAGAGATAAGAGAATTCTTTCTCTCCACTTTGCTCCAAAATCGAGATAAATTCTCCCAGTTCACCCAGGAAAGGAAATTTGAGCACTCTTTTTTAAGATGCTTAACGTATTTCCTCTGTTTAGAGGGTGCTTCCACTGGCTCCTCCCACCTCAGTGCATCCTTCACTGCCCTCACCAGATGAGGGACCTGGGAAAGTCAAATCCTGCACTGGGATCCTCCACTTCAGCTTCGCTGTCTGAAGATCCGCTGAAAGAGAAATTGTCACGGAAGGGACCTGGAGCTTCAAGGTCTTCCACCTCAACCACTGAAGTTGGTGCAGAGGGAGGTATAGCTGCATGGGCGGAATCTGATTTATTCAAGGATTCCTGAACACCCATCCTGACCAAGGCCCCTACTTGCCGGTCTTTAGCATCCCTTTCTTTGCAGCTCGGGAAACATAAATCGCATAGCGATTTATCTCCTGGCACTTTCGCTCTACATCCTCAACAGGATCTTTTTTTCGAGCGACCAGAATGGTAGAGGGAATAGTGCCGAGACCCCGACCTTGACTTGTCAGAGTGGTGTCTGGAGGAGGACTTAGGGCGTCCAGAACTGGACCTAGAACGGTCATGTCTTGACCCAGAATGTGTATTATCTTTGCGTGCTGAAGGACGAAGATCCGTAATAGAAGGACTAAAATAGATAATAAGGAGAAAGAAATTCCCTTAAAAATATACCCTATACCAACCAACACAAGCAGAAAGAAAACCAAATTTCTCCCTACCTGCGGCGTAAAGGCTGGCCACAAGGGGGCGACGAAACATCCATAGTCACAATTCGGACAGGCTGCAACAATAGCCATAGTAAAAAACATTTACTAAAATCCATTTATTTTATTTATTTATTTATTTTTTTAAATAAATAAATCAATTTGCCAAAGTCATTTTACCTATGCATAGCATAGACATCTGTTAAATCAATAGGGGATAAGGCATCAAGCCTCTTACCTCAGTAAAGCAGAGAAAACAGCGTCACAGCGTTTGTTTGAATGCAGCAGCAAGCCTGTCTAAATCTGACAGGCATTCAAATCTGCCGCCTGAATGACGTCACAACGCCGTCAGCGTCACCCCCACGGCGCTCGCGCCCATGCGAGAACGCCGCCATTCATCTGTACTGCGCATGCACCGACCAAGCCTCGATCCCAACCGAGACTATGCGGCTGCGCAGTACAGGAAAGCGGCGGTCTGGGACGCAGATGCGCTCCAGCCGCCATACACCCGGAAATGGTACATACAACAAACAAAAACAGGCTGCCATACGTTACCGCTCCAGCACGCCGACCTGGCTCCCGTCCACAGGCACGTCACTGGGGGATTATTCAGGGAAAAGGCCTCCCGCTAGTAGCTAGGACGAATGGCCATACTGCCGCTTTCCAGCCAGTGGCTAGATAGTAAGCTCTTCAGGCAACGCTCTTCATCCCCATGTCCACCCTGCTAGTAGCTGGGCTAATGGACTCCAGACACCAAATCATCATCATGTGTGCAGCTGCAACAGGAACCAGACCCGGATTAACGACTCCTTGAGGTAAGAACTACTACTTCAGTCCTTAAGGAGGAGGACAAAAAAGGAACACAGTCTCTGATTAGGAGCAAAGATTTATGGGAGTGGGGTCCTATGAGGTATGAGAGGCGGAATTAACCCATACGTAGGCTGCCATGGAGTCAGTCAGGAAATTTTTTTTTTTTATTCTAGTGCACATCCAAACCTTTTTTATGTTTTTTCTTTTTTTTGTTTTTTTGTTTTTTTGGTATTTTTGGTTAATTTTTTTTTTTTTTTTTTTTCAACAACATTTTTTTTTTTTTTTTTTTTTATGTTATCTTTTTTACATTTTTTTGGTGTTTTTCTCACAACATATTTTTTTTATTTTTGAGATTGATTTTTTAAAACAAACATAAAAACATGTTTTAAAATGGTAAAAAATTTAGGCTTAGCATTTGAAATTATTTACACAATGTAAAAGTCCAGAACTTACAAAGTTCAACAGGTAACCCATGAACAGTAGAAGCCAAATTTAGAATATGCACACTAATTTAAATGGAAAATGGGTAATGTCAACATGTGCTATATTCCATCATGGGGAATCAATGGACGTGTTTTGTGTGTGAAACCCCTTCCCTCTCACCTACTAGCATTAGGGGTTGCAAACACCAAATGCGTCCATTGAGATCCCCTGATGGCACATAGCACATGTTGACATACCGTGTGCATATTAAAAATTTGGCCTCTAAAATTTGTAAAACAGCGCATCAAAAGGGGAATGAAGGACATGATTGATGTTAAGAAATGTAAAAGGGGTCTTTAGATTCTCCCCAAAACATCAATCATGTCCTTCATTCCCTGCTGCATGGTGGCCATCTCCTTCTGCATATTTTCCAGCTGCAGATTCCAGGCCATGATCTGGCCAATAAGCCTGTGGGCACTGTCTGTGGAAAATGGCTCCGCAGCTTGTCCTTCCACAAACAGATCAGCATCACCTAAAAGTTGGGTAGATAAAACACAAGAAAAAAAGTGTCAAAAACATGCAGACCTTAATTAATTAGCTCAATCTGTGTTCTGAGACACTCACTTGGTGGGGTGCAGATTTGATCCACTTCAACGACCTGTTCCGCCACATCCACGCGCGGGCTTGGGCTAACTGCCCAATTAGTCTGGTGAGGCCGGGAGGTCCTCGTAGGTTCGGACTGACGTCTGAGTCTTTTGCCCCCTATGGTAATGGAACACAAAAAGGTACACTTTTAATCACACTGATATTTGAGTGCCAAAATAGGATTAGTAAACATTGTTTAAAAGTCTTGTCCAATTATTAGCAGTTTGTTAGAAGATCCTACTTGAAGACAGAATTGAAATGTCTATCTAATGAAACTCCAATACTTAAACCGCCCTTCAACCCTAAATTTGAACTTCCGCTCATTGGATCCCTGCACCCCTGTGGTGTCTTATTTTCAACCTTTTAGGGGGGAGGGGTTGCAGATACCTGTGTAAGGCAGGTATTTGCACACACGTCCGGCCCTAGACTCCCACAGAAGTATACGCCACATCCCGTCCCACCGTGCTGTCTGCTGGGACACACAGGGGTCCCCGAGCTCGCGCGGACCAGTCCTATTGCATTGCGCAACTGGCGCATGCCCAATAGTGACCCGGGAAGTGAAGCCGCAAACATTAATTTCATGATTGCAAGATCAGAGATTGTAGCTGCACCATCCAAGGGACAGGTGAGTGTACTTCTTTGAAAAGTCACCACCTACAGTATTTGGAGATGATGAGCATTTTTTGGGAATTGTGAGCATGAGACCCTGCTTAACATATTTATCCCCCCCCCCCCAAAACAGCCTCTGGAGTCCCTGTGTAAGTTACCCCTAAAACCCTTACTACAGCAGTAATTGTATAGATAGTGACAATAATAAACAACCTTACAACTCCAACAACCCAAAGCCAGGTAAACTCAATAAACGTTATGAAGACAAACTGAACTTTCATCAAATATGCGCAAGTTTCACGTACGAATGGTAATAACATCTGCGCAAGTTTCACGTACGAATGGTAATAACATCTGCGCAAGTTTCACGGACGAATGGTAATAACATCTGCGCAAGTTTCACGTACGAATGGTAATAACATCTGCGCAAGTTTCACGGACGAATGGTAATAACATCTGCGCAAGTTTCACGTACGAATGGTAATAACATCTGCGCAAGTTTCACGGACGAATGGTAATAACATCTGCGCAAGTTTCACGTACGAATGGTAATAACATCTGCGCAAGTTTCACGGACGAATGGTAATAACATCTGCGCAAGTTTCACGTACGAATGGTAATAACATCTGCGCAAGTTTCACGTACGAATGGTAATAACATCTGCGCAAGTTTCACGTACGAATGGTAATAACATCTGCGCAAGTTTCACGGACGAATGGTAATAACATCTGCGCAAGTTTCACGTACGAATGGTAATAACATCTGCGCAAGATTAGACATATCAAGTATAACCATAGTAGCGCACGTGCTTGACTTACTTTTTTTGATGGCTTTTCGAATTCTCCTGTACTGATCGTGCTCCCTGGATTTGATGTCGGACCATCGCTTGCGCAGTTGATCCTTGCCCCTTCGTACGCCGAATTTCTGCTCCAGGGTGCTGACGATTGTAGTGAGAATCTTGTCCTTGCGCAAGTTGGGTCGAGGGTACGGGCCATTTTCCCCGTCGTAATCTTCCCTTTGGAGGATGTCCACCATCTCCACCATCTCTTCAAAGGCCATATTGGTGGCTTTATATCTGCTGCTGGATGCAGATGTGTTCGCTTCTTGGCTTTCCTCCGCGCTACTGGCTGAGAATGTGTCCGCCATATTCATGAATTTATTCACCCACAATGCAACGAGGGGAAGCGGGGCGGGGAATACTCGTCAGGAGGAACGTCATGGGCGGGCGACGCGGAGGACGCAGGCGGACTTCGACGCGTGCGCAGTGTATATAAGGCTGTTTGAGGGCCCCACGTGTTCCCGAACGGAAGTAGCGATCGCTGTGTACGAAGGTAAGTGTTTTCTAGGATGCATTACTGTGTTTTTTGGGGTTTTGGGCCTGCATTTTTTAAGGATATGTGTGTGTTGCTGCCTGTGTGTAGGGGTTGCTGCCTGTGTGTAGGGGTTGCTGCCTGTGTGTAGGGGTTGCTGCCTGTGTGTAGGGGTTGCTGCCTGTGTGTAGGGGTTGCTGCCTGTGTGTAGGGGTTGCTGCCTGTGTGGATGTGTTGCTGCCTGTGTGTAGGGGTTGCTGCCTGTGTGTAGGGGTTGCTGCCTGTGTGGATGTGTTGCTGCCTGTGTGTAGGGGTTGCTGCCTGTGTGTAGGGGTTGCTGCCTGTGTGGATGTGTTGCTGCCTGTGTGTAGGGGTTGCTGCCTGTGTGTAGGGGTTGCTGCCTGTGTGGATGTGTTGCTGCCTGTGTGTAGGGGTTGCTGCCTGTGTGTAGGGGTTGCTGCCTGTGTGGATGTGTTGCTGCCTGTGTGTGGGTGTGTTGTGTAATGTTTGGTAAGAAAAACTGGTTGTGCGTTTTAAGTAACATTTGTGTTTTTGGTCTTTTGTATTGCCATTACTAACAAAACAGAAACAAACATGTCAGCACCCCAGTTGAATCCATTCAAGGACCAGCAGTTCATGTCCGAATTCATTGCCCTGTACAGAAAAAATACCAACCTGTGGCAGCTCAAGAACCCTTTATATGGCAATAGGGATGTCCGGAAGGCAACACTGGGGCCACTTGTGGATTTTGTGAAGACTCAAGTCCCCAACGCAAACACCAAGTTTGTGGAAGCCAGAATTGCAAGTTTAAGGCACATGTACAAGCGGGAGCGCAAGAAGATTGAGGAATCAGTCAGATCAGGAGCAGCAGCAGAGGATGTTTATGTACCCAAGCTGTGGTACTACAACCAACTGACTTTTATAGGTGACCAGATGGAACCCAGGCAATCACTGTCCACTCTTCCCTCCACCCTTCCCTCCACTCTTCCCTCCACTCTTCCCTCCACCCCAGCTGAGGCTTCCACGGAAGGAGAAGACCCCTCCACCTTGGAGCAGGCTGATGCGCCCAGCTGGAGCCAGGTATATATTTAGTAGCCTAAATTGTGATTGTGTGAATATTAATGCTGTAAACGTTAAAATGTGAACCAATTAACACCCTGAACTCAGAATTGTGAAAAAAGCTCCCAAAAATTCTGCACACTTCTAAAAAGTGTTGGTGCAACATATCGATACATATATAGTGTATACATACATCCAGTAGTGGAAAAAAAAGCGTTATACAACATTGGTGATCTGCTTGGAAAATGCAGGGGTCCAAATGATAGCCTTTTGGATCTTTTAGAAAATTTAGATGCTCGTTCCTAAGTTTACAATTGGATGATTGAGGAGGCCAGAAACCACAAAACAGGTGTTTGATTTTTGTTTTTATTTGCACACAGGATGAGCTGACCCAGGATGATGCCGGGACAAGTGGTATGGAGGAGGAGGACATGACCAGCGAGAGCCAGGAGGTGGCTGGGCCCAGCACGACCCAGAGTGACAGCCAGACTGTCTTAAGAAGTCTACCTCCACCCCTGCCCTTACCCCCAAGAAGGCCCAGGAGGATGACCATTGTTGAGGAGGAATCACTCCAACTGATTCGGAAGGCGAGTGCGATTCTCGACAAACCCCCCCTTCCAGAAGAGGCCTATGCCAGCTACTTGTCCAGCAGGTTGCTGGAAATGGAGAGGGGCCAACGGCACCTGTGTGAGGGCCTCATTTCTGATGCAATTAGGGGGGGTTTGAGGGGTGAATTACGAGAATCCACCCGCCTGACACATGAAGGCCCGACACCAACTTCTCCTCCTCCTCCTCCTCGTCTTCCTTCTTCTCCTCCTCCTCCTCCTCCTCCTCCTCCTCCTCCTCCTACCACAAGTCAGCCTCCAAGGAAGCGTGCAGGGAAGACTGCAGGGAAGAGTGCAGGGCAGCGTGGTGGGAAGAGTCGGAAGTGATTGCCTGGCTTCAGTCTGGTCTCACAGAAGACACAGGCTGTTGTAGTGCCACAGCTTGGGGACATAGATGTCATCTGCTGCTGTTCCTGGTCTGTCTGATTCCTGGTCAATCTTCTTGTGCTCCCTATATTGGATGAAATGTGCCCAAGCTTAATTTTTGGCTTCACAAACTTGATGTCTGCCGTTGGGGCAAAAAGTCTTCACAAAATCTACAAGTGGCTCCAGTGTTGCCTTCCTATTTTGTTTTGCCTTGTTTGTTTTAACCAGAATAAATGGTCATTTAATTTTCATCAAATAATGATATACGTGCTTGTTATTCAAAAACATAGTTTCTTTAGGAGTAGGCAGGTACATGTCTAAACATTCATTTGACAATACAAGTGTAAAGTGCAACTTCAATGGAACTGCAAGTGCAGTCGCTGGAAAGGTGAGGGTTAAGATCTGAATTAAGGGCAAGCTCTGCTGACTCCACAATTGTATCATGTGTAATAACTAATCCTTTTGATAACCAACAAATAATAAAAAATATCTATATAGAGATATATGTACATATATATATATATATATATATATATATATATATATATATATATATATATATATATATATATATATATATATATATATATATATTTATACACGTATAGATCTATATATCTATATATATTAATATATATATATATATGTAGATATAGATATATATTTTTTTGGGCTTATTGAGAAATATAGATATATTTTTCATTTGGTGATTTGGATATCTATATCTATATCTATATATATATATCTATATCTATATATATATATAGAGAGATAGAGATAGAGATATAGATATATATATATACAAATATATAACTTCACTAAAGAATGGTGAAGAAAAAACGTTCGGGAGTACTCTGCGTGAATATACAAGCAGCAAGGCAAAATCATTCTTCAAGTACGATAACATACAAATCCCGCTGTCAGAAAAAAAAAAAAAAAAAATTCAGCAGCGTGACGATTGTGCGAGCTTCAAAACGAAGGCTAGTTTTACCAGACCGAGCGAGTCCGTGACATACTAGCTACTGAGCATGCGTCCTTTTTGGTACACCGGACCATACTACACACGACCGGATTATCCGCTGGACTGCCAAGTCCAGCGGATAATTTGAAAACAAAACCTGAAACTTTAGTCCGCCGTACTTTGGCCAAAAAAAGTCCGCCGGCGCCCACACACGAGGGGATTATCCGCTGGACTTCGGTCCAGCGGATAATCCCGCGGGATAGTCCCTTCGTGTGTACGCGGCATTAGTGTTTCCTGGTTCAGTCTCCATGCCTATTGAACAGAGCTGATGACTCTAATTAATGGTTTCATTGTCAGACTGGTGGTGGGGAGGTGACAGAAGGTGCTGCATTGTTGAACTGGAAAATACACATGTCACCTTTGCTGCTGTGCAATGTGACAGAGGTGAGCTAACCAAAACTGCAAATGAATTTGGTAGTAAAACATTTAGTATACATTAATTTAAAACATGTTTATAATAGTAAATGGTCTAGACAGGGGGTTGGCAACCCATATATTGTGATCTACCAGTAAATTGCTGGCAAGGTGACTGGTAGATCATGGTCTGGGCTTGCTGACCCGCCATTGCAGAGCATAAAAAAGAGTTCAATGCAAAGGGACTACTTTTGAAGTTGGAACTGTAGTAGGGGGCATGAGCTGCATAAGCCAATGCCTCCTCTGTAGTGCTGGCTCCTGTCCCATGCGGAGTGATACCAAATACTACCCTGGCTAGTGGTCTTCAGAGTGGTGCCTGCAGCAGGAAAGAAGATATCTTCAGGTCAGTGTGAAGCAATACACATAATAGCATAGGGCTGTTTCTATTATATCCTGTGGATTTGGTGCACTTTCAGCACATCAGTGTGAAAGCAGACTTATAGGGGGCTCAAAACAATAAGGGTTAATTTACCTTTGCAGTTTTGAGGGTGGTAAAATCCCATAGTTAAGATGTGTTTTTTACACTCCTGCCCCAACCGCATCCCCTTTAGCTGCAGTAGCCAGGGATGTACACATGTCGCAGCCTCAGCAAGAGTTATATGCCTTGTCATGGTTGGTGGCAGGTGTAACACCTGCCAAGCATGACCCATTCAAGTGAATGAGGTCACTCTGCAAGTGCCTTGCAACCTTGTGCAGTACAGAAAACAAAGGGTTAAAGCAGGCAGCATTGTTTTGCTTTCTCACCACCTGCTTTAACCACTTCAATACCAGACACTTAGACACCTTCCCGCCCAAGCCAATTTTCAGCTTTCAGCGATGTCGCAATTTGAATGACAATTGCGCGGTCATGCTACACTGTACCCAAACAAATTTTTTATCATTTTGTTCCAACAAATAGAGCTTTCTTTTGGTGGTATTTGATCACCTCTGCGATTTTTATTTTTTGCGCAACAAACAAAAAAAGACCGAAAATTTTGCAAAAAAACAAGTTTTTCTTTGTCACTGTTAATTTTTTTTGTAAATAAGTGCGTTTTCTTCTTCAATGACGGGCACTGATAAGGCGGCACTAATGGGCACTGATAAGGCAGCACTGATGGGCACCGATGAGGTGGCACCAATTAGGGGGCACCGATGAGGTGGCACTGATGATGGGCACTGATAGGCGGCACTGATAGGTGGCACTGATGGGCATTGATAGGTGGCACTGGTATGCGGCACTGATGGGCACTCAGGTGGCACTGATGGGCACTCATAGGCGGCACTGACGGGTACTTATGGGTGGCACTGATGCACACATATAGGTGGCACTGATAGGTGGCATGGATGGGCACTGATAGGTGGCATGCATGGGCACTGATAGGTGGCATGGATGGGCACTGATAGGTGGGCATGGGTGGGCACGGATGGGCACTGATAGGTGGCACTGATGGACGCTGATGAGTGGCACTGATAACACTTATGGGTGGCATTGCTGGGAATCCTTTTTTTTTTACTTTTTTTTTTATTAATATGATGTGCCAATCAGTGCCCATCTGTGGGCACTGATTGGCATATTTTTGATTTTTTTTTTTAACATGTGGATGGCCATGGGGGATGTACCTGGCCATCCACATGCTGGGGGCTTCCCTGGTGGTCCTGGGGGCTTCCCTGGTGGTCCTGGGGGCTTCCCTAGTGGTCTAGTGTGGGCACCTGAGGGGGGGCTGCGCTGATAAACAATCAGCGCATACCCCCCCTGTCAGGAGAGCCGCCGATCGGCTCCCCTCTACTCGCGTCTGTCAGACGCGAGTGAGGAAAAGCCGATCAACGGCTCTTCCTGTGTACATCGTGATCAGCCGTGATTGGACACGGCTGATCACGTGGTAAAGAGCCTCCGCCGGAGGCTCTTTACCGAGATCAGTGTAGCGGTGTGTCAGACTGACACACCGCTCCACCGATCGCCGCGATGCGCGCGCCCCCACGGGCGCGCGGCGGCTGTTATCCTGAAGGACGTCATATGACGCCCAGTCAGGATAACGAAGCCACTTCCCGGACGTCAATTTACTATTGACCGGGCGGGAAGTGGTTAACCACTTCACGACCGCTCACTGTATATATACGTCATTTTTTTGAAGAAGGATATCTCGGTAACGGCAGCAGCTGCTGCCACAACCGAGGTATCCCTCTTCACAGTGAGCGGTCCCCTTTCCGATAATGGTGGTCATCGCGGCGGATTCACCGCAAGATCACCATTATCGGCGGCAGGAGAGGTGCCCCCCCTCTCGCCGCTCTCCCGCGCCTTCCGCCGCTTACCGGAACCGTCGGCAGCGGCGGAGGCGATCGGGTCCATTCCCTGCCTGTGTATAGAGATGAGTGACGCTACGATGGCCGCCACTCATCTCTATACCATAGGAGGGCAGAAGCGACGTCAAAAACGTCACTTCCGCCCATACGTCTTAAAGGAGAATTTACAAATGTCATTTTTTTAAATGAAAATTTTTTTTTTTTTTTTTTTTTTTTTATCTTTGAAGTCCAAATATGAGATCTGAGGACTTTTTGACCCCAGATCTCATATTTAAGAGGACCTGTCATGCTTTTTTTCTATTACAAGGGATGTTTACATTCCTTGTAATAGGAATAAAAGTGATCATTTTTTTTTTTTTTTTAAAACAGTGTAAAAAAATAAATACAATTAAGTAAAATAAATAAGAAAAAACAAAAAAAATTTTTTTAAAACACCCCGTCCCGACGAGCTCGCGCGCAGAAGCGAACGCATACGCGAGCAGCGCCCGCATATGAAAACGGTAGTCAAACCACACATGTGATGAATCGCCGCGATCGGTAGAGCGAGTACAATAAATCTAGCCATAGACCTCCTCTGTAACTCAAAAAATGCAACCTGTAGAATTTTTTAAATGTCGCTTATGGAGATTTTTGAGGGTAAAAGTTTGACGCCATTCCACGAGCGGCCGCAATTTTGAAGCGTGACATGTTGGGTATCAATTTACTCGGCGTAACATTATATTTCACAATCCAAAAAAAATTGGGCTAATTTTACTGTTGTCTTATTTTTTTATTTAAAAAAGTGACTTTTTTCCAAAAAAAGTGCGCTTGTAAGACCGCTGCGCAAATACGGTGTGAAAAAAAGTATTGCAACGACTGCCATTTTATTCTCTAGGGTGTTAGAAAAAAAACAATATATAATGCTTGGGGGTTCTAAGTTTTCTTCTAGCAAAAAAAACTGTTTTAAACATGTAAACACCTAAAATCCAAAACGAGGCTGGTCTGGAAGTGGTTAAACCTTTGTACCCTGCAGAAGCATGCAGTTGGGGGTTGCTTACAGAGTGGTCTCATTTCCTTGAATGGATTGCGATTGGCAGATGGTAGCATCTACCAAAAGCAACAGGGGGTTTAATTCCTACTGTGGCATGTGTACACCTTTGGCTGCTACCTCAGCAGCTAAAAGGGATGGAAATTGGGAGCAGTAAAACCACAACTCAACCACAGGGTTTTACCACCCCCAACTTTATGCGTGAACGATCCCTAAGGGTACCGCTGCCGAATGTAATGCAAGTACTCATTTACAAGTGCAGCAGGCACTGCTGCTCCTCTAAAAAGTAATCCAAGTGTGTTTGACAGTTGGTGAGGAGGCAATATGTTGCCTCTTCATCACCTGTTTTAAACCCATGATTGCCATGCAATGCATGCGATTGGGCCACAGTAGTATGGTATTTAGAGGTTTAAATCAGGTGTGGGGAGGTGACAGGCCTGTCAATCTTTCAATTCTCCCATGTTGTTCAGGTAGATCTTCAACTCTGTAAGGTTGCCTATCCCTGGTCTAGACAAAAACATTTTGAATAGTGCAGCAATAGGTCATTATTGTTTTCGGTACCCCTATTGGGCAATCACCTACAGCACAGGAAGTGATGGGTGAAGTATATAAGGTTCAGAACTGCTGACAATGTTTTTATTGCTTTCTGAGCCTTCTTGTGCCAGTAATGCATACACCCCCACTCCCGTTTCCTGGATGAACATCACAGGCACAATACGTGAGGGAAAATCTTCACAATGGGTCACAGACAAAAAAAATGAATTTACAGCCCACACTTCCAAATTAAAATAAAATAACTTAAAAGTCATTGAAAAATAAAGATTGTACAGAAACATTTTTTAAATACTTGCCCACACAAAACCCCAGAGAATGCACTCACCTTGCTGGAAACTGAGGCATTTTTGTTTTCTTTAGTACAAACTCTATTTTTCAATTTCTTTACCAGTTGTATTGGGGAGTAGACCTTCCATTCTCATTTTCATCTTTAGTGTCTTTCCTTTTCTGTGCATGAAACAGAACTATGAGGCAGTAGAAACAGTTTCAACATTTGCACTTACCTGCTATTTTACATTGGTTTGCTTTTACATTGATGTTTTATGATCACTAGTCAAAGATTTTCCCTTAAATTACTAGCAAATCTAGAAGTGATCAAAATAAATCATGATCACTAGTTAAAGATTTGCCCTTAAATTACTAGCAAATATAGAAGTGATCAAAATAAAATTAAATGTATATGCCTTCATCTTTATTATCTCTTTCTATAAATTGCTCTTAATGTTTGTTGCTTTTAACAGAAAGCACCTTTTGCTGTGAGTTCTATTTGTACCTTACAAAGAATTGACTGTAATGTGAAACAAACAATTCTATCCAATCATCTGCACGATTTCTAACAAACTGTGAAAAAAAACGTAAAGAATAAAATGTGGACATTTCCTTCCACAGTTTGTTTCAACTGACTCATTTTCTAAGCTGATAACAGGAAACAGCTGCTTGACCATCCTTATTTATTCATGGAATGATTTTGTCGACTGTATTTGGCATTTTCAAAACTAAAGGTTCTTTTGACAGTATTTTACTCAAAATTACATCACATAGTGGAAGTCATAGTTACTGATTGGTGTAAAGAAAAAAATTACTATAAGAAATCATTAAATTAAGTAAAAAGAACTGGAAAATATGGATGTATAGCACTTTATTTTAGTCATTATCTGGTTATTTTTTTTTTTCACATGCTGAGTCAAAGACAGAGCACTCCAATCAGCTGGGAGCATAAGCTTTACTGATAGCAGAGCTATAAGTATGAATCTGTAGGGGAGTGTCCTTTGCCATGAGATCACTGCTTCCCCACAGAGAGCAAGGATCCCACTCTACAGCTGCTGCCAGAGCTTTTCTTCTCGGGCTTTGGCTGTTTTAGAAGGAAAACAAACTGTAAAGCTGTAAAAAAAATAAAAAACAGTAGTGATTTTGCGCTAAAGAGCACCGAAAAAGTGTATAAATATACTATACAAGTGTCTAAAATATATATGTAAATAAATTAATATATAGTACACCAAGTGCTATTATATAAATAATCAATAGTGATAAAAAAATATATATAGGTGGACCTAATAAAGTATCAAATACATAAATAATCTATGAATAAAATAAAGTGCACAATGTGCTGATTAACACAAGAAAGTGTCACAAACAAGGGGTTGTATAGACGTATAAAAACACAGTCCTCCTGGTAAGTCCCAATTGGTATATGAGAGATAGAATAAACCTTCTATCACTTGAATAAATGAAATGGTAAAGTCCCGGTGGTAAATTTATATAACCACCAACCAAAGAAACATCAATGAAATCAATAAACCTCAAAATGGTCTCTAAATATAAGGAGGGATAATGGCAATGTCAGTGGTCTTCTATATCCAAATGAGGGATGGTGGGTATGTGAGGACCTGATCCTAAATCATGCTCACTAGCCTCTCACCTGAAGATCAGCGTTAACAGGCATCCAAAGACACGGGGGTACACTCTGCCTCCACTATACTCCTCCAATGGCTCCGCTGCCTTGGTACTTTTAAAGATCCCTATCAGCCGGCATCAAGGGGATGGGATGGGTACACTTTGCCTCCGCTATACTCCTCCAATGGCTCCACTCACTGGGTACTTCTAATGGGGGTGTCTTACCAGCTTCCTACAACAAAATGGCGGCCGTCGTCCAGCAAAAAAGACTCGCCAACAAATGGGGGTAAAATAGAACAAAGAGGACCCAATAGTGAAGTACGTCTTTGTAAACCAATTTAATAGTAAAAAATATAAACTCTTACATCAAAAGCAAAGTATTACAGCATAAAATGGCGATCTAGCGCCAGTCTCACAGTACTTCCGGTATCCTGTCTGGCCACTCCCTACGCGTTGCGTCACATGCTCGTGACTTCATCAGGGTACCTGATTGGCTGAAAGGGACTAGTATTTATTTGGTAAAACCGGAAGTTGATTAGCGGCCATTTTGCCGTGGTCCGTTCATGTAAACAAACCGCGGCCATTTTGTAATGGTCTTATGCCGGTTTCTACAGCGAGCATTTCCTGGCGGCTCTTGAAGACTAGTGAGTAGTATTAACGGAGTTAAAAATTATTAAAAGATTGTGGTGGAACTTATTGCATAATAGAAAACCTTGTATACTATTCATGTTGTAAATAGAATCGACCGCTAAAAAGAAAAGAGAGTGAAACAAAAAAAACTCTTTTATTCTCTTTTCTTTCTCCCCTCCAGCTTTCTCTCTATCCTCTTTCCTTTTTATTACTCCCTCATCTTTTCCCTCTTGGTCTTCCACCTATTACAAGCACTCTTTTTCCAGTTGCAATCACCAGATATACCGATTTTGAGATAGGGACCACTACACACATAATAGGCTGGTCAAATTCTCTTACCTAAAACCGTTTTACGATGTTCAAACTTATAAATTAATAGGTATCATTTATATATCATTTACATATGGTAGATCGATAACTGCTTGCTGTTGGACTCTCAGGACAGGTGCGCATACCAAGGGGATTTCACCTTTCTCCCCCCCCCTCCTATCGCTGCCAGCCACCGGCCCACCTGTCTGCCTGTAGGAGGTCAACTTATTGGACGTGACCCCTCGTAAGTCACGCTGCTGGATCACACTCTCCTGGCCCGCCCCGCATACACTGCAGGGTGCCACTGCGAGTGCCACCTGGGGGACAGAAAACCTCTTCAGGGAAACCCTACATGTGGAGTAACTCTCATCAGAAATGTACACACCTGGGTAAATATCTTACAATACAATATGGTATATGTCTCTATTTTTAATTTAAATGGAGACCAACACATGAAATACAAATATTGTTGCAATATATGTGTTCTTACCCTCTTTTTTTCAAATAGACAAACTACCTCTGAGGAAGACCCACATCAATACGGGTCGAAACGCGTCAGGTCTACTTTTACCTCAACCAATGTTGGCTGTGTTAAAATATTCTGCTGTAAAAGTTCTTTGTCCACTAGTGTAATTTTATACTTTTTTCTGTTTTGTTTTATCATTCCCATTTGGGACCCATGTCTTTTACCCACCATGTCACTTCTGTGACATCTTTAATAAAGATTTATATTTAGATTAATATGTTGTATCACACAGAATTTCTTTCTAATCCCTGCCTAAAAACCCCATAAACCCTGTTTGGGGGGATATTTTCCTTTTTGCTACCAGCTGTGTGTCTTTCTCTTTTTTTTTTTTCTTCCGTTTTCTTCCGTTTCTTCCAAGACGGAAGAAGACCCCCGGAGTTGTGCAATAAAATATTTAAAAAAATTGTGTGTTTTTTTTATTTACACTTTTACAACTTAGGTGAATGGGTAGGGGTACATCGTACCCCATACTCATTCACATAGGGTGGGGGGGCTGGTATCTGGGGGCCTCCTTATTAAAGGGGGCTCCCGGATTCCGATAAGCCCCCCCGCCCGCAGACCCCGACAATCAATGGCCAGGGTTGTCGGGAAGAGGCCCTTGTCCTCATCAACACGGGGACAAGGTGCTTTGGGGTGGGGGGCCCCCCTTTCCCCAGGGCACCCCCCATGTTGAGGGCACGCGGCCTGGTACGGCTCAGGAGGGGGGGGGGGGCGCTCGCTCGTCCCCGCCCCCTTTCCTGACCGGCCGGGCTGCGTGCTCGGATAAGGGTCTAAGATGGACTTGGGGGGGGACCCCCTCACCATTTTTTCAGCGTAGGGATAACCCTTAAAATCCATACCAGGTGACGGGGCTAGCGCAGCGGCATTCACTGCCTTCGCTAGTCCCGTCTACCTGGAGTCACGTTCTAAATGAACGGACTTTCCAATCGTGTGTCGGCAAGTCCGTTCATTTCAAAAGTCCAGCAGACTTTTTCCCACGAATTGTCCGTCGGAAAGGTCTGGGCACGTGTGGGCAAGTCCACACACTCGGAAAGTCCAGCTGACCTCCGCTGGAAAGTCCGGTGGTTTGTCCGCTGGACTAGGTCCGGCGGACAATCCCGCCGGAAAGTCAGAGCGTGTGTACGCCGCATTAGTGTTCTTCTTCTTCCTCCATCTTGTTCTTCCCCCGCTTCTTCCTCCGGTCTTCTCGTCCGGCATCTTCCTCCAGCTTCTTCTTCTCCGCTTCATCCTCCACACGATCCGCCTCAATGGGGAGTCTTCCGTTCAGTGTGACACTTCTGTTCAGGTGACAGTTCTTATATAACTACATTTTTTTTTTTTATTTTGGTTCTGGGTTCCCCTGTGGGGAAATCCCATGACGTTTTTATCAATGAACTTTTATTTATGGTCTAGAGCCCTACGGACGACATGAGTAACGATAACACATAGGAACAATACAAAACTAACCAACATGAAATAGACCTGAAAGTGTGCCTTGGTCTACCGTATGGTACACCAAAATAAGGGGGCATACCCTAGATAAGGAATGATAAGAAGTAGTTATGGAATAATGTGGAATGAGTATTCAGTCTGGGGTAAGAATACTTGGAAGAGGCTTTTAAAAAAGGGGAGGGTGGGTGGGTATCACGCACAGGAAACCGACAAAGACCGGCGGCCTTTGGGCTGCTTAAATACCCTCCGGGCTCCTCCCATAACTTCAGGCCGTTACCCGGCCTTCCAATTTATGGTCTAGAGCCCTACGGACGACATGAGTAACGATAACACATAGGAACAACACAAAACTAACCAACATGAAATAGACCTGAAAGTGTGCCTTGGTCTACCGTATGGTACACCAAAATAAGGGGGCAAAAACCTTCAGGTAGGGGATAATTATTTATTAAAGGTAATGTCACTGAGTGAGTCGAGCAAAGGCCTGAGCCATCTCTAACTGTGGGTTAGGTATGTAGCGAGAGAAGCAGGCCGATTTCCACCGACCCAGTTTCTTGATCACATGGTGCGGAACCCCCTGTCTTAAGGCCGTCGTGGCCGCCCCGATCCGGAATGAATGCCCGGAGTACTGGCTGGGGTCTAACTGAAGATTGCCGAGAAGGAGCCGGACGTGTTCCACGAACTGCGACGAGTTGAGGGGTTTTACCGGAAAGGGTAGAAGCGGACTGGACCCTGGGCGGTCGGATAGCAGTGCCGTTAAGCGGTTTAACACCGCAACTGGGCACCAGTTGTTGTGAGTCCTGTACAGGTGAATATCTACTCCGGAACCTCGCTGCTGAGTTTTGGATGTCGCCAAATGAAGGACGTAGTGATCCTGGTGGCGGCAGAGATTACTTCTATGCAAGACTGGACCGGCTGGGTGGCTGCGAGTGAACTCGCTGGGCCGTAGAAACCCATAAAACGCCATGTGTATCGCAGCCTGCAGGACGGTGCTGAGGAGGAAACCGAAAGGGGACCTATCCAGGATGTCAGACATCCCCTTGAAGACCTCCCCCGAGATAGGCAGCCCTTCGAATGAATGAGCAGTAAACATTGAACTGATGCTGTAGGGATAGCTGGACCAGTCTGCGGAGGAAGGACATGACGGGCCTGGATTTAGACCTGCCCTTGCTGATGATCTCGGCTGTGGCTTGATTGTCTGTCGTGAAAGCCACAGTCTGTCCAGACCAATGGTGACCCCATAGGTGAGCGGCTGCTACGATGGGGAAGAGCTCAAAGAGGGCTGACGTGGTAGTGAAGCCTGGTGTGGCTAGTGCTTGAGGAGGCCAAGGGGCGGCGAACCACAAATGGACACGACTGGGATGAACAGGGACACACCGTTCCAATTACTAAGAAAGTGTTCCCACATGGCCAGATCTGCCCTGGCTGCAGAATCTAGCCTGACGACCTGGTCTGGGTCCTGAGTGTAGGACGGGAAGACCAATAACCGGGACACGAAGGAGCGGCCCTGGAGGATGATCCTCACAGCGAAGTTCAGCATCCCGAGGAGAGACTGAAGTTGCTTCTGAGTACATCCCCCCACCCGGGTGAACTCTCGCAGGACCGTCCTGATACGGTCCAACTTATCCGCGGGAAGGCTGGCCTGCATGGCAAGCGTGTCAAGGTCGATGCCCAAGAACGTGATCTTGTGTGCCGGGCCGTCAACCTTGTGCTCCGCTACGGGGACGTTCAGATTGTCGAAAACCGTCCTCAACTTTCCCAGGTCCCCTGGGGGAGCCCCGGCGGTTCTATCAGAAGGGAGTCATCCAAATAATGGATGACCTCGTGGCACTGTGCCTCATGGAGAAGGATCCACGCCAGGGTCTCCGCGAACTTGTCAAATAGCCAAGGACTACTCTTAGACCCGAAGGTCAATTTGGTCGTGAAACAATATCGCTCCCTCCACTTGATGCCGTGCCAGCACCACAGGGAAGGATGAATGGGCAGCAGCTAGAAGGCGTCGGATATGTCCGCCTTCGAGAGCCAAGCACCCACCCCCGCCCTGAGAATGGCCTGGATAGCCATGTCTACCGAAGTATACTTCAGTGAGAACTCCTCGGAGGGGATGAGCGAGTTGAGACTGGGAACGACGGAAGAATGAGGCGCTGACAGATCATACACCAGACGTTTTTTATTTGAAAATTTCCCCTGTAGAAGCCCGATAGGGCTAACCCTCCAGATGCTAAAGGGAGACTGACTGAACGGGCCTATCATGAAGTCCCGATCCAACTCCGTCTGCAGAAGGACGTCAATCGCTGGCTCATCTGTTGCTGCTGAGCGTAGGTTCGGACATTCGTGGGTGGAGTGGAGCAGGGTGATGAGCCCGGTATGAAACCCATCGGTGAAACCCCGGATGAGGTAGCTGGCGAGTGACGGAGTGGGGTGTGAGGTCAAGTAAACATCGAGCCAAAGGACATTGACCCGGCTTAGTCACGGTTTCTTCTGTTTGACCTCACATAGGATCCTGGGGTGCGCCCTCTGGCATAGGGTGCAAACGTGCAAGAGCCGGCACTGGCTGAAATTGCAGGAGCCGTAATTGAAATTGTTGCAAATGGCGGCTCCCCCAACCATCCGCACCGGACGTCCCAACTTGTCCACCTTCTGCCCTTTGCGCCGGGGCCTGCTGAGCCTGGTTCGTGCTGGTAGAGGCCGTGCTAGCTATCGGATGGACAGAGGCTATGTTGGCACACCAGACCGTGGTGTGGGACGCTGACTGACAGACAGCACATAGCGGGGAGCATAGACCCGCGAAGTGGCGGCAGAACAACTCCGTGTCCACTACGCTCCAGTCCGTTGTCAAATGAAACTGTAAAAATCTGGCCGCGGCTTTGGCCGAGAAGGACCGATGATAATCGTAGAACGCTGAGCCACCGTATTTGTGGCCCAGGTCTACGATCAAATGGAGGTAGAGGTCCAGTTCCTCCCGTCTGCCGGGGGAGGCTGAGCACAGCACGTCCCTGAACATGCCGAAGGCGAGCGTGAACTCGGGCACCGTGAGCTTTCTGTTGAGCCTCGGATCCTTTGCTTTCAAAACCACCGAGACGTCTCCCCAGGTGTAGGCCTTGTTCTCGGCCAAGTCATGGACCGAGATCATGAGTGAGGCCAGGTTAACGTCTCTGCCCTCTAAAATGTCCTTCCTTACGCTGGGTGGCACCAGGTGGGAAGGGTGAACGGTAGTCGTGGCAAGCTCACTACCTGCGGCCGGTGCACCGATGGCTGGGACCACCGCAGGGTCCGGAACCGTGGCAGCCGGGCTGGTCTCTAGGCGAGACACCCTGTCCTGGACCTCAATGATCGAGGAAGACAGGGAAGACACGAGGGTGTGTAGCTGAGCGACGGCGGCTGAAATAGATTCCAGAGACGCCTGCTGGCTGCTGGGGCCTGCTGCGGCCGGTGGTGGGAAGAGGAGCCTGAATAGCTCCGCCTTCCTGGCCGCGGACGAGAAGGGTATCCCTCTGCGCCTCAGCTCGGCGGACAGCCTGGGAATTGTCCATGCCCTAAGAGACTGGACACTGCCAGCCTCGGAGGCTGACGCCGGGGATAGCGGGGTGGTGAGGACATCGCTGCCGACTGATGACATGGCGGCTGCCAAGACCCGTTACCTAGTAGACTGGTCACGTGTCTGCAGGCTGGGCCTATAAAGAGGTGACAAGACATGAGTTTGGACGTGTCACCTATGGTATACGTACCTGCCATGAGAAAGCAGGAGCCCCCCGTGCCCCTGCGTTTTTTTTTGTTTTTTTTTTACCTGCTGGAACCCTGATCAAGCTGGTGCAGGTGGACCTACTGAATCCGACTGACCTGAGAGAGTGTGAGAGAAAGTACCTATTTAAGAGCCTGAAACTGCTGCCGTCCAGAGCGACGGAACCCAACGTAAATGATAACAACAGGCGATAGTGACTTAAGTCGACTGCCGAGACCGCTGTGGAATCAAATGACAGATAACCACACGAATGACTGACTTGACATGTTGCCTTAACTGAAATGAACTTCCCGTGACAGGGCCCGGCCCGTTCGTACCGTATGGGGGTGACTGTGAGCCGGACTCTGGAGCACGTACAGAAATGAGGCAACCGTGAAATGAGGCCAACTGCCTGGGTACGCTGAGGCCGAACTGTGACATCCAGCTGCCACCGGGTCCGACTCCAAGTTTTTTTTTTTTTTGTTTTTTTTTGTAGAAATGCGGCCGGCCTAGGGCACGCCGGCGCGAATTCGTACAGGCAGGCGACCAATTAACGCCGGGGCGTGGTAAGGTGACATAGAAATGATATAACATGACAAGGACAAGAATCAAAATGTCCTTTTTTTTTTTTTTTTTTGCGATTACGCCCCTGGCGCATGTATTGAAATGAGGCCGGGCCTAGGGCACGCCGACACGAATTAGTGCGGGGAAGTGACTGCATTCATGCCGGGCGTGGTAAGGTGACAGAAATGAGATACCATGACAGGGGCAAGAATCAGGAATGTACGCAACCAGTGATGCGATTCCGCCCTTGGCGCATGTATTGAAATGAGGCCGGGCCTAGGGCACGCCGACACGAATTAGTGCGGGGAAGTGACTGCATTCATGCCGGGCGTGGTAAGGTGACAGAAATGAGATACCATGACAGGGGCAAGAATCAGGAATGTACGCAACCAGTGATGCGATTCCGCCCTTGGCGCATGTATTGAAATGAGGCCGGGCCTAGGGCACGCCGACACGAATTAGTGCGGGGAAGTGACTGCATTCATGCCGGGCGTGGTAAGGTGATAGAAATGAGATACCATGACAGGGGCAAGAATCAAGAATGTACGCAACCAGTGATGCGATTCCGCCCTTGGCGCATGTATCGAAATGAGGCCGGGTAGTCGTGCGTCTGGATCGCCCCGATCGGAGCATCTATGGATGCGACCGGACCAGGATCGAAACGATAGCATGAACGCCCTGTTTAACTGATGCGAAATGATTTAGCATGACCGAATGGCCCGATACGTTGGCCATGTTTGAAATGATGAAATGATTGTCATGCTAATACGTGAAATGTTTCGACACGGTCAAAGTGATTCGTACAATTAACATGCCAACAGCGATCCGGAATGCAAATAGCGATTCGGCACACTTGCTGGCGCAACTGATTTGAACAATGACAGGACATGAACGATGCGTGTGAGTGCGAACGGCACCCGTGCGTGAGTCATGTTTGAACGATTCGAAGACTGCGTAGCATGACCGCGTAAGGGGAACCCTTGAGTGCCGGATGCGGCATCGGTCGGAGTGTAGTGGCGGGCGGCCCTGAATGTGCGTGCCGCTAGATGGCTCCCGATCGTGTACAACCAAAAACGTGCGAGTAAGTGTTTAGGTTTCGAGACAAGCAGCGCGTGGTTCGTGAGCTACGCAGACCACAGTTTAGTGACATGATAAGCAGTGCATGAGAACGTAAAACATGGGAGCCGAAGCCCTACCTGCGACAGCCGAACCAGACTCTTTGTACGAAACTGCGACTCGGCGACACGAGTGCGACACGAAGGGACAACACGACTTACGAACACGGAACGCGGGACTGCAACAAGAGGAGACGGACTGACGAAAAACGGAGCTCACGAACCGGCACCAACAGCGCTTGTCTCGAACGAGTCGGTCCTAGATGTCTGACGTATCAGATATCACGCACAGGAAACCGACAAAGACCGGCGGCCTTTGGGCTGCTTAAATACCCTCCGGGCTCCTCCCATAACTTCAGGCCGGTACCCGGCCTTCCAATATGTATTGCCGGACCGATAATTCATTATAGCTGCTAGCGCTAGTATTTTTAAATGACTTTTTTTTTTTCCAAGTAGGAAATTTAAAGGATATTACACTTTTATTGTTTCACTTTAAGCATTATTAAAATCACTGCTCCCGAAAAAAAACGGCTGTTTTTTAACAATAATTTTTGCATTGATACATGTCACACGGGGTAGGACCCGGGTCCCCAAACACTTTGGTCCCCAAACACTTTTTATGACAATAACTTGCATATTAACCTTTAAAATTAGCACTTTTGATTTTTCCCATAGACTTTTAAAGGGTGTTCCGTGGCTTTCGAATTTGCCGTGAACACCCCAAATTGTTCGCTATTCGGCGAACGGGCGAACAGCCAATGTTCGAGTCGAACTCATGTTCAACCCGAACATAAAGCCTGTCTCTACTTACAAGTAGGTGAAATACAGGAAATAGAAAGAAGAGAGTATCAGATGATGTATATACTCAGTGAGGTGCATCTCCTATAAATCGGGTGCAGGGAACCAGCAGGCTCCACGATGTCTCGCATACAAATCTCTAGTAGGATCACCACAGACCTTTTGAAATATTGAAATATTTTTTCAATGCATACATTCATACTATACCATATGTGGATAAGTATGAATTTATGCATTGAAAAATAAAAAGCTTTTCTATTTTGGGAAAATAAAAAAAGTGTGCGGTGACCCTATTGGACATTTATATATACTCTCTCATATATATATATATATATATATATATATATATGTTTACAGAGTATCTAAATGCAATGAACAAAAAAGTTATATACCTGTATTGCAGTGTACCAGTCCTATATGCAGTGGCTGCATTGGTTTGGGTGGGTGAATGTACTGTGTCAATGGAGGAGCAGCATCGTCTTCCTAAGACAGAAGGTGTTTTTGGGTTCAGTTCACAAGGTTTTTTTTTGTTATGCAATCATTAAACAGAGTTAACAAAATGTTTTGGTATATATAACAACTTGCTGCCATGCCCACCCACAGTACATTTACTGTGGGCAGGTGGCACCTACAGGCTGGGCATTGTATCTGTCTATCACTGCCTGTTTCCAGGTTTTCAGGTGTGGGCCACCCAGCTGACCTGTGCTGTGATTCGACGAGTTTGTCAGCAGGTTTCAGTCAATGAATTTGGCTCTATACCTGCTGATTGGCTGTGACTAATCCCAGCACAGGGTTCTGTGTTTACAAACACAAATAACTCTGTACACAGACTGTGATATGGCTGTTTCTTCTCTCTGAAAATAACTTTGAGTTCAGGGAGAAAAAGCAGCCAGATGTGTTAGTACAAGCAGCACACATTACACTTGTTAGACACACAGGTAACCCCTTGATTTCCCCGTGATTTTAACCACTTCCCAGCCAGTGTCATTAGTACAGTGTACAGTATTATCACTGATCACTGTATTAGTGTCACTAGCAACATCAGTTTCAGTTAGTGTCCCTCCTATCCAGTGTCTGTTTGCTCCAGATTGCCCACCACACTATCACAGTCACACTATAAGTCGCTGATCACGCCATTACATTTTCTGACCTAATATACTCCTGAAGAAGGGGGTTACCCCAAACCATGTAGAGTTTGGAAGACTGCAAGAATACATTTCTGTGTGTAACAGCACAGAATTTTTATTATACATATTCAAGTTCTTCCAGTGTGTGTCAGACAAGATGATGCACCATGATTAGCAGCATTCAATGTATACTATCTACTATTGAATGCTTTTTAATGTATATATTTGTGTTTAATAAATTGATATATTTTTTGTAAATTGACTGTTGTAAGTTCATATCGTACCACGAAAGTCCATGTTGCCTCCACAACTGTCCAAATTTCTATCTAGTAATAGGACGAAGGTACATTCATTTTTTCATAACAAGTAGCGTTTCCATATACCGCCATTACTAGCATAGTGTCTGTATGGATCAGAATCTTAATCATGATCAGAACTATACTAGTGTTCCCCAAAACATAGTTTGACATGTAGCAGAATACATTTTGGCTTAAATTTATGAAGAAATTAGATTTTATTTCATATGTTTATAACAGAAAGTAGAGATAACAGATAATAATTCTTGGGGCTAATGTACACTTTAACCACTTCAATACCGCCCAACGTCATATGACGTCCACAAGGTGGATCTCCCATCCTGGGTGGACGTCATATGACGTCCTCCTATTCCCGGCCATCTAGTGGGTGTCGCTCGGGACCCGATGCGCGTGCCCGGCGGCCGCAATGTCCGCCAGGCACCCGCGATTGCCCGGGAAAACAGCGGGACACAGCTCCACGTCCTGTCACTGGACTGTCACTGGAGAGGAGACCGATCATGTGTTCCAAGTACAGAGGAACACCAATAAGTCTCCTCCCCTTGTGAGTCCCCTCCCCCCACAGTTAAAATCACTCACATAGGGAACGTTTTAACCCCTGCAGCGCCCCCTAGTGTTAACCCCTTCCCTGCCAGTCACATTTACACAGTAATCTGTGCAATTTTATAGCAACAATCGCCGTGTAAATGTGAATGGTCCCAAAAATGTGTCAAAAGTGTCCGAAGTGTCCGCCGCAAAGTCGCAGTCCCGAAAAAATATTGCAGATCGCCGCCATTACTAGTAAAAAAAAAATAAAAAATAAAAATGCAATAAATCTATCCCCTATTTTGTAAACACTATAACTTTTGCGCAAACCAATCAATAAACGTTTATTGCAATTTTTTTACCAAAAATATGTAGAAGAATACGTATCGGCCTAAACTGAGTAAAAAAATGTATTTTTTTTTTTTAAAAAAAATTGGATATTTATTATAGCAAAAAGTAAAAAATATTGTGTTTGTAGCTGACAGGAAGTGTCAGCTACTTCTAAAGGCTCAAATAGATGAACAGAGCAGCACATTGTGTGCGGGGAAAAGGGGGGGGGGGGGTGTAATTAACCTCCATAGCGGTATTCCCAAGTATGGCTCGGGGTGAATTTTCATTACCAAAAGCAGTAACCCCGAACACACTTGGGATTACATCGCAGGATCAAGGCAAAGTTACTTACCTTGTCCCTATGATCCTGCAATGTCCTCCCACTGTGTCCACGGGCTGCGTCCTCTGCCCGATGTACTGTGTGCCGGGCTTCGTTCCCTGAGAGCGTTGTGATGCATGGGGACAGAGCCCCGCGGGAAATTCAAAAAGTGCAAAAAAAAAAAACACATACATTACACTGTAATCTTACAGATTACATTACTGTATCAAATCATTTCACATCCCTTTTGTCCCTAATGCTTTGTCCAGTGCCCTGCATGCAGTTTTATATTATATATACTGTTCTTTCTGCCTGGAAACTTGAGAATGTCCATGGCAACCAAAAAGTGTTGCCTTTACGTCAAAAGTGGTTTTAGACCAGCTAGAAAACAGTGATGGTAAATTAGAATCACTTGCAGAATTGAGCGATAGTGATTTGTGGGGAAATTCATCATCAAACACTGAAAGTAACGACAGCGACAATTCTGCAACTGAGCAAATTTTTGTGTTTTTGATTTGATTACATTATTGAATACATTTCATTATTATTATATTATTATTTGTTATAATTAATTATAGTTATTTATTATATTATAATTTATGATTTTGTGTTTCAAACTTTATCATACCCAGGATGCCTACTAGATTCTTGTTTAGACAGATTTAAGTGAGTTATTCCTAAGAATTATAGGCCTACAATATAAAACACCAATTTTCCATACGAAACAATGTACCACTTTGAGACACTAAAATCATACCGCCAGGGAGGTTAAGAGAACCTGTGCAATGGTTATGTATAAACTTAAGGTCTCGTAACATTTTCTTTTACAAAAAACTTTCCTGTGTTGAGCCTCCACTGCCTCCCTTTCCTAGGTTATTCATAAATCACAGCCCTGTGATGACATTGTGGCTGTGCTTTGTGAATGGAAAGGCAAAGGAATGGAGGTACAACGCCATACCAGTTTTCTGTATTAGAAATTGTTCTGACATGGCCGGGAGCGTGAAGTGTGGCTGCCACTTTACATTTTTGGGAACTTATGAATTATTCTTCCTTTATGTCAGTCCTTAAAACTTGATATATATTTTTTTAAGTATTACCTGTGTCCCTTTTATGGCAACCTAGCAAACATATTACAGCGCACACATTCAAGAATGACGTTTCCTGCAGGGCTAGTTAAAAACACCTGAACATATTAAAAAAAATACGGGGGTTTGGTCACACTATATGCTTATATAGTGCTAAGCCCACTTACTACGACAAAGTACCCCGAATTAGTGGGTCCTACCCTAGTAATAGAATGAAAGATCCTGCGTCTCAACCATGGGAGCCAAACTCCTCTTTCCTGACTGACTCCATGGCAGCCTACGTATGGGTTAATCCCGAATCTCATACCTCATAGGACCCCACTCCCATAAATCTTTGCTCCTAATCAGAGACCGTGTTCCTTTTTTGTCCTCCTCCTTAAGGACTGAAGTAGTAGTTCTTACCTCAAGGAGTCGTGAATCCGCATCTGGTTTCTGTTGCCGCTGCAAGCATGATGAAGATTTGGTGTCTGGAGTCCATTAGCCCGCTACTAGCAGGGTGGACATGGGGATGAAGAGCGTTGCCATGAAGAGCTTACTATCTAGCCACTGGCTGGAAAGCGGCAGTATGGCCATTCGTCCTAGCTACGGAGGCCTTTTCCCTGAAATAATCCCCCAGTGACACGCCTGTGGACGGGAGCCAGGTCGGGTGGTCGGCGTGCTGGAGCGGTAACGTATGGCAGCCTGTTTGTATTTGTTTGTGTGTGCCATTTCCGGGTGTATGGCGGCTGGAGCGCAACTGCGTCCCAGACCGCCGCTTTCCTGTACTGCGCAGCCGCATAGTCTCGGTTGAGAACGAGGCTTGGGCGGCGCATGCGCAGTACGGACGAATGGCGGCGTTCGCGCATGCGCACGAGCGTCGTGTGGGTGACGCTGATGGCGTTGTGACGTCATTCAGGCGGCAGATTCGAATGCCTGTCAGATTTAGACAGGCTTGCTGCTGCATCCAAACAAACGCTGTGACGCTGTTTTCTCTGCTTTACTGAGGTAAGAAGCTTGATGCCTTATCCCCTATTGATTTAACAGATGTCTATGCATGGGAAAATGACTTTGGTAAATTGATTTGTTATTTAAAAAAAAAAAAAAAAAAAAAAAATGTATTTTAGTAAATGTTTTTTACTATGGATATTGTTGCAGCCTGTCCGAATTGTGACTATGGATGTTTCGTCGCCCCCTTGTGGCCAGCCTTTACGCCGCAGGTAGAGAGAAATTTGTTTTTCTTTCTGCCCGTGTTGGTTGGTATAGGGTATATTTTTAAGGGATTTTTTTTTCTCCTTATTATCTATTTTAGCCCTTCTATTACGTATCTTTGTCCTTCAGCACGCGAAGATAATACACATTCTGGGTCAAGACATGACCGTTCTAGGTCCAGTTCTGGACGCCCTAGATCCTGTTGGGGATGTAGAGCGAAAGTGCCAGGAGATAAATCGCAATGCGATTTATGTTTTCCCAAGCTGCAAAAGAAAGGGATGCTAAAGACCGGCAAGTAGAGGCCTTGGTCAGGATGGGTGTTCAGGAATCCTTGAATAAATCAGATTCCGCCCATGCAGCTATACCTCCCTCTGCACCAACTTCAGTGGTTGAGGTGGAAGACCTTGAAGCTCCAGGTCCCTTCCGTGACAATTTCTCTTTCAGCGGATCTTCAGACAGCGAAGCTGAAGTGGAGGATCCCGGTGCAGGATTTGACTTTCCCAGGTCCCTCATCTGGTGAGGGCAGTGAAGGATGCACTGAGATGGGAGGAGCCAGTGGAAGCACCCTCTAAACAGAGGAAATACGTTAAGCATCTTAAAAAAAGAGTGCTCAAATTTCCTTTCCTTGGTGAACTAGGAGAAATTATCTCGGATTATGGAGCAAAGTGGAGAGAAAGAATTCTCTTATCTCTAAAGTGGCCAGAATGTATCCGTTTAAAGGTGAGGAAGTTAAGCACCTGGAGTCTGCTCCTCTTATTGATGCCGCCTTGATGAGGCTGGTAAGACATGTCACGCTCCCACTGGAAGACACCATCTCTGTCAAGGATGGTCTTGAGAGGGAAATTGATACGGATTTGAGGCGTATATACATCACGGCTGGGATGGCCTGTAAGCCAGCATTGGCCTTGGCAGCATTATCCAAAGCAATGGAGTGTTGGACGGATGATATGGGTGCAACCTTGGGAAGTATGTCCGAAGAAGCCCTCAAGAGCTCTCCAATATGCGAGATGAAAAGGGCACGTGTCATGCTGTCTTCCATTACAGCTAAACAAGCTTTATGGCTACGCCCTTGGGTGCCGGATCCGACCTCTAAACAGGCCTGGTGCAAAATTCCCTTTGAGGGTTCTTCTCCTTTTGGGAATAAGCTCGATTCAGCCATCACTCGTGCTACCGGCGGGAAGTCTGGGTTCTTACCCCAGGATCGCCCACTGTTTGCCCAGAAGAAAGTCCAGTCCAGGTCAGACTCGGAACGTGCTAGGGATGCACGCCGTTACAGACCGGGTCGGGAATTTAGGAAGAACTGGAGGAGAAACCAGCCTTCTTGCCAGAAGCCTTCAAAATCCACATCTTCTGGGGGGCGCGAAGCGGCGAAGTCTTTTTGATATAGCGCCTGTTCAGGCGGAGCAAGTAGGGGCTCGTTTACTACGCTTCTGCCATGTCTGGGCAGCCTCGATACAAGACTACTGGGTCATGAAGACAGTCTCTCTAGGACATGCCTGGGTGTTCAACAATCCACCCATACATCGGTTCGTTCCCACAAGCCTTCCTTTGTCGGGAGAGAAGAGATAGGTTCTATTGACCTACACGGACTCCCTTATCACCCAAGGTGCTGCCATTCCAGTCCCGTCCGAGGAAAAGTTTTAAGGGATTTACTCCCCCCTCTTTATGATTCTCAAAAAGAGCGGTTCCTGGAGGCCGGTTATCGACCTGACTTACCTGAACTCCTTTAAAATAAGGGAAAGTTCAAGATGGAGACATTGTTGACCTTTCGCCAGACAATCCAACCAGGCGATTGGCTAGTGTCAATAGACCTAAAAAGATGCGTACTTCCATGTACCAATAGCGAAGGACTTCCAAAAATATCTCCGATTCTCGGTGGGTCAAAAACACCTCCAATTCATATGTCTCCCGTTCGAGCTTACGACATTGCCACAGGTGTTTTCCAAGCTCTTCCTGGCGGTGGTCGCCTTGATCAGAGTCAGAGGTATTCGGTTACATCACTACCTCGACCACCTACCCCTACTGTCTCAGGACAGAGAACAACTACTGTCACATCGGGAGCAAGTCATATCTACCCTGACAGAATTCGGCTGGCTTTTGAATCAAGAAAAAAAGTCACCTGGAGCCAACCCAGTCTCTAGTTTTCCTAGGGACACAGTGAAGAGCACTATCTCTCTTCCTCTAGAGAAGATCCTAGTAGTTCAGGACAGGATTCATAGGGCAATGTCGGCTCCTCTTCTCAGGGCCTCCCAGTGCCTCAAGATAATAGGCACCATGGTAGCAACAGCCACATGGCAAAATGGGCGCAATACAGGATGCGGCCCTTTCAGAAAGGCTTCCTCCAACAATGGAATCCAAGTTCACAGGATCACTGGATCCGAGTAACTCCCTCCATGCGGGAGGGTCTCCTCTGGTGGCTGCAACGAAGGAATCTTCTCAACTGCCATGCAATAGCTCCAGTCTCCTGGATAACGGTAACAACAGATGCCAGCAGCAGAGGCTGGGGCGCTCTGTGTCTGTCGGAGGTAGCCCAGGGCAGGTGGGTTTTTCCCACCTCAGGGGGTGGTCTCGAACGTATTGGAGATTGAAGCTGCCTTCCAGGCCCTTTGAGTTTTTCTCCATCTGACATCAGGAGCCTCAGTCCTCATGAGATTGGACAACACGACGGCAATGTACATCAAAAGACAGGGGGGCACTCGCAGTCTCTCCCTTTTGAAGGAAGTGAATCCAATTATGTCCTGGGCTCTGGCGAACTTGAAGGACCTGACGGCAGTATATCTTCCTGGAGTCCAAAATGTCCAGGCGGATTTTCTGTCAATAACCTCCTTGGACAACAACGAGTGGTCTCTCCACTCAGAAGTCTTCGACTGGATCCTGTCATTGGGAATGGTTCCGGAAGTGGACCTGTTTGCATCTTCTTGCAATGCCAAGATGAGAAATTATTATACCAGGTATCGCTGTCCCCAAGCCATGGGAGTGGATGCTCTCATGGATCATTGGAATTTCCACAAGGCCTATGCCTTTCCACCAGTTCCGATCATTCTTCGGTTCCTTTCGAGACTCAGACAGGAGACGGCAGAGATAGTGGTGATCATCCCATACTGGCCCAACAGGCCATGGTTTCCGCTCCTGTTGCAGTTGAGTTACCGGGACCCAGTTCCGCTTCCCTCCAGATTGGATCTTCTTGTACAGGGAACATCCCTTCATCCGTGCCCGTCCCATCTTCATCTGATGTTCTGGTGGTTAAGAGGAAGCATTAGGAAGTCTGGAAGCATTAGGTTGCCCAAGTTCAGCAATTGCTACCCTGCTGAATGCTAGAAGGCAAGGTACAAATAAAGTTTAGCAGAGAATCTGGTCTAAGTTTATGGACTATGTCTCCCCTTCCGGGGGTTCCTGTAGTAATCCAGAAATAAAGGATGTACTAGGATTTCTCCAGACAGGGTTGGATCTCCCTTTGTCTGTAAACTCCCTGCGGGTACAAGTTTCGGCAATATCTGCTTTTACTGGTATTTCCTGGGCGAGGAATCCCCTTACCAGACAATTTTTCAGAGGAGTATCAAGGCTTAGGCCCCAGAGGAAACCAAGGTTCTCTTAATGGGATCTTCCTCTTGTGCTAGATTTTTTCTCAGAAGATTCTTTCCAACGGATGGATGAACTATCCATGAAGGACATTTCCCTTAAAACAGCCTTTCTGGTAGCCATAACATCGGCTAAAAGAGTGTCGGAAATCAGTGCTATAGTTCTAAAGAGCCTTTCCTTACCTTCTTCCCTGATCGGGTAGTTTTGGTTCCAATGCTAGGATCAAATCCTAAAGTATCATCAGTCTTTCATGAGAACCAGGAAATTGTTCTCCTAACCTTTCAGTCAGAGGATTCTTCAACTAACCATCCTTTGGATGTCGGTGAGGTCTTGAAAAGCTACTTAGAAGCTACTGCACCCTTCAGAAGATGAGATCATCTGTTTGTCTACTTTTATGGAAAGAACAGGGGTTTGCCTGCTTCCTCTAGAACCATTGCAAGTTGAATTGTCCAAGCTATCTAAAGGGCATATGCGGCTAAAGGACTGGTTCCTCCAGAAACAGTGACTGCTCATTCTACCAGGAGTATGTCAACATCATGGGCGGCCTCCCGACACGTATCGGCGGAGGTGATCTACAAAGCAGCCTCTTGGTCGTCAATAAACACTTTTATGAGGCATTATTGTGTTGAGCCAGCGGCTCTTTCCTCTGTTAATTTTGGTTTAAATGTTTTATCTGTTTGAACGGGGCCAATTAAACCTTTCTCTGTTGAACCAGCAATTTGTGCCCACCCGAGTCTGTATAGCTAGTTATTTCCCATACGTAGGCTGCCATGGAGTCAGTCAGGAAAATTGAAAATTTATATCAAATACTTACTGTAATTTTCCTTTCCTGATGGAATCCATGGCAGCCGTCTCCCTCCCATTTGCTGGAGTAGGCTGAGTTATGGAACACGGTCTCTGATTAGGAGCAAAGATTTATGAGAGTGGGGTCCTATGAGGTATGAGAGGCGGGATTAACCCATGCGTAGGCTGCCATGGAGTCCATCAGGAAAGGAAAATTACGGTAAGTATTTGATATAAATTTTCCGTTATGTGGGAGAACTGAAAGGATTCCTCCTATACACTGGTGTCCACTAAATAAGAGGTAATGAAGAGGGGGAGGGGTGCTCTAACCCAAAAAACTTGGTCAGGGTTTATTACAACATACAAAAACATATTTGGGAAGCACTCACCAATGCGTTTAAATTCAAGATGGTGCTACCATAAGACCAACAAGCAATAGCGAACATATTACAGCGCACACATTCAAGAATGACGTTTCCTGCAGGGCTAGTTAAAAACACCTGAACATATTTAAAAAATACGGGGGTTTGGTCACACTATATGCTTATATAGTGCTAAGCCCACTTACTACGACAAAGTACCCCGAATTAGTGGGTCCTACCCTAGTAATAGAATGAAAGATCCTGCGTCTCAACCATGGGAGCCAAACTCCTCTACGTGGGAGAACTGAAAGGATTCCTCCTATACACTGGTGGCCACTAAATAAGAGGTAATGAAGAGGGGGAGGGGTGCTCTAACCCAAAAAAACCTGGTCAGGGTTTATTACAACATACAAAAACATATTTGGGAAGCACTCACCAATGCGTTTAAATTCAAGATGGTGCTGCCATAAGACCAACAAGCAATAGCGAACATATTACAGCGCACACATTCAAGAATGACGTTTCCTGCAGGGCTAGTTAAAAACACCTGAACATATTCAAAAAATACGAGGGTTTGGTCACACTATATGCTTATATAGTGCTAAGCCCACTTACTACGACAAAGTACCCCGAATTAGTGGGTCCTACCCTAGTAATGGAATGAAAGATCCTGCGTCTCAACCATGGGAGCCAAACTCCTCTATGTGGGAGAACTGAAAGGATTCCTCCTATACACTGGTGGCCACTAAATAAGAGGTAATGAAGAGGGGGAGGGGTGCTCTAACCCAAAAAAACCTGGTCAGGGTTTATTACAACATACAAAAACATATTTGGGAAGCACTCACCAATGCGTTTAAATTCAAGATGGTGCTGCCATAAGACCAACAAGCAATAGCGAACATATTACAGCGCACACATTCAAGAATGATGTTTCCTGCAGGGCTAGTTAAAAACACCTGAACATATTCAAAAAATACAGGGGTTTGGTCACACTATATGCTTATATAGTGCTAAGGCCACTTACTACGACAAAGTCCCCCGAATTAGTGGGTCCTACCCTAGTAATAGAATGAAAGATCCTGCGTCTCAACCATGGGAGCCAAACTCCTCTATGTGGGAGAACTGAAAGGATTCCTCCTATACACTGGTGGTCACTAAATAAGAGGTAATGAAGAGGGGGAGGGGTGCTCTAACCCAAAAAACCTGGTCAGGGTTTATTACAACATACAAAAAGTTCAGATGTTTTTAACTAGCCCTGCAGGAAACGTCATTCTTGAATGTGTGCACTGTAATATGTTCGCTATTGCTTGTTGGTCTTATGGCAGCACCATCTTGAATTTAAACGCATTGGTGAGTGCTTCTCAAATATGTTTTTGTATGTTGTAAAAAACCTGACCAGGTTTTTTTGGGTTAGAGCACCCCTCCCCCTCTTCATTACCTCTTATTTAGTGGCCACCAGTGTATAGGAGGAATCCTTTCAGTTCTCCCACATAGGAGTTTGGCTCCCATGGTTGAGACGCAGGATATTTCATTCTATTACTAGGGTAGGACCCACTAATTCGGGGTACTTTGTCGTAGTAAGTGGGCTTAGCACTATATAAGCATATAGTGTGACCAAACCCCCGTATTTTTTGAATATGTTCAGGTGTTTTTAACTAGCCCTGCAGGAAACGTCATTCTTGAATGTGTGCGCTGTAATATGTTCGCTATTGCTTGTTGGTCTTATGGCAGCACCATCTTGAATTTAAACGCATTGGTGAGTGCTTCCCAAATATGTTTTTGTACCTTTTATGGCAACCTTTCTCTTTGAATTGAATGGGCAAAATGACAGATTTTTTTTTTTTTAACCACCTCAATACAGTGCATTTTCACCCCCTTCCTGCCCAAGCCATTTTTCAGCTTTCAGCGCTGTCACACTTTGAATGACAATTGTGCAGTCATACAACACTGTACCCAGAGGAAATTGTTATCATTTTGTCCCCACAAATGGAGCTTTCTATTGATCACCTCTGCGGTTTTTATTTTTTGCGCTATAAAAAAAAGAAGAGGGACACGTTTTTAAAAAAAAAACGATATTTTTAACTTTTTGATATACTAAATATCCCCAAAAAATACATAAAACATTTTTTTTTCCCTCAGTTTAGGCTGATACGTATTCTTCTACATATTTTTGGTAAAAAAATTGCAATAAGCGTATATTGATTGGTTTGCACAAAAGTTATAGCGCCTACAAAATAGAGGATAGATTTATAGCATTTTTATTATTATTATTTTTTTAACTGGTAATGGCGGCGATCTGCGATTTTTATTGTGACTGCAATATTGCGGCGGACATATCGGACACTTTTGACACATTTTTGGGACCATTCACATTTATACATTGATCTGTGCTATAAAAATGCATTGATTACTGTATAAATGTGAATGGCAGGGAAGAGTTAACAATAGGGGGCGCTGAAGGGGTTAATATGTTCCCTGGGAGTGAGTCTAACAGTAGGGGGAGAGGATTCACAAGGGGAGGAGACCGATCGTTGTTTTTCTGTACTGAGAACACACCATCAGTCTCCTCTCCTCTGACCGGACCGTGGATCTGTGTGTTTACATACACAGATCCACGGTCCTGCTGTGTTAATGGGCAATTGCGGGTGCCCGGCAGACATCGCGGCTGCCGGGCACGCGCAACGGGTGCCCAGTGACACGGCGGGCGCGCACTCCCTGGAGGGCCGGGAAGGGGAGGGCATCATATGACGCCCTCCCGCTACGAGAGCTGCACCGCCTGGCCGTCAATTGACAGCCGGCGGTCGCTAAGCAGTTAAAGCCGCTCTCCAAGGACAAAGAAACTCTCCTTCCTCCCACCAATATATAAATGCATAAAAAAAAAAAAACGTTTACAACTACATTTTAGCTTAAATAAAACCACTATTACATGTCCCTCACCAGTGCTTTTTTTGGGGAGTGGAGGCCAATGATCCAGTGCTGCTACCTGTGCCTGCTGGTTGCCTCATGGTAATTTCTTGAACTCATGCTGTCTTCTGGCACATGAGAGACCCAGCTACAAGACAGCGAATAGGAATTGTCCTTGTTAACCAGCAGTCATGAGGACACCCAACAAGTTGAATTGTGTGAGACAAAAGACCTGGTATGTCACATGATAATAGATTTAGGTTGGAATTTAGGAATTTTATAGTATTTTTTTTAAATTGCTGCAGTGACTAGAAAGGAGGGGGGAGGGGAGGAGCTGGGAAAGAATCTCAATAACAAATTTCTGCTTCTAAATTGCTATACCACTACCTTTAGGGTGTTTCAGGAGCATTATTTTCAGTAATTATTAGCTCCATGCTGTTCAGTCAAAATGTATAAATTTACTTGTATATTTTTTAAATAATATTGTTTAATTCATAGCTATTTCTGTGAAAGTAACTGCAGCAATATTTTATTTATTGAAATGTGTTTTTATTGAAGAAATGCTTGTTTTGGGCACTCCTGCGCTATTGATTTATCATAAGGTTCCTTTTATCCATCTCTATAAATAATTTATTAATGGTTGGTCATTCTGCCATTCCACTATATTTTAAAGATGACTTTAGTCAACTGTGAAGTGAATTAAAAGGGAGTTGTTCATCTGAGACAAATTGTTACCGCATTTGCCTTTGAATGAACTGCACTTTGAAAGGAAATGAAAAGTGTATGTCTTGTTAAAAAGGCTAGAAAATAGTGGCAAACTGATGGATTACTAACAACATTTTCTTAGATGAACAACGACTCAGAATGGGAAAATCCTGTTGGTTAGGAAACAACAGGTAAAAACTTTCTGAAAATAATGGTTTCTTGTAGATAGTTAAAATATTAATGAGCAGTAAAAGAGAGCATCTATTTCTTAAAATAATTATTAGTTCAAAACTTCCTTTGTGCCAAAACTTGGTTACTAGATAACACTTTGTATAATAAAAAATAATATACTGTTCTTTATTACACTTTATGCTATGTTTGGTTAGCAACAAAGGCTTTAGGTTTCAAAGACAGAGCATTATCAAAGATAAGTGTTTGAGAATTATGAGGTTCAAAACTAATGGCACTAGTGCAAAAACACATTACACAGCATTCAGTTTTACCAGCTAGAAAAAGAAGTCCCAATTAAAATCAGCTTCTAAAATATTAATTAACACAGAGGTCTTGATTGTATATATTTACAAATAAATGTGGAAAACATGCATTTTATAAAAGGTCTCCCCAAAAATGTGTTGTTGCTATATATACAGTATATTAGGGATGAGTGAATTTGTCAAACCAATCACAAAGCACAAAGAATGCAAACCTAAAGTGGAAGTTTAACCACCCGATGGGCACTGATAGGTGGCACTGGTAGGGGACGCTGATGAGCACTGGTAGGTGACACAGAGGAGCACTGGTAGGTGACACAGATGAGCACTGGTAGGTGACACAGATGAGCACTGGCAGGTGACACTGATGTGCAGCACTGGCACTGACAGATGGCACTGTGGGCACTGACAGATGGCACTGTGGGCACTGGTAGGCGGCACTTTAATTGGGCAAATGTGGGCACCATGGATTGGGCACATTGCTGGGCACATTGCAGTGAGAGGGACTGATGTCCCTCTCACTGCCGCCGGTGATCGGCTTTTTTTTTTTTCTCCTCGGGATCGACCCCTTACTCGGATCTGTGATCCAGCGAGTCTCACAGACTCGCTGATCACAGTGCGCGCCGCGCGCGCCCTTCAGGGGGCGCGCAGGCAGCTCATGGCCTCGTCAATAGACGTCGTCCCGGCATATTAGATCCGCGCTGTAGCCGTCATTCGGCTATAGCGCGGATCTCAGGTAGTTAACTAAAAAACAAAACAAAACTCTATACCTTTAGTGACATTACTCACCAGTAATAGAGTATATCCCATTTTGTGCAGGCAACTGGATACTGTGAAGATTTTTTTGTGCAGGGATGATGGTCCTCTGCCTGTGTTCAAACATTTGGTGCTGCCGTGGCTAATAGGTTCAGTCTGTGGGAAGAATTGCAGTGAAGATCATGTAGGAGGGCCCTTTCTTTTTATTTTTTTAATTTAACTTCAGCTTCAGAACTAAACTCCATTGAAGTCTATAGGGGGCAATATTGAAAATCAATTCTGCTAATTTTTAAGGTTAAAGTGCAAAGAATTGTCCAAAAAGGCCATGGGGACACAGCATGAATTTGTCAGCAAGTTTCAGTCAATGATTTTGGCTCTATACCTGCTTATCGGCTGTGACTAATCATAGCACAGGGTTCTGTGTTTACAAACACAAAGAACTCTGTATACAGACAGTAATCTGGCTGTTTCTTCGCTCTGAAATTAACTCTGAGTTAAGGGAGAAAAAGCAACCAGATCTGTGAGTACAAGCAGCACACATTACACTTGTTAGGCACACAGGTAACCCCTTGATTTCCCCCGTGATTTTAACCATTTCCCAGCCAGCGTCATTAGTACAGTGTACAGTATTAGCACTGATCACTGTATTAGTATCACTAGCAACATCAGTGTCAGTTAGTGTCCATCCTAGCCAGTGTCTGTTTGCTCCAGATTGCCCACCACACTATCACAGTCACACTATAAGTTGCTGATCACCGCCATTACTAGCATATTGTCTGTATGGATCAGAATCTAATTGATTAGAACTATACTAGTGTCCCCAATAGTATAGTGTTCCCTAAAACACAGTTTGACATGTAGCAGAATACATTTTGGCTTAAATTTATGAAGAAATTTTATTTTATTTCATATGTTTATAACAGAAAGTAGAAATAACAGATGTTAATTCTTGGGGCTAATGTACACTTTAGGGAATCAGTAACTTTGCCCATTTAAGGCAAAGTTACACTTCTTGATCAGCCAGCCTCCACCAACTATTTGCCTGTACTGTGATGTTTTGCAGCTTACGCAAGTTTTATTATATTATTCCATCTTCCCTGTGTTCTGCCTTGTGAGTATGCAGACCTGCCGAATATCTATTCAGGACTGAGCATTGTCTCCTGCGAGGAAGGTGGGAAGCTCATATTCCCCCTCACTATACCAGGAAGTGTCAGCTATTTCTAAAGGCTCAAATAGATGAACAGAACAGCACATTGTGTGTGGGAAAAAGGGGGGGGGGGGTGTAATTAACCTCTCTAGCGGTATTCCCAAGTGTGGCTTAGGGTGAATTTGCATTACCAAAAGTGGTAACCCTGAACACACTCAGGATTGCATCGCAGGATCCAGGAAAAAATGACTTACCTTGTTTCCAAGATCCTGCAATGTCCTCCCGCTGTGTCTGCGGGCTGTGTCTGCGGGCTGTGTCCTCCGCCCGATGTACTGTGTGTCGGGCTCCGTTCCCTGAGAGCATTGCGATGCATGGGGATGATCCCGGCGGGATATTCAAAAAGTGCAAAAAACAAAACACATATGTAGTGATATAATATATAGTTTGTAGATGGTATGTAGTTATTAATAAGTATTGTCCCAATTCTCCCAGAGAGAGATTTTATTAGCTTCTAAAACAGAACAGTCTTGTAGTAGATGACAATCCAACAGGGCATAATCATGACAGTGTTCTAGAGCCCCATGAATCCATGTGACTTTTTTGGTGCCTTCATAAAAAAACACACTTCTAAACAGACTGAATGCCATCTTATATCCCCCACACACACTGAATGGCTGAGCAATTTGATTGTCCGTTTCCATTAAATGCTTTGATCTGCTCCTGTCTTTCAGAGTGACAGGAGATCACCCCAAGCTGTGAACAGCTGTAGTCATAAACTGCCCTAATCTGCATTCTTGCATATTAACATTAACATAGTGACTCTGGGCCATCTGTCCCCTTTGATATGTGGAGTAATTCTGGTTTGGCCACTTCCCCTTTGATCAACAAGCCCCCTTTAATATGCACAATTAGATTAACAGCTACCAATGTGGCCTGCCTAGAATGAACTTATCTTAAGCCCCATACACACGGTCGGACTTTTTCATCAATTTGGTCCGATCGGACAAGGTTGTTGAAAAATCAGACCGTGTGTATGCACCATCGGACAGTGTTCGTCGGTTTGTCCGTCGGACAAAGTCTTATCTCCTGCTGGAAAGATTTGCCGTCAACCCGGTCCGATCACACCAAATCCGATCGTGTGTACGGTTGTCCGACCGGACAAAGTGCTACGCATGCTCAGATCACATTACAAGACCAAAGCTATTGGCTACTAGCCTCTACGTAGTCCCGTCGTAGGCAACAAACGTCACCACGTTCAGAATGATCGGATTTTCCGACAACTTTGTCCGACCGTGTGTACGCAAAACCAACATCGGACAAAGTATGACGGACATGGTCCGACGGACCTGGTCCGCGGATTGTCCGACCGTGTGTATGGGGCTTTAGAATGCCTACATAACCATATATAAAATATATAAAATGCACTACATATATCTAATATATATATATATATATATATATATATATATATATATATATATATATATATATATATATATATATATATATATATATATATATATATATATATATATATATATATATATATATATATACACATCCACATCATACATATATATATATATATATATATATATATATATATATATATATATATATATATATATATACACACACATATACACATACACAAAAAACACTACATATATCCCCACTGGGATCGGTTCGAATCAGAATCGATTCACAAACAAACTGCTCAGACATTCCTGGCTCTTAAGATTGAGGCCATCTCTATGCTTTCCTTATTTTTCTGGATTGTTCTTAGTTGTCTTCTACCACAACAATATAAACCAAACAAAAAACATATTAATATAAATTGAACGAACACAAAAATCATGGAAAGAGTTCTCAATAGCGGGTGAGAAAGAGTGTTATTGGGTATGCTCCACCAAGACTCCTGAAATTCTTTAGCAATTTTATTAGAACTGATGAGGTTTTCCTTCACCAGTTCTTGCAATTCTATAATTTTCCTACTATCCCTCTTAAATAATGTATCCAATTCAACTGTAAGTGGTGGAATTTTCTTAAATAAAGGAGAAATCATAGAGTCCCGATTGCCAAGATCGGTTTGCTCAATGTTCACAGATACTTGATTCATCTGGATATTGGCTTGAATGTCTTCCTGTCCGATTGTTAACAGTCCATATGTGAGGTTCACACACCAGCCTGTGATAGGTGTCCGGCACTGAACTTGTTTCTGCCAAGTGAATGAGGGAACCCCCAATGCACAGACTCTCGAGTCTTCTCCATGAATTATTCTCTTCCAGGCCGGTTCAAATTTTTGTAATTGAACCAGGCAGTTTCCAGAGTGTGTAGCAGCACAACCCTCTACGTACTCCAGCCGCTCAAAAGAACAGGAACAAAGCCAGGCCTGGGCACGTTTGGTACAGCAGTTGGGGTCCATGGTTTTCCATACTTGGTTGTCCTTGATGACGAGTCTGCTTTGTGTTAGCAGTTGTTTCAGTATATTAGTGCCATTTCTCACCTCCACCTAACCAAGAACGATCATCTTGTATACGGGTAAGGGTGTTGTTGACCATGTAGGGATGACGACGGTCAGAGGTACTTCCTGCTTTCTGATGCGATCTTTATTACAAATAGTATCCAGGCTCCTTACATTAGCAAGGGCAAAGTTCCTACAAGTAACACCACTGTCTTTGATAAGATTGAATAATAAAGTTGAGTTCATTATCCTTGGCCATTCTCCTCGTTTGATTTCTTGAAGCCCTAGGCTCAGATGTTCACTCAGCAAGTTTCCTATAATACCACAAACATAGACTTGGATACATTATTTGTTTGAATGGTTTTATTCAGTGCATTCACCGACATTTGAATGTTATGCAAATCTGCAGCAATGGTGTGAATGTTCTGAATATCTATTTTCATTTCAGCTAGAGCGTTTAAATCCACTCTTCCCCCTTTAAGCAGTATCTGCTGTAATCCACCCACAAAATTCTGTTCTCTCATATTGAGACTCTCTATATGAACCCTATTCCAAATCGAACTACCCAAACTGATGCCTGATATGATATCAGTACCCAGATCCCTCTTTGAAACTTTCTTAAAATTAAGCCCTTGTGTAGCATCCCAAAATAAGTTTATGTGTGTTTGAAAGACTGTTTTAAACCATAATCCCATTGATTTTGGGCAACTCTCTGGAGTGTGAAATGATGTAAAATTCAACAATAATGGTAATGATAAATATAAAAGGTCGCTATACACTAAAGTTTGGGTCCGCTCAAGGAAAAGTCCATGTTCTGGCCACTGTAAAATTGTAGGACAGTCTCTAGAATTTGTGACCATTATCTTTAGGATTTTTGTATAGACTCCATCCTTCACATCATGAGGGCTACAGGATATAATACCCTCCTTAAATATTGTAAAATTCCTTTCTAAAGTCATTTGCATTTGTGGTCCATTCTTTGTCTCCACTAATATTATATCTGTACTCCTGTGACGATCGCTTCCTTCTGGGTAAGTCCAAACAGCAGATTCCATCAAGTAATCAGATTTCGGCATCATGATCTCACATCTAAGGACTATCAACCCCCCGACTATGCCCTTTACAGTATCCGCATGTATCTGGATGCCTTCCGAGTCCTCTAAAACAGTAAGTACTGTAGTATGATCCATTACACTTCTTTTATTTCGATCAGATTTCCCCACTAGTAAGCATTTTGATTCCTCAACTTGGCACTTTTCCACTCTGATGTTTGTGACGCAAAGAAGTAAAGTGATTGACGCTGTTATCAACACATATGTTAATAGAGAAGGCTTGTATTTGTCCAGGGGGGATGTCTTCATTTTGATGTAGTCTTCTGGTATTCGCATCACTCTTGGAACCTGAAAGACAATCTCAGCAAGAAAGTTAGACAATGCTCACATCCATCAAGTCCATTTTTCCTTTAAATGCTTTGATCTGACATGCATGACTCCATCTTGACCTGTCCTCTCCCAAGTCTAGTAAGTAAACAGAGGGTCCAATTTTGTCTATGACTGCATAAGGGCCCTTCCACTTTGCTCTAGGAAATGGGTGAAACACAGAAAAATCCTGTAACATTACTCTAGACCCAATTTGGTATTCACTAGTGTCACCCATTGCATTAAACCACTGTTGTGAGCTTTTATGGGTACATTCATCAGTGGCACATACAGCCTTATGTACTGTAATCACATGATCCTTTAAGATCTCTACCCATGATTCAGATAATGACACAGTTTCTAATGCTGCTGGGACTGGATTTATCAGATGTTCCCACGTTCTCATTGTTCTGCCGAGCAGAGCTTCATCAGGGGAAAAGCCTATGGACCTGCAAACTCTGGAACGAATAGTTGCCAGAACAAAGGGTAATTTTTCATCCCAATCAGTACCTTGCTCATTTACAACCTTTCTAAGGGCATTTTTAATTGTCCTGTTCATTCGTTCAACCTGTCCCGCAGACTCAGGGTGATAGAAGAAGTGAAATTTTTGAATAACACCAAGGAGCTTACATGTCTCTTGTATCACATTACCTACAAATCCTGGCCCATTGTCACTGTCTAAAACTTTTGGTATCCCCCACCGACTAAATATTTCTTTGACCAAGATCCTTGCAGTAGTAGTGGCAGTACAGTTTTTGGTAGGGAACGCTTCAACCCAGTGACTGAAGGAATCCACCACAACGAGTAAATATTTGTTCTGGTGTGCAGTGTTAGGAAATTCACCTGTGTAATCAATTTGTATTTGCTCCCATGGGAGCTTGCCTCATCAGTGCCCCTCTTCTTTTTCTATTTGCGGGATCATGCCTGGCACACATCAAACATGATAAGATATGGTCCTGCATGTGTTGTTTATTTTGAGGCCACCATGCTACATGATCTAATCTCTCTAAAGCTAAAGGAAGTTTGGGGTGTCCACCAACAGGGGACCCATGAATCCATGTAAGAATGTCTTTCCTCACACCTTTTGGGGCAACCCATAAAGATAAATCATTTTTGTAAGTTATTAAAAGGCCATCCTTCACCTGCATCTCTTGACTTTCAAATTGTATAGGCCCAGTCCCACACATTTCTTTTTGTTGAGCTAATTCCTCATCCTGATCTTGTAATTTACCCAACTCACATGTCCTTTCTTCAACTCCTTTTGTTTGAGCACGTGTAAGGGCAGACACTGAAAATTATAAAGTATGCTCTATATGAGGCCATTCGGGGGATGTTACTGCAGCCTCATTCGCTAATCTATCTACAGTATTGTTCCGGTAGTGCTCGGTTGTTTGCTTTCTGTGGGCCTGTACCTTTCGGATATTTTTTTTTTTTTTTTTTTTTTTTTTTTTAACTTCATAATTTTTATTTTTATTTTGATTTATAAGGCATTTACAAGCAAACGTTAAAACACACATGATCCATGTAGATATAGTGGTAAGTAATACAAATTTGATACAAGAGATCACTTCATGTTACCTAGTCAGATGCTCCACCCCCTTATCCCTCCCAGGATCCCCCCCCCTATTCACACACTACTAGTTCCCAAGTTCAAAAAGTCGGCAGGGCGGGCGCGCGGGCCAAGGGAGGGAAGGGGCCCCTGGGCCCGCTCCGCGGTCAGGATAGCCATGGTGACTTTAAGGGATTTGTGGGTGTGGGGGCGCCGGGGGGGAAGATCTGTCCACCCCGTCGTCTCCCACCCTCGGCATGTGGCCCAGCTCGCTCAACCAGGGGCTCCATATACGGGCAAATTTCTTGAGGTTATTCTGCCGAATAAACATTGCCCTCTCGCACCATATCATGGAGTTAATCGCCTCAGTCCAATTTGCCGAGGAAGGAGGGGTCCTAGCTTGCCAGTTCAGCGCTATTGGGCGCCTTGCCTGGTACAGGCATCTCAGCAAGGCGACTTTGATAGGAGGTGATGTATTACCATCCTCAAAGATTCCCAGAAGGCAAGTCCTAGCCTCTGGTTCCAGGGTGGTCCCAAAGGTTCTATTCAAGCTGTCCACTATTTCTACCCAATACCTGAATAACTTTGGGCACTTCCATACCATGTGAAGAAGATCGCCTGGCGCCTTGCATCTTGGGCATTCGTCTCTGGGCTTTCTACCGAATTTAAACAGTTTTTGAGGGGTATAATAGGCTCTGTAAATTAGAAACAGATGGGAAACCCTTTGCGAGGGGGATGTTGATACCAGGCCACCCTGTTCGAGGACCCGGTCCCATTGTTCCGAGGTAATTGGCCCTAAGTCTTTTTCCCATCCCCTTCTACTTCTATCAGGTCCCTTGGTGCTCATGGCTCTGTTTCCCAGGGTATCATATATCCTGGAGATCAGGCCACTCATTGGTCTCGGCTTCGTTATTTCCTGGAATAGGGGGGTCTTAACCCAATTAATAGTCGAGGATCTAAATTGGGCCTGAATACCGTGTCTGACCTGCAGGTATTTGTAAAAAGACCTATTTGAAATATTGAATTGTCGTCTCAGGTCCTCGAATGACTTCAAGTGGTTTCCCTCGTATAGCTGGATTAACCGGCTAATACCCTGCCTTTCCCACTCTAGAGATCTCTCTATGCCCTTTATTTCCCCTAGATTCTTGTTATACCATAGCGGGGTATACTCGTTCAACCCATTGTATCCCATTATTGATTTTACTGCCTTCCACACTCTAGTCATCAAGTCGCTCGTCGGACACCTATAAGTGAACGAGTCTGCTTCCAACGCCTCTATTAATGAGTTATGGGGAGCGCCCAGTATCGCCATTCTATTGCCACCACACCCACCTGCCAGGAGCCCGCCGTTTGCCATTTGCTGGAGTTGAGCCGACAAAAAATATAGCCGTGGGTGCGGAATCGCTGTCCCCCCCCTCCCGACAGGGAGCTGCAATGTTTGTAGACCGATCCGGGCTTGGCCCTTTTTCCAGATTAAGTCCCTAAACAGGGATTCAATCTTCTTAAACCATTTCTGGCTAATCCAGACTGGAGAGTTATGGAGAATATAGAGAACTTGCGGGAGCCAGATCATCTTAATTAAATTGCAACGCCCTGCTATGGATAGGGGGAGGCGACTCCATATCTCCACTTTTTGTTTTAGTTTAGTCAATAGCGGGACTAGGTTATCACTGATATAATGGTTTGTGTCGCTAGAAATCCACACCCCCAAGTATTTAAGCTTGGTCACCACGTCGAGGGCAGAGGTTATAGTGGGTGTCTGATCGCCACACCGAGCCAACGGTAGCAGGGCTGACTTGCTCCAATTGATGGCTAAACCGGAGTGTTGCCGAAATTTCTCCATCATGCGCATCACTACCTCGAGTGAAGAGTTGATGTCGCCGATAAAAAATAAAACGTCGTCGGCAAATAATGAGATTCTTTCCTCCCCTAGCTGGCGCCTGAATCCCTGGAGATCCGGACGCGTTCTCGTCAGGATCGCCAGGGGTTCCATTGCCAGTACAAAAAGGAGGGGAGACAGGGGACATCCCTGCCTCGTCCCCCTTTCCAATTGAAACAACTCGGAGTAGTCCCCGCCCACTCTGACTTTAGCTCTAGGCTCGTTGTATAAAAGTTTAATCCATTTAATGAAGGTAGGCCCAAAACCAAATCGCTCCAGGACCAGCCATAAATAGTCCCATTCCAGGCTGTCAAACGCTTTAACAGCATCCAAGGCCAAAATGGCCTTGGGGCTTGCGTTATCCGTTGGAGTTTGCATATTAAGGAAGACTCTTCTAATATTGGTGCTAGTTGACCTGCCTGGAATGAAACCTGACTGGTCCGGATGGATTAGCTTGTGTATGCATTTGTTTAGTCGAATCGCCAAAACCTTCGCTAAGATCTTAATGTCGGAGCATAGCAGCGAAATTGGGCGGTACGAGGTAACTTCCTGCTGGTCCTTCCCCTCTTTAAGTATCAGAATGATATTGGCCTCGAGCATCGAGGTGGGCAGTCTGCCCCCATCCAATGCCCGTCTCAAAGTTTCCAACAATTCAGGCAACAATACCTCACCATACCGTTTGTATAGCTCTATTGGCAACCCGTCGGGGCCCGGGGACTTTTGATTGGGCATTGCTGCCACTGCAAGTCTCAGTTCCTCTATAGTTACTGGCGCCTCCAATTCCGTTTTGTCATTGTCTGATAGGTTTGGGAATGTTATCTGCTGTAGAAATTCAGATACTGCTGTCTCGCTCCCTCTCCTAGAGGATTTATAGAGGGTTTTGTAATAGTTGCCAATAAGGTTCGTTATCTCCAATGGATCGGTAACCAAATCCCCGTTTGCCCTCCTGATTGCTGGGATTACTGAAGGGGAACTATTAGTTTTGACCAGAAGAGAGAGGGTGTGGCCTACCCTTTCGCCTTCACCAAAATAATATTGGCGCTGAAAGATTCGCCTATTCTCCATTTTCTTAATAAGTAGCATTTTATAGGTTTGTTGTTTATTGAGCCATTCCCCCTTGCTAGTAGGGGTCGGATTTTCTACATAGCGGCGTTCTGCTAGGGTTACCTCACTACTAGCTTCCCTTTCTTGCTCTCTCGACCGCCGCTTAATTGCTGCCATCTTCTGGATTAGCAGTCCTCTTGTATAGGCCTTTAAGGAATCCCAGATCACTCCGGGCGGCGCCGAGCCCGCGTTTATTTGTATAAACTCCCTTATGCTAGTGGTCAAATCGCAGGGATTGTCAATCAATTCAAGCCAGCAGGGATTGACCGACCATTCCCTATGGCTGGCTCTGCCCCCGGTGCTTATGTTGAGCGTCAGCGGGGAGTGATCTGAGATCCCTCTCAAGCCATACTCTATATCTCTCACCAACAAATTCGCCTCATCGTTCCCCAGGGCCATATCGATTCTAGAGAGGGTACGGTAGGAGTCTGAAAAACAAGAGTACTGCCTATCATATGGGTGCCGCGTACGCCATATGTCGCTTAACCCTATTTCCCTCAAAAACCGTGACAGGCGGTTCCCCTCTCCCGCCCTAGGTCTAGCGGGCACAGGGAATCTGTCTAGTCCCGTATCTAACACCTCGTTGTAGTCCCCTAGGGCTATCATTGGAATGCCTGGTTTATCCAGGACAAACTCAAGTAGTTTGTACAAAACCTCGAGCTTAAAAGGGGGAGGTATATAGATATTTGCTATAATGTAAGGCTGACTACCAATCAGGCAAGACAGGAATATATAGCGACCCTGTTCGTCGGTAGAGATTTCGCTACAGGAGAAAGGTACTCCTCTCCCTACCAAGATGCTCACTCCCCTGGAGTAGGAGGAGTGAAATGAGTGGTATTGGGCCGAGAACTTGCGACTAGATAACTGAGAAGCTGTGTCGGGAGTAAGATGCGTTTCCTGAAGCAGCAGTATTCCGGGTCCCCTCCCGTCCAATGCCGACAGGACTAACGCACGTTTATTTAAGCTACCCAGACCCCGGGTATTCCATGAGACCAGATTTACTCTATCGCCCTTCATAATAGGTTTAACCGCAGGACGCAGGGGGGGGGGGGCGGGAAGGGGAGGGGGGGCCCAACAGCAAACCGGTGAGCCCACCCCTCCCCTCCCCACCCCCCCCCGGTTCCCCCACCGCCCCCACCCACGCACCAGCCTCCACCGACTCTATAGGGACCAGCAGTGTGTGTTCCCCCAATCTTCCCTAAACCTACCCACCCCCCCCTCCCAATCCCTCGCCCCCCTCCCCCCATGCCCAACTGGGCCACCCCCGCGGGGCTTGTATGCGACCCAACCATACACCTCCCACTCGACCGCCCAGGTGTCCTACCCCAACCATAATGCTGTGTTAGATGAACAATCCTAGTCCAACCATTTCCCAGTGGCATCAACGTTAAAATAATAATATACGAACAAATACCCTACCCTCCTAAACAGGGTGAGGAGAAGAAAGGAAGGGGAAGATGTAGAGTCCTCCCTCCCGTCCCCCCCCCCCCCCACTAGTGCCCACCGTGCTCCCAACCCATTGTGCAATTGGCAACGTGTTAACCATTAAAATGAGCAAGAAGGAGAAGTAGAGGCTTCCACGGGAGCCTCACCCCTGCCCCTCGATCCTGATCCGATATCGGTGAAAAAAAAAACCCCATTATTATAAAACATTTGTAGTGTAATTAACAAATAACCAGTGTCAAAAAATAAACGAGGAAAGAAAACAATTGCAATTAGTGATATCCCCGTCAGCCCCCCCCCCCCCCTCCCCCCAACCCAGTGTCATTGGTGCAGTAAGCAATAATGCAGTGCAGTTTATTCAGAGTAGGGAGAGAGAGAAAAAGGGAGAAAAAAGAAGAAAGGGGGAAAAAGGAGGGGGGGGGGGAAGAAAAAAAAAAAAAGGAAAATGTCCTACCCTCCCAGACAGGGGTTATGGTGACTGTGTGTTAACCATCAGGTGGACAAGGGGAGAGGTATGGGCGTCTATAGAAGCCCCCACCTCTGACCCCCAGTCCTAGTCAAATATCAGTGCAATGGTGCAAAAATCATTATTAGTACAGTAATAATAATATAATTAGTGGTATTCCCCTCAGCCCCCCTCCCCCCACCCCCCAGACCCGGTACCCATAGTGTAATGGACAGTGTCATAGTTAAAGGTAAGGAAAAGAGGGAGAAAAAAAAAAAAAAAAAAAAAAAAAAAAAAAAGGGGGGGGGGGGACCGGGGTGTGGGGGGAGAGGGGGGGGGAAGAGGAAGGGCACAGAGACCCAAAAAAGCAACATATAGCAACAACATACAGAGTAGTCCCTCCATCGGTCCCCCCCCCCCCACGACCCATGTCCATGACTCTCTCAAAGATCTTCTCTGTGTTCCTCCAACCATCTCTCGACTTCGGCAGGTGTGTTGAAATACAAGGTCGAGCCCATAGCGGTCACCCGCAAGCGGGCGGGGTACAACAGGGCGTATGCGATTTTATGCCGCTGAAGAGTACGTTTAATTGGGATGAATTCTGCCCTGAGCTTCTGGAGGTCCGGGGAGAAATCCGGGTAGAAAGAAACCCTAGTCTCATTGAAGAAAATGTCCCCCAGTTCTCTAGCCTTGCGGAGTAAAATCGCACGGTCGTTGTAGTTTACAAATTTCAGTAGTAGTGGACGAGCCCGCTCGTCGTTTTGTCGGGGTCTGGTAGGGACTCGATGGGCTCTCTCGATCGCGAATAATGGCGTAAAAGAGGAATCCCCAAATATTTCCTTGAGCCAGGTTTCCAAAAAAACTACGGGATTGGGGCCCTCGCTCCTCTCGGGTAGGCCTATTAGGCGCACGTTGCTTCTGCGGCTTCTATTTTCTAGTTCGTCAAGCTTAGCGGCCTGTTTGGCCATTTGCTTCTGTAGGCCTATGATTTTTTCCTGTAGTGGGGGGAGTTCGTCGTCGATCGTGCTTAACCTCGCCTCAAGCGCCGTAGTCCTTTCCACTGTGCTGCTCAGTAACTGGCTCATTGAAAATAAATCATTTTTAATGCCATTCAATTGGCTGTCCAGACCGGATATAGAGTCCTTGCAGGCATTAACGGCTTCAAGTATGTCCCTAAGTGTGGGTTCCTCCTGGCCCCCTATTATGGGGCATGCAAATGGGCTTGCTGCCACCTGTGCCACCTTACCCTCCCCAGGGTCGTTATTGCTTGCGGTTCCTCTAGCAGGTAGAGTTGTAGCGCTAGATGGTAGTTGACTAGAATTTCTTCTGCCGGAGGCCAGCCCCTGAGTCTTTGCTTGTGGCGCTTGTAATTGGTGCCCCCCCTTGCTTGGTGATTGTGTGGGAGCATGAGCATGGGCAAAACGCTCAAGTTTTGCAGCGGCGGCTGCGGCTGCAGCCGCAGACACCTGATTTGCTTTTTCCTTAGCAGAGCGGGTTTTTTGGGCCCCTTCCTGGTGCAGCGTCTCATCAGTGGCACGTTTGCTAAGCATGGTAAATTTTGCAAGTAGTGGATGCCCCACCAACAAAAAAGAAAAAAGGGAAAGAAAAAAAAAAAAAAAAAGGGGGTCTTGCCCCTCCTTGTTCCTTCCCCGCTAGTGGTGCTCTGGCCAAAATCAATACAATTATACAGCCTTGTAGAAATATCTTAAAAAAGGGCAGAGAGGAAAGAATGGGTCAAGGCGAGCCACCCACAGCAAAAAGGCCACAGTTCGCACCAGCGTCCCCCCAATTCTCCACGTCACTCTATATTATCGTTTTTTTTTTTTTTTTTTAAATGAAAAATGACGGAGAGAGAGAAAAAAAAAAAGTCCCAAGAAAGAAAAATTTTTTCTTTATTTTTTTGACAAGACAGGCAAGGGAGAAAAAAAGGGGGGAACTCAGCTTTATAGTCCAACTTCATAGGGGAATGCTAGCTATTTTCCCCTGCTCTTTCCTCTCTTGTTCCCAATAGGGAGGGCTGCAATGCACAAATGCCAACACCAGAGGTCACCCTTTAAAGATCTCTAAGCACGCAATTACATCCCAAGTCCCCACATTACCTCAAGTAGGCAGATCACAGTCGCTGTTCAGGTAAGGGGGGTCTCTTAATGCATTACCCCCGTTCCCAGGTTCGCCCTGTTACCTCAGTGGAGTAGTCGGGAGCCCAATGCTCAAGCCGTATAGGGGGTGAATTGTCCTGGAGAGATACCACAGAGTCTCTGTCTGTCAGGTCTTAGTTCAGGCTACTCACGGCTCCACTCAGGCTCACACAGGGATCCGATGCTCAGCGAAGGAGGTGCTCTGCAAGGGGGGATGATGATGATGGGGGATGAGGATCACACCAGCGTTGTCCGTTGCAGGGTCAGGTCCGAGAGCTCCAGCGGAGGGGGGGGAGGGCAACGGAGAAAAGGCAGGCAGCTCTGCCTCGCTTCAGGTACAGGCACAGCTCAATGCAACAGCAGCAGAGATCCATGCAGCAGGTCCACTCGTTCCATTAAGGGATTCATACAGGCGGCATGTGGTAGACTAGGAGAGGAGTTTAGAGGAGCGCAGGTAAGGTGGGACACCTGGGAATCATGCTCACTCACTCACTCACAGCTGTCTCCATTCGGTCACGCCCCCCGTTCATCTTTGAAAGGAGAGCCGCCCAGATGATCAGAGCGCAGGGAACACAGCTCACCTTTCGGATATTGATTTTTGAAAAGAATTGCGTTTCCTCCTCTATCATTTTCCATAAGGATGCATATCTTATCTCACTTCCATCTGTTCCTTTAAAACCCATCACATTCCACCATGAAATATAGACAACTGCACCCTTGCATACCTGGTCTGAGCCAGAAGCAATGTTAACAACTCCACCATCGTCTCTTAACTCAATGAGAACTTGCAGAAGTGCTGCTATTTCCACATATTGTGCAGAACGAGCTCTACATGAATATGAAAATTGTCTCTGTACCTCGCCATCTTTTACACAAACACCAGCAAATCCTGAGATTCTACTTCCATCTTTATAGTAAGAAGAACCATCAATATACCAGCAGTCACTTTCAAGGTCAAAGGGTTTTGATACGGCAGTAAAAACTCTGTGCTGCAAACTATTTCCTTGCACTCGACATTCATGAGCTTCACCTTCAATCATCAATCCACCAATCAGGACACTAGGTTCCTTTAACATCAAACCCTCAATATTCTCTGACAATAAAGCTGTAGTCCATCTGGCAAGCCTTTTACAATTCACATCCGCTTCTTCCCATTTCCCATTGGCTAACATGACTATAGGAGTAGATGAAAAACAAACGACCACCGCTCCAAGACTCTCCCTACAAGCGAATGCTCCTGCTCCTGCTCCATGACTATAGGAGTGTGATGACTAGCAATGATGACCCTTTGTGTACCTGTCAAGTATCTGAATTTGTTGATTGCCCAATAACAACATAGCACCATACGAGTACATAATGGATACTTCTGTTCTACAGATGATAGTAAACGTGATGCATAGGCTAAAGGTCTTTGTTTTACAAAATAATCTTGGGTAAGTGCAACAGACAAAGTACTAAGGCCTACATGTGGATAGAGTCTGAATTCTTTGTTGGGGTCTGGTGATGCTAATGAAGGGGCATTGCCTAAAGTTTCCTTTAACGCTTCAATAGCTTGTGTGTGCTCTGATTTCCATTTCCATTCATCTTGCTTCAGAAGATCATACAAACACTCTGTTAATGATGCATAATGAGGCACAAACTCCCTGCAGAAACCTGTCATGCCTAAGATCTGTCTCAGACTTTTTTCATCAGTGGGCAAAGGTAGTTTAGCTATCAGCTCAACCCTTTGTTCATTAAAACTCCGCCCTGACTGTGCTACAGTAACACCCAGAAATTGGACTTCCTGCTTCCCCAATTGTATTTTCTTTGCATTAACTTTCAAACCTGCTTCTCTCAAAAGCAATAACATTTCACTCACATCGTTCACATGCTCCTCCATAGAGGCTGACCCAATCAAAATGTCATCAACATATGAAATTACTCTTTCAGGTTTTGAAAACTTTTCAATCACTTCTTTCATATGTGAGTGAAATATTGCTGCACTGTCTTTGTAGCCTTGCGGAAGAACTGTCCAATAATATTGAAGGCCCGCCCAGCTGAAGGCTGTTTTGTATTGACATGTTGGGTCAAGGGGTAAATTCCAACAACTGTTACTGATATCAATGACCGTAAACCATTTCATTTCTGGCGTCAACTTGGCAATCATTTCAGGGTAAGCTGCTACCACAGGTGCCATACTTTTAGCATATTTGTTTAAGGCACGGTAATCTATCGTCAGCCTGAACGACCCATCGGGTTTGATGACTGGCCAGGCTGGCGAATTGCATACTGATGCACCCCTTTTTAATGTACCTTGCGCCTCCAATTGTTTTATAGCTTCTGTTATAGGTTTAATGGCCTCTTTCGGAACTGGGTATTGCTTAACAGGTGCAGGATCACATCCTTCCAATAAAATCATTGTATTCATCCTACCACAATCTTGTTTATGTTTAGCCATTATGCCTTCAAATTCACCCATCAGACTATCCCAACAGGGATCCCAATCTCCATGTAACACACCAACGGGCTTTACTGCTGCTGTTACTAATTCCATGGGAGGATGCCACACATGACCCAATCCGTCATTTCCAGACATCATCCACAACTTCATGTTTGCAAGATCAACCACCAGACCCTGCTGTACACAGACATCAGCACCAATTATGTCCTGATTTTGACAAACAACGTCACACTCCCACTTCTCTCCCCCTATTTGCATATCAACACCATGCACAAAAGGAGCTTCAATGGAATGTCCAGTGACACCTGTTATTTTAATTTTCTCATTTCCAGGGACAACTGATTTACTAAAATTAATAGCTGCCCCACTATCTAACAGCGCATTTACACGAGTTCCCCCTAATGTTACATCAACAGTGGGCCGCCCCCAGGAATCTAATGTTAAATCAATTAAGAATCGGCAGGAAGGGGCGTGGGGGGCTCGGAACCCCTAACAATGACATGTAGAGGGAGACACAGCACTCTCCTTTCCTACTGCTGCTACTTTGACCCCTCCTGCTTTTATTTTTTTTATTTCTTCCTGTATCTTATATAGCTCCTCCTGCAAACGATCTCTTTCACTTCTCATTTCACTAAACGGCACCCAAGGCTGTTTACTAGGCTTTTCTCTGGATTCTGGCCTCCTATAACTACCTGAATTGTTATAAGATCTTCCTCTCCATGGTCCTAGATCATCTCTATTTTGCTGCCCCTCTAAAAATTCTAGCTGCATCAACCGCAAGACTGTCTTCTCTACACTTTCTCCTCCACAAATTATCCGCTCTTACCAAGATATCACTATAATCACTAGGATCAGGTGTAACAGATAAAATGCCTTCCCTGACATCACCATCCAATGCTTCTATTAACATTGACCTATGAACCAAACCACCACGTTAAAAACCGGGATTCCCAGTCATGACATTTTCCATCACACTGCTAATTCTATCTGCAAGTTCATATGGACATTCATTCTTCATTTGCTTAATTTTTCCTGACAAGCACACATATGTCGTCGCACCATACAATGCTTTCAATAATTCCTTTAAAACATCCTTAGTTTTATGACGCTGGCCACAATTTTGCAAAATCCGTGCCCATAATCCATTGCCTATACTTTTCTGCAAAATTCTAGCTAGGTCCTCAATATTCAAGTTGTATGTGTCTCTGACTCTCTGCAAATCACAAAACCATTTCATGAATCTATTTACATCATAGCGGGGTACCTGACCTATCTCTCTTATAATAGCTTCCATCTCCTGTGGCTTTAGTTATTTTGTGATCAATTTAATTTCACTTGAATCGTCAGTGTTCAATACAGTTGTTGTAGTGGTAGGAGCTTCTGGTATGCATGGGGCTGCATGTAAATCACCCCAGGGATATATTGGCTTATAATCTTTGGTATCAAGCTTTATAGAGGTATCATTTTGATGTGGGTAACTTGATTTTTCTGCCAATTTATCAAAAGCAATGTTAGCAGCATGTTTACACTCCTCCAACTGTTTCTGAACAATTTGTATTTTTACTGACAATTCCTCATTGGCCCGACTTAAATCATCACATAATTTAGCCTTTTCAATCAGTGCCTCCCCAGTAGTGATAGCATGTAACCTGAGATCTGATATCCTCTCATTCAACCCTTTCTCCTTCTCTTCATATCTCTGAGTCTGTTCTAGAATTTTCTGCTTTTTTTCTTTAATCTCCCCTATTAATTCTGTACAACAAGACAGTAGTCCCTGAATAATGATACCCTTACGTTTCTTTTGTTTTGTTTTCTTATCAAAGACACTATCAGATAAAAAGCATTTCATTAAATCCCATGACTGTCTATATTCTTGGGGAATCTCGTAAGGCCCCCCATGACTTTTTATATAATTTAACAGCCATATATTCACATCCTCTCCCTTAGTACTATTGTCACCACCAGACACAGCCAAAGCCATTGTGAAAAATACAATGACAAAAAAAATTATATTTAGAAAATAATGAACAAGGCACACTTACCAATTGTTAGGTTTCCTAGAACTTCCTTCCTGGGTCCTCACGGCCTTCTGTCACCACACAGATTGTAAGATCCAGTCTCCAGAGAACAATTCTGGTCTTTAAAACTTGTTAAATTTTGTAGATCAGATTTTTTTATGTCACAACCAGACATTAGAGTCACAGTCTTGGATCTCCGTCAGACTTCTGTCTACCTCACAGGATTGTTGTCACCACCGACTTCTGTTACTAAGTCCTGAAAATGCTCTTCTGGTCACTTGAACGGCACCAATGTGGCCTGCTTAGAATGAACTTATCTTAGTATGCCTACATAACCATATATGAAATATATAAAATGCACTACATATATCTAATACATATATATATATATATACACATCATACATATATATATATATATATATATATATATATATATATATATATATATATATATATATATACACATATACACAAAAAACACTACAACATACAGTACACTGTAATCTTACACATTACATTACTGTATCAAATCATACTGTATCAAGTAGCTGGGATCTGTCATAAGGGACATGTACCAGTGCAACAAAAAAAAGTGCAAAACACAGTAAAATGGTTAAAGGATTTACCTTTTCATGTAACTTCAAGTGTGACATGGGAAATTACATGCTATAAATAAATAAATATATATATATATATATATATATATATATATATATATATATATATATATATACAGTATCTCAAAAAAGTGAATACGCCCCTCACATTTTTGTAAATATTTTATTATATCTTTTCATGTGACAACACTGAAGAAATTACACTTTGCTACAATATAAAGTAGTGAGTGTACAGCTTGTATAACAGTGTAAATTTGCTGTCCCCTCAAAATAACTCACAGCCATTAATGTCTAAACCTCTGGCAACAAAAGTGAGTACACCCCTAAGTGAAAATGTAATTTCTTCAGTGTTGCCACATGAAAATATATAATAAAAATATTTACAAAAATATGAGGGGTGTACTCACTTTTGTGAGATACTGTATAAGCACCATATAAGCACAATAAATGTACCATATAAGCACAATATATATATATATATATATATATATATATATATATATATATATATATATATATATATATATATATATATATATATATATATATATATATATATATATATATATATATACACTGGTATTTTGTATAGTTAGGCTGAGCACTGTGTTTATATAACTTATATCTTAGATCACATTCTAATCCAGTACAACAGCTGTATAAAAAGTAGGTACATAGTGCAGGTCTATGAATGTGTACCATCCTAACACTATAATACACTTTGCAGAAAATTCACATAAAATTTAAAAATGTGTGTCCGACAGTAATGTGTACCTGCTTTTCATACTTAATATCATATGTCTATTAAAAAAAAAAAAAAGTTTTTATCCTTGTTGTATTAATTACTATTCTTGTTCAGTAAAAAATATTGTAGCTAAGCCTAGTTCTGCCCACAAATTAACTTTTAGGATTCCTTTTGCATGATAAACCTCTGTAAGATAGCTTGCTACTTTATAAAGAAGAGTCACAGCTATGGCATAATTGGCCTATGTTCTCTGGAGAAAATTGCACCCTCTCCACCTCAGGCTCCCCTCTTAACCTTATTTTCATATATATACATATATATAACCACAGATTCCACAAAATCGTTTTCATTTTTCAGCAGGAGCACTGCCAAGAAAGATTTTTGTTATTGCTTGCTAGAATCAAGAAATTTGAAACACTTAACATTCCCCAGCATCTCTTTGGCAAGAACATCCCCTGCACTACAAATGCCAGCTAAAAAGGTATGCATATTGTCTAACTTTAATTAGCCCACAGTTTTTTTTTTTATGAAGTCTAATGATGTGTTCTAATAAGGATGCAGGTGTCACACTTAATGAGGGGACCTTCCTTGGCATGCAGTCTGCTTTAAGGGGTAACTCCACTTTTGTAGGAAAAAAATAAACAAAAAAATAAAATAATATAGCATATACAATTACGACACAAATCATATTGTAATTGAATGTTATTAAAAATGACCTTTTATTTTTAGTCTGCAGTGCTGTAATTTTCTGTAAAATGCGATGCAATATGGAAACCTGGAGGCGTTCTGTATGGAGATGGTGCACAGAACATCCCCCACCAACATAATTTCCTGCTTGTTTCATTGGCCCTCTGATTTCCCCAGAAGTCTACACTAAGATACAAGTCAGATTGTGGGCATCCCCTGCAACACAAATGCCATTTTTGGTGAGATACCCCCAAAGGGCAATCATGTCCAAAGGGATGCGGACCCTGCCGCTTTCCTCATTAGAGCTCTGCAAGTGTGGCAGCTGATTGATAATTTTTAAATCACTACACTACGGATTCACTGTGCACAATGTACAATGTACATTGATCACCCAGAGGGGAATGTCTTTTTCTCAACAGGAGTGGAGTTACTCTTTAAATCTCTTACTATCAAAAAGCTTTAATTGTTTGTGTAACCCATGGATCCTCAAACTACGGCCCTCCAGCTGTTACAGAACTACACATCCCATGAGGCATTGTAAAATTCTGACATTCACAGACATGACTAGGCATGATGTGAATTGTAGTTCCTGAACAACTGGAGGGCCGTAGTTTGAAGACCCTTGGTGTAACCCTAGCCATACTTCTGTGCTTACAGAGGATGCCAATAAGTCCTGATAGGCTTTTATTGGAAGTGATCCCATGCACATGTAAGATGACATTCTCAATTGATTAGAACATTGCTCTGTGCCTGAAATTACATAATTTTTGCAATCAGCCCTAAGCAGTGAACACATACCTTGAAAAATGTAGATATCAAAAGGGAATGAAAATACTGGATTAGAAAAATGAAGTGAAAGAATTATCAGTTTATTTTCCTTCTTACATTAAAATTTTATTTCTGCAAAAAATACATTAATTTGTATTTATAGAATTTTTATTTTAAAAACTATGTTGTGCAATGTTTTATTAAGCTTGATCGAGTCCTTTAAAAGTAAAAGCTGATTGCTATTTCTTTTATACTTTGTTTTCAGTTTCTTTTAGGTATTTTTTGTAATATACATTTCAAGTTCAGTAAAACAATTTTCCATTATCCATGCCAAAGCTGTTAAGAAACATTCCATTTTCACGGCACAGCAGTTATTCTAACATCACAGAAGAATACACATTGCAAATTAAACGTGCAATCAAAAAACAATATATCATATATAATCTGTAATAATATTAATAATAATATAGTTGCACATAAGTAGTAAATTGTCTGTAATCTAAATTCTTTGTCTGTGGCCAAAAACAGATGCTCTTAATTTGCCCTTAAATGTTAGAACTTAGGTGGGGTGTATGACTGCATATTGTTAGAAATTCATCACTGCATACACCCAAAAGTACTGGCATTAAACCAATACAAAATCATTGTCAGGTTACTGTAGGACATTAATATACACAGATTTCCTTTTGACTTTAACAACAACATAACAAAAGCAGTTGAATACTTTACAAGCTTAATATTTCTTTAATTACAAAGCTGAACTATAAAAAAATCAAACATATTATTTCTGCTACAAGGTACTGCATATTGCATTCACCAATGCTCAGATGAGAGTGGCTAGCAGGACAAATTAAATAAATCCCATCGCTAAACCATTCATTTCAACAAAGACCTTCTCATAAAATTATATGTGTGTTCAATATATTTTATGCATATTATTTACCTGTAAAAGCCTCCACTGTTTAGACATCCAAAAGCCCAGAGACTGCTGCTAGGCACCGCTATCTTGGTTGTGATGTCAGCAGCCCTAGCACACTCAGAGCTGTTACTCAAGTATCAATCTATAGTATTCCCTTTCGCTCCTTCATTGACAACTCCCCTGAGCAAAATTATAAATGCAACACTTTTGTGTTTGCCCCTATTTATCATGAGCTGAACTCAAAGATCTACGACTTTTTCTATGTACACAAAAGGCCTATTTCTCTCAAATATTGTTCACACATCTAGTCTAAATCTGTGTTAGTGAGCACTTCTCCTTTGCAGAGATAATCCATCCATCTCCCAGGTGTGGCATATCAAGATGCTGATTAGACAGCATGATTATTGTACAGGTGTGCCTTAGGCTGGCCACAACAAAAGGCCGCTCTAAAATGTGCAGTTTTACTGTATTAGGGGTGTCTGGGGGGGGGGGGGTCCGAAAACCAGTCAGTATCTGGTGTGACCACATTTGCCTCACGCAGTGCAGCACATATCCTTCACATAGAATTGATATTGATCAGGTTGTTGATTGTGGCCTGTGGAATGTTGGTCCATTCCTCTTCAATGGCTGTGCAAAGTTGCTGGATATTGGCAGGAACTGGACCACGGGCCACTCGATCCACAACGTTGACTTTAGCAAACCGCTCACCCACACGACACCATACATGCTGTCTACCATCTGACCTGTACAGTGAAAACCGGGATTCATCCGTGAAGAGAACACCTCTCCAAAGTGCCAGGTGCCAGACCCTGATGAGGATGACGAGCATGCAGATGAGCTTCCCTGAGATGGTTTCTGACAGTTTGTGCAGACATTCTTTGGTTATGCAAACCGATTGTTGCAGCAGCTGTCCGGGTGGCTGGTCTCAGATGATCTTGGAGGTGAAAATGCTGGATGTGGAGGTCCTGGGCTGTTGTGGTTACACGTGGTCTGCGGTTGTGAGGCCGGTTTGATGTACTACCAAATTCTCTGAAACGCCTTTGGAGACGGCTTATGGTAGAGAAATGAACATTCAATTCAAGGGCAACAGCTCTGGTGGACATCCCTGCAGTCAGCATGTCAATTACACACTCCCTTAAAACTTACAACATCTGTGGCATTTTGCTGTGTGATAAAACTTCACATTTTAGAGTGGCATTTTTTTGTGGCCAGCCTAATGCCTTGTACACACGATCAAACCCCCGGACTTTCCTAGCGTGTGACTAGCCCACACACGCACGGACTTCGCCGGACTTTACGAGCGTGTGACTTGCCCACACACGCCCGGTCTTCTCCGGTGGACAATCCGCGGGAAAAAGTCCGCGGGACTTTTGAAAATGAACGGACTTGCCCACACACGGAGCAGTCCGTTCATTTAGAACGTAACTGCAGGTAGACGGGGCTAGAGAAGGCAGTGAATGCCGCCGCGCAAACCCCTGTCACCTGGTATGGATTTAAAGGGAATCCCCACGCCAAAAAAACGGCGTGGGGGTCCCCCCAAATCCATCTCAGACCCTTATCCGAGCACGCAGCCCGGCCGGCCAGGAAAGGGGTGGGGACAAGCGAGCGCCCCCCCCTCCTGAGCCGTACCAGGCCGCGTGCCCTCAACATGGGGGGTGCCCTGGGGAAAGGGGGGCTGTGCGGCCCCCCCACCCCAAAGCACCATGTCCCCATGTTGATGAGGACAAGGGCCTCTTCCCGACAACCCTGGCCGTTGGTTGTCGGGGTCTGCGGGCGGGGGGCTTATCGGAATCCAGGAGCCCCCTTTAATAAGGGGGCCCCCCCAGATCCCGGCCCCCCACCCTATGTGAATGAGTATGGGGTACGATGTACCCCTACCCATTCACCTAAGGTGTAAAGTGTAAATTAAAAAAACACACAATTTTTTTAAAATATCTTATTGCACTGCTCCGGGGGTCTTCTTCCGCCTTGGGGGGTCTTCTCGCCGGACTCCTCCGCTATTTTACCTAGCTCTTTTACCGAGCAGAGGAGCCCAGCTACCTTCTTCGTCGTCGCCGCCGTCGTCTGGGGGTCTTGATCCACCTTCGGGGGTCTTCCGGGATCTCTTCTGTTCTTGCCGCTGTCGTCGCTTTCTGCGCCGCCGCCGCCTTATTCTTCTTCCTCTTCTTCTTCTTCCGATGTTGACTCGTCGCTCTCTCTGGCCGGAATGGCAGAGCCGCGCTGTGCTGGGACTTATATAGGGACAAGGGGACAGGGTCACATGCTCATGTCACATTGTGACCCCGCCCCCTATGATGTCACAGTCCCGGAGGATGCTGGGACTGTGACATCATAGGGGGGCGGGGTCACCATGTGACATGAGCATGTGACCCTGCCCCCTTGTCCCTATATAAGTCACAACCCAGCGCGGCTCTGGCATTCCGGCCAGAGAGAGTGACGAGTCAACATCGGAAGAAGAAGAAGAAGAAGAGGAGGAAGAAGAAGAAGAAGAAGAAGAAGAAGACGCAGAAAGCGACGACAGCGGCAAGGACAGAAGAGACCTCGGAAGACCCCCGAAGGCGGATCGAGACCCCCAGACGAAGGCGGCGACGACGAAGAAGGTAGCTGGGCTCCTCTGCTCGATAAAAAAAAAGCTAGGTAAAATAGCGGAGGAGTCCGGCGAGAAGACCCCCCAAGACGGAAGAAGACCCCCGGAGCAGTGCAATAAAATATTTTGAAAAAATTGTGTGTTTTTTTTATTTACACTTTACACCTTAGGTGAATGGGTAGGGGTCCTCATCAACATGGGGACAAGGTGCTTTGGGGTGGGGGGGCCGCACGGCCCCCCTTTCCCCAGGGCACCCCCATGTTGAGGGCACGTGGCCTGGTACGGCCCAGGAGGGGGGGGGCGCTCGCTCGTCCCCACCCCTTTCCTGGCCGGCCGGGCTGCGTGCTCAGATAAGGGTCTGAGATGGATTTGGGGGTGGACCCCCACGCCAGGTGATGGGGCTAGCGCGGTGGCATTCACTGCCTTTGCTAGCTCCGTCTACCTGAAGTCACGTGCTAAATGAACGGACTTTCCGATGATCGGCAAGTCCGTTCATTTCCAAAAGTCCGGCGGACTAGCATACTAACGGCGGGATTGTCCGCCGGACTGCCAAGCCAAGTCCAGCGGATAATTTTAAAACAAAACTTAAAACCTAGTCCGCCGGACTTTTGGCGCCAAAAAGTCCACCGGCGCCCACACATCCGGCGGACAATCCCGCGGGAAAGTCCGCTCGTGTGTACGCCGCATTAGGCACACCTGGGCAATAATCATGCTTTCTAATGAGCATCTTGATATGCCACACCTGTGAGGTGGATGGATTATCTCTGCAAAGGAGAAGTGCTCACTAACACAGATTTGGACTAGATTTGTGAACAATATTTGAGAGAAATAGGCCTTTTGTGTACATAGTTTAGCTCATGATAAATAGGGGCAAACACAAAAGTTGTGCGTTTATAATTTTGCTCAGTGCCCATAAATATATTTGTAGGGAAGTTAGGGAGTGGAAAATGAGCTGGACAAGCCCAGAGAGTTATTAGACATTACCAGAAGCAGAGAGGGCTATAATGTGCAAGGAGAAAGGGGGCTGTGCTAGGGAATTGACTATCCCACAGTATTTACATTTTCAAGCAAGTTCAAAGGTACATTGCAAGTGAATAAAAAAAAAATATTTATGGAAAGAAAAAGAAGGCAAGTATGGATTTGAAACAGTTCTGTGCTTTTACCGGCAAATTTTAGGCTTGTAACAGGGTCTCTTTAAATTACACCTAACATGAGAAAACTGTGGGCTGACCTTCCTTATCCCATCCTAAAAATGCTAGCTGCTAGCTGCTCGACTGTGCCCATTTTCAATATTTCTGAGTCACAGAGTCAAACTTAGAAGAAAAAAGAAAAAAAAAAAAAAACAGAAACTGCCTGTGTGAGGAACCTAGTATTTTTAGAAGGAGAAATGGCAGCCTACATATTTCTGCTATGACAGGTGTACTTTAAGTGCTGTCAAGAAGGGACCACTGAGTAACTGAGTAACTGTGAAAGGGAAAATGCAACTTAACTCAAATGGATAAGGCCGGCTTCACACTGGGGCGGTGCGGGCGGCGGCGGTAAAGCAGCGCTATATTTAGCGCTGCTTTACCGTCGTTTTAGCCGCGGTATGCGGCCGCTAGCGGGGTGGTTTTAACCCCCAGTAGCGGCCGAAAAAGGGTTAAAAACCCCCACAAAGCGCCGCTGCAGCGGCGCTTTGCCAGCGGTATCCCCGCAGTGTCCCATTGATTTCAATGGGTAGGAGCCATATAGGAGCGGTAAATACACCGCTCCTTCACTGCTCCAAATATGCTGCTAGCAGGACTTTTTTTACCATCCTGCTAGCGCACCGCTCCAGTGTGAAAGCCATCCGGCTTTCACACTGGAGTGAAAGGACCCGCTTTTTTCAGGAGCTACAAAGGCGCTATTTTTAGTGCTGTAGCTCTTGAAAAATGCCCCAGTGTGAAAGCACCCTTATGTTTGCAGTAGAATGTACAACTAAAATACGGAGACTAGATGCCCTCATGCTATGAACACTATAGGCCGAGCCCTCATCTGACAGTAGCTATGGAAAATGAAAAAAAAAATCCTTTTAGGTTAATAAAATACATAAGGGAATTTTATTTTAAAACAGTTGAGGAATACAATATTTTAACCTGAACCTGAATGGGATTTCTTCTCAGCATTTACACTGATTTCTGAGTACACTTTAACTGATAACATTACAGTATATAGTGAAAACCGGGTACTATACCATACAGAACTGGTAACATATAAAAACCGCTTCTGTGAAAAACAATTCAAACCTCTAACAACCATACATATATAGCGAAATAAAAGTATAGAATCTGTGTGTGGCCACTCCTCAGCATATCATAGCTGTCCACCATTGACAATTATAAAATGCTGTGAAGGAGGCCACAGCTTCTCCTTCTTAGCTTCAGAAACTCTTGATAAACTCTTTAATTCAAATATCCACCAGTGCTCAAGTGGTCCCAATGTCAACCCTCAGCAGCTAAAAAAAGTTTACCACTCACTTCCCCAGACTCTTACTGAATTTTCTGACCCACATGTATCAAAATGGGTCTAATAAAGCTTTGCAACCACCCTGTCTCTGTGTCTTCCATTCCTTCCAATAGTGCTTTCATTTCAGTGTTTCCACATCTTTCACAAAAATCTTTACCTCATCATGTGTAAATCCCCAAAAAATTTAAAAACTCATACAGTGCAGTGATTTTGAAATTACCATAAAAAATTGCTATTATGTGCTCACATGTGACAATCAATTGTGAAAATCACCAGTGATACATAACTTCTCACTCATCTTCTTACCAAACATCCACCTTAAAAGGTTTATAGACTCATTCCAAGTCCACCTTCTCCCCAAAATCCTCTTCTCAGTATTACTCGAAAAGAAAATATCTAAAATAGTGTAGTATCACCCCAACTAATGTACACTAAATAAATTGTGCTCACATTAAACTGTGCTCCATATAGTGCAAAGGTTGTGAATGCATCAATACATGCCACCATACACTACCCCCCATGTGCACAAAACTACCAAATTCAGCCCCTAAGGCACAGGGTTGGTCGATGTCACATCTAATAATCCTCTTATGACACGTACACATGATTAGACTTTTTGGCCGGACTTTCCAGCGGAGGTCCGCCGGACTTTCCGAACGTGCGGACTTGCACACACACGCCCAGACTTTTCCGTCGGATAATCCGCCGGAGTTTTGGCGGAAGTCCGCTGGACTTTTGAAATGAACGGACTTGCCTCACACACGGAGTAAAGTCAGTTTATTTAGAACGTGACTCCAGGTAGACGGGACTAGCGAAGGAAGTCAATGTCGCCGCCTCGATTGACACCTCGCTAGCCCCGTCACCTGGTATGGATTTAAAGGGGAATCCCTACACCAAAAAAACAGCGTGGGGGTACCCCCCAAATCCATATAAGACCCTTATCCGAGCACGCAGCCCGGCTGGTCAGGAAAGGGGTGGGGACGAGTGAGCGCCCCCCTCCTAAGCCATACCAGGCCGCGTGCCCTCAACATGGGGGGTGCCTTGGGCAAAGGGGGGCCCTGCGGCCCCCCCACCCCAAAGCCCCTTGTCCCCATGTTGATGAGGACAAGGGCCTCTTCCCAACAACCCTGGCCGTTGGTTGTCGGGGTCTGCGGGCGGGGGGCTTACCGGAATCCGGGAGCCCCCTTCAATAAGGGGACCCCCAGATTCCGGCCCCCCCACCCTATGTGAATGATATGGGGTACGATGTACCCCTACCCATTCACCTGGTGAAAAAAAAAGTGTAAATAAAAACACAACACAAGTTTTTAAAATAGTTTATTACACAGCTCCGGGGGTCTTCTTCCGTCTTGGGGGGACTTCTCGCCGGACTCCTCCACTATCTTCTGCTCTTTTACTAGCTCTTTTACTAGTGGAGGAGCCCGGCTTTCTCCTTCGTCGCCGCCGCCGTCTGGGGGTCTTGTTCCGACTTTGGGGGTCTTGTCCCGCTCTTCTGTTATTGTTGCCGGGCCTCCGCTATCTTCTTCCAGCTCTTTTACTAGCGGTGGCCTGGGCTTCTGTTGCCAGCGCCGTTGCTGTCGCCGCCGCCTTCTGCTTCTGCTTCTTGTTCTTCTTTCTTCATCCGATGTTGACACGATGCACTCTCTGGCCGCAATGGCAGAGACACGTTGTGCTGTGACTGATATAGGGACAAGGGGCGGGGCCACCGTATCATGTCACATGATGACCCCGCCCCCTTATGATGTCACAGTCCCAGCATCCTCCGCCCGCAGACCCCGACAACCAACGGCCAGGGTTGTCGGGAAGAGGCCCTTGTCCTCATCAACATGGGGCCAAGGTGCTTTGGGGTGGGGGGGGGCGCAGGGGACCCCAAGGCACCCCCCATGTTGAGGGCACGCGGCCTGGTACAGCTCAGGAGGAGGGGGGCGCTCGCTTGTCCCCACCTCCTTTCCTGACCTGACCATAAAACTGTTCACATAAGTAAAGAGATGCAGGTTTTCAATACTCCAGATGGCAGAATATGCACTTGCAGTTCCAGGGTCAGCTGACCAATTCGGCCATCTTGAGTATTGGAAACCTGCATCTCTTTACTTATGTGAGCAGTGTATCTTAAACTCAAGTCAGATAGTATACATGCTTATCAATATAATGTTTTTTTTTTTTTCTCATGTTTATTAGAAAGTTTACATTTATTTTTTCATATTGACTAAGAAGACAGCAAACTGTGTAACTGCTGTGGCAGTAATCTGTCATGATAATAATACATATAAGGAAAAAATAAAACACATCACTTTTGTTAAACTGGTGAACACATCTACAGCTACTCGATGACCACAGTAAAACATAATGCTACCAAAAGACCAAGTAGACAGTGGCAAGTTTGTTTGCTGCTAGACTCCTAGGGAGCTGAACACAAAATCCAGTAAATAATTAGCTCTCTTGTGACAGGCTTCTGAATTACTCTGATACATTAATTGGACAAAATTAGCATGAATTAAGGCAAATAAGTATAACATGTAATTTATTACTTACTAAGCATGGTGCTGCAGTGGAAGTCTCAGATTTCCCTTAAGATTGCTTTAACAGCTATAATGCATTTCTTAATTTACTCTGTGGAAAATCAATTTTTTCAGAGTTCATTAACCACCAATATGTTACAATGCAAATCCCTGGAGCATAGAGCTACAATATATTATGCAAATCCATGCCAATGTGGTACCAATATGTAAACAGCAATGAAGACACTGTCAACCTGTTTCTAATGACATCACATTGTAGCTAAATGTAATGCATGACCCATGTAACTGTCTTTTTCACAACATGCACTTAGGGTTTGTTCTTATTGCTATAGAACACAGAATTGTTTTCCATAAATAGATATACCTGCCATGCTATAATATGGGTTATGGAGTTTACATAAAATGAACACTGAAATGAATTGCGATGACAAATCTTTTTTGTCCATGTTGCTTTACTCACACTCTGAGATTTGTATTAACATTAACAATAGTTATTTTGAAAGTATTTGTTAATGTACACTAATCTAAAATTGTCCACATACTATGCAATCTTACTGTACAATCTTTAGATTTACCACCAACTATGCAATAAAAGAGCCTACCTGACAGAATATAAATGAAATGAATTACTTAAGCAGCCTCTTGAGCTGCTTAGTTGTTTGTGAATATAAAGGTGATTGCTCAACTTCCGTAGTTGTTAGAAGATATGGACTAATAGGTACCATGTTTCATATATCTCAAAGTTTAGTCATTTTGGATATGTATATACTCATTATTAACCTCATCCACAACATTAACTTGCAAATTTCTCCAAGTGAAGTTTTCCCTATAAACAGATACAATACATCCCAAAAATCTAAAGGCAACTTCATATAACTTTCTAGCTTCAGAGACTGCAATAGCAAAATACTTGAAAAAGAAAAGATCTGTCTGGAACTTAAAAAAGCTAAAATTATTTGATTAAATCAATTAATTAATGACAGGTTTTCATCTCACCCAACATACAAACTCTATACGAGACTCAAGTCTCTGATACAGCCTAGTAAAAATAATTAAAATCCTCCACTCCATTTTTTTCTCTCTTGTGACCCTTCTTTCTGTTGCTGCCACTATGAAGCTTATGTGGCTATACATTATGAAAAAAATAAATGTTATCTTGGCAAGGCAATCAATATTGTGATATTCAAAATGAGCGGGCTTACATGATGGCTTTTCAGAGGTCACCTACTATACAATGCATATGCTGTAAGTTTTATTATCTTTTGTGCATATGTAATGTTTTGTTTTTAGCGGTCTATTTATAAATATTAAAATGTATATTTTCCCTTCTATATTAGTTCTAGCACCACATCCCAGAACACTTGTACAAAAAAAGAGGGATTTCCAAAAAAACACTTATAATGAAGTGACTTTAAGAATTGCTTATATTTTTTATAGCAGAGGCACATGCACGGCAGCTCGTCGGATGGACGCCTGCTCCAGTAGCTCCGCACCACTCCGGCCAACTAACATCTCTGCAGCCTCCAAATTGGCAGAGCCCCGGCCCGCTTCTCAGCCTGTCGATCGCAGAACCCCAGGGGTTCTCCAGGATGGCAGAAGGAATAGCCAGAAGGGATCTTTCCCATTTGTTAGATCCCTGTACTGCAGGGGCGTGGCCTGAAGCTGCATGGCGTAGGACGCACATGGTGAGAGCTCCGGCCGCATGAAATCCTGATCACCCATCCTTCGGGACCAAAACTAAATCCTCGCACAGCTTTTTACATTGGACCCACCAGGTGAACCCCCTGTGCCCATGTCGCCACCTAAGAGAGCCCAAGGGGCGATCGCCAGGCTCAACAAATATCGGGCAGACGAACCAGACCCAGCGGAGGAAGATGGCGCCGCGCACAGCTCCGGCGAGGAGGTCCCGCCTTCTGGAGACACAACTCGCATCCTGGAAGCCGTCTCGCTGTGCCAAACCACCCTCACCTCCAGAATTGAGGAGGTAAAAGTCGACATCTCCTTGATCCGCCAGGATCTCCACAAGTTGCGTGAGAGGGTCGGTGAGACGGAGCGCAGACTGGGGCAGGTCGAGGACGACATCCCCCCCTTGCAGGTCACCACCGAACGGCTGCAACACCAACTGAACGTCGTCCTGAGTAAGCAGGACGACATGGAGAACAGGTTGCGCCGCTGCAACCTCAGATTCGTCGGCCTGCCGGAGAGATCGGAGGGATCAGATCCCCCTACGTTCTTAGAACAGCTGCTGGTAAAGAACTTCGGCAGAGAGGCCTTCTCCTCCACCTTCGTGGTGGAGCGTGCGCATCGCTTGGCCTCGAGACCCCCACCACCCGGCGCTCCGCCACGCACCTTCATCGCCAAGATGCTGAACTTCCGCGACCGAGACACAGTGCTGCGCCTCACCCGCGAGAAGGGCAACATCCCATTTGGAGACACACACATAGCCGTCTTTCCGGACTTCTCAGCGGAGGTTCAGAAGAAGAGGGCGCAATTCACGGAGGTCAAGCGCCAGCTCCGCAACCGCCATCTTGCCTATGCGATGCTGTTCCCCGCCCGCCTCCGGATCATTCGAGATGGCAAGGCCCACTTCTTCGAGGACCCCTCTGCAGTCATTGCATGGCTGGAGCGGGGAGAAGATGCTGCCTAATCCACCGCCACCTTAACCCCTGGCTTGTAGACCGCACCGAGGCCCGCCACGCCGCATCACAGATCCTGCACAACGAACCGTGAGTAGGCCTCGGCCTGATCCCCCCCCTGACTCCTGTGCTTGCCCCCCACTGGAGGCCCGGTGCAGCGCTCTCCCGGCTCCCCACCCATGTGCTCCCCCTCTCCTTATATCCCCCTGGCGCATTACAAGCCCACCAAAGCCTGGACTGTCCCCTGCCCTTTGGACTTGGTCCCCCCAATTGCCCTTGTTTCTTTCATGCTCCTTCCACGAAGGACTCGTGCGGCTGCTCCCTCACCATCCCCTTCCCCCCTCTACACCCGGATGCCAGCCATGCGGGCTCTGCCGTGCACCTCAGCTAACTTTGTTTCGCCCCCACGTTATACCGAACTGACACCTCAAGCACTGTTTCCCTGGCCAGCCTCAGCTCCCACCTTGGTGGAGAGCTGCACCAGTTTAACCATGCCTCGCTGGTCCAGAGTAGGCACGTTCCCCATTGGTTCTGGGGCCCTATTCAACAGCATCATTGCTACTGTTTGTGGTCTTTTTTGCCACCCCTTTCCCAGCACCATTGTTTCTGTTTTTATTTTTATTTTTATTTTTTTCCTTGCATTTTTGCTTTCACATTGTCTGACGGGTACTGTAAAGATTGTTATGCAATGTATTTTGATGTCTTGGCTGTTTAAGAATCTAGCATATGTACACCACAATACTCAAATTTTGTACTTTATATGTAAGGGGGTTCGGGTCCCCCCCTGCAGCTCCGCCTACTACATGTATTACCACGCACTACACAATGGCACACCTTAAGATAACCACGTGGAACGTGAGAGGTATTAGGGCCAAACCCAAGCGATTGGCCGTCCTCTCCCACCTCAAACGTATGCAGGCAGATATATCGGTGCTAGTGGAGACCCACATTACGGGTCAACTACAGCTTTCCCTCAAAAGACCGTGGGTGGGATGGCACTACCAGGCCCCCTACACGAATAACTCTAGAGGCATCGCCATCCTCGTGGCTAAATCAGCCCAATTCCAACTACACACTGTACAGGCGGACCGGCAGGGTAGGTTCCTGTTCCTACATGTGACAATAGGGGGTCTGGAACTCCTTCTCCTCGCCTTTTATATTCCCCCGCCCTTTCAGTTCACAGCCCTCAAGGAAGGCGTTGACTTCATGGCTAGACACCCCACTGTGCCCGCCATGTGGGTTGGGGACTTCAATGCTGTTGTGGACCCCTCTATAGACAGGCTGCACCATCCCACCACGCCAGCACCCCACTCTTCTCCTACCAGATTCGGGAAATTCCTTGCTGAATTTGCCATGTCTGATACGTGGAGGATCAAACACCCCGACACCAAAGCATACTCATGCTTCACTCCATCCCAGACTGCAATGTCACGTATAGACATGGTCCTAATCTCACCAACTCTTATCCCACTCCTGCAGGATGCAGGGTTCGGCACTAGGATCCTATCGGATCACTCACCCTATTGGGCCACCTTCCACCTGCCCTCCACCCCCCCGACACGTACCTGGAGGCTGAACCCATTTTGGTTCTCGGTCCTCACCGACCTAGAAAACATCCAACAGGAGTGGACACACTTTTTTCAAACCAATGCTGGGTCGGCCCCCATCGGGGCGGTCTGGGAGGCCTTTAAACTGCACGCCCGCATGATCATGTCAACCCGCATAAATAGACACAAGGCCACCTCAAAGCTTGTGCTGCACCAGGCTGAGGAGGCACTAGACTCCCTTGAGCAAATATTCCTAGCCAACCCAACGGCCCCCAACGCGGCAAACCTACGCATACAATCCAGACTCACTGACCACCTACATTTCGAAAAAGCTAAGAGGGGGATCTTCTTCACCAAACAGAGAGTGTATGAACACGGGGAGAGGGCGGGGAAAATACTAGCTTACATGGCCCACCTGGATCACTGCCCCCCTACTGTGGTCCAGCTCCAATCAGATACCGGCACTATCCTCACAGATCCACAGGAGGTGGCCCAGGAATTTAGACGCTTTTATGCCAACCTGTACACCTCCAGAGCCAACCGCTCACCCGATGAGCTGCAGGCCCTCCTTCAGCATGTGGATTTCCCTGTCCTATCAAACATCCAAATGGAAGACCTTGACGCCCCTATAACCGAGGACTGCATTGCGGAGGCGCTAGTAAGCCTACCCTCTTCCAAAGCTCCAGGTTCAGATGGCCTCCCCCTGGAATTCTATTCCCAATTCAAAGACACCCTCCTCCCCAAACTTCATTCCCTGTACTCCCACATCTATGAGACTGACACCCTCCCACGCACCATGAGCGAAGCCCTTATCGTCCTCATCCCAAAACCTGGCAAGGACCCTCTTTACCCAGAATCGTACCGCCCCATTTCCCTCCTCCAATTAGATGTTAAAATACTGGCTAAAGTGCTTGCCCTCAGATTAAACAAAGTCATCACCAGTCTTATACACGCCGACCAAACTGGCTTTATGCCCAACAAAAACACGGCCTTTAACCTTCGCAGATTGTTTATGAATCTCCAAGCCCCACACGACAACATAGGCCAGAGGGTGGTGGTCAGTCTCGACGCTGCTAAGGCATTCGATTCGGTGGAATGGAGCTATTTGTGGGAATGCCTTTGCAGGTTCGGGTTTGGCCCCAAGTTTATCAGGTGGCTCCAGCTCCTCTACCAAGCCCCGACTGCCCGAATCCAGGTAAATGGCCGCATATCTAACCCCTTTTCGCTGTCCCGTGGAACGCGCCAGGGCTGCCCTATCTCACCCTTGCTGTACGCTCTGGCAGTAGAGCCCTTAGCCATTGCCATCAGAGCACACCCCGGCATCCGGGGCCTGCGCATGGGTCGGATAACCGAGGTCATCAGCTTATACGCAGATGACATGCTGCTCTACCTGGAAGATGCAGGACCCTCCTTAATAACAGCTCTGCACTTGATCGAAAGCTTCGGCGCCTTCTCGGGACTGCAAATAAATTGGTCCAAATCCCAGATCCTCCCAATAGACATTACTGCCCCCACGGACACCCAAGCGGCCTTACCACTAGTTCGCACCTGCCAAATCAAATACCTGGGGGTGCACTGCACCTGGTCTCTCACAGACTACGTTTCCCTAAACCTAGAACCATTATACGACCTCCTAAAATGCAAGACGCAGGTTTGGTCCAGACTCCCCCTAGGAGTTATGGGCCGACTCAATCTGGTGAAGATGATCCTCCTCCCCAAGCTACTCTACCTTTTCTGGCACGCCCCACTCTATGTCCCGGCCCGCATGTTCCAAAACATGGAGTCTATCCTCAACACCTTCATTTGGGGCTCTTCCAGACACAAACTGTCGTGGCAGACCCTCAAATGCCCCACCCACCTGGGCGGCGCCGCCCTGCCCGACCTGACTCTATATTACATAGCCTCACAGCTGTCTCATTTTTTCCACCTGAACGGCCACGACAGGCTGCGGTACTCCATGCTGGTGTGCATGGCTGCCACAGATGTGGTGGCCCACCCCTTTCAAATACTATTCTGCAAACACCAAGGCCTCTCCAAACTGAGAGACAAGAGACACATGCTGGTACACCATAGCAGGGTCTGGCACGCGGCGCTCGCCCTGGTTGGGGCCCCTCCCCTCCATGCCCACACGCCTCTTTGGGAAAACCCCCAACTGTCAGAACTGTTAAGTATCCCAGACCATAAACTGTGGATAATTAAAGGGGTCATATACCTCTCCCAACTGTTCACCAGACGCACACTGAAAACGTTTCAAACCCTTAAAGAAGAGTTCGACCTCCCCAACCATGCGCTCTTCCGATACCTACAGGTCCGCCATGCCATTCAAACCCAATGCGTGCACCCTGAGCCAGCTCTGGAATCAGTGACCCTGGCAGGGACAGTTCTTGGAACTGACTCTGGCAAACTGATCTCCACCCTATACTCACTCCTTCTGACACCCAAGGCCACCACCCACGCTTACCAGCTGAAGAATAGATGGGAAGCGGACCTAGGGGAAATTGATGATGAACAGTGGGGGGAAATCTTGGAGACACCCAAAAAGGTATCCCCCAAACTATCCGACAGGCTAACCCACCTGTATATTCTGCATAGATCTTACATTACCCCGGGCCGTATGTCTAAATACAGAGCCGACGTTGATCCATCCTGCCCTAGATGCGGTGCCCCGGATAGCACCTTCTTTCACCTCATATGGTCCTGTCCAGCCATCCAGCAATTCTGGCTGCAGATTACTAAGTTCCTTCACGATCAAATGGGCTCCCCCCTGACTCTATGCCCCCGCCAATGCATATTAGGCCTTCTCCCTCTACCAGAGGAAGAGAAATATCTTATAACATTTCTACAAGAAACCCTCTTCATGGCCAGAATGCAAATAGCCCAACTCTGGCTCAGACCCACCCCCCCCACTGTTCAGCAATGGAAAAGGGCGGTGAATCTCACACTACCCTACAAAAAGATTCTTTATGCTCAGCGTGGATGCCCCGAGAAATACCATAAAATCTGGGACAGGTGGCTGGACCACTCCTCCACCTGTACGGAATGAGGCCACACTGAGACCGGCTACATGTATCTGTCGATCCCCCAGCCAGCATACCCCGCAGACTGCACCCCCCACCCAAGGGACACTGGCTCCCTTTTCCTACGCAGGTGTGCGACCCGACCCCCTACTACTATTGGGCCCCCCCCCCCTTCTTTTTTTTTTTTTTTTTTTTTTTTCTTCTTTTTTATTTTTAAGATATGTTTTTCTACCTGTCTCCAGGACATCAGCAAAACCTGCCATGCATGTCAGACTAATTGTGTACAGACCCTATTGCCTGTTGATGCATGTTGCACCTATGTTAATTTTTTTTTCTTTGTTATGAAAGAATTTGTACTTTCTTATATGCTCAATAAACTTTATTTTGATTTAAAAAAAAAGATCCCTGTACTGCAGCCACAGCCTCTTCCAAGATGGCGCTCACTACTATCCTGTGAGGTGGAGAGCAGGGGACGGAGGTCTCCATGTCGGACCAGGATGCCTGCACAAAAACGGGCTCTCAAGCCCCGCAGTGAGTAAACAATGCCCCACTGTACTATCTCCCACCTCCACTGAATCGCTTATAGGCAGAACCCTAGATGAGATGCTCCTCACCCCATTGAAGATATATAATCGAGCCCAGAGGAATGTAGTGTTAATAATCAAGGCCTCCCCACTACACCTCATGACTTGTCCTCCATGATGACAACTTTCTCTAACATGCTCTTCAGGGGTTTGGCTCAAACTGCAGCCCAAATCACCTCCACCATCCAGGCTGACTTACACAATTTAGGTGCCAGGATTGAGGCCATTGAAATTAAAGCTCACCAGACAATAAACAGAACAAATCAGAACACTGCCATAATTCAGGAACTGTATCACCAGCTGGACACTGCATTCTCCAAAATAGATTATCTAGAAATTAGATTGCAGAGATATCATTTCAGAATTAGGGAGGTCCCTGAATCTCTAAGGGACGTTGACAAAATAGTCCGTTCTTTCATTAAGGAACTTATCCCTAACATACCAGATCACTGTCTAGAGATGGCTCGGGCCCACAGAGCCTTGCAACCCCCACGCCAAGATGGTCTCCTAAGAGACTTTGTAATTAAGCCACACTTAAAGTAAAAGAGGAAGTTATGCACCGCTCTCTGGAGGAAGGTAACCTCTCTATTCAGGGCCACCCCATACAAATCTTTGTGGACCTATCACCCTACACTATTCAGAGGATAAGATCACTGGGTCAGCACCTCCAGGTGCTGGCCCAGAAATCCATCACGTACAGATGGTCATTTCCTTTTCGTCTGACCTTCTCCCTTCAGAATAAATCCTACGGCTTCTCATCCTTCACAGATGGAGAAAGGCTACTCCTACAACTGGGTCTTGTCCCACAGGAATTATCGTTGGCTACAACTAGGGATGAGCCGAACACCCCCGGGTTCGGTTCGCACCAGAACCTTCGAACGGACCGAAAGTTTGCGCGAATTTTCGAACCCTATTCATTATAATGGACGCGAACGTTTGAAATCAAAATTGCTAATTACAACGGCCAATATGCATGTTAATGTCATAAAACAGGTTTGGGGACCCGGGTCCTGCCCCAGGGGACATATATCAATGCAAAAAGAACTTTTAAAAACTAACGTTTTTTCGGGAGCAGTCATTTTAATGATGCATAAAGTGTAAAAAAAAAAGTGACATTTTCCTTTAAATATGGTACCTGGGGGGTGTCTAAAGTATGCCTGTGAAGTGGCATGTGTTTCCCGTGTTTAGAACTGTCCTTGCACAAAATGACATTTGTAAAGGAAAAAAAGAAGCCATTTAAAACCACTTGCGGCTTTAATGTCATGTCTTGTCCTGGCCGCCATATGGCTGAAAATCCTTGAGAAAAATGGCATGGCTACCCCATCACCCCCCCCCCACCCCAGCCCCTTTGGGTCTTGTATGGATATTAAGGGGGACCCCGCACCCAAAATAAAACCCTATACCTACAACCCTATATACTCTGAACAGCAGTATATAGGTGGTGCAAACAAGACACGGACTGTAGGTTTGTTCTTAAGTAGAATCTGAACAGGTACATTATGAAGTGTAGCTCCATCCCAAAAAAATCTATTTTTAAGCTTTTTGGAGAACATAGGGAGGGTAACATTTGCTGTCTTTGCACATCTGTTCCGAACATGTCACCTCACTTTCCGTCCCAATGACAAATGTTTTTGGAAAAGTGGGGTTTTAATTGAAACAAGGATTGGTGATAAAGCATCAGTAGAGAGGAGATACCTTTTTCCCAAATTAAATCTAACATGATAGAATTTCCCTTCCTAGGGGTAGATTTCCTCTCACTTCCTGTTTCTCTTTCCGTTTGCAAGTAGGAGTCGTTTGTAAGTTGGATGTTTGAAAGTAGGGGCCTGCCGTATATACTCTGCAGAAATTTGCCCTATTAGATGTTGGTGTAGCCACAAGACTGGTGGGCACAGGAATGGGCCCTGCTGTGAGTTAATAGATCAAGATTTGTACTTGCATGCACCTGTTGAACCGGGCAGAAAAATTGGGCCTTTGGTGGTGGTGGTGGTGGTGGACGGTGTTGCCACAAGACTGTAAGCCCTCACAGTTACTCTTGGTGGGCGCAGGAATGGGCCCTGCTGTGAGTTATTAGATCAAGATTTGTAATTGCATGCACCTGTTGAACAGGGCAGAAAAATTGGGCCTTTGGTGGTGGTGGTGGTGGTGGACGGTGTTGCCACAAGACTGTAAGCCCTCACAGTTACTCTTGGTGGGTGCAGGAATGGGCCCTGCTGTGAGTTATTAGATCAAGATTTGTAATTGCATGCACCTGTTGAACAGGGCAAAAAAAATTGGGCCTTTGGCGGTGGTGGACGGTGTTGCCACAAGACTGTAGGCCCTCATAGTTACTCTTGGTGGGCGCAGGAATGGGCCCTGTTGTGAACTATTAGATCAAGATTTGTAATTACACGCCCCTGTTAAACAGGGGCTGAAAAATTGGGCCTTAGGCATTGGTGCTGGTGCCACAACACTGAAACCCCTCACAGATACTGTACTCTTAGCACAGCAATGAGACCTGTTGCAAAGCATTGCCTAAAAATTTTAATTACACTCCCCAACAGGGGCTGAAAAATTGTGCCTTAGGCACTGGTGCTGGTGCCACAACACTGCAACCCCTCACAGATACTGTACTTGGAGCACAGCAGTCACACCTGTTGCGAAGCATCTTTTTAAAAAATTGTAATTACACGCCCCTGTTATACAGGGGCTGAAAAATTGTGCCTTAGGCACTGGTGCCACAACACTGCAACCCCTCACAGATACTGTACTTGGAGCACAGCAGTCACACCTGTTGCAAAGCATCTTTTTAAAAAATTGTAATTACACGCCCCTGTTATACAGGGGCTGAAAAATTGTGCCTTAGGCACTGGTGCTGGTGCCACAACACTGCAACCCCTCACAGATACTGTACTTGGAGCACAGCAGTCACACCTGTTGCGAAGCATTTTTTTTTAAAAAATTGTAATTACACGCCCCTGTTATACAGGGGCTGAAAAATTGTGCCTTAGGCACTGGTGCTGGTGCCACAACACTGCAACCCCTCACAGATACTGTACTTGGAGCACAGCAGTCACACCTGATGCGAAGCATCTTTTTAAAAAATTGTAATTACACGCCCCTGTTATACAGGGGCTGAAAAATTGTGCCTTAGGCACTGGTGCTGGTGCCACAACACTGCAACCCCTCACAGATACTGTACTCTGAGCACAGCAATGAGACCTGTTGCAAAGCATTTTTTTAAAAAAATTTTAAGTACACGCCCCTGTTATACAGGGGCTGAAAAAGTGTGCCTTAGGCACTGGTGTGGTGGCATGGATCATTGAGGAGGAGGAAGAGGATAGTCAGTGAACATAACAGGACAGTCACTCAGCATCAGCATAGGCAGTCTTGAAGGGATGTGACATTATAAATTATTCCGTTATATCCGCTTCAGGTGCCTGGTAGCTGGTGGTGATCCAAGACTGATTCATTTTTATGAAGGTCAGTCGATCAACCGAGTCGGTGGACAGGCGCACCCTATGATCGGTGACAAATCCTCCAGCAGCACTGAATGTGCGTTCGGAAAGAACGCTAGATGCAGGACAGGCCAGTAGCTCAATTGCATACTGTGCAAGCTCTGGCCAGTGATCCATCCTCAGGACCCAGTAAGCCAGAGGATTTTCAGTGGGAAAGGTGTCCAAGTCTGACCTTGCCCCTAGGTATTCCTGCACCATGTATATCAGACGCTGGCGATGGTTGCTGAAACCGATCATACCTTGGGGCTGCGGACTAAAAAATTGTCTGAACGCATCGGTCAGACGTCCACCTTCCCCACCGCTCCTTCTGCTACTGACCGAAGCCTCAGCAACTCGTCGTCCAGGACCAGGAGTTTGTAACCTCCCAGTTTCTGGGAATGCGTTGCACAGACCTTTCTGCAAGGCCTCCCTGAGATGTCTCATCCTCTGCTCCCTCTGCGACGGCAAGATAAGGTCCGCAACCTAACCCTTGTACCGTGGATCAAGGAGAGTGGCCAGCCAGTAATGGAACACGAGGATCCTTCCGCAGGCTTTGCAGGATCAGGGAGGCCATGCAGCGTAGGTTAGCTGAGGCATTCGGTCCGGAGTCTTCTGGGTCACTGAGGATGACATGATCGCCAGCCACCTCCTCCCAGCCACGTACAAGTCCACTGGTTTGTTGGGACTGTACATCACCCCTAAAAGACTGCTGCTGCTGATGCTGAGTGCCAGGCTCCACCTCCATGCTCACACAATCCTCCTCCTCCTCCTCCTCTCCTCATCCTCTTCCTGTGTGATGGGTGGGACAGAAGGAACACTGTCTGGATAAAGGGGGCCTTGAGAGGCAAGGAAGTCCTCCTCTTCCTGCCTCTGTTCTGCCTCAAGTGCCCTGTCCATTATCCCACGCAGCGTATGCTCCAACAGGTGGACAAGAGGTACAGTGTCACTGATGCATGCACTGTCACTGCTCACCATCCTCGTGGCCTCCTCAAATGGTGAGAGGACAGTGCATGCATCCCTGATCATGCTCCACTGGCGTGGGAAAAAAAAAAAGCTCCCCTGACCCTGTCCTGGTGCCGTAGTCGCAAAGGTACTCATTGATGGCCCTCTGCTGCGTGTGCAGTCGCTGCAGCATGGCCAACGTTGAGTTCCACCTGGTGGGAAATGTCACATATTAGGCGGTTCTTGGGCAGGTTCAGCTCCTTTTGCAGCTCAGTCAGCCGAGCACTGGCATTATAAGATCGGCGGAAATGCACACAGACTTTCCTGGCCTGCCTCAGGACATCCTGTAAGCCTGGGAACCTGCCCAAGAACCGCTGCACCACCAGGTTGAGGACGTGAGCCATACAGGGCACATAGGTGAGCTGCTCCTGTCACAGGGCGGAGAGGAGGTTGGTGCCATTGTCAGAAACGACCATTCCTGGCTTAAGCTGGCGTGGCGTCAACCACCTCTCGGCCTGCCCCTGCAGAGCTGCCAGAACCTCTGGCCCAGTGTGGCTCCTGTCCCCCAAACACACCAGCGCAAGCACGGCATGGCATCTTTTTGCCTGCGTTCTTGCGTAGCCCCTTGTACGCCTACGGAGCACCGCTGGTTCCGAGGACAGAGCACTGGAGGAAGAAGAAGAGGAGGGGGTGGAGGAGAGAGGTGTGTCACAACCAGTAGTAGCATTTTGGAGGCGTGGTGGCGGAACAACCTCCAACACTACTGCACCTTGTCCTGCATCCCTCCCAGCTGCCAATAGAGTGACCCAATGGGCCGTGAAAGAAAGATAACGTCCCTGTCCATGCCTGCTGGACCATGAGTCAGCGGTAATATGCACCTTACCGCTGACCGCCCTGTCCAGCGAGGCATGGACATTGCCTTCCACATGCCGGCAGAGAGACGGAATCGCCTTCCGTGAGAAAAAGTGGCGTTTGGGAACCTGCCACTGAGGAACCGCACATTGAACAAACTCACGGAAGGGGGCCGAGTCTACCAACTGAAAAGGCAGCAGTTGAACTGCTAGCAATTTAGCCAAGCTAGCATTCAACCGCTGGGCATGTGGATGGCTGGGAGTATACTTCTTTCAACGGTCCAGCAGCTGGGGCAGGGAAATTTGCCTGCTACAATCGGACGTCGGTGTACTGCAAGTACTTGGTTGTGACACACCTAATTCTACACCTTCAGTCCTCTCAGAGCAGCTTTCAGAGAGGACTGAAGATATAGTGGGGATGGAGATCCCAGCTGATGAGGAGCAAGGAGAGGTCCGCTTTGTTCTTTGGTGTGGGTCTTTTATGTGTGCTTGCCAACGAGCTGCATGGCAGGTCGACATATGTCTGCTCATGCTTGTGGTGCCCAAGCGGCTGATGTTTTTGAGACAAATATTGCAAATAGCAGTGGTGCGATCTGATGCACTCGTCTCAAAAATGGCCCACACCAAAAACTTTTCTGATAACGTGCAGAGGCAGCGCCCTGCACAGGCGGAGCTCTGCGGTGTGGTACAGTTGCTGTGCTGGCCTCTAGCTGGCCTCCAGGGGGCATCCTGACTCGTTGGACATGTGACGCCGCATCCTTCTCGTCCTCCTCCTCCTCCTCTCTCCCTTCAGGCACCCACGTGGAGTCAGTGACCTCATCATCCCCTCCCTCTTCACCACTAGAGCAAACCTGGCAGTAAGCTGCAGCTGGTGGAACAGTACTGCCAGATTGCTGTCCTTCAGCATTCCCTCTCTCTGTGCGCACACTACTGACTTCCTCAAGCTGGGTATCATCATCCGAGCCTTCGAATCGTTGGGCATCCTCCTGGAGCATGTACCCAACACTGTGCTCAAAGAGTTCGGGGGACTCCTCAGGAGGACATGGTGGGTCTAGGGAAGGGGTGGCTGATGATGCCATTGAGTACGCGTTGGCAGGTGCTCTGCCAGTACCCTGAGCCTGGGGTGAGAGAGGATGAGGAGGATGAGGAGGGCTTGGTCATCCATTCTACCAAGCCTTCAGCATGATGCGGCTCCACATGTCCAGCTGCCTAAAACAAAGACAAGCGTGTCCCATGGCCACGTGCTGATGACGATGCAAGACCACGTCCACGGCCAGCACTGTTGTCTGTAGAAACAGAGCCTGCCTGCCCTGTGTTCTTGCCTCGGCACGCTCTGCCTCTCCTTGGCGGTCTTCCAGCCATTGTAGTCGGTAGTGTATATAGTATAAAAAATGGGTGCTGCTGAGAAGAAAATATAGGAGCTCTGTGTGATGCCACTAACACACTAGAAGTCCTGTGGGTGCTGCTGAGAAGAAAATATAGGAGCTCTGTGTGATGCCACTAACACACTAGAAGTCCTGTGGGTGCTGCTGAGAAGAAAATATAGGAGCTCTGTGTGATGCCACTAACACACTAGAAGTCCTATGGGTGCTTCTGGGAAGAAAATATAGGAGCTCTGTGTGATGCCACTAACACACTAGAAGTCCTGTGGGTGCTTCTGAGAAGAAAATATAGGAGCTATGTGTGATGCCACTAACACACTAGAAGTCCTATGGGTGCTTCTGGGAAGAAAATATAGGAGCTCTGTGTGATGCCACTAACACACTAGAAGTCCTATGGGTGCTTCTGGGAAGAAAATATAGGAGCTCTGTGTGATGCCACTAACACACTAGAAGTCCTATGGGTGCTTCTGGGAAGAAAATATAGGAGCTCTGTGTGATGCCACTAACACACTAGAAGTCCTGTGGGTGCTGCTGAGAAGAAAATATAGGAGCTCTGTGTGATGCCACTAACACACTAGAAGTCCTATGGGTGCTTCTGGGAAGAAAATATAGGAGCTCTGTGTGATGCCACTAACACACTAGAAGACCTGTGGGTGCTGCTGAGAAGAAAATATAGGAGCTCTGTGTGATGCCACTAACACACTAGAAGTCCTATGGGTGCTTCTGGGAAGAAAATATAGGAGCTCTGTGTGATGCCACTAACACACTAGAAGTCCTATGGGTGCTTCTGGGAAGAAAATATAGGAGCTCTGTGTGATGCCACTAACACACTAGAAGTCCTATGGGTGCTTCTGGGAAGAAAATATAGGAGCTCTGTGTGATGCCACTAACACACTAGAAGTCCTATGGGTGCTTCTGGGAAGAAAATATAGGAGCTCTGTTTGCTGCCACTAACACACTAGAAGTCCTATGGGTGCTTCTGGGAAGAAAATATAGGAGATCTGTTTGCTGCCACTAACACACTAGAAGTCCTATGGGTGCTTCTGGGAAGAAAATATAGGAGCTCTGTGTGATGCCACTAACACACTAGAAGTCCTGTGGGTGCTGCTGAGAAGAAAATATAGGAGCTCTGTGTGATGCCACTAACACACTAGAAGTCCTATGGGTGCTTCTGGGAAGAAAATATAGGAGCTCTGTGTGATGCCACTAACACACTAGAAGACCTGTGGGTGCTGCTGAGAAGAAAATATAGGAGCTCTGTGTGATGCCACTAACACACTAGAAGTCCTATGGGTGCTTCTGGGAAGAAAATATAGGAGCTCTGTGTGATGCCACTAACACACTAGAAGTCCTATGGGTGCTTCTGGTAAGAAAATATAGGAGCTCTGTGTGATGCCACTAACACACTAGAAGTCCTATGGGTGCTTCTGGGAAGAAAATATAGGAGCTCTGTGTGATGCCACTAACACACTAGAAGTCCTATGGGTGCTTCTGGGAAGAAAATATAGGAGCTCTGTTTGCTGCCACTAACACACTAGAAGTCCTATGGGTGCTTCTGGGAAGAAAATATAGGAGATCTGTTTGCTGCCACTAACACACTAGAAGTCCTATGGGTGCTTCTGGGAAGAAAATATAGGAGCTCTGTTTGATGCCACTAACACACTAGAAGTCCTATGGGTGCTTCTGGGAAGAAAATATAGGAGCTCTGTGTGATGCCACTAACACACTAGATGTCCTGTGGGTGCTTCTGGGAAGAAAATATAGGAGCTCTGTGTGATGCCACTAACACACTAGAAGTCCTGTGGGTGCTGCTGAGAAGAAAATATAGGAGCTCTGTGTGATGCCACTAACACACTAGAAGTCCTATGGGTGCTTCTGGGAAGAAAATATAGGAGCTCTGTGTGATGCCACTAACACACTAGAAGTCCTATGGGTGCTTCTGGGAAGAAAATATAGGAGCTCTGTGTGATGCCACTAACACACTAGAAGTCCTGTGGGTGCTGCTGAGAAGAAAATATAGGAGCTCTGTGTGATGTCACTAACACACTAGAAGTCCTATGGGTGCTTCTGGGAAGAAAATATAGGAGCTCTGTGTGATGCCACTAACACACTAGAAGTCCTGTGGGTGCTGCTGAGAAGAAAATATAGGAGCTCTGTGTGATGCCACTAACACACTAGAAGTCCTATGGGTGCTTCTGGGAAGAAAATATAGGAGCTCTGTGTGATGCCACTAACACACTAGAAGTCCTATGGGTGCTTCTGGGAAGAAAATATAGGAGCTCTGTTTGCTGCCACGAACACACTAGAAGTCCTATGGGTGCTTCTGGGAAGAAAATATAGGAGCTCTGTTTGCTGCCACTAACACACTAGAAGTCCTATGGGTGCTTCTGGGAAGAAAATATAGGAGCTCTGTTTGCTGCCACTAACACACTAGAAGTCCTATGGGTGCTTCTGGGAAGAAAATATAGGAGCTCTGTTTGCTGCCACTAACACACTAGAAGTCCTATGGGTGCTTCTGGGAAGAAAATATAGGAGCTCTGTTTGCTGCCACTAACACACTAGAAGTCCTATGGGTGCTTCTGGGAAGAAAATATAGGAGCTCTGTGTGATGCCACTAACACACTAGAAGTCCTATGGGTGCTTCTGGGAAGAAAATATAGGAGCTCTGTGTGATGCCACTAACACACTAGAAGTCCTGTGGGTGCTGCTGAGAAGAAAATATAGGAGCTCTGTGTGATGCCACTGACACACTAGAAGTCCTATGGGTGCTTCTGGGAAGAAAATATAGGAGCTCTGTGTGATGCCACTAACACACTAGAAGTCCTGTGGGTGCTGCTGAGAAGAAAATATAGGAGCTCTGTGTGATGCCACTAACACACTAGAAGTCCTATGGGTGCTTCTGGGAAGAAAATATAGGAGCTCTGTGTGATGCCACTAACACACTAGAAGTCCTATGGGTGCTTCTGGGAAGAAAATATAGGAGCTCTGTTTGCTGCCACTAACACACTAGAAGTCCTATGGGTGCTTCTGGGAAGAAAATATAGGAGCTCTGTGTGATGCCACTAACACACTAGAAGTCCTATGGGTGCTTCTGGGAAGAAAATATAGGAGCTCTGTTTGCTGCCACTAACACACTAGAAGTCCTATGGGTGCTTCTGGGAAGAAAATATAGGAGATCTGTTTGCTGCCACTAACACACTAGAAGTCCTATGGGTGCTTCTGGGAAGAAAATATAGGAGCTCTGTGTGATGCCACTAACACACTAGAAGTCCTATGGGTGCTTCTGGGAAGAAAATATAGGAGCTCTGTGTGATGCCACTAACACACTAGAAGTCCTGTGGGTGCTGCTGAGAAGAAAATATAGGAGCTCTGTGTGATGTCACTAACACACTAGAAGTCCTATGGGTGCTTCTGGGAAGAAAAATATAGGAGCTCTGTGTGATGCCACTAACACACTAGAAGTCCTGTGGGTGCTGCTGAGAAGAAAATATAGGAGCTCTGTGTGATGCCACTAACACACTAGAAGTCCTATGGGTGCTTCTGGGAAGAAAATATAGGAGCTCTGTTTGCTGCCACGAACACACTAGAAGTCCTATGGGTGCTTCTGGGAAGAAAATATAGGAGCTCTGTTTGCTGCCACTAACACACTAGAAGTCCTATGGGTGCTTCTGGGAAGAAAATATAGGAGCTCTGTTTGCTGCCACTAACACACTATAAGTCCTATGGGTGCTTCTGGGAAGAAAATATAGGAGCTCTGTTTGCTGCCACTAACACACTAGAAGTCCTATGGGTGCTTCTGGGAAGAAAATATAGGAGCTCTGTTTGCTGCCACTAACACACTAGAAGTCCTATGGGTGCTTCTGGGAAGAAAATATAGGAGCTCTGTGTGATGCCACTAACACACTAGAAGTCCTATGGGTGCTTCTGGGAAGAAAATATAGGAGCTCTGTGTGATGCCACTAACACACTAGAAGTCCTGTGGGTGCTGCTGAGAAGAAAATATAGGAGCTCTGTGTGATGCCACTGACACACTAGAAGTCCTATGGGTGCTTCTGGGAAGAAAATATAGGAGCTCTGTGTGATGCCACTAACACACTAGAAGTCCTGTGGGTGCTGCTGAGAAGAAAATATAGGAGCTCTGTGTGATGCCACTAACACACTAGAAGTCCTATGGGTGCTTCTGGGAAGAAAATATAGGAGCTCTGTGTGATGCCACTAACAAACTAGAAGTCCTATGGGTGCTTCTGGGAAGAAAATATAGGAGCTCTGTTTGCTGCCACTAACACACTAGAAGTCCTATGGGTGCTTCTGGGAAGAAAATATAGGAGCTCTGTTTGCTGCCACTAACACACTAGAAGTCCTATGGGTGCTTCTGGGAAGAAAATATAGGAGCTCTGTTTGCTGCCACTAACACACTAGAAGTCCTGTGGGTGCTTCTGGGAAGAAAATATAGGAGCTCTGTTTGCTGCCACTAACACACTAGAAGTCCTATGGGTGCTTCTGGGAAGAAAATATAGGAGCTCTGTTTGCTGCCACTAACACACTAGAAGTCCTATGGGTGCTGTTGGGGTGCAATGCTGTGCTAACAGCACTGCGGTTGGTACTACTGAAATACTGTACTAACAGTAAAACACGCACCAGACTAATCCCCAGCAGCAGCTAATAACACACTAACTGTGCAATCAGCAGCAATGAACGATCAATGACTTAGGTAGCAATGGTTTAGCAAAGAAATAGCCAATGGTTTAGCAAAGAAGAGCAAATCTTTCTGTAGCAATGAATCAAGCTAAGACACAGAATCAGCAGACTGATCTCTCCTAAAGCCGGAACTCATGTGACCGGCGCCGACGGCGTGGCGGCCTTTTAAATGGTGGGGCGTGTACTAAAGCCCCTGAGCTTTAATTGGCTACAAGGCGTCCTGCCTGTAGCCAATTATTGCTCTCCGAGTTTCCGGCGCTGTGATTGGCCAAGCATGCGGGGTCACAGTGCATGCTTGGCCAATCATCAGCCAGCAATGCACTGCGCCGGCCGCGCCGGCCGCAATGCATTGCGGGGCCGCTCGCATCACACGAATGTGATGCGAACGGCCCAAATAGTTCTGGGCTCGCCGAGCGAGCGAACGCCCGGTGCTCGATGCGAACGTGGGTTCGCATCGAGCACCGGGCCCATCCCTAGCTACAACTTCCAGAAGCCCCAACTCTTCCAAAAGACCACCACCATCCAGTCCTATCACCCATATGTGGTAGAAGCACCAATCCAAGAAATCCAAGGACTCTAGATCGCCCTAATTCGAGACCATCTCCTGGGATTTCCCAACGTCCGGTCTCATTCCACCCTATTCCATTCGGGTCCTCGTATATTTCTCCTACCCCAGTGGAGCCAAGACCTGCTTGGCAAAGTCCTTTGCGTTCCTCCATCATGAGTGAGGAGTGGAGAAGATGTTACTTTGTTTTGCTCTCTTAGGTCGTCGAGACCGTTTCTGATTCTAATCCTATATATATATATATATCTGTCTCTATAATGCTCAACGGGTTTTCACCCACCTTTAACATATTTAATGTACCATGGCTATGAGTAATTACCCAGCTGAGTCGGCGGGTTGGAAGACCACTTTCAGCCTGGCGCCCAGCTTTTTCTTGTCGTTCTGGACTCTCTCCTGTCTTTTGACCCATGCGGGAAAAGGTCCCCTAAGGGGACATCCTGGCTGGCTCGGGGGTCAGGACAGGGTCTTATCTTCAAAGATTCTTAGCCCTATCGGGGATCTGCCTTTATACATATCATAGCTATTGTTAGGCGAGGTGGCCGGAGTGGATGTTCTGCTCCTCCAGCTGTCACTGATTGAGACATTATTGTTTATCTCACTCGGGGACTGCTACTTTTCCCCTATTTCTGGGGGTGTTTATTGGTAAAGGACATATGGTAAATTGGGGCAGGCTCCTTCTCACAATATTGGGGTTGGAGGTTTGCTATACTTTGGGATTTGTTGTTTACATGTTTTGTCTTCCTCTCCTCCCTTCACTTTCCTCTCTTCTCTCACTCCTTGGAAGTCACCTAGAAGCCGACATCTTCTCCGGGCACCAGCACTTGAATTTATCCAGGCTCAGACTCTAGACCAGTGGTATTCCTCTGGCCAGCTCAGGGTAAGACCCTCTTTGATGATGCAGCTACCCCACCCTCTGATCCATGCACACTGATAATCATATGGCTTCCCCATTACACATAGCCTTGCATAATGTGCGGGGTCTTAACTCTTCTGTAAAAAGGTGAAAATTGTGAAAATTAAACTATACCGTTCTCAAAAGATAGATGTCCTCATGCTCCAAGAGACTCACTTTCCCACTTTGTTCAACCCCTCCTTTTTATATCAGCACTGCCCCCAGTTTTACCTCTCCAATGCGGTGAATAAAACGAAAGGTGTAGCCATATGTTTCTCCAAACACTTACATTCCTCAAAGTCGGAAGTCATCAGGGACCCCTTGGGCAGATACATTCTGGTAAAAGGCACGATAGCTGGAATTATATATTCTTTTGTTTCATTGTATTCCCCGAATAGTGCCCAAGCTAAATTTTTCTCCTCCATGTTGACATCTCTCAAACAGCAGTTGGAGGGAGTGATAATCCTTGGGGGCGACAAACTTAGCATTTGAACAATCACTAGACAAATATGGGTTGAGCATCCCACGTACCAAACAGCTCCCTAAACAAAGCATAAACATAGCAAAAAGTTTTATGATTCAGAATTGATTGACATTTCAAGAGAACTCAATCCTCGCTCCAAAGATTAATCACATTACTCCACTCCTCACCAGACCTATGCCAAGATAAATCCGTATTTTTCTTCAAGCTTCACAAATACCCTTTTGCTATCAAATAGGTCATCAGAGACACCCCTATCTCAGACCACTCCGTGGTACTACTTTCCCTCCAAGACTCCAACAACTCAAACAGGAGATTTACTTAGCACCTTAATGAGGCCCTTTTAGGTAACAAGGTACATTGCACCCTCATTGAAAAGAACCTGAAAGAATATTTTCTTACAAACGACACTAACGCAATCACCCCAGATACTCTGTGGGCAGCCCACAAAGCAGTAATAAGAGCAAGATCATTCAGATGACCTCCCACCTAAAATGGGAACATCGAGCTACGATTGATAAACTTACCAAGGAGTTTCATGTAACAAGCAAGAAACATAAATGTAACCCCACTCAAGTTTCTCTAGATCAACTGGAGGCAGCCCGTATGTCCCTAAACTTGGCCCTAACCACTGAGGCTGAAAAATGCCTCAGATGGTCAGGTGCACGGTTTTACCAAAAGGATAAGATAGGATCTAAACTGGCAGCCAAACTGTCCCCCAAACCCCACCCTCTGGCCTTTCCCAAAATCTGCACGCCCTCTAGAACTTTAACGCAAAACCTCCAACATATTATGGAATGCTTCCATGAGTTTTATGCAAACTTTTCTAAGGATAATAACTCAAATTCACATGAACAAATGGAAGACTTCCTTAATGTATCTGTCCCAAAACTGTCTGCAAATCACACAGCCCTCTTAGAAAAATTTATCACCACCACTGAGGTCATGGAGGTTATTAAATCTTAAACAAGGCTCCGCCCCCAGCCCATATGGGTTTTCAGTATGTTACTACAAGAAGTTTGCCCCCTCCCTGTCACCTTATCTGGTCTGTTTTTTTTATAACTCTCTTAAATCAGGCTCTCCATTAGAAAAATCCCTAAATCTGGCATATATTTCAGCCCTTCCTAAGCCGGGTAAGGATGCAAGCAACATTAGCAACTATCAACCAATCTCCTTGATCAAAAATGATCTTAAGCTTTTAACAAAAATACAATCTATCTGTCAGAAACTATGAAATCAGACCAAAACAGAAGTACAGTTAAAAACACTTGTTTAATAATAAAAGTAAAAAGAACAAACGTAGTCAAAGTTCAGTAACCGGAACGGATAGTCAGCCAAGCCAGAAGTCAGGGATCAAAGTAGTGGAATAGCAAGCAGGATCTGGAGCCAAAATGGATTTCAGCAAAGCCAGTCTTTAAACAGGAATGCAGGAGATAGTTTCTTGTGATGTGACCAAGGAGAAGGCAAAGCTCCTCTGGACTGGACGGCTTAAGTAGGCAGGACTGACGAGCAGGATTATCAACAGCTGAGTAACCGTGGAGAGAGATGGGAGCTGGCAATTAGCCGACAACTGAGCGGCCAGCTCAGAGAAGGAAGGGCTGAGCCCAGCCCTGACACTATCATCCTTTATCGCTTATTATGTGCATAACGATCAAGCATAATTTATACCAAGGAGGCAGGGACCGGACCAGATAAGGAGAGCAATAGACATTATAACTTTACTCAGATCTCACTGGGATGGAGGGGGCCCCCAAGAGGGATTTTTGCTTTCCATAGACCTCCAGAAAGCTTTTGATACAGTAACATGACCGTATATTTTCAGAGTCCTAGAAAGATGGGGTGTTGGTCCCAACTTCTTAGGTATTCTGAATTCCCTTTACACTAACCCTAGCACTCAAGTGAGACTACAGAGCAGATGTTTGGACCCTTTTAACATAGAGAAGGGCACTAGACAAGGTTGTCCACTCTCACCCCTGGTATTCGCCATAGCCATAGGAACTTTGGCAGCTGCTATCAGAAACCATCCTGATATTAACCACTTCCCTACCCGCCCATAGTCATATGACGCCCACAAGGTGGATCTCCCATCCTGGGTGGGCGTCATATGATGTCCTCCCATTCCCGGCCGCCTGGGGGGCGCGCCCGCAGCGTCGCTTGGGACCCGGTGCGAGTGCCCGGCAGCCGCGATGTCCGCCGGGCACCCGCGATTGCCCGTTAAAACAACAAGACCGTGCAGGACCGTGGAGCTGTGTGTGTAAACACACAGCTCCACGTCCTGTCAGCGGAGAGGAGACCGATCATGTGATCCCAGTACGGAGCAACACATGATCGGTCTCCTCCCCTTGAGTCCCCTCCCCCCACAGTTATAATCACTCCTATAGGGAACACATTAACCCCTGCAGCGCCCCCTAGTGTTAACCCCTTCCCTGCCAGTCACATGTACACAGTAATCAATGCAATTTTATAGCAACGATCGCTGTGTAAATGTGAATGGTTCCAAAAATGTGTCAAAAGTGTCCGAAGTGTCCGCCGCAATGTCGCAGTCACGAAAAAAAAAAAACGCAGATCGCCCCCATTACTGGTAAAAAAAAAAAAAAATGCAATAACTCTATCCCCTATTTTGTAGACGCTATAACTTTTGCGCAAACCGATCAATATACGCTTATTGTGATTTTTTTTACCAAAAATATGTGGAAGAATACGCATCGGCCTAAACTGAGTAAAAAAATATTAAAAAAAAAAAAAAATGGGATATTTATTATAGCAAAAAGTAAAAAATATTGTGTTTTTTTTCAAAATTGTCGCTCTTTTGTTTATAGCGCAAAAAATTAAAACCGCAGGGGCGATCAAATACCACCAAAAGAAAGCTCTATTTGTGGGAAAAAAAGGACGTCAATTTTGTTTGGGTGTAACGTCGCACGACCGCGCAATTGTTAGTTAAAGCGACGCAGTGCCGAATCGCAAAAAGTGCTCTGGTAAGGAAGGGGTGTAAAATGGCCCGGTGCTGAAGTGTTAAGGGAGTTATGTGCAGTCCCCAAGAGCATAAATGCACTCTATTTGCAGATTATCTTCTTCTTTTTGTTACATCCCCTTCTCTCTACCCCAAATATTTTTTTCCTCCTTCACCAGTTTGGAGCCGCTTCGGGTCTCCAAGTAAATGTATCTAAATCCTTGGCTTTAAACATCTCAGTCCCCCTTGATTTGTTGGAACATATACAGGCACATTTCCCATTTTCCCGGAGTACTACATCTATTCCATACCTAGTGGTAATTTGACTTCTAACTTTGACCTTCTATACTTCTCTAACTACCCACCAATGTTTAAAAAACTATTAGCGGATCTATCCATCCATATGGTCCAAATATGATCTATCCTGGCTAGGACGGGTTAACTATGTCAAAATGACGCTTCTGCCACGCTTCCTGTATCTCTTTGGATCACACAATTACTGCAATTTCAGTATTTAATTATGAAGTTTACACATAGCTCTTAAAGGGACATTTTTTTATTGCATTTTAGTGTAATTATGAGATCTGAGGTCCCCAGATCTCATATTTAAGAGGTCCTGTCGTGCTTTTTTCTAATACAAGGGTTTACATTCCTTGTAATAAGATAATTTTTAAAAGAACAGTGTAAAAAAATAAATAAAAGGTAAAATAAATAAGAAAAAAAAAAATAAAAATGGTGTTCAAACCACAGATGTGAGGTATCGCCACAATCAGTAGAGCAATACTTTTAGCCCTAGACCTCCTCTGTAACTCAAAATATGTAACCTGTAGAATTTATTAAAACGTCGCCTATGGAGATTTTTAAAGGTAAAAGTTTGTCGCCATTCCACGAGCGGGCGCAATTTTGAAGCGTGACAAGTTGGGTATCAATTTACTCAGCGTAACATTATCTTTCACAATATAGAAAAAATTGCTTGTAAGACTGCTGCGCAAATACGGTCTGACAGAAAGTGTTGCAACAACATTTTATTTTCTAGGGTGTTTGAAAAAAAAGTATAATGTTTGGGGGTAATTTTCTCGCAAAAAAAAAGGTTTTTAACAAATCTCAGAAAGGCTTGGTCCTTAAGTGGTTAAAGTGAATAACTCAACACCAAGTTTACTATATGGACCACTTATGTATTTGTAAATGTTGATCATACCCCCCTTAATCTCCTCTTCTCAAGAGGGAATAGATTCAGTTCACTCTAATCTTTCCTCATAACTGAGCTCCTCCATACCTCTATATTTGGTTGCCCTTCTCTGAACTTTCTCCAGTTCCCTGATATCCTTTTTAAGAACTGGTGCCCGAAACTGAACTGCATTTTCCAGATGAGGTCTTACTAATGATTTGTACAGGAGTAAAATGATATCTCTCTCTCTGGAGTCCATACCTCTCTTAATACAAGAAAAACCACAGCTTGGCATTGCATGCTATTATGGAGCTTATGATCTACCAAAATCCCCAGATCCTTCTCCACCATTGATTCCCCCAGTTGTACTCCCCCTGGTATGTATGATGCATTCATATTCTTAGCCCCCAAGTGCATAACTTTACATTTATCACCATTAAACCATTGAGATTGTCTTGTAGATTGGAGACATCCTGTAAGGATTTTATTTCACTGCATAGCTTAGTGCCATCTGCAAAGACAGAAATGTTACTTTTAATCCCAGACCCTATATCATTTATAAAGGCTCAGCCCTTCCTTCTCAAAGCTCTGTGCTTTGCTGACGGTTAATTGCCAAATACTCTTCATTCCATGGTGACTCACCTGGTCTTCATTTCCTGCTCGTCAGCTAGAGCTGCTGGTTATATAAACTCCTTGGATCCGATCTTCTGTGCTTTTGCCTTGGTCAACATCCAGACTCTTTCTGCTGTGTTTTCCTGTGAAAGACTTTTGTTTGGCTGACTTCCCCTTGGTTCCTGATCCTGTTTGCTGCACCCGACTTTGCTGATCTCTGGACTTCTGTTTCTCTGGCTTGTTCTGACTACCTGTCCTAGTTACCTATCTCTGGCTATGTTTTGACTACATTTGTTCTGTTTACCATTTTATTAAATAGTGTGATTTTTACTGCATTTCTGTCCCAGTCTGATTCATGGTTCCTGACATGGTCCCAGCACTGAACCTTGGGGTACACCACTGATAACCTTAGACCATTTAGTGTAAGAATCATTAACCACTACTCTCTGAGTTCTGTCTTTTGCCAGTTTTCGATCCATTTACAAATTGATCTTTCCAAGCCTGTAGACCAGTGGCGGCTGGTGCTCAAAATTTTTGGGGGGGCGCAAACAAACAGCCTCACTGTGCCATCAAACGCTGCCACTGTGCCTATTAAACGCTGCCACTGTGCCCATCAAACGCTGCCACTGTGCCCATCAAACGCTGCCACTGTGCCCATCAAACGCTGCCACTGTGCTCCAAGTTCTGCCACTGTGCCCCAAGTTCTGCCACTGTGCCCCAAGTTCTGCCACTGTGCCCCTTAAGTGCTGCCATTGTGCCCCAAGTTCTGCCATTGTGCCCCTTAAGTGCTGCCATTGTGCCCCTTAAGTGCTGCCATTGTGCCCCTTAAGTGCTGCCACTGTGCCCCTTAAGTGCTGCCATTGTGCCCCAAGTTCTGCCATTGTGCCCCTTAAGTGCTGCCAGTGTGCCCCTTAAGTGCTGCCATTGTGCCCCTTAAGTGCTGCCATTGTGCCCCAAGTTCTGCCACAAGTTCTGCCATTGTGCCCCAAGTTCTGCCATTGTGCCCCTTAAGTGCTGCCATTGTGCCCCTTAAGTGCTGCCATTGTGCCCCTTAAGTGCTGCCATTGTGCCCCTTAAGTGCTGCCACTGTGCCCCTTAAGTGCTGCCATTGTGCCCCTTAAGTGCTGCTATTGTGCCCCTTAAGTGCTGCCATTGTGCCCCTTAAGTGCTTCCATTGTGCCCCAAGTTCTGCCACTGTGCCCCTTAAGTGCTGCCACTGTGCCCCCTGCCTGCCCTCTGCACTTACCTTGTCCCGGTGTGCAGCTGGTGACGGCGTCAGGCGACGAGCGGTGTCTCCGTCGGATGTCTTCTCCCGCGCTCCTCCTGTCTTCTTCTGCTGTGATTGGACGCTAGGTGATTGGACGCCTAGCGTCCAATCACAGCGCCTGTGACTTCAGCCAATCAGGTGACAGGTAACAGACCTGGCAACCTGATTGGCTGAGAGGCGGGTCTGTGTTAGGGAAGCGATGTATTCGCTTCTCTAACACAATACTGTGTAATCAGCGAACGCACGGCCGTGCGCCCGCTGTTTACACTTAGGGAAGCCTATTAGAGCACACCGCTCTAATAGGGTCCCCTATTAGAGCTTACAGCTCTAATAGGGGCGCTTCCAGCAACACCCCCCCCACTGTAATTCAGATGCCCGGCGCCCGATCAGGGGCCGGACACCTGAATAGGGGGCGGCACAGGTGACCAATAGATAGATTCATGCAATGCATGAATCTATCTATTGGTGATAGAGCGGTGCATACTGCACTGTGCGCCCTTAAAGGGACATGGCGCCCTTAAAGGGACATGTTTAAATACATTTTTTTTTTTTTTTTTGAACTTTTTTTTTTATTTATTTATTTTTTTTTTTTAACTGCAAGGAGGGGGGGGGCGGCGCCCGGGCGCCCCCTATGGACGGGCCGCCACTGCTGTAGACTTTACCTTACACATGGAGAACTGTGTCAAACGCTTTTGCAAAATCCAGATGTACCACATTCACAGCCACCCCTCTGTCCAAGGTTTTACTTACCTCCTCATAAAAAGAAATCAGGTTTGTTTGTTTTGTTTGACAACTTCTTTCTTTTATGAATCCATGCTGTCTGTTGCCTAAAATATTTTTTTCCAGCAACTTGTCTATGTGGTCTTTTATTAAACTCTCCAGTACCTTCACGACTATAGAAGTTAAACTAACAGGTCTATAGTTACTCGGTAAAGACTTTGATCCCTTTTTAAATATGGAAACCACATTGGCCCTGCACAAATCCAGTGGTACCATTCCAGTCATTAACGAGTCCCTAAATATTAGAAACAATGGCCTTGAAATGAAAGCGCTCAATTCTTTTAGGATCTGTGGGTGGATGCCATCTGGTCCAGGTGCTTTATCCACCTTCATGCTGTCTAAATATTTCTGGACCATATCACTTTTGAGCCATTGTGGATCATTTGGGGCTGTGTCATCACCACCCCCATTATGGACATGAGCTCCCCCCCATGCTCCTTTGTATACACAGAGATGAAGAAAGTATTTAATACATTTGTCTTCTCTTTGTCCCCAGTCACCCACTCAAGATTATTTTGTAAAAGGCCTACAAGCTCAGACCTGACCTTTTTACTATGAATATATTTTAAGAATTTTTGGGAGTTTGTCCTACTATCGTTTGTAATCCGTCGTTCGTTTTGAATTTTTGTGTCCTTGGTTTCCTTTTTACATATGCTGTTATATTTTTTGTAACATTAAACAATGATAGCATTCCTTCATTTTTATATTTATTAAATGCTCTTTTTTATTATTTATAACCATTTTAACTTTGGCCGTGAGCCACATATGTTTTATTTTAGCCTTTTAAACATATTGCCCATAGGAATATACTTTGCAGTGAGTTTACATACAGTCACTTTGAATAAATTCCCATTTCTGTTCTGTGTCCACTGATGCCATTATTCCCTCCCAGTCTAATTCCTGGAGAGCAGCCCTCATCCTTGGAAAATTTGCTCTCGTAAAGTTATATTACCCGTATGTGTTTGTTGCTTACAGCTAACATTAAATGAAATCATGTTATGGTCACTACTACCCAGATGTTCTTTTATATCAGGGATATGCAATTAGTGGACCTCCTGCTGTTGCAGAACTACAAGTCTCATGAGGCATAGCAAGACTGACAGCCACAAGCACGACACCCAAAGGCAGAGGCATGATGGGACTTGTAGTTTTGCAACAGCTGGAGGTCAGCTAATTGCATATCCCTGTTTTATATGAATAGTGTAGGTGTAGGTTTCATGGGCACAATTAACATCCAAAGAACATTTTTTATGCACCTCATTAAAATTTTTGACAGAAAGGCTAATTCTTGCTTTAATCAAGAGTACCTCTATAAGGTTACAGTGTGAAGGCACCACCAATACCCAAAGACCAATTTTTTTCTGCACATTTTACTTCTATCCAAAGTCTGTGAAAGAGACACCAAAATGTGTTCCCAGTGCACTACATTGTGACCTCATCATACAGACTGGCTCCACAAGACTTTGCTTACAAAATAAAGAAAGCATGCAGGGAAAATTTTTATAAATTCTTTATAAATGTAATTATTGCTCAGCTTCTATACACAGTACAGCTGTGCCATTTTACAATGCACTATGTGGCGCGCAGTGCATTGTGGGGTGTTTGGCGGGCTAAACAAATGGTCGAATGCCCTGCCCATTTGGGTGTTTACCGAACGGGTGAACAGCCAATGTTTGGGCCGCACTTATGCTCGGCCTAAACCGTTCCCCCAACAATATTTGTAAGTTATTTGTCATTTCAGGTAGATACATTCTACATAATTTATCATACTAGTACACTGGAAATAATAAAGCTGGAATCTGGAATCCTTAATGGCCCTGTGGTCACTTTGATGCTTGTATAAAGGATTTTACCTTTTGGTAAACATTTTAGACAGCAAGTTGGGTCTATTCTCCTAGCGTAAACTGGTCACCTCAATCACATATATCAGATAAGACTTTAGTAGATCAGGTTTTTAAAAATGTGAAATCAACAATGTGGTTTTCACTATTACGTCTCTTAAATCCCCACTGATAAAGGAATCTTTTGCTTTATATTTATTCTCTATACAGCCTGCCAAAGGTGGGTCAATGGTCTTCATGGATTCTAATGGTTTTAAAAGAAAAATGTTGTGCCAGTTATCAGATACATCAGTGTATTTCAGATAATTTTGGTGCCTATTGGGATATGAAAAGCAAATTCAAGATATCCTAGATGTTAATAAATAGTGACATCACATGAGAACCTTTTAAATACATTCATGTACTACATCTTGTAACAACTATATTATACATATACTGTATTTTTCATATACAGTATATAGATTTTTTATTTCATATTCAGTTTTATGTTTATGTTTTTCACACATTTGATTTTTTTGTATATTATGAACATTTTTGTATACCTGAGCAACTTCTAATATTTGTCACATTTAATGTTTTGGATTTGAATGATGATACATTTAGCACCTTCTTTACTTTACTTCACTTTAATGTAACATTCTTTACTTTGCCTACATTTTGTATGCCACAAATTGCTATGTTTGAAAACATTGGTGAGGGTCATTCTTGTGTACAGGGGTACATTCATATATTATTTTATTATATCTGCATTAATATCCTGACATTACAGCCTTTTTGTTTGTGCCCTTTTCCCTTTAATTGGTTGCTTGTCTCAGTTACAATAGTAATGCGTTTACTTATTTTTTATATCCCACTTTATAAAATTAGCAATTTAACGTTTAGCATTACATGTTATGTTTTAAAAATGACAGGGTTACAACACAGTTGCCTCATGCCTTTTGGAGTTTGGCAACTGCAAAAAATAAATCTTCATGCGTGTCTTGCAGCTCAATTATCATTTGGTATCTACTGTTAATGATATGGAGCTTTGACAACATCTGCTGCTTATCCAGACATTACATTAAGGGGAAGTTGCCAGGGCAGAGATAAAATTTTATCATAGAGGTGGCCAGTAAAAGAATAAAAATGAGATAGATTAATGTGGCAAAGGTTTCTACGGGTAATGATTTGCTGCTTGGAGGGATAGGTGGTTAAAGACAGGGACACTGTGAAAGTAATGAGGTTGGGATCAGAGTGAGGAAAAGGCACATGGGTGAGGTTGCAGGGATGGGAGTGCAAACATAGGAGAATACAAGCTCAAGGACAGTGACGATCTGTCCTTCATTTGATATACTTCCCAAATTGCCTTGAGTTTTGGTGCTGGGTGAGCAGTTTCATCAAATTCTTCATTGTTTTCAAAATGCAAATACTTCATTATCTGGGAAAATTTGTAATCTGACATGACCGTGCCAAAGAATGGAGTGGCAAGTAATTTATTGGTTGTCCAATACCACTTCTGCAGGGGTTTCCCCACCCCTCCCTGAAGAACTATTAGGCCCAGAAATTTCCAAATGTCCTCTTTGGTCACTGGTTCCCACTTTCTGCTCCTTGAAAACGCCTGATGCATAGCAGCTTGTTGCTCTTAGTACCGGTTTGTCTCCGTAACAATTTTTTCAATAACCTCATTGGTCAAAAATAGTTGTAGATATGCCAAGGGATTGTCATCTTCAACATCCACTTTTATACCAGGTGCTCCAGTAAATGGGAATCTTGGGGGCGCTGCATGATCCGTACTGCAGTTAATAGAGCACAAAGTCTGCACATCACTGAGTTCAGTTGCAGGATCGTCGCCGAAATCACTTTCTGTGTCTGATGATGAATTTCCCCACAAATCGCTATCACTCAATTCTGCAAGTGATTTTGTATCGCTATTGCTGTTTTCAAGCAGGTCATAAACCGCTTTTGATGTAGAGGAATGCTTTTTGGATGCCATAATCGTTCTCCAGTTTCCCGGCAGAAAGTACAGTAAAACTGCAGGCAAGGGCACTGGACAAAGCACTGGGGGGCAAACTGAGGTCAAATTATTTGATACAGTAATGTAATCCAATAAGATTACAATGTAATGTGTGTGTAGTGTTTTACACATTTTGAATCTGCCACCGGTTCCACCCTCATGCGTCGCAACGCTCACAGGGAAGGGAAGCCAGAACACACAGAGCATCGGGTGGAAGATCCAGCCGCCGGACACAGTGGGAGTACATCACAGGATCCCTGGGGGAAACTTCCAGTATCCAGTATCCCCCCTGTGGCTTGGGGTTACCACTAATGGTACTGAAATTTCACCCCGAGCTACACTCGGGAATACTGCCAAGGAGATTAATACCTATCTGAGTTTTTATGTGACTTTCATTTTATGATAAGCTTGCTGCTGTATATTGCCAGAACTTTATTTTATATAAAGATTTATAGAGTATCTCTATTCTCTATCTGTATATCAAATAGTGTGTTCAACATTCCTCAAAAACAATGGTTGCAGTTAAAGAATAAATACAGATTATTTTAAAGTAAGAAGCCTGGTAAGCAGTAGTCTTCACTTATATGGCAAGGCATGGCAAACATTTATGAAAGTTAATGCATACTCATACCCATTTTGAGATTGAATGCATACAAATTAGTCAAGTCAAGTCAAGCATACCTCCCCATTTTGACAGTTTTTTATTTTTTATTATACATTGCATCACAGGAGCAGACATTAAGGATTTTAGAATTACCTTTTTCATACAGTGACTTTGGTGAATGCACAGTGTATTATAAACTCTTGGCATCTGTACAATGCTGTGAATGGACCAGAGGAGTGAGAGGGTGCATCACATCATCACTGGCTGCCTAATCTCCAAAACGTGCTTGTCCTAAAGAAATGCCTGAAATATGAAGGTGGTGAAGCAGACAGCAAGTTTGGATCTGTCTGCCCTGAACATGGGCAGTCTAGTAGGTAAATGCTAAAACTGTCATAATGTTCAAGTAGGAAACATACTTGCACATTTAGGCAATAGCTCCCATACCACAGCCAGGTTTAGTTCTGCTTTCATTTAAATGTGATATCTAAACTAAAATATTTCTTTCATTTATGAAATTACAAATATATAAAATGGCACAATCATACTATATACCCAATAAAGCCAGTGTATACTAATTACTAATGCTTATTAAGCAATTAAGAATAAGAAAATTGTATTAAATATGAAGGATAGAGACTTAAAAGGGCTTTTAAATGATTAATTTCTATCCTATACTGTTTTAGATTTTTGTGTTTGATATATCAGAAAGAGCCACTAACGATACAACAGTTTTATACAAACATTATAAATATATAGTAGTCTGCGAAGAGAAAATTTGTATTTTTCATTACATAAAGTCATTCTGCTTTATAGCCTCCACCTCTGTACTCTATATATATTGCATATTTGACTATATAAATTTTTATTGCTTTTTCCAAAATGTTCAAATTCCAAACTATTGTGTGCTTGTCAGTCTATTATTTCTGATATTTTGGGGATGAAATTGCAATATACTCTAAAGGCATTGAATTACCATAATCTTAAATATCTTTCGAACCAACATCATTTTTTATTTTTATGCATGTTCTTGTGGCCCACTTTTTGCTATTAAAGCTCAACTTTCATCAATGGACCCTGACAGTGTACAACTTTTGGTACCCTAATGCCGAGTACACACGATCGGAATTCTCGTCGGAAAAAACTGTGACGGTTTTTCCGACGGAATTCCGCTCAAGCTGTGTTGCATACACACGATCACACCATATTCCGACGGTCAATAACACAGCGGCATAAAACACGTTCGACAGCACTATAGGAAGTTTAATGCTTCCGAGCATGCGCCGGAATTTTGCGTGTCGGAATTGCCTACACACGATCGGAAAATCCGATAGAAAGGTTTTCCGTCGGAAAAATTGAGAACAGGTTCTCAATTCAAAGTCCGTCGGAAATTCCGACAGAAAAAGACCGGTCGGAAAATCCGATGAAATGCTCCTATCGGACTGTTTCCATCGGAAATTCCGACCGTGTGTACGCCGCATAAGAAACACATTTATGTTAGGATCACCTCTTTAAAACATGGCATTTTTTTGTCTTACCAATTTTAACCTAGTTTAGAATATTGTGAGTGGGTAAATAAATTTAAATGATGAATTAATGAGATCATTATCACTACTGATGATGGAAAACAATGTGTGGCTAATAATTATAGGCACATAGCCTAGTGTACAAGCAGCAGATATATCATATACCAGACAATAACAACATGTTGCTAATACAAAAGCAGCTGCCAAAAAGATGATATATGTAGTCCTTAAAGCATTTGTTAACCCAAAAAAAATTTTTTTTTATATCCTGGCCCCTTAACCGCTTCAGCCCCGGAAGATTTTACCCCCTTCCTGACCAGAGCACTTTTTGCAATTCGGCACTGCGTCGCTTTAACTGACAATTACGCGGTCGTGCACCCAAACAAAATTGACGTCCTTTTTTTCTCACAAATAGAGATTTCTCTTGGTGGTATTTAATCATCTCTGCAGTTTTTTTTTTTTGCGATATAAAGATAAAAAGAGGGTAAAGTTAAAAAAAAAACATTATTTTTTACTTTTTGTTATAATAAATATCCCCCAAAATATATATGAAAAAATATATTTTTCCCCAGTTTAGGCCGATATTTATTCTTCTACATATTTTTGTATATTGATTGGTTTGCACAAAATTTATAGCATCCACAAAATAGAGGATAGTTTTATGGCATTTTTATTTTAAATTTTTTATTTTATTAGTAATGGCGGCGATCTGCGATTTTTATCGGGACTGCGACATTATGGCGAACACATCGGACACTTTTGACACTATTTTGGGACCATCGTCATTTATGCAGCGATCAGTGCTATAAAAATGCACTGATTACTGTGTAAATGACACTGACAGTGAAAGGGTTAGCCACTAGGGGGCGATCAAGGGGTTTACGTGTGTCCTAGGGAGTGATTCTAGCTGTGGGGGGATGGGCTTCAAGTCACATGACAGCAATCACTGCTCCCGAAGACATGGAACAGTGATCTCTGTCATGACACAAGCCAGAACAGGGAAATTTCCTTGTTTACATAGGCACTTCCCTGTTCTGAGCTTCCTGACACGATCACTGGGAGACCGGCAGACTCAATGTCGCAGGCACGGTCACGTTGTATGTGGTGGGCGTGCGTGCGCCTGTTATCCCCGCCTCTTAAAATGGACACCCATTTGCCCACTGCTGCCATTGTGCCGACGTATATCGGCGTGCAGCGGTCGGCAAGTGGTGAAAGCAGATTAAACAGCACACTGCGTGTGCTATGTCATCTGCCCCTCTCTAAACTGTAAAAAAAAACTCCCTAAACCTGCCACTTCCTTTATGCCCTTTCTATACTGTCCACAAAAATCATGGCTGCTGAGCCCTGACCACCGTGGTCAGAGTGTGTCCCTCCGTCATATGCTGCCCTTCTCTTAGCTCTCCTCCTCCCCCTCACCCCCTCCTTCCTGTCTCTCAGCTCCCTCTCGCTGTCTGTCTCTGCTCAAGCTGTCTTCAGGCCGGTCACGTGACTTGCGGCTGCTTTACAGCTATGAGACAGGGCTTCTGCGGGTGGAGCCGAGCGGCCACGTGATCTCCCCGGCTGGCGTCAGAGGGAGATCATGTCCCCTCCTGCAGAAGCAATCCATCGGAGCTGGAAAGTGGCCGCAAGTCATGTGACCGGTCTGAAGGCAGCTGAAAATCTGTATTTACACTGCTTGTTTTTTAAAATCCCATACATAGTGTGCTATGCCAGGCTCTAATAAAGGGCCTTTATGAATGCCTAGTGTGCCTAATAGTAAATCTGGCCCTGATTGGTGAGAGGTGAGGATGAGGTATAAATTGATGCAGATAAGTATCATAAACATCACATCCCAAAACCAATTCAGTAAATTGTGCACAAAAATCCATGCACCAGTCATCATGAAAGTACCTTGAGTATCCTGTTCAAAGGAAAATGCACAAAGGTTTGTTGGTAAGTTAATATACTAAATATAATTACCAATTAACATGGTAGAAATTCAGCTGATCAATGTAATGATATAACAGTTTTTGGATTACAATTTTGTAAACAAATTTGATTCCCAAATATTCACAAACACACACCTTACGTTTCAAATGTCATAATTATTTCCAGCAGATTAAGATATCATCTCCTGCCACTATTCCACCCATCTGTTAAATGTATGCGTTTGGAGCATATGAATAAAATAAATCATTTCAGTTTAAAGGTACAACATATATGGTAAATAAATGTATTGTATTTGATGCAGATTAGTAGTAATGCAAAATATTTATTTGCTTATTTCATATTTTCCACATACATTGTAGCAATGTACTCATCCGTTTCAGGCTTTCCAACAGAAGAATCTCTTTGGAGCCACACTGGAGAAAGTCTTTTTGATGGATAAAATGCTGACTGAAGTTAATAGGATCCTTCTGAATTTTTGAAGTTCCTTTTTAGAAAACACAAAACCTACAGATCTTTCTCTAAGATTAAGGGAGTTAAACGTGGGAATGTATTCCTGTGGCTATCTTAGAAAGTGAATGGCAGATACATTTTAATAATGTGAAAGAAAGTATTATACATTTATTTGTGAAGTGATGTGTCGTGCCAAATGGTAGACTGCACAAAAGGTTACTCTTTTATGGTTTTAGACCATTTTGATATGGGGTCGTGAGCCTGCAGGTGCGTTGTCAAAGTTGTTGAACCTGGACATCAAAACCTCATACAAAAAATAACAACAAAAATAATTCACACATAACTTGCTTTAATTTTCATGGATACAATGAGTACATTTGGGCTGCCCTCAATTGTAATTTATGATGCATTATAAAAGTATGTCTTATGAATTGTTCAACAAATGCATAGTCTCAGATGCAGTTTTTAAATGCAATAAACTGTATCTGTATTGTAACGTTAAGCATTTTTCATGCTAATAGATAAAAATTACATTTGGCATACTACACAACATAAGGATTGCCTATTTAAGAAGCTTTTATTTATTTTTGCAATTGCATTATTTTTTTATTTTTGCATTATTTTTACACTAACTGTCATGTATGTACAGTGCAGTATACACTCTTGACATCTGTAAGACAAAGTAAATAGAACCAGGTGGTATAACTCCAGCGTGCATTATTGGTTGCTGCCTAAGAACCAAATGAAAAAGATGGTTATAAAGAAATACCTGAAAAATGAAGAGAACAGAATGAGAGACGTCTGAGGAGATACATTAATTCTGTTGCATATTGTGCAAATGTAAATTTTACTAATACATTATGGAGAGAGCTTCCAGTTGCTATCCAATCCATAATCTAAATTATTGTACTATTTGTTTCCTGAATACAACAGGAAACAAATAGGTATGTTTTTTCCTGTTAAATACTAAATTATCTAGAATTACTAAATAATTCACCCTCTGAGAATAAACTCAGAAGCCTTTTTAAGGTCTCAATTTTTGCCATCAGGGCTGACTTGTAATCATTGGAACTGGCAAATTTTGGTACCCTAGGTAAAAATTTTGTTAAGATTACCGCTTTAAAACAAGTAATTTATCTTTACAGCTTTAATATAGTTTGGAATATTGTGGGAATGTATGTAAATATATATTTATGGGATGATATTCTGATGATGGAAAAGTAATGTATGGTCAATAATTATACAGAGAAAGGCTGTCTCTGCTGCTTATAGGCATATGTCTATCGTGCTAAATGGTAAATCCAGCCTTGAGTGATGAAAGGTGAAAGTGATTTAACTGCTGAACTAAGGATTCCATCTGAAAATAAACAAAATGCGCATATGGCTTCTCATCACTGATTAGTACAAAAGTTGGATATGTAAGTACAAAATTTGGATATGTAAGTAGTTTATGGTAAAAAGTAATAGTTGATAGATACATTTAGAACAATGGAAATTACATAAAAAAACCTACCAAAATACAGGTACTCCTCACAAGAAATATATATCACAAGAAATATATATATATAATTTTTTTATATAATTATATTTAACATATTAAATAACTCACCAACTAACATGTCTATATTTTACAGTGCAATCCTGAAGAAAACATTTAAAACATTTTTTTCAAATTTGATTTGAACATACAGATACTTCTTGTTTAACGACTTACCTGTTTATCGCCTGCTCGGACTTATGACCAGCTCTCACCACCTAAATGACGTGCTGTACATCATTGTATTGTACAGTACAGTATTTTCATTTGTGTTCTGTACTTATGCAAATTTAAACAATGTTATTGAGCTGGAGTTTTGTGTTTAGGCCTTTTTTTCCGAATACAGTACAGTAAAGTAGTTAAGAATGCTTAAAAAAAAAATATATATATATATATATGTACATATATATATATATTTATCTATATATATATATATATATATATATATATATATATATTTATAGATATACACACACACCCATCTGTTAAATGTATGCATCAGAGCAACTGGTAAAATAAATCATTTGAGTTTAAAGCACAACATATATGGGAGATGCATTAAATGCAGATAAGTAGTAATTTATTTGCTTATTTCACAGTTTTCAAATGTATTGTAGTAATGTACTCATCCTTTTTATCCTTTCCAACAGAAGAAACTCTTTGGAGCCACACTGGAGAAAGTCTTTTTGATGAATAAAATGCTGACTGAAGTTAACGGGAACCTTCTGAATTTTTTCAGTACTTTTTAGAGAACACAAAACCCACAGATATTTCACTAAGATTAAGGGAGTTAAAAGCAGGAATGTATGACTGTAGCTGTCTTAGAAAGCAAATGACAGATACAATTTAATAATGTGAAAGAAAGTACTATACATTTATTTGTGAAGTGATGTGTTTTGGCAAATGGCAGACTGCACAAAAGGCTACTCTTCTCTGGTTTTAGACCATTTTGATATGGGGTCGTGAGCCTGCAGGTGCGTTGTCAGAGTTGTTGAACCTGGACATCAAGACCCCATACAAAAAATAACAACAAAAAGAAATCACACATAATTTGCTTTAATTTACAGGGACACAATGAGCGAACACATTTGGGCTGCCCTAAGTGTTAATCATGGATTACATTAATAGTAATTTACAATGCATTAGAAAAGTCTTTCTTATGAAGAGTTGAACAAAGCATAGTCTTAATTGCAGCTTTTAAATGCAATATAAATGTACCTGTATTGTAACTTTAAGAATTCTTCATTCTAATAGGGGAAAATGACATTTGACATGCCACACGACATCATGATGACCTACTTAAGAAGCTTTTTTTATTTATTGCTTCACAGTGTTTAAAATAATTGATACATTTTCCAACTAAGTCTTTTATGTTAATTTCTGAGTTTTGTATAAGACCCAAAATTATAGCTGTTCTTGAAATCTAATGGAATCACGCTTCTGCATATGACTTCCAAAAAGTCATAATGAATGTGCTAAGATGTTTTGCCTGTTTTTTTCTTCAGAATAACATACTTTTCCAGTCATTTCCTGATACAGCACAAAGGCACCTAATTTATTGAAAGCCATAGTGTGAGCTGAACATACAATAAATTCACTACATAGATTCTAATTCTTTTAAAACAGAATATTTTCACAGTTGATGTTATTTTGCAGAAAGTAAACATGCAAATTTGCTATTGTAAAAGGTATATTAGTATCAACTAGAAAAAAAAAATACAAATCTGTGAAAAATTGATTTATTCTATAACTTGACTGTCTACGTTTACATACTGGAGTGTATATGAAGTATAAAGAAAGAAGTCTTAAGTCAATTCTTAGATTAAAATAAAAAAGAGAGAAACCTTGATGTACTGGCTACATTAACAGTATAGAGGAATTTTATAGAGTTATATAAAACAGACATTAACTACTTGAAGATAGGACTGTTTCACCCCCCTTCTGCCCAGGTCATTTTTTAATTTGCAATACTGTCAAATGACAATTACTCAGTCATGCAACACTGTATCCGCATGAATTACATAACATATATCATTTTTTCGAGACAGATAGAGTTTTATTTTAGAGATATTAATACACCGCTTTTTTTTTTCATTGGCTCATAGCCTATCACTGGAAATATCCCTCAATTCCAATAAATCAATTAAAAACAAGAATTAGTTCCATTAACCAGATGGAAAAAAATCTTTCACTTATTATACAACTCTATACAATTTTATAATAAATGGGACTATTGGTTCTCTCATTGAGATGTATTTTTCAGAAATGCAAACAGTTGAATAGAGATGTTAGTTCAAATTTATATTTCTAAAACATTTTACAAATTTTTTCATCATATATATATTCTTTACGCTATTGTACAGACATTTATTTGTACAGAACCCTTGATAGATTGTATCAATATATTTTCAATAATTATATAACTGAATAACCTTAATTTTACTGTAATTGAAACCTCTTATTGTACCACAATTTAACCTCAATAAAAAAAGTTTGTAAACAAAAAAAAGAAAAGATAAAAGACAGAACATTTTGATAAAAGTATATTTTTCTTAGTTATAAAACTTTGCAAATAAATAATCTTTCTTCTTAAATTTAGGCCAAAATTTATTCTGCTACATTTCAGTTACGAACAAATAAAAAATAAAAATAGGTGTGCATTATTTAGTTTGTGTGAACCAACCATGGTATATGAAAATTGATCAATCCTGATGTACTGACCTCTCATCTCATTATTTGAAGCCTGAAAATGGCAGGACGGTGCTAAATACCCCCAAATTACTCTTTTTTTTAAAGTATACAGTCCAAGGTAAGTAAGAGGCATTGTAAGTTTTTTGACTTCACAGCCTAGACACCTAGAGGGACCCAAATTCCAAGGACCACCTTTGGGCCTACATAGAGCATAAATTATGCATCTAATTTCCTGACTACCTATCATATTTCTTGAACTTCTGAAAAGTCAGGATAGGAGGAACATCAACAAAATGACCACATTTTGGAAAGCAAGCACCCCAAGGTATTTTCTGAAAGGCATAGTAAGTCTTTTTAAAATGTAATTTTTTTGCCACAAATTTTTGGAAAATGCAAAAAGAAAATCAAATAATATATTTCTGACACGCAGCATAGGAGTACATAGAATTACACCTCAAAACACATTCTGTGACTCCTCATGTGTGAGACAAATGTACTATAATAAGTACAAAAAAGAAGTAGGTGATTGTGCTGCCCAAATAACAATGACTATTGTCAATCTTCAATCAATAAAGCACAATTAACATCAAACATGCCAGGTAAATACATGTATTATTAGTGAAAAAACCTTGTAAAGTCCAAATCAAAAGCAAGAAAGAAAAAAATGAAATGAAAAAAGAAAAGTCCAAAAAATCCAAAAGAAAATACTCCAGTATAGCTTCTTTACAGAAGAAAACAGTGCTTTAGAATTTCCTGGATCCCCTTTGTGCTCCAAAAAAACATGCAATAGTGCTCTGCCACTGGGTGAAATGGACACTCACCTTAACCACTTCACAACCGGCCCATAGCCTAAAAACGGCTACAGGGCGGTTGCTTAACTCTGGGAGGACGTCATATGACGTCCTCCCAGAATTCCCCTCTTGCACGCCCCCTGGGGCGCGCACTCGAGAACATCCGTGATCGCCGGGTCAAATGACGGAGCGATCACATGTAAGCAAACCGGCGTCATTTGATGACGCCGGTTGTTCTCCCCTCCTCTCTCTGTACAGATCGGTACAGTGTGAGAGGAGAGGGGGAGGGATCGGTGGCAGCAGTGCTGTGGGCGGGATCTGTAGTGCCCACAGCCTGCCCTGCAGTCACCACCGATCCATGCTCAGCCATCCCTCCATACCCTGCAATACACAGCAATAGCCTGCAGTGTATTGCTGGGTATTGCAGGGTATGGAGGGATGACTGAGCATGGATGGATACCCAGCAGTACTCTGCGATACTCTGCCATACCCTACAATACTCTGCCATACCCTGCGATACTCTGCCATACCCTGCGATACCCAGCAATACTCTGCCATACTCTGCGATACCCTGCCATTCCCTGCAATACTCTGCGATACTCTGCCATACCCTGCCATACTCTGCAATGCCCAGAAATACTCTGCCATACTCTGCCATACCCTGCGATACTCTGCCATACCCTGCGATACTCTGCCATACCCTGCCATACCCTGCCATACCATGCGATACCATGCAATACCATGCAATACCATGCGATACCATGCAATACCCTGCGATACTCTGCCATACCCTGCGATACTCTGCCATACCCAGCAATACTCTGCCAGACCCAGCAATACTCTGCCATACCCTTCAATACTCTGCCATACTCTGCAATACCCAGCAATACTCTGCCATACCCTGCAATACTCTGCAATACCCAGCAATACTCTGCCATACCCTGCGATACTCTGCCATACCCTGCGATACTCTGCCATACCCTGCCATACCCTGCGATACTCTGCCATACCCTGCGATACTCTGCCATACACTGCGATACTCTGCAATACCATGCTATACCCTGCAATACTCTGCCATACCCAGCAATACTCTGCAATACCCAGCGATACTCTGCCATACCCAGTGATACTCTGCCATACCCAGTGATACTCTGCCATACCCAGCGATACTCTGCCATACCCTGCGATACTCTGCCATACCCTGCCATACTCTGCCATACCCTGCCATACTCTGCCATACTCTGCCATACCCTGCCATACCCTGCCATACTCTGCCATACCCTGCTATACTCTGCCATACCCTGCGATACTCTGCAATACCATGCTATACCCTGCGATATTCTGCGATACCATGTGATACCCTGCGATACCATGCAATGCTCGCTACGATCAAAGCCAGGATCGTTTTTTTATTTGATTTCAGGCTTTCCAGCCTAGAGGTGAGATGTGGGGTCTTATTGACCCCATATCTCACTGTAAAGAGGACCTGTAATGCCATATTCCTATTACAAGGGATGTTTACATTCCTTGTAATAGGAATAAAAGTGATCAAAAAAATTTTTTGGGGGAAAAAAAGTGTCAAACTAAAATAAATAAAGTAAAATGAACAATAAAATTTTTTTTTTTTTAAAGCGCCCCTGTCCCCCGTGTGCTCGCATGCAGAAGCGAACGCATACGTAAGTCCCGCCCACATATGAAAACGGTGTTCAAACCACACATGTGAGGTATCGTTGCGAACGTTGGAGCGAGAACAATAATTTTGGCCCTAGACCTCCTCTGTAACTCAAAACATGTAACCAGTAAAAAATGTTAAAGCGCCGCCTATGGGGATTTTTAAGTAGCAAAGTTTGGCGCCATTCCACGAGCGTTTGCAATTTTGAAGGGTGACATGCTAGGTATCTGTTTACTCGGCGTAACTTCATCTTTCACATTATGCAAAAACATTGGGCTAAATTTACAGTTTTGTTTTTTGTAAAGCACAAAACTTTTTTTTCCAAAAAAAAACGCGTTCGAAAAATTGCTGCGCAAGTACCGTGCTAGATAAAAAGTTTCAACGACCGCCATTGTATTCTCTAGGGTCTTTGCTAAAAAAACATATATAATGTTTTGGGGTTGGAATATACGGTGGAAGCTGTCACTATTTTATACAAGGAAACGCTACGTGGAAATATTTCTTTAAGATCAGACTGTGTTTTTACCAATTAGTCCTGGGTGATAATAAGGACATAAGCGCTGCTGCAGTAATATAGAAACTGAGCTCAAAGGATTGCTTGGTCATAATATTGCCATATTCTACAATGTTTTGGGGTTCTATGTAATTTTCTAGCAAATAAATTATGATTTTTACATGTAGGAGAGAAATGTCAGAATTGTCCTGGGTGCTCCAGAACACCTGATGGCGCTCCCTGCATGTTAGGCCTCTGTATGTGGCCACACTGTGTAAAAGTCTCACACATGTGGTATCGCCATACTCAGGAGTAATAGCAGAATGTGTTTTGGGGTGTAATTTGTGCTATGCATATGCTGTGTGTGAGAATATGACAATTTTGTTTTAAAAAAAAAAAGAAAAAAAATCTTGATTTTGCAAAGAATTGTGGGAAAAAATTACAACTTCAAAAAACTCACCATGCCTCTTTCCAAATACCTTGGAATGTCTTCTTTCCAAAAAGGGGTCATTTGGGGGGTATTTGTACTTTTATGGCATGTTAGGGTCTCAAGAAATGAGATAGGCCGTCAGTACTTCAGGTGTGATCTATTTTCAGATATTGGCACCATAGCTTGTGGACTCTATAACTTTCACAAAGACCAAATAAAGACCAAATAATATACCACAATTTGTACTTATTTTTACCAAGGATATGTAGCAGTATAAATTTTGGCCAAAATTTATCAAGAAAAATTACAAATTTGCTAAATTTTATAACAGAAACAAAGAAAAATTCATTTTTTTTACCGAATTTTCAGTCTTTTTTCTTTTATAGCGCAAAAAATAAAAAACCCAACGGTGATTAAATACCACCAAAAGAAAGCTCTATTTGTGTGAAAAAAGGACAAAAATTTCATATGGGTACAGTGTTGTATGACTGAGTAATTGTCATTCAAAATGTGAGAGCACCGAAAGCTGAAAATTGGTCTGGTTATTAAGGGTGTTTAAGTGCCCAGTGGTCAAGTGGTTAATACAAGACCCACATATGGGCCAACGCAGTATCTAGGAAAAACTCACTCACCAGATAATGGTCCTCCTCTTAAATCCTCCTTAATGGCATACCATCTCCATTGAGAATATCTCCACAAATTGCTCAGGAAAAAAGGAGGAGAAAAAACTCCAATAGAGTAGTATCCCAAGTAATAACACAGAACACACCAGCCCAACTTAGGAAACACACTCACATTTTATTCAATAAAAACAGGCATATCAATAAAATGATACAATCCAGCTATTTTTCTAATAGCTGAAGCCCCCCCTTTTCCTCCACCTGCCAGTTATCTGACTGATCACCATTCACCCAAGTGCTTTTTAATGTTCATTCTTAACTACTTAAGGACCGAGCCTCTTTCTGAGATTTGTTGTTCACAAGTTAAAAACATTTTTTTTTGCTAGAAAATTACTTAGAACCCCCAAACATTATAAATGTTTTTTCTAACACCCTAGAGAATAAAATGGCAGTTTTTTTATATTGTGAAAGACAATGTTACACCATGTAAATTGATACCCAATATGTCACGCTTCAAAATTGCGCCCGTTCGTGGAATTGCGACAAACTTTTACCCTAAAAAATCTCCATAGGCATTGTTTAAAAAATTCTACAGGTTGCATGTTTTAAGTTACATAGGAGGTCTAGGGCTAGAATTATTAAGTTTACTCTTTAGAACCGCTTAAGTCCAGTCTAATGTTGCAAGACTCACTAGCCCACAAAGAATGACTCTGTAGTGGGCCAGTAGTGCCAGTAGTGTGGACAGAGAACAGCTGAGCACGAAGCAGGAGAGTGATCACCCTTGATTGGAGAGCAGATTGTCCTTGCTGTGGAAGAGAGTGGGATATCGCTCGTTGTGGAGGTTCATTCTGATATATGCCCATTTGATCCTTGGATCTGGTAAGCGGCCATTTGGTCATTTTTATATATCGCTTGCAGGATTACATGTGGAGGCTGTATTAGAAGAAATTAAGCAAAAAAGAAAAACTGTTGACCATTCAGTTAAAGTTGGCTTATTTCCCACCACTTGGGAAGGAATTTCTTGAAGTTTTTGCTTTGATCCTGCAGAATATATGGGCTTATAACCATAGCCACCACTGACTCATATAATTATGTTTTCACACTTTTGGACATTTGTTTAATTTATTCACATAACACTGTTTGTTTATTTATTTATGGATTCAGTCATTGGGTGATTTAATATTGTTTCCCCTCAGGGGATGAATGACACTATTTGTCACTTATATTATTTATTGATTTGTTGGTAACATTTGATGGTCTATTTATTTATATCATTCAACCAAACCTCACCTAGGTTGCGTAATTGAATCTCTTTTTCACTTACACTTAACCCTATATTCATCTTTTTTTAGTTGCAGCACCTGGCAATGTTTTATCACCTTTGAGTGTTTTTTTAGGTGGAGTTTATATATTCCATATAATATATTTTTTTTCCACAAACCTTTGTACATTGTTGCACATTGTGTTTATTTGAGGTCATTTGTACCTTGTTAATCTATCATCACTGGTTAGCGCAGATTTTTTCCTTTTAAACAAGACTCACTAGCCCACAAAGAATGACTCTGTATTTTTTAAGACTGTAGTTGTTTAAATGAGCTCCCTACTACTAATAGCTACCTTTTCATGTCCTCTGGAATGGTGTTGTAGAGCGACCCCACCCAATCAAAAGATCTGAGGGGAGTGCTGTAGGTGTACTAAGGTGTTCTCTTATAGACAAAAGAAACACCATTAATGCCAACTATCCTCGAAACATCTATATTTCCATATAACACCAGGCCATTTATGATGGGACCAATTACAAAAGGGCATCACCAGAAATCTTTTAACCAGTTGAGCACACTGGGCATGTTACACACATCCAAAAAAAGTCATCATAGTACACAGGATGTGTGTCGCATGTCTAGTTCTTCTGCCTCTCTCCTGTCTCCACCCTTCATAACTGTTGGCGATTTTTGGCTATTAAAATGAAGCCGGGAGTTGCTGTGTATGACACTTTTGTATCTACTACTGTTTCATTCATCTATAGATCAAAGGGATCAGCGGTGGCCCATCCGTACGGGGCATAGGGGCACTGCCCCATAATCCATGCATGTGCCCGGCCCCTAATTTACATGCAGGGTGCCGGACACATGGATTCTAATGGAGTTTTTTTTTTTTAAGCACGTGACTAGAGCCTGAGGCTCTGGGGGGCGTGGTCAAGCTGGCGGCCTGAGCAGACGTGTGTGCTAGGAGCTCCGCTCCCGCCTGAGCCTTTAATCCGACAAAAACTGCATGCTGACGGCGAGACACACATAAAACGAAAGGCAATAGATCCTGGTGGCCACTGGGCATGAAAAAAGGGAGATCGGGACCGGGACGGAAGAATACCACCGCCTCTAAGGCCCCGGCGGCGCCACAGAAGCTAGGCCGCAAATCCGGAGAGCACATGGCGACTCAAACCCCGCCAATGGATCCGGCGGCGGTGGAGGAAGACCGCTTCCAAGCCCTGATGCAAGCCATCGCGGGCTGTAAAACGGCCCTCACGGAAAAAATCGATGTATTACAGACGGATTTCGGACTCCTGAGGCGAGACATGGACAAAATCCGTGACCGAATAGGGGAGGCGGAGCGGCGGGTGGGAGACACGGAGGACTGCATAAGGGACCACCGTGCTACACTCCACACCCTCCAGGTACGTGTGAAAGCCCTGGAAGCCCGCGCGGAAGACAGTGAGAACCGGAGCAGGAGAAACAATCTCCGGATGGTGGGACTGCCTGAAGGGGCTGAGGGACAGGACACGGTGGTGTTTACTGAACAGCTACTGAGGAACCTTTTACCTGGGGCTGCCTTCTCCCCTCACTTTGCGGTGGAACGGGCGCACAGGATGCCTCCTGTGCGTGGACAACCTGGGGCCCCCCCCCCGCACCTTTATCTTCAGACTGCTGAACTTTAGAGACCGGGATTTGATACTCCGGGAAGCAAGAAAGGTGGCAGAGCTGAGATTCGAAAACGTTAAAATTATGGTGTTTCCCGACTACTCCTTGGATACCCAGAGGCTCCGGAGGACCTTTGATGGCGTCAAGGCCCAACTCCGCAACAAGGGGTTAAAATACAGCATGCTGTTTCCCGCCCGCCTCCGGGTGGTGGATGGAGAAACGACCCGTTACTTCACTTCGCCGGATGACGCCTCGCACTGGTTGGACACTCTTCCAAGGGACCGGTAAAGTACAGCAACCCTGTTCTGATTTCTCTTCCTAATTGTTCCCATTCTCACCGTGTGACCCTCCACATGCTCCGTTCCCTATCTCGCCACTGATCCACATGTTCTGCGCCCCTCTCTACTTCTGCATCATGCTGCGAGCCGGCCCTGTTTCCACCTGGTCCCCATCAGCCTCCCCCTCACTCTACGGACGTCCCGGTTGTCCCAGTTGGATCTGTTTACTGGGGATCCGCCACTGCTGGGCGGCGATGGCCGCTGGGACACGGGAACTTTTGCTTTGCCCTCTCCCCCCTCCTCCCCCCTTCTACTGTGTCCCTGATGTCTTGCCACCCTGCAGGGGGAGAATATGCTGGACGTAAGAGGGGGCCTATTTGACTTCCCGCCGCCACGAACACCGCAGGGGGGGCGGGGAGGGATGAACTGACCCGCTCTATAGCGGTACAATGCTGCTGACATGAGGGAGTGATGCGCTGAGGATTTGCACCTGACGGTGCCCCTTGCAGACTTGCGCTACGGATCCAACACGATCTATCTTACCCCTATGTGGATCTGTCACAGGACTATCTAACTGCCTCAGGAACACTCGATCATGGTCTGCCGGCAGCACACCCGGACAGTATTAATGTATCCGACCGCACGGTGACGGTTGCTTAAGCCCGTCTGAATACCCCTGCTGACTACCGGGAACGAGAAGGGGTAGTAGATGCCCCCAATCTTGTGTAGCTGGAGGGGTCATGGGTTTGAATGGGTCACTGTTAAATGTATAATGGTTTGTAACGTTCCAATATATTTAAGCTTGTGCCCTTGGTCACCCCAAGTGAACTATGACTGTAAGCATACTACCCTTGACATCTTGGATGTCTCTTTCCTCCTTCACAATACTCAGGTCGGGAGCGGCTGCACTGGGTCAGAAAGAGCCTGAGGCTCTAATTGGCCTAAAAAGAAAAAACTCAGTTGTGTGACAATAGCAAATTAATATTCGCTATTGTCTTCCTGATTCTCCTCCCAGTCAATGCCAGCTCAGGAAGCAGGTCCTGAGACGTGATTGGCTGAGAGGAGAAGCGATCCTATTGACCTCCAAGGAGGAGGAGGGAGGAGATGCAGGGGAAGCCATGGGAAGAGGAAACCATGCCGCCGTGAAGCCAAGGAAGGAGGAGACGCAGTGTGAAGCAACCACCCGGAGAAAGCCCGCAACGTAGATGGGGTAAGTGCGGGGACCGATCGCCGGGGGTGGTGTCGCTAGATGGATTGCTGCCCCCCCAAAAAAATATACCACCAGCCGCCACTGAAAGGGATGGACTTATATCTACAGATGATGTCAGCAACCTGACAAGTAGAAAAAAAACTTTTTATTTCTTAAATATGTCTATTTAATTGCCTAATAACCTTTAATTTGCCCTAATCAGTCCTAATTTACTCCTTCCTCTTCTCCCTTCAACTATTTCCTGCTGTTTATTATTTCTATTATATTAATAATTTATTTTTAAACTTTTTTCTTTTTTATTTGTTTTGTCTGTTCATTTTTTAGTGTGGCGCCTTCTAAGTGCAGCGTGTTTGACAATCGATTTATTATAAGTGGATTAAAAACACTAACATGACAGTGGATACATTCCAGCATGTATGACAATACAGTAGTTCATCCGTATGGTCCCCGAAATGATGTGGGTCTCACGAGGCAATCCTCTGTCCTGTGGCTATCCGGTGATACTATGTGCGCACAGTGCTTCCAGGTGGCTGGCTGAGACGCAGGTCGGAAACGGCGAAGGGCACCAGAGCACGGCAGGAGGGGGTGGCCCTTTCTCGACACCGATAAAAGTGATCTTGCAGCGAATCCGGACCGCCGGCCAAACAACATAATACCGGGGTTATGGCAGCTAGCTGCTGCCATAACAATGATATCCCCCTTCAAAGTAAGGACGTATATCGGCGCGCGGCAGTCTGGAAGTGTAAGTAATACATGTGCTCACACCATCCTCTAGATGATTGACCCTGTCACCCAGATCTTGAATTTCAGCTGAAAAATTCTGAAAGCAGTTGTACATAGCAGATTGGAGCGAGGGGCTCAGAGTTCCTAACATTTCTTTTAGAACCACATCAGAAACAGGCTGGGCTGTTGTTGCAAATGCTGCAAATGGATCCATATGGGGTGATTTTGCAGGAGCTTTCCGTCCAGAGTGCACATATGTCAGAAACCATGAAATCAGACCAAGACAGAAGTATAGTTAAATCACACATGTTTAATAATAAAAGTAAATAGAACAAACATATTCAAAACAGAGTTCAGGAACCGGAACGGATAGTCAGACAAGACAAACATCAGGGAGCCGGAGATGAGCATAGTAAAACAGCAAGCAGGATCTGGAGCCAGAAGGGATGTCAGCCAAGCAAGTCTTTTAACAGGAATGCAAAAGAGTGTCTTTGTGATGTTGACTAAGGTAGTAAGGCAGAGATCCTCTGGTCTGGACAGCTTAAGTAGGCAGGACTGATGAGCAGGATATCATCAACAGCTGAGTAACTGTGGAGAGATAGGAGCTGGCAATTAGCCGACAGCTGAGCGGCCAGCTCAGAGAAGGAAGGGCTGAGCCCAGCCCTGACAACATATCAGTGCTAGGGTCCACATCAATGTCATTGTTGGAGTCCCTCCTTGGCCCAGATTTGGCCGGACACCTAGTGCTTAGTGAGAGAGAGCTGCTGTCCTCCACCGAGTGCCCCATGAGAGCTGCCGTTGTGGGAGAGGAATTCTGCAAGGCAACTTCTAGAGGACCAGCGCCGGCCGACCCAGGATGTCTCCCGCATTCATCTTGGAATAGCCCCATGGCTTCGTTGGGAAGAAGCTCAACAGTTTTTTCAGAGCAGGTAAGTCTTTGCGCCACTGGGTCATGTCCTCTGGTTCAGTGGTGCTATAGGTTTCCTGCAAGCTGGCTCGTGGCGTGCTGTAGATGCCTATTCCACAGGGCTTGCGCGAAGCTCAGGCTTCACGTGGCCATCTTCTCAGATCGGTTGCTCCACACCCCAATGAGATAATTTTTTATGGCTGTGGCATTAAATTTGCCTAGTCCTCAAGAAGCTTGATTCTAGGGATTAGCCGAACACCGCCTTGGTTCGGTTTGCACCAAAACATGCGAACAGACAAAAAATTTGTGCGAACATGCGAACACTGTTAAAGTCTATGGGACACAAACGTGAAAAATCAAAAGTGTTAACTTTAAAGGCTTATATGCAAGTAACTGCCATAAAAAGTGTTTGGGGACCCGGGTACTGCCCTAGGGGACATGTATCAGAGCAAGAAAAGTTTTAAAAAAGGCAGTTCTTTCAGGAGTAGTGATTCTAATATTGCTTAAAGTGAAACAATAATAATGAAATATTCCTTTAAATATCATGCCTGGGGGATCCCCCTTATTCTGCCTGTAAAGTGGCGCATCATTCTCATGTGTTTTACTGTGTCGCAGCAAAATAAAATTTCTAAAGGAAAAAATGTCATTTAAAATTACTTGCGGCTGTAATGTATTGCTGGATCCTGGTAATAAAGATGAAAAACCATTAAAAAAAAAGAATGTGCCCCCCCCCCCAGTCAATACCAGGCCCTTCAGGTGAATGTGACAGGTGTGAAGTTTTGCTCTGAGAGTGAGGACCTTGCCTTGTGCGATCATGTGAAGTGCGCTTTGAAGCTGATAGATTTGATGCCAGACGATCACATTTCTGTTTTTGGGAACCAACTTTTACCTGTACATGACTGGAACCTGCTTGTGAGGAGGAAACAGAAGACAAGGATGACCCATCCGAATCGTAGGGGCCTCGATTAGTGTCATAGTTTTGTTGTTGAGAAAAAGGTTTGTTTCCAAGTCTTTTATTGTCCGAGAACAAATTATACACTGTATTTAAGTCGTATGCGATTCTATCTCTATAATACATTTTATCCTTTGTTTTCAGAATATCTGCAACAAAGGTTTCCAAGTATTTACCCAATGCTGTTTCCTTGTCAACAAAGGTAGTATCAGTAAACAAATTGCTATTCTCAGTATATAGTTTTTCAATCTCATTGTCAATCTCAGGTTTCAATCTCTCTCTCAGATAATGCTGACAGAGTGATTCCATCATTTTGAAAGAGCATGAGATGATTTTCCCAATGATGCTTGAATTCTGATTCTACCTTAAACAGATTAGGAAAGATTTGAATCCTGAGGCCCCTTTCAGACGAGGCGGACTCCGCTTGCACGGAGCCCGCCTCTGTCCGCCGGCTCAGCGGGAGATCTGTCCGTTGATCTCCGCTGAGCCGGCGGATGACAAGCCTCTCTCCGCTCACTGAGCGGGGAGGGGCTTGCGAGCGCCGCTGATCTCTATGGAGAGATCGGATGAAAACGGACAGTGTGTCCGTTTTCACCCGATCTCACCCGATCTCACCCGATCCGACGGATCTGGACGTGTGGTCCATACGTCTGCTTTTGGCGGATCGGACCGGATCGGATGTCAGCGGACATGTCTCCGCTGACATCCGACGCTCCATAGAGTAACATGGAGCGCCCGTTCAGATCCGCCGTCAAAACTGACAGGCGGATCTGAACGGGCCTTCCGTGTGAAAGGGGCCTTAGTCCCCACGGGACAATCTTATCCTCAATATATTTATGAAAATATTTTTTGTTCAAAAATAACCAAGCTTTTTTCTCCAAGAGTCCTTTCAAATTGGTGAAAAAGTGATCTAAAGTTATCCCACCAAAGGAAACACCCTGAGCCTGATGAATTTTGTCCATCAGACCATCAAAAGCAGCTCCCTTATAGGTGGCCATTATAAATTGTTACATGAAAAGACAAATATAAAAATGTTAAAGTAAACACAATTAAGTAAATTCAATAAAAGTTCAGATAGTCAGCAAAGAAAATTATGGGTGTTTTCCACCCTATTAGAAATAGAAGCAAAGGTTGCTGACTGTCTGGGTAATCATTGGCACCACATCCCTTGTTTAGATATAAAGGCACAGATCAGAGAGAATGGGATTTTTAAGGTGCTTATAACACAGCCAGACAAAAGATATATACCGTATATACTCGAGTATAAGCCGACCTGAATATAAGCAGAGGCACCTAATTTTACCACAAAAAATGGGAAACCGTATTGACTCGAGTATAAGCCTAGGGTGGGAAATGCGGCAGCTACTGGGTAAACAATGCCCATCTGCAGCCTCACTGTGCCCATCTGCAGCCTCACTGTGCCCATTTGCAGCCTCATTGTGCCCATCTGCAGCCTCACTGTGCCCACCTGTATAATCAGTGCCCATCTGCAGCCTCACTGTGCCCATCTGCAGAATCATTGTGCCCATCTGCAGCCTCACTGTGCCCATTTGCAGCCTCACTGTGCCCATCTGCATCTGTACCTTTGATAACCAAAACAGCAAGTGTCTCCCGCTGTGTCATGCAGTCTTAACTGTTCGGCGGCCGTCCACTGTAACAAAGCCCTGTCTCCTCCTCGTCCATGATAGACAGAACACTGATTCAGTTTCCCAGCATTGTATCAGTGTTCAGTGTTCCGTCTATCATGGACGAGGAGGAGGCGGGGCTTTGTTACAGTGGACGGCCGCCGAACAGTTAAGACTGCATGACACAGCAGGAGACACCAGCTGTTTTGGTTAACAAAGGTACAGTTGCGGATGGGCACAGTGAGGCTGCACCCTCACTCGAGACCCTCACTCGAGTATAAGCCGAGGGGGGCTTTTTCAGCATAAAAAATGTGCTGAAAAAGTCAGCTTATACTCGAGTAAATACAGTATACAAAAAAATCTAAATTTTATTAAGACAGACATCTTAAAATTCATCATACATACATACATGTAAATGGTGCAAGGGCGCTTGAATACAACTAAAACTAAATAGTGTTAGTTCCCCTATGTTTTTAGACCCAGGGGTTCTATATTAATTGATATATTAGAATATACCTATAAAGTGGTTGTGGTTTAAGGAAGATGGTTGTGACATATATCACAAACAGCACACAATAGTATTATATCAGGTGATACAGTACTCGAGCCACCATTAGGTGATTCCCAAAACACCAACATAAAATAAAATAAATGTGCAAAATATTTCAGTACCGTGACACTCTATTGTAGGCGAACCTACAGATTACAAAACCGTGTATTTGGTGAACTCCAATCACCAATCACTGGACACAATAATCTCATCCAATAGATTAGCGCAGCTACAACGCAAAACAAAACGTTGTAAAATCACAAAACAGCAAAATAATATATATGTGTGACAAGTCTAATTCATCAATAATGCAGCTTGATATGGATGATCCAACAGTCCATCAACATATATTCTTAGCAAGGATGTGACACTGATTTTTCAAAATGCTGTACACCTCCACCGCTTTAGATTTGCATGCGACAACCAAAAGTGTTGATAAGTGGATTCTGCTTACCAGATCCCTTTGACCACCTTATTTAAAAAGTAGGTCAAATTAGGCTTTTACAGGTTTGTGCCTGTTCACTTGATGATGACATGTATTTAAGGTTGATCTCCTCCTCTCCGACTCACATGGGGTATAAGAAAGAGCAAAAAATGCTATATAGTGTAATATTGCCTTTTATTTAAAAAACATTTAAAAACAGGTTAGCCAAATGGCTCCTTACATGATTTGGTGCCCGACCCGGCACTGGGGCTGCTCACTTGGTATAGAAGCTACTTGGTATTTTGCTGGCGCTTGTAGTTGCCTGTGCGGAGCCGCGGCTTCAGCGTGCGTTCCAGCGGGTTCGTCCGACAAACCACGGAGCCCGGATATGGCGTCCCAAGTGAGGGAAAAAGCGTGACCAGGTACCGCCTCGACGTACGTTTCGTTTGTCTAAGTCTTCAGGGGGCGTACCTGGTCACTAGGTCAGACGCTTTATAAATGGTGATTGATGCTTTTTTGGCCAATGGTTGACTAGATGCGCGCGCAACCCCAATGCCGCTCCAGCTCACATACGGCTCATATTATAGCATTGTTGCCAAACTGGCTACTTCTTCCAACATAAAAACCATAAAAAATGAATACCTAAGGAGTTATATTACCTAAAAAAACCTAATGATACCTTGATATTATATACAGTGGTGTGAAAAAGTGTTTGCCCCCTTCCTCATTTCCTGTTCCTTTGCATGTTTGTCACACTTAAGTGTTTCGGAACATCAAACCAATTTAAACAATAGTCAAGGACAACACAAGTAAACACAAAATGCAATTTGTAAATGAAGGTGTTTATTATTAAAGGTGAAAAAAAATCCAAACCATCATGGCCCTGTGTGAAAAAGTGATTGCCCCCTAAACCTAATAACTGGTTGGGCCACCCTTAGCAGCAACAACTGCAACCAAGCGTTTGCGATAACGTGCAATGAGGCTTTTACAGCGTCCTGGAGGAATTTTGGCCCACTCATCTTTGCAGAATTGTCCTAATTCAGTTACATTAGAGGGTTTTCGCGCATGAACGGCCTTTTTAAGGTCATACCACAACATCTCAATAGGATTCAGGTCAGGACTTTGGCTAGGCCACTCCAAAGTCTTCATTTTGTTTTTCTTCAGCCATTCGGTGGTGGACTTGCTGGTGTGTTTAGGATCATTGTCCTGCTGCAGAACCCAAATTCGTTTCAGCTTGAGTACACGAACAGATGGTCGGACATTCTCCTTCAGGATCTCTTGGTAGACAGCAGAATTCATAGTTCCTTTTATCACGGCAAGTCTTCCAGGTCCTGAAGCAGCAAAACAGCCCCAGACCATCACACTACCACCACCATATTTTACTGTTGGTATAATGTTCTTTTTCTGAAATGCAGTGTTCCTTCTACGCCAGATATACTTGGACACACACCTTCCAAAGAGTTCCACTTTTGTCTCATCGGTCCACAGAATGTTGTCCCAAAAGTCTTGGGGATCATCAAGATGTGTTGTGGAGAAATTGAGACGAGCTTTGATGTTCTTTTTGCTCAGCAGTGGTTTTCTCCTTGGAACTCTGCCATGCAGGCCATTTTTGCCCAGTCTTTTCCTGATGGTGGAGGCATGAACGCTGACCTTAACTGAGGCAAGTGAGGCCTGCAGTTCCTTGGACGTTGTTGTGGGGTCTTTTGTGACCTCTTGGATGAGTCGTCGCTGCGCTCTTGGGGTAATTTTGGGCGGCCGGCCACTCCTGGGAAGGTTCACCACTGTTCCATGTCTTCGCCATTTGTGGATAATGGCTCTCACTGTGGTTCGCTGGATTCCCAAAGCTTTGGAAATGGCTTTATAACCCTTTCCAGACTGATAGATCTCAATTACTTTCTTTCTCAATTGTTCCTGAATTTCTTTGGGTCTCGGCATGATGTGTAGCTTTTAAGGATCTTCTGGTGGACCTTACTGTGTCAAGCAGCTCCTATTTAAGTGATGCCTTGATTGTGAACAGGTGTGGCAATAATCAGGCCTGGGTGTGGCTAGAGAAATTGAACTCAGGTGTGGACAACCACAGTTATAGTATGTTTTAACAAGGGGGGCAATCACTTTTTCACACAGGGCCATGATGGTTTGGATTTTTTTTCACCTTTAATAATAAACACCTTCATTTACAAATTGCATTTTGTGTTTACTTGTGTTGTCCTTGACTATTGTTTAAATTGGTTTGATGTTCCGAAACACTTAAGTGTGACAAACATGCAAAGGAACAGGAAATGAGGAAGGGGGCAAACACTTTTTCACACCACTGTAATTCCGCTGCAATTAGTTTTATAGTACATTGTTGTGGCTTTCATTATGATACTATTCAAGGGCTGTTCTTTTGATTTTTGTTAATCCAACTTGCATTGTCCACACGGTGCTATTTGCTACCATATGTTCACATACATGGGGGCCCGGCAGGAATCTCTGTTCATGCCAGAGATAAAGTTGATGGAACTTGTGTCCTATGTTCAGAACATAGAAAACGGAGGGGGCCTCACGGGCATAGAGACAAATTGTCTCAAGACTCTATCTATGTTTTGTATATTCATATAAAAATTCCAAAACATAGAAAAAATGTAAAAAAAATTGAAAAAATTGTGGTAATTGGGGATTGGGACGAGGGTTTATTACAGATTGGATTGTCCTATCTAAAATATCAGGGGAAAACACTTCTGGGAAGGGGCAAATCACCATATCATCATTTGCCAGAAAACAATTGAGATCCAAGTCTATGTTCATTCCCGATGGCTGCATACTTTTTACTTTATAAATCCACTTTGTTTCATTTTGGGATATTTCTCTTGTCATGTGTGTTCCCCTCCAATGTCTGGTAATTTTGTCTATCCCATAGAATTTACACAGAGTTGGATCGCTATTGTGATGAGACTTGAAGTGTTTGGATACACTATGGTTGGGGAAACCTTTGGTAATATTTGTTAGATGTTCATTTATTCTTATTCTTAACTGCCTGGTTGTACAGCCTACGTACTGCATTGGACATGGGCATTCTAATATGTAGGTGACATGGTCAGAGTTGCAGGTAATGAGGGGCTTAATTTTGAAGTCACTGTTAGTGGCTACTGATTTGAACTGTGTGATTTTCTTGGATGTTCTGGATTTTCTGGTAATGTTGCAAGCCCTGCATCTAGTGCAGTAATGGAAACCAGATCAGCTACAATAGAGATTTGTTTAGTATCAATAGAGTTTTTTGATCTATCACTTTTTATTTGTCGCAGAGTATTCACAGTTGGACTCCAACTGCATATCACATACATACATACATACATAAGATACGACTGAATACATCTCTTCATGTTTCGCCATAATGATGGCTACTTCAGGAGAACTTAGTATCGGTCAACTGTATATATGATCACTATAAGGAATAACATAATTATTAGACTCAATGCATAAATCCAAGCAAAAACATATCACAATCTCAAATGTAATTGTCCTGGATGAGCAGAAAGAGAGGACCAAACCCCAGTTTCAAGTTACCTGTAAATTTGATGATTTGAATATATGTCTCCGATCATATAGGAGAGGGCAAGGAATGGCTCATTTGGTGGAACCACAGAGGAGGCAAAAATCACCTCCTATAGGTCCATCTAAAGGGAAAATGAAGTATATGCTACGAACGTATGTATATGCTATGAACAACGGATCAAAGACCTATAGTTTATGACAAAAATGATTTAGATAGCTGCCTACCTGTAGATGGCAAGCGGCAGGAAAATCTTGTAGGACTATGGGGATTTATTATCCATTTGGAGATCTCCCTTTAAAGGAACCAAGGGTGGAGTAGGAATTCCACCAAAAGTTTCCAAAATGGCTTGCAAAAATTCCCATCTAGGGTTGAGCAGACCCAAACGTAAAGTTTGGGTTCGTACCGGACTTTTGGGTCCCGGACCCGAACCCGAACAATTTACTGTATTTTCGGGTTCGAGTCGGTGTTCGGGCAATATAATGGCGCTTTTTAAAAAGCTGCAGGGCAGCCAATCAACATTTGTTTAACTTGTGTGCCCTTAGAAGCCATCACAGCCATGCCTACTAATGGCATGGCTGTGATTGGCCAGTGCAGCATGTGACCCAGCCTCTATATAAGCTAGAGGCACACAGCACAGCACGTCACTCTGCTATAGATAGTGTAGGGAAAGGTTACTGCTGCTGCTGCTTTGAGGGAGAAAATTAAATAGGAGTCCTGATTCAGAAATCCATTCTAATTACTCAGGGATCTACATTGATTTTCTTGTGTGGGTGCAGTGCACAATATTTTTACACTGCCCTGAGCCCAGTGCCAGAGAAAAGATAACTTTTATCCGTCTGTTAGTTAGGTTGGCGTCGGCGGGCATTTTATGCAAGCTCAGTGCACCAGCACTGCATATGTTACTGTGAGATACACCCTTTAGATACTGTTGGTCTATTCTGCTATTCTAAAAAATAATAATTTAGGGCAAAACATTTTTTTTGAATAGCATTTTCTGTAGATCTGTACGTGTGACTTACACCCTTTAGATACTGTTGGTCTATTCTGCTATTCAAAAAACACCCATTTAGGGCAAAAAAAAATATTTTGCAGTGTTTTCTGCATATCTGTAGGTGTTTTTTTGAATAACATGTTCTGCATATATGTATGTGTGACATACACCCTTTAGATACGATTGGTCTATTCTGCTATTCCAAAAACACACATTTAGGGCAAGATCCTAAATTTGAGAAATATGAGGAGAACGTCAAAGAAGGGAAGTGGCTCCGGTCATGGTACTGCTGGTGTAGCTCCTGTTGCAGGGAGAGGACGTGGTCGATCTGTGCCAGCTACACGCACAAGTGAAACACCTTCCTCAGGTGCAAGTAGGCAACAGAGCCTGCAGCGGTATTTGGTCGGGCCTAATGCAGCTCTACGAATATTGAGGCCAGGACAAGTACAGGCGATAGTAGATTGGGTTGCTGACAGTGCCTCCAGTTCCTTCACATTGTCTCCCACCCAGTCTCCTGCTGAAAGATCAGAGTTGGCACCTGCAGCTGATGTCCATCAGTCTTTCATCTCACCCCCTTGCAAATCAGCCAAGCAGTCTGAGCCCCAAATCATGCAGCAGTCTCTTCTGCGATTGATGACTCTTCTTAGCAGGGTTTCCCAGGGCCATCCACCTAGCCCTGCCCCAGAAGTGGAAGAGATTGTGTGCACCGATGCCCAACCACTTATGTTTCAAGATGAGTGCATGGGAGGACCATCGCAGCACGTCTCGGATGATGACAAAACACAGGTGCCAACTGCTGCTGCTTTCACAATTGTGCAGACCGACAAGGAGGGCAGGGGTGAAGACTGGGTGGAAGATGATGTGGAGGACGATGAGGTCCTCGACCCCACACGGAATCAACGTCATGCAGGTTACCAGTGTAGTTCGGAGGAAGAGGCGGTGGTCGCACAGAGCCACCAGCACAGCAGAAGAGGGAGCAGGGTGCAAAAGCGGAGTGTCCGTCCCCTAGACAGTACGCCTGCTACTGCCCAAAGCAGCAAGGGACCGAGCACACCAAAGCCAGGTCCAAGGAGTTCCCTAGTGTGGCAGTTCTTCAGACAATGTGCTGATGACAAGACACAAGTGGTTTGCACGCTGTGCAATCAGAGCCTGAAGCGAGGCATAAACGTTCTCAACCTGAGCACAACCTGCATGACCAGGCATCTAAGTGCAAAGCACAAGCTGCAGTGGAGTAGACACCTCAAAAACCAAGAAAAGTCTCTGGCTCCTCCTGCTTCCTCTTCTGCTGCAGTCTCGGCCTCTTCATCCACCTCTGTAGTGACAGTGGCACCTGCCAACCTGCAAACAGAGGATCTGCCAGCAACACTACCACCTGGGTCACCAACCATCTCCACAATGTCCCATGGAAGCATTCAGCTCTCTATCTCCCAAACACTGGAGGGGAAGAGGAAGTACCCCCCTACCCACCTGCGATCCCTGGCCCTGAATGTCAGCATTTCAAAATTCCTGGCCTTTAAAAATGCTGTCATTCCGTCTGGTGGAGACGCAGAGTTTTAAAAGCCTGATGGCATTGGCTGTCCCACAGTACGCCGTGCCCAGCCACCACTACTTTTTCAGGCGAGCCATCCCTTCCCTGCACAACCAAGTGGGGGAAAAAAACAGTTGTGCACTGTGCAATGCCATCTGTGGCAAGGTCCACCTAACTATGGATGCGTGGACCAGTAAGCACGGTCAGGGACGTTATATCTCCCTAACAGCACACTGGGTAAATGCAGTGGCGGCTGGGCCTGAGGCGGATAGCAGTTTGGCGCATGTCCTTCCACCACAGAGGATTGCAGGGTGCTTCAGTTTGCCTCCTGTTGCTAACTCCTCCTACTCCGCTTCCTCATCCTCTACCGCCTCCTCATCCGGTCAGCATAACACCTTCACCACCAACTTCAGCACAGCCAGGGGTAAACGACAGCAGGCAGTTTTAAAACTTTCCTGTTTGGAGGAAAAACCCCCACGATGCGCAGGAGTTGTGGAGGGACATGGAACATGAGTGGATGGTGGCAGTGAGCCTCAAGCCCGGCCCGGCCTGGTGGTGTGCGATAATGGGCAAAATCTCGTAGCAGCTCTGGGCCTAGCCGGTTTGACGCACATCCCTTGCCTGGCGTATTTGCTGAACTTGGTGGTCCAGAGGTTCCTTAAAAATGACCCCGATATGCCAGAGCTGGTGCAGATTGTGGGCCGCCTGTGCGCACTTTCGGCGTTCTCACCCTGCTGCTGCTCGCCTGTCAGCGATGCAGCGTAATTTCAGCCTTCCCGCTCACCGCCTCATATGTGATGTGCCCACAAGGTGGAACTCCACCTTGCACATGCTGGCCAGACTGTGCGAGCAGCAGCAGGCGATAGTGAAGTCTCAGCTGCAGCACGCACACGTGAGTCGCTCTGCGGAACAGCACCACTTCACCACCAATAACTGGGCCTCCATGCAAGACCTGTGTGCCTTGTTGTGCTGTTTCAAGTACTCCACCAACATGGCCAGTGCCGATGACGCAGTTCTCTACGTTACTATTCCAGTTCTATGCCTCTTTGAAAAAACGCTTCGGGCGATGATGGAAGAGGATGTGGCACAGGAGGAGGAGGAGGAGGAGGAAGAGGGATCATTTCCAAGGCTTTCAGGGCAGTCATTCAAGTGGCTACGAGGGTGGATTCCTGCACCAACAAACGCCAGGTACACAATTGTCCAGCAAGGGCACAGTTCTGGAGGATGACGAGGTGGAGGATAAGGAGGAGGAGATGGAGGAGGAGGAACCATGTTCAAAGCAGGATGGCACCCAGAACAGCTCATGGCCATCACTGGTGCATGGCTGGGGGGATACAGAGGGCACAGACGATATACCTCCCACAGAGGACAGCTTTTCTTTGCCTCTGAGCAGCCTGGCACACATGAGCGATTACATGCTGCAGTGTATTCGCAACGACCGCCGAGTTGCCCACATTCTAACTGGTGCTGATTACTGGGTGGCTGGATCCTCATTACAAGGACAACGTACCGTCCTTAATTCCCTCACTGGAGCGTGATCGTAAGATGCGCGAGTACAAGCGCACGCTGGTAGACGCGCTGCTGGTGGCATTCCCAACTGACAGCGGGGGCACGGTGGAAGCACAAGGCGAAGGCAGAGGAGGAGGAAGAGGTCGCCAACGCAGCCGGGGCACCGACAGCACCTCAGAAGGCAGGGTTAGCATGGCCGAAATGTGGAAAAGCTTTGTCAGCACACCACAGCAACCAGCACCACCAGCTGAGATGGAACCGCTTAGCAGGGGGCAGCATTTCACCAACATGGTGGAGCAGTATGTGTGCACATGCCGACATGTACTGAATGACGGGTCTGCCCCCTTCAACTTCTGGGTCTCCAAATTGGGCACATGGCCTCAGCTTGCCCTTTACGCCTTGGAGATGCTGGCCTTCCCTGCAGCCAGTGTATTATCTGAACGTGTATTTAAGCACGGCAGGGGGCGTTATCACAGACAAGCGCAGTTGCCTGTCCAGAGCCAATGTGGACAAGCTCACGTTCATTAAAATGAACCAGGCATGGATCCCACAGGACCTGTCCGTACCTTGTGCAGAATAGACATGTATACCGGTGTTCTGACAAAAACTGTCCGGCGCAGGCGCAGCGATTGCGCAGTACGGAGGACAAGGAGATTCCGAAAATCTCCGAAGATGAACGGCGCCTGCGCAGTGAGTGCAGGTTCAAGCCCCACCATCCAAGTGGACATACTGTAGCACATAGTAACAGGGCCCATCGAGGGCACGCTTAGCTCGCTTCGCTCGCCACGCTGTGCTCGCCACGCTGTGCTCGCCATGCTTCGGGCACGGCCTCGCTTGCTCGGCTTGAACCTCGGATAGTGGGGCTTGAACCTGGACTCACCACGCAAGCGCCATTCGTCTTTGGACATTTTCGGAATCCCCTTGTCCTACTTACTGCGCAAGCGCAGTACAGGGCAGACACTATCCGACGGGGGACAGAATTCGACACATCACCTGCCTTACCCAGCCATTGTTGTATTTTTGATCTTTCTCACTCTTTTGGGGTGTACCCTAATTTAAAAAAATTAAAAATTAAAAACAAAAACCAGTGTTGGCTACCTCGTCCTCCTCCACCGCCGCTTCCACCTACACCGCCACATCCACCGCCACCTCAACCTCCTACTCCATATGGATCTCGTCCTCCTAGGTCAAGATTCGTATTTTTTTTTTTTTTATTTCAAAGTATTTTATTTTCCCACAAGCTTATAGATTAACCACTTGCCTACCAGGTACGAACACCCCCTTCCTCACCAAGCCATTTTTCAGCTTTCAGCGCTGTCGCATTTTGAATTACAATTGTGCGGTAATGCAAGGATGTACCCAAATAAAATTTTTATAATTTTTTCCCCACAAATAGAGCTTTATTTTGGTGGTATTTGATCACCTCTGCGGTTTTTATTTCTTGCGCTATAAACAAATTAAGAGGGGCAATAAGCGTCTATTGATTGGTTTGCGCAAAAGTTATAGCGTCTACAAAATAGGGGATAGATTTATAGCATTTTTATTATTTTTTTTTTTTACTAGTAATGGCGGCGATTTGCGATTTTTATCGTGACTGCGACATTGTGGCGGACATATCGGACACTTTTGACACATTTTTGGGACCATTCACATTTATACAGCGATCCGTGCTATAAAAATGCATTGATTACTGTATAAATGTGACTGGCAGGGAAGGGGTTAACACTAGGGGGCACACAGATCCACGTCCTGCTCAGTTACCGGGCAATCGCGGGTGCCTGGCGGACATCGCGGCCGCCGGGCACGCGCATCGGGTCCCCAGCTATGCGGCGGGCACGTGCGCGCCTCCCGCGGTGCGCGCGCGCCCCCTAGTGGCCAAAAGCGAGCGCCGTCATATGACAGCGGCCCGCCACAAGATCTGCACCGTCCCGCCGTCATTTGACAGTGGGCAGTCAGCTACAGGTTAAATTGAATAATTTTTTCCAGAAAGGGCGTATTCTGGGGCATTCCCACCATATGTGTGGCATTGTGCCGTTGAGTTTCTGAGGTTCTTAATGACTTCCTGTACCTCTTCTTCTGAGAAGGGGGCCTCCAGCATATTATTTTTTATTTTTATGTATTTTATGTTATTTTAAGTTATTTCCCTATCCACATTTTGCTGCCATTTGCAGCCCTCTAGCCCTTTCCATTACTTTTTTAGAGCCATTTTAGTCCTTAAAAGTTCGGGTCCCCATTGACTTCAATGGGGTTCGGGTTTAAGTTCGGGTCAAGTTTGGTCCCGAACTCAAACTTTTTTTTGAAGTTCGGCCGAACCCGTCAAACCCCAACATCCCGGTGTCCTCTCAACTCTATTCACATCCACCCAATACAAGAGGCCTAAATAGACCAAGAAAAAGTAAACCTTATAGATATATTGGCCGTTGTTATGAATTTGTACATCAAAGGTCAGCTAAGTTGGATTGTACTTACATAGGTCACAAAAGGCGTGTTTATAAACCTCCTCCACCTTCCGCCAATGACCAATGCACCGGTGAAGGCGTGGAGACCAATGTAAAGGCAGGTTCGTGTATATTAGGTCGCACCGGATGTGACATACAACATCAGCGACGCGTCACAGGTAAGGATGAGCCCGGTGTTCGATTCGAACCCATGTTCGAATCGAGCACCGGGTGTTCGCTCGCTCGGCGAGCCCAGAACTATTGGGGCCGCTCGCATCAAATTCGTGTGATGCGAGCGGCCCCGCAATGCATTGCGGCCCGCGCAGTGCAATGCTGGCTGATGATTGGCCAAGCATGCACTGTGACCCCGCATGCTTGGCCAATCACAGCGCCGGCAGCGAGGAGAGCCATAATTGGCTACAGGCAGGATGCCTGTAGCCAATTATAGCTCAGGGGCTTTAATACACGCCCCACGGTATAAGAGGCCGCCGCGGCGGCGGCCTCGCATATTATGTTTCACTCACAGTGTCAGCGTGTCAGTGTGCTGCTGACTGCTGACAACAATATGTGCTTTATTTCTGGGGATATGTGTGTGCATGCTGTTAGAACAGCATTGCAGTATCACATCTGGGGGGTGTCTATAGGTAGCCTGTGAAGGAGGCAGGTTTCCTGTGCTTAGAACTTTCCCTGCAAAAAAGTGTCATTTTTGCAGGAAGAAAGCTATTTAAATCACTCGCGGCTAATGCATTGATGGCTCCTGTAACACAGAGAGCTGTCATTCATTAATAAAAAACAAAAAAAAAAGCGTAGGGGTCCCCCCAAATTCAATAACCAGGCCCTTCAGGTCTGGGATGGATATTAAGGGGGATCCCAGCCAAAAAAAAAAAAAAAAAAAATGGCGTAGGGTCCCCCTCAAAATCCATACCAGACCCTTGAGGTCTGGTATGGATTTTAAGGGGAACCCTAGCCAAAAAAAATGGCGTGGGGTCCCCCTCAAAATCCATACCAGACCCTTATCCGAGCACGCAACCTGGCAGGCCGCAGGAAAAGAGGGGGGGACGAGAGCGGCCCCCCCTCTCGCCTGAACCGTACCAGGCCACATGCCCTCAACATTGGGAGGATGCTTTGGGGGTCTAAGACCCCTAAAGCACCTTGTCCCCATGTTGATTAGGACAAGGGCCTCTTCCCCACAACCCTGGCCGGTGGTTGTGGGGGTCTGCGGGCGGGGGGCTTATCGGAATCTGGAAGCCCCCTTTAACAAGGGGACCCCCAGATCCCGCCCCCCCCCCCTGTGTGAAATGGTAAGGGGGTACAAAAGTACCCCTACCATTTCACCAAAAAAGTGGCAAAAATGGTAAAAATGACAGGAGACAGTCTTTGACAATTCCTTTATTAAAATCTTCTTTCTTCTTTCTTCATCCTTCGGATTCTTCATCTTCTCCTTCCTTCATCTTCTTCCATCTTCTTCTTCTATTTTCTTCTTCCTCCGATCCGCTTCTTCTTGCGCTGGTCTTCTCGTCCTTCTCGTCCGGCATCTTCTTCCGTCGGCGTCGGCGTCGGTGTCTCTGTCTCTTCTTGGGCCGCTCCGCGCAATGGGAGGCTCCCGCTGTGTGAGGCTCCGCTCCGTCTGACAGGTCTTTTATAATGGAGGGCACCTGGTGACCCCGCCCCCTCTGACGCACAGGGACGTCATGGGGAATTCCATGATGGCTTTCCCCATGACGTCAGAGGGGGGCGGGGTCACCAGGTGCCCTCCGTTTTAAAAGACCTGTCAGATGGAGCGGAGCCTCACACAGCGGGAGCCTCCCATTGCGCGGAGCGGCCCAAGAAGACACCGACACCGACGCCGACGCCGACGGAAGAAGATGCCGGACGAGAAGGACGAGAAGACCAGCGCAAGAAGAAGCGGATCGGAGGAAGAAGAAAATGGAAGAAGAAGATGGAAGAAGATGAAGGAAGGAGAAGATGAAGAATCCGAAGGATGAAGAAAGAAGAAAGAAGATTTTAATAAAGGAATTGTCAAAGACTGTCTCCTGTCATTTTTACCATTTTTGCCACTTTTTTGGTGAAATGGTAGGGGTACTTTTGTACCCCCTTACCATTTCACACAGGGGGGGGGGCCGGGATCTGGGGGTCCCCTTGTTAAAGGGGGCTTCCAGATTCCGATAAGCCCCCCGCCCGCAGACCCCCACAACCACCGGCCAGGGTTGTGGGGAAGAGGCCCTTGTCCTAATCAACATGGGGACAAGGTGCTTTAGGGGTCTTAGACCCCCAAAGCATCCTCCCAATGTTGAGGGCATGTGGCCTGGTACGGTTCAGGCGAGAGGGGGGGCCGCTCTCGTCCCCCCCTCTTTTCCTGCGGCCTGCCAGGTTGCGTGCTCGGATAAGGGTCTGGTATGGATTTTGAGGGGGACCCCACGCCATTTTTTTTTGGCTAGGGTTCCCCTTAAAATCCATACCAGACCTCAAGGGTCTGGTATGGATTTTGAGGGGGACCCTACGCCATTTTTTTTTTTTTTTTTTTGGCTGGGATCCCCCTTAATATCCATCCCAGACCTGAAGGGCCTGGTTATTGAATTTGGGGGGACCCCTACGCTTTTTTTTTTTTTTTTCATTTTTTTTTTTTTTTTATCAATGACTTTTTTTTATGAATGAGTTTCAATGAATCACTGTTCTCTGTGTTACGGGAGCCGTGAGTGATTTTAAATAGCTTTTTTACTTTCAAAAATGACACTTTGCGCAGAGACAGTTCTAAACACGGGAAACATGCGCCCCTTTACAGGCATACTATAGACACCCCCCAGGTACGAAATTTAAAGGAATATTACACTTTTATTGTTTCAATTTAAGCATTATTAAAATCACTGCTCCTGAAAAAACGGCCGTTTTTAAAAAAAATTTTTGCATTGATACATGTCCCCTGGGACAGGACCCAGGTCCCCAAACACTTTTTATGACATTAACATGCATATTAGCCTTTAAAATGAGCACTTTTAATTTCGAACGTTCGCATCCATTATAACTAATAGGGTTCTAAAGCTCGCACGGACTTTAGGTCCGTTCGCGGGTTCTGGTGCGAGCCGAACGGGGGGGTGTTCGGCTCATCCCTAGTCACAGGTGTCGTGCCAGAAGTGATGTGTAAGTGACATAGGACAGCTCATGCTGGAACGCGAGTCCGCTGCCATGTTGGAAACAATGCCCTTAGAAGGGTGGGGCCAAAAGAAACACACCATAGATGAACCAGTGATTGGACGGTATTTCATCCAAGCAATGGTCGTCACTAAGGGGTCCGTAGGCAAAACGCACCGCCAAATGGCGCCACCCCTTGGAGTCAAAGACCACAATATGTTGACGCCCTGGGCATCCGTGTGGTCACCTGATCCCATTTGACCTCTCCTGTTTCTAGTATCACTTAAAAAAAAATAATATGATGCACAATAGATTTTGCCCCTGAGGAATAAATTCTTCCAATAAAGGCTGCTGGAAATACATTTATAAAATATCAAATTATATTAAAAGAGCCCAAATGATTGAATAAATTATCCCATATCCAAGGGAAACAAGAGGAGGGACTAGGGTGAGGTACACCTCTCCCCACACATCCAGGTGCCATTTCTCACAATAAGACAATTGCAAAGAAACAAAAATAATACTTGAGAAAAATCTCATTTATAATGGTCTATATTCCAGTAAAGAACCAGAACTCTATAGAAAAGGCTTGAAGCTGATGGATTTGTTCATCCCTGGATGACTAGTGGCTGACTGGGTATGAATCCATTTTGTCTCCCTCTGGAGAAGAATTTTGTCTACATCTTCCCCTCTTTCATGTATGGGAACATGTTCCAAGGCAAAGAATTTAATCTTTGACACTTGAAAAGAGTGCAATAAACCCATGTGCCTACTAATTGGGTTTTCCATTTTCTTCTTCATTACAAGGAAAACATAGTCTCTGATCCAGTGAAAAAATGGTCTTTTGGTCTTTCCTACATAGAATGCTTTGCAGTCACACTCAGTCACATGTAGTAGACCACTCCTACTGACTGACAGGTTGCAAAGAACTTTGGTCTATATTCCTTTCCATTGGGGAGGGCTAGGGATGGGCCCAGTGTTCAATTCAAACCCATGTTCCAATCGAACATCGGCTGTTCGTCCGCTCGTCGAATTCAGAACTCTGGGGGCCGTTTTCATCAAATTTGTGTGATGCGAATGGTCCACAATGCACTGCGCCAGTCGCAGTGCATTGCTGGCTGATGATTGGCCAAGCATGCACTGTGACCCCGCATGCTTGGCCAATCATAGAGCCAGTGGCGAGGAGAGCAATAATAGGCCACAGGCAGGATGCCTGTGGCCAATTATAGCTCAGGGGGTTTAGTACACGCCCCACACTATATAAGGCCGCCCCACCAGGGGCCTCGTGTAGTGTGTTCCGGCGTTGAGGGAAAGAGTATTGCTCGGCAGGGACAGTGTACTGTACACTATATGTGAATCATTTCTGTGTGGGGAAAGGGTAGGGATAGAGGAAAAATAGGCAGGGATAGTGTATTCTTCTCAGCCTTTGCGTGTGGGGAAAGTGTAGGGATAGAGGAAAATAGGCAGGGATAGTGTGTTCTTCTCAGGCATTTGCGTGTGGGGAAAGTGCTGTTCTCTACCAATACAGCCATCTGCAGGAGTTAGTGTGTGTGCTGTGTGAGTCTAGCACAGCACAGTATACAACCTGCACCTGTATCTGCCCTTCTGCCCTGTTGTCATCTAATCCAGCCATCTGCGACATGACATTAAGGCTGCAAGCAATTTTAAATGGCTTCTTTTTTTCCTTTACAAATGTAATTTTGTGCAGGGACAGTTCTAAACACGGGAAACACATGCCACTTCACAGACATACTTTAGACACCCCCCAGGTACTATATTTAAAGGAATATTTCACATTTTTTTTCACTTTATGCATCATTAAAATGACCGCTCCAGAAAAAACGTCCGTTTTTAAAACTTCTTTTTGCATTGATACATGTCCCCTGGGGCAGAACCCGGGTCCCCAAACCTTTTTTATGACAATAACATGTATATTGGCCGTTATAATTAGCACTTTAGATTTCGAACGTACACGTCCATTGTAACTAATAGGGTTCTAAGTAGGGATGGGCCCGGTGTTCGATTCGAACCCATGTTCGAATCGAACATCGGGCGCTCGCCGTTCGGCGAGCCAAGAACTATTTGGGCCGCTCGCATCAAATTCGTGTGATGCGAGCGGCCCGCAATGCATTGCACCAGTCGCAGTGCAATGCTGGCTGATGATTAGCCAAGCATGCACTGTGACCCCGCATGCTTGGCCAATCACAGCGCCGGCAGCGAGGAGAGCCATAATTGGCTACAGGCAGGATGCCTGTAGCCAATTATAGCTCAGGGGCTTTAGTACACGCCCTACGGTATAAGAGGCCGCCGCTTCAAGTGGCCCATGAAGAGACACCGACACCGACGCCATGGAAGAAGATGCCGGACGAGAAGGACGAGAAGACCAGCGCAAGAAGAAGCGGATCGGAGGAAGAAGAAAATGGAAGAAGATGGAAGAAGATGACGGAAGGAGAAGATGAAGAAACCGAAGGATGAAGAAAGAAGAAAGAAGATTTTAATAAAGGAATTGTCAAAGACCGTCTCCTGTAATTTTTACAATTTTTGACAGTTTTTTGGTGAAATGGTAGGGGTACTTTTGTACCCCCTTACCATTTCACACAGGGGGGGGCGGGATCTGGGGGTCCCCTTGTTAAAGGGGGCTTCCAGATTCCGATAAGCTCCCCGCCCGCAGACCCCCACAACCACCGGGCACGGTTGTGGGGACGAGGCCCTTGTCCTCATCAACATGGGGACAAGGTGCTTTGGGGGTCTCAGACCCCCAAAGCATCCTCCCAATGTTGAGGGCATGTGGCCTGGTACGGTTCAGGCGGGAGGGGGGGCCGCTCTCGTCCCCCCTCTTTTCCTGCGGCCTGCCAGGTTGCGTGCTCGGATAAGGGTCTGGTATGGATTTTGAGGGGGACCCCACGCCATTTTTTTTGGCTGGGATTCCCCTTAAAATCCATCCCAGACCTCAAGGGTCTGGTATGGATATTGAGGGGGACCCTAAGCCATTTATTTTTTATTTTTTTGGCTGGGGTCCCCCTTAATGTCCATCCCAGACCTGAAGGGCCTGGTTATTGAATTTGGGGGGACCCCCACGCTTTTATTTTTTAATTTTTTTTATTTTTTATCAATGACTTTTTTTTTATGAATGACTTTCAATGAATGACTGTTCTCTGTGTTACGGGAGCCGTCAATTAACATTAGCCGCGAGTGATTTTAAATAGCTTTCTTTCCTGCAAAAATGACACTTTTTGCAGGGACAGTTCTAAGCACAGGAAACATACGCCCCTTTACATGCATACTATAGACACCCCCCAGGTACAAAATTTAAAGGAATATTACACTTGTATTGTTTCAATTTAAGCATTATTAAAATCACTGCTCCTGAAAAAACGGGCGATTTAAAAAAAAAAATTTGCATTGATACATGTCCCCTGGGGCAGGACCCAGGTCCCCAAACACTTTTTATGACAATAACATGCATATTAGCCTTTAAAATTAGCACTTTTGATTTTGAACGTTCGCATCCATTATAACTAATAGGGTTCGAAAGCTCGCACGGACTTTAGGTCCGTTTGCGGGTTCTGGTGCGAGCCGAACGGGGGGGTGTTCGGCTCATCCCTAGTTCTAAGTGATCCCTCAAAAACGAAGCCTCAGAAACACATTTTCCAGCACCAGGAAATGGTAACCTCCCAGGGTCTGGAAATGCGTTACACAAACTTTTCTTTAAGGCCTCCTGAAGATGTTTCATTCTCTGCTCCCTCTGCGAAGGCAGGATGAGTTCTGCAACTTTACCATTGTAACGTGGATCAAGAAGGGTTGCCAGCCAGTAATGATCCCTCTCCTTGATACCACGAAGCCTAGGGTCCCCTCACAGGATTTGCATAATCAGGGAGGCAATGCAGAAAAAGTTTGCAGAGGCATTCGATTCTGAGACCTTTGGGTCACTAAGGATGACATTATCCAGAACTACCTCCTCCAAGCCACATATAACTCCTTGGGTTTCTGGGGACTGAAAACCATCCCTTCAAGACTGCTGCGTGTTATCCTCTACATCCATGCTGACACAATCCTCCTCCTCTTCTTCCTGTGTGTTTGGCAGCCCCACAGGAATGCTATCTGCATAAAGGGGACCTTGAGAGGAAAGGAAGTCCTCATCTTCCTCCCGCTGTTCTGCCTCAAGTGCCCTGTCCATGATTCCACAAAGCGTGTGCTCCAGCAGGAAGACTAGTGGGACAGTGTCACTGATGCATGCATTGTCACTGCTCAGCATCCTTGTGGCCTCCTCAAATAGTGACATGACAGTGCATACATCCTTGATCAGTAGCCACTGGCGTGGCAAAAAGAAGCCAAGCTTCCCTGACCCTGTCCTGGTGCCATACTCGTACAGGTACTCATTGATGGCCCTCTGCTGTGTGTGCAGCGGCTGCAGCATTGCCAATGTTGAGTTCCCCCTGGTTGGCATGTCACAAATGAGGCAGTTGGTGGGCAGGTTGCATTCCTGTTGAATGTCAGCCAGCCAAGCACTGGCATTTTATGACCGGCGGAAATGACCACAGACTTTTCTGGCCTGCCTCAGGAGATCTTGTAAGCCTGGGTATCTGGTCAACCTTGCTTTCCACTAAGCATGAGTCATCTTTCTCTCCTCTTTTTGCTACAGGAAACTAGCTTGAACTGACTGGATATCTTTATTTGGAACGGATGGTGTGGTGATTCCCCTCTTCCCCATTGGAGTGATCTCGGGTGGATTAACCCTATCAGCTTTTGCCTACTGGGACAGCTACAGGCTTTAATTACAGTGCCCTAATCATATAGCCATCTGATAAGCCTCCAATCCAATAGGTGGTCGGGATGAAACAATTTTTTCTGCATGTCACAGCGTGAAACTATAGAACTGTCACTGAGGTGTTTTTCTTTGAACAATTTATACCTGCGAGTCACACGTTAATTATATTCCCTGGTGTCAAGAAGTATCTAAACTGGACTATCACAGCTAAAGTTTGGACTATTTTAATCAATCTGTGTACTCCTTCATGGTCACCTTGATGGGTCATATGTTTTATATTGATTTTTACATTTATTAATTTATTCACTAATTTTTGGTTTATATTGGCGCAGCTTTATGTATTTTCCATTTGCCATAGGTGTGAGTATCCCACTTTTCAGCAGCAGCCTTTTCCTGGGTTAGGGTCCCATTTTCCATTCCACACCCCTCCCCCCCTCCTTTTTTCCTAGCGCGGTTTATTTATTTTCATTTATCTGGTCAAGAAATGCTGCACCCCAAATTCAGGACATTTTCAAAACATGGAACATGGGTCAAGTGTCCCTGTCTGAGGGCAGAGAGAAGGTAGGTGCCATTGTTGCATACAACCATTCCTGGCTGAAGCTGGTGTGGCGACAACCACCTCTGAGCCTACCACTGCAGAGCTGACAGAATATCTGCCCCAGTATGACTCTTGTCCCCTAGGCAGACCAACTGAAGCACTGCATGGCATCTTTTAGCCTGACTGCTTGCGTAGCCCCTTGAACGCTCACGGAGCACAGCTGGTTTAGATGACAATTTGGCAGAAGAGGCCATAGAAGAAGAAGAAGAGGAGGGGGTGGAGCAGAGAGCAGAATCACCACTAGCTTTTTGGAGGCGTGTTGGGGGAACAAGCTCCAACAACCCTGAACCCAGTCCTGCATCCTTCCCAGCTGCCAGCAGAGTTACCCAGTGTGATGTGAAGGAAAGGTAACGTCCCTGCCTATGCCTGCTGGACCATGACTCAATAATATGAACCTTGCTGCTGACCGCCCTGTCTAACAAGGCCAAAGCATTGCCTTCACAAAAGGGGGCAGAGTCTACCAGCTGAAAAGGCAGCAGTTGGAGTGGTAGGAATTTGGCCAAGCTAGCATTTAGATGCTGAGCATGTGGATGGCTGGGACAGAATTTATTTTTATGGTTTAACCGGGGTAGCAAAATTTGACTGCTGAAATCAACTGGTGGTGTACTACTAGCAGATTGGCTGTAGTACACTGCCAGTACTGTACTACTAGCAGATTGGTGGAAAGTACTTGTTTCACCTATTGCTATACCTTCATTCTTCTCAGTGCACATTTTTGAGAGGACTGGAGGTATAGTAGTGATTGAGATCCCAGATGAGGCGCAAGGAGTCTATAATGTGGGTCTTTCAGGTGCTGCATGGCAGGTCATCATATGTCTGGTCAAGCATGTGGTGCCCAAGCAGCTGCTGTTCTGCCCATGCTTGATCCGCTTCAGTTATAGGTTGCAAACAGCAACGGTGCGATCTGCTGCACATGTGTCGAAAAAGGCCAACTCCAAGGAACTATTAAAAGTCAGCGGGGAGTCAGCAGCGCCCTGCACCTGAGGAGCTCTGCTGAGTGATGCAATAGGGTGGCTGCCCTTATGCTACCTCCTAGAGGACATCCTGCTTCATTGGAGTTGTGCCTCCTCCTCCTCACTTTCCTCCTCTCTCTCTTCTCTCAGGCACCCAAGTACAGTCAGTAACCTCATCATCCCCTCCCTCCTCATCACTGGAGCAAACTTGGCAGTATGCTGCAGCTGGGGGAACATGACTGCCAGTTTCTTATCCTTATGTGGCACCAACTCTCTCTAGGCTCACATTTCTCCTTTCCTCAACCTGGGAGCCAACGTCGGAACTTTCAAACTGCTGCGCATCCTCCTGCAGCATGTAACTGACACTATGGTCGAATAACTCTGGTGACTCCTCAGTGCATGCTAGTGGTGCTACAGGAGGAGTAACTGTGGACAAGGAGCCAGTGGAATAGGCCACTTTTGCAGCTGCATTGGAAGGCAAACTAGTATGAGTCTGTGTGATAGTGGATGAGGAGGATGATGACGGCCTAGTTATCCCCTCCACCAACTCTTCTGCATGTTGTGACTCAATAACACAGCCAGCAGTAGAAAAAAAGGACAAGCGTGCCCCACGGCCACCTGCAGAAGATGCACCATGTCCACGACCACCACTGTTCACTGTAGACACAGAGGCTGTTTGCCCTCTTTTAGTGACCTGTGAGCATCTGCCTCTTCTTGGTGGCCTTCCGGACATGATGTTTTTTTTTTACACCGCACTACACTGTTTTATATACTGCACTGCATTATAAACTTTACACCAGCTGCACTGTATTATATATTGTGTACACCACCTAAAGTGTATTAGAAATTGTACACACTGTATTATATACTGTGCACACTGCCTGCACTGTAGTAGAAACTGTACACTGGCTGCGCTGTATTATGTACAGTGTACACTACCTGAAGTGTATTAGAAACTGTACACACTGTATTATGTACTGTATACACCTCCAGAAGTGTATTGGAAACTGTACACACTGTATTATATACTGTGTACACCGCCTGCACTGTAGTAGAAACTGTACACAGGCTGCACTGTATTATATACTGTGTACACCACCTGAAGTGTATTAGAAACTGTACACCACCAAATGCACTGTATATATTGGCTACATTGAATGCAGAGTATATCTGTAGATATATATATATCTATAATAGACTGTATATATATGAATACACCACCTGAAGTGTATTATATACTATACACCACCGAATGCATGGTATATATATATATATATATATATATATATATATATATATATATATATATATATATATATATATATATATACAGTCTACAGTGCAGTGAATGCAGAGTAGCAGAGTATATATATATATATATATATATATATATATATATATATATATATACTAGACTGTATATATATTGATACACTGCCTGAAGTGTATTATATACTGTACACCCCCGAATGCACTGTATATATAGGCTACTGTAAATGCAGAATATCTATCTAAATCTATATATATACACAAGGATATACACACCAGTGTCAATATTTTGTGTGGCCACCATTATTTTCCAGCACTGCCTTAACCCTCTTGGGCATGGAGTTCACCAGAGCATCACGGGTTGCCACTGGAGTCATCTTCCACACCTCCATGATGACATCAAGGAGCTGGTGGATGTTAGGGACCTTGTGCTCCTCCACCTTCCATTTGCGGATGCCCCACAGGTGCTCAATAGTGTTTTGGTCTGGAGACATGCTTGGCCAGGCACTCTCCTTTACCCTCAGCTTCTTTAGCAAGGCAATGGTCGTCTTGGAGGTGTGTTTGGGGTTGTTATCATGTTGAAATACTGCCCTGCGGCCCAGTCTCTGAAGGGGGGTCATGCTCTGCTTCAGTATGTCACAGTACATGTTGGCATTCATCAACAGCACTCATGTAGCCCCAGTCCATGACACTCCCACCACCATGCTTGACTGTAGGCAAGACACACTTGTCTTTGTACTCCTCACATGGTTGCTGCCACACACGCTTGACACCATCTGAACCAAATACATTTATATCTTGGTCTCATCAGACCACAGAACATGGTTCCCGTAATCCATGTCCTTAGTCTGCAAACTGTTTGTGGGCTTTCTTGTGCATCATCTTTAGAAGATGTTCCCTTTTGGGATGACAGCCATGCAGACCAATTTAATGCAGCGTGTGGCGTATGGTCTGAGCACTGACAGGCTGACCCCCCCCCCCCCACCCCTTGAACCTCTGAAGCAATGCTGACAGCACTCATACGTCTATTTCCCAAAGATAACCTCTGGATATGACACTGAGCATGTGCACTCAACTTCTTTGGTCAACCATGGCAAGAGCTGTTCTTAGTGGAACCTGTCCTGTTAAACTGCTGCATGGTCTTGGCCACTGTGCAGTTTCAGGGTCTTGGCAATCTTCAGAGTGTTCTTTGCCGTGAGGTGCCATGTTGAACAGTATGAGAGAATGAGAGTGATAACACCAAATTTAACACACCTGCTCCCCATTCACACCTGAGAACTTGTGACAAGTCACATGGCACTGGGGAGGGAAATGGCTAATTGGACCCAATTTGGACATTTTCACTTAGGGGTGTACTCACTTTTGTTGCCAGCGGTTTAAACATTAATGGCTGTGTGTTAAGTTATTTTGAGGGTACAGAAAATTTACACTGCTATACAAGCGGTACACTCACTACTTTACACTGTAGCAAAGTGTAATTTCTTCAGTGTTGTCACGTGAAAAGATATAATAAAATATTTACTAAAATGTGAGGTGTGTACTAACTTTTGTGAGAAACTGTATATATTAGACTGTATATATATATCAAATACACTGCCTGCACTGAGTGAATATAGCATATACACTGAATATATAGTCTGAATATATATATATATATATATATATATATATATATATATATATATATATATATATATATATATATATATATATATATATATTAGGGCTGTGGAAATTAAAGATTAATTCCTCAATTAATCGATTAATTTTTCTTGATCGATCAAAACACTCTCTCGGCTTCCGAGTTCTCAGGGAGTTCCGTCTGAGATCTGGTGACATCGATGTCCGTGATAGACCGGAGGAGGAGGAGGGATTGTCACGCTACTGAGGGAAAAAAAATACTTATGCCAGTGCTACAGTTTGAATTTAAAACGTATTTGTGTGAACTGTGAAGTTAAGTAATGGATTGTGGAAAATAACTAGAGTCGGGTGATTGTATATAGTGTATAACACATTTACCACTGATGCCTAACTGATGCCTGACTAATGCAGAGTTGCAATGCAAGGAGATCAGCTAAAAGTAGTTGGATCTGTATGTGCGTTATAATTAATTGAAAATTAGTCAATTAATCGATTTAAAAAAAATCGATTAATCGAACACAAAAATTTTAATCAGTAACAGCCTATATATATATATATATATATATATATATATATATATATATATATATATATATATATATATATACTAGACTGACTGTATACGGTATATATATATATATATATATATATATATACTAGACTGACTGTATACGGTATATATATATATATATATATATATATATATATATAATAAATACACTGTCACTAACTAAATAACCTGCCTGCCTAATTTAGCTCAGGCTATCTCTCCGTCCATGCCAACACGCTATGTAAGCAGCCTTATATAGCGTGGGGCGTGGACTTAGTCCCCCTGTGCCATGATTGGCCAAAGGCACCCTGCCTTTGGGCAATTATAGCTCTTGCAGCAGAGCGGGCTGTGATTGGCCAAAGCATGCACCTGAATGGAACACACAATGTTCGAGTCGAACTTACCTCCGACATGAACATCGAGCTCATCCCTACTGGATTCTATATATTGGAATTATCATCCCTCTGCTAGCCTTTTAACCACTTGCCACTCGCTATACAGCAAAATGACGGCAGAAAAGTGGTTTCCTGACCGGACGTCATATGATGTTGCCAGGATATTAAGCCGCTGCGTGCCCCCGGGGGTGCTCATCGCGGCTATCATTGTTGCGGTGTGTCAGTCTGACACACTGCAACACCGATCTAGGTAAAGAGTCTCTGACGGAGAACACAGGAGCAAGAAGCAGAGGATCGGAGGAAGAAGAGGATGAAGAAAAAGAGAAGCTTTACACAGCGGGAGCCTCCCATTGCGTGGATCGGCCCAAGAACGAAGCGAGGAAGAAGAGACGCAGTGGAGGAAGATGCCGGACGAGAACATCGGAGCAAGAAGCAGAGGATTGGAGGAAGAAGAGGATGAAGAAGAAGAGAAGCTTCACACAGTGGGAGCCTCCCATTGCGTGGATCGGCCCGAGAACAAAGTGAGGAAGAAGAGATGCCGTGGAGGAAGATGCCGGATGAGAACACCGGAGCAAGAAGCAGAGGATCGGAGGAAGAAGAAGATGGAGGAAGAAGAAGATAGAGGAAGAAACCGAAGGATGAAGGAAAGAAGAAGGAAGAAGGAAAAAGATGGAAAGAAGAAGAAATAAAGGAATTGTCAAAAACTGGCTCTTGTCATTTTTAACACTTTTGGCACTTTTTTTGATGAAATGGTAGGGGTACTTTTGTACCCCCTTACCACTTCACACGGGGGGTGGCATCTGGGGGTCCGCTTGTTAAAGGGGGCTTCCAGATTCCGATAAGCCCCCCCACACGCAGACCCCCACAACCACCGGCCAGGGTTGTGGGGATGAGGCTCTTGTCCTCATCAACATGGGGACAAGGTGCTTTGGGGGGGACCCCAAAGCACCCTCCCAATGTTGAGGGCATGTGGCCTGGTATGGTTGAGGAGGGGGGGCGCTCTCTTTTCCTGCAGCCTGCCAGGTTGCGTGCTCGGATAAAGGGTCTGGTATGGATTTTTGGGGAAACCCCACATCATTTTTTTTTTTTATTTGACCCGGGGTTCCCCTTAAAATCCATACCAGACCTGAAGGGCCTGGTATTTGAATGTAGGGGGAACCCCACGCTTTTTTAAAATTTTTTATCTATGACTTTCAATGACTGTTCTCTGTATTATGGGGAGCCGACAATTCATTATAGCCGCGAGTGCTTTTAAATAACTTTTTTTCCCGCAGTTCTAAGCACAGGAAACATGTGCCCCTTTACAGGCATACTATACACACCCCCCAGGTACAAAATTTTAAGGAATATTACACTTTTATTGTTTCACTTTAAGCATTATTAAAATCACTGCTCCCGAAAAAACTTCTGTTTTTAAAACTTTTTTTTGCATTGATACATGTCCCATGGGGCAGGACCCAGGTCCCCAAACACTTTTTATGACAATAACTTTTTAAAAATCAATGACTTTTAATGACTGTTCTCTGTATTACGGGGATGGGAGCCGACAATTCATTATAGCCGCTAGTGCTTTTAAATTACTTCAACCTCAAAAGTTCGGGTCCCCATTGACTTGGGGTTCAGGTTCGAGAATGGGGTTCAGGTTCGAGGTCAAGTTCAGGTCAAGTTCGGTCCCAAACTCAAACTTTTTTGCAAAGTTCGGCCGAACCCCTCGAACCCAAACATCCAGGTGTCCGCTCAACTCTAATTATAACCATTATGGTTATAATACAGCATTTTTTTGGATACTGCAACATTTTGGACATTTATTTATTTATTTTTCACTGCAATACTTTGGACATTTTTATTTATTATTATCATTTTTATTTATCACTAAATATTTTTTGTATAGCATCACCGTCATCTTTATTGCTACATATATATATATAGTTTTGATATGTATGAACTTTCTGTGAATTTTTGAGATTCCCCTTTTCTTGCAACAGATCACTTTACATAGGATCTTTTTGTACTGATCTTTTTTGTATTTTCCACTTTAATATTTCTTATACACTTTAATATTTTTCATGCGCATTGCATTTTATATTTAGTATTGTTTTCACTTTTTACACACACTATTTACACACACATTCTCAGTGGTGTGTAGTTCACATACACATTACCCGGTCCCTGTGTAGTACACCCACCATTCATTTGAACAGCGCCGTTATCCCTTTTTAGAGTGTTTTATTCATGTAGTTGTAATTGCTGTTGTGGAGGGGTTCATTCCCGTGATTTTACAAAGTGGAGCTAGGAGCCATAGAATATGAGATCTCCTGTGTGAAGGGCATGGAGAATGAATAGGCATGTAGGGATGATAGTAGCACGTGGTGGTGATGCCTGTGTTTGTAGTGCATATTGTGCACAATAAAAAAAACACTAGTGTGAATGGAATGGAATATGTGAATGTATAATATGAAATATGTCAGTAGTCATGGTAGGTCTTTTCTCAGCTGGCACCTGTTTATTGAGAAGTATTATTGCCATGGAAAGATTATATTACTCAATCTATCCAATGAGGAGAGCAACAGCGGCTTGATCAGGCTCAGGTAAGAAAAAGAGGGGATCTGGAGGGGAGCTGCAGCACAGAAGATTTAGAATGCATAGAAAACAGTAGGGTAAAAAAACCTTAAGGCTTCACAACCACTTTAAATAATGTGTCAGTGACAGATATAGCCCTTTCCATTCATCATTTAGTGTTAAGTGTAATTCCCTTTTCCATTCTCTGAGATATCACGGAGGCCAGTGGGGGCTGGTGGTATATTTCTAGGGGGGGTGGCAAACAGTGCACCCACAGCCACCCCCTCCTCCCTGTCTGGTCGGTCGGGTCATTCGCACCCACTGCACCCCCCCCCCCGCTTGGCCGGTAGGATGGTTCCCAGCCCGGCATCTATTGTGCGGACGACGGGTGGCAGTTTCCCCTTGCCTCTCCTCCTCGACATCATGGCGTCTCCTCCTCCCAGGTCAATTGGAATGCTTCTCCTTCCAGACAATCAGGAAACGGGTCTCACGACCCACTTCCTGATTGCCTGGGAGGAGAATCAGTGTGACAATAGTGAATATTCATTCACTATTGTTACACAACTGGGTGGGCCTGGGGCGCAGTGCCCTCTTTTGAAGCCTATTAGAGCCTCAGGCTCTAATCATCTGCTTCAAAGAAGAAAAAAAAACCTGATTGGAATCCATGCGTCCGTCACCTCGCATGTAGATTAAGGGGTCGGACACATGGATAATCACAGAGTCACAGTAGGTGGGGTTGAAAAAAGACACAAGTCCATCAAGTCCAACCTATGTGTGTGATTATATGTCAGTATTTCATTGTATATCCCTGTATGTTGCGGTCATTCAGATGCTTATCTAATAGTTTTTTGAAACTATCAATGCCCCCTGCTGAGACCACTGCCTGTGGAAGGGAATTCTACATCCTTGCCGCTCTTACAGTAAAGCACCCTCTACATAGTTTAAGGTTAAACCTCTTTCCTTCTAATTTTAAAGAGTGGCCACATGTCTTGGTAAACTCCCTTCCCCAAAAAAGTTTTATCACTAGTGTGGTGGTCACCAGTATGGTATTGGTATGGTATGGTATCCCCTCTCAAGCATCTCTTCTCCAGAGAGAATAAGTTCAGTGCTCGCAACCTTTCTTCATAACTAATGTCCTCCAGACCCTTTATTAGCTTTGTTGCCCTTCTTTGTATTCGCTCCATTTCCAGTACATCCTTCCTGAGGACTGGTATCCAGAACTGGGCAGCATACTCCAGGTGCAGGCAGACCAGGGTCTTGTAGTGTGGGAGAATTATTGCTTTATCCCTGGAGTTAATCCCTTTTTTTAATGCATGCCAATATTCTGTTTGCTTTGTTAACAGCAGCTTGACATTGCTTGACATTGCATGCCATTGCTGAGCCTATCATCTACTAGGACCCCCGGGTCCTTTTCCATTCTAGATTCCCCCCAGAGGTTCTTCCCCTAGTGTATAGATTGCATTCATATTTTTGCCACCCAAATGTTTATTTAAAATGTTTCTAAAATTTTTCTACATCAAACCTCATTTGCCATGTAGTTGCCCAGATCTTCTTGCAAGGTTTCCACATCCTGGGGAGAAGTTGTTGCCCTGCTTAGCTTAGTATCAACCGCAAATACAGAGATTGAACTGTTTACCCCATCCTCCAAGTTGTTTATGAACAAATTAAATAGGATTGGTCCCAGCACAGAACCCTGTGGGACCCCACTACCCACCCCTGACCATTACGAGTATTTCCCATTTATCACCACCCTCTGAACTCACCCTTGTAGCCAGTTTTCAATCCATGGACTAACCCTATGGTCCATGCAAATGGACCTTATTTTGTACAGTGAACATTTATGGAGAACTGTATCAAGTGCTTTTGCAAAATCCAGATACACCACACCTATGGGCCTTTCTTTATCTAGATGGCAACTCACCTCCTCATAGAAGGTTAATAAATTGGTTTGGCAAGAACGATTCTTCATGAATCCATGCTGATTACGGCTAATGATACAGTTTTCATTACTAAAATATTGTATATAGTCTCTTATCATCCCCTCCAAGAGCTTGCATACTATTGGTGTTAGGCTAACTGGTCTCTAATTCCCAGGGATATATTTTGGGCCCTTTTTAAATATTGGTGCTACATTGGATTTTCTCCAATCCGCTGGTACCATTCCAGTCAGTAGACTGTCAGTAAAAATTAGGAACAATGGTCTGGCATCTCCCCATCTCCCCAGCCATCTCCCCATCCTTTGTAACCAGATGTCCTTCCTCATTCTTTAAGAGGCCAATACGGTCTGTCCTCCCTTTTTTACTGTTTACATACTTAGAGAATTTATTGGGATTTTTTTTGCTCTCCTCCGCTATGTGTCTTTCGTGTTCTATCCTAGCCTCCCTAATTGCGCCCTTACATTTCTTGTTGCATTCTTTAGAAAGGTTGAATGCTGATGATGATCCCTTTTGTTCTCTTTTAAATTCATTACCCAATGGGATGCACTGGCTAATGCCCTTATTGAATATGCTCTTAAAGAGAACCCATTTCTCATCTGTGTTCTTTGTTCCTAAGATTTTATCCCCATTTATATCTTCTAGCAAGGTTCGTGGTTTAGGGAAGTTGGCTCTTTTGAAATTCAGTGTCTTTGTATTTCCCTTATGTTTCCTATTTGTGTGATTTATATTAAAGCCAATTGACCTGTGATTGCTGTTTCCTAAATTTCCCCGTATTTCCACATCCGTGATCAGGTCTGTATTGTTGGTAATAAGTAGATCTAGTAACGCTTTATTTCTAGTTGGTGCGTCTACCATCTGACCTATGAAATTGTCCTGCAAGACATTTAGGAACTGGCGAGCCTTTGACAAATGCGTGGTTCCCTCCGCCCAGTCTATGTCTGGATAATTAAAATTCCCCATTATGATAACATAATCCTTTGCTGATAATCCAAATTGCAATCCACCTCCTCCCTCGCTTCCTTAGTGATGTCATCTCTCACATTCACTTGTACATTATTCTTGATATACAGGTATACCCCTCCCCCCTTTTTACTCTCTCTATCCCTGTGATAAAGGGTATACCCTTGAATGGTTGCCAGCCAATCATGAGAGCTGTTGAACCAAGTCTCTGAAATTACCACAAAATCCAAATCCTCCTCATACAACAGTATCTCTAATTCACCCATCTTGTCCGCCAGGCTCCTGGCATTGGTGAACATGCCACATAGTTTAGACCGGTTGCATACTATCCTCTTATTGGGTGTTCCGAGATTGCAACTAGGACTTGTTACTATACTTACCTTGGGTTTATGTGCTTTAATCAACCTACCACTAATGCCCCCAATACTACCCTCTGGACTATGTTCCATGCTGACTATAACTACCTCTGGACCCTCCCCCCGTTGCCTAGTTTAAAAACCCTTCTAACTTTTTAGCCATCTTTACTCCCAACACATCTGCACCCTCCTCATTTAGGTGCAGTCTGTCCCTTCTATAGTACTGGTGACCGACTGAGAAGTCGGCCCAGTCCTCCAGGAACCCAAACCCCTCCTTACTACACCAGCTCCTCCCACTTGTTTACTTCCCTAATCCTTCCTCTGCCTTTCTGGTGTGGCTCGATGTACTGGAAGTATTCCTGAGAATACTACCTTGGAGGTCCTATTCCTGCTGGTCCCTGACTGGTTTCACCAATGTCACTCAATGGAGTGTACTTATTGGGATGCTCCAGCCCAGGATCGGCCTGCCTGGCACTCCCCCTCTATCCTTTCTGACTGTCACCCATCTACTCTTTTCTGGTGCCTGCACCTCTTTGTCCCCTGCCGGGACCTGCCGGGTATGTACCCGGCTCTCCTTTAGTATGGAGGGTCTTCTCAGTGCTGACAGTTGCTTCACTAGTTTCAGAACCTGGGCTTCCAGGGAAACATTACATTTACATTAGCTTACATTTTGCACAGCAGTATTCGCCCTCGATCAGATAATCAATGAAAGCATACATGCCGCAAGATGTACACTGAGTGAATTCTCCACACCAGGGCATCGTACCTATCAATATAATGAGGATTGGGATTACTAGAAGCAGCACATTTCGGGCCAGCCCTGAGGATAGGAGGCCAGTGCAGAGCAGCCAGGAGAATATGTGTGTAAGCCCACACACGTGAGGGACGAACCTGGACATCAGGTTACCCCTCTACATGGTCTAAGGTCGGAGAGGGATGCACCAGGATATCGGGTCATCTTCCTATAGGATCCTAGATCCAACAAGTGCCTTATGATCCCCCTGAATAAGGGTGGTCGCTGGCTCGCTGGTAAGCCTCCCATCTCTCTGTGGTGACGGGATTCACGTGGTCAAGTTTTACCCATATTTCACATGATTTCACCTATTGGACCCATGCTTTATGAGGATTTCATCTTATGAACCTTTATCACCAATGAACTCTCTTTTTTTGCACATTTATTTGCACTTTATTTAAATCTTCTAATTATTTGTTTGCTATTTAGGCCTCTTTCACACGGGACGGATCCATGATGATCCGCCCTGTGAACATCCGCTTGCTCAATGGGGATCGCTCTGTCGATCCCCGGTGAGCCGGCGGATAACAAGGCGGTCCCTGCACACTGTGCAGGGACCGCCCTGTCAGATCTCCTCTCTCCTCTATGGGGGATCGGATGACGATGGACCGTAGAGTCCACCGTCACCTGCTCAGATCCGCAGACGGATGGAAAAGTAGGTTTTTCCTCCGTCACGCTTTTTCTGATCGCTGACCGCTGACATCCGTCCCTCCATAGCGGTCTCCGTTCAGGTCCGCCTAAAAAACTGACAGGCGGACCTGAACGGATCGTCCCTGTGAAAGAGGCCTTACTCATAATTTTTTGCATTGTTTAATTCACATGAATTATTGCATATTAATTATGGTTTACATGCGCATTTTTACACTTTACATTTAGTTGCATATATTTGCATCTGATAACTTCTAGTGCTGCACTTTTTATTATATTTATTTTTGTGCCTAATATCTGGGTTATAGTGCTTAGCTGCTTCGTTTTTTGTTTTACTAAGCCCGGATATCACTTTCATCCATCGTAGCTGTACATTGGCCCTTTAAGATGCTGTAGGAGGTGCACGCGCCCCCAGCATGTGCCCAGAGCCAATGTGAGTGTCCGGTGGGCACGATGACCGCGGCGCACCCACGATCGCTTGTGACAGAGCGAGAACCGGGATATATGTGTGTAAACACACAAATCACAGTTCTCACAGGGAAGAGGAGACAGATCATATGTTTATACTAAGTGTGAATACTGATCTCTCTCCTCCCTCTCCTCCCTATCCCCCCACAGTTAGAACACACCTAGGGAACACAGTTAACCCCTTGATCACCCCCTAGTGTTAACCCCTTCCCTGCCAGTGACATTTATACAGTAATCAGTGCATTTTTATAGCACTGATCGCTGTATAATTGTCAATGGTCCGAAAAACATGTCAAAAGTGTCCAATTTGTCTGCCACAATATCGCAGTCCCGATACAAAACGCAGATCACCGCCATTACTAGTAAAGAAAATGATAATAACAAAAACGCCATAAATCTATCTCCTATTTTGTAGACCCTATAACTTTTGCGCAAACCAATCAATATATGCTTATTGCGATTTTGTTTTACCAAAAATATGTAGAAGAATACATATCGGCCTAGACTGAGGAAAAAATAATTATTTTTGAAAAAAAATTTGGATTTTTATTATAGCAAAAAAGTAAAAGATATTGGGGTTGATTTACTAAAGGCAAATCCACTTTGCACTACAAGTGCACTTGGAAGTGCAGTAGCTTTAGATCTGAGGGGACGATCTGAAATGAGGGGAAGCTCTGCTGATGTAATCATCCAATCTTGTACAAGCAAAAATGCTGTTTTTTATTTTCCTTGCACGTTCCCCTCAGATCTACAGCGACTGTGCTTCCAAGTGCACTTGCAGTGCACTTGTAGTGCAAAGTGGATTTTCCTTTAGTAAATAAACCTCATTGTGTTTTTTCAAAATTGACGCTCTTCTTTTGTTTATAGCGCAAAAATAAAGACCACAGAGGTGATCAAATACCACCAAAAGAAAGCTCTATTTGTGGGAAAAAAATCACCTCAATTTTGTTTGGGTACAGCGTCGCACGACCTCTCAATTGTCAGTTAAAGTGACCCAGTGCCGTATCGCAAAAAATGGACCGGTCTTCTGGGGCTGAAGTGGTTAAAAAGTGACAGAGATGTTGTTAAAAAAGCTGCATGGAAACCCCCCCCCCCCCCCCCCCCAAAAAAAAAAAAAACAAAAAAGCAACACAGCAATCACCAACAGTCAAAAGCAAAACTTGCTCACACTCTCCACTCCAGGTTCTCACGGTTCAGCTCCTAACCAGCAAGTCTGGCCAATAATGGGGGCGGCACCCAGGTGCCCCGCACTAAATGCTGCCCCCTGATGGAGGCCCTTCTATTGTTTTAAAGAAAAGCAGTTTATATAGTGTAGCTGCGATTAGATGATTAAGTGTAGTGTCTGTATAGTAAATGTTTTTAAAGGTATTTAGAAATCTAAATAGCCTTTGTTGGAGGTTGTAGAAAGATAGAATGGTCATTATAAAGGTTCCATGATGCTTTGGGTAGGGTTTTAAATTAGTCAGATAATGGTTTCTATTTTTGGTGGTCTATTGTTTGTGTTATGTAAGAAGGTTTTTTTGTCTCACATAAGGAAATATGACTTGTGTAAAGTAGGTGGGGTATTACATTTTTATTTAATATTTTCTGCTTGCACACATTCGGAGACATGCTAAAAGCTATTAATTGTCTGCAATGATTAACTACAGTGTTGAGGTTAGGTTGAAGTTAGGTTGAAAAGTTGGGAGGTAGTCAGGGTGTAAGCATTAGCAGAAATGTTAAAGTCACCAAGAATGATAGTGGATATTTTAGAGGAGATAAAGTAGAAGTCTTTAACCACTTTAACCACTTCCCTACCCACCCATAGTCATATGACACCCACAAAGTGGATCTCCCATCCTGGGTGGGCGTCATATGACGTCCTCCCATTCCCGGCCGCCTGAGGGGCGCTCGGGACCCGGTGAGAGTGCCCGGCGGCCGCGATGTCCGCCGGGCACCCGCGATTGCCCGTTAAAACAACGGGACCGTGCGGGACCGTGGAGCTGTGTGTGTAAACACACAGCTCCATGTCCTGTCAACGGAGAGGAGACCGATCATGTGATCCCAGTACGGAGGAACACATGATCGGTCTCCTCCCCTTGAGTCCCCTCCCCCCACAGTTAGAATCACACATATAGGGAATACATTAACCCCTGCAGCGCCCCCTAGTGTTAACCCCTTCCCTGCCAGTCACATTTACACAGTAATCAATGCAATTTTATAGCAACGATCGCTGTGTAAATGTGAATGGTCCCAAAAATGTGTCAAAAGTGTCCGAAGTGTCCGCCGCAATGTTGCAGTCACGAAAAAAAAAATCGCAGATCGCCGCCATTACTAGTAAAAAAAAAAAAATGCAATAAATCTATCCCCTATTTTGTAGACGCTATAACTTTTGCGCAAACCGATCAATATACGCTTATTGCGATTTTTTTTACCAAAAATGTGTAGAAGAATACGTATCGGCCTAAACTGAGTAAAAAAATAGTTTTTTTTTAAAAAAAATGGGATATTTATTATAGCAAAAAGTAAAAAATATTGTGTTTTTTTTCAAAATTGTCGCTCTTCTTTTGTTTATAGCGCAAAAAATAAAAACCGCAGGGGCGATCAAATACCACCAAAAGAAAGCTCTATTTGTGGGAAAAAAAGGACCTCAATTTTGTTTGGGTGTAACGTCGCACGACCGCGCACATGTCAGTTAAAGCGACGCAGTGCCGAATCGCAAAAAAGTGCTCTGGTAAGGAAGGGTGTAAAATGGCCGCTGAAAAATGGTGCTGAAGCGGTTAAGACCAGGCCTTTTCTGGCACTTTTTGTTTACAAGTTTAAATCAGTATCGTTTGCTAGAAAATTACTTATAACTTCCAAACATGTTTTTTTTTTTTTTTTTTTAGCAGAGACCCTAAAGAATAAAATGGAGATTGTTGCAAATTGTTATGTCACACTGTATTTATGCAGCAGTTTTGCAAAAGCATTTTTTTGTGGAAAAAATACACTTTAACCACCTCAATACAGGGCACTTACACCCCCTTCCTGCCCAGACAAATTTTCAGCTTTCAGCGCTCTCACACTTTGAATGACAATTACTCAGTCATGCAACACTGTACTTATATGAAATTTGCATCCTTTTTTTCCACACAAATAGAGTTTTCTTTTGGTGGTATTTAATCACTAGTGGGTTTTTTATTTTTTGTGCTATAGTTAAAAAAAGACCGTAAATTTTGTGAATAAAATGCCTTTTTCTTTGTTTCTGTCATAAAATTTAGCAACTTTAAGTAATTTTTCTTCATACATTTTCTTCATACATTTTGGCCAAAATGTATACTACTACATAGCTTTGGTAAAAATATCATATCCCAAATTAGTGTATATTATTTGGTCTTTGTGAAAGTTATAGCATCTACAAACTATGGTGCCAATCACTGAAAATTGATCACATCTGATCAGGCCTTCAGTAGATCAGGTGTATCTCATTCCTTGAGACACTAAGACCCCTTTCACACCGGGGCGGTGAGCCGCGGTGACGGTAAAGCAGCGCTATATTTAGCGCTGCTTTACTGTCGTTTTCACCGCGGTTTTCGGCCGCTCGCGGTGCCGTTTTACCCCCCGCGAGCGGCCGAAAAAGGGTTAAACACCCCCCGCAGAGCGCCGCCGTAGCCGCGGTATTGCCGCGGTAACCGCGGTATTGCCGCGGTTTTACCGCGGTCTCCCATTGTAATCAATGGGAAGGAGCGGTATAGGAGCGGTGAACACACCGCTCCTATCCCGCTCCAAAGATGCTGCTAGCAGGACTTTTTTTGTCATCCTGCTAGCGCACCGCTCCAGTGTGAAAGCCCGCCGGCTTTCACACTGGAGTTAAAGGGGCCGGATTTTTTCATGCGGTGAACAGGCGCTATTTTTAGCGCTGCACCGCATGAAAAACGCCCCGGTGTGAAAGGGGCCTAACAAGTCAGGAAAGTACAAATACCCCCCAAATGACCCCTTTTTTAGAAAGTAGATATTCCAAGGTATTAAGTAAGTAGCATGGTGAGTTTTTTAAGTTGTAATTTTTTTTAGCAATTCTTAGCAAAATTAAGATTATTTTTTTTACAAAATTGTCATATTATCAGGTTATTTCTCTCACAGAGCATATGCATACAACATATTACACCCCAAAATACATTATGCTACTTTTCCTGTGTATGGCGATACCACATGTGTGAGAATTTTACACAGCCTGGCCACATACAAAGGCCCAACATTGAAGTAGCGCCTTCAAGTGTTGTACGAGCATAAATGACACATCTCATTTCTCAACCACCTATTACACTTTTGAAGGCCCTGGAGCACCAGGACAATGGAATTGCCCACAAAATTACCCCATTTTGGAAAGCAAACACCCCAACGTATAATCTATGAGGCATGATTTTACACAAAGTTGTCAATTTATAAGATATTTCTAACACATAGCATATATATATAGCAAAAATTACACCCCAAAATACATTCTGCTACTCTTCCCGAGTATGGCGATACCACATGTGAGACTTTTACCAAGCCTGGCCACATACAGAGGCCCAACGTTGAAGTAGCACCTTCAGGCGTTCTAGGAGCATAAATTACATCTCATTTCATTCCTACCTATCACACTTTTGAAGGTTATTGAGCACCAGGACAGTGGAATTACCCAAAAAATTACCCCATTTTGGAAAGCAAACACCCCAACGTATATTCTATGAGGCATGGGCTGCAGATAAGTACTTGGGTACTCTGATGGGCTGCAGATAGGTACTCAAGTAACTTGATGAGCTGCAGACAGGTACTCCGGTACTCTGATTGCCTGTTGACAGGTACTCCAGTACTCTGATGGCCTGGTGACAGGTACTCAGGTACTCTGATGGGCTACAGATAGGTACTCGGGGACTAAGATGGGCTGGTGACTGGTATTCAGGATACTTTGAAGGGCGGTGACAGGTACACATGTACTCGGTACTCATATGAACTGTGACAGGTACTTAGGTACTCAGATGGACTGACAGGTACTTGGGTACTCAGATGGACTGTGGCAGGTACTCAGATGGACTGTGACAGGTACTCAGGTACTCTGGTACTCATATGGACTGTGACAGGTACTCAGGTACTTGGGTACACAGATGAACTGTGACAGGTACTCGGGTACTCAGGTGGACTGTGATAGGTATTTGGGTACTCAGATGGACTGTGACAGGTACTCGGATGAACTGTGACAGGTACTCAGATGGACTGTGTGGGACAGGTACTCAGATGAACAGCGACAGTTACTTTGATGGGTGGTGACAGTTACTTTGATGGGTGGTGACAGGTCCTCTTTATTGGGGGGGGAATCAGTGTGTGTTGGTGCACACTGCAAGTGGTAACAAGATGTTACCGCAATCTCCTTCTCACAAGCGATTGTTGTGTAAGGAGGAGAACCCGGTAACATCTCGTTACCGCTCTGTATTTACATTTAGTGATCGGCTGTGAAAGGATCACAGCCGATCACGTGGTAAACAGCCGCCGGCCAATGGCTGTTTACCAGCGTCAGTGACGAGCAGTGTTCCCGGGAACACACTGCCACCGACGTGCACACACAGCGCGCTCGCGATCTCCATGCTCAATGGCTGTTCACCCCCCTCGGTGGCGAGCAGTGACTCCGTGACACGCCACCACCGAAGGTACAGGGCTACGCGCACACGATCGCATGCATGCCCTGTTTAAATGGACGGACGTCATATGACACCTGCCCAGAACAAGAATCGTGCCGCCTGGCCATCATATGGCGGCTGGCAGGCGGCAAGCGGTTAATGAATAAAAAAACAAAAGACTATATATATATATATATATATATATCCCAATTTTTTGTAAAATGTGAAAGATAATGTTACGCCAAGTAAAAACAAAACACAATATATACCCCAATTTTTTCGTAAAATGTGATAAATGATGTTACGCCGAGTAAATAGACACCTAACATGTCACAGTTTAAAATTGCGCACACTAGTGAAATGCCAATAAACGCCGGTACTTAAAAATCTCCATAGGCGACGCTTTAAACGCCTTTACAGGATCCCTGTTCAGAGTTACAGAGGAGGTCTAGCGCTAGAATTATTGCTCTTGCTCTAACGTTCGCGAGGATACCTCACATGTCTGATAATAAAGCAAATGATTCTAAATGACTGTACTTCCAAAAATAACCTTTATTGAAGCTTCATGTAACAGGTGGTTAACAGATGGAGCAGGGGACAAATTTACTTAATGATACACAGCATGCGAGCTGGGCTAGCACCCAATTAGTGTGTGTGGGGATTACCTGGAGCAGCTTTCGTTGTTTCATTGAGACCTCACATGTGTGGTGCGAATATCGTTTATGTATGCGTGCGTGACTTACATATATACGTTCAATTCTGTGCATGAGCACAGAGGGAAAGGGGCGCTTTAAAAAAAAAACGTATTTAGTTTACTTTTTATTTTAACACTGTTTTTTAATTTTTTTTTTATCACTTTTATTCCTATTACAAGGAATGTAATGGCCCTCTTTACCTTTAAAAGCAAAAATGTCATGTTTTTAACTTTTGCTTTAAACAAAAAAATTACTGCCAGCCTGGACAGGAAGTGACATCATGACATCGCTCCAGTCCTCCAAGGCCAAAGGGGCAATCAAAGAAGATCTACTCTTTTAATCGCCTGTGGGAGCAGCCGGTCGCACTGTTGGATCCTTTCTCATGCGAACCAGCAGAAACGCTAAGCCCAAGAAACACCGGCAAGTGGCGAGAGGGGGACATCCCCTCCTGCAGCTTCTGAAAGTGTTACAGTGGCTCATGAGCCACTCAGAGCATTTTCACAAGAAAGCCAGCCGACGGCTGTAAAAAATGATACCGGGGTTATGGCTGATATCTTCAACCATAATCCCAGTAAATCACTTCCATGCCGCAACATACATCTCACAAAAAGGGAGTGCATCCCTCAAATTTTTGTAAATATTTTATTCTATCTTTTCATGTGACAACATTGAAGAAATTACACTTTGCTACAATGTAAAGTAGTGAGTGTGCAGCTTGTATAATGGTGTAAATTTGCTGACCCCTCAAAATAACTCAACATACAGCCTTTAATGTCTAAACCGCTTGCAACAAAAGTGAGTACACCCCTAAGTGAAAATGTCCAAATTGGGACTGCCACTGGAGTCCTCTTCCACTCCTCCATGACGATATCACGGAGCTGGTGGATGTTAGAGACCTTGCGCTCCTCCACCTTCTGTTTGAGGATGCCCCACAGATGCTCAATAGGGTTTAGGTCTGGAGACATGCTTGGCCAGTCCATCACCTTTACCCTCAGCTTCTTTAGCAAGGCCATGGTCGTCTTGGAGGTGTGTTTGGGGTCGTTATCATGTAGGAATACTGCCCTGCTGCCCTGTCTCCGAAGGGAGGGGATCTTGCTCTGCTTCAGTATGTCACAGTACATGTTGGCATTCATGGTTCCTTCAATGAACTGTAGCTCCCCTCATGCAGCCCCAGACCATGACACTCCCACCACCTTGCTTGACTGTAGGCAAGTCACACTTGTCTGTACTCACCTGGTTGCCACGACACACGCTTGACACCATCTGAACCAAATAAGTTTATCTTGGTCTCATCAGACCACAGTACATGGTTCCAGTAATCCATGTCCTTAGTCTGCTTGTCTTAACCTCCCTGGCGGTATGATTCTGTCTGGAATTTTGTGCTGAAAGCGGTACTATTATTTTGCATGGAAATTTGGCGTTTTTATATTGTAGGCATGCAATTCTTATGAATAACTCACTTAAATCCGTCCAAACCAGAGTCTAGTAGACATCCTGGGTATGATAAAGTTTGAAACACAAAATCATAAATTTATAATAAAAAAAAAATATATATAAAAATTATTCAATAATGTAATCAAATCAAAAACACTGAAATTTGCTCAGTTGCAGAATAGTCGCTGTCATTAAATTTAGTGTTTGATGATGAATTGTGATTCTAATTTATTATCGTTGTTTTCTAGATGGTCTAAAACCACTTTTGACATTAAGGGACACTTTTTGGTTGCTATGGACAATCTCCAGTTTCCAGGTAAAAAAAAATCTATTTATTATATAAAATAACATGCAGGGCACTGGGCAGACCTCTAGGGACAAAGGGGATGTGTATTTTTTTTATACAGTACTGTAATCTGTAAGATTACAGTACTGTATGTGTATTGTGTTTTTTAACTTTTTGGAATTTGGCGCCGATCTCCACTCCCGTGCGTCGTAACGTCGCAGGGAACAGAGATCAGCGGCACTCGGGCACTGTTTGAATTGAGCGAGCAGACGGCTCGCTCACACGGCGGGGAGACATCGCAGGATCCAGGGGACAAGGTAAGTAACTTCCCCCTGTATCCTGCAATGCAAGCCCGAGTCTGGCTTGGGGTTACCGCTTTTGGTACTGAAATCTCACCCCGAGCCAGACTCGGGAATACCGCCAGGGAGGTTAACAAACTGTTTGCAGGCTTTCTTGTGCATCATCTTTAAAAGAGGCTTCCTTCTGGAAAGACAGCCATGAAGACCAATTTGATGCAGGGTCGGCCTATGGCCTGAGCACTGATAGGCTGACCCCCCACCCCTTCAACCTCTGCAGCAATGCTGGCAGCACTCATACGTCTATTTCCCAAAGACAACCTCTGGATATGACGCTGAGCAGGTGCACTCAACTTCTTTGGTCGACCATTGCAAAGCCTGTTCTGAGTGGAACCTGTCCTGTTAAACCTCTGTATGGTCTTGGCGACCATGCTGCAGCTCAGTTTCAGGGTCTTGGCAATCTTCTTATAGCCTAGACCATCTTTATGTAGAACAACCATTCTTTTTTTCAGATCCTCAGAGAGTTCTTTGCCATGAGGTGCCATGTTGAACTTCCAGTGACCAGTATGAGAGAGTGAGAGTGAAAAAAAACAAATTTAACACACCTGCTCCCAATTCACACCTGAGACCTTGTAACACTAAAGAGTCACATGACACCGGAGAGGATAAATTGCTAATTGGGCCCAATTTGGACATTTTCACTTAGGGGTGTACTTTTGTTGCCAGCGGTTTAGACATTAATGACTGTGGGTTGAGTTATTTTGAGGGGACAGCAAATTTACACTGTTATACAAGCTGTATAATCACTACTTTACATCGTAGCAAAGTGTAATTTCTTCAGTGTTGTCACATGAAAAGGTATAATGAAAAAATTTCAAAAATGTGAGGGGTGTTCTCACTTTTGTGAGATACTGTATATATATATATATATATATATATATATATATATATATAAAGAAGCATGACACCAATCCAAGAGGCCGATAAATCACAGAAGTCCTCAGAAAGACTGAAAAAATAATACCGTATATACTCGAATATAAGCCGAGATTTTCAGCCCATTTTTTAGGGCTGAAAGTCCCCCCCTCGGCTTATATTCGAGTCACCGCCGTCTGCCTACATGAACAGCTTGTCATGCAGACAGACGGCAGTTTTAAAAAGCCGCGCCGCCTCCTCCCGCCCGTCCGTGATAGGCGGACACTAATTTTCCCAGCAGTACAGTGTTCCGCCTATCACGGATGCCCTGTCATTCTCATCTCATGGACGAGGATGAGAGGGCGTCCGTGATAGGCGGAACACTGCACAGACTGCTGGGAAAACAGCGTTCCTCCTATCACGGACGAGGACGAGGAGGAGGCGCGGCTTTTTAATTTTACAATGGCGCCGTACACGCTGACAGAGCGGAGAGCGGGGACCGAGCGGAGACCGAGCGGAGAGCGGAGAGCGGGGACCGGAGAGCGGGGACCGGAGAGCGGGGACCGAAGACCAATGGCAGAGGGCACAGGACGGATGGCACAGGACCCGCAGATCGGCACAGGTAGGCTGCAATGGGGACACGGGGGGGTCTGTACAGGGGACAGGCAGCTGCAGATGGGCATTGCTGGCCCTCTTTTCCACTTACAGTAGCTGCTGCATTTTGTACCCTCGGCTTATACACGGGTCAGTGCAGTTTTCCAATTTTTTGTGGTGAATTAGGGGCCTCGGCTTATACTCGGGACGGCCTATAGTCGAGTATATACGGTACTTAAGCTAGTTTTATATAAAAAATACATTTAGTGACGTAGTAAGGGCTGTGTGGCTATTTTCCTTGTTTGTATGTATAGAAATATTATTTCCTATTTTGCTACAAAATAGGATGTCATGTACAACAATTCACATTCCTCAACAACTGCCAATGTGAACTTATCTGACCCAATACGTCTTATCAGGATACAACAGCTGTTATGTCTATGTCTGTATCTATTGGAGCTATGACTTTCTGGAGGGGAAAGTCTCTGGTACAGTGGCTGTGATCCGATCCCTGTCTGCAGCGTGAGATCCAGTAAAGGATTTCATTCAATGTCCCAGAGAGATGGGGTGGAGACAGCACATGGTCTATACTCTCTGTCACACACCCTTTCCCCTGTGCTGTCAGACAGAGGTCATTAGCAATTTCTTTCCTTGTTTGTTTGGTCAGAAGAGGGGAGTGGGGTGCTGTCACACAAATTATCTTGGCTTATAAGGCACCTAGAAAGATAGGACAATGTGCCATCTTCTCTAATGTCACAGAAAATAACAAAACATGTACAGTGCTTAGGTCAGGTCTTCAGCTTTTAGAAAGGGATCACCTTAGATCTGCCATACACTACCATTTTCTTAACATTTGGCTATGCAAGTTGGCCTTTTCAAAATAGTATATTGTAGGTTGATTTAAAATTGGTTATACTCTTCATATTTTTAATTACAACCTTGGTCTAAAATGCAAGTTCCTTTTTTTTCCAACATTCTCTTACAAAGTCATTGTATATGCTGGTATGCGTGCTTCTATCTTCTTTTCTGTCATACACAAGACAAATTACATACTTGAAATTATCTTGATGCCCTCTGGAACAGTACATAATTGATATTACTGTTTGGTATATAATATACAAATAATGAAACTAAATATGCCAGCAAAACCTGTGCCTTAATGCACAGTAAAACATCAATTTTTCTCCTAAATAAAATAAAAATAAAAAAGGAAAATTAGGCAAATATGAGAAGGCCATTCACCCATCAAACCTCTCTTTTTATAATGTACCCTGGAGAGCATTTAATTGCTTCCTCAATGACCCCAGGGTCTACACAGAATGAGCTTGTTATCTTCACTTCTGAAAACTGTCCCTATTTTATTAGAACTTCTTGTATCTTAATTATAAAATACATAGACTAAATTGGAGGCAATCAGTAAATCTTAATCAAACATTGTATGTTCACTATATGAAATCTGTAAAGAGTTTGTGGAATAAAAATCAGTGGTGTGTTGCTAAAACAATTCAAGATTAATTAACTTACCTGAAGGCTGCTGTGTTCCTCCTTTCCCATTCTTATTTTGTCCATGAATTGTCAGTCTTAAGCTACATTGTTTCCGAAGACTGGTATGCATCTAATTTATTAAACGCGTTAAATGCCGAAAGAGTTTGTAAACTCTTCTAGAAATTGCACACATTTCTTTGTAAATCTGATCCAACATTTATGAAGTCATAATAGTAAATAAGAGCAGTATTTTTCAATAATAGAACACATAACAAGTCCAGGTAAATTTAACAAACAGCACACAAAACAAGTATAGCTAATTGATGGACATCCAACACTGCTCCAAAGTCCTAAGAAATACCTTTTTTTTCCCCATAGTCACATGACCACACTGGCTCCATTTTTCTCTAGTTCTTTAAAATACATTAACATGTATTATTTGAGACACAAATTATGTTGAGTGGATAATCAATGTGTAAGTAGCTTGGTTAGGCTACAATATATAAGTGAGCATCAGGAAGATCAAGTGCACGGCTGCACTGAAAGTTCTGCATGTGTGCATTAGAATGAATTGATGTTCAGGTCTAGCACTGACATTTGGCACCTAGAGCCCTAGTTAAAGCTTAGAACAACTAAGGAGATTTGCATCACTAATCCCTGACCTGTCATGGTTCATCATTTTTGTTGCCAAAATGCTGCACGTGTCCTAAATTAATATTTTTCTGATGCAGTGAAAAAAAAGCAGTGCCCCACAATCTGTCATAGTACCATAATCTCAAAGGTACTCATTGATGAGTTGATTTCCAGTATGTGGGGTTGTCATAGATGAGGAAGTTGGCAGGAGGCTTCTCTTGGTGCTGCATTTCTATCAAGCGAACACTGGCTGCCAGGTGAACACTGGCCAGTATGATCATTTGAAGTTGTCACAAACCTTTCTGGCCCGATGAAGGACCTCCTGGAAGCCAAGGTACTTTATAATGAACCATTGCACTACCAGTCTGCGCATATGTGCAAGACAGGGTAGATTTGTGTTTCTACCTGGCAAAGGGAAGTCAGCAGGTTATCGCTGTTGTCACACACAACCTTGCCTGGTTGACGATGTTGTGGGGCCAGCTGCCTCTTAGCCTGGGTGTCTCTGCTTATGCTTACTGGACCATGTGTCTGTGGTCCTGTGTACCCTGTGGCTGAGAGCATGGTCTAGCATACACAGGCATTTTCCAGATGCTGGTGGAGGGCAGGTAAATGAATGGCAGTTTCATACTTGTCACTGTGGTGTAGCACAGCTACAAAACTCAAGAAAGGGGGCTAATTTCACAATCTGAATTGGAAGCTACTGTAAAGTTGTGTCAAACTATTATTAAGATGCAGGGCATGGGGATGATTCGGGGACATTTTTTTCTGCTCTAACAGCTTTGGAAGAGACACTAGTTTTCGGAAGAATGTTGCTGGAGACAGTAGGATGGGAATAGGAGACTTCTGCAGAGGCACAAGCCTTTACTTGACCCTTTTCAGTATGGCCCCATAAGCCTCTGAAATCCCTTGCAGAACTCCCCTCCCTGTCACTAGAGGCTGCTGATGTTGCAATGAATTCAAAAGGAAAATTTTATGGAAGGGGAGGAGATTCAGAAAAAGAGGAACGAGGAGAAGGAGGAATGCAAGCCTTTTGATGATGGCTAATCTCATTAAGGTGCTGTTTCCACTGACCTTTGTGCGGCAGAGTCATGTGTCCACACATGCATGTGGTACCCAATCAGCTGCTGCTTTTACCATATCTGATATGCTGCAGGCAGAGGCTGCAGACCATAACAATGCTGTCAGCAGCAAATACATTAAAAAAGGCCCACAATGCAGACCTTCATGAACTGGGGATAGCAGTAACCTATATTGTGGGGTAGTGCCACCAGAAGGATTAGAATGGTTGCCCCCTGCCAGTGCCTTTCCCCACAGAATAGTCCTCCTGAAATCGGTGGCTCCCACAAAGAGTCTGCCACCAATCCTCATTGCAGGAGACCATATTGCAGTAAGCCCCAACTACTGTAACATATGCTAAAATACCAAAAAGGGAGGGTACTACCCCCCTTTGATTAGCAACCCCCCTAATTAAGGTGTGGGTCTCCTGAACGTGCTCAGTGCATTAATTGCCAAATCATTTAACAATATAAAAATAAAAAATAAAAATAATGTGTGTCTATACCCCTATCTTATGTTTAACACCAGTATATTACGTGTCATTTATATACCAATAAATCAATTATTATGTAATTTCCACTTGAACAAAACAGTGAATATCTAAATGCAGATATAATATAAAGAAATCCTGAAAGGGAAAAAAACAAGAAAAGATGCCACAATCACTGAGGTCCAATATAGTGTCCCGTTATTAACGCCTCTTGTGATTAAGTCTAATAATATTCTGGTGCTGTGCCATCCACCCCGAACGTGAATCCACCACCTCTAAAGTAATGGCCACTCACCAGAACCAGGTGAGTTTGGAGCCTTTGGTTTATTTTGCTGGATAACCACTCCTTACTCTGGTCAAAATCGATTGTTATCTCATGATTTTAATTCAAACACAGTAAAAAACAAAAAAGTTTACACTCACATTTAGTTGTGCCTTAGGCCGGCACTGAGCTATTCCAGCCGTGTATATAGAGGAACTCTCAAACCGGCGTGTGTTGCCTGTATTGTCGTTTGCGTTCCACGCCTCACTGCAGCTCGAACTGAAAGTTGCGTTGCGTCACAAATTTTCCCAGCAGCCTCTACGCGTTTCGCATTTAATTTATGCGTCATCAGGCTTCCTGGGAATTAAATGCGAAACTATTCCCTTTAATAGTGAGGGAAATGTGCACATAACAGAGGCTCCATTATTCTTGCTACTAAGCCAGCTATGGATTGGTTACAAAGAAATTTAGCCTGGTTAAATTCACCAAAAATGAGCTGGAACCTCAAACATGCAGGATTTCCCTTAAACTCATGGTAGTGTCAAATATGAACATCATCCCTATTTAAAAGTCCAAAAGGGATCAGATAAGAAAAGTTTATTTGCCAGGGTTTACTTACACTTTAAAACTGACAGTAATAAAGAAGAAATGCAAAAAATAAAAGGAACTCCAATTTAACATTTAGATGGTGCAGGTACATGTTAGAGGAAAGGGCACTGCATCCTCCAAAAATTGTACAAATCCAGATGCTGATTAAATCTTTGCAGCAACTACACCATTATGGAATATTTAAATTAGATCAGCTGAAGCACCAAAGTATTGATTTACTGGTATGTTGTAAGTCACTTCTTTTGAGATCTATCTCTATCTTTGTTTAATCCCTTCTTGTTTGTGAAAGCAGTAACATTTGCTAAAATTTTGTTTTATATCACTGTATAATTTAGAAGAAGGACCTCAAATCAATCCACCATAAAGATATCTTGCTCCCAGTTTTAGCTGTCAGATAAGTGCATGTGCAATCTCACCCAATTTTGACTAGCGTTGTACTATAATAATGGAGCTACTAGTATAGTTTCCCTAGAGGTAGCATGGCTAGATTATTTTAAATAGGAAAACCCTTAAATCAACAGTTGAGAAAGAACAGAGGTAACAAAGGCATGATATTGTTATTTGTCTGTTCTTTTCCAATTTATGGATACAGAGCTTAGATTTTTTTTCCACAGGCTCTTGATAATTTGTTTCCACATTTCTTGGAAACATCCATGCTTTCTATTATAAAAAAAAGGGTTTAACTGTGAATAGTAAAACATATATTTTCTATTAGTTTCTGTAATATTCAATGGTGGGATGCAATATAATAGTGCTTTCTCATATCACTCATTAGGTAACAACAAAAGGTTATTGGAGCTTATAATTACAACATAAAACAACAAAGCAAACTGCATTTAAATGCACTATTCATAAAAGTAAAATTAATGTATTTTTCAGATAGGATTAAAATACTATTTATTAACATTTACTTTATGATGTCTGGCCTTGACTTTCTAACAATGTAACAAACAATAAAGAATGATAACCAATATTCACCAATAAAGCTTATACCACTTCAGTCACTCAATATATGCAAATAGGTTGGGTGAAATTGTTCTTTTAAAGTCAATGTATTCTGGAAACAATAGTTCAACTGCTACATATGTACATACAAAATATTGTTCAAGTATTTGAAAAAGTATGTCTGTTTTTAATTGATGTTCTGCTTTAGGATGCAGGTTTACAGTAGTTACAATAGCCCAATTTTTGAACATAAAGCATCCAGTCTTAGTCCCCGTACACGCGGTCGGAAAATCCGACCACAAAATCGGTCGGTTTTTTTCCGACGGACTTTGCTTGAAACTGGTGTTGCATACACACGGTCGGACAAAGTTATCGGAAAATCCGATCTTTCTGAACGTGATGACGTTCGTCCGTTACGACGGGACTACGTTCACGTTAGTAGCCAATAGCTTTGGTCTCGTAATTTGATCTGAGCATGCGTGGCACTTTGTCCGTCGGAATTCTCGACACACGATCGGAAAAAGTCTGATAGGATTTTGCTGTCGGAAAATTTGAGATCCTGAAGTTCCGACGGAAAAAGTCAGATGGAGCCCACACACGGACCGATTTTCCGACAACATGGTCCGATCGGACATTTTCCGTCGGAATTTCCGACCGTGTGTACGGGGCATTACAGTATTTATTTGATGCACCACAGCCATTCAGTAACCAAAGCAGTCAATGCATTTGTTGAAATGAATTTATTCATTAAGGGCATGACTCTATATCAGGGGTAGGCAACCTTTTTAGCACAGTGTGCCAAAAAATGTTTTCAAAGAAATTGAGTGTGCTGATTTTATAACAAAAAAATGTCAACTTCCCACTCTCAATCAAAAAAATTATTTTTTATAAAGTAAATTCTGTAAACTACTTTGGTAGTGAGAAATTAAAATCCTGCACTGTCACGCCTCAGATCAGCCCCAATTTTTGCAACTCCACACCTCAGATCAATGTCCCTCCTACAAATCTGTTTCACAACTGTACCCCCCTGCTCATCTTCCCCACCACTGTACCCCCTGCCCCACCACTGTACCCCCCTGCTGATCTGCCCCACCACTGTACCCCCCTGCCCATCTGCCCCACCAATATTCACCCTTTCTCATGTGCCCCACCACTGTATCTCCATGCACGCATCTACTGAATCACCTTCTCAACTGTCCTAACATTGAACCCATCTGCTTATCTGCCACACCACTATAACCCTCTTTCTCATCTGCCCCACCAATGTACCTCCTGCACATCTGTCTCACCTCTGTTCCCCCTGCTCTCCTGTCCCACCACTGTGCCCCCTGCTCTCCTGCCCCACCACTGTAACCCCCTGCTCATCTGCCCCACCAATACACCTCCCCCCACGGCTCTACCCCCTGCTTTTGTGCCCCAAAACTGAACCCCCTTCTCATCTGGCCCAACACTGAACCCCCCTGCTCATCTGGCCCATCACTGTACCCCTTTAAATCTCTTCCACCACTATACCTCCCTGCACATCTGCCCCACCGCTGTACCCTCCTGCTCTTCTGTTCCACCTCTGAACCCCTCCTGCTCATTTTCCCCACCTCTGTACCCTCCTGCTCATCTGCTCCACCGCTGTACCCTCTTCTCATATATGATATGCGTGACATGCAGAGTGGTGAAAGAAAGCAGAGGGGAGACACATCTACCTGTCCTGGCACACTCACCCTGCTGATCCACCTCTCACATCCAGCCCATGTGCTTGTGGACCTGTGTGCAGGATCCTAAGTTGTCCCCCACAGCTGAGAAAAAGTGGTTGGGTGTGATTTTCATTACGCTGAATACTGGCTGTGGCTTAAAGGGACACAGAATGCCGGTGTTCAGTGTAAGTGACGCAAAGGTTCAGGAATAATTTCAATAAAATTCCCAGAAGCTCAACAGTAATTCCACAAACAGTCACCTGATTGTGGTTTTCTCAATCACAGTGAAATCCCTTCTTTCTGAGATTGGTAGTGGCAACCAAGCCAGTCATCTTCCTCCAGATGGTAAACGGGGCTAGCAGGACTGTGATTGGCTTTAGCAGTGGCCAAGACAGTCCTCCTCCTCCTGGAAACAGGGACACAGGCACAGTGCCTCCCCTCAGTGCAGGTGCTGGGATTTCTGAAATTGGAATGCATTAGTGTCTCACTGACACTTCCCTGCGCTGCTGATGGGGAGGGAGTAGAGGGCTGGCAAAAGATGCTTCGCGTGACGGGGGTTGCCTACCCCTGCCCTATACTAAGCTAATTCTGGCACTCCTCTCCTACATGTAAAAATCATATTTCTTTTGCTAGAAATTACTTAGAACCCCCAAGCATTATATATGTTTTTTTAGCAGAGATCCTAGGGAATAAAATGGCGGTCGTTAAAACTTATGTCACACGGTATTTGCTCAGCAATTTTTCAAACTCGATATTTTGGGAATGAAATGAATGAAAAAAAAACACTGAAGTTAGCCCAGTTTTTTTGTATAATGTGAAAGATGATGTTATGCTGAGTAAATAGTTGCATATCATGTCACGCTTTAAAATTGCACACACTTGTGGAATGGTGGCAAACTTCTGTACTTAAAAATCTCCAAAGGCAACGCTTTAACATTTTTTACAGGTTACCTGTTTAGAGTTACAGAGGAGGTCTTGGGCTAGAATTATTGCTCTTGCTCTAACATTCGTGGCAATACCTCGCATGTGTGATTTTAACGTCGTTTATATATGCAGGCCCATTGTACATTAGCGTTCACTTCTGCGTGAGAGCACACGGGGACGATTTTAAAAAATGTGTTTATAATTATTTTATTTTTACACTTTCCCTTTACATTTTTTTTATCACTTTTATTCCTATTACAAGGAATGTAGATATCCCTTGTAATATGAATAGTGCATGTCTATAAGACCCCACATCTCTCCTCTAGGCTGCAGAGCCTGAGATAAAAAAAAAAAAACATCTCAGCCTTTCCAGCTAAAAACATGGCAGTGTTTACATCTGCCGAGGCCGGAAGTGACATCATAACATCACACCTGGCCTTCGAAGGTCATGGAGATGGCCAGGGACCACCTGGTCCTGGGGTCAGCTCTATGGTAAACGCTGCCACAGGCTAATTTATTCTACGTCCCCTCCTGTCACCTGTAAAAACAATCAAGTGGCTGAACAGCCACTATGATTGTTTTTACTTTGCAGGGAATAGCAGGCAGAAAAAAAGATATCTACACTAATGCCGCGTACACACGAGAGGACTTTTCGACAGCAAAGGAACGAATCCGTCGGACAATTCGATCGTGTATGGGCTCCATCGGACTTTTGCTGTCGAAAAATCCGACAGACTTTAGAAATAGAACATACATGTCTTAAATCTTCCCGCCGGAACTCCGCTGGACCCAGTTCCTATAGAAAAATCCGCTCATCTGTGTGCTAGTCCGACGGACAAACAGCGACGCTAGGGCAGCTATTGGCTACTGGCTATGAACTTCCTTATTCTAGTCTGGTCGTACGTCATCGCATTCAAATCCATCAGAATTTAGTGTGATTGTGTATGGCCAAGTCCGTTCATTCGAAAAGTTTGTCGGAACTCCGTCGAAAGTCCGTCAGAAAGACCGTTGAACCTAGTCCGTCGAAAAGTCCGCTCGTGTGTACGCGGCATTAGAGTCCAGGACGTCATATGACTGCCTACAGGCGGGAAGTGGTTAAAAAAAGGTGTTTAAAGCCTAATTATAGACATTTTTTGTCAGACAAAATAGGGTAATGCTATAACTTCTCTTGAGTTTTTTTCTGGTATTTTTTTTTGTGATCCCACTCAGGCAATAAAAACGATCAAGTGCTAACCCTTTCTTCCCTAAAGAGGACCTGTACTATGGAAGCTGCACCTAGAAAAGGCAGGCAAAAGGCAGATGATTAGTCACCATTATTCCTTGTTGTCTCCCTGCAGCTGATCTTTCCACATAATTAAATTACCATATCTTGTTCTTGTGATATGTGAAATAATCAAGAACAAGCAGAGATGGTTGAGAAAGCACAGATCCACAGAATGATTGAAACATAATCAGGGGGAGGCATGCATGAAGGTCTTCAGGTAAAGCTTCCTTTCCAGAGATGAGAACTGTGAGGTAAATCAGATTCCCAGCACCAGGAAACCAATGTTTTGCACACATGCTCATACTTCTTTTCCAATGATTTTTATTTAAAATATTTTTTTAGTTTTTTTCAATTGTTTTTTTATTAAACAGTTTTTTTTTAGTACAAAACATAGTACAAAATGGTACAAATAGTGCAAGAAATGTAAGAATACACGGTAAGACGTTAAGTATCCAGATTATACATTGCATAGGTTTATAAGCTTGTCTATAAAGGATGTACACCTATAAGAGGGGGGATGATGTTGTTCACCTCTACAGATAACGTGTTCTTGTACAACAGTAAGGTTAGAAAGGAAGGGGGACGGGTAGGGTAGTAGATGGATAGTAACAAAGTTAACATTAACAGTTTCCAGCTAGGTAGGATGTGTAAAAGACAAGTGATGCTAATACATAAATACAGTCAAAAAGAAAAGAAAATACACACGACTGAAGACGAGCCTTAGTCTGCTATGACCATATTTTCCACTGGTTATTAAAGAGGATTCTCTTTCCATCTTTATTTGCTAGTAAAGATTTGCAAGTGTAGTTGGTTTGTGTGATTTCAAGTGCTTCAGATACATTGGGCACTATGTTTGATTTCCAATTTTTGGTTATTAATGATCTAGCTGCTAGTAAGATGTGTGTAACCACTGTGCGGAGGCAAGGAGGGAGGTTCTCAATACTTAGGTTTAGTAATGCTAATCCAGGACTTGGTGATGTTAGAACTCCCGTGATAGGTGACATACATCTAAATATGCTCTTCCAGAAACTAGTAAGGTGTTTACACGACCAGAACACATGTAAAATGCCTCCCACCTCACCACAATCTCTCCAGCATAGTGGGGAGTTGGAGGGGGAGAATTTAGACAATCTGTATGGTGTAAGATACCACCTCTGAGCTATTTTCAGGGAGAACTCCCAGTGGTTTACACACCTGGAGGCCTTGTATATTGTTCTGAGTGCACTTTGCCACTGGGTCTGTGTAAAGGATTCTTCTAAGTCTAGTTCCCATTTTTTGAAAGGAGGGGGTTTAGTGAAGGTGACCCTGTTTTGAAAGAGATTATAGAAAAGAGACATTCCCTTGGGAGCGACGGGTGCCTTTGTATAGAATTGTCACACTTTGTCCTGTATGTGATAGGACTTTAAGGATTTAAGAAAATAAGAGAGTTGGATCTATTAATAGTAGTCAGCGGGTGATAGTGTGTATTCTTTTATGAGTACATCAAATGGTTTAAGTGTATTATCAACGTATAGGTCAGCAATCTGGGAAATACCTTTAGTAAGCCAGTCTGAATAGTTAGTATGCGGAATTGCATGGGTTAGGATCTCTAATGATACTGGGATGTCTATGTTGTTAAGGGAAAGGGATGTTAGCTTATGTAGGTCTCTCCATGTCATTAGGGAGGCTTGGATAGTTAGTGGGAAATTGGCGTATGGTCTCCATACCTCTAATAGTAAAAGGTGTCGTAGATCTTGGGTTGGACTGAGGGCCTGTTCAATACTACTCCAGAGAACATCGGGGGATAGTGAGATCCAGTATTTAAGCTGAGTGAGCATAGATGCTCGATAGTAGTCTTTTGTATTGATTAAACCCATTCCACCCACTGACCTATGTTTAATCAGGAGGGTTTTAAAGCATCTAGGTCTCTTAGGTCCCCAGATGTATTGTTTGAGAAGGGAGTTTAGCGATTTAAGGTGAGTGTTTTTAAGTGGAATGGGTAAGGTACGAAATACATATAATATTTAGGGAAGAAGGAGCATTTTGAAGGATGCTAAACAGCTGGACCAGGTTAGTTCTACTTTAGCTAAACACTTTGTTTCTTTGGTAAGTTTGTTAATTAAGGGATTGTAGTTGGCATCTGCTAATTTTAAGGGGTCTGCAGTTATTTGTAATCCTAAATAAGGAATGCTGTGTGTATTCCACGTATAGGGGAAATTATTTTGTAGATGAGACTGCAGAAGGGGGGTGAGATTCAGACCTAATACGAGGGATTTTGTAAAGTTTACCTCATAGTAGAATACCTGCCTAAATTGTAGGGATGTGTGTGGTGAGGTTAGAAGAAGAATGAAAAAGTAAGAAATGTGGCGCTTGCAAGATAAATGAACAATACCAAAAATCACAGTTAAAATGCACTACAATTAAATTATGTGGAATAAAATAAATAACATATATATATATAAATATATAAAAATCGAGTGCTTGAAACAATTATTTAAAAATGATTCATAAAAATTCTAAGAAAAATGTGGCGCTTTCATCCAGGCCCAGAAACCAAGCCTAAGGGGGAGGAAACTCCAAAGAACGGTTCCACAGAAGCGTCTACTTATTAATATCAATATTCCAGTATATATAGCAACAATGTATTGGACCGTGCTATATCAATATGTATGAGATAATTCAAATAAATCAATCCAAAGTGAGGAAATAACACATAAATTCGTGAAGTGAATAAATAAAATAAACATAAATTAAATAATGAAGTGTATGAATAAATAAGTGGTGAAAACGCCCAACACGATGCGTGAATTAATAAAAAATGGGTATAAAGATAAATTAATTTCTGAATGGTACACAAATAACTATGTGCTAATAAATGTGCAAAATGCAAAAAAATGCAATTAATGCAAAGATTAATAGACAGGTGCAAAAAAGGGGGTTCATCCAATTAATGCAAAAAAATGCAAAAATAGCAAAAAAATGTGCAAACAAGCATGTGAGAAAGAAACAAACACAACCATCTAAGAATGTAAAAATCCAAATAGTGACTGTGTTAATAAATAAATGTCCAGTGTGTTCAAAATTAAATTACTACAATAAAGTGTCCAGTGCAATCAGGATTGCCATTAACAATAGAACTCCCATACACGATACAATCGACAGCTCCTGTGTAATGGTTCCTCCTACTCAGAGTGCACTTTTTGTGTGGTGGTAGTGATCTCTTCCATGCAAGAAAGTGCCGAAACAAATGTTTTCCCCAGCCTCTTACCTTTAGGCAAGAGGATAACAGCCTTTCAGTGACAGGAAGAAAAGGAGACAAATCACTTCCTTGTGGTTTCTCCAGATACGTGTCCAGGACACGTATCTGGAGAAACCACAAGGAAGTGATTCAAACACAACCATCTAAGAATGTAAAAATCCAAATAGTGACTGTGTTAATAAATAAATGTCCAGTGTGTTCAAAATTAAATTACTACAATAAAGTGTCCAGTGCAATCAGGATTGCCATTAACAATAGAACTCCCATACACGATACAATCGACAGCTCCTGTGTAATGGTTCCTCCTACTCAGAGTGCACTTTTTGTGTGGTGGTAGTGATCTCTTCCATGCAAGAAAGTGCCGAAACAAATGTTTTCCCCAGCCTCTTACCTTTAGGCAAGAGGATAACAGCCTTTCAGTGACAGGAAGAAAAGGAGACAAATCACTTCCTTGTGGTTTCTCCAGATACGTGTCCAGGACACGTATCTGGAGAAACCACAAGGAAGTGATTTGTCTCCTTTTCTTCCTGTCACTGAAAGGCTGTTATCCTCTTGCCTAAAGGTAAGAGGCTGGGGAAAACATTTGTTTCGGCACTTTCTTGCATGGAAGAGATCACTACCACCACACAAAAAGTGCACTCTGAGTAGGAGGAACCATTACACAGGAGCTGTCGATTGTATCGTGTATGGGAGTTCTATTGTTAATGGCAATCCTGATTGCACTGGACACTTTATTGTAGTAATTTAATTTTGAACACACTGGACATTTATTTATTAACACAGTCACTATTTGGATTTTTACATTCTTAGATGGTTGTGTTTGTTTCTTTCTCACATGCTTGTTTGCACATTTTTTTGCTATTTTTGCATTTTTTTGCATTAATTGGATGAACCCCCTTTTTTGCACCTGTCTATTAATCTTTGCATTAATTGCATTTTTTTGCATTTTGCACATTTATTAGCACATAGTTATTTGTGTACCATTCAGAAATTAATATATCTTTATACCCATTTTTTATTAATTCACGCATCGTGTTGGGCGTTTTCACCACTTATTTATTCATACACTTCATTATTTAATTTATGTCTATTTTATTTATTCACTTCACGAATTTATGTGTTATTTCCTCACTTTGGATTGATTTATTTGAATTATCTCATACATATTGATATAGCACGGTCCAATACATTGTTGCTATATATACTGGAATATTGATATTAATAAGTAGACGCTTCTGTGGAACCGTTCTTTGGAGTTTCCTCCCCCTTAGGATTGGTTTCTGGGCCTGGATGAAAGCGCCACATTTTTCTTAGAATTTTTATGAATCATTTTTATCAAGAATTTTTAAATAATTGTTTCAAGCACTCGATTTTTATATATTTATATATATATGTTATTTATTTTATTCCACATAATTTAATTGTAGTGCATTTTAACTGTGATTTTTGGTATTGTTCATTTATCTTGCAAGCGCCACATTTCTTACTTTTTCATTTACTATTGGTGTGGGAACACTTTAATGGTGGCTGCGGCATTTCTGTTTTTACTTAGATTTTTATATTGATCCCCCCTTGGTGGTTTGCGCATTTGGTCTCCCCCCTGTACGCATATTCTGTTAGAAGAAGGATGATGTCGTCCGCAAAAAGATTAATATTATGGGATTTACCTAGGGGGAGAATCCTGGTGTACCAGGATGTGTTCTGATTTTTTCAGTTAGGGGCTCTATAAGAAGGCTAAAAATTGAGGGGGATAAAGGACACCCCTGCCTAGTTCCATTGGTAATGGAAAAGGGGAGAGATGGTATGTTAGATGTGTATACCTGTGCGCAAGGGGAGGAGTACAAAGCTAAGATAGCAGAAAGGATGGGGCCTGAAAATCCAAATTTTTTGAGTGTTTGAGTCATGTAACCCCAATGGACCCTGTTGAATGCCTTCTCCGCGTCCAAAGAGAGTAGCAGAGAAGGCACCCAACAGGACCTAGCATAATGTATGATATCAATAACTCTCCTTGTGGCATCTGATGGTTGTCTGCCCTTGGTGAAACCCGTTTGGTCAGGCTTAATCAGAGTTGGCAAGATTGATAGAAGTCTGTGGGCCAGGAATTTGGCATACAGCTTTACATCTGTATTTAATAAAGAAATATGTCTGAAATTGGCTGGCGTATTAGGGTCTTTACCTGTTTTTGGGATAGTAACAGCATATGCCTTGAGCATTTCAGCGGGAAACGAGGCAGAGGACATTGCTTCAGAGTAAACCTCCTTCAATGTAGGGGAGAGGGCTTCATGAAAGGTTTTGTAGTAGCTATTTGGTAATCTGTCTGGGCCTGGGGATTTGCCACCAGGAAGAGTCTTTATCGCCTTCTGGATCTCAGGCTATGTGATAGATGAGTTAAGAGACTCTAGTTGTGTTTGTGATAGAGAGGGGAGTAAGAGATCTGCCAAGAAAGTTTGAATAGCATCCTCTGAGGGTTGTGGAGTATTGGGGTCTTCCTTTAAATTATAGAGGGAGGAAAAGTATTTAGCAAAAGTGTTTGCTATCTCTTTGGGGTTGAAGATTTTGCTATTATCTGAATTACAAATTAGAAAGGGAATTATCGTTTGTGTTTTGCGATCTTTTAGTCTCTGGGCCAGAAATTTTCCAGCTCAGATGCCAGAAGAATAATGGTTTCATTTGAGAGATTAAATATGTTTGTCATACTGTTCTAGAAGCATGAGCCTGAGATACGAACGCAGCTTGGTTAGTTTGTTTGCTGTGGGAGCATGGGATAAATTTTTGTTTTGGGACTCTAAGCCCCCGTACACACGGTCGGAAATTCCGACCACAAAATCCGTCTGATTTTTTCCGACGGATTTTGTCCGACACTGGTGTTACATACACACATTCGGACAAAGTTGTTGGCAAATCCGTTCATTCCGAACATGTTTACGTTCGTTGCGTACGACGAAACTACGTAGAGGCTAGTAGCCAATAGCTTTGGTCTCGTAATTTGATCTGAGCATGTGTGGCACTTTGTCCATCGGAATTCTCGACACATGATCCGAAAAAGTATGATCGGATTTTGTTGTCGGAAAATTTGAGATCCGATGGAAAAAGCCCGCTAGAGCCCACACACGATCGGATTTTCAGACAACATAATCCGATCAGACTTTTTCCATTGGAATATCCGACCGTGTGTACGGGGCATTAGAGTCTGATATCAGTTAGGAGGGTGTCTAGTCTTAGTGTGCTCGGCCTCTTTGCCCGCGAACACATTTGAAGTAGAATGCCTCTAATATAAGCTTTATGAGCACACCACACAGTGAATGGATTGGTCACAGAGTGAGCGTTAAGAGCAAAGTATTCATTAAGGTGTTTAGTTATAAGGGCTACTTGTGAGGGTTGTTGAAATAGGTGAGGGTTAGCTTGCCAGATGTAGGCAGGAGTTGCTGTGTATCCCTTGTTCACTATGACGGAGACAGGGGCGTGGTCTGACCACATGATATCATGGATGGTACAGGAGGAGATCTTTTGTAACAAAACTTTGTCCATAGGTAGAGGACGTTGGAGGTGGTGTCCATCTTGTAGTCTACTGACATGTTATAATCACTGCACATTAAGACTGCACCTCGCTAAATTGAGTTGACCTTGTGGAATAGCTTTTTCAGAAAGCGAAGCTGGTGGGTGTTGGGTGCATATAAATTCATTATTGTGTAGAGGTAGTTGTTAATTTCACAGGGTCTATGTGAGTCTCCTGCAGGGAAAAGGCCACCGAGTCCCTGATGGCAATTAGGACACCCTTTTGTTTTTTTAGAAACTGAGGCATGAAATATGTAAGGACATTTCTTATGTTAGAAGGTGGGGGCGGCTGAAGCTACCCAGTGTGTTTCTTGTATGCAAAAGATGTCAGAGTGTAGTTTAAGGGCTTTCTTCCAGACCAAGGCTCTTTTGGCAGGGTGGTTCAGGCCATGGACATTAAAGGAAGTCACTTTAACTGCCATTTCTGATATGTGGGGGGGGGGGGGGGAATGATAACAGTACCTTAGAGAGCAAAGGGGGGTTTTCCAGGATTTACAGTTGGTAGATTGTGAGCGCTGGTGAAGAATAATTCATCTTCTTATGTGTGAACTCGTTTTACATCACAGATATGGTAGGGTAGGTAGTAGAGAACATAGAAAGAAGAACAACAAATAACTGGTAGGTTAAAAAGGTAGATTCCATCCGGGATCTGGTGGCAAATATACTGCACTTTATTTAGGGAGGGGAACTTCGTGGGCTGTGAGCTCCATAGTGATTCAGGAATCTTGTGGTTTTGGGTAGCTTATTACGTTCAAGGCGGTTAGGTGTTATGTTTATTTGTTTTCCTTTTGTGTGACACAACCTGCCATTCATTCTGGGTGTCCAACCTAGAGGTAGAGGTGGATCCTTCAGAATTTTGTTCTGGTAGGATATCCCATGAACGCAGCAGCGATAGGCCTTCCTCTAAGCTTGTGATCACCGTCAGTTTCGTTGGGTTGCCCCACCTGTATACAATGTTATGATTTTGCAGTGCTTTGGTCATGGATATCAATGATTTGCGTTTCTGCATAGTATACTGTGAAAGATCTGCGAACACCTGGATGGCAGAGTATTGCTCAGGGGGTTTTGCGTTTTTACGAAAGGCTAGCATAAATTTCTCCTTTACATGGAAGAAATGTACCCGCATCAAAACGTCTCTGGGTATGTTATCCAGGAGATGTGGGGTTTGGATAAGAGATGGATTCTATCAATGACCAATTCAGAGGTAGGTAATGATGGTAGGAAAGCCAACATAAATTCTTTGGCATATTGGTGAAGTTGTGCAGGTTGTATGGCTTCAGGAATACCATGCATCCTTACGTTGTTCCTGCGCGACCTGTCCTCGAGGTTTGCGACCTTTGCTTTAAGCCAGGTCACCTCATCTGACTGGTCATTGTGTGCATCGACTAACGTGTTGTATGAGGCTGCATACTCCCACATCTTTTTTCTTCACTTCAGCTTTAAAGTTCCTCATACACTCCATCAAGTCTGCATGCAAGAAACTGCACAGGGAGACCAGCATATATTTTAGTGTTGTATCAGAGAGGGGCTGGTTGTCAGTAAGGAATGAGTTAAGGAGTTAATTGTGTCTGCCAGCTCCCTCATGTCTTCTATTGAGCCCTGGCATGCACTCACCTTGTGGCTGTGAGAGTCAGCAGACATGCAGGGCCTGGATTTTGCAGGGCTGCAGGAGAGCGGAGTGGATGCATCAGGAGAGTATTGGTGTGAGCCCATCCTTGAGCGTGGGCTAGACATGGCAGAGAGTGATCCGTCTGATGGGACATTTAGGAGGGAACAAATTTCTCAATTTCTTCGGGTGCAATGTGTTTCTTCTTTTGTGGGTCATCTCCGGGAGCTGTGTGGGACATTAGCAGGGCACTGGTGCTGGTAGAGTCGGTCTGGGACACCTCGATCTGTCCTGATTCCCGTCGCTGGAGTGGAGCTATCAGATCAGCCGTCCATGCAGCAGTGCGGTAGCCACACCCCGTCCTGAAAATAAGTTTTGACAGACAACAAGGTTCTCAATAATACAAATATCGTGTCAACAACAGTGTTACACATGCTCATACTTCTAAGCAATGTGAGATTTACCATTCCAGTTTGTCATGCTCACATGTGTGTGCACACTTACACGCATGCACACTTGTGGACATGCGCATAGCTATTGCCATGTGCTCCTGGCGTCCAGCAGCGTCCAAACTATTTAAACTGGTCTGTCACTATAAGAAATTGCTGAATGGTCTTCAACTTGTTCCTATGTTCCTGATACCTGATCAGCTGTCATCCCCCAACAACATAATTTCCAGTGAAACACGTAGGGTGTGGCTATGACGTGACATCATCATGCATGCATGCATGGCCAAGGTCCAACGTGTTTCATCAGCCTGCTATCACGTGAGTAGATGATTGTGGTTTTCACAAGCCTTATGTCCTTTTATGAATGCAACTTGTGGATTTTAAATAAAGTAAGAGTTTTTACATATTTTTTACATACTCTATTACGTGTTCAATTCTTTTTATTCAATTAAAAAAGGACATAGCAACAATACAAGACAATCAAAAACGCAGGTAGAATTGCTAAAATAAGCAAAAAAAAAAACAATAAGAAACCTTAAGGGTTATATATATGCCACAATATATATAAATAGTTACAAACATATAATGTATAATACAAGGTGTATCTCCTAGAAGCATATCCTTACATCCACATACTTTATATCACACTTCTTTCCCAAAGAAAGGAGGCAAAAGACAAGTGGGAAGTGGGGGAAACCCTCTTCAAAACATAAGTACCATTTCTGACCTTCCTACCAACTATGGTCTAAGGTCTACCTGGCCACTCCACCAAGTCCCTACCTCCACACCATCCCCGTCAACCACCCACATCTTTCTATATTGGTGGGTAAAAACACCCAAAAACTACAACAAAACAAGAGCTAAACCATAAAAATATTTAGGCTATTTATAATGATTTAGGGGAAAGAACCAGGGGGAACTACTTATGGCTACCTCCCTGATTATACCCTTCCCTTCCCACACATTGCTCCCATATCCATCCCCCCTTCCCACCCTTCTATTTACCCATTCGGGCCCAATATGGGCATTCTATATCAGTGAGCATATTCACTATTCCAAATTACTGTGAGCACGAAAATAATGACAACTCCCATCAATTAACCCAAAATATATCTACTGGCGTACTTCACTATGGACCTGTATTCTTCCTTTTGGCGGTGACATTCGGAGGTGGAGATGCTCTGTACAGCCCTTACCAGAAGACTATTGAATAAATATTCAACCTGAGTGCGTTTGAGCATTTATAACATAATGGTCCATACTATTTGTTAAGAGGCTTCTGTGAATGGTGACACATGGTGGTGGAAGCTCTTCGGTAGCTGGTATGTAAATGTACATTGTGTTAACGCATGAACTGTTGGCATTTACCTGTATTTATTGGGACTTTATAATTTTACTTGCACTGAAATTTTTACACTGTAATTTGTGGACAAGTTTCATGGTTTACAAACACTATAACATTTGCACCTGTATATTTCTTATTGTTTGAAATATTTTAAGCATATTTTTCATTAGAGGGTGTTTTATTGTTTTTGAACATTGGTGGAAAAACGCTGCTTCTTTTGCACTTTTTTTTTATTTATTACAATTGGTATCACAATTGCACACCAGCAGCTTTATTCTGTACATAAGTTTTCATTTTTTTGGACCTAGTGTAGATTATTTTTGTTTTTTATTATTTGTATTTATGGCAAACTGGTATTATTGTAGAATGCAAAGGGTTTTGAAAAAAAAATAGCAAACTTTTATTTTGAATGCTTTCGGACCTACCTTTTAAACTTTTATGAAAAGGTTAACGTTCTTGGAAGGGGATTATTCATTTATTTTCATCAAAACAGGTTCAGCTTTAACTATATAATATGACAAAATCAGATACATACAGCAAATGCTTTTTTAGGACCAAAAACACTTCCTTAATTGTTAAAATACTTTTACACTACATGACATAAACCTCAGGACTACAATGCTTATTGGTGTATGTTTTTCTAAGTCGGAATGTTAGCATTTGTTGTTTTTGTGCGTACACAACCTTTGATTTAATGTTTTCTGACAACATGCCCAATGCACAGCAGAAAAAAATTGTAATTGTAGTTTTGTCCTTTAAAGCACAGGACAAATAAATGTCAAAATCAAATGGTGGCATTCCCCAAGGGAATTGACACTTCAGTTATGAAATATTTTTACTCCCATCGCTATTCCTCTTAACAACTAGGTGAAGCTGCCTCAGGACCTAATCAGATGATTTTAATTTGCATATAATAAAAATATGCAAGGAGGTTTACACAGTTTCAAGGTAATACTTGTAATATCACTTTAAAATGATATAGTCTGAAATCGGTGATCAGTCAGGGTCTACGCTTGCGAGCAAAGGTACAAAATGACAAAATGAAATAGGAAATGAACATATGGTTGTAGTACTGGAGCCTATTATCATCTTATTAATGCCATATTTAATAATTGTGCATCAAAGTGGCATGTTGTTTTTCCCTGTTTGTGCAGTGTAAATGTTTTTATATGGATAATATGTCAGGCGGTCACACAAAAATGACAATAACAATACATTTTCACAAAGTAATTATTAGGGAAACCTTAAAGCGGTAGTAGACTCTTAAAAAAAGTTTCCACCTGCAAGGCAAAGGCATAATCTGCTAATATGCATACTATACTAGCAAATCATGAAGGACTTACCTTAAAACAAAGCCCTCAGAAATGCGCTGTCACCACTGCAGAGGCTTCTATCTTGACCCGGTCATCCTTCTGGGTTCGCAGGATGCGGGTATTTGATTGGCCAAACCGCGATGATGTCACCCCCGTGCATGCATGCAGGAGTCTCAGCCGTGGCACACAGCTCTGCACAGAGCACATGCGTCAGTGACGTCACCAGCTGCTGCTCGCTAGAATATCTCATAAACGATGCACGTTTAGAAGATGTATACATTTTACCTACAGGTATGCTTTAGTATAAGCTTACCTGTAGGTAAAAAAAACATATGCGAGTTTACTCCCAATTTCAGCTGGCCATACATGGATCGAAAATGAGTTAGTTCAGCAAGGACCGGCTTCATTTTGATCCATCTATAGGCACCCTGGTTGTACAAAAAGTCGATCTACCAATCAACATTTGTACAACCAACCTGTTTGGGTTTTTCTGATGAATCAGTACCACTTGCTATGGCCGGCAACACTTATAATTATATTCTGACGATGGGGAAGGCTCCCCGCCATCAGCATACAATAATAGCACAGTGGGAGCAATTTCCCCATTCACCTCAAATGTGTAGATGGGGGAATTGGGTCATTTTTTTTCGCTCAAAAAATGAATAATGTATGGGCTGCCTTAACAGCAGATCTATGCAAGTAGAAACATTAGCCTTAAGCATTATTTACACACGCATTGTTACCCAGAGTTTCATTCTAAAACTGAAATAAGAGTATTTTCTATATTATTTGCAGAACATAATTATAAACATCCATGGAAGAAATGTGGGGCTGGTTTTTAAATCGGTAAACTAGTACAGAATTTACCAAGCAATTTGTCATCTATTACGTTGTAAAATAAAATCTTGCTTTAGGGTTCGAATCCTCGGGCATTGTTAAATGCAATAACAAAAATGTAAATTTATTTTCATTGTATCATAGAGTACTTCGATCTTCTGTAAAGGTCATTAAAGTGGCTCACAAATTAAAAGTGATTATTAAAGGGCCACAAATAAAATAAAAATGCAACGGGGGGGGGGGGGGGGGGTGTAGACTGAAAAATGCAATACAAAAGACAGGCTGTAGTGCAACAGCATTTCAGTACTGCAAAATAAAAGTCAGGATAAAAGTTACCATTAAACCTTTTGTGTCAGGTTTTATACATAGATGTTAACTTTCTGGACTGTGAAAGAAAATTAGTTTCCCAGGCTAGCTCTAAGGAACTTGAGTATAGGAGGATTAGTTGCCCACTTGGTATTTTTTAAGGCAGACATGGCAGAACGTTCAGCGAATTCCGATGCAGACTTTTCTCTAAGCCAGCTTAAAATCTAGAACATTACTGATCTCTGGTGCAGATGGATCAAATGATATTGTGGAAGCTGACTCTAATGTCTCGTACGTATGTTCCGACGGAAAATGTTCGATGGGAGCCTTTTGTCGGAAATTCCAACTGTGTGTAGGCTCCATTGGACAGTTTCCATCGGAATTTCCCCCGCACAAAATTTGAGATCTGGTTCTCAAATTTTCCAACAACAAAATCCGTTCGCATAAATTCCGATCATGTGTACACAATTCGGACGCACAAAGTGCGACGAATGCTCAGAATAAATTACGAGACAGAATCGCTCGGTCTGGTAAAACTAGCGTTCATAATAGAGACAGCACATTCGTCACGCTGCAATTTTTAAAATAGTTTAATGCAATGCATTCTCTTCTTCTTTAGAATGCTAGAAGAAAGAAGTTGTTTTGCTGCTCATATTCACACAGTTCTCAAAAAAAAGATTTCTTTATTATTTCTCGTGATCTCATGAATAATATTAATTTAGTTTTTCGTCAGATCTCCATAATAATTTTTTTTTTCTTTTTTTTATCAAGATCTGCATTTTTTTTCTAGTGCTCTCCATAATATTTTTTTTTTCCAAATAATATTTTATTAAGTTTGTAACATGTATATAGAATACAATTAACATTGTACGTCGTACAGTGAAGTCAGAGTTATCATAAACAATACATTAGAAGGATCTTGTAGTCTGTCCATATAGATATATCAATCGGACAACATAAAGAAAAGGAAAACCGTAAACAGGTAACAATTGGAACTTAGTGGTTGCAGGAGATCACTCCCCTGATGCGGCACCCCATCTGGGATCTTTAGTGCCACATCAGTGGAGAGGTCTCGTCTAGAAGACGAACTTAATACCCCTTACGGGAAAAGTCAAAGCAAATATCTGGTCGTCTGGTAGTAGACGGTAGACTAGTTGTAGGAAAATTGTCAGTATATTATCGTGGGGAACAATATATTGCTCACTCAAGAATCAGGTGAGTTGGTCGAAGTTTGCTTGCAACAGTTACTGGTCGCAGCAGAGGTCCATGTTATCCATGGTTGCCATTGTGTTTGATATTTTGGGGTTTGGTCATTACTGGCTGCTAGTACGGTTTCGTAGCTATAGTGTAAGGCTACCAGATCAGTAACTTGGGATATAGTTAAGGGAGTATCAGATTTCCAATGTCTAACTATATTGAGTCTGGCCGCCAATAAAATGTGAGTGATTACGTATCGTATGTCGTATGTGAAGGAGTCAATGGTAAGGTTCAGAATTGCTAGTGCTGGGGTTGGTGTTATTTTATGGTCGGTGATCCTCGAGACGAATATGTGAATTTAATCTCCTACATGTGATTTACATCTCCAGCAAATGTTGGTGTTTCTAGGTCCAAATGAGGCTAGTCTGGCTGGCGTTAGGTAGTAGCGTAATGAAATTTTCTGCGTGATCTCCCAGAGGGCAGCACATTTCGTAGTCTTGTAGATAGTTCTAAATGCAGATTGCCATTGGGATGTGGAGTATGTTTGTGCGAGATCCAATTCCCATCTGAGGAGGGGGTTCAATTTGACAAAGGTGTCTTTTTGTTGGATCCGGTTGTAGAAGTGAGAGATGCCTTTAACTTTTGAGGTTGGGCTGGTGAGGAGTTGCCAGGAATTGGGGTGCATAGTGTATAGGGGAAGAAGTTTATCCGGTATGCAGTGGCGAATACGAAGATAGTTGAAGTGTTCTGATGGAGGGAGGTGGTATTCAGATTGGAGTTGGGAAAAAGGTTTAAGGCGATTGTCATGTATTAATTGTTGGAGAGTCTTTATACCGTGAAGGGTCCAAAGTGAGATGGAAAGGTCTGGAGTCAAGTGGGTGAGAGAAACTAGAGGTATAGTAAATAGGGAGGAGGTCGGGGATCTATTCGCAAGGGTGGAAAACTTTATCCAGGCTTGAGCCGAAGCTTTCATTGTCGGGGGTAAATAAGTCGGGATTGAGGTACCTAGAGGGGTACTGAGAAGCCAACTATGTAGGTCAGGTCTGAGGAGCGCGTGTTGTTCTAGCTGAACCCATGGTGTGTTTGAGTGGGGGTGGAACCAGTTGGGAAGTTGTGCTAGGATGGCGGCCAGATAGTAGTCTCTGAAGGCTATGGAGCCCGTGCCTCCAGCTAGTTTGTGTTTGATTAGATGATGATGAGCGCATCTAGGTTTTTTACCATTCCAAAGATATTTGTTATAGAGTGTTTGGAGGGACCGGAAGAAAGAGGTGGGGATTGGGATGGGGAGCGTTCGGAAGTAGTAGAGTATTTGAGGGAGACAGAACATTTTGAAAGCAGCGAGTTTGCCTGACCAGGAGAGTTCGTGTTTTGCTATGTCTTGTGAGGTTGTTTGAACGTTGTGTAAGAGAGGGAGGAAGTTAAATGTGTACAGGTGATTGAGTGTTCTTGGTAAAAGGATGCCTAAGTAGGGAATAGTAGTGTTTGCCCACGCGAAGGGGTATTGTAGTTGTAAGACATTTTTCATGGTTGCGTTAATGTTGATATCAAGAATCAGAGATTTGGTCGTGTTTACCTTATAATAGGATACGGAGCTGAACCAGGTTAATAAGGTCTGTACCGCAGCCAGGGAAGAAGACGGATTGGTAAGAATTAGGATGACGTCATCCGCAAAGAGGCTAATTTTGTGGGTTGATGGTCCAATTTGAAGTCCTGAGATGGCAGGATTGGAATGGATATGTTCCGCTAGTGGTTCCATGATCAAGTTAAAAATAAGGGGAGATAGGGGGCAGCCTTGGCGTGTGCCGTTAGTGATGGGGAAAGGGCGGGATAACATATTTTCAGTGAATACCTGGGCTTCGGGGTTACAATATAAGGCCATGATGGCTTTTAGTATGTGACCCTTGAATCCAAACTTTTGGAGGACTGTGTTGAGGTATGCCCAGTGAACCCTGTCGAACGCCTTTTCTGCGTCCAAGGAAAGGAGCAGAGAAGGCGTTCCGGTGGTTTCCGCGTGATGTATAATGTTGAGCATCCTTCTGGTGGCATCGGAAGCTTGTCTGCCTTTTGTGAAGCCAGTCTGATCGTGGTGGATGAGAGTGGGTAGTATTTCAAGTAGTCTGGTCGCTATAGTTTTGGCATAGATTTTGAGATCAAGATTGAGCAAGGAGATTGGACGGAAGTTTTGGGGTACATTCGGCTCCTTCCCTGGCTTCGGTATCGTTATCACCAGCGCTTTTAAGTATTCTTTGTGGAAGGTGGAAGAGGAGGCAGCGTGGTTGAAAAGTACAGTTAGATGGGGGGATAGTTGAGAAGCGTAACGCTTGTAATATTCCCTGGTCAGTCCGTCTGGGCCTGGTGCTTTGTTGTTTGGGAGTGAGTTAATAGTCGTCATAATTTCTTGTTCAGTGAAGGGGGCATTTAGGGCGTCAAGTTGGTCTCCGGTCAGGGTGGGTAGGTTTAAGTTTTGAAGGAATTTGTCAATGTTTTCCTGTGTGGGTTGGGGGGTATGAGGGTCGTGTATTAGATTGTAGAGGTCCCCGTAGTAGGCGCTAAAAGCGTCGGCAATGTCTTGGGGATTACTAAGATGGCGGTTAGTGTGAGGATGTATTAGTTGGGCTAATTTTATTTACACCAAGCCTCCCACCCTGAGACTGCAATTGGCACATAATGTTGTGAACCCCCCAAAAAAATTGTTCACCTTTTTGGACCAGACAGGTTTTTACAGCTGTGGGAGATGCATGATGTGTAGAACATCAAAATTCAGGAAAAGAAAAATCATGCAGTTTAGCTCTTTTTCTACTGGAAAGTCTTATGAGATCAAAAAGTTTATCACGTGTGGGACCACGCACGTGACATATTTGCTTGCCTGCCCCTGTGGGCTCCAATATGTGGGGAGAACCACTAGACCACTGGGGGTGAGGTTGAGGGAGCATGTTAACAGAATTAGGAAAGGATACAAACACCACAGCCTCTCCAACCATTTCAGAATGTTCCATGATCGAGATCCTAGTGTCTTGACGTTCTGTGGAATTGACAAGGTGGAACAGCACTGGAGAGGTTCTAACCTAAAACGTTCAATTTCCCAGAACGAGACACAATGGATCCATAGACTGCGGACTTTAAGTCCTTTGGGTATCAATATTGATTTGGATTTAAATTGCTTTTTGTCCAACTGGTAGTTTGGTCCCTCCCTATTTCTGGGCATTTCAGTTTTGTTTTGTTTTTTATTTTTTATTTATATTTTTTTTTTAAAAATTTAAAAAAAAAAAAAATTTTTTTACATTTTTTTTATTTTTATTTCTATTTTTATTTTTATTTTAATTTTATTTTTCTTATTATTTTTTACTTTCTTTTTCATTTTAATTTTATTTTCATTTCTATTTCTATTTTTATTTTAATTTTATTTTTATATTTTTTTAATTTAATTTAATTTTTATTTTCATTTCATTTTTATTTTATTTTTTATTTTTAAATTTAATTTAATTTTATTTTAATTTTATTTTATTTATATATTTTTTTATATTATTTATTTTTAATTATTTTTTCAGTTAATGTCCGGGAGAGGGATTTCCAAACTTTTGGGACAAATCAATTACTTTAATTTCAATTTTCATTTTAAAATAAGTTTTTAAGGGATAATATATTATACTGCAAGTTCAAATTCCTAATCCTGGGATTATGTTCTTATATATATGTAATTCTAATTACATTTTATATATATATTTTTTAACAATTTTGCTTATTTACGGCATATTGTATATTGTATACACTATGTGTTATTTGTTTTTACTGTACATTGTAATTGTCGGGGTTTACCCCCCCTTTTTTTATCGCCAGCTTATTAAAGGCTTTATGCAAACTCATATGATGATCATGCAGGACAATAAGTGATCTTATCCCCTCTGATCATGTTTTGGCGTTTAGCTCCACCTGTTAAAAGGAGGGGTTTTCTGATCTCCATCTAGCTACACCTGGTAAAAGGAGGGGTTTTCTGCTCTCCATCTAGTATAAATATCACATCCCTTTGGCCGGAAGTGATGTCTTTTGATGACGCCCTGGAGGAGGGGCGAAACGCGTCGACGTAATTTCCGGCCAAGGATCTAACCACTGACGCCACTTCCTGTTCCCGTGGAGCGCACGCTAAACCAGCTGCAACCGCGGAAGTATCTGAGAAGTTTGCCTTCCTTTATGCATCCTGTAAGTAGCGCAGAGCGCGCATTTTAAAAATCCTTCTACAACACTTTAAAATTTGCTCTCTTCTATTATCGGTACAATATCTCCAAGAACATCACTGTGCCTTGTGTGCATGCATCGCTCCCTGGATCCTCTCATCCCACTGGCTTGTTTATTCAGCTCTGCTTTTGTGCCTACTTGCCGAACCACAGTTTGTCTGCATATCTGCCCTCTGCTTTGCTGCTCTGTCTGTCTGCTAGCCCGGTGAGTCTATTCCAAGAAGGAGCTCATATGTACATTTATTTTGGTTCTTGTTTTTTTGGGACAATAACTGGACTTACTCACATTCCTTTTTTTTTTTTTTTTTTTATATATTTTCTTACCACATTGATCACTTATTCAATTTTGGTATCTATGAAATAATTTTATGGTTATTATTCAATCATGTCACTTATGTAATAATTTATCACACATATTATTTGATGCTAGTTTATTTTTTATGGGATTGGTTTGTGTCAGACATGTAACCACTTCACACACATTATTGATGTTTGTCAATTTTGTGGGATCATTTATTATTTTGTCACAATTTTTGTTTGCCAGCGCTGTTTTATTGGTTTGAGCAATTTTAGTTTTGGTATGTCTGCCTTTGATGCGTTGTGCAAGTCTTTTCCCTGCTTAGAGGTGGAGTATGAAGTCGCTTTTATTTTCTTCTGGAGATATGCATAGGAGTGTAACAGTAGGGATTTAAGTTCCTGTCGTAAAGAGAATAACTGGTCAGTTAGTAAGCTACTGGGGTTGGATTTGTGGTCCAGCTCTAGTGCTGCGATGTGGGCTATCAATTGATCAACATGCTGCGTCCTCTTCTTTTTGTGAAGGGAGCTTAGTCTTATTAACATTCCCCTCATATAGGCATTGTGAGCGCTCCACACCACGCTGGGGTCGGGCACGGTGCCCTGGTTATTTAAGAAAAATTCTTTAATGTGATTCGATATCTCAGGAACATAAACGTCATTTTGGACGATATAGTTGTTCGTTCTCCAGAGATATGAGTTCGATGGGGGGGGGACTCTTCTAAAGTAATAGAAATTGGGGCGTGGTCCGACCATGTCGTGGTGTGGATCACTGATCGAGATACTTTCTGTAAAAGCCCATTTATCAGTCAGGAATAGATCAATCCTCGAGTACGAGCGATGCCTGGCGGAGAAGAAGGTGAAGTCACATTCGGATCCGTGGTGGCATCTCCAGACATCATAGAGTTCATGGGAGGAGATAAAAATTTTCAGAGGTGAGTTGTGTCTCTTAGTAGTTGACGTGGAGTCCATTAAGGGGTCTGGGGTTAGGTTGAAGTCTCCACACATTATTAGTTGGCCCTTCAGAATAGGTGTAGCGTTCCGGAAAACTTTATGCAGAAATTTCATCTGGTGGGAGTTTGGGGCATAAACATTGATGAGTGTGTAAGGCACCTTGTTAATGGTGCAGGATAGAATAATAAATCGCCCTTCTGGATCTGATATATGATTCAACATGTGGAAGTCCATGGTATGCTTTAATGCTATCATGACCCCTCTAGATTTGGTGGCGTGAGAGGCGTGAAAGATGTGAGGGTAGTGACGATGGTTGCATAGGGGGGTGTTTGGGGAGATTAGATGGGTTTCCTGTATGCAGAGGATGTCACTGTGGAGAGCTGCCGCAGTTTTCCACAGTGAGTGGCGTTTAGCCGGATGGTTAAGCCCATTGGCGTTTAACGATAAAATGGTAAGTGTCATCTCGGTGGTGGGGTTTAAAGTAGAGATTGGATTATCACTCACGGTTAGACGGAAGATTCGGTGTTCTTGGGTCTCTGGGAACCAGACGCGGAGGTGAGGCAGTCCAAGGATTTAGTAGTAGGTATATACTATATGCTGCGAAAAGAGCAATACATTAATAGTAGATTTCAATAGAACAATAGCGACCAGGAGAGGCCAAAAAAAAGAAGACAACAAGAGAAAAAAAAAAATATATATCAATCCGTAATCTGGAACAGACTTTTCTTTGGTGGTAGAAAGAAAGAAAGTGTCCTACGGGGGTTCACCCCCGTATGGGGTTTGAAGGAACTGGAGGAGGTGTGGAAATATATTCGGAGGGGTGCTGCTGAGCACAAAAGCCTCCAGACAGGGGTAGAAAGAGTTCGTAACACTGGAGAAGAAGATAGGTGTGTCAGAATGTCAGAGCTCCAGGGAGCCTGGTTCACTGTTATAGGCCAGATGTTTCTGTCTCGGCGGAGTTATTCAGGTGGCGGCGAAGTCCATGTTTTTGTTGTACACGGGTGGTCTCCCTTGGTGCGATGGTGGGATGGGGGGTTCTACCAGGATTCCCCAGGTATGGAGGAGCCTCAGGCCCTTGTCAAGGTTGTTGACTGTGTGGGATTGGCCATTTTTTGTGATAAGGATTGTGGCTGGATATCTCCATTTGTATGGAATCTTGTGGTTCTGTAGCCCTTTAGTTATTGGGTGCACCCCCCCACCCCAAAGCTCCTTGTCCCCATGTTGATGAGGACAAGGGCCTCTTCCCGACAACCCTGGCCATTGGTTGTCTGGGTCTGCAGGCAGGGGGCTTATCGGAATCCATTAGCCCCCTTTAAAAGGGGGCCCCAGATCCCGGCCCCCCACCCTATGTGAATGAGTATGGGGTACATCGTACCCCTACCCATTCACCTGGGGAAAAAAGTGTCAATAAAAAAACACACTAGACAGGTTTTTAAAGTCATTTATTAGGCAGATTCGGGGGTCTCTTCCGACTCCTTTCGCACTCTCCGGCCTCTTGTCCCTCGTCTCTTCCCCCGCTATCCGGTTCTTCTTCCGGGCTCCTCCGCTATCTTCTTCCAGCTCTTTTACTAGCGTTGGCCTGGTCTTCTCCGTCCTTCTTCCATCTTCTCTTCTTCCGATGTTGACACGACATTCTCTCCCACTGTAATACTGTGTGCGAGGTGCGCAGCGACTTATATAGGCATGGGGTGTGGTCACTGGGTGATGTCATACGGTGACCCCCCCTTATGACGTCAAGTCCCAGGGCATGCTGGAACTGTGGCGTCATAAGGGGCGGGTTCAAATGTTTTCTACTCAACAATGTGTGGCTTCTTCTTTCAATGCTCAATAGCAATTTTTGTAGTAAGTTGGTGTTTACAGTGACAATGGGGGTTAGTTACTAAAGGCAAATCCACTTTGCACTAAAAGTGCAGTTTCATGTGCACTTTTAAGTGCACTTGGAGTGCAAAGTGGAATTTCCTTTAGTAAATAACTCCCACAGTGCTTTCTAATTTGCCACAATCAGGCCATGTTCATGACTCCACAAAATTCATTCATGGTGCTGAAAATTATGAATATTTTTCTCAGTAATGCATTACATTCATTAACAACAAGATCTGTGTGTAGCAGACCCACAACATAATAATAGTTCACTGAAGAAGAGATTGTCACCTCATGTATCAAATAAATTACAATTGCACTATTGAAGAAAATGTCCAAAAAAAAAGCCCATTGGAGAACATATGAGACAGCTAAAAGAAACCCAGGCAGTAAATCAAAGGAAATCTTCTTTCAGTTTAAGTAAAAAAATTTAGGATAAAATGTTTCTTAAACAGTTTCTGGCATATCGATGCCCCCCCCCTCCCGCAAAGTACTCGACATACATCTGTCTTACTTTGCGGGCTCTTTGGGGGGAAGCTAGGATGGTCAGCTTCAATCGCCGTCAGGGTTTCTTGTTGAAGTCCAGCCTCAGGCCCAACTGAGGCTACATAGTTCATTGAATTTCTCCTTAAAGAGTTGTGTAGAATGCAGCATCCAAGGGTTATATGGTTAGGTATATATTCTGCCATGTTGATTGGCATAAGGAATAGGTGGACCCGGCTGGCCATTATCCCAAAAACGTTCTCCACCACTCTTCTGGCTCTGGCCAGACGGTAGTTTTAAACCCTCTGGTCCGGGGTGAGGGTCCTAATGCCTTCAAAACGGTTGGCTGGTCAGAACGAACTAAGAGAAAGCACTGAAAAACAAAGGCTGGAGCTGAAAATCAGATAAGAGCGGACAAGAACGCACTGAAAATCAAATATGTAATAGAAATACGAACCCACAAGCACAAACTGAAGTGCAGTAACGATCGGTAAAGCAGGAGGCTGAAAAGCACGAAACGTCTGTCACCAAACTTCTACTAACACGAGATTAGCGTAAGGAGCCCAAAAGGTGGCACACTTGGTATTGAACTTCTTCTTTCTAGTGCCGTCGTACGTGTTGTACGTCACCGCGTTCTTGACGTTCGCAAATTCCGACCAACTTTGTGTGACCGTGTGTATGCAAGACAAGTTTGAGCCAACATCTGTTGGAAAAAAAACATGGATTTTACTGTCGGAATGTGCGATCGTGTGTACGAGGCATTAGAATGTTTCCCTATATTCTATGGTAAATACAGCTTTGGAGCACTCTAAACTTGAGAGTAGGGAAGAGCCGAACACCCCCCGGTTTGGTTCGCACCAGAACTTGCGAACAGGTGGAAAGTTTGTACGAACACGCGAACACCGTTAAAGTCTATGGGACACAAACATGAAAAATCAAAAGTGCTAATTTTAAAGGATTATATGCAAGTTATTGCCATAAAAAGTGCTTGGGGACCCGGGTCCTGCCCCAGGGGACATGTTTTTTTCCATGCAAAAAAAGTTTTAAAAACTGCAGTTTTTTCAGGAGCAGTAATTTTAATAATGGTTAAAGTGAAACAATAAAAATTAACTATTCCTTTAAATATCGTGCCTGGGGGCCGTCCTTAGTATGCCTGTAAAGTTGCGCATTTTTCCCCTGTTTAGAACAATACCACAGCAAAATTAAATTTCTAAAGGAAAAAATGTAATTTAAAACTACTCGCGGATGTAATGTATTGTCGGGTCCCGGCAATATAGATGAAAATCATTGACAAAAAAAAGCATGGGTTCTCTCCCAGTCCATTACAAGGCCCTTTGGGTTTGGTATGGATATTAAGGGGAACCCAGCACCCAAATAAAGAAAAATTGCGTGGGGGTCTCCCCAAAATCCATACAAGGCCCTTCAGGTCTTGTATGGATATTAAGGGGAACCCTGCGCCGTAATTTTTAAAAAAATGGCGTAGGGGTCCCCCGCAAAATCCATACCAGGCCCTTCAGGTCTGGTATGGATTTTAAGGGGAACCCCAAGCCAAAATAGAAAAAAATGGCGTAAGGGTCCCCCCCAAATGCATACCAGACCCTTTTCCCAGCACGCAACCTGGCAGGTCTCAGGAAAAGGGGGGAACAAGAGAGCACCCCCCCCTCCTGAACCATACCAGGCCACATGCCCTAAACCTGGAGAGGATGCTTTGGGGTCCCCCAAAGCACTTTGTCCCCATGTTGATGTGGACAAGGGTCTCATACCCACAGCCCTTGCCCGGTGATTGTGGGGGTCTGCGGATGGGGGGCTTATCGGAATCTGCAAGCCCCCTTTAACCTGGGCCCCAAACACTTTTTATGGCAATAACTTGCATATAATCCTTTGAATTTAGCACTTTTGGTTTTTCATGTTAGTGTCCCATAGACTTTAACAGTGTTCTGCGGCTTTCGAATTTGCAGTGAACGCCACATATTGTTCGCTGTTCGGCAAATGGGCGAACACTCGATGTTGGAGTTGAACTTACGCTTAACTCCAACATCGGGCTCATCCCTACTTGAGGGCCTCTGGCGCTCAATTTTCATGCCATCAGTTGAGCTTTTTTGTTCACAGGTGTAGAAAAGACCCATGACACAATTGGCACCAGAGGTCCTGTGCCAGTGGAAGTTTCAATGGCAGAGCAATGTGGAGAACACTAGCCTCCATGGCAAGAATGGGCCTTCTGAAAAACCAAGCCATGCTATCCAGGCAGGTTCTGCTCTTATGTTCTTGGGGGTGTTTTTGAGGGTGGAACATTTCCTCTGGTAACTATATGAAGTTGTTGACAGTGTCAAACAGAGCCCCTAAGAAGATTATACACTGAGCCAGGATAAGATTGAAGTTGCCCTTGATGTGAACAGCCTTTTTTTGTACTTTAGTAGGGTTTCATGGTCATAGGCTAACAGCAGAATGTCAGCCAGGTAATTATTTAGCCCCATGTATTTTGTTCTGAGATACACAATCAAAGAGAGTAGCACTTTTGTGAAAGTCCTCAGAGCTGTACAAATTCCATGTGGGGGACATAGAAACCAATATGGTACCCCAGGACTGGGAACAGTATGTATTTATGGAATTGTGGATAGATAGGATGTAAAAATATGCATTGGAGCGATCCACTAACATCATCTACCCCCCCTCCCCCGATCCGAATGGCTGGAGTCATGGATTGGATTGAATCCATAAAAAAAATGGAAATCAATTGCATTGTTGAGGCACTTTAAGTCCAGAACTGATCTTAGGTTGTCTGTTTTTTTTGTTTAAATTAAAATCGGAGGTGAATGGAAGCCAAAATTTTTTATTTTCTGTTTGTGAAACCGGAAGAATTGCTTTTTTATAAAGTAGCATCTGGATATATTGGATGAAGATCCATAACTTCTACTGTATGGCCAGCAGAGTCATTTTGACAAAGTGAATTCAAGGAGGATGACATTTTTAAGTCCAGCAATTGCCAAAGAAACATAAGAAACCACCATGGATCACTTATTGGAAAGGTGGGTAGGCAAACTATCAAAACAGCTTTTAGGCCACCTTGGGTGTAGAGACAGAGACAGGAGGGAAGATGGATGTCTTTCCATGTTCTACAGAACTTCCCTCCTGTACAAGCAAGGTTTTTTTGGATCCAACCCCAAAAGCTCTATCCAATGTCTCTGGCCAAATGGTTTTATATTTTGAGGTAATAATCTAGAATGGCCATTTGTCGCTAATCTAATTTGCCTCTGAAGAGATTGACATTATATTGTATCTTGCACTACTTGGTTTTTAAAGAAGTCTGCTGACCACAATTCTAGCCAAAGAGACCTTTTTGCAGTGATGGTTGCTAACATTGCTCTAAAGGAACATCCAATGACATTGATTGCAGACTCACCCATAAAATCATCCACCAGCTTTAGCTTATGAAGGCGGTGGTGATGTGGTCTCTGTCAACACTGGTTCTTAACATTACTTTAATATTGTTCATCCAAGAAGAAATAGTTCTTGTCACAGATGTTAGATTGATTGCAAGATGGCACATGCCACCTGATGCAAGATGGGCCTTTCTCAGGTCAAGATCTGCATTTCTGTCAAGACAAGTCTTTGAAAGAAACCACAACTTTCCCTGGAAGTAACATAATAGGTCAACCTCATATACAAAGTGTCAACGAGGGGGTATAGTTTTAAACATCTATTTTTAAGACAGGGTTTCTTTTCAACTTTCCTCCATTTCTCTGCTTCTTTCCATGTAAGAAAATGAGTCACTGGACCTCTGTAGTGAAGTTAATATCGCCACACTTTGTGGCAGCTATATAGGAGGCCACCCAATGGAAATACCCAATCGAAGAACCCACAAACCACTTTACTAAGCTGAAGTTGAATTCTGTGGAAAATTATGACTCTGATTCTTCGGAGTGGTTACTGTAATCACCTCCTGAAATATCCTCTGTTATGGGAGAAACCTGCCATCAGTTGCTGAGCTGGGCTGGCTCTCTGAGCTCTTAAATGCAGTCTTTGACTGATTGTTTTATGACAGGAACTATGTTCAGGGTTATGTCCATGCAGCATTCACCTAACATTCCTTGCAGGTGAATCAATCACTGTAATTTATAATGATGCTCCTTAATATGTATTTCCACTTTTTTCTCAAATTTGAGAAAACCCCACTATATGTTTGTTATGCATTCAAATTTACACATAAAAAAAAAATAAAAATAAAATAAAAGCATATTTTAAATATTTTTAGGAAAAGGTGTCATAGCTGACTACAAGAAATTTTAAAGAATGTTAGAGTGAGTCAGTCCTAAGTCTGTCCTCATTAACATACAATGCAGGAAGCCTAGCCTCTAAATCTTTACCTCTTTGTTAGGACAGACAGTGTTCAAATCTAATTTAGGATCTGTCTGCACAGTACTGCACCCTCATAAACAAGGAGTAGGATTTTACAGTATTGTGCAAACCGTAGCATCTAGGAAGTTAAGCTGCATTTTATTTTTATTTTTTATGCTATGTAGTTGAGAACATGTAACAAATATAAAGCAGGCATTATCCCAATTCGGCTGAAAAAGTGGGAAAACCTTTAATCTTGCATGCATGGGTCTTGACTTACTAGGGGGGGAATAGGTTGTTCACTTTTCTCTCTCAGAGAAAAATCACTTTGCAAAGAATATCTCATCATGTGCCAGAAAAATAAATAAGTCAATTTTATTTGCTTGCACATGATTGGATAATTGAAGTCAGCAGAGCTTCGACCCTTTTACTAAGGTAAAGGAAAATGTATTTTGCAAGTAAATAGCCTATTAGTCTTTCAGTAAATAAACCCCATGGTGCTGAATAAAAGTATTTGTGTCATTACCATGGCCGCTATTAGAAATTAGAAATCATAGGGCCATCCAGAAAACAATAATCAGACAGCACACCAAGCATACAATGGTGAATTGTGGGTGTGGCAAAACCATGCTACTAGTGGAAGGAAAATATATATTGGGCAAGTGAGGTAGAAATACAAATGGTCTATCGCATCCCAAAATGAATAAATAAATTTGTCAGTAGGCTATCAGTTTTCATCCAGAGCCCTTACTAAAATCTATCCCTTTTGCCCAATATCTCCGTGCCCGACGCAATTGCTTGACGGATACCTCCTTTGAACATGAGGCCTCTGTGCTACGTAATAGATTACGAGCACGTGGCTATAAGAACAGCGTCCTTAAAGACGCATACAAAAAAGCGAAATCTAAACCACGCTCTGTCCTACTCACTCCCAAACACACTGGGCCATCTACTCAACCTCCCCTTAGAATCATTACAAACTACTGTCAACAACACAATGAGATCACTCAAATACTTTTGAAACATTGGCATATTATTGCCACAGATAGGACCCTTTCCCCCTTTGTCCCGCCAAAACCTTTGATTACCTACCGACGTGCTCCATCCCTTCGAGACAAACTCATTACTAGTGAATACAAAAGCAGTAATAAATCCCAGAAGCAACTCAAGGGCACTTTTCCATGTGGCAACTGCAGTTACTGCAAATACTTATCTAAATCCAATATACACAATGTTTTACCAAATGGTCAACGTTTTTTTCCCAAATACTATGTGAACTGCCGCTCAATCGGCATTGTCTACCTACTTGAATGTGAATGTGGGTGCTTCTATGTGGGCAAGACCAAGCTACCTTTTTGGAAGCGGATATATGGCCATATTAGCAGTATAAACCAAAGAGATCCTGACTTACCGTTAGGACGACACTGCAATATTGTCCATCAAGACGCTATCCCCAAAATTTCATTTAAAGCTCTAGATCATATTCCACCCCCTGCCCGAGGTGGCGACTATAATAAAGCGCTATTACAAAGCGAACTTCGATGGATTTTCCATCTGAATGCTACCTTACCCCCTGGCCTCAACGAGGCCTTTAACTTCAAACCCTACCTTGATGGTTTTGAAACTGGAGTCTGTGAATTAGATCTCTGATCCTATCCCCCACATTTTTAAGCACCCACATAAACCATAATCCTTGTCAAATGTGTATTTTGCAATATTTGTTGTAACATGTGATCTGTCCACCTTATCCAATGTCACATACCATAAAGAACCACACACCATGTTTATTACTATCCTTACTTCAGGTACAACACATGTTTTCCAATTCATTGCCACCTGATTATTTACACTCAATAGTGTTTTATATACTAGACATATTAGCTTGCTTTCCCTCAGTCTGGTTACCCGGCGCGGGTAAGACTTGGTAAGCATGCGCAGCCTTTGTTTTGCGCATGCGCCAACCTCCCGCTGTATTATGGACACAATCCGCCTGTCCACTTCCTGTTTGCACTCCACAGTGGAGCGCATTAGGTCGCCAGCGGCTCTCTTTCCCGCGTCGGTGACGTCACGACGCCGGACGTGACCCCGCCGTCATGACGCGGTCACGCCCGGCGCCGCCCCGTCAGAGGTCCTCAATGGAGATACACCTATGGCGCTTCAGGCGCCTTTTTCCTCACAGACAAACAGCCAATCAGCTTCTCTTTCAGCCGAATACCCATACTCTCACCCAGCTGATTGTTATTAGACGATTACTTATAAACCTACACATTAGATGGCCTCAGTACATGCTGCTGATGATCCAGAGCTGACTGATCCCTCATTCCAAGCGATCTTTATTCAGGTAACAACAGCGTTCTGCTTATAGGGCTGCATATGCATCTTTATTACAATTACCCTCACCATTCTTATGCCTATACTCTATTTTTACAGCCATACACTGCCTGGCTCAGTTTTGACTGTTACAAGACCTGGGCCTCGGCCCAAGCCCTGTATTGGACCTTGTAACCTTCTGAGGCTACCCCAGCAAGCTTTCCACTTCCAGTGGCCATCTCTACCCTGTTTTTACAAACATTCACCTATGTACTTCTCTATACCACTTTTAGTGGCTCCCATTGTGGCAAATATGAATATTGGCATTACATGTGAGTACCTGTCTATTTTTACACAAATTTTCATGTACTACATTGGTTGTACACAGCAATGGTTAAAATGACTGTATTATATGCCTCAACTTATATGTACTAACCCTATGATTCTTACACACATTTAGATGTAAATCAAAAGGATATCTAGTTGCCTTGACAAAGGACCAAAGTCCGAAACATGTTGGCATCATCCTTATCATACATGTATCAAGCAAGTTCTTATAATTGTCACAACGCTTTTTGTATGTTTATGCTGTTGACATGTTAAAAACTGTACAAGCCTACCTACCTTTGTATGTAAACATACTGAATTCTATCCAGCATTTATATATTTGTACACTTTTCTCCTTTGAATAAATCATTTACCTCATCAAAAGCATATACTTTTCAAGTGTCTATCTCCACCCCAAGCATCCCTCAGGGGTATTGGCCAGTGTTTATGCACACTATAGCCTACTGACAAATTTATTTATGCTACTAGTGGAAAGGGCTTAAAAATGTAGCCTACTTACAGAGTGCAGGTGTCAGGAGGAGTATGTATCGTACGGAGTGCAGGTTCAGGAGTATGTAAATACAGAGTTCAGGTGTCAGGAGCTGAGTCACCTAATATTACTTCACCTGTTCCAGAAAGCAAAAAAAAGTCCATAGGCCTTTCTTTTATTGCTGAAGAAATTCACTGTACTCATTGTACTCACAGGGCATGCAAGATATATCACAGTCCACAATCATTCTTGAATATTCATTGCTTCAAGTTGTATTACTCTCCATATATATTCACACAAATTCACTGTTGAACCAGATATTTTAATAAATCGTTATTTCAGAGTCTTACATTGTCCTTACATTGTGTAGAAGCACCCTTCTATAGGACGAAATGAAAATGTAGAATGGTAGCTAGATTTTTGACTTGCAAAACCCCCCTTGTTTGGATGAGATGTCCCTTATGGATTGTTTTAAAGATCTAATAAGAACACAAAATGTGTTTCTTTATACATATCATGTACATAATCAGTAAATGTAAAGTAGAAAAAACTTTTGACATACCGTAGTTATGCATGTACTTTTAGTGACTTCTTGTTCTTTATCTAACTGCATAAGAGACACACGCATTATGAACATCTTTTGGGCGTATGGTATATAATAATGGAGAAAATTTAGTAATCTGGCATTGAAAGCACCGATGTCTGCTATCTTAAGTGTCATATGCAGCACATTATGTATTATGAAAGATAAACACAGAAATCAAACTGGAATATAGCTTCACATTTAATAGAGCCTTTTTAAAATGCTGCACTGTGACAATGCTATCTGCTAGTTACCCTCGAATAAAAGGTTTGGAATTTTCTTTATTTCTGAGAATTTACCGTACTCATCAAGTTCTGTAGCACACATTAGCATCCAGTGACATTGCTTTGTCTGTATATATTTCTAGCTGTCAACAGAATGTCCTAAGGCAATCACATCATGATTCTATAGCTATCATCTATTCTTTTTTAATACACAGGGGTCTAATTTTCCATCAGCAAAGCATGAAATCATGTAATGAAGGTTGCCACATAAGCAGCATGTACAAACAAGTAGCACTTTTTCGACACATAAAATGCTTCATGGAATAATACATAAATGAAGTCTCCTTATGCACTGACAACACTTATGACATGGCTTGTACATATTACACATTTCTGAAGAACAAAATTACATTTTTGGACAGCAGAACACAACTGGGTTTTATATATTTCTGCATTATAGAGTGATCTTTCGATTTATATTACAACTAAATGTGTGACATTTATGTATTTATTTACCTATTTATTCAGTTTATCTGTAAGTAGATTTGTCCCTTTGGACTTGCTTGTATGTGGATCAGCTGCATCTGTTAGACAGAGCTAAACACCCTGCATTTTCCAGGTAGCTAAAAGGCTTTTACTGCAGTAATAACAGGCCTTATTTTTTTATATAGATGAAAAGAGATCTGATTCATTCAAAGTGGGTCTGTTTTACTAAAGTTGGAAGTAGGTTGAAGTCAACCTGTGTTTACTTTATATACCCAGTCATATGCAGAGAAACTTGAGAAAACATTTTTTTCCCCCAGATTGGAAACATATTCTCCTAACTTTAATGTACAGTATGTATTTTAGGAATTTTTGTGAAAAAGCTGTGTTAACGAGCAAACCATTAGATCATGGTGAATGTAAGGCCAGAAGGTAAACAGCTGTATATGTTGCACCTCACTGCTTAGTCAAAGTACAATATTCCCAATGTGCATGTTCCTGAAAAGGGCTGTAAAGTGGGTGCTGCAGTGACAACTGGCTGGAAACCAAAGACATTCCAAGCAAGAAATATGTTACCAGCAAACCAAGGATCTCCAGAACAGGTCCAAAGTTTTATTCAGCAAACACATTAACCACTTGCCTACCGGGCACTTACACCCCCTTCCTGCCCAAGCCATTTTTCAGCTTTCAGCGCTGTCTCACTTTGAATGACAATTGCATGGTTGTGCTACACTGTACCCCAAAACATTTTTATAATTGTCTTCACACAAATAGAGCTTTCTTTTGGTGGTATTTAATCACTGCTGGGTTTTTTTTTTACAAAAAAAAAAGACCAAAAATGTTGAAAAAAAAAATGTTTTTTACTTTTTTTCTGTCAGTACATTTTGTAACTAAGTAATGATGTGCGCTGATGTGCGCTGATGAGGTGGCACTGATGGGCACTGATAGGCTGAACTGGTGGGCATTGATGAGGTGGCACTTATGGGCACTGATGAGGCAGCACTTATGGGCACTGATTAGGTGGCACTGATGAGGAGGCACTAATATGCCACACTTATGGGCACTGATATGTGGCACAGCTGAGCTCTGATAGGCGGCAATGATGGGCACTCTTAGGTGACACTGATGGGCACTGATAGATGGCACGGATAGGCGATACTGATGGGCACTGATGGGCATTGATGGGCAGCACTGATGGGTGACACTGGTGGGCATTACTAATGGGCATTGATTGACAGCAGTGATGGGCATTGATGGGCAGCACTGATGGGCGACACTGATGGGTATTACTGATGGGCATTGATTGACAGCAGTGATGGACATTGACAGCACTAATAGGCAATACTGATTGCCAGCATGGACTGGCATCGCTAATGGGCACCGATTGTGACACTTGTGGGCAGTGGTGGGAACTGATTGCTGCCACTGGTGGGCACTGATAGCTGGCATTGGTGGGCAATGGTGGGCACTGATCTGTGACACTATTTTGCAATATTGTAATATGGGGATACATTCCTAGATGCCCCCTGCGTGGAGATGCCGCTGATTGGCGCTCCTCGCCACATACTCTGTCAGTGTGAGGCGAGGAGTGCCGATTACCACCACTTCCTTATTTACATGTGACCGGCTGTGATTGGACACAGCTGATCACATGGTTAAAGAACCGCGGACGCGGCTCTTTCCAGAGATCGGGGTTGCACCATGTCCTAGCAACATGGCGCGGCCGCGATCGCCAAGCTGCGCCCCTTGCGGGCCAGCGAGAGCGGCCGTTCTGGGACGCCGTTATATGACATTGTCCCAGAACGAGAGCCGAACCGCCCCGCCATCATTTGACAGTGGGTGGGCGGAAAGCAGTTAAAGTTGCAAAAGCAATGTTTTTGAAACTTTGCTTTTGTAACAATAATGTGATTGCTGAATAAAGTTTTGGACCTTGTCTGGAGATCCTTGATGTGCTGGTGATATATTTCTTGCTTTCACTGATTAGTCAGGGGCCCATGTGGTCTGTGTATTTCAAGCTCCTATGTGGAGATATAGCTAACTATGTCATGGCAACTTCACTATTCACTATTATGCCCTGTACTATTTTTTCCGACAAATTTTGGGCCAAACTTGTCTTGCATACACACGGTCGCACAAAGTTTTCGGAAATACAACACGTACGTCGGGACTATAAACGGGCCAGTAGCCAATAGCTTTCATCTCTTAATTTATTCTGAGCATGCGTGGCACTTTGTACGTTGGATTTTAACAGCTTTTTCACTACCAAGCTATTTTTTATTTGTCTTGTTTCACTAGATTCCTGGGCTTTTGTAGTAAGCTTTTTTTTTTTTTTTTTTATTAATCATGATTACAATACCATTAGTATATTTATGATTTTTATATTTACATGTATATTTAATGTGACTAAAATCTGATTAAGTATACACACCAGCTTATTGCGTTAAGGAATATGACATTTCATAGGTGGGAGAGGCAACCTCCTTTTTGCTTTCAACATTTTTTCTGGTATGTTTGTCAGTTGGTTTATAACTTTGCATTCCCTAATTTTCTTCTCCACAACTATGTCATTCTTTTAGGTTTATGTGTTGTAGTTGTTTTACCTTACAAAATTACCACACTAAGAACATCAGTTCACATAAAAATGGATCTCCTTTTAATTAATCTCTTAAAAAAAATCTTTACAATTTCATTTTTTACAAGAAACATATTTTAAATACTCATTAAACCTACATGTTTTTATTAAAGGATGTATTGTCCATATACATGCTATTTGACAAAGCAAATTACATTACAATGCAAAGCAAGTTTTGAACAATCGCCTGCTTGTCAGACCAATGATCAGCTAAATGTACAATGCAAGGCTTTCATGACCTTTAACACATTGAGCCCTCAATACATTTTCACCCCTAGGCCCTGCAAAATCTAAAGATACATGTTTGTCCCTGTTCACTTAATTGATGCAGTACCTTTGAATCAATGATATAAAATTATTACATTTATTTCATTCACTATGTAATTTTTTAAAGATAAAAAAGTGAACATTAACAAAAATATAGCTTTATTAGTTGCCTAAATGTAGCACTGCTAAATTACAGGATATGGTGTGCATAATCTTACATTTTAGGCTACATTTGTACTGGAAGAATTTAGAAAATAAATAAGCCTAGGTTGAGCTTTACCACATTGGCTGATTGTAACAGGCGTATGAAAGGGTTTTTTTTTTTTTTTTTATAAAACTGCTCGTTTAATATATTTAGGATTAACGCATTTCTTTTTGAATATCCATGAACTTAACTTTAGGCTGAAGAAAGATGACTGTGAAATTTACCTTGTAGTAAATTGGCCTCAAACAGAGCAATATGATGTGACAGGGCAACATGTAAATCAGGAAGGGTGGTTATATGGCCCAAATCCATCCAGATTAGAGTATCACCTGCAAATATCAGGCAAGTATTGAGCCATGTAGGACTTTTCTAGAGGAAAAAAACAACCACTACTGCAAGCAGAGGTTTTGTAACTAGCTGGAAATTCTGTGTGTATATGTATATTACAGATTAACTTCTATATGCTGAAAAGAGACTAAAGTGTTAACTGGGCATGTGCTACTAACAAAGGCATATGATTACATATGAGTGAATTGATTTACATAGGTCAAAACTCCAGCAAATACCATTCTCTCAACTGTACTGGTGAAATGAAGGACCATGTACCAGTTCACTCCTGGATTCCTGCGTGTTTAGTAAGCTCCCAAAAAGTGAAGTCTTTGGTATCTTGGTATGATTTGTTCCCTAATAAGGGTGTAGTATAGTACCTTATTATGATGACACCTAACATGGTTGTATACTTTGTCAATACCAAAGCACCAAGGTACAAGGGTAAAATATCTGCTCTACTGCCCCAACCAATGGATAGATTAGTAAAGAGGGGTGGGAGACACTGAATGTCTGGTAAGGTGGATGAGTCTGGCAGCAGCATTCATGATGGACTGAAGGGGACTAGCCTATGTAAAGGTAAGCCAATGAGGAGGGAGTTTCAGTAGTCGAGGCAAGAGATGACCAGGGAGTGAATTAGGAGCTTTGTGGTGTCATTGGTTAGGAAGGGGCATATTTTGGAGATGTTACAGAGGTGGCAAGCTTTACACCTAGGATTACAGGATTACACCTAGCACCCTTGCATGTGGGGATGGGTTCATAGTTGTGCCATCAATCTTGGCGCGGAGAAGTCAGGAGAAGGGGCATATGGGGGAGGAAATATTATGAGCTCAGTTTTGGAGAAATTGAGTTTGTGGAAGTGATGTGATATCCAGACTGAGTGTTCAATCAGTAATGCGTGAGGAGACTGATGTTGTGAGCTGAGGGGTAGAGAGATAGATTTGGGTGTTTTCAGCATAGAGATTATATTGAAAGCCATGGAAAGATCAGCTGACCTAAAAACATGTATACTTGCCACCATTACCAACTCCTGCTAACTCTCCTGGCCTGTTCTGGTGCTTTGGTATTGTAAAAGTACAAATGTTTCTGAAGCTGGACTCCAACTGGCAAATTTCTATTGTTTGAAGTGCAATAAATCTTGCTTTGTGTTTGCAGGTTTGCCGCCTATTTCCATGATCCAGCACTGAAAAGGTGCCACACAATGTTTTTGCAGCTGGACCTCAACTGACAAAATTTCCAATGCAGGGTTTGGAAGTTTGTAGCCTATTCCAATGCAAATGTGCTGTAAAGGTGCCACACAGTCTTTCCGCAACTGGACTATAGGTTCCAAACTTCCAATGTTTACTGCAGGAAAAATCTTGCATTGTGCCTTATTGTGCATATTAACTAAATACATTTAATATTGCTGTGCCTCCCCCTTTATAGGGTGCATCAATTAAAGCCTTCAGTGATACAAATTGTAAATCTTTGTATGCATAAAATGTGCCTCTTTAAAAAATAGGGTAAAAATATACTTGTAATGCTAACTTAAATGCAAAACTCAAGCTCTTCTGCAGTCCTCCTCCTGCCTTAAATGACATTGGCACATATTGACAAGTAACTACCCACACATTAGAGGATTTTGTCATTTTTCCCTGCAATCATATACAAGAAGACAAACAATTTATAATCAAGTGGTTCATGCTGCTAAGTGTTGGCCATTGTATCTACTATTCCTTTTTTACAGTAGGTGCCGGAAACATGGATAGTTATCATTGTTTATCATGCATTCATTGTTCAAATATGAATAAAAGGAGTTTTTTTTTCTTCACCCACATCAAGGTTATCCTATGAAAATAAAAGATTATTTTGCTGGCTTGAGTCCTTTTGTTATCTATGTAATTTAGTGCCTGTGTGGACTTTGCTATGTAGGTAAGACAACTTAGCAAGGTAAAAAGAGCATTGCAAGGCACAAATATTTTATTGAACAGGGACTCTCCCAATTGAAATTTACTAATTTTGATTTGGCACCTAAAAGGTTGAGGTGATAGGGATTTGCTTCTTAAAAAGAGTACGGTTTTCTGGCTTAAAAAAAATAAACACATTGCATCCATCTGGTTTGAATAGGGATTTTGATTTAGATTTAATTTAGGAATGATATGGGGGTTCCCCACTGACAGCTGAATGTAAAAAAAAAAATTGCCGGCAGTGAAAAATTAAGAAAATTAATGGTGTGGGGTTCCCCCCAATCCACACCAGGCCCTTCAGGTTTGGTATGGATTTTGAGGGAACCCCCCATGCCAAATTTGTTTTAAAAAGGTTGTGGGGCCCCCCAAAATCTATACTCTTATCTGAGCATGCAGCTTGGCAGGTCAGGAAAAGGGGGGGAGCAAGCGCCCCCCACCCCTCCTGAACCATACCAGGCCACATGCCCTCAATATGGGGGGTGCTTTGAGGCAGGGGGGCTCTGCCTCCCCAAAGCACCATGTTCCCATGTTGATGGGGACAATGGCCTCCTCCCCACATTCCTGGGTGGTGGTGAATGTGGAAAGCTCTCGCGCTACTGTGAGTAAATAGGGAGGTCAAAGTAATCGCTAATAAGGTGCATGCAGCAAAGTGACTAGTGATCACAATGTATAATTCCTGGGTGGTGGTTGTGGACATCTGTGGGTGGGGACTTATCAGAATCTGGAAGCCCCCCTTTAACAAGGGGACCCCAAATTCCAGCCCCCCCATGTGATTGAGTACTGTAAAAAAAGACAGGAGGCAGTTTTTGACCTTTATTAAAAAAATAAAAAAAAAACTAAAAAAAATGTTGGCGTGGGGGTTCCCCTCAAAATCCATACCAGACCTGAAGGACCTTGTATGGATTGTGGTTGACTCTATACCCTTTTCAGTCTGCAAGTTTATTTGCCGGCAATTCTTTTTTATACATTCCACAGACAACTCCTGCCAGGCATTAAATTACTACATGTTTTCACGACTAAAATACCACATGACTTCATAAAATAATATTTGTAGCATTTTATAATGAATGCCAAAAAACTTTTTGAAAAACGCTATGTGGTATCTTGCAGCATACTCGGATGCGGTAATATACCGCTTTGTAAATGGAGCTCTGTATCAACTCCAATTGTAAAAGTACTTTATCAATATCACCACCTCTAATTGAATTTTCAAGAGCATAAAACATAAAAAGGACTTCTGCCCCCTCACGAAAAAAATACATACAAATACTGTAGCTGCTGATGGATCGGCTCTTAGGTGCTGTAGCCGTCATTCTTGTTAAGGGAAACTGGCAGTGAAGCCTCTCAGCTTCACAGCCAGTCCCCTACTGCACATGTGCAAAGCGCACTGCGCTTTCTTACTGGCCTGGCGGCGGAGCAAGGAAGAGTGTGGCTGACCTTCTGAGGGACAGTGCTGCGGCGCTGTCTTCCAGAAGTGGAGAAGGGTATCTGTCACAAAACAGGTACCTATTTCCCTCTCCTCCCTAATAGGCGCCAAATGGGGCACAGGGTGGGGGGAAGCATATAAATGGAGGTTCCACTTTTGGGTCCTACGAGTCATTAGTAAGTAGATGCCAGTGCCAAATAAGAATGATGTATCTGTGAAGACTGTCTTGAAAACCTCATTATTACCCTGGTGTTTACAGTTGGAGGTTTTTGAGCCTCTTTATAGACCAAGGATTTCCTAGTTCTCATGCAGGCCTTTTAAAATGCTTTCTTCAATTATTATTTTTTTTACTATATTGCCTGTCCATGAGTTGATTACCTAATGGCCTAGCCTAAATGAACAAATACTCCTCCCTGGTGCAGTTACATTTTAATCTTAAATATTGCCTTACCAAAGAGTTTGGATGGGCACTTGATATGTGAAAAATGGTGTTTGCTCCCATGAGTTTCTCATATAATTATGATATAAAGGAACCATGTGCTTGCGTCTCAATTTGGATATCTAAAAAGGATATTTTATTTTTATCACAGTTCATTGTAAGTTTCAAATAAAAGCTATTATGCCTAATACAATGAAATCATCCAGTTCCTGATGGTTACCTGTCCAAAACATAAGCACATGGTTGATGTACTGGTGCCAGGCTAATACATGACATAGGTACACTGACAAGGACTCACCAAAAAACAACTTCCATTTATCACCCCCCTAGTAGGGATGAGCCGAACACCCCCCTGTTCGGTTTGCACCAGAACCTGCGAACAGACCTAAAGCTTGTGTGAACTTTAGAACCCTATTAAAGTCTATGGGACTCGAACGTTCAAAATCAAAAGTGCTAATTTTAAAGGCTAATATGCATGTTATTGTCATGGTCCTGCCTCAGGGGACATGTATCAATGCAATATTTTTTTTAAAAACTGAAGTTTTTTCAGGAGCAGTGATTTTAATAATGCTTAATGTGAAACAATAAAAGTGTAATATTCCTTTAAATTTCGTACCTGGGGGGTGTGTATAGTATGCCTGTAAAGGGGCGCATGTTTCCCGTGCTTAGAACTGTCCCTGCACAAAGTGTCATTTTTGCAGGAAAAAAAGCTATTTAAAATCACTCGCGGCTAATGAATTGCCGGCTCCCGTAACACAGAGAACAGTCATTCATTGAAAGTCATTAATAAAAAAAAAGTAATTGATAAAAAAAAAAAGCGTGGGGGTTCCCCCAAATTCAATTACCAAGCCCTTCAGGTCTGCTATGGATTTTAAGGGGAACCCCGGCCAAAAAAAAAAATGGCGTGGGGTCCCCCTCAAAATCCATACCAGACCCTTATCCGAGCACGCAACCTGGCAGGCCGCAGGAAAAGAGGGGGGACGAGAGCGTCTCCCCACCCTCCTGAACCGTACCAGGCCACATGCCCTCAACATTGGGAGGGTGCTTTGGGGGTCTGTGACCCCTCAAAGCACCATGTCCCCATGTTGATGGGGACAAGGGCCTCGTCCCCACAACCCTGGCCATTGGTTGTGGGGGTCTGCGGGCGGTGAGGCTTTGCTGCATCTGACAGCTCTTTTATAACGGAGGGCGAGGCCACCTGGTGACCCCGCCCCCCTCTGACGCATGGGGACGTCATGGGGACTTCCCTATGACTTTCCCCATAACGTCAGAGGGGGGCGGGGGATGGCCCCCGCCCCCCTCTGACGTGATGGGGAAAGAAGAAGATGGAAGAAGATGGTAGAAGATGGAAGAAGAAGATGAAGAAACCGAAGGATGAAGAAAGGAAGAAGGAAGACCAGAAGAAAGAAGATTTTAATAAAGGAATTGTCAAAGACCATCTCCTGTAATTTTTAACATTTTTGTCACTTTTTTAGTGAAATGGTAGGGGCACTTTTGTACCCCCTTACCATTTCACACAAGGGGGCGGGATGTGGGGGTCCCCTTGTTAAAGGGGGCTTCCAGATTCCAATAAGCCCCCCGTCCGCAGACCCCCACAACCAATGGCCAGGGTTGTGGGGACGAGGCCCTTGTCCCCATCTACATGGGGACATGGTGCTTTGAGGGGTCACAGACCCCCAAAGGACCCTCCCAATGTTGAGGGCATGTGGCCTGGTACGGTTCAGGAGGGAGGGGGGCCGCTCTCGTCCCCCCTCTCTTCCTGCGGCCTGCCAGGTTGCGTGCTAGGATAACGGTCTGGTGTGGATTTTGAGGGGGACCCCACGCCATTTTTTTTTTATAGCTGTCAAGTTATTAAGGTGGAATCTTACCTATACCATCTAAGGGACTGCTGCTGCACCCTTCTGCCTCCTGCAAGAGTCTTACTAAGCTTGAACCTGGCATCAACACTAGCTAAGAGTATTCCATTGTCCTGAACCGTAATGGTTATGCTCATCTGGCCTTTCACGTATATTTACCCCTTTCTCTTGCAGTTATCCTTAACAAAAAGTTTTCCATGGATGGATCCATTGCTATCTGTGGAACCAAGAGCAATCAAAAGTGTGTGTCTACTGCCAAGCCCACACACATCAGTTTACGTCAAGGCAACATTTTCCATCACTAGGGCTAGATAGGGCACAGAGCACTGTCAGAGCCATGATTGGACCAAGTCATGATGACTTGGTCCAATCATGGCTTAATACTCGTAGACCCACCCCACACGAAAGGTTGCTTTCCAGAGGAGGCATTTGCAGTGTAATGTTGGAGTGGAGGTAGATAGAACATGGCTCTGTTCATTGCTAATAGTGAGTCAGTGTGCTATAGTGTGCTATTGTGATTCTATTGTGACTGCAGAGTGTCAGTGTAGTGTGAATATAGTGATAGTGCAGTGTCAGTGCAGTGCGTCTGTGCAGTTTTACTGTAGTGTCAGTGTAGTGTGTCAGGATATTTTTACTGCAGTATATTGAAGCACATCAGTGCAGTTTTACTGCAGTATAGTGTAGTGCATCCGTGCAGTTTTACTGCTATATATTGTAGTGCATCTGTGCAGTTTTATTGCAGCATATTGTAGTGTGTCAGTGGAGTGTATCTGTGTAGTGCAGTGTTTTACACCACATTACATAACATTTAGAGCAGTATACAGTGCTATATAAAACCCCCTTTTTTTTGGTTGCTGCATGCTTTTTGTTTGTTTTTTGTCCCGTGCCTGCCCCCTTTTTTTAAACGAAACAGACACCAGAATTTATCCAAAAAATATCCAATCTTGTTCCGAGTGCACTAAATTGTGGCCTCATCATACAGACTAGCACAGACTAGCTCCCCAAGCTGTTTACAAAATAAAAAAAGCTTGCCGGGAAAATTTCATTTTTTTTTTCTTTATAAATGTAATTTTTTTTTTTTTTGCTGCAGTAAGTTCTATACACGGTACAGTAGCGCCACTTTACAGGCAGACTAAGGGGACCCCACAGGCGATATGTTTAAAGAAATTCTTAATTTTTATTGTTTCACTTTAAGCATCATTAAATCACTGCAAAAAGTGATCTTTTTTGCATTGAGACATGTCCCCCAGGGCAGTACCCGAACGCCCATACCCTTTGTATGCCTAATATCTTGCATTTAAGCCTTCTAAATGGGCACTTTTGATTTTTACAGCTCGGGTCCCATGGACTTTAATGAGGTTCGTTGTATGCCTCCAAACTTTTGCGATGTTCGAAAGTTCTGGCACGAACCAAACCAGGGGTGTTCGGCCAATCTCTACTTGTGACATTGTTTTGCTTACCAAAATGGAAGATTGAGTAAGTTTTTTTTTTCTGAATTCCAGAACAGACAGCAAAAATACACAGGCAAAACTAAAGTAAAGCGCAGCAGTAGCTTAAATATAGTATTTGCAAGATGTTAAAAAAATAAATTCCTGCTCCTACACCAAAAATTCAAGAATGCATTTCTGTAATTTAGATACTGTCTTTGTTTAAAATACTATTATGGCAGAAAAAAATGTGCAGCCTTTTTGATTGAATATAACATACCCCATCTATAAATACAGGTCCCTTGTTCAGAAGAGTTTTTCTAGTATTTAGTCTAGTATAAGTCTAGTTTTTCTAGTAGTTCTGTATATGCAAAGTGATATTCAGGGCTTTGCACTAGTTTGTTCTTTTTAATATGTTTCTTATGCCACGTACACACGACTGGACTTTCCAGCAGACTAGGTCCGACGGTCTTCCCAATGGACTTTCGGCGGAGTTCCGGCGGTCTTTCCAAATGAGCGGACTTGCGCACACACGAACGGACTTTACGGCAGACTAGGTCTGACGGACTTCCCGATGGACTTTAAGTGGAGTTCTGACGGACTTTCCGAATGAATGGACTTGCCCATTTTGAACATGACTCCAGGTACGACGGGACTAGAAAAGGAATCTCGCCACTTTCATCGGCGAGATTGACACCTTGTGAGCCCTGTCTCCTGGTATGGATTTTAAGGGGACTCCCCTACGCAGAAAAAACAGCATGGGGGTCCCCCCTAAGTCCATACCAGACCCTTATCTGAGCACGCAGCCCGGCCGGTCCGGAAAGGGGGTGGGGACGAGCGAGCCCCCTCTCCTGAACCGTACCAGGCCACATGCCCTCAACATGGGGGGGTGGGTTTTTAAAGTAATTTATTAGGCAGCTCCGGGGTCTTCTTCTAACTTCGGGGGTCTCTTCCGACTTCTCCACGCTTTCCGGTTCTTCTCCCGCTGTCCGGCCTCTTCTCCCGCTGTCCGGCCTCTTCTCCCAGTCTCCGGTCCTTCTCTGCGCTCTCCGGTAACTTCTCCCGGTCTCTGGTTCTTCTCCGCACTCTCCGGTATATTCTGCCGGGCTCCTCCGCTATCTTCTTTCAGCTCTTTTACTAGCGTCATAAACAAAGAAATTGGCGCTGGAAAAAAATATTAAATGTGATAAAACTAAAAAATATATCAAATAGTTTGCAGCTGCTGTGAAAAAAGTGCTAAAACTTTCAGAAAATGCTAAACCAATGGAAACAGCGCTAGCAATGATGATAATAATAACTTAACAAACAAAAAATAAACCCATGTGACCGCAAAAAATTACTAGCATCATAAATGTGTCCAACATGTAAGTGCTCAACATATAAGTGTCCAACATATAAGTGTCCAACATATATGGCGTATGCAAAATTATAAAGCATAAGAGGAAACCCATTCACAACCTTACAAAATGCATAATAATTAGTGTCCAAAAAATGCAAAGAAATTACTCTTCCTTGGACTGAACTCACCAAGCTGGCAGGCAGGCAAAGCTAAAAGCAAGCAGGCAGGCAGGCTGATGGTAGCAGACAGGCAAGCGAGCAGAGCTATAAAAACAGGCTGGTAGGCTGATGGTGACTGAGAGGGTCCAAGAGGTAATGAATGCACACTGGATCACAGGGGTATTCTCATAAGGTTTTTCCACCGATGGGAGAAGAAAAACTACATATGGTGAAGTACTGTGAGGCTGTTGTTTAAAAATGCGTGCTAGTAAGCTTCTAAAGTTCGTTTGGGGCAAGGCAGGGTACAGATTAGCCCAAGGAATCCTTTATGCGCACAGGAAAAGAGGGGGTTTGGGTCTCCCTCATTTATATAAATATTATCAAGCAGCCAGGCTTGCCCAAATATCAATGGTTTATTCCAAATTTGAGAAGCCTGATTGGATCCAAATAGAAAAACACGCAGTTCCCCACTTTACTATAGACTTCTTATTGTGGACCCCTCAGAAGAATAGACCCCTGATTCTTTCCCCTACACTATCCCACTCCTTCACCCTATGGGACTCCTTACATTCTTCACCTTCACTTGTCTTTGCATACAAACCCTTGACCCACATATTTAACAACCCACAATTCCCCCCAGGCAGAAACGTCCTGGCCTTTAAATGGTGGGTTGATAAAGGCCTATATAGAATAGGACATTTCTTTACAGCTGCAGGACCGCTCACTCTTAAACACTGCATTAAAAGACTTGACCTCCCCAACTCTGAACTGTTTCGGTTCCATCAAATTCACCATTTTCTGCAATCCCTATGTAAAGACAATTCTACCACGCCAGCATTCACGGATTACGAAATATGGTGCGGTCAGACCATGGACCAGAGGGGGGGGGATCTCCACAATCTACACATCACTTACTGCTCCTGTCTCCAAGACGTCCTTTATGGTCGCCTGGGAAACAGACTTCAATTTCCTCTGGACCAAAGAGAAATGGCATTCTGCATGCGCTAAATCATTCCGGGGAATTCTTAATACCAGACTAATGGAAGCGGGCCTAAAAGTAATGACCAGATGGTACTACACACCTTTCAGAATAGCCTCAATGTTTCCGGCTACCAGCCCCCTATGCTTCCGAGGATGCCAGCTTTTAGGTACAATGTCACATATATGGTGGAAATGCCCGAAGATTCGATCCTTCTGGAAAAAAATCTTCAATATGATTGATAAATTGGTTGGCTCTTCTATCCCCAGGTCCCCATTGGTGGCCCTCCTACATGAATCCATCCCACACATATCTAAGCCCTCTAATAGACTGGTACAGTTCGTGCTTTTAGGAGCTAAGCTCACGATTGCTAGGGCCTGGAAAAAACCGAGCATACCTCTCTCAATGGCTAAAAGAAAAATTTTGTGGGTAATGTCTCAGGAAAAACTAACCAGTCTATTACAGGACACATCTGAAAAATTTGAAGCCACCTGGGAACCATGGGCCCGACTAATGGGAATATCCAACTTTCCCTTCATGTCCTAAACATGACTCTTCATTTGGACGGCGCATTGCTATTAGTGTTTGGCACCAGCCCCCTCTGACACAGTGTGATCCCCATGGGAGTGTTGGAGAGTGCAGGGGCCAAAACTAAACAGCTCAATCTTCTTTCCCAGCCTACTGGCAACCAGTCAAGATTTGAACCTAGACCATGATACCTAATATAAGTACACAGCGTGATCACTCTTCACATGGACTAGTATTTGCATCACCTTTATTATCACCTTACATTGTCATTTTGTTTGGGATACTGTAACTCTATATTTTTGATTGTACTTCTGTTTATTCTAAAATAAAAAAATGTGAAAGTTAAAAATGCGTGCTAGGCGCTAATTACTAGATGCAATGTTAAAGCAAACGTTCAGAGAATACTTCTGCGATCGCCACTGGATCAGCTTTTACTAGCGTTGGCCCGGTCTCCTCCTTCGTCCTCTTCTTCTTCCCTCTTCTGTTCTTCCGATGTTGACACAATGCTCTCTCCCGCTGTAATGCTGTGTACACGGTGCGCAACGACTTATATAGGCATGGGGTGGGGTGATCCTTATGACGGCACAGTCCCAGCATGCCCCGGGCAGTGACATCATAAGGGGTGGGGTCCCGGGGCATGCTGGGACTGTGCCATCATAAGGGGCGGGGTCACATGGTGACATCACCCGGTGACCCCGCCCCATGCCTATATAAGTTTTTGCACACCCTGTACACAGCATTACAGCGGGAGAGAGCATTGTGTCAACATCGGAAGAACAGAAGAGGGAAGAAGAAGAAGGCGACAAAGGAGGAGACTGGGCCAACGCTAGTAAAAGAGCTGGAAGAAGATAGCGGAGGAGCCAGGCAGAAGATACCGGAGAGTGCGGAGAATAACTGGAGACCAGGAGAAGAGGCCGGAGAGCGGGAGAAGAACCGGAAAGCGTGGAGAAGTCAGAAGAGACCCCCAAAGTCGGAAGAAGACCCCCAAAGCTGCCTAATAAATTACTTTAAAAACCTGTCTAGTGTGTTTTTTTCTCCAGGTGAATGGGTAGGGGTACGATGTACCCCATACTCATTCACATAGGGTGAGGAGCCGGGATCTGGGGGCCCCCTTATAAGCCCCCCGCCTGCAGACCCCGACAACCAACGGCCAGGGTTGTCGGGAAGAGGCCCTTATCCTCATCAACATGGGGACAAGGTGCTTTGGGGTGGAGGGGCCGCAGGGCGCCCCCCTTCCCCAAAGCACCCACCCCCCCATGTTGAGGGCATGCGGCCTGGTACGGTTCAGGAGGGGGTGCTCGCTCGTTCCCACCCCCTTTCCTGACCGGATGGGCTGCGTGCTCGGATAAGGGTCTGGTATGGACTTTGGGGGGACCACCACGCCGTTTTTTCGGCAAAGGGGGTTCCCCTTAAAATCCATACCAGACCTAAGGGACATTGTCGCCTATCTCTCGCGCTCGCTGCAATAGGAAGATGTGTTTTCCTATTGCAGCGAGCGTAAGATGTACAGTACCCTGCAGCCGAGAACCAGCGCAATAGGATCGCACTGGAAACATTCTCGGGGCAGGTGCTGTAGCTGCCCTTGCGTCGTATTTGGTCCGTCGGACCAGCATACAGACGAATGGGCTTCCCGATAGGAACAGGGTCCGGCGGACTTCCGGCTGGAAGATTTAAAACATGTTCTATTTCTAGGTCTGTTGGATTTTTTGAAACAAAAAGTCAGATGAAGCCCACACACGATCGTAATGTCCGACGGAATGATTCCGTCTGACCTTTTCTGCCGGAAAGTCTGGTCATGTGTACACGGCATAAATGATATAACTAAAGGCTTGGTGGGTAAGGTATGTCTTTTTGCTGATGATACAAAGGTGTGCAATAGTGTTATTATCCCTAGAGGTAACATAATTTGATATTGCTGGAAAATTGGTCAAAGCAGTGGAAACTGTAGTTCAGTGTTTCTAAATTTATGTACCTAGGGAAAATGTATTCTAATTCCTTTGATAGAGTATAACTAATTTTGGGGGTACATTGTTGGTCAGACAGAACTACAGGGGGAAAAGATTTGAGGGTACTTATTTTAGATGATAGCAAACTGAGCACACTGTGTAGCCAGGCAGGGGAAAAATGAATAGAATTCTAGGATGTATCACTACCACTAGTAAAATCACCATCAGGAGGAAGGAGGTCCTGATTCCCCTATATACAGTAGATCTTTAGTTAGATCTCATTTAGAATACTGTGTTCAGTTCTAGAGACCTCGCCTACAAAAAGTTATTGATAAGAATCTCTGCATTAAGGTAAAAAAAATACCTGAGCCCGATCTCAATCTAGGGCTGTGCCCGTCTCTCCCACATCACTGGACCCAGTGATGTGGGAGCCGTTGGCTTCCTCTGCTGTCACATAAAATCCAGTGATGAGGGGTGTGTTGCATTTGATATGAAATATGATTTTTTATTATAACATTGGAACAGAATTCAGACACAGAACTTCTCAAACAAATGCTGTTGGATACAATGGTAATGTAGATACCATTTTTGTATTCCGTTGGCAGTTTGAGAACAGGCTATTGTCTCTATAGCTACAGTAAACAGGTAAGAGAGGGTCTCTCAAACTGAAAGAATGACTGTTAGTTGGTTGTTATGGAAAACAAACTGAGCTATATAAAGGTTGCCAGGCATAATCTGTATGAACTTCATCATGCATTAGAACCGAGGACAGTCTGTAAGACCAGAAGCCACTCAACATGGATTAACACCAAATTACTCTCATCTGTAATATGCGAACAAGAAGGTGCCTGATCTCCAGAAGCCTTGTTGTCAATGGAGATCACAAACACAGTAACTGAAGCTAAGTAACTTTTAAGTGTATTTCCACTGCTACAGACCATAGGCTGTTTAATTGCTAAGAATTTTGCTTGTTATAGATATCTGTCAGTCTTAAACCCTATTTCTAATATTGTAATAGTTTTGTATGTACAGCATTTTTGTATAGTAAAAGCACATTTACACACTGCAGAGGTCTGAGTTTTCTTGCTTATACCACAAAGTAACCTTGCTAGATAGACGCAAGCAAAACATTTGGGGGCTCATCTGGAATTGTGCTAAAGTTCAACTGAAGCAGACCTGTTTTTCTGCGGTGTGTTGTGTAACTTGTGCTAGGTAAAAATGCTGCGTAAGCTGTTTAGGAAAAGCAGGGCTGCAGAGGGTTCTGGTGTCCAGAGGTGAGTGTGCAGCTTACCTATCTGGGCCAGAGACAATGAGTGGGAACCTCTTGCTCAAGAATTTGTGAAGTATGCTTCTCCCTTGAATATGACTTGGGTGGATAAAATCTCAGCTCATTTTGTAGATTTTAGCTTTAAGGGGTTGGATTTAGGTAAAGAAGAGAAGAAGACAGTGTCCACAGTGGGTTGGTACTTCCTTCATGCTATCTATACTGAGTCTCAAAGGGGGGAGAAGGCAGAGTGTGTTCATTCAGCTGATAGTCAGGCTTGCATGATTTGCAAGAGCGGTGCGCAACCCTTATGATCAAATCAATTAATGCCTTAAGGGAAAGGAAGGGCAGTAAACCTGTTAGTTAAGCAAGGGTGCGTGCCATGGTCACATCCCAAAACTGGGATTGTGAGGATGTGCTCTCCTCAAATTATAGTGAGGATGAGAAGATAGAGTTTGATATTTCTGATGATGATCACCCAATGGGAAAGAAAAAGTGTGCCATACCTCCCATTACTAAGAATAGGAAAAGGCAACATGATAGAGAGGATATGGCAGATGGGGAGGTGCATTATCGCAACCCCAGAGATGTTGAATTTGAAGAAGTATGGGAGTTTACACCAACTTAACTCCATGAGCTGTCAAAACAATACAAACAAAGGTCTGGGGAGCCCCTATTGAGTTGGCTCCTACACTTGTGGGATGAAGGGGCAGACAGTGTTGTTTTGTCAGGTAAGGAAGCAGTGGGAATGGGAATGTTAACCCATGATCCACAATTGTGTCAGGCAATGCGAAAAGCCCAAGAGTTTAGCGTGAATTTTTCACTGTTAGACCTCATGAGAGATGGAATAGTCTGAGTAAACGCTAGTCCTAGTGACCTGGAAAATACTTACTCCTGAACAACAATAGAAGAGGGTATTTACAAGTGCGCTTTTGCGTCGGAGGCGACGGCTTATGCCGTGGCTATGCCTTCCGGAACGCAGAGGGGACCAGGCAGACAATGCCATTTGGGCCCGCAGACCTGTGGGAGGGTGGATGGGGAGGAGCCTGACACCTGCAGACAATGGACAATTCATGCAGACACTTTAAAACCCCACAGCTCCCAGGAGATCCTGAGATGTTCCCTGGTAATGCTATCATATATTATTACAAGACTGATAGAGGGCTTGGTAAGTGCATGGTTTGGAATGCTTTTGACTGGCTAATCCTTGTACTAGTGTTACACCCCTTCATCGTGATTTATTTAACCTATACACTATTATCCCTATGTAATATAACTGTAGTTCTATCCCCTTACTTTATGTACATATTATTCAGTGTCACATCACTTGTTTTTGGCACTTAAACCTATATCACTTTCATCATTTCATTAAATAATTTTCCCTTTCCCTTCTCACTTCACATATATGTTTTAACCCCATCTATACAGGCACTTCACACTCACATTCATCCCCCAGTCCTCTAAACATTTCACTTTTACACTTTTAACACTTGTTTTTCAGTTTTTAGCAGCCTCCTTGTTTTCACTTTTACACCTTTACTGCCCCATCATCAGTCACCCCACATCATGCACATTCACTTCACTAATCACATCACTACACCCCATCCCCCACCCAACCTCTTTTCACTGCTAGCCAACACCTCTTATAACCTATCCAATTAACGAATAAACTATGCCATGTTATGTATAACTTAATTTTCCTATAATATGAATCCATCAATGACCAAGTAACAACCAGCTTACAGCTGCCAAGCACTTCTAGACATTCCCCTAACATTAACTAATGACGACTCACAAAAAGTCTTTGCTTGTCCATCTGCAGGTGCTTCACCCCCATCCTCCTCTCTGGGTCCAAGAACGTGGCCCCCTGCAAGCTCGTGGACTATGCACCCACCTGGAGGATGCGGGGGGGACATGCGGCGGTGATGGGATCACTGGTTAACTACAATCCTTCAATGCTGGTTTGTGCGATACATCCTCATGTCTTCATCCACCCATTTGTAATTATACCTCTATGTGTATGGAAATATAATTGTGCTCAATTTGAATTGCTATACCTACATTTTTTATACTGTCCTATGTCTTTATTTAGATATTTTGATATTTTCCTAGAATATAAATCCCCCTGAAGAGACCGGAAATCACAAGGGTCAAAATGCATCAGGGTTTTTCATGTGGATACATATGTTTTAACTACTATTGGCAAACCATGCTTGTACATAGGGTGTTCTTTGCTATGAGTGATGCTCCATGTTTGTTTTTGTGTCACACCACCTATATGGATGATTCATTATTGTTCATTTGAAATGATTATTGTCTGTAAAATAAATGATTCTTTACATCAACCATTTCTATACAAATTCTCTGCTGGTAAAAAAAACCCTGGGGAAACCTTCTGTTTTTCATATGCCTTTGGGTTATGCAGCTTTGGGGGCTCCCCTATTGTGTTTTCCTTTCTATATTCCTGGTGAATCAAGCCATGCGTCCCACAGTCTATCACATTTCCCAGGGTTTCCCCTGTGCTGGTATATGTACTTTTCCATTATGAGTGGGTTACCCATGTGTTAAATCCATGTTGTAGCCTTTGGCGGTACAGCCAATTTCCAGCTCATAAGAATTATTTTCCTGGCCTGGAACAGTGCTCAGGCAAAGTCTGTTCTTGTCACCTCCTCTGTGATTGTCCCCTCCAGAACCCAGTAGGCAACTTAGTGGATCAAGAGGGACGTTGGTCTGGAACATCTGATTAAGTGTAGCCAGGACCTCTGTCCAATATCTATGGAGTTTAGGGCATCGCCAGAGGAGGTGAATCAGATCCCCAGGCACTGTTCTGCACTTGCCACACAACGGGTCGGGCGCTTTGCCCATTTTGTAGAGCTTTACAGGGGTATAGTGCACTCTTAGTAGTATATATAGTTGGGATACCTTTTGCAACACATTCAGTGAACATGCCTCTTCCCACTGTTCCCCTGCAATGGGGCCCAAATCTGCCTCCCATTGTGTCACTGCTTTCATGGGGTGCCCCTCTAGGAACTATGACAACAGCATATTGTAACATTGCAAAATTATACCTTTTGTATCTGATGCATCCTGCAGCATATGATAGACAGGGGTGGAGGACTGTACCCATTCCATTGCATCACCCTGTGCTCTGACAGCATGTTTTAGTTGTAAGTAGTAAAACAACATGTTTGATGGTAGCGCTTATTTGGACTGTAGGTCATTGAAAGAACGCAGGGTCCCATTGTGAAAAACATATCTCAAAGACAGCTCTATTTGTGGGAAAAAAGGCCGACAATTTTGTTTGGGAGCCACGTTTACGACCGCTCAATTGTCAGTTAAAGCAGTGTCGAATCGCAAAAAGTGTTCTAGTCTTTGGCCAGCCAAATGGTCCGGGGCTTAAGTGGTTAAAGTCCCTTTGTACCGGGGAGTACTTAACTCTATATATCCATATACCTGGGACGGTGGCAACAACAAATGGAGTTTTTTTTTTTTCTCCATATATGGTTCTTCTTATAGAAATGACTAACCAATTAATGACTGCTGCTCCTCTTTGCCAATCCCCTCACTGGCTTCCCCTACCCCACCGTATAAAATTCAAAATACTAACCACAAGATACAAGGCCATCCACAATATCGCCCCCAGCTACGTCACCAACCTCTTCTGCAGATATCCTCTAAATTGTCCTCTCTGCTCCTCCCAAGACTTCCTGCTCTCTAGCTCCCTTGATACCTCCTTCCATGCTCGTCTCCAGGACTTCTCTGTCAGTTTACTGCTCCATCCGTTCTAACGTCCCATGCATGTGGACAACTGGACACCACTATATATTGAATAATGTTCCTGCGCCTTTAAGAGACTGCATATATCTCACTTGTAAAGGGAAAAGGTGAATAAACCTCTCATGGTGTAGTAATTCACATTTTAATGAAAAATATATATAAAATTGCTCTTAAATAAATACTCAGCCATGTTTAGGCATAGAATGGAAACTGAAAGCATTGGTTTGCACTCCACCTGTGCTCCAAAGACCAGAAGTGACGTGTCCCAGAAGTCCTTCCCAATGCGTTTCATCAGCAACATCTGACGTCATCAGGGGTCACATCCAGGCACATCTCCCCCTTTTTATATACAACAGTCCACCATGTTGCTCTGCTCAATCCAATTAAAAACACATATAAAAAAAAAAAAAACTTTTCATTTTGTCACATTTACACATTGTGTTACGTGGTTTTGGGTCATTGGATTGAATGTGTAAAAATGTGCAAAAATGTATTTTGGGTGATGTGAATCTAAGCATTCCCAAAAATGTTTTTCATGCAAACATTTTTTGTTACAAGGGTAATAATCGGTAATGCAAAATACATTCCCAAATGTAGATAAGCAATGGAATCATGTTTTTTGTTTTTTATTGCATTACAGCAATGAATAAAATGCATGGAAAGATACCACACTTGTGAAAATGTCTGAATATTTTTTCATGCTCATGTCATTATTACGAATTGGATCTTGAATCATCCTGTCTGTTTGATAGGAGAAAAGTACTTTTCTTTGAATAATTGGTCATACACCTTATTCTGCAGGAATGTGCTGTTAGTTCTTTTTACTTCTAGCAGATCTAACCAACATTTTCCTGACTTCTTTCAATTTTGATCTTTTTAAGTATTTTCTTATTATAACCTTTTACCACAAAATTTGACATGAAAATGTTGCTTAGGTCAGCTAGATAACACAAAGCTATATAGTGTAATACAATCCTTGGAAGATATCTACAATTTATAAGCTGACCTAGATACATTAGTTAATAAGGAGACTGCATGGTAAATTACTTTCTTTGTGGATAAATATAATGTTCTATATTTGGGGGACTACAAATAGAAATGCAACATACGATGGGGGGAAATAGGGTTAACTGCTGATGGAAAAGAATTGAGGAGTTCTTGTATATCAAGAGACACTGGTATAATTTTGCTCTGAAAAATTGTAGCACTGCCCCATCTTGAATATGCAGTTTAATCCTGGGTATCTGTTCACAAAAAGGAGAAAGCCTGAAAGAGTTCACACAAGAGCTATTACATTACTAAGGAACACAGTGGACCTCAGTTTAAAAGAAAAGCTAATTGGGCTCTCTTTATAAGAGACATTCTCCTTCCGGGCTAAACCAAAAAAAAAATACTGAGTTAAAGTGTAGCATAACAAAAATTAAATGTATAGAAGCTTACCAATCATTAGTTTTAATGGCTGCATTGGCTTTCTTTTTAGTTGTTAGAGTAGCGGCCATAACCCACTGGGGGGGCGGCCTTGACTTTTGGGCTTACCAGTTACCTCCTCTTGGCTTGTCGGTGAATGTCCAGGGGTTCCCAGGGTTAGTACCCAACAACTTTGGATGCTGACACATAAAAAGTCCTTTTGAAGGTTTTTATTCTGCAGTGGTAACATCTAGACATGGGAACTGTCAAAAAAATCGTTTCGTCCCGTTTCGTATATAAAAAAATTCGTAATTCGTAATTCGTGTACGAAATTCCGTTCGAATTCGTACGAAATACGAAATTCGGACGAATTGTAATTTTTTTTATGAATCGTTAGTAAAGTTACGAATCGTTACGAATCGTTAACGCGGCTAATGAATTGTTGGTTCTCATAACACAGAGAACAATTCGAATCCAACTACAAATATCGAATTTCAATTTCAAGTTACGAATCGTTACGAATTGTTATGAATAGTTATGAATCGTTAGTAAATCCAACTACCAATATCGAATTTCAACTAATTTGAACGAAATTATTATAGCAGATATAACGAATGAATTCGAATGAATTCGAATGACAAAGTGTCATTTTTGCAGAAAAAAAAAAAGCGTAGGGGTCCCCCCAAATTCAATAACCAGGCCCTTCAGGTCTGGTATGGATATTAAGGGGGACCCCAGCCAAAAAAAAAAAAAAATGGCGTGGGGTCCCCCCCAAATATCCATACCAGACCCTTGAGGTCTGGGATGGATTTTAAGGGGAACCCCGGCCAAAAAAAAATAAAAAATGGCGTGGGTCCCCCTCAAAATCCATACCAGACCCTTTATCCGAGCACGCAACCTGGCAGGCCGCAGGAAAGGAGGGGGGGACGAGAGCGGCCCCCCCTCCCGCCTGAACCATACCAGGCCACATGCCCTCAACATTGGGAGGGTGCTTTGGGGTCCCCCCCAAAGCACCTTGTCCCCATGTTGATGAGGACAAGGGCCTCATCCCCACAACCCTGGCCGGTGGTTGTGAGGGTCTGCGGGCGGGGGGCTTATCGGAATCTGGAAGCCCCCTTTAACAAGGGGACCCCCAGATCCCCCCCCCCCCTGTGTGAAATGGTAAGGGGGTACAAAAGTACCCCTACCATTTCACCAAAAAAGTGGCAAAAATTGTAAAAATGACAGGAGACGGTCTTTGACAATTCCTTTATTAAAATCTTCTTTCTTCTTTCTTCTGGTCTTCCTTTCTTCATCTTCTCCTTTCTTCATCTTCTCCTTCCGTCATCTTCTTCCATCTTCTTCTTCCTTCGATTCGCTTCTTCTTCCTCCGGTCTTCTCGTCCGGCGTCGTCCTTCTCGTCCGGCATCGTCGTCTCTTCTCGCAGGCCGCTCCTCGCAATGGGAGGCTCCTGCTCTGTGAGGCTTCGCTCCGCTGACAGGTCTTTTATAACGAAGGCACCTGGTGACCCCGCCCCCTCTGACGCACGGGGACGTCATGTGGAATTCCCTATGGCTTTCCCCATGACGTCAGAGGGGGGGCGGGGTCACCAGGTGCCTTCGTTATAAAAGACCTGTCAGCGGAGCGGAGCCTCACAGAGCGGGAGCCTCCCATTGCGAGGAGCGGCCTGCGAGAAGAGACGACGATGCCGGACGAGAAGGACGACGCCGGACGAGAAGGACGAGAAGACCGGAGGAAGAAGAAGCGAATCGAAGGAAGAAGAAGATGGAAGAAGATGACGGAAGGAGAAGATGACGGAAGGAGAAGATGAAGAAAGGAGAAGATGAAGAAAGGAAGACCAGAAGAAAGAAGAAAGAAGATTTTAATAAAGGAATTGTCAAAGACCGTCTCAGACCCCCAAAGCATCCTCCCAATGTTGAGGGCATGTGGCCTGGTACGGTTCAGGCGGGAGGGGGGGCCGCTCTCGTCCCCCCTCCTTTCCTGCGGCCTGCCAGGTTGCGTGCTCGGATAAAGGGTCTGGTATGGATTTTATGGGGGACCCCACGCCATTTTTTTTGGCTGGGGTTCCCCTTAAAATCCATCCCAGACCTCAAGGGTCTGGTATGGATTTTGAGGGGGACCCTACGCCATTTTTTTTTTTTTTTGGCTGGGGTCCCCCTTAATATCCATCCCAGACCTGAAGGGTCTGGTTATTGAATTTGGGGGGACCCCTACGCATTTTTTTATCAATGACTTCAATGAATGACTGTTCTCTGTATTACGGATCCGACAATTCATTTGCCGGCAATAGCCGCGAGTGATTTTAAATAGTTTTTTTTCCTGCAAAAATGGCACATTGTACAGAGACAGTTCTCTATATTAGATATACTGAATCTCGAAGCATTCGAAGCATTCGAAGCATTCGTTATATCCGCTATTATAATTTCTTTCATATTAGTTGAAATTAGATATTTGTTAGTTGTTGTATTCGAATTGTTCTCTGTATTACGGGAATCGGCAATTAGCCGCGAGTGATTTTAAATGTCTTTTTTTCCTGCAAAAATGACACATTGTACAGAGAGAGTTCTAAGCACGGGAAACATGCGCCCCTTCTATATACTATATAGTATATACTCTATAGTATGTCTATGAAGGGGGGGCATGTTTCCCGTGTTTAGAACTCTCTCTGTACAATGTGTCATTTTTGCAGGAAAAAAAGACATTTAAAATCACTCGCGGCTAATTGCCGATTCCCGTAATACAGAGAACAATTCGAATACCACAACTAACAAATATCTAATTTCAACTAATATGAAAGAAATTATAATAGCGGATATAACGAATGCTTCGAATGCTTCGAATGCTTCGAGATTCAGTATATCTAATATAGAGAATAGAGGATAGAGGGCAAGGGTGAAGAAACTCAGGCACCTTGAACTGCTGACATCCAGAAAATGTCTCTAATCAACCCAGAGAGTAGCCACTCGCAGCTGGGTACTTCAGTGCCGGACAAACCTCTAGCCAGAGGTATGGCAGCCAACAATGTGATCCGGAAAACTTGCAAAAAGTCTGACACAGAATAAACTTGCAACCGAAGGTGAATAGGAACCTTTCTCACAGTACCTGGAACTTTCTCTGTCTCCTTGGCAGTACTGTGGAAGTGTGGATTCTTTAGTGTCCATACAACTCAGCTTCCAGGCTCTTACTGAGATGCCAGCTTGTCGGCCCTCCTCCGAAGAGTCCTTCCCTGGTCACTTGTACGAGTTGCCGTGTCCCTCCAATACTGAGAGCACACCGGGACGCCTTGAATCCTCCTTCAGTTACTGGGCCTCGGGCTAACCTGCTCTGAGACTCGGGAACAGCGGATCCCTGCCCCAGACCATGCGGGTTTATGGGGCTAGTCAAACTGACCATGTTTACGGGACGGCAAGCGCTCCTAGGCCCGGGACCCCTCGCGGGGCTACCCCAATCCAGAACCAGGAAGCAGGACTGCGGCCGAACCCCGAACACGTGACTTCAGCACCTTAAGTGCCCTTCCCCAGACTACACAGCGGGGCCAGACGCGCCCACCGATTGGCTCCGGGGAAGACTGATACCTAAGACGTCCAACCAGGCCTGGTTCTAGGCCTGTCATGGGTCACCTCACTGCACCCATGACCAGGCAGAACCCTAGTCCAGCCCAGCCAAACTGATGCCAAAGTAAACCTGTACAATTATTCCTATCAACCCTCAGAACCCCATTACTGTTCTGAGGGAAAAAACAAAATTTCCACGCATAGTGCACACTTGTCTAAGTGTGACCGCTACATTAGGATTTTATATATTTCTTTTTTTTCATTTGGTGATACTTCCAATAAAACACTTCTGTGTTCACTCACAGTACTTTACCTATAGAAGAGGGGTGTTGTCACCCTATGACAGAAAATGTGTTATGGCTTCTTGGAGCCTTCCTCGTTTCTTCATTTCCATAACAGAGATGTAAATGAAACCTTCAGGGCCCCAGTGCAAGAAATCATGAAAACCCTTCCCTCCGAGCCTGGGGCCCTTTACTCCCATTGCTGGGCCCTTTATTATGGTCCAACAGTGGGATCCTTTCACGTGTTCTGCAGTCTTGCCCCCCCCACCATTGCAGAATATCAGGGCACAGTCACAAGAGCGACCTTTGCGACCCTGGTAGTTCCACCACTGGTGTCCGTAGGACTGTGAATGATGTCAGTCAGTAAAGCAGTGGACGGTGTCAGTATGTCAGTGGATGTGGTCAGTAGGGCAGTGGATGGAGTCAGTTGATTTTTATTATTGTTATCTTCTTTTTTTGATTATTTTTTAAAATGTTATTTTATTATTTCTTCCATGTTTATATTTTATAAATTTTTAGAAGCCCTCTGGAGGGTTTTGGTGAAATATCAGGGGTCTAAACAGACCTCTGATGTTTTGCCTTTGAGATAGAGAAAGGAGATTGAGCTGCACAAAAAGAATGGACAGGAATAGCTCTGTACAGAGCTTCCTGTTCATTCACAAACTGAAGCATTGAAAACCCAGTTTACTATGCCTCAGTTATGAATGGACAAGTGAGTGATTGGTACCGATCCCTCACTGTGTCGATTCATAAAAGGAAAGGGTTGGTGAATGACATATTTTCTGGCACTTTCCCCTGCTCTCCATCCCGAAAGCATTCTCCACAGCAGCCGAGGGAGAGAGGAGGTGGAAGCCGGAAGTGCTGTGGGGGGGGGCAGCAGGAAACAAGAAATCTAGATAGGAGGAGTGGCAGGAGCAGCATATAGAGAGGGTGTCTGCAATCCATCTATCGCGATCTACCTGTCGACCGCGGGCAGGTGACAGAAGACCGCGAACAGGTTCCTGTGCCGATGACCTCCGCCTTCTAGCTGCCAGTCCTTCTCTTTCCATCCAGCCTCCATGTTATGAAGAAAAAAAGGTCGGTTTTACTGTCTTTTCTTAAATTCTGCTGAGATGTAAACTCGGCCCTGGCTGCAAATTACATCAGACTGTACAAAAAGTAGTGCATGCCCTACTTTTCAAAATGCCAAATTGCATGATACTGCTGTACCATGCGATCTTGTGGCGGCTAATACTGCGTATGTGATCTATGTTTGGGGTTAAAATGTATTATCACCTGCAGTGTTTCACAAAGGCAGTGCATTTTAAACTCTGTGCAGGAAACACACATGGAACATGCCTTTCTGGCACTACGTTCTGGTGTGAACCTGCCCTAACAATAGGAAACTGTGCCCGGTGATTTTGACTTCACCAGTGTTGTTCAAATAAATCTCCATCTCTCAAAGGCTGCCTACCCCTGATATGGAGTAACCAATCCCCTCTATTTTCCTCCTGCAGCTGCTGACTGCCAGTGGGAGAGAGTGAAGGAGAGTCTTTCAGAGGCTGCAGGAGGAAAACGGAGAGCAGTGGTTACTCCACTGCTAACCCTCCTATCCAGGTGTTGAGCCAAATATGACAGGGAATGCCTCAAACCCCCCCCCCCTCGAAGCATAGGGCTGTGTTGCAATTGCAGCCCCTATAGTTACCCCTCTGCACCATAACATAGAAGAAGGTAGTCTGTAGTCCAAAGAAGCGAACAGGGTAGAGCTGATGCCACAGTTTAAATTTAGTGCAGCAGAGGCCGAGTACAAAGGAAGGTACAAGCTTGCTGAATTTATGGCAGGATAAACAGGTATTTTTTGTATTTGCATCATTGTTAAAAAGAAAACCATAGGGAAATATGTATACCAGGTGCCCAGGTTCTGTTGCTCAGTAAAAAGGCTACAGAAGTAGACAGAATATGGGACACACAGGAAAGCAGATCCCTGCCTAGTTCACCTTATGTACCTCAGTGTGGGTGGATTTTGCTTTGCAGCTAAAAAAGTGGGTGCAGGACACCTTAAATACACCTGGGATGTTATGATCTACACTTGTTCAGCAATGCATTTATGCTAATCTCCCACAATATTGTCATGTGAAAAAATAAGTACATCCTGTGAGCTGGGGATAGGTAGTGGGTGTAATGTTCCCTGGGGTGAGTAACCTTTGTTTTACATATACCAGTCTAATGGTGTACAGGTTAGGTACAGGTGCCTTACAGTGCTTCAAAGGAAAAACAAATGAAACGTCAACAAAACAAACCTAGCCCTGTCGCAGTTCTTACTATACATCATCAATCCTATCTAACAGGGTTAAACTACCAGTAAATTATAACTTTCGCTTACCACTTTTTGTAAACAAAGCAACTGGGGATTACCTAAATCTATACCGGACTCTTATCCTAACAGGGGACTCTTATCCTAACAGGGGCCTCCCTTAAAATACACAATGAGTGTCTGATATGGATGTCAAGGTGAACTCCATGCAAAAAAAAAAAAAACGTATGACATTTGGCTCCCAAATGCCCGAACAGCCAAACTTGAGTTCAGACTGAACATTGACCTCATTCCTGATCCCAACCTACAACATCCAATAAATGAAAAACGTGTCAATTTATTTCTATGTCACAACCTACAGTGGCTTTTGAAATCCCTAGGATGTGGACAAGGGTCACTGTGGGCAAAGTATGGTTAGCTAGAAGCCAAACGGAGCAGAAATCTAATTTGAAAGATCAGTTAGAGAGAAGAAAAACAATAAAAAGAAAACTAGGCCTGAGAAGGAGGCATAGACAAAAGAAGGAAGTTATATCCCCAGCAGGTAGTAGGTGGTGTGAAAGAAAAGTCTGAGTTCTCCTGGCCTTTATTGTAATCTCTAGTGGTGAGGACAAAATTGAGCTTAAAAGCTTGTAATTGAGCCTCGCTGATGATTAACAGCAACAGGACAGGCCTCCGGGACAGGCGACTTTGCCTGTGGCTAATCAGAGCTAATCAGCTCTTGTGACATAATTGTTGATCCTGTTCTCTTCCTGGTTCCCTGTGTCCTGTGACCACAATGTTCTCTTTGCATTATTTAACCACTACAATACTGTTGCACTTTCGCCCCCTTCCTTCCCAGACCAATTTTCAGCTTTCAGCGCTCTCGCACTTTCAGTGACAATTGCGCGGTCATGCAATGCTGTAACCAAATGAATTTTTTATCATTTTGTTCGCACAAATAGAGCTTTAGTTTGGTGGTATTTATTCGCGACTCTGTTTTTTATTTTTTGCGATATAAGCGAAAACATAGCGGAAATTTGGAAAAAAAACTATATTTTCTGCTTTCTTTTTTAAAAGAAATCCAATTAAATCAAATTTTGTCATAAATTTAAGCCAAAATGTATTCTGCTACATGTTTTTAGTAAAAAAAATTCCGTTAAGTGTATAATAATTGGTTCGCGTGATCACGGACATATGTACGCAAATGATCATGTACAGATGTGTGCAGGTGATCACGGACATATGTGTGCAGATAATCATTGGCACATGTTATTTTACTGGGACATATGTGAGGGACATGTGTTTTTTTTATTTAGGGACATGTGTTTTTATTTAGGGACATGTGTTTTTATTATTTGGGGACATGTGTGTTGTGGGGACATGTGTGTTTTGGGGACATGTGTGGGGACATGTGTGTTTACACTGTGGGGACACTACACTGGTGATCAGCGAGTAAAAAGCTTTAAAAATACAGCTAATACTCACTGATCACCAGCCGGCTGCAGCGATCCGCTCTTCTCTCCTCACCGACGACTTCCGTGTGAGGAGAGGAGAGCCGATTGCCTAGCAACCGGCTGTTTGCTTACATCACATGACGGCTGTGATTCGACACGGCCGTCATGTGATCAGGAGGGCCAATCACTGAGCCCTCCTGCCGATCCGAGATGCGCCGTGTCCGGGTGACACGGGCGCATCTTGATCGCGCCGCTGCGCGGGCACGCGTGCGTGATCCCTCTACTTCTGAAGGACGTTCCGGAACGTCCTATCAGAAGTAGACGGCTCCCACCCGGCCGTATATGTACAGTGGCCGGGTGGGAAGTAGTTAATGAAAGCTGTCATAACAGCTGGTATGGCAATATTGATAGAAGAGGAAGAGAGGAAGCGTAGAATGAGAAGAAGACGTTAAATCATTGCTAATAGAGATAACAGAGGCCAGTTCTGGGCCATGAATGAGAATTTGTGTGCTTATGAGGACAAGTTTTTCAACTATTTCCGGATATCTATCGCAAGGTAAGTACATATGCTATATGTGGATATGCACATATTAACTAGCCTTTTATTTATATATGTTTTACTCCGTATCTTTTGCTAGATAAAGTCTTTATGAGTCTTTGTTATCCAAATAATGCCGACCATCAGCTTAAAACAATGGTACTGGGGTGATGGGTGAACTTGCATGCATCACCCCGGGACAACCCCTTTAATCAGAGGCCTCATATTTGCATATGTTAGGCTCGAAGGGGTTAATGTGTGCGTGTAGCTACCATTGGCCGATATTTCTAATTTTCAATATAGTAAATTACCTTCTTTAATAATTTTTTATTAACAGTTTTGACAAATTGCTTGGGCTGGTTTCCATCCATCTGTACCGACAGAACGCATTATATAGGAGGAGTATCTCACCTACTGAAAGACTGATTATTACGGTAAGGTAAACTATATATTTTTTGATACACAACAGTAGCCACAACAGTAGCATATTTTCTACATTAAAGTAGAGGTCCAGACTGAGCTCATTTGTCTGGGCTTCTCCAATGGGTCACGTGATTGCAATTATTTTGCTCTCCTGTGACCCCTTTTCCGCGGAGAGTGGTCAGAAGTCCACTCTGTGCTGACATCACGAAGATCAGTTGAGGCAGTGCGTCATCCTGACTTCCGAAGTCCTTTATCCACCAGCTGCCTGGACTGATGGCAGTCTCAGACTCTCAGAAAGCCAGTCCACGCCCCTCCACAGCTCAGTGCTACAATGAGCGTGGAGGAGCAGAGCAGGGGAGCTGCTGACTGAAAGTCAGCAGCTCTCTGCTTGGGGAGTGGAGAGAACCAAGTCATCGGCGATGTTTGTTGACTAATTTCTGTGTGAAGAAGCGGCTGTGGTGGATGCAGCATCGGTGCCATGCTGCATCCACCTAGGTAAGTATCATTCTTCCAAAAAAAAAAAACATATGGAACATATATTGCAGAATTTAGCACACAAACATCCAATAAATTTGAAAAAACATCAACATTTTAATATTATATTATCTTTAGAAAAATACAAAAGAAAAAGTATTTTTTATTTGTAAATTTACAATTGTTCGTAAATTGGTGGATATTCTGAATGGGAGATTGCAGTGCTGGTGGAAGGCCTTGGGGACGGTGTTGATGGAAAATTGGTTGATTCATGAAAGAATCGTTGGTTACCTGGTTCGCCAATGGTGGAGGGAATTGGGGATGGTGATGGATATGGGATTGGTGGATGGGCAGGATTCAGCACATTGCCATACTCAGAGTATGGGAGGAAGCGAGGGGGATAGTAGGGGTGGTTTCTGGGTGATGGAGGGTTTGGGTAGGAATAGTAGGGACCAGATGGTGGTGGTGGTCCAAACATAGGTGAGGAGGAAATTGCTTGCTCTTCACGCAGACTAACATCAAGGAGGTCCATCACAGCCTTCTTGACATTATTCTTCCGCTCTTGGGGAATTTTTTTTAGGATGCCTGCAACCATGATACCGACTCCATAATCTTCAGACTCTAGATCATCCAATTTTTTATTCAGGCGTTCAACGAGGTCTGCAAATTGGTCGATGTTCTGACCATGTCTTCCTCGTGGTGGTCTGCTCGTACACTGGCTTTGTAGCCGACTAGGCCCAGCTGACTTCTGCGTGTTTGCTGAAGGTTCTGAGTGGTTGCTCTCTTGTGCCTGAGATTCTTCCACCAAAGAATGCTCCTGCGACCCTTGAGAGTTAGGTTCCTGAGATGCCTCCTGCCCTTCTTGTCTTACTTCCCAACTGGATTGTGTTTTGCATTAAACATATAATACTGTTAAGGCACACCCTTCTTTATATAACTGTATAGTAGCACTTTACAAATATGAAAGATGTTACCTCACTCTCTCAGCTCCATGAAAGGTCTCAGAAACTCCAGTTCGTCAGTGTACACATAGGGTGCGACCCTTTTTGCTCCCGATCCACTCCTGGCCTCTGTGATTTTTCTGAGGTATCGCTTAAAACAGTCTTACAAGCTAAATAGCCACTGCAAAAAATAAATAGGAACATAATCAATTATGTATTTTGTCTTTAGCCTACATTATGAGTTCATGGTGGGCAGGTCGACAATCAGCTACATTATCTGAGAAACCTGCCAAATCTTATGGGATGGGCTTAACACCATAGTAATGAAGAGGCCTACACAAGAGAATTGGCGCGATATTGCAAGACTCTTTTGGAGGCGGTGCAATTTCCCCAATTGCATTGGAGCTATAGATGGGAAGCACGTACATGTCATTAAGCCTGTTGGTAGTGGAAGTATGTTCTTCAATTACAAAAAATATTGCTCCTTTGTACTGCTTGCCGTGGCCGATGCAAACTACTGCTTCACCTATATAGATATGGGATCCTACGGAAGTAGCTACGATTCACTTATTTTTTAAAATTCCTCATTTGGTGAAAGGCTACAAAATAATCGGTTAGATATTCCTGAGAGCTGTCCACTACCTTGCACAACTGAACCCCTGCTACCCTATGTGTTCATCGCAGATGAGGCTTTTGCGTTGGGGAACACCTAATGAGGCCGTACTCCAACAGGAATTTGAGTACCCCTAAGAAAGTCTTTAACTATCATCTCTCATAGGCAAGAAGGGTGATTGAGTGCAGTTTTGGAATTCTTGCCAATAAATGGCGTTTGTTACACACACCTATTGCATTAAACATTGAAAACACAATTACTGCTGTCAAAGCAGCTTGCATGCTTCACAATTATGTTCGGCTACGTGATGGTTACTGTTTAGAGGATTTCTTTATGCATGACATGGAAAGTGCACACCTCAGTGCTACTAGGGGATCCTGCGATGGTTCCACTGTTTGCAAGCAATTTGCTTCATACTTCCTTTCACCGGCTGGTAAAGTAGAATGGCAATTGGATGCCATTTCCTAACTGCATTGCTAACTTTTTTAAATATATATTTTGCTGCTGTTGCTTTTTCTGTTAAGTTGTCTAAAGCCTGTACAGGTATTGAGTTTCTAAGTTTTAAATTCTATGCTATAGTGTCATTAATGTTTTGAATACTATTTTTTTAAATAAAATGTGAAAATAAATCAATAATATTTTGGGCTGTAGTGATACTTTGAAGATAGATCTCCAGCCAGGCATTGGCCCTCTTCAATTGATCCTTATAATACTGATCAGTTTTGTCATAAAGGCATTGGCGCTGCCTCACGAGCCTAATGAGAGACTCGTTATCAATCGGCTCTCTGTGCATGACCTCCCTGTGGGCTCTGGTAGACATTGTGCATACAGGTCGGTCACAAGCATACAGGTTGGCCACAGCATACAGAGACAACAGCATACAGGAAGTGCTCCGTGGGAGGGAGGGGGCTGCCTGTGTAGTGGGGACTATCTGGGTAATTTCTTTTCTTTTTCCTATAAAGTTGCTTCACTATAGATGACGATCCGACTTGGAGGCGACATCCATTGAATTCTATGGGTACAAGTCGCCTAGAAGTCGCCTTAAAGTAGTACAGGAACCTTTTCTGAAGTCGGAGTGACTTCAGTAGTGTACATTAAGACGTCTCTCATTAACTATTGTAGCGGTACCCTCGTAAGGGCTGCTGATTTGGTTACTTAGCAATCCGCCAATCACCCTGCTGCCAGACTCAGTTAAAACAATGAACAGTCATTTGCACGGTTTTGTTTTCGTTTATTGCAGGATACAACTTGGGTGGAACAAGGGGTGATATAAGATGCCCATAGTGTTTGATGGAGTACACGACAACACTAAAAATTAAAACTGGTGTACATCTAGTATTCTCAGCAAACTATTGAAACACTACTTCTTCACTTTCATTTTTGACAGGGAAGAATCACTCTGAATAATTCCACCTTGCAGACCATATTGGGGTTGCCTCAGTGAATCAAAGAACCAGAGGCCTACACAGCCTCTCCCCGATGGATCAATGAATCAGACAGCCATACAGTCTTTTGGAAGAGTATTACCAATGTGCTAACTAGACCAGAGATAACACGGTTGGCTATGGCCTGACACATGGTAATAGGCGGACTACTGTTCCCAGCCAGTCCTTCACTTTCAATGCTGCATTCCCCCTGGCCACAACATTCTGCACTACTCTTGATAACTTCTCTTATGTTATTCCGTTTACACTAACCTTTAGCTACTTGGTAGTTCTGTGTCCCCGGTCACAGAACTCTGATCTACTCTTCTCCGCCTTATTGCTACTTATATTCAAATCCTGTGTTCCCCAGTCACAGCAGCTTGATACCTTTTCAAAGACGAAGATCTTTATTTAAGGCTCCCTCTCAGTGGTTCCTCCATCCCTCCTCCGCTCGTCGCATCCCTGTGTGAGGACACCCGGAACAGCACCTCAATACTCCATGCTGTACTTTCCTTCACTCTTGACTCCTTACTGGCAGCATGTGATCCCAGCTTATATGGGAGGTCTGCCCCTGCCAATATCATGCCTCACATGAGCTGCCTGACACTCAGACTTCAGGTCCAACCCCTATTCCAGAACCATCTTTCTGAAAGCAGGGGAGGCATCTCTGAATCAGAGCACAGATGACCACACTCACCACTACACTGAACACTCCCAGTCCCAAAATCAAAACAAACAGGCCCAGCGCTCAGCATAAGCCTGCCTAAATTTACCTGCACATATCCTGAGCTGGGAAAAATCCTATTCTAGCATCTACCTTTAGGTAGAGGGTGCTACACTATAATGGAATTTCTTCCATTCCTTGAGGTCTGACATGTTGGATCCAAAAGTCGCTGTAGTGTGAACCGCTACTAACTCAAGGGTAAACATAGCAATGACAAGTAGCATCAAAAAACTAAACTGAGACTAAATTACACTTACAGGTAGCACAGAACCTTACTAACAGAAACTAGGTGAAACAACCTGTGGTGTAACAGTGTTAGAAGTGTATAGGCAACTGTGACAGTACTAGGCCCTATCACTGTGTTAGAATAGGTAAATAGTACATAGGGTTCTAAAAGCTACAGTTTGGGGGGACTCAAAAATATAATTTATGAGTGAAGAAGACTCCTGGATTGGGTCCAACTGTCCCTGATTATGAGCCCCTGTCCTCTGTCCCTCTTTCCTCCTCATTTGTTCCTCATCTTGTTCTGATCTATATAGTTTATATAAAATGCACTATTTAACTTTCAAAAAGGGTTTCCCAGTGCTAAACCTTTCAACCAATTTCTGAAAATTGCTACATTTAAACTTCAAAATCCAACATATAGAAATAGTAGTGGTAAACACTACTCTAATCTTTTTTTTGCTCTGCATATGAAAGTGCTTCTTTTACAGTAAGAGCTGAGGAAATATTGAATAGGCTTCACCAGGAGCTACTTCTAGCTGCCTTTGTAGTTTGCTTCAAAAAGGATAGACATGTTTCTAAATGTACAATATATAACTCACCATTAATATTTATAAGAGATATATTCCCTGTTGAGGCAAATTTGACCAATTGGCTTTATAAGGTGTTTTTTTACCTGCTTCAATGCTTAGGGATTTGAGCATGGCGATTTTTCACATATTTGTTTGTGTCTTGGTTGATCTTAATGCTTAATCTGATGAACTACTGTATGTAACTATGTAATCCTATGTACAGCAGAGCTTATACTTGAAGAGAGTCTCAGAAAATTGAGCATTTCAAACTGCTGGTTCTCTGCCACTACCCAGTGATGGGCTAGGGGCAGGCACATAATTATTTTACTGAAAGGGTAGTTGATGCTTGGAAAAAATTACCAGCAGAGGTAGTGAGACAGTTAACAGTAAATGGCATTTAAGGTTACATGCCCATGGACGTTTTAAAATACGAGCTGCAAAGCTAGTACCGACGCCAGGAAAAAAGCGGCGTTAAAAATCACATTTTGCATTGGTGTCAATACCCGTTTAGCCACGCTAGCTTTCAGTCGCGTTTCTCTGTCTCTATTCAAAATCAATGGTTCCCTATGGGAGCCCATTGATTTGAATAGAAGTCACACCAGAAGTCAGATAAAGATGATCCGACTTGCGGTGCGACTTGTGTGCTGAGAATCTTGAAGGGGAACCCAGACAAAATTTTGCGTGAGGTTCCCCCCAAGATCCATACCAGACCCTTATCCGAGCACGCAGCCCGGCAGGTCAGGAAAGGGGGGGACGAGTGAGCCCCCCCCCACTGGACCATTCCAGGCCACATGCCCTCAACATGGGGGTGGGTGCTTTGAATGAATGAATGATTTGTATAGCACTGCAACTGCGAACTGAATCGACTCGAGGCGCTCGATCCGACCTGCGTTGATTCCTTCTTAGAAGAGGTGGGTCTTGAGTTTTTTCCTGAAGGCCCGATAGTTTCCTTCCAAGCGGATGTTAGTAGGTAGAGCGTCCAAAGCCGTGGTCCTTGGACTGCAAATCTTCGTTTTCCCCTTGATTTGTACCGAGACTTGGGGATGAGGAGGAGGTTTTGGTTGGTTGATCGGAAGTTGCGATTGGGAGTGTAGCGTTTTATTTTTTTCGCATAAGTATTGAGGAGCATCCGATCCTTTACGGTTAGCCAGTGTAGGATCCTCAGGGAGGGGGAGATGGATTCCCATGTTTTTTTTTTCCCATGACTAGTCTTGCTACCGTGTTTTGAATGACTTGTAGGCGTGTAATCTGGAATTTAGGTAGTCCTATGTAGAGGGAGTTTGCGTAGTCGAGTCGAGAGTTGATGATTGTTCCTACCACTATTGCTTTTTCCTTTTCTGGAATGAAGGGGATGAGTCTACTTAGCAGGCATAGAAGGTGGTAGGATCCGCTGACTACTGATCCTATTTGTGCATCCATTGACATTTCTGAATCGAAGATGACTCCGAGACTTTTGGCTTTCATGCTTAGGGGGATATCCTGTTCAAGGATGGTGGGTGGAATCCATGGTGTCGTAGATTTAATGTTTCGGTTTGCATTTAGGAGAAGGAGTTCTGTTTTGGATCCATTGAGTTTGAGGGAGCTCATGGACATCCAGTCATCTATTGATGTGAGGCATTTTTCTAATTCCTGATATTGGTCTTTTTGTCCAGGCATCCGAAGGTAGAGTTAAGTATCATCCGCGTAAGCATAGGTCTGATTTGCTGATGATTTTGAGGAGTGGACAGATGTAAATGTTGAAGAGCACGGGTGACAAAGGTGATCCTTGAGGGACTCCATAGGAGACTGCGCGAGATTCAGAGGTGAAGGCTCCAAGTTTCACTGTCTGTGACCGATTTCCTAAGAAGGGAGCGAACCATAGTAGGTCTGAATCTGTGACTCCTGCTACTTCTTTGAGGCAAATGAGTAGAGTGTTGTGATCCAGTGTGTCGAACGCTGCACTAAGGTCCAGGAGTACCAGGAGACATGATTCTCCGTCATCTGCTGCTTCCAAGGCATCGTCCCATATTTTGAGGAGTGCTGTTACTGTGCCATGGCCCGGGCGGAAGCCTGATTGCAGAGGGTCCAGGAGATTGTGTGTGTCCAGATGGAGTTGTAGCTGTTGCACTACTGCTTTCTCCATAATCTTGCAGATGGTGTTCAGGCTAGTTATCGGTCTTCGGTGGTTAGAGTTTTTGGGATCCAGGTTGTGTTTCTTTAGGAGGGGTTTGACTATGCCTTGCTTGAGGGAGTTCGGAACAATTCCTTCTTTGAATGACTGATTTATGAGTAGTGTTATAGTAGGTGCCAGGATGTCAGAGCATTCTTTCAGAAGTTTTGTGGGGATGATATCATTGGGTGATGTGCTGTCTCGGAGGCTTCTGATGATGTTTTTTATGGAGTCTGTGGTGATCGGGGTCAGCGAAAAATTTGGTGGTTGTGTGATGTTTGAATCGGTTTCCTCTTTTTGGATAGGGTTGGATAGGGTTTGAATTTTTTTCCGAATGTTGGCGATTTTGTCGATAAATAAATCCGATAGCTTGTTGCAAAAGTCTTGAGTTTCGTTTGTTGGGGGCTCTAGGCAGGTAGGGTTCATAGTCTGGGCGACTAGTTTGAATAGTTCACGAGGGCGGTTTAGGGCTTTTGTGATGGTGTTTGAGAAGTGTTCTTTTTTAGCTTTGAAGATTGCTTTGTGATATTTCATTGTGAGTGTATTGTAGTTTGTGTGGTTTTCCTTTGTAGAGTTTCTTCTCCAGGCTCTTTCAGCTCTTCTATGTTCCTGCTTCAGTAGAGTAAGAGTGCCATTAAACCATCCAGAATTTTTGCTGTTTGTAGTAATGCTTTGTTTAAGGAGCTGTTTTTTCCGTCGAGTGGTTTAAATTTAGGATTGCTATTTTGTTAGATAATGTGGTTTTGAAGAGTTCCGAGTGTAGTTTCTTCTGAGATCTGGTCCAGTGTGTTGTTGTTGAGTGGTTCGGTTTCTGGAGGGTGGTGTTGGTGGTGATTTTAAATTTGATAGCGTGATGGTCAGTCCATGGTAGCGGTAAGTTGTTAAGTATGTTGATGTCGATATTTTGTTTGAAGATGAGGTCCAGAGTGTGCCCTGAACCATGCGTAGGAGCATTTTTCAGTTGTTGAAGACCTAGTTCTTCCAGTTGGTTTATGCAGGCAGAGGCGATGGGGTCTTCGGTGTTGTTTGCCCAGAGATTGAAGTCTCCAAGTACCAGAAAGTTTTTGGTTTTCAGGGTGTGTATTGAAATGAATTCGGTGAAGGGTATCAGGAGATTTGTCTTTGGTCCTGGTGGTCTGTAGCATAGCAGTATATGAATGGTGTCTTGGGGTGTTGTTTGCAGCTGTAGAGAAAGTGTCTCCATAAAAGGCACTGGGTTCTGTAGCGTAGGTTTGCAGAGCGTAAGGCGAGATTTGAAGATCACTGCTAGGCCTCCTCCTTTTTTTCTTATTCTATGCTCCGTTAGGATCCTGTATTTTTCAGGGACCAATTCAGTTAGGATGGTGTTGCAGTCGGGTGTTAGCCAGCTTTCCGTGATGAAGAGTCAATCTATGTTGTTTTGGGCGATGAAGTCGTGACTTCTTGTCTGTGCTTGACTGCTGATCTGGTGTTAATCAGGGCGCATGTTAAGTGTTGCGGTTGAATTGGGGTCTTCCTTTGATTGGTGGTTGTCAGGAACGGTGCTATTACTTGGATCGCCTGCTGGTGTCACTGTTTCCTTTTGGCATCAAAGGGTGCCGTTCTGGTGGCCACCAGCAGGGGTCTCCCAGCCGATGGACATTGTCAGGAATGGTGTTATTACCTGGATCGCCTGGTGGTGTCACTACTTCCTTCGACACCAAAGGGTGCAGTTCTGGTGGCCACCAGCGGGGGTCTCCCAGCAGATGGACATGCCAGCAATCTAGCTGCACCTGTTGTGGAACTGCTGAGACTATATAAGCCTGTCCCTCACTGAAGCTCAGTGCTTCAGTATTCCGTTCTGTAGCCTTGTCTTGCCTGTGCTGTAACCTGATCCTGATCCTGATCCTGGACCTGTAACCTGTACCTGCTATCTGACCCTTTATTCCCTTCCTGCCCTGTCCTGGATGCTGTCCCCCTTTACCTGGTTCCAGAGACCCGTCCCCTGATTCCTGATTCCTGCCTTGATGTTCCCTTGCTTCCTGTTTCCCCCCTTGTCTCTCCTCCCTGCCTTGTATATACATGTGTATATATATATGTTCCATTGCCTTGAGTGTATTGTTAGTTAGTTAGTTAGATTAGGGCTTGGGGGTTTGCTGTGTTATTTGTGTTCTTGCTTGTTTGTGTTTGCTGTGTTCACGTGTGTATTTATTATTAATAAATATTTATCTCATCACTACCTTTGGAGCCTGATTCCTTTAGTGCAGCCCATCGATCTGTTCACTTGTGTTGGATGCCTGTGTTCAGGCTCCTTTCATGACAGAATACTGAAGCCCATACAAACAGATCGGCTGCACTTGGGAATTGGGTCTGGACTTGCTATTGCCAAGAAAGATGCATCCGGAAGATATATTGTATCTTTCGCTCCTGGCAATGGAAGAAAGAGATTTTTGTCATCAGACTTTGGGTGACTATACTAGGGAGCAACTACTGGAGTGCATCCGTATGGCCCATGTTTTCGTTGATCAGGGCAGTTTTCTTTTTGAGGACGTACAGCCTCTGATCAAGATTTGTACAGAGCTGGCCCTGCCCTGTATTCCTGAAGGCCGTGATGATTACACTCCCCCTTTTGATATGAATCAGGTTGTATCCTTAGTATGGCTTTTTGAAGATGATCCTGCCGATTTCTGTGAGCACTACTCTGGCTGTTCCCCACAGGTGATTGCTGAGTGCATTGTGTCTGCTCAGTCTTTTGTTAGACAGGGAAACTTAAATCCACAGTTTGTACAACCCATACTTTCAGCATGGTCTGACATGGTAAAATTAGCCCCAGCCAAATCAACCACTTCTGCCATCAGACACCAGCCTACCCAAATGTATGTTTCCCCATCACCCATACCAAACCCAGTTGCCACCCAGTATACATTGCTCCCAACCAAATATTCATATCCGGTCTCCTCTCCCTGTACCTATCCTGCATACAACTCCCCTACCTCTTCTCTGCCATATCCCAACACTCCTTTCCTGTCTGCTGCACCCCCAACCTACAAAGCTTCAGCGACCAAGTCAAAGAAAAAACGAAAGTTCTTCCCGACCAAAACGATCCTGCCAGTAACCCAATCTGCCTCCACACCCACTAATCTGTCCCAGCCTGAAGCGCCAGAGTTCCAGCCGGAGGTGCCAGCAATCCAGCCTGAAGAGCCAGTACTAGCCTTCCAGCCTGATGTCCTGGTGCCAGCCCTCCAGCCTGATGTTCCAGCCTTCCAGCCTGATGTCCTAGCCTTCCAGCCTGATGTTCCAGCCTTCCAGCCTGATGTCCTAGCCTTCCAGCCTGATGTCCCAGCCTTCCAGTCTGATGTCCTGGTGCCGGCCTTCCAGCCTGATGTCTCAGCTTCCCAGTCTGATGTCCTGGTGCCAGCCCTCCAGCCTGACGTTCCAGCCTTCCAGTCTGATGTCCTAGCCTTCCAGCCTGACGTCCCAGCCTTCCAGTCTGATGTTCCGATGCCAGCCTTCCAGCCTGATGTTCCAGCCTTCCAGCCTGATGTTCCAGCCCTCAAGCCTGATGTCCCAGCCTTCCAGTCTGATGTCCTGGTGCCGGCCTTCCAGCCTGATGTCTCAGCTTCACAGTCTGATGTCCCGCTGCCAGTTTTCCAGTCTGATGACCCGCTGCCAGTTTTCCAGTCTGATGACCCGCTGCCAGGTTTCCAGTCTGATGACCCGCTGCCAGTTTTCCAGTCTGATGACCCGCTGCCAGTTTTCCAGTCTGATGACCCGCTGCCAGTTTTCCAGTCTGATGATCCGCTGCCAGTTTTCCAGTCTGATGATCCGCTGCCAGTTTTCCAGTCTGATCCGCTGCCAGTTTTCCAGTCTGATGACCCGCTGCCAGTTTTCCAGTCTGATGACCCGCTGCCAGTTTTCCAGTCTGATGATCCGCTGCCAGTTTTCCAGTCTGACGATCCGCTGCCAGTTTTCCAGTCTGATGACCCGCTGCCAGTATTCCAGTCTGATGACCCGATGCCAGTTTTCCAGTCTGATGACCCGCTGCCAGTTTTCCAGTCTGATGACCCGCTGCCAGTTTTCCAGTCTGATGACCCGCTGCCAGTTTTCCAGTCTGATGACCCGCTGCCAGTCTTCCAGTCTGATGACCCGCTGCCAGTTTTCCAGTCTGATGACCCGCTGCCAGTTTTCCAATCTGATGACCCGCTGCCAGTTCTCCAGTCTGCTGACCCGCTGCCAGCCCTCCATTCTGATGTGCCCGTGCCTGCCGCCCAGCTTGATGTGCCCGCGCCTGCCGCCCAGCTTGATGTGCCCGCTGCCCAGCTTGATGTGCCCGCTGCCCAGCTTGATGTGCCCGTGCCTGCCGCCCAGCTTGATGTGCCCGTGCCTGCCGCCCAGCTTGATGTGCCCGTGCCTGCCGCCCAGCTTGATGTGCCCGTGCCCGCTGCCCAGCTTGATGTGCCCGTGCCCGCTGCCCAGCTTGATGTGCCCGTGCCTGCCGCCCAGCTTGATGTGCCTGCCGCCCAGCTTGATGTGCCCGCTGCCCAGCTTGATGTGCCCGTGCCCGCTGCCCAGCTTGATGTGCCCGTGCCCGCTGCCCAGCTTGATGTGCCCGTGCCCGCTGCCCAGCTTGATGTGCCCGTGCCCGCTGCCCAGCTTGATGTGCCCGTGCCCGCTGCCCAGCTTGATGTGCCCGTGCCCGCTGCCCAGCTTGATGTGCCTGCTGCCCAGCTTGATGTGCCTGCTACCCAGCTTGATGTGCCCGCTGCCCAGCTTGATGTGCCCGTGCCCGCTGCCCAGCTTGATGTGCCCGCTGCCCAGCTTGATGTGCCCGTGCCTGCTGCCAAGCCTGATGTGCCCGTGCCTGCTGCCCAGCCTGATGTGCCCGTGCCTGCTGCCCAGCCTGATGAGCCACTGTCTGCTGCCCAGCCTGAGGTGTTCCTGTCTGCTGCCCAGCCTGAGGTGTTCCTGTCTGCTGCCCAGCCTGAGGTGTTCCTGTCTGCTGCCCAGCCTGAGGTGTTCCTGTCTGCTGCCCAGCCTGAGGGGTTCCTGTCTGCTGCCCAGCCTGAGGTGTTCCTGTCTGCTGCCCAGCCTGAGGTGTTCCTGTCTGCTGCCCGGCCTGATGAGTTCCTGTCCGCTGCCCGGCCTGATGAGTTCCTGTCCGCTGCCCAGCCTGATGAGTTCCTGTCCGCTGCCCAGCCTGATGAGTTCCTGTCCGCTGCCCAGCCTGATGAACCGACGCTCGCTGCCCAGCCTGATGACCCGGAGCCTGCTGCCCTGTTTGTTTTTATTTCCAGATCTAAACTTCCAGACCCTGGTGGTGGGGTACATGTCCCATTGTCGGACTCGGGTGGCACGCCTCCTAGTAGGTTAAGAGACTCTGGCCAGAGAGCACAAGGAAGTCTGCCGTCACAGAGAAGACTTTTTGGGACTCTTCCACTTTTACACGCACTGCCAGATCTAGGACAGAATGGAGTGTCCAGAGGCCACTCCTTAGGGGGGGGAACTGTCAGGAACGGTGCTATTACTTGGATCGCCTGCTGGTGTCACTGTTTCCTTTTGGCATCAAAGGGTGCAGTTCTGGTGGCCACCAGCAGGGGTCTCCCAGCCGATGGACATTGTCAGGAATGGTGTTATTACCTGGATCGCCTGGTGGTGTCACTACTTCCTTCGACACCAAAGGGTGCAGTTCTGGTGGCCACCAGCGGGGGTCTCCCAGCAGATGGACATGCCAGCAATCTAGCTGCACCTGTTGTGGAACTGCTGAGACTATATAAGCCTGTCCCTCACTGAAGCTCAGTGCTTCAGTATTCCGTTCTGTAGCCTTGTCTTGCCTGTGCTGTAACCTGATCCTGATCCTGATCCTGGACCTGTAACCTGTACCTGCTATCTGACCCTTTATTCCCTTCCTGCCCTGTCCTGGATGCTGTCCCCCTTTACCTGGTTCCAGAGACCCGTCCCCTGATTCCTGATTCCTGCCTTGATGTTCCCTTGCTTCCTGTTTCCCCCCTTGTCTCTCCTCCCTGCCTTGTATATACATGTGTATATATATATGTTCCATTGCCTTGAGTGTATTGTTAGTTAGTTAGTTAGATTAGGGCTTGGGGGTTTGCTGTGTTATTTGTGTTCTTGCTTGTTTGTGTTTGCTGTGTTCACGTGTGTATTTATTATTAATAAATATTTATCTCATCACTACCTTTGGAGCCTGATTCCTTTAGTGCAGCCCATCGATCTGTTCACTTGTGTTGGATGCCTGTGTTCAGGCTCCTTTCATGACAGTGGTTGACCGTGGGTTTGATCCTTAGTAATTGCGCAAAAGAGCAGAAGACAGTGGGGAGAGAGGAGAAGAACGGGAGCTGCTTTAATAAAATACTTTAAAAACCTGTGTAGTGTGTTTATTTTTGACACTTTTTTTTATTTAGGTGAATGGGAATGAATGAGTATGTACCCCATACTCATTCACCTAGGGTGGGTGGCCATGATCTGGGGGGCCCCTTGTTAAAGGGAGCTTCCAGATCACGATAAGTCCCCGCCCGCATACCATGACAATCACCGGGCAAGGGTTGTCGGGAAGAGACTCTGTTCTGGATGTTGGATCTTGGGGGGAACCTCACGCAAAATATTGTCGGGGTTCCCCTTCAAGATTCTTAGCACACAAGTCGCACCGCAAGTCAGATCATCTTGATCCGACTTCTGATGCGACTTCTATTCAAATAAATGAGCTCCCAGAGGGAACCACTGATTTTGAATAGAGACAGAGAAGCGCGGGACGGTGCATAAAAAAAAAAAAAAAAACAAAACAAAAAAATGGACAGACTCGATGTTTCTATGTTAGGATCCAATCATATTTCTTAGGCACATTGATTACTTTTCTTCATTCAACCAGCATTTTCATTAAACCAGTGGGGTGAACAAAACTACCCCTAAAAAACCCATCCACACACTTAATGTCCCCGCTAAACTATTGCATTGTGGGGAAACTTCCCTGCTGTCAGAATATACTGATCAGAGTTTCAGCTTGTAGAGCTGATTGAGCGGAAAAAGTCCACCAGATTAGATCGAAATTCGGCTCATCCCCGTTAAAACCATGTATGTCTGGATTTAACTGCAGTCGAGAAAAAAATGTTTTTCATTCCTTGTAGGACATCTTACATGGTGTGTCCCTCCATTTCATGTGAAACTTGACTAAAAAACAAACTAAAGTAGTTTCTTTAAAATGCTGTTGTTCGAGTGTTGATTAAGATGTAACAGTATTGTAAATGTAAGTGACAATGACCCCAGACTTGAGCAGAGTTAAAATGATTAGTTTTTGCATTTAGCTTTTTTACACTGGACATTTAAATTTTGATGCAGGGAAAAATAGATAAATTATTGCAATTCACTTCTATTCTCTTGATTTTAAAATAGCTATTTTGAATAAGTCCAGTGAAGTCTGGAAGATTAATGAATGAATTCAAACATCCATGCTAGAGCTGTCACACCCTATGATTTCTATTTTTAAAAATTAACCAACTAAAAAGAAAAAGATATTCCTGTTTCTTACAAGAAATTGAACTAAAAAAAGAGTAAGTGATGCCTAGTTTGGAGATTTTGTAGCAAACAGAATATAATTGTATCTAGCTCAGGGGCACTAAGAACCTCAACAGTTATATGAATATATAAACTTATATGAACTATTGAATAGATGTCTTTTAACATTATAAATGCAATTTACAATTACAATTTACAACACATTTTAGTTACAATTGCCACAAATCAAATGTTAAAAGAGAAGTAGGGCCAAAGCTCTTTTGGGTTTATTTCTCCTGTAGGTCACAGGAGTGAACTTTGTTCTGCACTCCTGCAACCTTTATTCAGCCAAGCTGGCTAAAGCCCACTGTTGGCTGATATCACTCAGCCGGTCCAGATTCTGTAGAGATCTAGACTTTAATGTTGGGCTCCACCCAGATGCCTGACCAGCAGCTGCCCCCCCCCCCCCCCTCTCAGCATGTAACTGAGAGTCTGAGCCATCCACGCCGGCCCCCTCCACAACTCAGTGTTCCAGCGAACACTGGAGGGGCAGAGCACAGAGCCAGTGACTGTCACTGGCTTTCTGCTCACTGAAGACCACAAACTGAGCGATCAGTGGTTTTTGATCACTCAGTTCTTGGTATAGACTTCTCTTTTAAAGTGGTCAACAGTTTCAGAGATATAGATAGCTAAAGCTATAAGTCAGTACTCTGCTGACGAAGTCCTGCCTCTTGGGAAATAACGCATACAGAACAGAAGGAATCACATCATGTCACCCGCAGTCATCACTGATTTTTCATAAATGAACGCTCATACACTAGGCACTGGGTTACAGTGCCATGTTTGTAAGTTTTTACTTCAGTTTTTTTTAAACAAAATAGTTCTATGCAGAGAACACTATATATCTCTTTTTATTGTCTGTACCATACTTATTGGAGCTTCGGTGTACTTATTGAGGAGAATCTATCATCAGATCTATACATTTCCCTGCTGCCCTTGTTGGTTGTCTGCTCCCAATGTACTGATTCCATCGGTGAGGATCTCAAGTGTTTTACCCTATACGGGAAAGCGCATATGACCTATCTGTTAAATCAGGGGTACGTGTAATGAGGTGAGCTGATAGCGTTACCTGTGATGGAGGCTCTGCACGATTTTGCCTGCATGAATATATGTAGAAGCACAAGTGGACACCCTTTGAGAATCTGTGTGCCCTGTTCCATATGAACTTTTATATTTCATTGTGTGCAATTTATTGTTGTTCTTAGTGCTGCACTATTACTTTTATAAAGCTACAGGTAAACCTTACATTTTTTTCTTTCTTACTTCTGCCTATTTTTTTTTTTAACTAATTTTATTTTGTATACACCAGAAATATGCTACAGCAAATACCATAACATTAGTAGCGCTAATTGGTCACACTATAATTAAAATTGTGATTAAAAAGTCCACTGTATATGTAAATTGTGAAGTCAAGAAAAAGTTCATGCAGGATAAAATCTAGTTGATCACCTTCACCACACCGCGTGTGTAACTTACCAGATGGCAATAGATAATACGCTTGTGTTTTATACACTCCCTGTCAGCAGGCACTGCGTCTCTCCATCTAGGATGGCTCACCACAAGCAAAAAAAGAGTGCACATAGTGTAATCCAGTAGCATTTATTGTTAAAAATATTCCATGAGACATGAGGGAGAGGTATCAACCTTGTGTTTGATTATTTCTCATTTTTTGGAAATGTTATTTTGTATATGGGTACAACATAACAGCTCATACATAGTGAACGTTACAAACATCTCACTCACTCCAAAGACGTGCTGGTAGGTTAATTAGATCCTGTCGATAAAATTGGCCAAATATGTGTATGTTGTATGTGTATGTGTTTGTAAACGGTGGTTTTCAGCACTGCAGCAAGCTCAAACTCCGCCCAATCGCCTTACGTCGCCTGGAACACACGGAACGTGTCACCTGTGTGCGGGCGTGTCCTCTCTTCCACCTTCCCCCTGAGCCGCTCGCTTCCTACTTCCGGTTTGCAGGAAGGAAGGTGCGGGGGAGCTGGTCTGTGGCTCTGTGTTCAGATCTAAATCTTCTCCTCCACATTGCCAGGAATGATGGTATCTAAGCAGGCCTTTATGTTCAGCTTGGGCTCCCTCTATCTGTCCCTTCTATTTGTGTTCCTTCTCATGGGCGTCTACGCCAGGCCTGCGAACAATTCGGCCATAAAGGAGAAACCCCTGGAAAGCAAAAGCGAGAATGAGATACTGCCTCCCGACCACCTGAACGGGGTGAAGATGGAAATGGATGGACATTTGAACAAGGATTTCCATCAAGAGGTATTCTTGGGGACAGACGACTTCAACGAAGACTCCGAGCCAAGCAGGAATAGGAGGAAACTAGCAGTTATCTTTTCTAAGGCCCCTTTCACACTGGGGCGTTTTTCATGCGGTGCGGCGCTAAAAATAGCGCCTGTTCACCGCATGAAAAAATCCGGCCCCATTCACTCCAGTGTGAAAGCCGGCGGGCTTTCACACTGGAGCGGTGCGCTAGCAGGACGGTAAAAAAAGTCCTGCTAGCAGCATCTTTGGAGCGGGATAGGAGCGGTGTGTTCACCGCTCCTATACCGCTCCTTCCCATTGATTACAATGGGAGACCGCCGTAAAACCGCGGCAATACCGCGGTTACCGCGGTAATACCGCGGCTACGGCGGCGCTCTGCGGGGGGTGTTTAACCCTTTTTCGGCCGCTCGCGGGGGGTAAAACCGCACCGCGAGCGGCCGAAAACCGCGGTGAAAACGACGGTAAAGCAGCGCTAAATATAGCGCTGCTTTACCGTCACCGCGGCTCACCGCCCCAGTGTGAAAGGGGCCTAAAGGGGACGTGAACAAAGATAACCAAATTAGTGCACAGGAGATGCAGCAATGGATCATGGATAAGACCGAAGAGCATTTTAAGGAGACCGTGAAGGAAAATAAGCTTCACTTCCAGGCTGTGGATCCAGATGGGGATGGACACGTGTCTTGGGATGAGTATAAGATTAAGTTTCTTGCCAGCAAGGGTTTCAATGAAGAAGAGGTTGCAATATGTGTATCTTGTATGTGTATGTGTTTGTAAGCGTGTCGGGACCCCACAGGGCAAGGACCGCACTATACCACAGATGGACACCAGTGGCAAAAAGCGCCCTGAGGCGATTCAGTTCGCATAGGTTGCGCTATACAAGTCATTCATTCATTCATTCATTCAGGACCCCACAGGGCAAAGACCGCACTATATCACAGATGGACACCAGTGGCAAAAAGCGCCCTGAGGCGATTCAGTTCGCATAGGTTGCGCTATACAAGTCATTCATTCATTCAAACATCTCACAATCAAAGACTTTTGTGACAGATGAACAATAAATCAATAGGCAATCAGCCCTTTTGTGTGTCAGCTTATAACACCAAACATTGCATTTGAGTTGCATATTTGTAAATATATACTGTTGAAATCTAAGGTTAAAAGTCAGGGCTGCAGAATGAAGGTCTTTAACTTAGGAAATTTATAACAACATATCACAAAAATGGTTATTGAAAGCTTAAAAGTTAGAACATCTTGAGTATAGGAGAGAATGAGGGTCGGAGAAGAGGGAATGAAAGGTATATAGGAATGACAGTTTTTCCTACCAGGAATAAAAGCGTACATATTTTTATCCTTGGAGGAATCTTTTGTGATAGGGCGGTTAAAATCTAAAATCCACCTTGGACAACGTTGTCCTCCTGTTAATGTAGAGTTCCTGGATTTGAAAAAACTCTCTAGCAGAATATGAGGGTCTGACGAAAGAAAGAGAGGAGAGGTTGGAAAAAAAAGAGGGGGGTTCCTATGATAGATAGAGAGTAGAATGAAAGTGGGTAACCTGTGTCTCATGCAAAGGGGGAGTATTTCCTTGGGGCAAGGAATAATATGATGAGCTCTGGTGAGATGTTCCAAAGAAATGCTTGACAGCCTATGCATCTTTATCTACAATGTGTCTTTTGTGTATTTAAAATGAATTTGAGCCATAGACATGGACAGGCATTCACAGGACTTCTTTACTTAATCCCACACAAACATACAGGAACCATAGAAGAAGAGAAGCGTCACACAGCGGGAGCCTCCCATTGCGCGGAGCGGCCCGAGAACGAAGAAGAGACGCTGTGGAGGAAGATGCCGGATGAGAACACTGGAGCAAGAAGAATCGGATCAGAGGAAGAAGAAGATGGAGGAATAAGATGAAGAAACCAAAGGATGAAGAAAGGAAGAAGGAAGAAGACCAGGAGAAAGAAGATGAAAGAAGACTTTAATAAAGGACTTGTCAAAAACCGGCTGTTGTCATTTTTAACACATTTGTCACTTTTTTGGGTGAAATGGTAGGGTACCCCCCATACCATTTCACACAGGGAGGGGACGGGATCTGGGGGTCCCCTTGTTAAAGGGGGCTTCCAGATTCCGATAAGCCCCCCCACCCGCAGACCCCCACAACCACCGGCCAGGATTGTGGGGATGAGGCCCTTGTCCTCATCAACAATGTTGAGGGCATGTGGCCTGGTACAGTTCCAGAGGGGGGGGCGCTCTCTCATCCCCCCTCTTTTCCTGCGGCCTGCCAGGTTGCATGCTCGGATAAAGGGTCTGGTATGGTATGGATTTTTGGGGGAACTCCACGCCATTTTTTTTTCATTTGGCATTGGAGTTCCCTTAATATCCATACCAGACCTGAAGGGAATTTGGGGGAACCCCACACTTTTTTTTTTTTAATCATCAATGACTTTCAATGACTGTTCCCTGTTTTATGGTAGCCGACAATTCATTATAGCCGCGAGTGCTTTTAAATAGCTTTTTTTCCTGCAGAAATGACACTTTGTGCAGGGACAGTTCTAAGCACGGGAAACATGCACCCCTTTACAGGCATACTATACACACCCTAGGTACGAAATTTAAAGGAATATTACACTTTTATTGTTTCACTTTAAGCATTATTAAAATCAATGCTCCCGAAAAAATGGCTGTTTTTAAAACTTTTTTTTCATTGATACATGTCCCCTGGGGCAGGACCCAGGTCCCCAAACACTTTTTATGACAATATTTTTTTAAAAATCAATGACTTTCAATGACTGTTCTCTGTATTACGGGGAGCGACAATTCATTATAGCCGCGAGTGCTTTTAAAATATTTTTTTCCTGCAGAAATTACACTTTGTGACAAACTGACAATAACTTTTTAAAAAGCGTCATTACATTGCCGAACACCGAACTCTAACCAGAACATACAGTAAATTGTTCGGGTTTGGGTCCGGGACCCAAAAACCCAAAAGTCCGGTACGAACCCGAACTTTACAGTTAGGGTTCGCTCAACCCTACTCGCAACCTTTCTTCATAACTAATGTCCTCCTGACCCTTTATTAGCTTTACTGCCCTTCTTTGTACTCGCTCCATTTCCAGTACATCTTTCCTGAGGACTGGTGCCCAGAACTGGACAGCATACTCCAGGTGTGGCCGAACCAGAGTCTTGTAGAGTGGGAGAATTATCGTTTTATCCCTGGAGTTAATCCCTTTTTTAATGCATGCCAATATTCTGAGGCAACACACGCCGGTTTGAAGGTTCCTACACACACGGCTGGAATAGCTCAGTGCCGATATGACCTTGTGCTCCCTATTGAATACAAAATGTTGATTTTGCAAAATACTTGGCTATGTGCTTTACCTAAAAAAGGACAGTTTGTTTGTGAGAAGGCAGGTACATTTCAAAAATACAATGTCAAATTAACAAGGGGCACCAACATAGTTGTATCTTTGAGGTTAAAAAATATGCGATAATAATGGTGTTGTGGTAAAATATATTATTCTGGAGATCACTAGAAAAAAAAATATTAATCTGGAGATCACTAGAAAAAGAAAAAAATATTATTCTGGAGATCACTAGAAAAAAACAAAAAAGAAATACGTTTGTCAGGACTTTGTGAATATCACCAGCAAAGCAGCTTCATTATTATACCAGTATAAAGAAGAGAGAATGCACTGCATTGAGAGATTTCATAATTTGCTGCATCACAAATGTGATATCTCCATTATGAATGCTAGTTTTACAAGGCAGAACGCTTTTGGCTCGTCCGCGCTTCAGAGCATGCGTGTTTGTTCTTTGGACTTTTGTCCGGACTTGTGTACGTGCGATCAGAAAATCCGACAATGCACATTTGTTGGCGGAAAATTGAAAACATGCTAGCCAACATTTGTTGGCGGAATGTCCGACAACAACTGTACAATGGAGCAAACCCACGGTCGGATTTTCCGCCAACAGCCTGACATCCAACATGCAAATATTTAACTAAAGGTTGCTGCACATAGTGGGAGAAAAATCCTAAAGCAAGAATAGAAAACCTGGCTACAGAAAACATTTGTTGTGAACAAACAGCAACTCCAAGAATAGATAGTCAGTAACAAGTGAATGCTGCCCTGCATCAAAACAAAAGGTGGTCTAACCCTCACATGTAATTTTCTTTCTAAAGTATCGAAAGTTTGAGTAAAAAATGCCTGTCCACTGCAAGCAGCTCTTGATCTAGGACTCCTGAGCTTCATGTGGAAGTTATGTTTTCTTTGCAGTGGTCCAACACACTCCTACCGAATCTCTTAAAAAAGAAAGTAGTCGCACTCCAAAGTAAAAAGCCACAATCTGTGTTTGTTGATAGATTCAATGCACATAAGACCACCTGAGCTCCTCCCTCTAAAGTGTTTCACTCATAATGAGCCTATTCATAGTTGTCTATGAATTAGGTCATTACAAGTGAATTGTGTCAGAGTTAGGAGCTCAGGTGGTCTGTTGCACATTTGGCATCGCTATAGCACTGCAATTACCAAAACTCTTGCTCTCAGCTGATTAAAGAGTTTTGGCTCTGATGCAGCAAGGGGTGTGTTAGACCTCTACAAGGAGATCACTGCTTCTCTACAGAGGGAAAGGGCCCCACTTAGCAGCATGCTGGCAGGGATCCGGCATTTCTACTCAGATTGTAGCTAAAATTAAAAACAAAATTACTTCAATTGTGGTTCCAAAGGCATTCTATGCATTATGATAAAAAAAAATGTGCGCAGCAGCACCCCTTAGCCCCCCTAATACTTAGCTGAGCCCCATCTCAAACCAGAGATGTTGCACAAGAGCCTCAGCTGTCCGGGACTCTCCCTTCTCATTGGCTGAGACAGCAGTCGGTGTCATTGGCTTCTGCTGCTGTTAATCAAAGTCAGTGAGCCAATGAGGAGAGAGAGGGAAGAGGCCGAGTCGTGGCTCCCTGTCTGAATGAACACACAGAGCAGCGGCTCCACTCGAGTGCCCCCATAACAAGCCGCTTGCTATGGGGGCACTCAGAAGGAGGGAGGGGCCAGGAGCGCTGGCAAGGGACCTGACAAGAGGAGAATCTGGGCTGCTCTGTGTAAAACCACCGCACAGAGCAGGTAAGTATAACATGTTTGTTATTTTTAAACCAAAAAAATTCAGTAAATACTTCCACTCCCTCCACAACACGTGTTAGTGCTATTCTTCCTCTTTGTCTATATGCTTTCCCTTTGGAGTCAGCTGAGCGCAGGATTCTAATTATGTTAGGCTGCTGCATAGACTTCTGTATCCTGTCCATACCCATGCCCCCACCTAGGCCTGGATGAGAATAACACAAAAGGGACATTAAAACACAAAGAATACAGTTTTTCAGCTGTTGATAAGAATATCTGATCTGAAGTCTACTTTTTTTTATTAATACTAAAGCTTGATACACACTATACAACGTTTGTTGTTAGATTTCCTTTAGATTTACCATCAAATTAAGTACAATGTTAATTATATGTCAGGCTAGCAACCTATAGGTAATGATCTATTTGTGAACAACCAGCAAATAATTATGTATTCCAGAATGTCACACCTTTTATTTTCACCCATCAAAATTTTTTTTGTCATATGTTTTTCATATGATATGTACAGATATGGGCAGCACTTAAGTACAATGTTTAAAAAATGCTGTTTCACAAAAAGTAAGTTGAAAGTTACCTTTTACAAATGAAATGTTTTATGGGTTCAATAGCAATTAGCAACCATATTTTAGATTAAATCGAACGGTCGTGTCCTACACTTTATACACCCACATTGTCCTTATATCGCCTCATTAAATAAGCTGAGTTACTATAGTTCACACCATATTGCAATATACAAAGCTCATTTTTTGCAGGAGCACCCAACATGGACCACATGCCTTAACCATATCAATTTTTTTTGCAGCACTTTTGGATATTCACTGCAATATAAAGTATGTGTTCCTTGTACCATGCCACAGTGTTCTGCTCCTCTTTGCTTGAGAAAGCAAACATATTATATAGGAAGTAGCAACTGATTAATTGCATCATTCAACCCTGACACATGTATTCATATATACCATCTTGGCAAAAGGACAAACATATTCATCTGTACTATCATGGCAAAAGGACAAATATATTCATCTATACTATCAAAGTAAAAAAGTTTTATAAACTACCTTATTCTTTCATTATCTGTTAAATGTGCCCTTTAAATCCAGAGAATAACATTGACAACTTTTATTTTATATTTAATTTTTTTTCTCCAAATAAGTTCATACTATGATAGTTATTTAGAAAAAGGAAATGTGCTTTATTATCTACAGTGATTTGTACTTTATCAATGTCTGTGCTTGAAAGTTCAGATTCCCTGTAGGCATCTTATGACTTTAGATATAGTTCTTCTAATTATATTTCCAAAGATCATTCTCAGAAAACTGGCATAAACTGGGCTTCATCAGGCATGTTCCTTTTAACGGAACAGTGGAAGATATCACAGCTTCATTATTCTCGATTGTATCGAAATAAAATGTCTTCCTTATTATCTTTTAACTTTCCCTTACTATTAAACAGACATTTCATTTCAAAAGATGTCTGCTGATGTTCTACAAATGCTTGTAGTTTACCCCTTTCATTTCATTATGATTCATGCCTGAAAGTCAAAACACTTGCTTACTTTGAATTAAAAATCCTAAAAAAAATACTCCTGGCCATATGGTGTGGCTGATAGAATGAAGCAGAAGGAAAATGATTCCAGATGTATTTAATCTCCTTCTCAAAGAGTATCCTGGGAATTCCTGGATGTTTGCAATTCATACCCTTAAGTACTGTGATTCTCTTAAGTTTATGTCGATTAATTTCTTGCTATGGCTTCATGTTTCAGGAAACTGGAAAACTGCAACAAAGTTTACTCAAACGTTATCTTCAAAGTAACTGTAATAGCCTCCTTATACAGTGGGTTCAGTGCTAATACTTATATCTTCTCTTAGTGTATTTGAATAGTTTTACAACCCCTGTTTAAACTTTTATTCAAATTGAAGAATGAATAAAATTAAATGGATAAAATAATCTCTTATACAGTTGCTATGACATTCTAAAGAGTCATTTTTATGCTAAGAATGATATTGCGGTCAAGTACAGCATAAAGGCATTGTAAAACACATGAAATCTTAAGAGGTAAATTCATACTTTTAAATGATTTTTCCCAAATAAAGTGAATCATTTAATAACACAGCACATGCAGTATTTTCCCTACTAGTCAAGTAGTGCTAAAGATATGCACATATGCACATGACCAATTATACAATTTTTGTTCTTATTTACGTTTTTTTTTAAAGAGAATGTAGACTAACCCAGGAGAACTGGTTAGATTTTCATAGGTTATTGTTGCCACGCTAATGAAATCAGATTTTGGTTCACCATTATGTTTTGTCACACACAATTTATATTACTTTACAAAATAAGACCCATAAGATTATATAATTCTTTCACTTGCATTTACAGAGCATACAGAGTGACAAGAATTTACTAAGACTGAAGCTGCCAGAATTTGAAGCAGCCGGGCATGGCAACCAATTAGCTTCTAGCTTCCATTTTTAAAGTTTAACCACCTCAGCCCTTGAAGATTTGGCTGCTCATTGACCAGGCCATTTTTTGCGATACGGCACTGCATTGCTTTAACTGACAATTGCACAGTTGGGTGACTCTGTACCCAAACAGAATTGATGTCCTTTTTTTTTCCCACAAATAGAGCTTTCTTTTGGTGGTATTTGATCACCTCTGCAGTTTTAATTTTTTGCGATATAAACAAAAGAATAGTGACAATTTAGAAAAAAACACAATATCTTTTACTTTTTGCTAGAATAAATATCCCAATTTAAAAAAATAAATGTTCCTCAGTTAAGGCCAATATGTATTCTTCTACATATTTTTGGTAAAAAAAAAAAATCGCAATAAGCGTATATTGATTGGTTTGCGCAAAAGTTATAGCATCTACAAAACAAGGGATGGATTTATGGCATTTTTATTAGTTTATTTTTGTTACTAGTAATGGCGGTGATCAGCGATTTTTATCGGGACTGCAATATATTGTGGTGGCACATGCACTAATTACTGTATAAATGTCACTGGCAGGGTAGGGGATAACACTAGGGGGTGATCAAGGGGTTAACTGTGTTCCCTAGTGTGTGTTCTAACTGTGGGGGGAGGTGGGAATGAATAGGAGGAGAGAGAGATCAGTTTTCTTAATTAGTATGAACATACAATCTGTCTCCTCTCCTCTGAGAGAACCGGGATCTGTGTGTTAACAGAAACACACAGATTCCGGTTCTCGCTCTTTTACGAGCGGTCACCGGTGCCCGGCGGTCATCGAGCCCACTGGGCACTCACATTGGCTCCGTCTGCGCGCGCCCCCTTGTGGTCAAAAGGCAAAGTGACGTAAGGTAATGTCGTTTCGTCCAGAGGAGCCAACGTGCCACAGTACAACTGCGGCGGCTGGTCGGGAAGGGGTTAACCAAACAAGCTGAAGTTAAAAGCTTCTGCCTAATCAAATTTTTAGAAAATCCCCCTCCCATCCCCCTAATTAGTTAAATTATTCTATCTGAGATGTAAAATATGAAAAGTTGATGGACATTGTCAATTTCAAAGTGAACACGTCCTTTGAAACATTAGTGATATATGTCCTTTTATAGGGTACTATCATTTTATCTGTCACAGCTTTGTACAATACTTATACTGCATTTAAAACAAGATTACATGTTAGTCTAAGCAAGCAAACATCTACATTGTTTGCGCCAAATATGTTGTCCAGAATTAACTTAAAAAGCAATGTGTTAATAAGGTCAGGTTCTTGTTATGCTTGAATTAATACTAAAGGCTCGTGTTTTTTTTTTTTTTTTGTCTTTAATAACAAACATGTTATACTTAGCTGCTCTTTACAATGGTTTTGCACAGAGCATCCCTGATCCTCCTCTCCTCAGGTCCCCCACCACCGCCTTCTATGGGGGCACTCGTGCATACTCTCTCTCTAAGCCTGCTTTGTGTGTCCATAAGTGACACCCGGAGGAATTAGGACCCCCTCCCCTCCTCACTGGCTCTCATTGCCAATGGCTCCTAAATGCAGCACTGAACCAACCATCTGATATACCCACAAGTGTGTTGGATTGGAAGATTAAAGGCTTTAGTAATGGAAGACACCAGCATTCTGATTCAACCACCCACTAGTGAGGTAAGTATTCTGTGGCTTCTGTTGCAGGAACTGATCTTTAGAATTTTATGAGGGAAGTTATTTTAAGTAGAGCACAATCAGTGTCTATAGTTAGGCGGGATGAAGTGAAATACTAGATATCTGGTCTCAAGTAAGACTAGTAATAGCAAGGTGGTTACGGGAACAATACAACAGGCAGCAGATATAAACCAGATATCAATTAACAGGCAGAAAACCTGTGAAGTAGACATGATGTAAAAAAAAAGAAAAAAAAAAAAGATCAGTAAAAACAGGTCATACTCATTTATGGGGCTCACAATATGTTATTTTATGCGTACAGGGGGGTGACCAAATGCGCAAACCAACAGGGAAAAATTAATAAAAAATAAATATATAAATAACAACAATTGCCGCAGCCACCATTAAAGTGTTCCCACACCAATAAAGATATAAAATAGTAAAAAATGTGGCGCTTGCAAATAATAAAGGATACCACTCCAAGGGGAGACTCCAACAAGGATGGCTCCAAGAAGCGTCTAAAAATTTATATCTAAATAGTCAGCGTATAGCAGTAGGCAATCAAACGGTGCTATACCAATATTCCATAAATAATTAAACGAATCAATGCATAAAAATATCAAAATTGTACATCCAATCACAAATAATGATAAATAAATCAGTGCAAACAATTCCAAAAAATGCAAACAATAATTCGTGCAGTAATTGATCTGTGCAAAAAATAGCAAATAAATAAGCCAAGCAACAATTCAGTGAATAAATGAATATAAAGTGCAAAAAATGGTGATAAATTGAGCCTGTGCAAATAAGCCAGAAAACGTGCAAAAAGCAATAATAGATATGATAAAAATATAATAAAAATATTTATGTGGCAGTCCAAAATGATCGTGCTCAAATAAAAAAGTCCTGTGCACTCCAAATTGCTAATGCCGACAACCAGCTCCCATACACAGTGCAATCACTATGTGGATCAAATTCTCTGTGTGGTGAATCCTCCAAGTATAGCAGTACAGTCCTCTAGCACAGGGGTCTCCAAACCCCGGCCCGCGGGCCACAGCCGGCCCGCTTGTATGTTTTATCCGGCCGCGGCTCTTTCAGATACTGCCGAGCCTGTAGGCACAGAACTGCTGGTGGTCTGCTTGCTCCCCCTCCCCCTGATGTTCTCAGCAGGAAGTCCGGACAAACATCTGACACAGACAGCCTCACCCCCGCACGCTATGCCACTCGTGCAAGTGAAGAATGCAGGCAGGGCAATGTGTGTACCGCTGTCAGAGCGGATACAACGAGGCAGTGGATGAAGAAGCGGTGGGCAGATTCCCATGTGTGCAAGGAGGAGGCGGGGCCCCGCTGTTAGGGAGCTCAGAGGTGTGGGCTGGCTGAGCGTGCTGGAATAGTTTAGCTGGAGGTCTTGTCATGTCTGCCCCAGATTCCCACTCATCTGAAGGAGGAGCTGCCGCATTACTGGGAGGAATTTTGTGCAGGACTGGTGATTTGAGGAATTGGTAAACCCAAGGTGTGTGCGATGGGGGAGTGAGTGGAGAGTGGAGCAATATGAGGGGGAGTGATCAGAGTGGGGAGATATGGGGGAATATGGGGGGGTGTTAGGGGAGAGGTATGTTTGTGTGTGTATGTATGGGAGGGGTGCGATCAGAGTGGAGCAATATGAGGGGGGTTGATCAGAGTGGAGCAATATGGGGGGGGGGTTGATCAGAGTGGAGCAATATGGGGGGGGGGGGTTGATCAGAGTGGAGCAATATGGGGGGGTTGATCAGAGTGGAGCGATATGGGAGGGGAGGTGATCAGAGTTGAGAGATATGGGAGGCGGGTTGATCAGAGTGGAGAGATATGGGAGGGGATTGATCAGAGTGGAGAGATATGGGAGGGTGATCAGAGTGGAGAGATATGGGAGGCGGGTTGATCAGAGTGGAGAGATATGGCAGGGGGGTTGATCAGAGTGGAGAGATATGGGAGGGGGATCAGAGTGGAGAGATATGGGAGGGTGATCAGAGTGGAGAGATATGGGAGGGTGATCAGAGTGGAGAGATATGGGAGGGGGGATTAGAGTGGAGAGATATGGGAGGGGGGATCAGAGTGGAGAGATATGGGAGGGTGATCAGAGTGGAGAGATATGGGAGGGTGATCAGAGTGGAGAGATATGGGAGGGGGTTGATCAGAGTGGAGAGATATGGGAGGGGGTTGATCAGAGTGAAGAGATATGGGAGGGGAGGTGATCAGTGTGGAGAGATATGGGAGGGGGGATAATCAGAGTGGAGAGATATGGGAGGGGAGGTGATCAGAGTGGAGAGATATGGGAGGGGGGTGATCAGAGTGGAGAGATATGGGAGGGGAGGTGATCAGTGTGGAGAGATATGGGAGGGGGATAAGAGTGGAGAGATATGGGAGGGGGTTGATCAGAGTGGATAGATATGGGAGGGGAGGTGATCAGAGTGGAGAGATATGGGAGGGGGGTTGATCAGAGTGGAGAGATATGGGAGGGTGATCAGAGTGGAGAGATATGGGAGGGGGGATCAGAGTGGAGAGATATGGGAGGGTGATCAGAGTGGAGAGATATGGGAGGGGGGATCAGAGTGGAGAGATATGGGAGGGGGGATCAGAGTGGAGAGATATGGGAGGGGGATCAGAGTGGAGAGATATGGGAGGGGGTTGATCAGAGTGGAGAGATATGGGAGGGGGGTTGATCAGAGTGGAGAGATATGGGACCCCCTCCCATATCTCTCCACTCTGATCAACCCCCTGTTGATCAGAGTGGAGAGATATGGGAGGGGGGATCAGAGTGGAGAGATATGGGAGGGAGGATCAGAGTAGAGAGATATGGGAGGGGGGTTGATCAGAGTGGAGATATATGGGAGGGGGGATCAGAGTGGAGAGATATGGGAGGGAGGATCAGAGTAGAGAGATATGGGAGGGGGGTTGATCAGAGTGGAGAGATATGGGAGGGGAGGTGATCAGGGTGGAGAGATATGGGAGGGGGGATCAGAGTGGAGAGATATGGGAGGGGGTTGATCAGATTGGAGAGATATGGGAGGGGAGGTGATCAGTGTGGAGAGATATGGGAGGGGGGATCAGAGTGGAGAGATATTAGAGGGGGGTTGATCAGAGTGGAGAGATATGGGAGGGGGGGGGTGAATCTAGGAGTGTAATCAGGGTAGGGGTATTTGGAGGGTGTGATCTGGGAGTTTGCTTATGGGGGAACCCAGCCATTGGAAGTTTTTGTTGGCCTCGCCTGCCAGCTGCGTGTGGCCAGTGAGGGGATTGGGGAATGCATAACCCCACCCCCTCCTTACACACTGCCATTTAGTGTAAGTTCAGCTCAGCTCAATTTTCAATGGTGTGTGATGTCTGATGGGGACACAGACATATAGGACACACTTATGGGGACACAGATGTGCGTAAAGGCTCTGATGGGGACACAGATGTGATTATTTAAATTGTATTCATTAATTTATAAATAACATATTTTTCGGCCCGCGAATGTTTGTAAAATCTACAATGTGGCCCTTGGGCTAAAAAGTTTGGAGACCCCTGCTCTAGCAGTTTAAAGGTGATCTCATCCATGCATTCAGTGTGTCAATCCTAGGTGTTTCCCCCAGCCTCTTACCTCTAGGTAAGGAGTAAACAACCTTACACTGATAAAGCAACAGGTCTCCTCCTCCTCCTCTCTGATCCTTTATGGTAACGTCCTTACCAGCATCTCACCACCTCTCCAGGCAACAACTGAACATGGGGGCAGAAAGAGGGAAGGACTCCATAGTGCAGTATTTGTAAAATATTTATTAAAGAAAAAGTAGAAAACTTACAATGAAGATGATAAAATTCAGCAGTAATGAACGGTGTGTGATCCCGGCCGAGATCGCACACACAGCGTCACCTGACTCTACTCCTCTGACGCGTTGCGTCACACCCACGTGACTTTATCAAAGGTCAGATGCTGGTCAGATGTGAGATGCTGGTAAGGACGTTACCATAAAGGATCAGAGAGGAGGAGGAGGAGGAGACCTGTTGCTTTATCAGTGTAAGGTTGTTTACTCCTTACATAGAGGTAAGAGGCTGGGGAAAACACCTAGGATTGACACACTGAATGCATGGATGAGATCACCTTTAAACTGCTAAAGGACTGTACTGCTATACTTGGAGGATTTACCACACAGAGAATTTGATCCACATAGTGATTGCACTGTGTATGGGAGCTGGTTGTCGGCATTAGCAATTTGGAGTGCACAGGACTTTTTTATTTGAGCACGATCATTTTGGACTGCCACATAAATATTTTTATTATATTTTTATCATATTTATTATTGTTTTTTACACGTTTTCCGGCTTATTTGCAAAGGCTCAATTTATCACCATTTTTTGCACTTTATATTCATTTATTCACTGAATTGTTGCTTGGCTTATTTATTTGCTATTTTTTGCACAGATCAATTACTGCACGAATTATTGTTTGCATTTTTTGGAATTGTTTGCACTGATTTATTTATCATTATTTGCAATTGGATGTACAATTTTGATATTTTTATGCATTGATTCATTTAATTATTTATGGAATATTGGTATAGCACCGTTTGATTGCCTGCTGCTATACGCTGACTATTTAGATATAAATTTTTAGACGCTTCTTGGAGCCATCCTTGTTGGAGTCTCCCCTTGGAGTTGTATCCTTTATTATTTGCAAAAGCCACATTTTTTACTATTTTATATGTTATTTTATGTGCAGCATTTTTAAAACCAAAAACAGGTGTATAAATAAAACGAAGACTACGACCCCAAACCTTACCCTTCACCTAACCCGCAGGGTGATCCAGAACTTAACCCCCCAAAATTCTTAAAATATATTAATAGTAAAAAGCTCAGGTCTGACATGTAGGCCAGTTACTAAATAATCTGGAGTGGTTGAATAGGGACAAAGAGAAGGCAAATTTATTAAATACCTTCTTCAGTAGGGTTGAGCGAACCCGAACTGCAAAGTTTGGGTTCGTACCAGAATTTTGGGTTTTTGGGTCCCGGACCCGAACAATTGACTGTATGTTCGGGTTCGGGTCCGGTGTTCGGCAATGTAATGGCGCATTTTAAAAAGCTGCAGGGCAGCCAATCAACATTTGTTTAACTGGTGTGCCCTTAGAAGCCATCACATCCATGCCTACTAATGGCATGGCTGTGATTCACCAGTGCAGCATGTGACCCAGCCTCTATATAAGCTAGAGGCACACAGCACAGCACGTCACTCTCCTTTAGACAGTGTAGGGAAAGGTTCCTGACTGCTGCTGCTTTGAGGGAGAGAATGACATAGGAGTCCTGATTCAGAAATGTATTCATAGTTACTCAGCGATCTACATTGATTTAGTTGTGTGGGTGCAGTGCACAAGCTTTTTACACTACACTGAGAGAAAAGATAGACAGTGTAGGGCAAGGTTCCTGCTGCTGCTTTGAGGGAGAGAGAATTATCTAGGAGTCCTGATTCAGAAATCTATTCTAATAACTCAGCGCTCTTTATTGATTTACCTGGTTGGGTTGCAGTGCACAGTCTTTTTACACTGCCATGAGCCCAGTGCCAGAGAAAAAAATCATTTTATCTGCAAGCTCAGTGGACCAGCATTGCATATGTTACTGTGAGTAGTGATGGATGAACATCTAACGGGACGGTTCGTGAACACAATCGCGCAAATGCACACAAATGTTTGCGAACCGCAGGTTTGCGGCGGGTCCCATTCATTTTAATGGCAGGCGAACATTAAAAACCTCCAGGTCATATTTGCAGCCACAAAATACTTACTAGCTGTGCACACAAGTCCCACAACATGGACACTGACATACCAGAAGTATTAAGCGAATCTGGGATCAACAACGACAAGCATTCTTTTTTTATCTGTGAAATTTTGTCAATTCAGGAGCGCATGAAGGCCATGGAGGAGAGGCAAGGCCAGGCCAGGCTATGAAGGGGGTGCGGGAGATGATCCTGCTTTAGGAAAAGTTGCCATCATTTTTTTTTCTTTCATCATCGACGTCACCTTCCCCACCACTATAATTAGAGATCTCGGAATAGGCAGCAACAGCGGGGACCAACCTCCTTTGGCTGATCCGGGTACTGTCGTTAGACTGCTGAGTGGCGGTTGTTGCTACCTCCTCTTCCTGATCCAATGCCAAGAATGCCTGTGCATTGGAAATGTCTTGTGATGGATCGGAAAATAATTCCTGTGACTGAAGCGGAGGGTATATGGTGGTGGTGGTGTTGGTGGTAGTGTCTTTGGGGTTGCACACAGCAGAGAGTGAAGAGGGTGCAGATAGAGAGGATGAGGAGGGTGCAGAAGAGTAAGGCTGAGTGAACCACTCAACCAAGTCTGGTGCGTCCTTTGACGTAATCAAATGCACCTTCTGCAACTTCCCACTTTGGCTCAAGCCTGGTGCTCCTGCCCTACCCCTACCACCCCTGCAGAAGGGCCTGCCTCTTCCTCTGCCTGTCATTTTTTAAATGACCCTGTGACAAAAGTCTCTAGAGAAGTGCAGCATATGTGGAAGAAGGTATATAACACCCTGCTTCAATCTGTCGTTTTGGGGGGCCACACCAGTTATAATACTTTTTTTCTAATTGCGGTTTGTCACTCTTTGTAGTATCCCTGCAGAACTGCTCAGCAGTCACAATGCTGCACAGTAGAAATGCACTATAATATGCTTTCTATATTTGAAAGTATTTTATATGTGTATTACACCCCTATATACTGCACACCGAATAGTACACCTATACCATTCCTTAAAAGGACTTTTGTGGACCTATATTCGTTAGCGATTTGTGTTGCTACAGCCTGTCCCTGCGACACACAGCAACCTCTCCCTACACTGACAAAAGAGCTGCAGAACCGCTCAGCAGTCACATTGCTGTACAGTAGAAATTAACTATAATATGCTTTCTATATTTGAAAGTATATTATAAGTGTATTACACCCCTATATACTGTAACCCTATACCAATCCTTAAAAGGACTTTTGTGGACCTAAGAGCTAGTGATTACAGACTGTCCCTGCTCCACACAGCAACCTCTCCCTACACTGACAAAAGACAGCTGCAGAATCGCTCAGCACTGCAGTCACAATTCTGCACAGTAGAAATTAACTATAATTTGCTTTCTATATTTGAAAGTATATTATAGGTGTATTACACCCCTATGTACTGTACACCTATACCAGTCCTTAAAAGGACTTTTGTGGACCTAATAGCTAGTGATTACAGACTGCCCCTGCTCCACACAGCAACCTCTCCCTACACTGACAAAAGACAGCTGCAGAATCGCTCAGCACTGCAGTCACAATGCTGCACAATAGAAATGAACTATAATATGCTTTCTATATTTGAAAGTATATTATAAGTGTATTACACCCCTATATACTGCACACCAAACAATAGTACACCTATACCAGTCCTTAAAAGGACTTTTGTGGACCTAATAGCTAGTGATTACAGACTGTCCCTGCTCCACACAGCATCCTCTCCCTACACTGACAAAAGACAGAATGTAAAATGGCAGCCAGATCAGGTCTATTTATAAGGTAGGGGGTATGTCCATGTGCTGAAATGTCTCAATTGGCTGTCCTGTATCACATGATGGATGTGTCATGGGTCAAAGTTCTTCACAATGTAAAAGAATATGGCGGCCGCGAACAGCGCCATATGTCTATCGGTTTGGCGAATAGCGGACGCCCAAAGTTCGCCGCAAACCGACCGCGGGGCGAACCGCAAGGCCATCTCTAATTGTGAGATACACCGTTTACATACTGTGGGTGTATTCTGCTATTCCAAAAACACCCATTTAGGGCAAAATATATATTTTGCAGTGTTTTCTGCATATCTGTAGGTTTCAGATACACAATTTATATAGTTTTCTTCTATTGTGCTATTCAAAAAAAATTATTTTAGGACAAAAAAAAAATTTTGAATAGCATTTTCTGCATATCTGTAGGTGTGAGATACACCAATTACATACTGTGGGTGTATTCTGCTATTCCAAAAAACACCCATTTAGGGCCCAAAATTTTTTTTTGCAGTGTTTTCTGCATATCTGTAGGTGTGAGATACACAATTTATATAGTTTTCTTGCTTTCGCAATTGTGCAGACCGACAAGGAGGGTAGGGGTGAAGACTGGGTGGAAGATGATGTGGAGGACGATGAGGTCCTCGACCCCACATGGAATCAACGTCATGCAGGTGACCAGTGTAGTTCAGAGGAAGAGGCGGTGGTCGCACAGAGCCACCAGCACAGCAGAAGAGGGAGCTGGGTGTAAAAGCGGAGTGTCAGTCCCCTAGACAGTACTCCGGCTAATGCCCAAGGCAGCAAGGGACCGAGCACACCAAAGCCAGGTCCAAGGAGTTCCCTAGCGTGGCAGTTCTTCAGACAATGTGCTGATGACAAGACACGAGTGTTTTGCACGCTGTGCAATCAGAGCTTGAAGCGAGGCATAAACGTTCTCAACCTGAGCACAACCCGCATGACCAGGCATCTAAGTGCAAAGCACGAAATGCAGGGGAGTAGACACCTCAAAAACCAAGAAAGGTCTCTGGCTCCTCCTGCTTCCTCTTCTGCTGCAGTCTCTGCCTCTTCATCCACCTCTGTAGTGACAGTGACACCTGCCAACCCACAAACAGAGGATCTGCCAGAAACACTACCACCTGGGTCACCAACCATCTCCACAATGTCCCATGGAAGCATTCAGCTCTCTATCTCCCAAACACTGGAGCGGAAGAGGAAGTACCCCCCTACCCACCCGCGATCCCTGGCCCTGAATGCTAGCATTTCAAAATTCCTCGCCTTTGAAATGCTGTCATTCCGTCTGGTGGAGACGCAGAGTTTTAAAAGCCTGATGGCATTGGCTGTCCCACAGTACATTGTGCCCAGCCGCTACTACTTTTCCAGGCGAGCCATCCCTTCCCTGCACAACCAAGTGGGGGACAAAATCAGGTGTGCACTGCGCAATGCCATCTGTGGCAAGGTCCACCTAACTACGGATGTGTGGACCAGTAAGCATGGTCAGGGACGTTATATCTCCCTAACAGCACACTGGGTAAATGCAGTGGCGGCTGGGCCTGAGGCGGATAGCAGTTTGGCGCATGTCGTTCCACCCCCGAGGATTGCAGGGCGCTTCAGTTTGCCTCCTGTTGCTAACTCCTCCTACTCCGCTTCCTCATCCTCTACCGCCTCCTCATCTGGTCAGCGTAACACCTTTACCACCAACAGCCAGGGGTAAACGACAGCAGGCAGTTTTAGAACTTTCCTGTTTGGGGGAACAACCCCACACCGCGCAGGACCTGTGGAGGGACATGGAACAACAGACCGATGAGTGGTTGGTGGCAGTGAGCCTCAAGCCCGGCCTGGTGGTGTGCGATAATGGGCGAAATCTCATAGCAGCTCTGGGCCTAGCCGGTTTGACGCACATCCCTTGCCTGGCGCATGTGCTGAACTGTGCTGGTCCAGAGGCTCCTTAAAAATTACCCCGATATGCCAGAGCTGCTGCAGAAAGTGCGGGTCGTCTGCACGCACTTTCGGCGTTCTCACCCTGCTGCTGCTCGCCTGTCAGCGCTGCAGCGTAACTTCGGCCTTCCCGCTCATTGCCTCATATGTGACGTGCCCACAAGGCGGAACTCCACCTTGCACATGCTGGCCAGACTGTGCGAGCAGCAGCAGGCTATAGTGTAGTTTCAGCTGCAGCACGCATGCGTGAGTCGCTCTGCGGAACAGCACCACTTCACCACCAATAACTGGGCCTCCATGCGAGACCTGTGTCCCTTGTTGCGCTGTTTCAAAGTACATCACCAACATGGCCAGTGCCGATGACGCCGTTCCCAGCGTTACTATCCCAGTTCTATGCCTCCTTGAAAAAACGCTTCGGGCGATGATGGAAGAGGATGTGGCACAGGAGGAGGAGGAGTAGGAAGAGGGATCATTTCCAAGGCTTTCAGGGAAGTCATTCACAAGTGGCTAGGAGGGTGGGTTCCTGCACCAACAAACGCCAGGTACACAATTGTCCAGCAGCAAGGGCACAGTTCTGGAGGATGATGAGGTGGAGGATGAGGAGGTGGAGATGGAGGAGGAGGTACCATGTTCACAGCAGGGTGGCACACAGAACAGCTCATGGCCATCACTGGTGCGTGGCTGGGGGGATACAGAGGACACAGACGATACACCTCCCACAGAGGACAGCTTTTCGTTGCCTCTGGGCAGCCTGGCACACATGAGCGATTACATGCTGCAGTGTCTCCGCAACGACCGCTGAGTTGCCCACATTCTAACTGGTGCTGTTTACTGGGTGGCCAACCTGCTGGATCCCCGTTACAAGGACAATGTACCATCCTTAATTACCTCACTGGAACGTGATCGTAAGATGCGCGAGTACAAACACACACTGGTAGGCGCACTGCTGGTGGCATTCCCACCTGACAGCGGGGGTACGGTGGAAGCACAAGGCGAAGGCAGAGGAGGAGGAAGGGGTCGCCAACGCAGCCGGGGCACCGCCAGCACCTCACAAGGCAGGGTTAGCATGGCCGAAATGTGGAAAAGCTTTGTTAGCACGTCACAACAACCAGCACCACCAGCTGAGATGGAACGTCTTAGCAGGAGGCAGCATTTCACCAACATGGTGGAGCAGTATGTGTGCACACGCCTACACGTACTGAATGACGGGTCTGCCCCCTTCAACTTCTGGGTCTCCAAATTGGGCACATGGCCTGAGCTTGCCCTTAACGCCTTGGAGGTGCTGGCCTGCCATGCAGCCAGTGTATTATCTGAACGTGTATTTAGCACGGCAGGGGGGCGTTATCACAGACCAGCGCATCCGCCTATCCAGAGCCAATGTGGACAAGCTCACGTTCATTAAAATGAACCAGGCATGGATCCCACAGGACTTGTCCGTACCTTGTGCAGAATAGACATGTATACCGGTGTTCTGACAAAAACTGTCCGGCCATCGGATAGTGGCCTGAGGACAAGGAGATTCCGAAAATCTCTGAAGATGAACGGCGCCTGCGCAGTGAGTGCAGGTTCAAGCCCCACCATCCAAGTGGACATACGGTAGCACATAGTAACAGGGCCCCTCACGGGCTCGCTTCGCTCGCCACGCTTCGGGCACGGCCTCGCTTCGCTCGGCTTGAACCTCGGATGGTGTGGCTTGAACCTGGACTCACCGCACAGGTGCCGTTCGTCTTCTGAGATTTTCAAAATCCCCTTGTCCTACGTACTGAGCAAGCGCAGTACAGGGCAGACACTATCCGACGGGGGACAAAATTCTACACATCACCAGCCTTACCCAGCCATTGTTGTATTTTTGAACCAGTGTCGGCTGCCTCGTCCTCCACCACTTCTACTTCCACCTACACAGCCACATCCACCGCCACCTCAACCTCCTACTCCATATGGACCTCGTCCTCATAGGTCAAGATTATAATTTTTTATTTTTTTTATTTCAAATAATTTTTTTTTCCCACTAGCTTATCCATTAAATTTAATTTTTTTTTCCAGAAAGGGCATATTCTGGGGCATTCCCACCATATGTGTGGCATTGTGCGGTTCTTAATGACTTCCTGTACCTCTTCTTCTGAGAAGGGGGCCTCCAGCATACTATTTTTTTTTTTAATTTATTTTATGTTATTTTAAGTTATTTCTCTATCCACTTTTGTTTGCAGAGCACTTGCCATGCTCTTAACAACATTTTGTTGTCATTTCCATTACTTTTTTAGAGCCATTTTAGTCCTCAAAAGTTCTGGTCCCCATTGACTTCAATGGGGTTCAGGTTCAGGGTCAAGTTCGGGTCAAGTTCGGTCCCGAACTCGAACTTTTTTCCAAAGTTCGGCCGAACCCGTTGAACCCGAACATCCAGGTGTCTGCTCAACTCTAGTCTTTAGCTCTGTGTATACAAAGGAGCTTGGGGGAGCTCATGTCCATAATGGGGATGGTATTGACACAGCTCCAAATGAACCGCTATTTATCGGAATTGATACGGTCCAGAAATATTTAGACAGAGTAAAGGTGAATAAAGCACCTGAACCAGATGGCATCCACCCATGGAGCTCTGTCATTTCAAAGCTATTGTTTCTAATTTTTAGGGATTCTTTATTGATTGGAATGGCCCCACTGGATTGGCATAAAGCCAATGTGCTGCCTATATTTAGAACGGGATTAAAGCCTTTACCAAGTAACTATAGACCTGTTAGTTTAACTTCTATTGTTGGGAAGATACTGGGGAGTTTAATAAAAGACCACATAGATGGGTTCTTGTTGGAAAAAAATATTTTAAGCAACAGACAGCCTGGATTCATGAAAAACAGTTGTCAAACAAATCTGATTTCTTTTTAATGAGGAGGTAAGTAAAACCTTAGTTTAGGAGGAAAACACAGGTCAACAATTATTCGCAAGATGTTCTGAAAGAGCCCAGTATATGTTTGCGGTCCACGCTGGTTGATGTCCCCTGCCGCTGACGTCACTTCCGGGATCTCCATCTCTCGCTGACTGTGATAGTGCCTGCGGACCGGCTCGTCAGTCTTTCCAGAGCTTCCTGTTGTCTCTCTGCTGGCGATCCTCTGATCCTCCGCTGCATGACACACACAGCCCTGAGAGCCTGCACACGCCAGGGACCTCCTCCTTGTCGGACCACCTGCATTACTATTGATGATATGCTCTACAATTCTTCAGATTTTGTAAGTGTTTTTAATCCTTTTGGGGATATTAAACAGCCCTTAATTCTGCACTTAGAGGCGCCTTTCTTTTGTCTTTTTAATCAAGAAATTATATGTGTAATTTATGTTCCCTGCATGTTGAGCCTCTCTATGTGGCCAGGAGGTGAAAATGTCTCACACATGTGGTATTGCCATACTCAGGAGGAGTAGCAGGAAGTGTTTTGGGGTTTAGTTGCAAGTATGCATATGCCATGTGAGAGAAATAACCTGGTAATATGTAAAATTTGTGAAAGGAAAAAAAGAAAATCTTTGTGGGAAAGAATTACAACTTCAGAAAACTTACCATGCCTGTTACTAAATACCTTGGAATGTCTACTTTCTAAAAAGTAGTCATTTGGGGGGGGGGGGGTATTTGTATTTTTCTGGCTTGTTGGTGTCTTAAAAATGAGACCCAGCTGTCTTATCTTTATTTTCCTACATCTATTTTTCTCTTAGTTGCTCATCTCCGCACCCATTTTTTTCCTTTCCTCGTTCCTTCCTTTTCTCCCTTACACTAAGTCCAAATTTTTGAATTTAATGGCTTTTATGAGACCACCTATATTTCCTTCATAAAGGATTTAGGACAACCCCATATGTGCCGGTTTATGTACTTTCTTGCCCTTATTGTTATCAATACCATATGTTCTAACCCCAGTGTGGGCCTCATTGTTGTTATTTTCTCTTTCTATAATCAGCGGCAAAAAAATTACAGGCATTCCATGAGTGGTGAAAGTGCAGAACGAACAACCGACTGTGGTCAGAATTCAGGTATGACATATACACACTTACATGTACAAACAGTGAAACTCCTATCAAAGTACATACTTACTATGTACAATGTATAGTAACATTTTATTTTTTCCACTGGAGCTCTATGGAATGTGAAAAACTATCATTTGTTTCGGAAATCTATAAACAAAGTAACAATAGCTACATGGTGATGGTTATGACGTTAGATACAATGGTAAAAAAAAAAAAAAATTTCCAGTGAAGAAAATATGTCAACATAGGCTTTCTTTCTGAGTTCTGTCCCTGAATCAAATTTTTACTAGGGAACCCTAACATTCTTTCAGCCTAACATACTTTAATATTTTTATGTGGCACCAGCTTTCCAGAAATCCCTTTTGCAAGTTACTTACTGAAAATATGTGTGAAAGCATCATGCTTTGAACAGCACAAATCTGCTTCTGAGGATGATGATTAAGGCCTCATTCACACAGGCACTGTGGCCCTTACAGCATGAATGAGTGCCTTAATTAAGTGGCTTGTGCTTAGGGCCAGTGCTAGACTATTTTGCACCCTAGGCAAGACCAGCTACTTGCACCCCCAAAAAATTAAAAATAAACCTGTATACACCGCCCTCCTTCCTTCACATAATACCCCCTTTAACCCTACACACCCTTCCTATATACACTGCCCCCCTTCCTACACACACTGCCCTTATTTCCCCTGCACATACTGCCCCCCTTTAACTCTACACCTCCATTCCTGCACACACTACCTCCCTTTAACACTACACACCTTTCCTGCCCCCCCTGCACTGCTATGTTTGAATGCATAGATGTGCTATAAAGAAAAGAAAGGGGAACTGCTGTACCATTAAACAGTGAAACTCCTATCAAACTCAATCAAATATACTCAAAAATGCATGTATATGTAGAAGACAATAGTGTGCTGTTCCTCATAAATAAATAAAAAAAGTGTATAAAACACTTATGAATCCCTCTAACAAATGCATGAAGACAAATATTTTATGCTAGTGCATGCATATATAAAGCACATGAAAAATATATTGTATATAAAAGTCCACTATAAAGAAAACTATTCCAATGGTGACAAAAAAAAATATTGTGACATCCATTCATGTACAGAGAGCAATCTGTCAAAGAACCACTTCCCTGCCACTTTAGGTGAAATGCCTGCTCACCTCACTTTATGACCCGTTACAGGTCATATTGCGCCTTTTAGATCCTGTCTTGTAGACTTAGTGTGATGCAGCGTGTCGGGCAGAGCCAGTGGCATAGTTTCTGGTGTGTCTCTGAGACCTGGAAGTTTGTGTACTTGCTTCCCAGCCAAGGTTTCCTTAACCAAAGGGCAGAGCATAATTAGGAGGCACACTAAGTCTACAAGACAGGATCTAAAAGGCGCAATATGACCTATGATGTCATAAAGTGAGGTGAGCGGGCATTTCACCTAAAGTATACTATTGAAGTGATTTCGCGCTCATGTGCAATACATAAATGAATAAAAATACCAATACACAGTCCTAATTAATAAATACACATTACAATCTTACACCAAGTGCTAAGAGTGTAAAAAATGGTGTAAAAATAGAGAGAAGTGCAAAGTCTAATGATGGACTATGGATAATAACTATCCATCATTAGACTTTGCACTTCTCTCATTTATATTTACTCACCTATAGCCCATATGGGCCGGGTTTTATCACTTATTTGTGGACATTAGTCAATTTGGCACTTTGTTGGTAGTGATTTGTTTTTTATTCACTTGGTTCACATGATATTTATTTAACATATTTATTCAATATTTTTACACCATTTTTTACACTCTTAGCACTTGGTGTAAGATTGTAATGTGTATTTATTAATTAGGACTGTGTTTTAGTATTTTTATTCATTTATGTATTGCACATGAGCGCGAAATCACTTCAATAGTATATTTTTATGGGATTGCGTTTCACCGTCAGATTTTGCAGCTCTTTTAGGAATATTTTTCCACATTTGTCACGTTTTATTGGTTTATTCACTGTATATTTATTATACACCATTGAGTGTGTGCATACTATCTAGTTTGCCTACAGCGCGAAGGTCACCCACATTTTTATCTATTATTTCACCTAAAGTGGCCGGGTGATGGTTCTTTGACACATAGCTGTCTGTACATGGATAGATGTCACAATATTTTTTTCACCATTGGAATCATTTTCTTTGAAGTGGAATTTTATATACAATATATTTTTCATTTGTTTTATAAATGCATGCACTAGCATAACATATTTGTCTTCATGCATTTGTTAGAGGGATTCATGAGTGTTTTATACACTTTTTTCTATTTATTTATGATGAGCTGCCCCCCTTTAACCCCACACCCCCTTCCCGCACACACTCTGGATCTGAAGATAGGCAACAGAAAGTTCATGAAGCAGGTGACCAGTGACAATTGAAGAGGTTACATAGTTACATAGTTATTCTGGTTGAAAAAAGTCCATCCAGTTCAACCAATAGAAGGGTGGCTTAGAAAGTGACACACGAGGGTGGTTGATCATTTTGTCATAATTTACCAGTGATTGGAGATCCATGATGAAGGGAAAGTGGCTTGGAGGAGTGGTAGCCTAGAGTTCTGTTATGGACATTGGGTGCTGGAACTTGTATTCTTGCACCCTATGGCGGGACTTGCGATGGGTCTGCAGGAAACCAGTATTATGCTGGGGCCGGGAGTAGCAAAACCAGTGGCTGTGACTGCGCCCCAAGTGACTGCCTAGTTAGCCAAGTGGTAGCACCGGCCCTGCTGGTGCTTCATGTAGGCCATCTATATATTTCTCTATTGGGATGCAGAGTCTGTATGGACACAGCTCTTTGTGACAGACATGCAGGGATAAGTGATCCCAGATACAGACAGTGCATTCAAAATGAATTCTGATAAGTTGTTATATGTTACCACACATATGAATAAGTGTTAAAGGAAAAAAAGGCTTTTTAATGAATAAGGCCACATGGGATGGGATGTATTTTAATCTCTGGAAAAAATGTTTTGTTAATTATAGCAATTATAAGCATAACCTAATGATTTTAATGCTTTGCTTTTCAACAAAAGTTAGCTTTTCTTTACCTCTGCATGGTTTTCTTTCAAATTTGGTCTAAAAAGCTGTAAAATACATACATAAAATAAACCTTATAATATAATTTAACCTGATTCTCCAGACTTCAAAGCAACCTCACAGAACAATTGCAAAGCCTAGCCATTAAGCGTAACAACACATGGGAATACTCTTGATCCTTTTTAATGCAGGGAATTTCTATTTTCTGGCAAGGGGTCAAACATTGATTATAAAGTATAGTAACCATTACAATGGGCCATTGACTGTGATAACAAAAAAGTTATTGTATACATTCAAAGTCTGTAATTAGTATTGCACTGATATTACAGGTAATAAATGTATAACAGCGGGGCGTGGTCTGACTGAGGCCGGAGATGGCCGCTTAGGAGAAGAGCTCCCGCAATCTGAGGACATAAATCAGCCTTTACAGGGAACCCATGCACTCCACCGCCATGGGAAAGTCAAACCGAAGTGCCTCTGCCACCCGGACACCGAAAGAGCCCGGAATACAACCCGGCCGCAACATCCCCGAGCTGTTCCGGACCCTCCGCTCAGACAGCCACGAGGCGTCGCAGGCCTCACAGGCCTCAGGACCATACTCGCCTAGCGACAGCACGGACTCACAGCCGGAAGGTCCAGACACACGGAGCGGGCAAACCGACCCCATGGTGAGCCTCTCGGACCTAGAGAAGGTCGCGTCGGACATCACCCACAACATCACCAACACCCTATCGGCCGCAATCCTGGACCTCAAGACGGACTTCCAAGCGGTCGCCACGCGCCTCACAGACGTGGAACAAACCTCGCAGCTCCACACGGCTGCAATAAGGCAAGTGCAACGCTCCTTTGACTCCCAACTCACTTACTTATTTGACCTACATAGGCAAGTCGAGGACCTCGACAACCGGGGCCGCAGGCATAACGTGAGGGTCAGAGGGGTACCCGAGGGCCTGGAAGCCGGCACACTCCCCCAAGCAATTTGCGCCATTTTCAATGACCTGTTGGAGCGTCCAGGCGACTCCCCCATTGAGATGGAAAGACTGCACAGAGCCCTGAGACCCCCTCCCCGTGACAACGAGCCCCCCCGAGATATCATATGTTGTATCGTTAATTTCCCCCTGAAGGAAGAGATATTGAGAAAAGCAAGGATGAGGGGCCGTGTTATGTACAACGGTACTGAAATCAAACTATTCCAGGATCTCTCCCCGACCACGTTACAGAACAGAAGAGCCCTACGCCCTCTGCTGGACCAACTGAGGGCCCGCAACATACCTTACCGCTGGAAGTTCCCGTTCTGTCTATCAGCAACCGCTAGAGGGCGCACCGCTCTGCTACGCTCGCCCGACGACCTAGCTGGATTCTGCGAGCAACTTGACATCCCCATGACGGAACTTCCGGACTGGTGCGCATTCCACTTCCCGACAGAGCCTTGGCGCCAGGTCTCACACAATCCCTCACCCAAAACGCAGAGGCACCGCACACACCGCCGAAGATCAAGCCAGCACTCACCCGGAGCGCACCCCTCCCACCGGGAATCGAACCAACACAGCCCGGGACCTCCGGAGACACCTCGCAGGCACCGACCGGCATCACCACCATCTTAAAAACAGCTAAGTACAAAACGCCTACGGACCTGTAAGTTCAAGTTTTTGCCGGCTGAACCCATGTTACGCTTCTCCCGCCTGTCATACCTACTTTTACCCACCGAACAGACATGCCCACCGTATGATTCTCCCAGCTACAGCCCTTATCTTCCACCAGCACTGTCAGAACTCTCACAGGAAGGGACAAGTAAAGGGGGGTAAAATCCCTTGCTGTTTCTTCTGGCTAATGTGTACCTCCTCCCAGAAATGATCCGGACCACGCCTGAACCCTAACAACGCTGCTATGCAACGAACGATCCCCAACTGAACCCCCGGACCTCTACGATGGAAGTGACTCCCCCCTCCTGCTGGGTCTGAGACAACCTCTCAGCGACCCTCAACAGATCCCCACCCGGACACCATGGATCACTGGTACCCCGGCACATGCACCAACGGATCTTTTTATTTTTCATTCTTTTTTTCTTTCTCCCCCCCCCCCTTTTTTTTTCTCTTTGTTGCTCTTTGTTTCCTGTTTTTTTGTTTAGTGCTGTGTGCTTTGCCGCCCGGGACTAGAACTCGGTACATAGGCACGTACCTGACAAACAGGCTTTTTGGCTACCTGTCCCATCTAAGCAGATGTCCCAAGCAACACAAATTGGCACTTCAATAGATCTATTTATATTTGTAAATGTTTGCTCCCTACCCTCAATCCCTCCCCTCCGACATACTAAAAGTATTACAGTGTATGATCACCACGCAGGCAATATTTTTTTTTTTTTTTTTGTCTTATGAAACCTGCAATATTTGTACCATTTTTACTTATTTCTGTTTGTACCCAGCAGGAGGGGCACTAACCCCTGCTTAGACGCAACTCGAGACTTTAACCCGAAAGGACGATTTTCATCCGATGACTTCATGAGATAAAGACAGCTGCTATTCCCGTCCACCCGGGGAAGAAAGCCATCTTTGGAGCCGCGCCCTGGAGGGCCGGGAATGCACCTCTGCTCATGAATCAGGTATGAAAACGCAGGGGACATCCGACAGTCTGGGACCCAGGTACCAATTGTTGGATCCCACCCTGAGTGGCTGCTGTACCAAAAAGTAATTTCACTGGGTAGGAAATGTGGGATGTGTATGGCTACCTGCAATTGTCTTTTTTTTTTTTTTTTATCTTTCATTTTCATATTTTCATATTGTTGTTACCTGAAATGTTGTTCTCTCTTGCCATACGTATCCCTGCTTCTGCGGTGTACTGAATTTACACCGCAGAAGCACCAACACAAGATATATATGGAGATACAACGAATACGGTGAGGTGACCGCCACGAACAGGTTTTCTGTTTCTGTTAATGAGATAGCACGTTAATTAAGACTGTTTTACTGTTACTCACCGGCACACCCCTCAGTTAGTAGGCTTAACCATTCTATATGCCAACGACTTGTTTGTTCCCCGCCATACCACCACCATCTTTCGAGTCCTCCAGATTGCCAACACACATGACCTCAGACACACCCACAGTCCCCCACCAGCAGTACTAGACCCTAGCCTGCTGACCATCCGGCCTTTCCCTTTTCCAGGTGGACTGACACGTTCCTTTCCACCTCTGGTACTCCCCCACCCCAATCCTCGTGATCTCCACGAACTCCTGCCCTACTTTCTGACTCCCCTTCCCTTCATCTGTCACACCTCCAAAGGCCACAACCCCGAGCCCCTCCTCTTCTCTCCCTTACCACTTTTTCCCCCTGCCCCCCGTTCCTTCCTTTTCCTTCTCCTCTCTCTCGCCCCCCCCTCTCTTCTCCCTTAGATCCCACCTTCCTCCCCCCTCGTCCCCCCCTTACCAACACAAATACTCCCCCCGGATCGTTACCTCGGTACGGTTGGAACCCCAGTGCTTCCAAACAACTACCTCGCTTTTCTAAAATAAACCTCGACCCCAAATCCTCAAAGCACCATGCATCCTGCCTCAAAGCCACAAGCCTCCCTGTCACTAAAGTGTTTATCGCTCAATGTAAAAGGCCTCAACATCCCCGAAAAACGCTCCCAAATCATGTCCGCACTTACCAAACAGAAAGCCCAATTTATCCTCCTCCAGGAAACACACTTCCGATCGGATTCCATACCCAAACTCTCTAACCAGACATACCAGACGGCCGTACACGCCACAAATCCGCTAGCCAAAACCAAAGGCACATCCATCCTGATCTCCAAGCAGGCCCCTTTTCAAATGACGGACTCCCTCTCCGACCCCGAAGGTAGGTTCGTATTCGTGAAAGGCTTGTATGCCTCTAAACCCCTCACCGTAGCCAACATCTACTCGCCCAACGAGCACCAAGTCCCATTCTTTAGGAAGGTTTGCGACCTCTTAACCTCCTTTAAAGAAGGGATAATTATCCTAGGGGGGGATTTTAACGTCCCACTCAATCCAGTAATAGATACCTCTCTAGGCACATCCACGCTTTCCCACCGCGCACTACGCCAGATCAAGTTACAACTTCAAGACCTAGGCCTCCATGACACATGGCGCACATTGAACCCAACGGTCAAAGATTACACCTTCTACTCCAACCCCTTCAAGAAATACTCACGAATTGACTATTTTTTTCTCTCCCAACCAGACTTGACATACCTCACCCACGCAACCATAGAGCCAATGTATCTCTCAGACCACCACCCTATCTCAGTCACCCTGACCTTCCCTGAAACAATCTCCAGATCTAAGACCTGGCGTCTAAACTCTGCACTACTCAAAGATGTGGAATTCGCAACTCGTTTGGAATCCCACATCCGCAGCTACTTTACTGAAAACTCCACCCCAGGCATTTCACCGATTAGTGTATGGGAAGCCCATAAATGTGTGGTGAGAGGAGAACTAATGGCACAAGCAGCCAGGGTCAAAAAGCAACACCAGAAAGTAATAGCAGATTTAATACACCGAATCCAACAACTAGAAAAAGTCCACAAACTTTCCCACTCACAAACAGCCCTACGAGAATTGACCCTCGCACGTTCTCTTTTACTGGAAGAATTGGGGAAGCGTACGAGACGCAGATATGTGCTACACCAGAGGGTGTTCTACGAACAAGGAAATAAAAGTGGGAAGCTTTTGGCCCGGGTGGTGAAATCATCCAGACCTTCTAACACCGTCCACCAAATTCAAAACCCACATGGCTCCCCCTTTTCCAGAAACGAGGACATCGGCCTCGCTTTTGAACAATACTATAAAAAACTATACAACATTAATCCTCGCACCCACAACACCGCCCAAGCAGAACATAGGATGGCAGAAATTAGGACCTTCCTAGCTCAATATTGCCCAAAACTTCTAACAAACTCGCAGATTAAAGATATGGAACGCCCTCTTACCCTAGAAGAACTCGAACTAGCCCTAAAGCAAATGAAAACAGGGAAAAGCCCAGGCCCCGACGGGTTCACATTGCAGTACTACAAGTCCTTCTCTACAATCCTAGCCCCACAAATGATAACCACGTTTAATGCCATGACGACCTCTGCTACTCCCTTAGACCGCATGCTAGAAGCACACATTGTGGTTATACCAAAAGCAGGGAAAGATCCCTCCCAAGTCCAGCACTACAGGCCGATATCTCTCCTTAATGTAGACATTAAATGTTATGCGAAAATATTGGCGAATAGACTGTCCCCTCTCCTGCCGGGCCTGATCTCCTTAGATCAGGTCGGCTTTGTTCCCGGCAGAGAAGCTAGGGACAACACCATTAGGGCCCTGAACCTCCACCACTTTCTCACTACCTCAAACACCCGCGGCTTCTTTTTGTCACTGGACGCCGAGAAGGCGTTCGACAGAGTGGCCTGGGACTACATGCGGGAAGTCCTGGGGGCAATTGGCCTCGGACCCCGCATGCTGTCCCTCATCTTGGCCCTGTACTCCTCTCCTAGTGCGAGGGTGCGGGTCAATGGCCACTTGTCGGACGCCTTCAACATAGGAAACGGTACGCGCCAGGGGTGCCCACTGTCCCCCCTAATTTTTGTGCTCCTTTTAGAACCCTTTCTCAACCGACTAAGAGACAACCCCAACATCAAGGGACTGACCATGCAGGATAGGGAATACAAGGTAGCTGCTTTTGCAGACGACGTCCTACTTACCCTTACTTCTCCTTTAACCACCATCCCCAACCTACTGAAAGACATTGATCACTTTGGGTCGCTATCTTATCTAAAGATCAACTATACTAAATCCCAAGCGTTGAATGTCACCCTTACCAGAGAAGAAGTAGAGAACTGCAAAAGACACTTCCCTTTCCAATGGAGCCAAAAGGCTATCACATATTTGGGTATAAAGATCACAACCAAAATGTCCGACCTCTACAGCGAGAACTTCCTAATAGCTCTGAAAAAAGCCCAACAGGACTTGAGCGACTGGCAAACTCTTAACGTTTCTTGGTTTGGCCGATCGGCACTTGTAAAAATGATAATCTTGCCACGCCTCCTCTACCTGATACAATGCATCCCCATAGACCTTCCCGCCTCCTTTTTTACACTGTACAGGAAAGCATCCTCCTTATTTATATGGAAAAATTCCCCACCTAGAATTAAATACACACGCCTTACGTGCCCCAAACTTAAAGGGGGGATTGGTCTGCCGGACCTTCACAAATATTTCCTTGCAAGCCACCTCACTCGAGTTGTAGACTGGAACATACACGAACACAGGAAAATCTGGGTAACCCTAGAGAGATCCTCCATACACATCCCTCTCAAGTCCCTGCCGTGGATCTCCCCCCAACACTGGCCCCCAGCAGCCTTAAAGCACCCGCTCATCCATCCGTCCCTTAGAGCGTTTCTACGAGCTACAAAAATCTCCCCGCTCTCTTCTACACCGGGACCCATGACCCCACTGAGGGGCAACCCCAGCTTCCAACCAGGCATCTCAACCTCTTTTCTATCTTTAGAATGGCCCCACGACAGCATCCTAGCACACCAATTGTACTCCCGGGGATCCCCACGCACATACGAGGACCTAGTTGCCTCCTCACCCTCCAATTCCTTTCCGTTCTGGTCATACAGACAAATACGACATTTCCTTTCTACCAAAGCAACTGAAGAAGTATGGACGAGACGTAAGACACCCTTTGAAGCCCTATGCACAAGCTCTCCCCCACAAAGACACCTAATCTCAGCTATATACAACATGCTCACAGAAGAATCACCAGCCCTCCCAGACTCAGCAAGACTGTCCTGGGAGAGGGACCTACAGGTCCCACTCTCCGAAGACGATTGGGCGCGCATAAACGAATATACACACAAGGGTTCCCTCAATGTAGCGACCCAAGAAAATTGCTACAAGATTAGGACACGTTGGTATAGGACTCCAGCACTCCTACATAAGTTTTCACCATCTACCCCCGATGTATGCTGGAGGTGTAAAAAGGCGGCGGGCTCCATGCTCCACATCTGGTGGGAATGTGATTCTCTTCAACCATTCTGGAAAGAGGTCCATGAACTTATCGCTCACATCACCACCTACACTTTAGACTACTCCCCTGCACAATATCTCCTACACCATACCCACCTGTCCAGATCTGAATACTTTAAATCCCTGGCCATGCACTTAGTAAACGCGGCGAGATTGTGCATCCCAGTGCATTGGCGATCTACACACACACCGACGATAAGCGAATGGTTTCTGAGGATATCAAAAATAGAGGAAATGGAGGAACTAGTACATATCTCCCAAGAGCGGATCCAGAAGTTCAACACCACTTGGGCCTGTTGGGTTCACTTTAGAACTACCCAACGCTTTAAATCTTACACCACCTGAATAGCCATCCCCACCAGGACGGCACCGACTTAGATGGCGAAACCGTACCGAGGTAACCACATCCACCCATGCATCGCCTCTACCACAGATTTCCCTGAGCTGCACATACCCCCCCCCCCCCCCACCCTATACCCCTACCTATCCCTCCCCCCCGTTTCCCCCCTCCACTACCTTTGCCATGGCCTTACCCTCTCTACACTCCACAAATGCCCCAGCAGTCCCCCTTTCTTCTCTCCATCTAAATCCATATTCGGCCCGCGCTTATACCTGTCTCCTTAACCCGTCCCCCCTTGCTCTACCCCCCTCTGGACTGACTGCACTAACAAATGACCCCAGATGGCTGACAGGCCATACTACCCATTTTTGTCAGCCCAGGACTCCAAGATGAGACTCCCTGTGATCCTATCACCCTCATACTTGTACCTGTGTCATTATAATGTCTTGGATTTTCCTAAGCAATCTGTTCAATGTTTAAATGTTGCTGTTTAAGCTGTTTGTTGTAAAAATTAATAAAAACTTTATGGAAAAAAAAAAAAAAAAATAAATGTATAACAGCAATACTATTTAATAAAGGCAATTAAAATGTATGAATTTTGTGTGTTTTCAATTCTGTTTACTGTGGCTTACCAATTTGCTGAATCCCATATCCTCTATCAATTTAAAAATATATTAGATTGATGACATATAGGTGTGTGTGTATAGTTTACTGGATCATGTTCTGTTCTTCAAAAATAGCATCCACCTTTCCCTTTTGGCTACTATGCCTACCGATATAGCAGGGGTCAGGGTAGGCTGCAGTCAAAATCATATCCATCATCCAGACAAAGGTCAGGGAGGTAAACAATCAGTAGCATATCCAATATCCAAGCAAGGGTCATAGCAGATGGCAATAAGAAGCATATTTGTTATCCAGGTGGGGTCAGCAAAGGTGAGGCACTAGGTACAAAAAGCCAGGAAGCTTAAAGGCATTTACAATAAAATAGAAATGCACACATTTTTGCAAAAAAAATTTGTGCATTTTTTTTGTTACTTATTTAGTATTTAGTATTATTATTATTATTAATAATATTATTATTATTGCTAAGCATTGACCCTGCAATTGCAGACACTTCCTCCAGCTCTCTACCCGTATCAATGTATGGGCTTTCAGTTGAAGAGCTGGAGGATTTGTCAATGGACAACAAGTCCATTGACATTTCCTCTGGAAGCAGCAGAGAGCTGTATTAAGACAATTGCTGGAGTACAGCAAAGTGGCAATCTGAGTGACTAGAGAGGCATAGGGGAATCCAAGGGACAGGTGCCTGGTGCAAGGACAGCATGGGTTAGGTTTACTAGACCCAGGTTTACTAGATCTGGGCTGTCAGACTGCCAGAACAGACATGGCAGCAACTACTGTAGAAGTGTGTGAGGATGTGAAGACTACAGTGAGAGTACTATGTGGGGATCCGCTGTGAAAGACTGAGGGGCACTGTTAGTACTGAAGGGCACTGTGAGTATTGAGGAGCACTGTGAGTATCAATGGAACTGTGAGTATTGAGGGACTTGTAATTATTGAGAAATGCTGTAAGCACTGAGGGCACTGTGCGTATTGAGGAATACTATGAGTACTGAAGGCACTGTAAGTACTGAGGAGCACTGTGACTACTAAGGTTACTGTGAGTATTGAGGAGCGCTGTGAGTACTGAGGTCACCGTGGATACTAAGGTGTACTGTGGGAACCAAGTGGCACTGTGTGTGACTGAAGGGCATTGTGAGCACTTAGGGGTTACTGTTGTATTCTCAAACATTTTAGGACAAAATAAAATAAGGCTCAGAAAATGATATAATAAGGTAAATAAAAGAATATATATATTTTTTTAGATAAAAATATTTGATTATGCCCGTTATATTAGTGGATAACATCTCCTACAGAAGTGGTGATGTGACCCAGTGCATATCCTGCACCATGTATGCATTCCTTAAGGGATAGCTTAGGAAGCATTGATCATCAAGAAATTACATTTGCCATAAATTATAGGAAAGGGAGACACGAGGGAAGGATAAGTACGCTAAATTTCAAAAGAACCAACTTTACTAAGCTGCACTCAATACTACATGATACTACATTTGTCAGTGCATTCCACTGGGAAACAAATATAAAAGAACAAAAATTAAACCTTGTTAAATAATAAGGTAAAAATGTATATTTATGACAAAAAGCTGTAAAAATACAAGACCAAAGGGCTACCATCAACATTCCAAATTTAGTAGTATAAAGTAGAATGCAAAAGCGTGATCAGGGCAGCTAGATTATAAGAGCCACATTACTGAAGAGTTAAAAAAAAAAAAATATTGGTCTCATTAAACATCAGGGGAAGTTTCATTAAACATCAGGCATAAGTAAAAGAGCAGACAACTATACTAAATACATTCTTCTCAGTTTATGTGAAACAAAAAGGGGGGGGGGGGATAATAGTGTTCCAAAAAGACTAAAACTTATTGCACATAAATCACCAGGAACAGATGACTTATACCCATAAGTCTTCAAAGAACATATCTGTGTCACAGCCAGTCGATTGTAGCCCAAAACAATAAAAATAGTACTGCCCAAATCCCCCCCAACCTGTGTCAGTCAGATCAACATGCAAATAGACTGGTGGAAGACAGACAGAATTGGCTAGTCAGACTCCAGTAGACTTAAAGAAAAATGGTGGCTGTTTGCACACAGAGATTGACTCCTTGTTGCATAAATGTGAATGAGAGGGGTAAAATATGGCTTCTGCTCCTGTTCTCCTCCTGTAAGGAACACCTTAGATGTGTGAAGGACCACTGGTGATTATATAACATCATAAGCCATACATGAACAAGTCTGGATAGATCGGTTTTGAGTACAGCAGCTCCATCTGCTGGTCGAAGGAAAAACCTGCAGAACTTGCAGTAGTATACTAAGACAATAGAATCATAGTATCAAAATAGCATGTTGGCACCACCACAAGACCACCAAGCGAACTGCTTGGGAATGGAATTATAAACATTGGTTCAATGTAGAACCAAATGGCCTGCCATGAAAAGGTTCCCACAACAAAATGTCAGGATCCATTGAAATAAATAAATGTAAATGTAAAGAAAAAAAAAGGCGACTACAAGTTTAACACCTTCGCCACTGAGATCATTAATGCTCTTATTCTTGCATCAAAACTATATTAATAGTGTAGGCATGGGACTTTTAAGGCACAGCATTTTTGGTAAAAATAAACATTCATGTAAATTTGCTTAAAATAAGACAATTTTTAATCCATATGGCTACAAACTACAATAAAATACAATTATAAAACCATTCAATCTTCAACACTGCAGTGATTTACAGTAGTCTTTACAGCTCAACGCGTTTCTCAGACAAGGTCTTCTACACAGGAGCTATCAATACCGACTTTCTATAAATGCCACCTAAATGGATTGATAAGCTTTTAGTAATTATATCATAATATAACAAAGTTCATTTGACACACTATACATTGGTATTCCCCTGTGGACTACAATGCATGGGCCTAGACAACCCAATATGCACACATACACAACAACGTGCCCATATATACACACACACACATTGTTATGTATATATATAAATATATATATATATATATACACATGCATGTCCCTGGAGGTCCCAGAGATCCCTCCCCTCCCCCCCCCTCCCCTCCTCCTCCAACCTCCAATATAGTCCTATTTTCTTAATTTCTTTATGAATAACTTCCACATATTTCATGGATAACCCTGTAATTCAGTATCATAGACCTATTTTTTGAAAAACATAGAAAACGGTTTACCTTCTTCCTAGTATAAAGGGAATTTTCTTTAAAAAATAGAGACTATTGTTGTTCTGTATCTTTATCCCAGTAGTTTAAGAATGTGGTCTGGTAGTTTCCCTGACAGGTACTGTTTCTCTAAGTGAAAAATTAACATTAATTTATTTTAAGTAAGCCCCAATAGAATAAAGACGATGGCATATATAATCCTATAATGCAAATAACACAATTGCACTGATAAAAGTGTGTTTATAGTGTTATAATTACCTTTTATGGTGTAGCATATAATATGTAATGAAACATTTACTTCATCATTACTAGCGTGGTGTAGGTGGTCCAGAGGACAAACGTAAGGAAAAGAGAAACCCCCTTCACAGATTTAATATAGTTTCCTCAAGTTGCAGTCTATAGGGATAAAATAATAATAATAGTGATTATTTATAATTTTAATCAGTTTAAAGAGTTGTTTTATATTGTGATGAATTTCTTATATTAAGCTGGTGCAAACCAGTACCTGAGGATAGTTTTGATATATTTTAGTCTAAATTTACTAAATTGATTACTCTACAGCCTACAACTCCAGAGTGATTGATAAAGAGACTCATGAATACCTTGTAGTTAAGTACCCAAAAATACTGGTAATCTACTCATTACCGAAAATCCACAAGAATGTTATTGATCCTCCTGGACATCCAATAATCTCGGGTATTGGCGTCTATTCCTAACCCGCCAGTAAATTTATTGACTTCTTTTGGATGTCTCATGTGCTTCGTTTACCCTTTTATATTAAAGACAAGCTTATCAAAAGCTTATCAAAAAGTGTGCGGTCGTCCACGTTCGGAACTCCTTTTCAAACGGAAAATACAGGATTCACAAATGGGTGATACAGTAAAATTCATTACTACCTATACTTACCATCATGATTTAATTAGGGAAACAATACAACAATTCTGGTACCTCCTTAGTACAGATGACATCATAGGAAAGTATGTACGACCTAATTCAGAAATTGTCTTTAGCAGCAGGTCCCTAAGAGACAAACTTTGTTCACAGCAACTCTATAGATTTTTCCCTGGTAGAGGATGGCCATTTGGGCACCTACAAATGTGGGGGTTGCTCTGAGTGCCCCTACATCAGGGAATGTGCTAGCTGTTTGCTCCTCAATGGGGAAAAATTTAGACCACGTTACCACGTGAATTGTATCACGACAGGGGTGCTCTATCTAATGACCTGTACCTGTGGTGCGTTCTACGTTGGAAAAACAAAACATCCGTTTCAAAAACGTATCCATGATCATGTATACTATGTTCCCAAACTGAATACCCCTATTGGACGTCACATAGGTCTGAAACATAATTACAACACATTGACCCTAGAGGGGGTGATTTTGATAAGCTGGTCCTACAGCAACAAACCAGATGGATTCATTGCTTAAAGGTCCTAATTCCCCCAGGGTTAAATGATGTGATTAGTTTTGCATCCTTTCTTTAACCACTTAAGCCCCGGACCATTTTGCTGGCCAAAGACCAGAGTACTTTTAGCTTTCTTATGGTTGTATTTGATCACCTCTGCGATTTTTATTTTTTGCGCTATAAAAAAAGGGCGACAATTTTGAAAAAAATGCATTATTTTTTGCTTTTTGCTATAATAAATATCCCTCAGTTTAGGCCGATACGTATTCTTCTACATATTTTTGGTAAAAAAAATTGCAATACGCATTTATTGATTGCGTCTAAAAAATAGGGGATCGTTTTATGACATTTTTATTAATATTTTTTTTATTAGTATGGCGGACACGTCGGACAATTTTGGCGCGGTTTTGGGACCATTCACATTTATACAGCGATCAGTGCGTTTAAATTGCATTGATTACTGTGTAAATGTGACTGGCAGTGAAGGGGTTAACACTAGGTGGTGCTGTAGGGGCTAAGTGTGTCTTGGGAGTGTTTCTAACTGTAGGGGGGATGGGCTAGCTGTGACACATCACTGATCTCTGCTCCCGATCACAGTGATCAGTGACACTGTCACTAGGCAGAACGGGGAGATGCTTGTTTACACCAGCATCTCCCCGTTCTTCCTCTTCATGAGACGAACGCGGGTATCCCCATGGCGATGGAGTCCGCGGGACCCGCGACCCGACTCACAGAGCTCACGGCACGCAAGCGATGGCACGGCAACAAATTTAAAGGGACATACAGGTACGCCCATTTGCCTGTCCGTGCCATTCTGCCGACGTACATTGTCGTGCGCCACTCGGGAACCGGTTAATTACACGTAATAATCCTGTACAATTATTCCTTTGTTCTGTCATCTATTGCTATGTTGGTTTACTGATGGGGTGATGTGGGGTTCCCTTTAAATTATTATTCTGTGACATTGTGCAGCAATGAAAAGGCTGTATTCTATTTTGAATGTTGACATAGTCTGCAATAATGCAATTGGTTTTCTCTTGGGGTTGACATTGCCTATTGATCGGGCCTTATATATAATATTGTAGCGCCGGTACTCCTGATGAGTATGCGCTATGTCTCTAAATTTAGTTTTTGCCCAAAACTATAGTTGAGTTTTGGGGTTAATTGCTCTAAATCATGCTTTGGCATCAGTTTGGCTGGGCTGTATTGAGGTTCTGCCTGGTCATAGGTGGGTTTGCACCTGTGACAGGTCTTAGAACGCAGTCTGGTTGGATGCATTGGGTACCAATCTCTTCTCGGAGCCAATCAGTGGGCGCGTTTGTCACGCTGTGTATTCCGGGAGAGGGTACTTAAGGTGCTGAGGTCACATGGTTCGGGGTTCTGGTCCGGTCCAGGAGTTGTTGCTGACTCCGTGGTCCTGGTCCTCCTGACCAGCCCCAGAGGCCTTCATGGCCTGGGGTGCGGATCCATCCGTTTCCGAGCTTCGAAACTGGCTAGTTCGAGGCGCAGTAACTGGAAGGAGGATTATAAAGTGTTCCGGTGCCTTCTCGGGTTTGGAGAGGCCCAGCAACTCTACAAGCAACCAGGGGAGGACTCTTCAGAAGAGGGCCACGCACGAGGCTGGCTGCTCGGTAAGAGCCTGGAAGCTAAGCTGCCATGGGCATCAATTGAATCCACTATTTCTTACGGTATCGCCGGGCCGGCTGATAGATTCTGGTACCGTAAGAAAAGTTCCTACCTTTACCTTCTGGTTACAACTAAGTTCTTCAACCAAGTCTGTGTGAGAGACTTTGCAAAGCTAGAATTACTGTTGGCTGCTAGATCCAAGCTCAAGAATTTATCAAACCTTAAAGAATCCAGTTACGAGTGGCTATTCTCTGGATTATGTACAGAGAGACTTTTATTGAAGTCAGCAGTTCCAAGCACCTGAGCTAAACTTCATCCTTATACCCTCTATTCCCAACTTAGAGAATGAGTTGGTTCAGCTGTTTTACGCAAAATAAAATCCTAAAAAGGACTTTAAGTGTCGGTCTCTACAGTTACTGGCTCATTAACCCTGGGAACTCCTAGACAAGAACGATGAGCTACAAGGCGGAGGAGGTAAGTGGGCAGCCCAGAAAAACCCAGCCGCTCCTTTGGGGGTCAGTGCTACAATATTCTCATGCAAGGCCTTTTTTTTTTTTTATATAATCTTTATTTGTATTAACTTTTTCATACAAAAATACAAACCGGTGGCAGATACAGACGCCACAAAATAGCACATACAGTAAAACAAAATAAAGTGAACGAATCCAAATGAACCCACATATCCGGCGGTTAGTTCGCGTACCAACAAAGTTCAGATGTGCCTGTGCCCATCACTTAGATTACCTTTTGCAGGTTGGGGGACAAACATGTCAGTCACTTAATTAAAGGAACCTATGAGTCTATACTTCGAGAGTTCGTGTCCAGACCTGCAATTGGGTACAGGTTAACGACCGATATTAACACAGCCGTATTTTAAGGAGCGTGGGTATGGCCAGCTGGCCTGCATTTATGTGAAAGAGGGTGAGTCACTTGGGTAACAAAACATAAAGGCAGAGAAACAAAAATCAGACAAAAACTAGAAAATAGTTACACTGCACTCATCGATTCAGTAGTGATGGATTTGCATACAGCTTAGTAATTTTTTCCCCCCAGCTTAACTTTTGTTGGGCTAGTATCTAAAGCGTTGACTGTGATCCACTTGCCTGAGGGGCGTCATCTGACACCCTCGTCCCCTCAGCATAATTAATCCATGTGGCCCATGTTCCGTACCATTTATCATATTTGTCTCTGCACTTCGCCATCCACTCCTCTGCCGCTTTGATGTCTTTTACCAGACAAATCCAGTCCGATCGCACAGGGACCCGACTGCATTTCCAGTGGATTGGGATTAATCTCCTGGCCGCATTTAGGAGATGCGGGAGCACCGACTTTCGGTAAAGGCTGAGAGGGATGGTGGGGAAGTGCAGGAGAAAGTTCCTCGGGGAATCCGGGAGGTCAATGTCTAATATGTGGCGTATTTGTTCCCTAATATCCTGCCAGTAAGGCCTCAACTTGGGGCATTCCCACCAAATGTGTAGGAAAAATCCTTTTTGTCCACAGTCCCGCCAGCACCTATCAGAAGTGTTAGGGAAAATTTTTGCTAGTTTCGTGGGTACCCTGTACCATCTGGACATTACTTTAAACCCATTTTCTATGCAAGGCCTTTTTAGCATATCTTTAAAAGAGCTGTTTAACTATTGATGGTAATACATATCCTTTTATTTTCACTTTAATGAAGCAATATACTGCTGTTTCTGGAGCATGCTGGGTTCTAGAAACTTGCAGTTGGCACCATCTTTTCTGTGGTAAAAATATGGAAAATTTTTCAAAGATAAATCTTTGTGAGTGATGAAAATCAGATCATCAATATAACGATAGAAAGTAATGATGGTGTTCCTATATGGATTGGTGCTGCTATAGAAGATAAATTCTTCCTACCATCCAGTAAATAGGTTTGCATATGTGGGTGCAAACTTTCTTCTTTTCTGTAAGTACCACTTTTCATTGACTAGGAAGTAGCTGTGGCTAAGAAGGAAAAACACTCCCTCCAGAATAAAGTCCAATCCCAAAGAATAATCAGTATAAAGATCCGTAAGGTGTTGGAGAGCTTGCATGCCCAAATCATGGGGAATGGTAGAATATAATGACCTAACATTGCAGGTCATCCGCTTATAGTTAGTGGTCCACTATAAGTTCTTCAATTAGATTGCCTTTACGATTAAGCCCTGAAAAGGGCAAAACTCATCCGATGAGTTCTCTACAGGTGGAGAACAGGAGCTGAAGCCATCTTTTACCCATCTCAATAACATTTATGCAACAGGGAGTTGGTGTCTGCTGGCAAATGGCCACCATTTTCTTGACAACCAGACTGTCTTTTAAGGTCAGTTTACTGACTGAAATGTTACCAGCAGATTGGCAAAAAGCAAATGTGTTACCAATATTCCCAAAGGGGTGTGATAAATAATGGTAAAGTGTTTAAGTATGCCATCACCCCAATGACAAATCGTATTTAGACAACCCTCTTTGTGTGGGATTATAAAGGCAAAGGCTGAAACAACGTGTTTTAATAAAAAAGAGTAAAGCAACTTTTATTTATACAAAATCTTCAAAAAGCGGCTGCCTATTCAGTGCTACAAAATCTCATAATATGAAGTACAGATGAGGATACAATGTACAGAAGCTGATGAGAAAGGCAACTGACACATTTTGAAGTTTGTGTCTCTTTTTCAGAGGTGCCTGAAACTACAATTGGCTTCCTTCCTCCTGCCAATAGGAACACAGGGGTGGAACAGACTAGCCTGTGTGTGAGGGGAGAAAGGGGGTGAAGCAGGCAGCTCTCTCTCCTTTGTGGATTCAATCAGCTTGGAGAGTTTTATGGAGAGTTTGTAGCTGGCTTTGTCTGGGAGAAACAGAGGACCAGAGTGTGCGACCCCCTTCTGGCTGATCGGATTTGAGTTCCGGATGGATGTCATTTTGGTAGTGATCACAGAGACTTAACATATACACAGAGGCTATTATTTATTGGGAATCTGGTGAGTGCAATTCCTATAGAGAGTAGAATCACTTGGTGTGGTGATGGTCGAATGTCCAAACAGCTGATGTGGTTTACATGAACTGTCACACTGATTTCTTGAACTTTATCCCACTTGGACACACAGATTACTACCATTTTAGTATAATTGAAATGCTCTAGTGCTGCTGAAGCTTGAAGGACTAACTATTAGATTTTTTTGCTTCCCTTTCAAACCATCATGAATGCTGCTGCCAAGCTCGTCCACCTTACAAACCGCTCAGCTTCTGCTACCCCTCTCTGCCAATCCCTCCACTGGCTTACTCTCGCCCAACAAATTAAATTCAAGATACTAACAATACTTTACAAACCCATCCGCAACTCAACCCCCGGCTACATCACTAACCCAGTCTCAAAATAACAACCAAATCTTTCTCTTTGTTCCTCCAAGACCTCCTGCTCTCTAGCTCCCTTGTCAACTCCTCTTATGCTCACCTTCAGGACTTCTCCAGAACCTATCCCATCCTCTGGAACTCTCTACCCCAATATGTCTGACTATATCCTCCTCTGTCCACTTTCAGACGATCCCTAAAAACTCATCTCTTCATAGAAGCCTATCTGGCCCCCACCTAACAACTGTACATTTATTTTCTCCATCAGCCCGTCCCCGTAGTTATTACCTCTTCTATCTATTATCTCTTGACCCTCCCTCTTAGATTGTAAGCGCTAACTGTATTCAATTGTATTGTAATTGTACTGTCTGCGCTTATGTTGTAAAGCACATAATAATAATAATCATAACACGGTCAATAAAATATAACCAGACTGGATATATGGCTGTAGAAAAACCCTTTTTTTCGACCCCTAGCTTCATCACTACTTCCATCAGAGTAGTTCAGTGTCACTATAGTGTCACTGTGCTAGTCTGGGGTGTGATCAGGGATTATTTTATTTTTTTACACTTTGATTGCTGTTAGAGTGATGATCACTCTAACAGCAATGTTTTGAACGGTCAGAAATGGGTTACATTCAAAACAGCTGTGATTTACTATTGTGTGCAGTGATTGGCCCACAGCTATGGTACAGGGTGCTATGATTGGCCCAGTTACCATTTGATAGCTCTGAGCCAAGCATAGCATTATTATAGGAATCTGGGTTCAGGACTATATAATAAACAGAGCACTGGGCACAGGACTACATAATACACAAAGTGCTGGGCACAGGACTACACAATACACAGAGCATGGGACTGCATAATACACAGAGCGCTGGGCATGGGCCTGCATAATATACAGAGCACTGGGTGCAGGACTACATAATACACAAAGTGCTGGGCACAGGACTACATAAGAGAGCGCCGGGCAAGGTAAGCATAATACAAAGTGCACTGGGCATGGGACTGCATGATACACAGAACTCTTGTCACAGGAATACATATTACACAGAGTAAATGGAGGAGAGGTTTAGGGACTTTAAATGAAGTTGTGGCCTGGTAAGGCCACCTATTTCCATCCCTTGGGACTTTGAGTGAAGAACTTGGCCTGGTAAGGTCATGTTTTTCCATCCCTGTAATGGTCAAAAGAGGAGAGCAACGGGGGTGGGACTTTAAATGAAGTGCGAAATTGCGATAAAGTAGATTGGTGAGCAATTCGGAAGATTTAATAAGTTCATAAAATATATTTGTAATTTGTATATAGCGGCTGTAGAAACTGGGATATAATAGTAGAAAACACGACTTTCGTAGCTCTACGCGTTTCGTGGCTTAATCGCCACTCACCAGGAGCAAGCGTGTACGATAACTGAAAATGAAAAAGATAAATATAGTCTAATAAATGCAGACATGGAACAGAGGTGGGGTAATGAGAGAGACCCCACACAGGGTACATGCTTACGCATTGGGGTTCGTTTGGTGGTGGCTGACTGCCGGGTTCCACTAGCCATTCGGAGGCACCGCCCCCCGGGAGCTGAGGTAGACGGGTCAATGGGGGCAACCCACAGGGCGCCATCCAAGGCGGGTCGACACCCACGAGGCAAACCTGTGTGGGGAGTGAGGGTGGAGAGTGAGAAAGATCGCCAGAGAAGCACAGAGTGCTGGGCACAGGACTGCACAATACACAGAGCGATGGGCACAAGAATACATAATACACCGAGTGCAGGGTTCAGAGGTTTGCTATGCACAGAGGACACTTCTGCCCCCACATCCAAAGCTCACCTCTGCACACTTCTCTCACAGATCTCTGCAGCCACCTCTTAGTTATTCCCCCACAACAGCTACACTTTCCATCTCTCCATGCTGCTGCTTCAGCTTTTTCTCCTTCTCCCCCACTGCCTCTCACACCTGTGCACAAACAAGCCCCCGTCGGTTTACCTCAGAAGCCATTGTTCTCAGCCTCCCACACAGTCCATTTGTGGCTCTGCCTCTCCTCCACTGGGCAGCAGCAGTGAGATTGTCCAGCAGGGGGCATCGGCAAGCACCAGGCTTTTTTCAGCCAGCAAGCCCTCTCTAAAGACCATAACACTCTGTGTCTGCCCTGTGTGCTGTGCAGAGAGGTTCTGAGGGAGCCGCTGGGAGAAGTGTGTTGTCACTTGTAGCACAGAAGCTGGGCTTTTGTGTTTAATAGTGACAGTAAATAGTGAGTATATAGTAAGGTAGGGGCCTGGTGCTGCAGCTCCAATAGCCCCTACATTTATCTGACTCTGCCTAGATACCTTCCCCCATGTGAATGAAGAACCTATAATTAAAGATATCCAAACATTTAATAAGTTCTTTATTAAAAAAAAAAAAAAAATGATGCCTGCCATCCGTCACCCACCAACTTGCCAACATTTAAAAAAAACAATAGACTGGATGCACATGACTTGTCCCAATATTACTGCTCAGCAAATGACAGCTCCCTGAGCTGCCATCAACTACATAAGGGAAGGGTCTGGGCTACTACTGACACCATTGATCAATATGACCATGGCCATATTTGGGCAATGTCATTGCCCAAATATGGCCAGTGACCATATTTGGGCAGTACAGTCATTGCTATTCCTGCCTCTTTGCTTCGATGGTCAGGAATTTCTGGCCATGTAAGCCATTATGCTGGAGACAGTGACAGTTGCTAGGGATGCAGCAGGTACCAGCACCTGCTGCTTCTTTAGGAACCACTAACAGCCAGAAGCTGCAATATATAGAAGCAGTGGAAATGCTGCTTCTATATATGATTCTCAGCTGCCACCAAACAGGGGACAAACAGGCAAAAGTTAATATCTACACTTCAGCAACCCCAGAGAGGGAATTTACATTCAACAAACCATGCCAGATGGTATGACAGATGCTGTGGTGGCTGGTGTTTTTTTTTGTTGGGGGGGGGCGGCAAACAACCACCCCCGCGGTTGGTTCGCTATTGTCACACAAATGGGTGGGATCAGAGCTCAGAGCTCTGCGCCCTGAGCCAACCCTTTTTGGAAGCCAATTTGAGCCTCTGGCTCTAATCACGTGCTTCAAAAAAACAACCCCCGCCATTGGAATCCATGTGTCCGGCGCCCTGTATGTAGATCAGGGGGCCAGACGCATTGATGGGGGGGGCGATGCCCGTGCACCCATAATGGATGGGCCGGCGCTGGTCAGATGGCTTAATTTTGCAAAATGGTTCAAGGCCAAGAATAGTATGCAAGGGAGAGACCAGGACTAGTGGCTGGGCGGAGGCCAAACTTTCAGGAATCAGGGCTGACAGACAACTTCAGAGATCATTTTTGGAGAGGCAGCACTCAGTAGCATATTCACATGGTAGAACAGGCAGCACTGGGCCACTGCCTAGCAACGAGCATGCCTCATATCATTGGCCAGTTAGAGTAGCGGGACATTATTGACAATACAGGGCCCATTGCCCAGCAAGCACTCAAGCTTAGGCTGGAGTAGAATGGTGAATGAATGGTGAATAGGAGGCTGCCGGGAGAGAGACAGTAAAAGAAAGCCTCATATTACTAACAAACAATATATTAGGGAGGTGAGACCAGCAAGATATCTTTGGTTTAATGCATGCAAAGAATACGGGGGTTTGGTCACACTATATGGTTATATAGTGCTAAGCCCACTTACTGCGGCAAAGTACCCCGAATTAGTGTGTCCTACCCTAGTAATAGAATGAAAGATCCTGCGTCTCAACCATGGGAGCCAAACTCCTCTATGTGGGAGAACTGAAAGGATTCCTCCTATACACTGGGGGCCACTAAATAAGAGGTAATGAAGAGGAGGAGGGGTGCTCTAACCCAAAAAAAACCTGGTCAGGGTTTATTACAACATACAAAAACATATTTGGGAAGCACTCACCAATGCGTTTAAATTCAAGATGGTGCTGCCATAAGACCAACAAGCAATAGCGAACATATTACAGCGCACACATTCAAGAATGACGTTTCCTGCAGGGCTAGTTAAAAACACTTGAACATATTCAAAAAATACAGGGGTTTGGTCACACTATATGGTTATATAGCGCTAAGCCCACTTATTGCAACAAAGAAACGTCATTCTTGAATGTGTGCGCTGTAATATGTTCGATATTGCTTGTTGGTCTTATGGCAGCACCATCTTGAATTTAAACGCATTGGTGAGTGCTTCCCAAATATGTTTTAGTTTTTTTTGTTTGGTTTAATGCCAACACAAAATCAGGTTATAGAAGAATTAAACATAAAGAACTATCCACCTTACTCGCTGCTTAAAAAGGATACAGGTTTTTTATATTTTTTCAGATAGAGCTTTGATGTTTTAATCACCACTGAAGCGTCAGTTAAATAAATGTCATTGAATCAATAAGCTAAATTACTTGTGAAATAACTCCATGATATTAATTTATGATATAATGAGGCTGTATTATGTTCACTAAGACTCCAGCAACAAAATGACACAAAATTGAAAATGATATTGAATTTTCAAAGTTTGAAATGTCTCCATGAATACATCTCAAAAGACAACACATATATTTAATCTAAATAGCGATCATGCAATTGCAAAAATGTATAGCCCAGTTGGGTGTGTAGCATATGGACTAATAAATATATACAAAGTAATTTTGAGCTGTAATGAGTCAGAGATTTAAATGCACTAAACAACAAAAAAACACAAAAAGTAGGTCTCACTCGTTTTAAACAAGGGTAGCTAATCATACACAAAATTGCTATAACCAATTGGAGAGGGAAATTATCACCTGGAAAACATGTGAACAATGTTTGTGGTAGAAAAAGATATAGTCATAAACATATTTGACAACCTCTGATAGCAGCCTTGTTATAGCAATATAAAAAAATCTAATGTTTTTGAAAACACAGAACCAAAATCTTCTTGCTATGCTATTTAGAGACTTTATTCACCTCCACCACTAACAATCACATAGTGATATTTTCCTCTTATCAGCATGCTCAGTACAGTTCCACATTGGTGGTGTATTATAGCAGTGCTGCTGAGACCTTATTTCTTTTCACCCATTGTCTTCAGTATATCAGACATTTATTAAAAATGTTTATTACAATTTAGCTTTTATAAGCATTTGATAACTAATTGAAAGAAATAGGGATTTGGGGATCTGATCCCCAACCAGAACCACCAGAAGGGAGAGAGCTAGCGGACTATCACGGTACGTTTTGGAGATAATGTATCAATGAATGTATAAACAGGTATATGTAAAAAATATATACAAAATTTTTATTAATACATAGACAATTTAAACAATAAAAACAGGTACATGTAATGGGGTATTTCAACTAGTTTCGCTATTCAATAGCTTCTTCAAGAAATACAAAATATATATCTGAAAAGAAAATTTATAAACATGTCATATAGTTACATCAATATTCAGCAACCATATATTGAAACATTACAAAGGGGAAAAATACATAATACAAAGATACAATACATAAAGTGTATTATATATGCAGCTTCTTACCCCATTTGGATACCATCAGGGCATACAGCGCACCCAGCAGAGCCTCCCGCGACTGGGGGAGGGCTAAAAAATAGGCAAGTGGCCAAAATCTAAGCAAGAAAGTAATTAATCAATACTACCTTAGGTACAAGATAATAAGGCAGGTATGCCTAGAATGACTCCATAGTTTCGAATATCAGAAACCATGATCCACACCCAGTGCTCGCCTGATGTATTGGGAGGTGAATGCGTGAGAAAGAAGGGATAAAAGTGATTACAAAAAAGTTGGAGAGGGGAAGAGAGTGAGACAACACTGACCAAAAACACCACAGCGTGCCCAGGGCCCAGGAAGGAAAGAGGGGAGGAGAGGAGAAAGGGGAAGAAAAGAGGAGGGGAAAAGAAAGGAAAAGAGAAGGAAGCTGAGATTTTTGGTTAGGGGGAAAAAAGGAGAGAAAAAACGCTGATAAAGAGAGGAAAAAAGAAGAAACTAATTGAAAGAACTGGTTATCACTTACACTTATTTTTACTCTCTTAAGGGAGACTTTGAGACATTGGGGTTGATTTAATAAAGGCAAATATGCTGTTCACTTTCCAAGGGAAGTTGCGCATTGTAAGGGAATTTTTCCCCAGAGCTTAGTGAATGTGGTTAAAGTTCACTTTGCCAGAAATCCCCAATGCATGCAGGAAAAAAAAGAAAAACACAATTTTTGCTAGTACATGATTAGATGATAAAAGTCAGCTGACCTTCATCTTATTCATCTTATTCGTTTTGTTATGAGGAATCTTCTCTTGCAAACTGTAACTATTTTTGCAAAATGAACAGTTGAAGCGGAGTTCCACCCACCTTTACAAGGTGGTCTTAACCACTTCAGCCCCGGAGGATTTTACCCCCTTCCTTACCAGAGCACTTTTTGCGATTTGGCACTGCACCACTTTAACTGGCAATTGCGCGGTCGTGCGACATTGCACCCAAACAAAATTGACGTCCTTTTTTTCCCACAAATAGAGCTTTCTTTTGGTGGTATTTGATCACCTCTGTGGTTTTTATTTTTTGCACTATAAACAAAAGAATAGCGACAATTTTGAAAAAAGAACACAATATTTTTTACTTTTTGCTATAATAAATATCCAATTTTAAAAAAAAAAAAAAACTAATTTTTTACTCAGTTCAGGCCGATACGTATTCTTCTACATATTTTTGGTAAAAAAAAATCGCAATAAGCGTATATTGATTGGTTTGTGCAAAAGTTATAGCGTCTACAAAATTGGGGATAGATTTATTGCATTTTTTTTTTACTAGTAATGGCGGCGATCTGCGATTTTTTTCGTGACTGGGACATTGCGGCGGACACTTTGGACACTTTTGACACATTTTTTGGACCATTCACATTTACACAGCGATCGTTGCTATAAAATTACACTGATTACTGTGTAAATGTGACTGGCAGGGAAGGGGTTAACACTAGGGGGCGCTGCAGGGGTTAATGTATGTTCCCTGGGAGTGATTCTAACTGTGGGGGGAGGGGACTCACAAGGGGAGGAGACCGATCGGTGTTCCTCTGTACTGGGAACACACCATCGGTCTCCTCTCCACTGACAGGATGTGGATCTGTGTGTTTACACACACAGATCCACGGTCCTGCTGTGTTCCCGGGCAATCGCGGGTGCCCGGCGGACATCGCGGCGGCTGGGCACATGCACCGGGTCCCGATCGACGTCCCTAGATGGACGTGAATGGGAGGGCGTCATATGACGCCCACCCAGGATGGGAGATCCACCTTGTGGGCGTCATATGACTATGTGCGGTATTGAAGTGGTTAAACTAAAGACCCCCCCTCCACAAATCGTTTTTGGATATTTTAAATTTTTTACTTATTTTTCCTTCCTACCTTTTTTTAAGTTCATAGTGTACTTCCGTTCCATCTTGGCCGTGGCTCAGGACGGCATGTCCTCTTCTGTGGCGATCCCCCCCTGTCTTCTGGGACCTGTGTGTCATAGAAGACAAGCTGGCCTTTCACAAAGCGCAGCGTGACTCGCGCTTGCTCAGTAGGAAATCGGCTTTGAAGCCTGATGGTTCCACTTCTGGTTTCCCCTAGTTACAATGGCGGAGCCTGCACCCGATCCGATGGACGGATCAGGGGGCCGACATCGTAGGCTCCCTGGACAGGTAAGTGTTCTTATTAAACGTCAGCAGCTACAGTGTTTGTAGCTGCTGACTTTTAAAAAAAAATGTTTGTGGCTGGAACTCCGTTTTAATTTTTGCTTTAGTAAATTAACCCCATACAGCAAGTTTTAGGCAAAGTCACTGTTAATCTAGCCATACATTAGAAGAATTTCATTCAAAAACTGATATTTTTTAGGACTGTCCATTCATTCATTTAATGCAGATTTTTGACCACAGTGATGAGAACAGTTGAAGGAGGAGGGTGGAAAATTTTTCTGAACAACCGAATTTCCAACAGTAAATGTGGTTTGAAAATTGATATTCTTTCCAAAACCAAATGTTAAAAGCAAATGAAAATGTTAAGTACTTTTGAACAACATTTGAATATACTGTGAGAATTTTTGTACAAATGTGCGTATGAATGTTCATATGCACATTTGACAATCGACTATTGTGTGGCCAGCTTTACAGTCTGTCTTTTATCAATCTATTTATCTAGTGCTTCAATTTCCCTTTATCTGGATCAATAATGAAATTGTTAGTAATAGAGTTAAGCTAGAAGTCATGGACTGAACAAAGAAAAATCAATTGATTCCACCTAATCAAGTCCCTGGGGATGAAAAATACATGACCTTACCAGGACATGGCTTCCTGAAAGTCCCTAGCCCCCCCAAAAAAACTCTTCTCTTTTATTGAATAATCATGCTAAACAGTATGGATAAAGGAATATCCATTACCTGCTACTCTAATCAGGCAGCCACGACACCCGCGGCTGCCTGGTTACAGCAGCGCTGTGGAACAGTAGCTGCATCTGAATTTCCACCCAGCTTAGTCAATTTTCAAATCAACTTTTTCAAGCTGGGTGATGCTTGCAGGGTCATTCATGTTTTGAATTTTGGCTGATTCAGCAGGAATTGCACAAAATGCAAGCTGTCTATAACCAGCCTTAGGAGATTCAGGGGAAATTGCTTGCCATATGTGTATATTTACCAAACACTGAAGATCATCAAATAATGAGTGGTCTTCAAAAAGTTTTCTTCCTGAAAAGCTACGCTCAGGTGTGAATGCAGCCTTAGAGAATGGCTAGGGCTTGGTTAAACTGGACTCTTAGTTTGATCAATTTTCATAACAGAGAGCCAGAATGGGAATCTGTCAATGTAAACAAACAGATACCCATTCTGTCAGGGGAGTGGAGAGAGATTATCTGTTTCTAGCGATCACACTGATCAGGAACAGCGATCTCTCTGTACTCCAGTCCATTCCCCCCACAGTTAGAAACACCTCCCTAGGGAACACACAACCCCTTGATTGCCCCCTAGTGTTAACCCCTTCCCTGCCAATGTAATTTATACAGTGATCAGTGGCTATTTTTAGTTCGGATCACTGTAATAATGTCACTGGTCCCAAAAAAGTGTCAAAAGTGTCTGATCTGTCCGCTGCAATGTCACAGTCCTGCTAAAAATCACTGATCACTGCCATTACTAGTAAAAAAAAAAAAGAAAAAATAATAAAAATGCCATAAATATATCTATATTTTGTAGATTTAAACAAGGAAACGCCGCTCCAGGTGAGCAGTCACTACAGTCCGGATGTGCTGGGTGCCAGCCACGACTCGCCACCGATGATCAATAGGAAGAAAAGAACGGCTGCACACCACAAGAATGTTCTAACAATTTTATTCCAAAAATAGCAAATGACAGCCAACAAAGACAGTGTCCGAACCCAGGAGGTGACGCGTGCGTTTCACACTGACCTCAGGGCTTCTTCAAACCTTTGACGCTATAACTTTTACGCAAAACCAAAATTTATTGCAATTTGTTTTACCAAAATATGTAGAAGAATACACACTGGCCTAAATTGATGAAGAAAATGTTTTTTTGTTTTTTTTTTGTTTTTGTTTTTTTATATTTATTATAGCAAAAAGTAAAAAATATATATTTTTTTTACAAAATTGTCACTCATTTTTGTGTAAAGCGCAAAAAAAAATGCAGAGGTAATAAAATACCACCAAAAGAAAGCTCTATTTGTGGGAAAAAAAGGACCTCAATTATGTTTGGGTACAGCGTCGCATGACCGCGCAATTGTCAGTTAAAGCGACGCAATGCCATATCGCAAAAAATGGCCTGGTCTATAAGGGAGTAAATCCATTAAGAGAGTCATCATTAGGAAAACATTTTTGCTTGGACTGCTACCCTGGTTAACAAGCTCTGTGCTGTAACATGAGAGTTAAATGAATGTAAGATCAGACATAAATGTTTGTAACAAGTTCATCACGCAACAATATCATTCATTCATCATAAAGCCTTATCATTCATCACTTAACATATGTATTCATGTTTTTTTATTCCGAAAAATTAAATGGGAAAATGCAGTTTACAGTTTTTCTAAAATCCATCCACATTTTTTTTTAAAGGCTAAACATACGTTGTTGTTGCTGCTTATCTTTGTGACTAGAATACAGTAATTGAAACTTGATTACACACACGTACACACATACACACATACACACACACACACACACACACCCTCACCCACACATCTAAAGGACAACATGGGGCTTTGACCCTTTCTATAGTTATTACTAAAACATTTACATTTAATTTTCTGATTTCACTAAATAAATATAAATAGATGCACCATTAGTAACATGTTTTTGAATTTACCACTAATATAGTAAATTATTTAAGCATTTAAATTCAGAAAGGTTTGGGAGATGCTTGAGTTTTCATACTCAGTGTGTGCTTAATTATATTTGCTGGCACAAAATTTCAGGTTTGTGCCAATATTTGAAAGGAGAATATATTTCATACTTTCCCATCTTTACCTCTACACTTACTGCACATTCAAAGTTGCATGACAGTTGCTTCTCCCTTAATGAGACCCAGTGCTGGACTGAGATATTATTAGAGATCTCTCTCAGAACAGGTCAGATGCAGTCACTTGTCATTAAATGTAAAAATAAAAAATAAAAAATTAGACTTTCCAACATGGTAGGTAAACAAAGTAGACTGACATCTATTGCCTGTCCAGCTGATGCAGTAAAGTATTTCAGTGTATACTATTTTTGAGCCCATTATACAATGCTAAAAGACAAGTATAACAAGAGTAGTTGTCACAGTTAGTTACTGGTATTTGTATGCAACCTGACACATAAATCTCCACTCTCTACTTTTCAGCTTTCATATTTTTACGTTTATTTTAGATAACTAGGAAATAAAATAACTGAACATTGAGTCTTAGGCATTAGCTAATAATCCATGTATAAATAGTAGCACAGAGAAACATATACCCTTATATGGCTGATATGGTTTGGACTGCTTTTTTCTCAGAGGAGAGCTTGCTAGATAGACAGATGGGCAGACAGACAGATATATACTTTATTTTTACACAACATACATAGGGAATTAAAGATGGAGGATTTGAAACTTTGAGAATCTGGTTTTTAGTGATGACTCGGAGGTACCTTCAAACAGCTAGTGAAATTCCGTTCACTTTAAAAGCCTAATCGGGTGCAGAATAATTTAAAATGAAAGGAATTTTCTTTGTATATGGTTCAGTTACTAAACATAATACAGCTTCACTGAGCAAAGGGAAAGCATAATTTTTCTGGATCAGTAACTCAAAAGCACTGAAAGAAGAGAGTCAGCATGATAGCCAGGCAAGTAGCATTTTTTTTTTAAAGAGAGAGCAGTAATTGAAGAATTTGCGTTTTGCAAGGTCTCCCCTAATTTAAATAACAGGTAAATGCCATTAATGTGTCATATCACCTGAAATGTGCTAGAATGTTGCCTTCTGGTCTTGCCTACTGTTTCTGGTCATAATTCTGTATGATTTAATATTAAAGCGGAGTTCCACCCTAAAGTGGAACTTCCGCTTATCGGATTCCTCCCCCCCTCCGGTGCCACAATTGGCACCTTTCAGGGGGGAGGGGGGTGCAGATAACTGTATAATACAGGTATCTGCACCCACTTCCCGGAATAGCTGCCCCGCCCCTATACAAAGATGCCTGCCCATATCCGAGGGTTCCTGTTGTGTCTTGGGAAACACACAGTTCCCAGGACACAACGGGGACCAATAAAGACACGCAGCGCGACTCGCGCATGCGCAGTAGGGAACCGGGCAGTGAAACCGTTGCGTCTTAACTTCCTGATTCCCTGACAGAGGATGGCGGCGGGGCAGCCGAGAGATGAGCTGTCGCTCGTCACATTCTGCCCACACCCTGGAACCTGGAACAGGTAAGTGTCCATTTATTAAAAGTCAGCAGCTGCAGTATTTGTAGCTGCTGACTTTTAATATTTTTGGTGCGGGTGGACCACCTCTTTAAAATAGAAGTAAACAAATGAACACAAACATAGACACACAGACAAATACACACACATCCATATATACACTTTATAATTTGAACATTAGAATACACGTAACAGAAAATTAAAATGTACTATATATCTTGTAGTATAAATGCAAGATATGACTTTATTTTGTTTACTGCTTACTTTATTTTTATGTTGCTAAGACATTCACCTGCTCTTTGTGCTGTGCTTTTTATGTATTCTTGGATAACTTTGTTCATATACTGTATGCTCTAAGCTATGTATTTTATAACAGCGTTTATTGAAATATTTGAAATTGCAGTACATGCATAAATGTATCATAGTAAAGTAATACAAAGGCAGAATAAGTCATAGAATGAAAGTTCTATTCAGTACAAAAGAAAAACATTATCTTTCCATACAGGGATTGTGTTTGGTAAATGGGGTACATGCATAAGATAGACTAAAAGTACATATTAAGGATTTGCTCTATATCTGAGAATTGTCACAAAGTAAAGTAATATTAAACCATTACATTTTCATATTTTTAAAGTGGTGTTTCAGGCTAGATCTAAGTAAGCTTAAAACAGCCATCTCTCCCCATCTAGCTCCAATTTAACTACTTTACTTTAGTGTGTCCAAAAGGATCTGGTAACACTGGGATATAATATTCCTAAGTATTGGTGTGTATCTCAGTATTTACTGCACTGAGGATAAAGTAATATTCCGAAGTATTGGTGTGTATCTCAGTATTTACTGCACTGAGGATAAAGTAATATGAAGCTTTTATCAGTGCTGTTGGGGTTGGACAGTATGTTGAAGATGAAGGACTGAAAAGCTTATTGTAGGTGAGAGGTTATTATAGGATTTCAAGTCTGCAAACAACAATACTCAGAAGTCTAAAGTTTGGTGGAGGTTTCCTAATAGTATACTGTATATATACAGGTTGAGCACAAAAACACTCCTTGATTTCCAACAGATATAGAATGTAACTTATTGGAATGTTCTTCCATTGGTGGCTACAGTTGCACCAACTCATAAAGTTTCATGCTGTATCAGTTGTGCCTGTTAACCTTTCAACTTAAGTGGATGGTTGCCTCATCACTGAAAATTATCATTGACAGCAGGTTATCATCATTTTCCATTAACGCCTGGAAATTCCTGTAAAATTTGAGTCGTGTTTCATTGTCTTGCAGGTGTAACTTATGGACCAATTGCAGCTTGCAAGTTTGCATAAGATCTTTCTTACTGTGCTTTGCATGATGTGCCACTCTCAGCTAATTCTGCATGTTGACTTCTTGGGGCAGCACAAAAAAGGCTTCTCTAAAGTGATCAACAGTCTTTCTCTGATCACAGATGCATGCTTTCTCAATGAAATTGTTGTACCACTTTAAAATAGACTTGTTAGTAGGTGGATCCACATTAAATTTGCGTTTGAAAGCACGCTGCATAGTCACAATACTGTTTGTTTTAGCAAATTCCAACACGTGCCAGCTGCGTACAAACAAGTACAGTAACAGTCTTTGGTTACAAAGTGAATAATATCATGACAGTTGCACGGAGATGCAGCCCATATTAGTTTGGTTGGAAAAATATACATAACAGACAATTAACGTGCAGTAGCTGTTGGCTAACTCTATGCATGGGGATGTATTTAATCCCAACTGTTCAGCTAGAACAAACATGGGAAGCAGGGAGGGAAAGATAACTCCTTGTGACGATTATACACACGTAAGATGCTTTGTGATCCAACTGTCAAGAAACAACATGTAACCTTTAAGGTGTTTAGGTAGGGGATATTGGGCTGGACAGTTTGAGAGAACAGAATAGACTGCTGTTAGAGAGAATGAATGCAGTAAAGATTGCATGAAGTGAGGTGCTGCTATAATTTCATGCATGCTATTGTATGGATGGGCTGTCTCCGTTTGGGGTAGTCCGTCTTGGGCTAAGACTGCATGATCTGAAGAAGGATGAGGGTAGAAAGGAAAGAAAGGAGAGAAAATGATGCTAGAGGAGAAGTGGGGAAAGGGGCCAGGGGAGTAGGGGGTAATAGGAGGAAGATGGGGGCAGGGTGCTAGGAGAACCCTATCTAGAAGCCATGATTAAGCCCGTGCTGCAAGGTGCTGTAACAAAAGGCTGAGTGAGTCAAGAAAGCAGAAAAGTGTCTCCATGCAGCTCATTAAAATGTTTTTTTTTTTATAATTGTATTGTTATTATTAAATGTTAACAAAACAGTACAAAACGTGAGAAAGGCATTGAAATAATGTAGAAAAAGCTTGGGCATATTATAGTATGCAATAGTACATTACAAGATTTCAATAAAACATAAAATCGAGGTACAACTGTAGAAAATGCATAAGTAGCCTCCAGTAGAGCAGGCATAGAAAGCAGGATCAATTCAACTTGTACAGAACGAAACAGAGGAATCAAATTAAACACCACATCCCAATAAACTAGAAAATAAGAAGGGGAAATAGAGGTGACAACCTTTTTGTTCCTTTGTATAGCAGATTTGGGTGTGCAAATGAATGTTGCTGCTCTCCTCTGGCTGCGTTGGCCGTGTCCCAATTTATCCACCAAATAAGGACATTAGATTTTCTAAAATGGTGACCGTATGCATGACGTGTCTTAGCGTTGTAATATATGAGCTGCCATAAGCCCTGGTGCATGCACGCAGGCTTCTCCTTGTCACGTCCTCGACCCAGCGGTGACCCCAGACACTGCCGGGTAGAAAGGAATCTATGAATGAGGCATTGCGCCACCACAATCTGTCAGAGGTGTCTAGTGAGAGGGAGAGGAAACATCTCTCCCACTCCTCTCTATTTGTTTTGTCCTCCCCATGCTGGTAAGTGTGTCTGTTCCCCTGTGGATATTGTACTCTTATTTAGTAGACACTGCCTCATGAGGTTGCATACCTCATGGTGATGTACTATGTTTCAGGTCTTCCTGTGGGAGCATTATCCTTTCAACTACTCTACTTTGCCTTGAGTCAATCTTGCTGTGTATGTATGAACTGCATTCCAGCTGGATATTCACTCTTTTTGGATTGATACGTCATGCTGGACATCAATTTTGACCAGCAGTAACAACAAGTCACAAATTGATTCAATCTTCTCCAGTTTCATTAAGGTAATTTTTCTTTGAATCATTGTTTGGATGGGATGTTTTTACCTCAACATCATAAATGTATGTTTCATACATCCATTAAATTATATGTATATATATTTTCCTGTTTCCTTTTTAGGAAGTTTTTCATTAGTTAATATTAATTTTGCAAACACCAGAGGACATTTCTATAATGGGACGCTCTGCATATATACTGTATATATACATACTGTATGGGACATGTACTCTTTTATCTAAATCTAAATTCCAAGTTGTATATTGATCTATAGCAGTCTAGGTAAGGTTCATCTTTCTCTATATCTATACATTTCTAATGTCCTTTAATGATATTGACTTTATTATTTTTGAATACTTGCATATTTATTTTATGCCAATACAATTGATAAATATGTTTTGTGCATCAAAACAAACCAACATGAGTACTCATTCCAATCTTTTTGTTGTCTATAGCATATAACCGTCATCTACCGGAATCTACTGAGGAAGCTTTGTTTAAAGCGAAAAATGTTGAGTGGTAGTGTTTGTACATGTGCCTTCCTGTAGAACAATTGATTTTGGATATGGATGAAACATTGTTCTCATGTTTTTTTATTTTTGTAATAGATATTACATTTTATCTATTGTGTAATTGTTTACTATATTGTTCATACCCAACACCTTAAAAGTCCAGAGGTTTGTCACCCCTATTTGCCCTTATTTTCTAGGATCAATTCAACACAAAGAACCTATTTCAGCTTGTTGGATCGACCACTTAAAGGCTATTTGGGATAACAACAGTAAAAAGAAAGAGTTACACAAGGGGGGAAATGCGAAAGATAAAATATTACTTATCAGAGGCTGGAGGTAGCGATTCCAGCTTAAACTCACAGTTATCCCATATATCTCATGTTTTGGAAAGTTAAGGCATAGAGTCGTGTACAACAAGTGAGACCAATTTCTTGGCGTATTTGGAGATGCCAGGGATAGGCAGGCCCAAAACATAATGGTCTGGATCCAATGGGAGACTCACACTGTCTCACCTCTTACAATGTGTGAACAACATGGACATTTACCATTGCCGCATTTAAGGTTACCTTAAAACTGCAACCAATGAGACCTATTTTTCTTGCTTGAAGAAAAATAGCTTATTGACAAATAGGGATGAGTGAACAGTTTGGCCCAAACATGAGTTCAAACCGAACACCCAAATTTCGTCCCGACGAACACCCTGTAATGCACTGAGCACTGCACAGTGAGCGCTGCAAAGTGCATTCTGTAAAGATTTGCCCAATTAGGGCGCAGTGTAAGCTGGTTGTAAGCTGGTAAGCTGGTTGTAAGCTGGTGTGAGCTGGTTGTTAAGGAGAGGAGCCGTGAAGCCGGTTGAGGCGCCCTTAACAACCGATGAGTCATCCACTGTCAATGAGTTTCCCCACTGACATCCGGCAAAAAAATAAGCCAGTAAAAAATAAAGAAAAAATGGCATGCCCCCCCCCCCCCCCCCCAGTCCATTCCAGGGCCTTTAGGTCTGGTATGGATTTTAAGGGAAAACCCACACCAAAATGTAAAAAAAACGTTGTGGGGTCCCCCCAAAATCCATACCAGACCTTAGCACCTTATCCTAGCATGCAGCCCAGCAGACCAGGAAAGGGGAGTGGATGAGCGAGCGCCCCCCCCTTCTGAACCATACCAGGCCACATGCCCTTAGCATAGGGGGATGGGTACATTTTTTATGGAATGTAAATCCATCTACAATCACGATGTCTGCTGGACCCGAAAAATAGAAAAAAATAAAAACGCTCTGCCTCCTGGGGGGGCCTCCCGCCCGCTCTGCGCTTTGACAGTTCTTATATAGGCAAGGGACGAGGCTACCCGGCTACATCACCCAGTGGCACCGCCCTGTTCTGACATCACGTGACAACAGAAGGGTGGCGAAGCCGGGTGGCCCCGCCCCTTGCCTATATAAAAACAGTCAAAGGGCAGAGTGGGCAGTTGGCGGGAGGCCTCCCAGGAGGCATATCGTTTTATTTTTTCTATTTTTCGGGTCCGGCAGGCATCATGATTGACGATGGATTTACATAGAGGGACACTAGGTATCCTAGTGTAGGTGAGAGGTATAGCTTACCAGGTTGTCTGCTACCAGATAATAAGCAAAGATTGTGAGAGTGAGATGAGCAGCAGATGTATAGTGCAAATGTTAATTTAAGTACTAGTCTCTCTCTGAGATCCCTGAAGAAGGAATTAGATATAGAAATATTAATCCGAAACATGTTGGATATTAGGAGCACATTGAACAATGCCCTTACTACTTAGAGCTTTTGTGTTATCCTGCTAGAGTTTCTGCAAATATATAGCTGATTGTTATCTGTTATTTTTATTGTTTTTTCTTTTTTGCTACTATGATGTATTAATAAAAATATATATTTTTCTATACTGTTTTATATACTTGTTTCTACTGTGCTATCTAACCCCACCTTTACAATCCCTTGGGGCAATCCTTCCTTTTTCCCAAATCTATATATAATAGGGATATGGTGGTGGTTAGCATCAATTGCTGGTTAATTTCTTCTTTTTTTTCTTGTATTCATTTATATATAGGGTCATTGCAAAAAAAAAAAAAAAAAAACGGTAAATACCATCCAAATATGTTTTTAATCTTGTTGAACTTATTGCTATATTTAGTGGAAACAATGGTTTATCTGGTGTGTTTAATCTACATGGTTTATCCCATAGTAGTTCCAGTCTATCTTTTCACTCTGCTATCTTAATTGCTCAATTTAGAATGGACTAAAATTAAGATTATTACCATGAAAATATGTATGCTCTACATTAGAGTAAAAAACCTTTTATTCCCACCCACCCCCACAGCTCCCCCTAAATCCCTAATCTGAGGACAATCCCAAACCAGCACTGTGCCCAAAAGCAGCAGAGCTGCTCTCTCTCCCTCACTGGCTCAGAAACAGCAGCGGGAGCCATTGGCTCCTACTATTGTTAATCACAGTCTGTGAGGAGAGAGCTGGGGACAGGGCCAAGCCTTACTGTCTGTGTATATTGACATAGGCAGTGCAGCTCAGGATCAAGCCTGCAGGTATCTAGAGGCTTCCTATGGTGGCTCACAGAGAAAAGGAGGCTCCAGGAGCCTCTCCCCCCAGTCCATATATAAATTTACTAATGAGGGTAAGAGCTTAGCTCCCATGGCTGCTCCACATTTCTGGAGGGAAAATCAGCCAAAATATGAACCATGAATGTTGTAATATAACCAATGCATTTATCTGTTAGAAATCACTTGTCTCACATAATCAGGCTGTTATATAATAAGAATGCTGCATTTTGTCATTTAAAAAGACAAATTCATTCATTCACCTCTGTGATGGGTATATTTTATTATTATTGTAAAATATTAATATGTTTTATACTTGTATACATTATGCATTTTATGGCTAAGTTTACCTTTTAAAAAAAATTAACAAATGCAAATATTTTTTCAGATAAAAAAATGTGCATTTATTATTTTTTTCTCAGGAGCCTACAGAGCATTGCACCAGCAATCAGCTTATCGCGGTTTCAATGTCTGGCTCCTGCAGACACTGCATACAGCTTTCTGCTCTTACGTCTGTACATGCTTTCTGTTTGAAAGCTGTTGGAAATGTCAATGAACTACAAGATTGTTCACCAGTGCCCTTGCAGTTCATTAAAAACTACAAGCTATCTGCTGCAGTAGGAGATGGGATTTATAGTTCATTCATTCACAGATCCTAAATTCAGGATTCACAGATCCAGTTTGGGATGTTTATTCTTTATCTAGCATTCTGTAAGTTAAGTGCTCTTTACATTTATTTTCTGTTCTCAGGCTATGCCTTTCCTTTGTACTTATTGATCATAGGTCAGTTAAACAATCCTTTTTAAAACAAAAAGTAAAATAAAATATAAGTTGAAAAAAGTAGCCGGTATGATTACTATAGACTTGATTGGGCAGCTTTGAATTCAACTTAGATTAAATGTGCACTTTTAAATTACTTTTAAAAAGTGAATGAGAAAATATTCAGACTACAAAGGATTTATTCAGTAATAGTTTTATATAAAATTAAAATTGGTATAATGAAAGCTTAACTGAAGAAACACTCTTGCAACAATATTTAAAAAAGGATATAAGATATTAAAGTATATCTAAAGCAAAAACTTTTTTAAATTTTGGATAGTGTGGGGAAAATTTAGAATCTGTGTCTGTGTCGCCGTCTGCGATTCTGCTGGGACAGGAAGTAAAATGAATAAAATTGATAGGGGGTTTTAACCACTACTTACAGTATCTGTTCTAACCAAAAACTGTGATTTTAGCTATTTTTTGCAAGAGAGTAAAGGGACTGGGTACCATTTTATAGAATTACTTTGTTGGCAGTTGTTAGTATATATCTGTAACCTACAGAAGCATGTCCAAAAATGTTAAGTTTTCTTTCAAAAACAAAAAGCAAACATACAGGAAAAGCGTTTCCTTTTACATATTTATAACTGAGTTTTTTCTTTTCAAAACCATACAAATTCTTTTAAAGGGTAAAACACACACTGTCTTGTCCATAAGTAAGGCTTACTGTACAACAATGGAATAATAGCTTGTATCAGTTTTGTGTATCTGAATTTGCATAAGGCCTTGGATTGGCGGCATTTATTTTCAGTAATGAAACCAAAATTTATGTTCATGTTCTGTAAAATTATCCTTCCATTGGGAATTGTGTCCCAGTTACAAGGCAGGTTACCATGATTGCCTGGTTATAGATTGTCCTAAATGCCTTTAAAGTGTTTAGATTCATCACATAAATTGACAGTGTTTAGCAGTGACTTAAATAGAACACCTTTTTCTTAAAGGGGAATTGCTATTTGTTTGAAAGCAACTCATGTTTTTTCTTTATTATGCCAGTTTAGACCTATTATTCCTCCCTTTGTATATAGGGATGGGCTGAATGGGCCCCTGTTCGGGTTGGAACCAGAACTTTCGAATACCGCGAAAGTTCAGACCCGAATATCGAACCCCATTAAAGTATCAAAGTCAATGGGATCCGAACGTCAAAAATGTGGCCATTTTGAAGGCTTATATGCAAGTAATTGGGCATACAATGGTTATAGGGATCCGGGTCATACCCCGGGGGACATGTATCAATATAAAAAAAAGTTTGTGAAAAACGTCATTTTTAAACGGGCAGTGATTTTTTTATTTTTAAAGTGAAAGCACAAAAAATGTGTCTACCTGTAAAGTGGCAGATTTGTACCATGTCTAGAATCTGCTGCAGCAATAATTGCATTTATAAAGCCAAAAAAAAATGAAATTTTCCCTGCAAGCTGCCTTTATTTTGCTTAGCAACAGCTGGGGAGCCAGTGTGTATGATGAGGCCACAATGTAGTGCGCTGGGAACAAGATTAGAGATTTTTTGGATACATTCTGGTGACACTTTGCATAGAAGTAACGGATGAATAAAAATTGGTCTTTGGGTGTCAGAGGCGCCTTCCCACCATACCCCTATAGAGGTAATCTTGATGAAAGCAAAAATTGGCCTTGCTGTAAAAAATTACAATGATATGCACCTGTCAAACAGGTGCAGAAAAATTACTCTTTTGGTATCGGGGGTGCCTTCCCACCATAACCCTATAGAGGTCTTCTTGATGAAGGCAAAAACAATTGCAATGATATACACCTGTCAAACAGGTGCATAAAAAATGGTCTTTGGGTGTTAATTGCGCCCATGAAACCTATACCAAAAACATTTTTCCAGATGAAAGCACTTCATGGCACCTTTTAGCATGTCTCGGGGAATAGCCCTTTGAACGCTTAGGGGGTACCTGATGTTCATAGGACAATTCTGCACAGGAGGGCATGGAGGTGGCAGAGGAGGAGGAGGTAGAGCTCACAGGTCTGGCATCATCACCACCAGCTGTATGGAGTCGTGGAGGCACAACAAGCTGCAGCACAGAGCCCTGTCCAGCATCCTTTCGAGTTGCAAGCAGCATTACCCAGTGTGCTGTGAATGAAATATATCGTCCCTGCCCATGCTTGCTGGACTACATGTCAGCAGTAAGGTGGATTTTACGGCTGACTGTCTTGCCCAACAATGCCAGAACATTTCCTTCCATGTGATGGTAGAGAGATGGAACAGCATTACGTGAAAAGTAGAAGTGACTGGGAACCTGCCATTGTGGTACAGCACATTGTGCAAATTCAGGGGGCAGAATCCACCAGGCTGAAAGGCAGAAGTTGGAGAGCCAACAGCTTTGACAAGCTTGCATTTAGATGCTGGGTATGTGGGTGGCAGGGACTATATTTTTTTTCAGCTGCAGCAGATGGGGCAGAGAAATTTGGCAGCTACAGTCTACAGCTGGTGGTGTGCTGCTAGCAGATGTGCTGCTAGGACCTGGGACACCCTATGCTATACCATCATCCCTGTCAGTGGAGGCTGCTGAGAGGTATTGACTCGGTATAGCAGGGGCAGACTGAAGTGGGTAAGGAGGAGGAGGAGGGACAGATTTGGGACCCTTTTGTGTGGCTTTTAGGTGCTCTTGCCAACGGGCTGAGTGGTTGGGCGTTAAATGTCTTGTTAAGCATGTGGTACCTAAATGTTTGGTGTTTTTGCCACGTTTCATGTGCCTGAGACACCATTTGCAGATAGCAACAGTGCGATCTGCTGCAGATGTGCTGAAAAAAGCCCAGACAAGTGAGCTTTGGTGAGTGGGCCAGGATATAACAGCTGCAGAATGTGATGGAATGGGGTAGCTGCTCTCTACTCTTTCTTAATGTTGGCCTCCTTGGGGTTGTGCTGCCTCAACTTCAGTTTCCTCCTCTGCTCTATCTGGCACCTAAGTTGCATCAGTGACCTTATCATCATAATCATCTCCATCTTCATCATTTCCACTGGAGACAACTTGGCAATACGCTGCGGCTTGGGGAACATGAATGCCAATTTGTCTACCAGTGTTCCTCCCTTTCTCTAGGCTCATGTTCCTGCCTTCCTCAACCTCAGAATCAACATCTGAATCCAGTAATGGCTGGACATCATTAAGGATAAAATGGCTGACGCTGTGATCAAATAACTCAGCTGACTCCTCAATAGCTGATGTTGGGGCTATGGCAGGAATAGATGTGGACAAGGAGGCAGGTTTATCCACTCTGACAACTTCAGGGGAATGATGATGAGGAGAATGAGGAAGGTTTAGTAAGCCAGTCCACCACCTCCTCTGCATGCTGTGGCTGGATAGCACAGGCAAACTCACTAAACAGAGGAAATGATGCCCTGCCTGAGGAGTGACCACCACGTCCACCTTTGCCTGTGGACACATTTGTTGCTTGCCCCCTTACAGTGCCAAGGGAATGTCTGCCTCTCCCTGTTGTCACCCCAGACGTTATTGGGAGGGAGGGGGCGGTGGTTATAAGCAAATGTAAAGAAGAAGTTGAAATCTGTACGTAGATGTACTTTTATCAATGTAAAGAGGTGTTTGGTGCACTTTAATTTGAGTATTCACACTACACAGAACACTCCATGGATATACTATAATATACTGCAATATAATGCGCCAAAAGTACAGTGATGCACAGAACTATATGGCGTTAAACTGGCAGCAGTGCACACAAAACTATATGGCGTTAAACTGGCAGTAATGCACACAAAACTATATGGCGTTAAACTGGCAGTAATGCACACAGAAGTATGTGCAAGTATGGGGGAATATCACTGCGCTAAACCCAAGGAAAAAAATGAATAAAAAAAAGGCAGTAGAATATATGAATATAAAATTACATATAAAATATAAAAAGTACAAAAAATAGGTAGTGCTAAAATATAATAATAGTGATAATACTGGTGATGAAAGAGTCTCTCTTATTCAAAATGGACTGCTGGGGTAGAAGTATGGAAATTTCTTTTTCCAAACGTGGGTGGAACTGGTATGGAGAGGTACTGTATACACCAAAGTATGAATACGATCTGAGGGAAATATTGATACTGGAAAAGGTACTTCTTACCGGATGAGATGGATGCACATACCGTACGGCAGTGAGTCAACAGTGCTTATGTGTTTTTCTCCCTTTGGATGTTGGAAGGGGGTTCCAGGTCCTGCGAATACGCCTTGAGGATATGGACACGCAGCCTTAGGGCATCACCGTAACTTCCAGGGGTAGACACGCGTTGGATCATCCAGCAGACGCACACAATGGTTGGTACACAGTAAGGAACTTGTACTTCCAGCTCATCCGAGATCACATGAAGTGGGACATATTGTGAGAAAACAGGAAAAAATGCTCCATATGGTGCAAATTAACCAATATCATTTATTGGAATAAAAAGTCTCACAATGAAGGAGCAAAATAAAAATAGTCCAGTTATAGAGATACAAGCTAAAAACAGTAAAGGGCAATGTGTAAAGTATCAGATAATCTTTCCAGTCTACCCCTGGAAGTTTCGGTGATGCCCTAAGGCTGCGTGTCCATATCCTCAAGGCGTATTCGCAGGACCTGGAACCCCCTTCCAACATCCAAAGGGAGAAAAACACATAAGCGCTGTTGACTCACTGCCGTACGGTATGTGCGTCCATCTCATCCGGTAAGAAACACAGAAGTAAATGACGTTAAACTGGCAGTAACGCACACAGAACTATATGGCATTAAACTGGCAGTAATGCACACAGAACTCTATGGCGTTAAGCTGGCACTAACGGACACAGAACTATATGCCGTTAAACTGGCAGTAACGCACACAAAACGATATGCCGTTAAACTGGCAGTAACGCACACAGAAGTAAATGGTTTTAAACTGGCAGTAACGCACACACAAGTAAATTACGTTAAACTGGCAGTAACGCAATCAAATAGACGGTGTTCAACCATCACTACACTGATGCTATCTGAACTGTTCCTTCTATAACTATACACTAATGTAAAGATTACTGACACGGTCTCACTACACTACACTGAAACTATATGAGCTGTCCCTACTCTAGCTGCACACTATGCAAAGTTTAATAATGGTCCTCCTCACTACAGTCACACTATTCATAGACTGACACTAAACTAATATTCTACACTGACAATTAAAGCAAAATAGCACAGTATAGCACACTAACTAACTAATAGCACTAAACAGAGCCCTGCTCTATCTTTCCATGCTGAAATCACACTGAAAATGGCTGCCATTGAAACAATACTTTTATACTGTGGGGCGGGAATGAGCCATGATTAGATAAAGTCATGATGACAGTGTCCAATCATGACTCTGACAGTGCTCTGTGCCCTGATTGGCTGAATATTTCACTGCTTCAGCCAATCAGGGCTTGCAATGCACTGTTCAGCGCCACAATGCATTGTGGTCGGTTCAGGGGGGGTCGAACAATTGGTCGAACAACCCGTTTGTTCGGATGTTTGCTGAACAACCAAACAGCGAGAGTTCTGCCCATCCCTATTTGTATGAGTTATCTATAAATACCTATGGCCTTGTTTTCAAAAAGGTAAAAAAGGTTCCTTCAAAAGTTGCAATAAAAAAAGAAAAAGATTAAAAAGAGGTAAAACTAATAGCATTTAATAAAATGAATTTGTTTCTAGCTCTGGTTTTTAACACAAGACTGTCAGCACCAAGAAATTAGTAAAACTTGCAACTGTTATGACTTATTAGGAAAATATTATCCCCTGGACTTAATAACCCCCTAACTCTTAAGCCCCATACACACGGTCGGACTTTTTCATGGATTCTGTCCGATCGGACCATGTTGTCGAAAAATCCGACCGTGTGTATGCACCATCGGACAGTGTACGTCGAATTGTCCGACGGACAAAGTCTTATCTCCTGCTGGATAGATTTGCCGACAACCCGGTCCGATCACACCAAATTCGATCGTGTGTACGGTTGTCCGACCGGACAAAGTGCTACGCATGCTCAGATCACATTACAAGACCAAAGCTATTGGCTACTAGCCTCTACGTAGTCCCGTCGTAGGCAACAAACGTCACCACGTTCAGAATGATCGGATTTTTCGACAACTTTGTCCGACCGTGTGTACGCAAAACCAACATCGGACAAAGTACGACGGACATTATCCGACGGACCTGGTCCGCGGATTGTCCGACCGTGTGTATGGGGCTTTAGCCCTATCCAAACATAATCACTTAGCACAATGTTAAAGTATGCTAAAGGAAATAATAAAAAAAAATAACAAACATGTTATAATTTACCACTCTGTGCAATGGTTTTGCACAGAGCAGCCCCTATACTTGTTTTGGCTCCCCTACTGGCCGTCCTGGCTCCTCTCCCCTGCCAAGTGCCCCCAGTATTACACACAGAGTGTGGCTTGGCCCCACCCCCACTCTCTCCTCATTGGCTCACTTGTTGTGATTGACAGCAGCAGGAGCCAATGGCTCCCATTGCTGTGTGAGCCAATGAGGAGAGAGAGACCCGAGAGAGCTGTTGCTCTCATGCAATCACTGGATTGATATTGGGCTCAGGTAAGTATAAGCAGGGGCTGGGGGAGAGCTGCATCCAGAAGGTTTAATGCATTAAGGTAAAAAAAAACTTGAGTCATTCGAATCACTTTAAGCACAGTAGACAATCTCCCCCTCCATGCAATCCCTCCCAAAAGTGTTATACTTACTGGACCATTCTCTGTGTTCCGGTTAGACCCATACTATCCATGTACCCATTCATTCCTATGTCCACACCCCATTCATTCCTATGTAGAGGCCATCTATTGTTTGGATGTGTAGAAAACAGCCTCTTTATGAGACTAAATATAGATGTGATGCTTATAGGTAAAAGATTGTTTTACAAAAGTATAATTATCTTTTATCCTTTCTCTTAGCACTTAACTAAACCCTAAAGCCTAGTCTTAAGGGGAGCCACTAAACAAGTAAAGCTGAACTCCATAGAGAGATACAAAACACTAAATAAGGCATTTATATGGTAATTAACAAATAATTTAATGTATTTCCTAAATGTAAATAAATATACATACGGTATCTGATATATATTTTACTTGATTTAAACCCCTTTTAATCTCCCTTATAGCAGCACATTGGAAGCTTACATTTTAATTAGATGATCCTAATGATAGCAGGTAGCTACAATTTCTTTAAATACTGTTTAATAATTTTGTGGATACTGATCAGTGTAGCAGACACTGTCAAATGCCTCCTACATACATGTGCGAGCCATCACTGGTTATGTTGATAAAAAAAGTAGGTCTTGGTAGCTATACTAATCAGAGAGTGCCCAGAATAAAGAGGTGTTCATTGTAGCATGGTTTAGCATGCTCTGTTGTCTAACTGAAGTATATACCTAAGACATACTACATATAACATAAGGGAAACATGGTTGAATTGTGGTGGAGAAGCAGATGTGAATAACTATACCAGTCCACAATATTATGAATAAATAAAGAAGCTGGCTTGCTCCTTACTACTTTCTCCATCCTAAGCATTGATGAGGTCTCAGCAGTTTCCCTGTGTAACTGTACAACGTATCAAACACAACATGGTAAAACCAGTTCAGAGTTGTGTTAAACAAACTGGAAATTAAACTAAAAAAAAAAAATCTGTGTACATGCAATAAATACCAGTCTTTCAGACATCTGTGTCTTTTAATGACTATGTGCCAGTGAAATACAACACTCAAATGCAAGGGTGCAAAAGTCCAAATAGAAAAAAAAATGTTTCTTAACCACTTGCCTTCCAGGCACGAACACCTCCTTCCTGACCAAGCCATTTTCCAGCTTTCAGCGCTGTTGCATTTTGAATGACAATTGCGCGGTCATGCAACGCTGTACCCAAATAAAATTTTTATCATTAGATAGAGCTTTATTTTGGTGGTATTTGATCACCTCTGCGGTTTTTATTTCTTGCGCTATAAACAAAAGAAGAGCGACAAGTTTGAAAAAACATAATATTTTTAACTTTTTATTATAATAAATATCCAATTTTTTTTTTTTTAAACAAATTTTTTCCTCAGTTAAGCCCGATGCGTATTCTTCTACATATTTTTGGTAAAAGAATCGCAATAAGCGTATATTGATTGGTTTGCGCAAAAGTTATAGCGTCTACAAAATAGGGGATAGATTTATAGCATTTTTATTATTATTATTTTTTTACTAGTAATGGCGGCGATCTGGCATTTTTATCATGACTGCGACATTGCGGCGGACATATCGGACACTTTTGACAAATTTTTGGGACCATTCACATTTATACAGCGATCTGTGCTATAAAAATGCATTGATTACTGTATAAATGGGACTGGCAGGGAAGGGGTTAACACTAGGGGGCGCTGCAGGGGTTAATATGTTCCATATGTTAGTGATTTTAACTGTGGGGGAGGGGACTGACTGGGGGAAGGGACCGATCGGTGTCCCTATGTACAAGGGACACACCATCGGTCTCCTCTCCAGTGACAGGACATGGATCTGTGTGTTCACATACACAGATCCACGTCCTGCTCAGTTACTGGGCAATCGCGGATGCCCGGCGGACCTTGCGGCCGGCGGGCACGCGCATCAGGTCCCCAGCGATGCGGCGGGCGCGTGTGCGCGCCTCCCGCGGCGGGCACGTGTGCGCGCCTCCCGCGGCCAAAATGTAGACGCCGTCATATGACGGCGTCCCGCCACAAGAGCCGCACCGCTCCTCCATCAATAGACAGTGGGCGGTCGGCTACAGGTTAAAGATGTATCCTCCAAAAATACATAGTCCACAGACCAATGCCAAGTGCCCTTGCGCCAATCACAGTGCAAACTATACTTTACTCCTGTGCCCCACATAGATGTAGACTTACCACATACTACTGACCCTCTCATAATAGACAGGTCGAAACATGGCAGGTATTATTCCTCCACTTTCTCCACTCTGCCAAAAAACAAGGCCTGAGGGTGATTACCAAATCTTCTACATTAGGCAGATGATGAGGATGGTGCAGTAGAAGAGAATTCCACATCATGGGGAGACCAACACTGCAGCCTGTAAGAAATATGCTGTATTTCTCAGCATTGAGGATATCATTAATTGGTCAACATTGAGAACTTTAGATGCAGTGGTCTGCTAACGAAACCTAATGCAGCTGATAAAAGACAAGTCAGGCTTTTTTCCCTTCAATATCGGAAGATGTCCAGCAGTGCCATCAGCACAGAACTGGTGAAAACCAGTAGGACCCAGGTACATCAATCTACTGACCAAAGAAGTCTGGCTAGAAGTGGTCATCATGAAAGAATTGTGGCTTAAAAGCCATACCTCTGATGTGGAAACAAGACTGAGTGACTCAACTATGCACAAAATCATAGGAACTAGGGTGCGGAAAAATGTCAGCAGGTGCTCTGGACCAATGAGTCAAAATTTGAAATATTTTGCTGTAGTAGGATGCAATTTGTTAACCTCTTCGCGCCCGCGCTATAGCCGAAAGACGGCTGCAGCGCGGACGCTCTCTGCTGGGAGGACATCCCTGGACGTCCTCTTGTTTACTTCCCTAATGCGCGCTCCTGAGAGCTCGGTCACAGATCGCTGTAAACAGCCAATCACAGCGGCCATTTACAGCGAGATAGGCGTGTCCAATGAGAGATGATCTCATATGTAAACATATGAGATCATCTGTCAGCGCCGTAAGTAAAAAAAAAAAAAAACGAAATGTGCGATCTGTCTCCCCATCTGTCCCCATCTGTGTCCCCACCTGTGTCCCCATCCATCTGTACCCATCCATCTGTCCCCACCTGTGTCCCCATCCATCTGTCCCCATCCATGTGTCCCCATCCATCTGTCCCCATCTGTGTCCCCATCCATCTGTCCCCATCTGTGTCCCCACCTGTGTCCCCATCCATCTGTCCCCATCCATCTGTGTCCCCATCCATTTGTCCCCATCCATCTGTCCTCATCCATTTGTCCCCATCCGTGTCCCCATCCATCTGTCCCCATCTGTGTCCCCATCCATCTGTCCCCACCTGTGTCCCCATCCATCTGTGTCCCCATCCATCTGTGTCCCCATCCATCTGTCCCCATCCATCTGTCCCCATCTGTGTCCCCATCTATCTGTCCCCATCTGTGTCCCCACCCATCTGTGTCCCCATCCATCTGTGTCCCCATCCATCTGTGTCCCCATCTGTGTCCCCAGTGCACCTGTCCCTAGTGCCATCTGCCAGTGCCACCAGTCCCCAGTGCCACGTATAAGTGCCATATGTCATCAGTGCCATGTGTCATCAGTGCCACGTCAGTGCCATCTGTCATCAGTGCCATATTAGTGTCACGTGTCATCAGTGCCACATATTAGTGCCATCTGTCATCAGTGCCACGTATCAGTGCCATCTGTCATCAGTGCCACCTGTCAGTGTCACGTGCCATCTGTTATCAGTGTCATGTGTCATCAATGCCACGTATCAGTGCCATCTGTCATCAGTGTCATCAGTGCCACGTGTCGGTGCCATCTGTCATCAGTGCCACATATTAGTGTCATCTCTCATCAGTGCTACGTATTAGTGCCACATGATATCAGTGCCATGTATTAGTGCCATCTGTCACCAGTGCCACATATTAGTGCCATCTGTCAGTGTCACGTGTCATCAGTGCCCCGTATTAGTGCCGTCTGTCATCAGTGTCACGTGTCATCAGTGCTCCATACTAGTGCCATCTGTCACCAGTGCCACATCAGTGTCACGTGTCATCAGTGCCACCTGTCATCAGTGCCACGTCAGTGTCACGTGTCATTGTCCTGGTGCTCCAGGGCCTTCAAAAGTGTACTAGGTAGTCAACAAGTTAGATGTGTAATTTATGCTCCTAGAACACGTGATGGCGTTCCCTGCATGTTGGGCCTCTCTAAGTGGCCAGGCTGTGTAAAAGTCCCACATATGTGGTATTGTAATACTCAGGAGGAGTAGCAGAATTTATTTTGGGGTGTCATTTGTGGTATACACATTCCATGTGAGAGAAATAACCTATTACAATGACAATTTTGTGGAAAAAATAAAAAAATAAAAAAATAATTAATTTTGCAAAGAATTGTGGGAAAAAATGACAACATCAAAAAGCTCACCATGCCTTTAACTAAATACCTTGGAATGTCTACTTTCAAAAAAGGGGTCATTTGGGGGGTATTTGTACTTTCCTGGCTTGTTCGGGTCACAAGAAATGAGATAGGTCACCAGTACATCAGATGTGATCAATTTTGTATGATTCGCACCACAGTTTGTAGAGTCTGTAACTTTGTTCACAAAGACCAAATAATATCCACTAATTTGGGTTATTTTTACCAAAGATATGTGGCAGTATAAATTGTGGCCAAAATTTATGAAGAAAAATTAATAATTTACTAAATTATAAAAATGTGTTTTTTTTCAAAATGTTCGGTCTTTTTTCATTTATAGCGCAAAAAATAAAAAACCCAAAGGTGATCAAATACCACCAAAAGAAAGCTCTATTTGTGGGAAAAAAAGGACAAAAAATGAATTTGGGTACAGTGTTGCATGACTGAGTAATTGTCATTCAAAGTGTGAGAGCACCGAAAGCTGAAAATTGGTCTGGGCAGGAAGGGTGTTTAAGTGCCCAGTAAGCAAGTGGTTAATCAAAGAGCTGAAAAGCGGTACAATAATTAGTGTCTACAGGCAACAGTGAAGCATGGTGAAGGTTCCTTGTAAGTTTGGGGCTGCATTTCTGCAAATGGATTTGGAGATGTGGTCAGGATAAATAGTATCCTCAATGTTGAGCTATACAGGCAGATACTTCATGCATCAGGGAGGCATGTGAGGGGCCTCAAATTTATTCTACAGCAGAGCAATGGGCCTAAACATACAGTCAATGTCATTAAGAACTATCTTCAACACAAAGAAGAACAAGGAGTCCTGGAGGTGATGGTTTGGTCCCCACAGAGCCCTGATCTCAACATCATTGAGTCTGTCTTGGATTACATGGAGAGACAGAAGGGTTTAAGGCAGCCTACATCCACAGAATATCTGTGTTTAGTTCTCCAAGATGTTTTGAACAACCTACCTACTGAGTTTCTTCAAACACTGTGTGCACAAGCACTATGTGTACCTGGAAGAATTGATGCTGGTTTTAAGCCAAAGGGTACTCAAATATTGATTTGATGTGGATCTCTCTTCTGTTCATATACTTTCTATTTTGTTAATGAAAGCATACTTAATTTAAAACTTCTTCCTAAAACTTTTGCACAGTACTGTACAGCTCTCCATTTCCTTTGATGTTAGCTGCTACATCCAGAAATTTGGGGTAGTGAAGGGGATCACATTTTCTTCCTCACTGGCCCATATTAATATGCAGTTGTGTGAAATAACCCACATTTTGGGGGGTAACAAGCCATTTAAGACTCACATCAGACTTTTTGTGCTATATTGATATTCTTTTGTTTATATTCACCACTGAGATTCAGGATTTGTCATATTTCTATAACATTAAATTAATTCTGAAATTTACTGGGCAGATGAACAGGAAAATATTGCATTTTTAGATAATTGATAATTTGATAAAAAAGGTAAAAGTAACACAATTTTTTTTTTCATTTTTGGCATGGCACATGCTTTTTCATTAAACTGTAATAAACCTGCTTTGACTGGCAGATAGAAATTGGCCAGTAGTTCACTGTGGCTTTCCCTGTTACCACCGGTGCAAAATTAACCTGCCACTGGCCAATTTCTATTAAACTCTAAATAACCACAGATGATACAAAATTGTACAATTGGCCATCAAATGAACACTTTTAATGAGGGAGAAAGTGCCAAAATGTACTAGAGAAAAAGAATACAAACATGTGTTGTATTACAAGAATAAAAAGACTGGAGATGACACAGCAGTGCAAAACTGTCTAGCATGATTACATTTTCAAATAGCAATACTAGAGCCACGTTTTCTAAAAACAAACAGTACAGGCAGGGGTTTATCTGCAAAAATAAAACCTTGCAGAGGATACAGCAATGTAAATTTGGAGATAGTGGCCTAAATGTTTTTTTATCTATGGGGATAAGGGGTGTGGTGAATACGTGTGATATAATAGAGTATTGGTTAGGTGCACATTGTTCTTGCACTCTTTTCTGTAAAATGATGTAGAATCATGCTGGGAACAAAAGGATGCTGCAAGGACAGATGCTCAGAGAAAAAGGTCCTATCAACATAAAATAAAAATAAAATACTACCGCTCAAAAAAAATAAAATAATTTTAACCAAAAATAAATGCACTTAAAACATAAAATAAAAACGAATATATGCCCAAATAATAAAAACTCCAAAATATAAAGGGAAGTCTTCTAAGGGAATTCTTGCTGCTGCTGCAAAAAAAAAAAAGTTTGAGGCAGAGATGGACACCAGCTAAAAGTGACCGCTAACCTCAAATCAACCACAAAATAAAACGACAGACAAAATAAATAAACAAATAAATAAAGATAGAAAAGTAACCAAAGGGGTTGATTGCCCAAACAGCTAGCAATTACAATTGTAAAGTACTGTTTCTTAACTTACCATAATCTCTTCCCACACAATTTTTCAGGTTTTCCTATGCTTATCAACAGCTTCAAATTAACTGACACAATGGCTGCTCTGTGCACCCCTCTTTTATAATAATAGGGGCTGGAAATAACACCCCCCCCCCCATTGGCCCTACCAAACCTGCTAGTCATTGTTAAAAGGTCATGCAGTTCATTGTGGTTTAATACAATTCTTCCTGATGAATTTGTACATAAACTCACTGGAACCTCCGGATTCCCCTCAAACCCATGGTAGCAGCAAACCCAATTCTAATGTCTAATTTTGTTTAAAGTAATATATTATATTGATACTTCTTCTTTAAATGTTATTGTGGGATTCACCATACATAAAGGTCAAAGTTGCTAGTGTAGCTAAAAACAAAATAATACATAATGATTGTCTGACTCTTGTTTTATGATTGGGGATATCTATAGAGTGCACCCAGATTACTCATTAGTCTTCCCTTTCTACATGAAGGTGACACAAAAAGACTGTCTGAGCATCAATCAGCCCAAATTTGATTGTATGGGTTTAGCATAAGCCCAGCTAAGGTTAATAAGAATATAACATGGTGCAAATGTTTGGTACAAACTACCAAAAGTTTCCAAGTATCCCTATTGGTGAATCACTGTGATTTGGGTCAAATCTTGGTTTGTGTAAATTAGTTCACTTATCTTTAGCCAAAATATCAATCTACTACAGACTACTCTGGCAGCAAGGTGGTTAATCATGCACTAATATAACACTCTTAACAAGGACTTCATTCATCTAAGAGCCCCTCTGATGGTGAAACCATAATATGAAAACTTTTGTCTAGCACTAGTGATTTGAAGATGTTTTGCTCCATGCATGTGAACTCAGCAGGTGATTCTTGCTTAACTTTGATGTCAAACAGCACAAAACTTCAGTGACTAGTAGCTTCAGAAATGCAATAGACATAGCTGAGTCTTCATATGAAGCTCATGCTTGAACTACATCAGAAGAACTGACATCTATTATGGCAAGTAAAGACAAGTGTTTGAAAAGAGATTCAAACAGAAGTGTCAAAATTTATAGTGCATAGTTTTATATAAGTTGATTTTAACCAAGCATATCCCTATGAACTCTGCAGGGTAGAAAAGAAATTTCAAATGGCAGAGAGATTGTTGTCATCTAAGGGCATGAGATGTTTTAATAGCTTACGAAAGAAGGTTTCTGAAAGGTTTTATGGTGATCCACATATTTTGACTGACTAATAAGACCCATCATTGCGGTGGTGGGAACAATAGAAATATACACATCAGTGATGTGGAGGGGGAAAAAAACCAAAATAATTGGCTGTTTCTCCATCTTTTAAGGTTGTGCATTGCAGTAGATAAACAGTACTGTTAAAAATAAATTTGACCTGCATTTTGCAACTATTATATTTTGACTTTCAAATATTTGACTTTCTATTACAACTAGATTTTTTTTTAAAAAGGAACGTATTTTCATTAACAAACTGTTATTGTCAACATTATTTGCATACCTATCTCCCTACATGTCACTATCTTCATTTATAGTGTGTTCAGTTTCAGAAAAAGAAAGGAAAAAAAAAAACTTTATAAATTAACATAGTTTTCATAAATTCATGTCCTACTGGTTTACTCACAGCGGTGTTCTGAGACTGTCACCATGGAGCCCAGTGTCACAAACCAGCCTAATTGTCCTTCCCAAAATGCTCTTACGTTCTATTTGACAACCATTAAAATAAAGCAAGTCTGCTTGGGTAAGGGCTCACAACTCAGCACTTTTGCTATAATTTCCTGCTTGTAATCAACTGATAGCAGTATGATTGGAGCTCTTAATAACCCAGGAATATTAGAGTACCCTGTGTGGCAAATCACTTAATCAGTCTCTGTGCTCCTGAGTCTCTGAAATAAACTGCATTTCTAAACTATAAAAAGCATGTTTAAAACAGAAACACAGGCCCAAATAATTTCACGTTATCTCCAAGCAGGAAGTTTTAATTTAAGACACTTAAATGAAATGGATCTCATTTTCTGCTAAATTTAAACAGACTAAACATTGTTAAAAGATTGAGTTATGAAACTGAAGGTGCTTGTAATTATTTAAACAGCTTAATTAAATTTATGATGGAAATGCTGATTATCTAAATGTTTAATTGGGATTTGGGATTATTGGAAGTAGAATATTGTTCGCATGAGTTGAAAAGGGTATGCCTTACCTTTTAAGACAGAAATGTATTTATTGTTTTTAAAAGACGGAGAAGAATATTGCTAGGTGTTTGTTATTTTAGGCATATTGTTAAATAACTTTTATTAGACTGGAGTGCAGAAAATGCAAAATCAGGATAATGAAAAGCAGTTGTCATCAGATTAAAAATCAATCAATATGATTTATGTGCATTATTATTTTTTATTCTCAGAGAAGGCATTACTAAATATTTCTGCCTGAAAGTGCTCTATTTTAGAGCTTTAACCCAAAGACAGTCTTACTATTTTAGATGGGTTGGCAAGAAGTTATTGATATGATGAACTATTATAAATAAAACCAGGTGTGTTCTGGAGATCAACAGATCTCCCCAAGTAGTGTTGTCATTTGTGTTTGGATAAAAACAAAATTCTCCCTGAATATCAGGTATTTGATGTGGGAAGGCCCAAACCAAACAACTGTGATGTTCATGGGAAAATTTGACAGGCTATTCTTTATTATACTGGGCTTCCATGGCAACCAATCAGCTTTTAGAGAGAAGGAACACATAATTCTATGTGTGAAGAAACATGTCTACCTATGTGGACTCTGGGCACCAAGAGGTTGATTTACAAAAGGCAAATAGGATGTTCACTTTGCAAGGGAAGTTGCACTTTGCAATGGAACTTGCCCCGGGGCTTAGTAAATGAGGTGTAGGTCTACTGACTTACATCATCCAATCATTTGCAAGCAAGAATGTTGTTTTCCTTTTTATTAGCATGCGCCTAAGAATACTTTTGCAAATTGAAACCTCACCACACTCTTTAAGCTCTGGAGAAAATTCACTTGAAAAGTGCCACTTCCCTCACAAAATGACCAACTATGTTTCAAAAAATGTAGAACAGGATGGGACTTTAATTGTGCCTCTGAGGAGTGTAGACAAATGAAATACAATGGTGTAATTATATAAAAATAAACAATTTTATTAGCTATAAAAACAATTTAAGATACATTACAGTCTGTGCGATTAAGTTTGAATGCAGGGTGTGCCGATGCCCAGCAATTTACAAAGATGTGGCCTACGCGTTTCGCGGACACTTCCGCTTCGTCAGAGCCTTGAAGATAGCACAATAGGACGTAATATGAATTCTACAGATGAAATATTGATTAGTGCTATATAAATTGAGTGATTGCATTAATACATAGACATATTTATACATTGATTTTTACATGAGTTTGTATCGACATCGTGGCTTGATAAGTATTAATTAATAAAGTCTAGATATTTATGAAACATTGAACATATAAATACAATACAATTTCTGCTTATTGGTGTATAGCGGTGCTTCTCACATGGGGAGTTTAAAAAAGGATGGTCAGTTACACAGTGTTAGCTGTCTATATATGTAGCATTCAAGCTTCCAAAAATAAAAAATAATAAAAACATAGTGTTTCATTAGCATGTATTCCTCACTCACCAGAAGGCTGTAGTCAGAGGATGCCCGACGGCGGGACACTATAAGGCCTGGGAGCCTGTGGGAGTGCTCCACCCCACCTCAACCAAAGATAATAGGTAGACCCCTATATATATATATATATATATATATATATATAGATAGATAGATAGATAGATAGATAGATAGATAGATAGATAGATAGATAGATAGATAGATAGTAAAATGTAAAGAACCATATGGTCAGAAATTGTCCTCAAAAGAATAAAAATTACAAAGGTAAGAGAAACAGAGAGAAAGAAGGGAATACAGAAAGGAGAAGAAAAGTGAGGACAGGAAAAAAGAGTGCAGGGAGAAAGGAAAAAGGGGAATTGGATGGAAAAGGGAAAAGGGAGAGGAAGAAAGGAGAAGAGAAAAGACAGAAAATAGAAAGAGCTGAAAAGGGAAAGGAAGAAAGGGGAGAAAAAGGAAGAAAAAGGAGGAAAAAAAGTGCAAGGAAAAAAGGGGGGGGGAGGGGGGAGGGGGTGAAAAGAGGGCGGGGGGAGAAAAAAAAATTCTAGACTTGGGACTTAATTTCTGTTCCACCCGGGATGCAGATCATTTTGAGGTCGTGAAGGACATCAACATGTTCGCCAGGAAATTGAATTTCAAGACTTTCTGGCATAATCAAAACAACAGGTTAGAAACAAATCCAAACACTAAATGGTCCCGTATGGACTATAAAATGCTAAACATTTGGACACAATTGGAGAGGGAAGGAGGGGTTTGGGATGACCCTAAGATAATGCCCCAGATGTTGACAGACACAGAGGACATGGAATACTCGGTGCTTACACCACTTGAATATAAGAAAAAGTCACTAAAATTCCCCGCCTTCTCCAACCCAAACCTTAAACTTTTTGTTGACCGCACAACCCAAGATATCCGTAAAATAAATGCTACCCCAATAAGATCTAATTTAACCCATATCCAAAGAGCAGCCTTGAATCAGATTAAAAAAAGAGAAGACATAATAATTAAATCATCCCACAAGGGAGGCAACCTTGTCATACAAACGACAGAAGGATATATGGCCATGTGCTACAGGATTCTGGAGAACTCCTCTTGGTATCGTCGGATATCCCCATCCAGGATCCACGATTACCAACGGGAGTTCTTCAGAATCATAGATACAGCTTTTTTTTTAAAAACGTATTTCTAAAAACACACGTGATTTCTTAAAAGTCCAGAAGCGCCAGAGAGCTCCCCTCCCTCCTCCTTCTCCTCTCCTTGTCCGTAGGTGGCTCACTCCGCCGATCACCGCGGCCGCCGCCGCTGTGTTTCTTGCCAAAGCCCATCCCACTCCCTCCTCCTGTCAGAGAAGAAGAGCGAAAACAGCCGGAGAGCGGAGCGGTGCACAGTGACGTCACTGGGGGGGCGATCCTTGCCCGACGTGTGTGTACACCATTCTCCTGGGTGTAACTCCTGCATGCTGCCCAAGCCTGACACGCTCTGTTCTCCACCTGGATGGCGCAGCTGCACACTGTCCTCTCCTCTCCAGCTACCGCCTGGGTGTTTTTTAATTAGCTTAATGGAGGGGTGGTGTGGTTTGTCCTGGGGGTCTATACTAATGGAGGGGGGGTTTGTCCTGGGGGCTCTATACTAATGGAGGGGGGGGGGTGGTTTGTCGGGGGTCTATACTAATGGAAGGGGGTTTGTCCTGGGGGTCTGTACTAATGGAGGGGGGGTGGTTTGTCCTGGGGGTCTATACTAATGGAGAGGCGGGTTTGTCATGGGGGTCTATACTAATGGAGAGGCGGGTTTGTCCTGGGGGGTCTAAACTAATAGAGGGGGGGGTGGTTTGTCCTGGGGGGTCTGTACTAATGGAGGGGGGGTGGTTTGTCCTGGGGGTCTATACTAATGGAGAGGCGGGTTTGTCCTGGGGGTCTATACTAATGGAGAGGCGGGTTTGTCCTGGGGGGTCTAAACTAATGGAGGGGGGTGGTTTGTCCTGGGGGGTCTGTACTAATGGGGGGGGGGGGTGGTTTGTCCTGGAGGGACTATACTAATGTGGGGGGGTGGTTTGTCCTGGGGGGGTGGTTTGTCCTGGGGGGGTCTGTACTAATGGAGGGGGGGTGGTTTGTCCTGGGGGGTCTGTACTAATGGAGGGGGGTGGTTTGTCCCGGGGGGTCTGTACTAATGGAGGGGGTGGTTTGTCATGGGGGTGTCTATACTAATGTAGGGGGGTGGTTTGTCCTGGGGGGGTCTGTACTGATGGGGGGGGGTGGTTTGTCCCGGGGGGTCTGTACTAATGGAGGGGGGTGGTTTGTCCGGGTGGTCTGCACTAATGGAGGGGGGTGGTTTGTTTTGGGGGGGTCTGTACTAATGGAGGGGGTGGTTCTGTACTAATGGAGGGGGTGGTTTGTCCTGAGGGGCGTATGTACTAATGAAGGGGGTGGTTCTGTACTAATGAAGGGGGGTGGTTTGTTCTGAGGGGGGTCTGTACTAATAGAGGGGGGTGGTTTGTTCAGGGAGGTCTGTACTAATGGAGGGGGGTGGTTCTGTACTAATGTAGGGGTGTGGTTTGTTCTGAGGGGGTCTGTACTAATGGAGGGGGTGGTTCTCTACTAATAGAGGGGGTGGTTTGTCCTAAGGGGGGTCTGTACTAATGGAGGGGTGGTCGGTTTGTCCTGAGGGGGGTCTATACTGATAGAGGGGAGCGTTTTGTCCTGGGGGGTCTATACTGATGGGGCTCTGTACTGTGGGAGGGGTTTATACTTAGTGGGGGTCTGCACTGATGGAGGGGGGTCTGTACTGAGGGGCGACTATAGTTGGTGGAGGGGGGGTGATACCATGTTTTACCGCACTGGGTGACACCAACCCTAGTGAAGCCATGGGCTCTTAATTCCCCCTCCCTCTCCTCGCGCGCGCTGCTGTACTAGTGAGCGGCGCCCTTTGTTTCTTCCCCGCCTTCATATCGGCCAGGGAAGAAAAAAAAAGGAGCAAAGAAGAGGATTGTGGGACATGTAGTCCCGAGGACTGCCAGCCCCACTGTAACATGGAAACTGCAGCCCACACAGCATGCTCAGCTTAATGGGAGAGAGAGAGAGAGCCAGGAGCCCGGGAAAGCTTTCAGGGAAGTACACCCAGGACTCCAGAGGGCGAGGACAGTGCTGAGGAAACACCATCAGAGAGAGAACCCCGCTGCTCTGCGCCACCAGAGGGAAAGCCTAGCACCATACCTGGCGGAGAAAGGCATGTAGTCATTGCCAGAATACAGATCTGGGCTCTACCCAGCGGAGTCGCCATGGGCAATTCAGAGTGAACTGACTACTGATCAGAGGAACCGTTGTTGCTGTATCGCTGGGTCAGGTGAGAGTGCCGATTGGCCATTATCTACTAACATCCATAGGAACTGCAGTCTCTGACAATCTCTTGTAACATGTCTGCAGTCTCTGACCATCTCTTGTAACATGTCTACAGTCCCTGACCATCTCTTGTATCATGTCTGCAGTCTCTGACCATCTCTTGCATTATGTCTGCCATCTCTGACCATCTTGTAACATGTCTGCAGTCTCTGACCATCTCTTGTATCATGTCTGCAGTCTCTGACCATCTCTTGTATCATGTCTGCAGTCTCTGGCTATCTTTTGTTTCTTAGATAAGTATTTTAGAGGGATCTGGTCCCCAAACCAAAACCCTCCCGAGGGGGGGAGCGGTCGGACTATCACGGTACAATATATAATTTTATAACCAATATATATAAAAATACAAGATTTTTTATTTATATAACTATAAATAAAAAAATCTTGTATTTTTATATATATTGGTTATAAAATGATATATTGTACCGTGATAGTCTGACAGCTCCCCCCCTCGGGAGGGTTTTGGTTTGGGGACCAGATCCCTCTAAAATACTTACCTCACATTATACGGATGATGGTACTCTTATCTTATATAATCTAGATCTACTTAGAAAGTCAGGCGCAAACATTATCTCTTGTATCATGTCTGCAGTCTCTGACTGTCTCCTGTACTATGTCTGCAGTCTCTGACCATCTCCTGTATTATATATCCAGTCTCTGACCTTCTCCTGTAGTATGTCTGCAATCTCTGATCATCTCCTGTAATATGTCCGCATTCTCTGACCATCTTCTGTAATATGTCTGCAGTCTCTGACCAGCTCTTGTAACATGTCTGCAGTCTCTGACCATATCTTGTATTATGTCTGCAGTCTCTGGCCATCTTTTGTATCATGTCTGCAGTCTCTGACCGTCTTCTGTAATATGTCTGCAGTCTCTCACCATCTCTTGTATCATGTCTGCAGTCTCTGACCATCTCTTGTATTATGTCTACAGTCTCTGGCCATCTCTTGTATTATGTCTGCAGTCTCTGGCCATCTCTTGTATTATGTCTGCAGTCTCTGGCCATCTCTTGCAACATGTCTGAAGTCCCTGACCATCTCTTGTAACATGTCTACAGTCTCTGATCATCTCTTGTAACATGTCTTCAGTCTCTGACCATCTCTTGTATCATGTCTGCAGTCTCTGACCATCTCTTGTATCATGTCTGCAGTCTCTGACCATCTCTTGTATCATGTCTGCAGTCTCTGACCATCTCTTGTATTATGTCTGTAGTCTCTGACCATCTCTTGTAACATGTCTGCAGTCTCTGACCATCTCTTGTAACATGTCTGCAGTCTCTGATCATCTCTTGTAACATGTCTGCAGTCTCTGACCATCTCCTGTAACATGTCTGCAGTCTCTGACCATCTTCTGTAACATGTCTGCAGTCTCTGACCATCTCCTGTAGTATGTCGGCAGTCTCTGACCATCTCCTGTAGTATGTCTGCAGTCTCTGACCATCTCCTGTATTATGTCTGCAGTCTTTGACATCTCCTGCATTATGTCTGCAGTCTCTGACCATCTCTTGTATTATGTCTGCAGTCTCTGACTATCTCCTGTAGTATGTCTGCAGTCTCTGACCATCTCCTGTACTATTATTGCAGTCTCTGACCGTCTCTTGTATCATGTCTACAGTCTCTGACCATCTCCTGTACTATGTCTGGGGGCTCTTTCTAACAGACTCTCTAACAGAAGCCCTCTCTGTGTGCATCAGAGAGACTCCCCTCCAGGTCTCATTAGTGTACACGCTTCCTGTATTTTCTTTATTGTTAAAAGATCATGGGAGGATGCTAGAGTAACAAAGACTTCTTAGGGGAGCATCTCTGTGTTTGAGTCGTTACCATAGTAACATTTGTAAAGGGGAGGAGTTGGTAAGATGACCACGCCCATGTGGAGGCGCCAGAAATATTTTTGCACCCAGTCGGCTGTGACCCTAGGATTGGCCCTGCTTTTTACGCTCTATCAAAAACTCATAAATTGCTCTCTGAACCCCCAGGCAGGGCTATCATTTCAGGGGTAGGGTGCCTCACCCAACAAGCCAGTTCTTTAATAGACGATTACCTACGCCCCCATGTTGAAAGTCTACTGACATATCTGAAAGGTACCATTCATGTTCTGACAGTCCACCATTCTTGCATCTTAAAGGAGTTGTGATAACATCTACCTTTCTAATCGAAAGGGATCTCGATACTATTCCCTATAATGCATTTATAATTGAAATGCTGCTTTTCATTTTGACCCATAATGTCTTCACTTTCGACGGCTCCCACTACCTCCAGGTATAGGGCATTGCAATGGGGACCAAGTGTGCCCTGTCGTATGCTAACTTGTACCTGGGCGGTGGGAGCGTGAGGTCTTCACCTCGGATGCTTCCTTGATATACCTGCGCCACACCTTGCTGTGGCGCAGGTATATTGACAACATCCTAATTCTGTGGACGGGAACCCCTGAACCCCTAACGGAATTCGTCGAGAAGCTTAATCACAATAACTACAATTTATCTTTTACCTTTAACTGGCATAGAGAAATTCTCCCTTTCCTTGATTTGAATATACATAAAGATCCAGAAGGGGGAATCACCACTAACTTACACCGCAAAGATACAGCAGGCAACTCGTTACTGCATTCTACAAGTGCCCATCCATCTCATTTAATTATTTCTATTCCCAAGGGCCAATATTTACGGGCTCGAAGGAATTGCACCAATGACAAAACTGAAGACTCTGAGTTGCAGAAGCAGTTCTTAGAAGGCATATAAAAATGCTAATGATAGCCCATGACCTCATCCCATCCCAGCCAAATTCAATAATCAATCTCAGACTATAAAAAGAATTTTAAACACTCATTGGCATTTTCTAAGTGACGATCCCATTTTGAAATTATTCGTTGAGTCCCAACCACATGTGTTCTACAAACGCAATCAGTCTTTGCGAGACATTCTAGTCTCAAGTCACTTCATGCCACAGGGATCTAGGGACCCTTGTGGCACTTTACCATGGGGTACCTTCCAATGTGGTAGGTGTGACTTTTGTAAGTACATTCTGAGTGGCAACAATGTGGTCTTACCCACAGGGGAGAATTTAAGTATGCAACATTTTGTAAATTGCTATACCATCTGCACCGTATATCTGCTCACATGCGGGTGTGGAAACCATTATGTAGGCAAAACCAAATTACATTTTTGGAAATGGATCAAAGAACACGCTGTAGACATACAGATAGGCATCATTGAAAAGTCCATACCCAGGCACTTCACGTAATTTCATGACTATAGTACAGCATTGCTAAAATACCAGGTATTGGCCCGTGTACATCCCCATTGCGGGGGGGGGGGGGGGGGCAATTTTGATCAAAAAATCCTTCAAGTAGAGGCCAGATGGATCTTTAAATTAAGGGCCACCCACCAGGAATGAACGATGCTATTAGCTATGTCCCCTTTCTATAATTACAAAATGTGATCCATTGCTTCCATCCATCTCTAATTTGGTGATGCCATCCACCTTCATATTGGATAACACATAATGTTTGATATAATGATACCCCTGCGAGAAACATTGAGCATTGAATGCCTCTACGCTGTCTTCTAAACAAAATTATTTTTGTTTCACCCACACTGTTGATACAACGAAAACACCGTAAAGTATATATGTATACACACATTAAGATATGCTTTCTTTCACAGTTTTTTACTTTTAATTTCTTATGCCTAATTTCACTTTTTGTTTGATTCGTCATATGTTCACATTCCTTTAATGGAATTTTATATAAAAATATATATATACATATTTTTCACACTTTCTATTTTTCATATCATTATTGCACAATACACCTTTTTTCCTTGTTTTTACATTATCACTGAGACATATGTGCACATGTATGCGTGTATTTATACGGCTTCACATGCACACTTTCTTTTAACACAATATGCAAATTTTTCTATATATTTTTGGTTTGCTTTTTTCAATTGGCTTTCCTTTGTCTAATTGGGCTGCTTGACAACACATGTTGGGATCCATTTACAATTGTTTTCCAGCTGTTTGTAATAGCTTTCATCAATTACCTCATCATGTGATATGTACATTTAGGACTATATATTTGATGTTTATTTGAGAGATAGCCAGCTATGAGTAAGCACTGATTCTAGTGCGAAACGCGTCAGTGGTACCCTTTTTTCCTTTGCTGTGGACCATTAGATGTGATGTGATCCTTGATTTTCAATAAACAACACAGGATTTTATCTTTTTCCGGTGTGCGGCTATCCAGAGTTTTTCTGCTACTTCCTGTCTTCTATGATATGTTAATTTGTATGTGTGACCTGTATGTATTGTTCAGACATCTAGCTGTGCTTTGAATATGTGTAAAAATGACAAGGGATCTGTATTAGACCTTCTTCTAGATATATGTTAGTAATCTAAACTATTTTGTTCATCTATTCAATTATTTATGTGTTTCGCGTTACTCCTTTGCGCTCTACCTGTAGAATGTTTCTCGGCTGTGACCCCGATAACTGGGGACATTTTGCTTTGCCCGTGTCTATCCACTGCCTGAGGGGATTGCCAACATGCCATCCTTATAGATGGTAGCGTTTTTGACATTTTCCTGGTGTTTACCAGGTCCCCGCAGAGGCGTTCCCATCAGATTTTCCATCTGGGGAAACCGACACCCGACCGCCTTCCGGCGGACGAGTATACAGTCCCTCACCCTTTTCATGTGGAACGCAGTGTCACCGACGCCATGCTGTTCGGGTCCTGCCCCCTTCCTGCACTGTGTGGCCTCCCTCTCCCTCCTGTTGGCCCATCCTAGCCAGCGGAGTAGGGAGATCCGCCCCCTCCCCTTCTTTTACACTCTGGGATATGCAGCAGAGGACATGGATCAGGGATATTTCTGCATGCAACTTCGGCATGCAAACCCCACGGCAATCACTGCTTAGATGGGCTTGTCCCTGTCCCTCCAGATCCATGGGATTCACTCCAGTTCCCTATGATCCGGGCGACTAGCGTGACCCCAGAAATCCTCCTCCCACATACACCTCCCTGGTTGAATTAGGGTGGTTGTAACTCCCTATATAAGGTATATTCTCTCAGTCTCTCCCCAGCAGCTCACCTGTTTACTCGTGGAGGACGCTGAGGGAAGACTTTGTCTGTAATATCATAGGTATGTAAACCCCTGTTCCACCTTGGTCACCTGTCAAAATGCATGCCTCTTCACATGTTTAAATAGCCTCTTTCCACAAGCTAAAATTTGCTTGTTTGAATTTAATTCCTCAGCAAGCTGTGAACTCAGCTCTTCCCCTTATCCTGGGATGTTTCTCTTTGATCATCTTTTCAAGGTTTAGACATATATACCTTCCTCTTATCAGAGTGAAAACTACAATTCAAGTCTAGGAAACTCTTTGATATCAAAGACTAGATCAATTTCTTAATAATATCTGTTACAAATTCCAACATAGTTACTTGGTAAGTAACCTAAACATCTTTTAATTCCATGAGGGCATTACCCTCATTGCTTTCTTCTATTTAAGAGGTTTTTACGTTTTCTGCTTTGTCCCCTGTTTTTTTGGTTCTATCTCCAATTCCTCTTCCCTCCCCCTTTTTTTCTTTTTCCCCCTTTGTTTCCCCCTTTCTTTTTCTCCCTTCCCCCTTTTTCTCTTTCTTATTCTTCCCCTTCTGTCCCCATTCTCCCCACTTTATCTCCCTCTCTCTTCCCTCTCTTTTTCCTTTTCCCTCCCCCCCTTTTTTTTTTTTTCCCCCCTTTCCCCCCCTCTTTTCACCCCCTCCTTCTCTTCTCCCCCTCCCCTTTTTTCCCTGTACTTTTTTCCTCCTTTTACTTCCTTTTTCTCCCCTTTCTTCTGTTCTCTTTTCAGCTCTTTCTCTTTTCTGTCTTTTCTTTTCTCCTTTCTTCCTCTCCCTTTTCCATCCACTTCCCCTTTTTCCATGCCCTTTTTTTCTTTTTCCTGTCCTCACTTTTCTTCTCCTTTCTTTATTCCCTTCTTTCTCTCTGTTTCTCTTACTTGTGTCATTTTTAGTCTTTTGAGGCCATTATGACCATATGGTTCATTACATTTTATTATATTATATATATATATATATATATATATATATATATATATATATATATATATATATATATATATATATATATAGGGGCCTACCTACTCTCCTTGTTTGAGGTGGGGTGGAGCACTCCCATTGGCTCCCAGGCCTTATAGTGTCCCGCCGAGCCAACGTCCTCTGGCTACAGCCTTCTGGTGAGTGAGGAATACATGCTAAAGAAACACTATGATTTTATTATTTATTTTTATTTTTGGAAGCTTGAATGCTACATATCTAGACAGCTAACACTGTGTAACTGACCTTCCTTATTTAAACTCCCCATGTGAGAAGCACCGCTATACACCAATAAGCAGAAATTGTAATTGTATTTATATGTTCAATGTTTCATAAATATCTAGACTTTATTAATTAATACTTATCATGCCACGATGTCGATACAAACTCATGTAAAAATCAATGTATCAATATGTCTATGTAATATCTATCTTTCATTCAATCACTCAATTTATACAGCACTGATTAATATTTTATCTGTAGAATTCATATGACATGAAAATGTCCATGTCCATATGTCCATGAAATGCGTAGGCCACATCTTTGTAAATTGTTGGGGATCTGCACACCCTGAATTCAAACTTAATTGCACAAACTGTAATGTATCTTAAACTGTTTTTATAGCTAATACAATTGTTTATTTTTCTATAATTACACCATTGTACTTCATTTGTCTACACTCCTCAGAGGCACAATTAAAGTCCCATCCTGTTCTACATTTTTTGAAACATAGTCTTCTCGGGATGGTGCCTCTGTAGAAGTATCAGTATTCCACGTTCACCCCACCCCTACACATCCCTCACAAAATGAACAGCCAAATTGTCCTTTACAAATTAACCCATGCTTGTGTCTTATTGGATACCTGTGATCACCGGTACATAATGCCAGCCATTTTACAACCACCAAGCATTCACAGCAAGCTAGATTAATGCTATGAAATGCTAAATGAAAAACTGCACCACTCCAAGCTCCTAAAGCAGCCCCTTAGGTAGTCCATTGCTCTGGGTCCAGGTCACAAGAGCTCAATTAGCTCAACACACAATGGCGGCCCATCCATATGGGGTGCCACCCTGCCTTCCATGCATCCGGCTCCCTAATCTACATGCATTGTGCTGGACGCATGGATTCCAATGTTTTTTTTTTTTTGAAGCACATGTGTGACAATAGCGAATTAATATTTGCCATTGTCAAACTGATTCTCCTCAGAAGGTGGTGCATGAGATCCATCACCAGCTTGGCCGAAAGGAGAGGCGATTTGATTGGCCGCCTAGGAGAATGAGGGAGAAGATGCACGGCGCATGGAGGAGAGGAGGGAGGACACACGTGGTGTGATGCAGGGGAGGAGGAGATGGAGAGGAAGCCGCCAGCCTGATGCCCGGAGCTATAGCGACCTAGATGGGGTAAGTGCGGGGAAGGTGACCCGAGCAAATGATCGCGGGGTGGTTGTGGGTGCATTGTTTGTCCCCCCCCTAAAAAAAATATACCACCAGCAGCCACTGTCAGCACATATAGCAATATTTATAAGAACAATTCCGTGAAGTGTGGCCTCATTCTGTCATTTTTGCTTTCTATAGCTATGTGTGGCATATGCTACAGAATTTGCAGGACATTAGTACAGGCAGAGTCTGTCAGGGGGACTAGTCCTGTATAGCTGTATTATATACAACAAATAGGGGGGTCTATGTATAGAAAATGTTCAATGAGTGATTCATATTCTGTGTTATATAACTATCTCATATGACCAAAAGCATCATCTAGTGGCCAAAATTACTTTTTTTCTGATTGAGGTGTTTAAAAATGAGTTTAAACACATTTGCTCCAGTGACACAGAGGTTGATTTACTAAAGCAAATAAGCTGTTATCTTGAAAGAGTATTTTCCCTAGAGTGTAGTGAATGTGGTAAAAATTCACTTTGCAAAGAATACCCAATCATGTGCAAGGAAAATAAAAAAAAAACTGCATTTTTGCTTGCACATGAATGGATGATTTAAAGTGGAAGTAAACCCTTCCACATGACTTTGGCCTACAGGTAAGCCTAGATTAAGGCTTACCTGTAGGTCCAATAAATATCTCCTAAACCTACATGGTTTAGGAGATATTTAGCGATGAAAAGGCATCGCTGTCTACGGCGCATGCGCCGTACACAGCAGCGCGCAGGCGCACTGAGGGCGCACTGAGGATGCCGATCTCACAGCAATATGCCGATCTCGTGCGCATGCGCGGGAGTGATGTCATCGCCGCTCCAGCGAATGATAGCGCTGGAGCGGCGAGACCCGGAAGTCACTCCGGCCCTGGATGGCGGCGAAGAAGATCGAAGATAAGGACCGCTTCGGGGGCTTCGTTTTCAGGTAAGTTTTTCATAATGAGCTAGTATGCTATGCATACTAGCTCATTATGCCTTTGCCTTGCAGGGTGTCTTTTTTTTTTTTTTTTTTTTAAAGAGGCTTTACTTCCTCTTTAAGTCAGCAGAACACCTCATTCACTAAGCTCTGGAGAATGCTCCTTTCCAAAGTGAACAGTTTATTTGCCTTTAGGTAATCCACACCAAAGTGACACCATGACATTGCTTGTGGTGGCCTTTGTCATTTGGTACTCGTATTGCTGTTCAAACCGAAACATTTAAATATTTCTTTAAATTACATTTGTAATTGTATAAGACCAATACTTATTTTTTTTCCAGTGACATTGCTTAAAACAGCCAGCATCTTGTGTTTCTTTTATTGCTGTTCAAACCTAGAAATTTGAAATATTGCTATGAACTACAAAATTTGTATAAGACAAATAGTTGTTATAGGTAGTAGATGATGAGGTGATTGAAGCAACATGGATTTGAGGCATGGACCAACAGAGTAATGTGCAGTGAAGGACAGAGACAATGTTGCACTGCAGCAAAATGATAGGAGAGGGTACAGGGTGCCCCAAAAAAAAAATGTGGCCAAGGCAGCAAGCATGTGGCAGCAAATGCATCATCTGTCAGCAGATGTATGCAGGAACAGCTGTAGCCCTCTGCTAGGTTTGTGCACAACCTCTGTCAATCTTTTATGCATTCTCCATTTTTCCAAAGAAACATTACAACATTAAAATAAATACTAAATCGTTAAAAGTATTACATTGAATACTAAAAAGACGTAAGATTCTAACAATATTATAAAATATTAGAATGATATTATTGAAGATGACAAATACATCATTATTCTAAGACATTCTTAAAGCAATATTAAAGCCTTGGGTTTAAAAAAAAAAAATAACAAACATGTTATACTCACCTGCTCTGTGGAATGGTTTTGCACCGAGCAGCCTGGATCCTCCGTTTCTCGGGTCCCATGCCAGTGCCCCAGGTTCCTCCCTCCTGCTGTGTGCACCCAAGCAGGCGTGCTCCCAACCCGTGGCTCTGTGTGTCCATTTAAACACAGAGCCATGGTTCGACCCTGCCCCATCCATCTCCTGAATATTTCACTCCCACTGCTGCCAAAATCCAATCAGGAGTGTGAGTCCCCATAGAGACAAGGCAGATGTCTCGTGGATATCGCTGGATCGAGAGGGGGCTCTGATAAGTATTAGGGGGGCTGGGGGGGGTTGCTGCACACAGAAGGTTTAATAACCTTCACGCATAGAATGCATGAAGGTAAAAAAACATTGTTCCTTTACAACTACTTTAAGTAAAACATGTCTTTAGGGAGACTTAAAGGATGGGGTAGTATTAGTATCTTTGAGGGGGGCAAAGGGGAAACTGGCTTCTGCAGAAACTTAAGCACAACAAACTTATAGTACCTTATAGTAGGACTTCAGAGCTTGTAGGAAACAAGGCAAGCCTGCCATTTCTTACATGTGGTGCTGGCTGTCTTTTTTAACTGCAGCCTTGTGAAGATTTAGTAAAATGTATGAACCACCTCCACCTCTTCCCTAAAAAAAGACCTAAGAGCTCCTTACACAAATATAAATGGCTGCACGGGTTGGGACAGTGGTAATGATTGAATATTTTAACTACCCTGAAATTGACTAATCTAATGGCATTGCTGGAACTGTAAAAATGAAAGGGGAAATGTATAAACTTATTACAAGACAATTGTTTGGTACAGTGTAGTCTATAGTAGCTCCATCTAGACATGATGCTCAGCTGGACCTGGTAACCTAAAACAGTGCAGAGCTTATGACAAATGTCCATATGAAAAAAAACAATTGGGTAGCAGTGACCGAAACCGAAAATGATGTAATTTAATTTAAGTTGTAAAGAACATACTGGAAAGATAAAAACATTAGGGCCATACACACGGCCAGATAAGGGGCGGCATTGGCTGGTTCAATGGAAACTGGCCGACATTCAGCCGATGTGTACAGCAGCCAGCCTGATAGAACCTGGCAGAATGAGCATGACCAAAAAAGCTCTGTTGGTCAGCCCCCGATCAGCCAGTGGCTGAGAGCGTTGACCGGTGGCTACTAGCAGGGGGGGGGGGGGGCTGTAAGAATACAATAGCTCAGTAGGGGAGATTGCTGTACTAACCATCAGATCGTTGGATACCATAAATTAGACTGGGAGAGAATATTGTCAACAGAGAGCACAAAACAGAATTGGAAAAGATTCAAATTGACTGTAATCAAACACACTACAACATATATTCTCATGAACAATATGTTAAAAAAAGCTAAAAGTAAAACATGTGGCTCATGTCCAATGTTAACAAAGTCATAAACAATAATAAAGGGGCATTTAAAAAAATATAAAAATAAGGGAGAACTTTATTGACTTTTATTGGCACAGTTACAGCGAAATTACACAATTTTAGTGTTGTTTGGGTTATTTTTGAATCCCTTGCAGATAATGATTCTTGAGAGAGATACAGTATCAGGAGTACTGTGCAGTGATTTATAAGAGACCGGATTAAATAATCTCAGGGTAAGGGTATATAAGAAAGAAACATATGAGGAAGTTTGAATTTTGATGATATAGTACATTGGAAATTGAAGCTTTGAGCACATTTGATGATTGTTTATATATTTTATTGATATTGAACATACTACACTATATTATGTTTTATATTTTTTTTTAGAGCACATTATCAATGGGAAGGAGGATCCACTTGTGAACAACTGGCACTTTAAACTTTTTACCTGTGATATCAAAAATAAAAAGAACAAGACACATGTAGGACTTTTTTGATATATGCACTTGGATATTGGGTTGACAATTTCTGAGGCTGTTGCCTATGAAAAACGCTGATTTTGTATTTCATTATTTTTCTGCAGGGGTGGCAGACTATATCCAGCATCTGGAGAGTTAACACATGTTTGTGTATTACTAGTGCACTGATATTTTGGACTATAAACTAATGTGGTGCCTATATTTTAAAAGGAAGTGTTAACCAAGTAACTACAGGGTGCCTGTATTTTAAAAGGAAGTGTTAACCAAGTAACTACAGACCTATTAGTTTAACTAGTTACACACTGGTTGGCCCTGACTTTCTGGTGACCGCAGGATGCTCCAGACATCCCTTCCAACTCCAGCAGCCCCCTGGACAATGCAAAACCTGCAGGATATATATATATATATATATATATACTGTATACATATACACTGTACAGTATTCGAGTGTGTGTTCAGCTAGCATATTGTTTGTCAGCTTGAGAGAGAAGATGTGAATCTCCAAAACTTTAGCATGTTTACTGCTTAAGCTATGCGTTCCTACTGAAATCTCAGTAAAAGTCTACTTTTTTTTTTTTTTTTGCTGTTAGATACACTTTAAAGTAGTATTAAAACCAAAACCAAAACCAAAAATGTAGTATGTTTCAGCTTGCCAATCCTTAGATGTGGAAGTTTTTTTAGGCTTTTCTGCCTCTGTTTTCACCTGGAAATCTGGCTAGTAATACACCTCCTGTATTAAAGTGTAAACCTTTGGACAGAATCATTGTCAGTTTGAGGGTAGGGGAGTGTTAGATGTACTAGCACATTTAGATACACTAACAAACTGAAGTCAAACTCCAGCTCACACTGCAGTTACACAAACAGTTACAGCAACTTTTGTTTTCTTTTGCGACAAATGTTTTACATGAATAAATTAAAGCTGATCATTGTAAATGTAGCACAGACACTGGCTGGTCCCACTATCTTGTCCCGGGTCCACAATGTAAGAGCAGCCAGAAAGACAGCAGCATCCACACTTTTGGCTCAATAAGTAGTCTAGTGGTTGTGTTTTCTGAATTTATTGCACTGTAACTTGATTAGAGGCATAGGGAGCAATGTGATACTCTGGAAAAAGTAGGAGGATGTCCTCTCTTAGCAACCAGTTCTTCTTGAAAAGTCCATTAGCAACAGTTCAGAGGAAGTGGACAACACTGGGCACCAAAGCAATGTCCCAGACGCGGTGAACCTCAGTCTCAGTTCAACAGGGGGTTAACAAACTGCATTCAGCCAGATCCTGTTCTCAGGTCTGTACTCACTCAAGTCCTTGAGTGCTGGTGTGCCCCTCTTAAAATCAAGCAGACAGCAGTATAGTGGACTCTTCAGACTGGATCCCAGGTAAAAAAAAAACTTATTTGGCTTGCATTCTCTTTAAAGATTGGCCCCAGCCTCAGGATAGCTGGGGGCCTTACTGGGCTCCAGGTAAAGATACAGGGTGGCATAGGCGGGCCATAGCCCTCCTGGCTGGGTGCTTCCCCTACTGGTTAAGGACCTAGACTGATGCAGCCCAGGCAATTTATGTTCTCTCCAGCCACCTTCTGAGCACACCCCCTCAGGGATTGGCTGGGACTTCATAAATATTCAGGCTGTTTACTCAGAATCTTCCACTTCTATGTTCTGGTGCCTTCCAGAAAGCAGGGAGAAGCCATAAAGCGTGCCGCCTGAAGGACCCTGATCATTCCAAAGCAATCAGCAGCAGCTTTGCTGATTGCAGAGGAGCACAACAAAAAAGGACTTAATTTACCTGACAGCCTAGCACCTAATTATGAGGGTGCTACATTAGCACCCCTGTCAGTGGTTAATACTTTGTCTCAACACTCTAACTAGTCCATTTGCTTGTTCTGTTGAAAAACAACTGACTTACTGGCAGGATCACCAGGTAAAAATAAAGGAAAGAAAGTTTAAAAAGACAACTAATGCAGCCATTTTATCTAAGAATTGTTAAGCCGCAATATAATATATGTTTGCTTTTGGGTTTTATACGGCTTTAAGGCATCATTGAATTTGCCAGCAACCAGAAATGTGGATACATAAACAAACTGATGCACACTTCACTAGGAATGGGTAAATCCGCCGTTGTGTTCAGTTCATGAGGGTTAGTCAAATTCTTGAATCCTTTTTGAATTTTGCGAAACTTGAGCTTTATAGAAAATGCTATTAAAATCTATGGGGAAAATAGTGGTAGTAGATTCTAACTATTTTTAGGGCTAGTAGGCAAACTACTTAAAAAAATAACTGTTTCAATGGCAAGAAAAAAAAAAGTATTAAATGTCGTCCTAACTGTGGTTCATGCAATTTTGAAGGCCACATGAAAAATACACAATTCTTTCATATAACAGGTTTGAGAGATATGGTAAAGCTGTACATTGTACCCCTGCGGACAGCATGCTCTGGGGTAAAAGAGGGGAGGACTCCATCTTGTCTGTCTGAAACCAGGGGAGACCATCACAAGGTGAGAGGAGAGACAGATGTGACTGGAGAGGCTGCTGTTACCCACTGGGGCAACTATTTTGCCACAGCTCCCGAGGTTGGTGCGCTGATCCTGTCAGGGTTCCAGAGATGGGCAGTGACAGAAATCCCACCTGAGAGGGGCCTCTGGTGCATCCCTGGGCATTAGAGGACAAGAGGCGTTCCAGTCACAAGGTGGCCAGGCGGGCCATCTGAAGGACCATCTGTCAGGACATCTCCATTTGGGCCTTGGTCTCAGGACTGGTGAGCAGGCACTTGCCCACCTTTAAAGACACTGTATACAGGCAACGGTACCTTACCAGTGCTAACATTTTTAGGAACACTTACACCCTGCTGACCAGTCACTGTATCCATCTTTATTACCAGGTCATGCTAGCATTCTACATTTAAATTTGCCTTGCCAGGATACTTCCAAGCACACTTTGTTTATCCTGCCCAATGGGACACCAAGTGCACCAATGCCAGGCTAGCCGAAGATACTGGATATCTCCATTATGAGGACCCTTTCTGTTACCCTTTCTGTATCAGTAGTTTAGTGATTCCAGTGATTATCTTTAAAGAAGGACTCTCACATTAATTCTTAAAGTGAAAACTTGCATCGTGGCCTATTGCCTCACATGTTCATTTCTTGGGTCTGTGATTTCAGGGTTTGAGAGAAACAGACTAACAATTGTTAAGCCAGATCTGTTCCCCTTCATGCCTGATCACATAGACCGCATTAGAGTCATTTAAGCTGTTTTGATTGTGTTATTTGAAATTCACCCGTAGCTTTGTGTTATACCATTATAAGCCAGAGTTTTGCTATTTTTGACTATTAGTCTACCATTTACTGTTTTCTGTATGGCAAAAGGTCTTCATTAAACATACCTTCTGGTTTACCTCAGATTGAATTGCTTTCTATTGCTGTGTTTTGCACTAACACTGTCACTAGGTGTGTCAGAGGGACTGTTCTTGGGGTTGAGAGTACAGAATCAACTATACTTAAGCAGCTCCTGTGGGGGTAGCGCTACACTAACATAATTTTTCTTCTCCTAGAAAATCATCAGCCAGTTGTATATATTTTTTTATATTTATTTATTGAATTTTAGTCAGGGCACTGAAGGCATAGCTGCAGGGGAAAAGTGTATAGGCATAGGCAGCCCAGGAAGACGTTCTATTGCAGGGGTAAAGTTAGGCAGCAGCAATAAATTAAACTTAAAATGGCCATAGCTATGCACATTTTTTCCCCAAATAAGGACCATCCAAAACAAAAGGACAAGCAAGCTCAAAAGAGAGGTATAAATAATGCCACATTGAGTTACTAGGTGCTGAACATTGCTGATGTGACTCCTACTTCATCCACATTTTCTTCCTCTACTCCTCCTTCTATTCCCTTCCTTCACCTCCTCCTCCCTTTAACTGTTCCTCCCCTTCTCTTCAAACTATTCCCCCTTCTTTTCCGTCTATGTGTTTTATTAAAATTAATCAGACCTAGATCATGTAGGATTATCAAACAGCAGCTGAAGATGTTTATGATAAAATCAAATACATTTATTCTATACCAATTTAACCAATTTAACTAAGAAAAAAATGTCCCTTTTATTCTTGCTGTTGCTGTTGCTGGTGCTAATGCCAACATCTCTACCCCTTCCTTTTTTTTTTTTTTTTCCCTCTTTTCCTTTGCTCCATAAAAACAAATCCCTTGAATCTAAAAAATGCTGAATTGTTGACTTATTGGGGGGGGGGGGGGGGGGGGGGGGGGGTTATTTACTGAAACTGGAGAGTGAAAAATCTGGTGCAGCTATGCATGGAAACCAATAAGATTCCATTTTTTTTGTCAAAGCTTAAAGTGATTGTAAAGGATCTTTTTTTTTAAATAACAATCATGTCATGCTTACCTCCACTGTGCAGCTCGTCTTGCACAGAGTGGCCCCGAACATACTCTTCTGGGATCCCCCAGCAGCTCTCGTGGCTTTCTGGATCAGATAACCCCCTAGGATAAGTGTTCTCCCAAGGGGGATACCTTGCAGGCACACTCCCGAGTCCAGCATTTGTTGTCCATAGACACGAATGCCAGACTCGTCCCTGCCCTCCGGCGCCCGGGTCATATGATTTGATTGACAGCAGCGGGAGCTGCTATCGGGAGCTGCTATCAATCTTGCCAATCAGGACACGAGACACCGGCTAGAAAAAGAGGGTTCAGGTAAGTAAAACATGGGCACTGGGGGCCTGCCGCTCTGCAAGAGGTTTTTCACCTCAATGCATAGAATGCATTGAGGTGAAAAACCACAAAGGTTTACCACCCCTTTAATTGAACAAGTCAAATTTAGAAGCTGATTTGCAACCATGCACAGCTTCACCAAATTCTGAGACAGTCAGTTTTTAGTAAATCTTCTCCTCTGTGTCTATAATAGTGTTTCAACATTTGGCCTTATGCCCCGTACACACGAGCGGATTTTCTGTCGGAAAAAAACTTGGATGGTTTTTCCGACAGAATTCCACTCAAGCTTGGCATGCATAAACATGGTCACACAAAAGTTCTATAAACTTTTGACTGTCAAGAACGCAGTGATGTACAACACTATGATGAGTGGAGACAATGAAGTTCAATGCTTCCGAGCGTGTGTCGAATTGTTTCCGAGCATGCATAGGAATTTTGCGTGTCGGAATTTGTACAGACGATCGGAATTTCGGATCGGACCTTTTTCCGACCGAAAAATAGAGAACATGCTCCCAATATTTTGCTGGCAGGAATTCCGCCAGCAAAAGTCCGATGGAGCATACACACTGTCGGAATTTCCGACCAAAAGCTCTCATCAGACTTTTGCTGGTGGAATTTCCGATCGTGTGTATGGGGCATTATTTTCACAGTTTTTGTTCTCCACATTTAGGCATGTGCTTTTTTCAAAATTTAGTGGCAGAGTTGTAGTGACATTATGATATCACATATATGCTACTAATTCAGTAATGTTATAGATATTTTTAAATTCAGCAGTTAGTAGATAGATGTCCAAAAATGTTATGTAAATGGATAGCTTGGGCAGGGAAATCGAGGGAGCTAACACCCAGCTACCAACATCTGCCTGATAGGTCCTGCAGTCTGGGGTGGACAACTTCAGACCCATCAGCTGCAAAACCCAGCAGATGATAAGAGATTTGTTCACACTGGGCCCCAATAATGTCTGGAAGGACAACAAGGAGAGGCAACGTTCCCTTGGCACTGTAAGGGGGCCAGCAACAAATGTGTCCACAGGCAAAGGTGGACATGGTGGTCACTCCTCAGGCAGGGCATTTCCTCTGTTTAGTGAGTCAGCTTGAGTTATTTGACCACAGCATCAGCCACTTGCTCCTTGATGATGCCCAGCCATTACTGGATTCAGATGTTGGTTCTAAGGTTAAGGATGACAGGACAGGAACACAAGCCTAGAGAGAAGGAAGAACACTGGTAGACAAATTGCCATTCATGTCCCCCAAGCTGCAGCGTATTACCAAGTTGCCTCCAGTGGTAATGATGAAGATGAAGGAGATGGAGATGATGATGATAAGGTCACTGATGCAACTTGGGTGTCAGATAGAGCAGAGGAGGAAACTGAAGGTGAGGTGGCACAACCCCAAGGAGGCCGACATCAAGAAGGAGTAGAGAGCAGGCACCCTATTCCATCACATTCTGCAGCTGTTATCTCCCGGCCCACTCCCCAAAGCTCAGCTGTCTGGGCCTTTTTCAGCACATCTACAGCAGATCGCGCTTTTACTATCTGCAAACTGTGTCTCAGGCACATCAAACGTGGCAAAAACACCAACCATTTGGGTACCACATGCCTAACAAGCCATTTAATGTCCAACCACTCAGCCTGTTGGCAAGAGCACCTAAAAGCCACACAAAAGGGGCACACATTTGTTCCTCCTCCTTACCCACTTCAGTCTGCCATACCAAGTCATTACCTCTCAGCAGCCTCAACTGACAGGGATGATTGTATAGCACAGGGTGTCCCAGGTCCTAGCAGCGCATCTGCCAGCAGCACACCACCAGCTGTAGACTGTAGCTGGAAAATTCCTCTGCCCCATCTGCTGCAGCGGAAAAAAAAATACAGTCCCTGCCACCCACATGCCCAGTGTCTAAATGCAAGCTTGTCAAAGCTGTTGGCTCTCCAACTTCTGCCTTTTAGCCTGGTGGATTCTGCCCCCTTCCGTGTATTTGCACAATGTGCTGTAGCACAATGGCAGGTTTCTACGCAAGAAAGGCTACTACTTTTCATGTAAGGCCGTTCCATCTCTCTATCATCATGTGGAGGGGAATGTTCTGGCATCGTTGGGCAAGGCAGTCAGCCGTAAAATCCACCTTACTGCTGACACGTGGTCCAACAAGCATGGGCAGGGACGATATATTTAGTTCACAGCACACTGGGTAACGCTGCTTGCAACTTGAAAGGATGCAGGACAGGGCTTGGTTCTGCAGCTTGTTGTGCCCCCATGTCTCCATACAGCTGGTGGTGATGATGCCAGAACTGTGAACTCTACCCCCTCCTCCACCACCACCATGCCCTCCTCTGCAGAATTGTCCAATGAACATCAGGTACCCCCTAAGCGTTCAAAGGGGTATTCCATGAGTCAGGCTAAAAGATGCCATGCAGTGCTTCAGCTGGTGTGTTTAGGGGACAGGAACCACACCGGAGCAGAGATTCTTGCAGCTCTGCAGGGACAGGCCCAGAGGTGGTTCACATCATGCCAGCTGGAGCCAGGAATGGTGGTGTCTGATAATGGCCTCCATGGGAGGTTCCTACACACTGTGCACTTTTCGCTTTGACAGCTGTTATATGGCTGAGGGCAGGGCCACTCTGTGATGTAAACGGGTAGCCCCGCCTTCCTCTGACATCAAGTGGTATATAGCCCTCAGCTATATAACAGCTGTCATTGAGAAGAAGCGCGCAGTGTGCGGGAGTCTCCCATAGAGGTGGAGCTGTTGCGTTTTTTTTTCTTATTTCAGTTCATCGGGTGGCATGAGATGGATTTACATTGCGGGCCATTTTTATTTTTTAATAAAGGACTTGTCCCAAAGTGTCTCCTGTCATTTTTACTATGTTTGACACTTTTTTTTGTAAATTGGTAGGGGTACAATGTTACAAAAAAATTTCTTTTTTTCCTTTAGACATGGAAAACTTTAAATCTTCCATCTCGATCGCCGCCGGTTTTCATCTTCATCTTCTTCTTGTCTTCTTCTTGTCTGCTGGGGTCCATCTTGCCTGTGGGCATGTGAACCCCACAGGCACTGTTGATGGCCCAGCATGCACGATATTTAAAGGAATATTTCATTTTTATTGTTTACACTTTAAGCATTATTAAAATCACGGCTCCTGAAAAAACTGCAGTTTTCAAAACTTTTTTTTGCATTGATACATGTCCCCTGGGGCAGGACCCGTGTCCCCAAACACTTTTTATGACAATAACTTGCATATAAGCCTTTAAAGTTAGAACTTTTGATTTTTCATGTTAGTGTCCCATACACTTTAATGGGGTTTCGCTGTTTTCGAATTTGCCGCAAGCGTTATGTTCGTAATTATATATGGAGTACCCCCCAAAGAAATACTAAGGGACTTTAAAGGCAACTGATCAGCAGATTTTTAGAAAAAAGTATAGAAATGTATTAATATAAAATAGTTGTTAACACCATCAATAATTGCATAAAAGACAAGAACAGAATCATATATCAAATATAAATGCAGATCCTCCGATGTTAAGGCTGACGTGTTTCTGGACCTATGTAGAGTCCTTTCTTCAGGGGCATTTCATGCGCGGTAGTGCTGCTATATTGATGTTCTATAATGAGACAAAGTCACACATCAGAGTCAACATCGGGGTCAGAGAAATGAGCATCGTTGAAGTCAAGTAAAAACAAACATACCAGTCAAGTAGCAAAAAATGCAACAAGGACTGCCACCTAGTGTGTGGTCTATAGTGGGAATGAGCTTGACTGCTGCAGAGAGGTCTGAGTGAGTACAGGACCTGAAACGATATTCGTACTCATTGAAAAAATAAGGGAACATCTGAAAAAACAATAGCCAGATATACAGCTATTGTACCCACAGCAAGAACCCAAACAGTGCTACTGTATGATGATGCTGTCGACTAGGGATGAGCCATACGCCCTCCGATTCGGTTCGCAGCAGATTTGGCAGAACACACAAACACTGTTAAAGTCTATGGGACACGAACATGAATAATAAAAAGTGCTAATTTTAAAGGCTTAGTTATTGTCATAAAAAGTGTATGGGGACCTGGGTCCTGCCCCAGGGGACATGTATCAATGCAAAAAATAGTAGTGATTTTTTTAATGCTTAAAATGAAACAATAAAAATAAAATATTCCATTAAATATGGTGCCTGGGGGTGTCTATAGTATGCCTGTAAAGGCATTTTTTCTGTGTTTAGAGTACCACAGTAAGATTACATTTCTAAGGGAAAAATTGTCATTTAAAACTGGTCCCTTTGGGTCAGGTATGAATATTAAGGGGAACGCCAAACCAAAATTTAAAAAAATATTGCATGGGGGTCCCCTTAAAATCCATACCAGGCCCTTCGGGTCTGATATGGAAATTAAGGGGAACCCTGCACAAAATTTCAAACAAATATGGCGTGGGGGTCCCTCCAAAATCCATACCAGGCACTTCAGGTCTGGTATGGATTTTAAGGGGAACCCCGTGCAAAATTAAAAAAATAAATGGCGTAGGGGTCACCCCCAAAATCCATAGCAGACTCTTCAGGTCTGGTATGGATTTTAAGGGGAACCCTGCGCCAAAATAAAAAAAGGGCGTAGGGGTCCCCCCAAAATCCATACCAGACACTTATCCGGGCACGCAACCTGGCAAGCCGCAGGAAAAGAGGGGGGATGAGAGAGCGCCCCCCCTCCTGAACTGTACCAGGCCACATGCCCTCAACATGGGGAGGGTGCTTTGGGGTAGACCCCCAAAGCACCTTGTCCCAATGTTGATGGGGACAAGGGACTCATCCCCACAACTCTTGACCAGTGGTTGAGGGGGTCTGTGGGCGGGGGGCTTATCAGAATCTGGAAGCCCCCTTTAACAAGGGGACCCCCAGATCCCGGCCTCTCCCCCTGTGTGAATTGGTAACGGGGTACAAATGTATCCCTACCATTTCACAAAAAAAGTGTCAAAATGGTAAAAAAGACAAGAGACAGCTTGGGACAAGTCTTTTATTTAAAAAAAAAAAAATGTCCCACAGTGTAAGTTCACGCCGCCCATTGGACCGAAAAAAAAAGAGCTGCGACCGACCCGCCTCAGGGGAAGGCTCCAGCTGTCTGACGCATCTTCACTGTGACAGCTCTTATATAACTGAGGGTGGGGCCACCCTCTGACACCACAGGGAAGCCCCCGTGGTGTCAGAGGGGGTGGGGTCACTCGGTTAAGTCAATGGGTGGCCCCGCCCTCAGTTATATAACAGCTGTCACAGCAAAGATGCGTCAGACGGTGGGAGCCTCCTATGGAGGCGGGCGGTTGTGGCTTTTTTTTCCCCTTTTCGGTCTGTCGGGTTGCGTGAACTTACACCGTGGGAAATTTTTATTATTATTTTTTTTAATAAAGGACTTGTCCCAAGCTGTCTCTCTTGTCTTTTTTTTTTACCATTTTGACACTTTTTTTGTGAAATGGTAGTACCCTGTGACATTTGTACCCTGTTACCAATTCATACGGGGGAGGCTGGGATTTGGGGGTCTCCTTGTTAAAGGGGGCTTCCAGATGCCGATAAGCCCCCTGCTCGCAGACTCCCACAACCACCGGGCAAGGGTTGTGGGAATGAGGCCCTTGTCCCCATCAACATTGGGACAAGGTGCTTTGGGGGGCTACCCCAAAGCACCCTCCCCATGTTGAGGGCATGTGGCCTGGTACAGTTCAGGGGGGCACTCTCTCATCCCCCCTCTTTCCCTGCGGCCTTCCAGGTTGCGTGCTCAGATAAGGGCCTGGTATTGATTCTAGGGGGACCCCCACGCAATTTTTTTTAAAATTTTGATTCGGGGGTTTCCCTTAATATTCATACGAGACCCAAAGGGTCTTTTTTTCAGTTATCTGTATCTATATTGCCGAGATCTGACAGTTCATTACAGCCGTGATCAGTTTTAAATGACAATTTTTCCTTTAGAAATGTAATTTTGCTGTGGTACTGTTCTAAACATGGGAAAAATGTGCCACTTTACAGGCATACTATAGACACCCCCAGGCACAATATTTAAAAGAATATTTCATTTTTATTGTTTCACTTTAAGCATTAAAAAAATCACTGCTCCCGAAAAAACGTCCGTTTTAAAAAAAAGAATTTGCATTGATACATGTCCCCTGGGACAGGACCCAGGTCCCCAAACACTTTTTATGACAATAACTTGCATATAAGCCTTAAAAATTAGCACTTGATTTTTCATGTTAGTGTCCCATAGACTTTAAAGTGGCTGTAAACCCATTTTTATAAGTTTATGCTACAGGTAAGCCTATTTTAAGGCTTACCTGTAGTTACCCTGGATATCTCCTAAATCTGTACTGTTTAGGAGATATCCCCCTGTGTCTCGTCGTGCCATTGCTTCAGTTAGATATGCTGCTACCCCCGGCTCCCGCGCGCATTGCAATCACTGCGACGGAGCCGCGATACCCGGAAGTAAGCTGCGGGAGAGATGTCTGTGGCCAAAGGGGGGGGGGTCGAGGACGTCTGCGGGGGCTTCGATGGTAGGTAAGTAATACATAATGCGCTAGTATGCTATGCATATTAGCTCATTATGCCTTTGCCTTGCAGTTTTTTTTAAGGGTTTACAACCACTTTAACTGTGTTCCGGCAGCTTTCGAATTTGCTGCGAACACTGCATATTGTTCGCTGTTCAGAATTCGACTTGCAAAAGTATTCACCCCCCTTGGCATTTTTCGTGTTTTGTTGCCTCACAACCTGGAATTAACATGTATTGTTTGAGGATTTACATCATTTAATTAAGATGTTTTTTTTTTTTTTTTGTGAAGCAAACAACAAATTGGACAAAATAACAGAAAAAGTCAATGTGCATTACTTTTCACCCCCTAAAGTCAATACTTTGTAGAGCCAACTTTTGCGGCTGTCACAGCTCCAAGTCACTTTGGATAAGTCTCTATGAGCTTGCCACATCTTACCACTGGGATTTTTGCCCATTCCTCCTTGCAAAACTGCTCCAGCTCCTTCAAGTTGGATGGTTTTGTGCTTGTGAACAGCAATCTTTAAGTCTGACCACAGATTTTCTATTCCTAGCCTCAACTCACACACACAGTGGTACAGGTTTGGCTCAAGAATATTCCTGTATTTAGCACCATCCATCTTTCCCTCAACTCTGACCAGTTTCCCAGCCCTGACTGCTGAAAATCATCCCCACAGCATGATGCTGCCACCACCATGTTTCACTGTCGGGATGGTGTTCTTTGGGTGACGTGATGTGTTGGGTTTGCGTCAGACATAGCATAACATTTCTTTGATGGCCAAAAAGTAAAATTTTAGTCTCATCAGACCAGAGCACCTTTCTCCATACATTTTGGGAGTCTACCACATGCCTTTTCGCAAACTCAAAATGTGCCATTTCATTTTTTTACTGAAAGTAATGGCTTTCTTCTGGCCACTCTGCCATAAAGCCCAACTCTATGGAGCGTACGGCTTATTGTTGTACTATGTACAGATACTCCAGTCTCTGCTGTGGAACTCTGCAGCTCTTACAGTGTTACCTTAGGTCTCTGTGCTGCCTCTCTGATTAATGTCCTCCTTGCCCGGTCCATGAGTTTTGGTGTGCGGTCATGTCTTGGCAGGTTTGCTGTTGTGCCATGTTATTTCCATTTGGTTATGCTAGATTTGATGGTGCTCCTAGGGATCAACAAATATTTAGATAGTTTATTAGAACCTAACCCTGACTTGTACTTCTCCACAACATTATCCATTACTTGTTTGGAGAGTTCCTTGGTCTTCATGGTAGTGTTTGGTTAGTGGTGCCTCTTGCTTAGGTGTTGCAGCCTCTGGGGCATTTCAAAAAGGTTTGTATATGTAATGACAGATCATGTAAAACTTAGATTGCACACAGGTGGACATCATTTCACTAATTATGTGACTTCTGAAGGTAATTGGTTGCACCAGAGCTTTTTATGGGCTTCATAACAAAGGGGGTAAATACATACGCACATGCCAATTATCATTTTTTTATTTCTGAAAAATAGTTGTATGTATATATTTTTCTAATTTTACTTCACCAACTTAGACTATTGTGTTCTGATCCATCACATATAATTCAGATTAAAAAAACATTGAACTAAAGGCTGTAATGTAACAAAATAGGTAAAAAGCCAAGGGGGGTGAATACTTTTGCAAGGAAGGCACTGTATGTATAATGATCAAGAGGCATAAATTGGATATACTGTACGTTCCCCATAAAATATCCAGGCAAAGCCCTATGTATAACAGCCAATTTGCTTAGGATGCAGCAATGCATCCAAGGCCTATAGTGGACATATGCAAAATGTAGCCATACTGACCTTGGGTGGGCCAAACAAAACGGGCAATCCGGTCCGAAACAGAGGTGCAGCGAAGGTGGTAGCGAGTGACAGGTAGACAGCTTCCTCCTTAAATGGCAGAAGAGGTGACGCATGCGCATGAGCACTAAGCAGCACGTGTCATGTTCAGCGTCAATAGCCAGAGGTATCGGATCAGCCAATGGGAAGTACGTTGAAGGCAAAAATGGGTGGGGATTGTCACACACAAATACACAGAAATCCTAGTGGCTCAAAGATGTTGCCGAGCAGAGGGGCGGCATCAGTCGCCAGGGTGGCTCCAATCACATTCGCAACATAGGTGGCCTCCTCCCATGTATATAATTATGCATATTACGCACGAAGTTAGGGATGGGCCTGGAGGTGATGGAGGAAACCTCCAATACAGTCCCTACCACACAGGAAAAAGAGAGACAGGCAGTGGCAGCGTCACACATAGGCAGCGCGCGTCACATAAAGCTTAGCACCATGGCCCAACCCCCTCACATAGGCATACACACTAGTGATGCACAGGAGGGGGAGGGACAGGGAGTTGCTGTGAGGGCAGACAAGATTAGATCCTATACAGTAACAACGCAGAGACGCCAATAGACCTGACACCAAGCAGCAGTGGAGAATAAAAACAACAAACAGGAGCAAGAAGAAGAGGGGTGAAAGCATGTAAATGGACATTGTTAAACTTGACTTCAAGGGATTATAGGACTACCGTAAGGCACATGAAAAAGGGTCTCAGATGTATACATGGAAATAAAAGTAAAAAACAAAAAAACAGAAAAGCATACAAGCATGACTCGGAAAAAAGCATAACAATATAGGTATAGATATCAGTATACAAAATACACAAAGAAATACATTTTGCAAGTTATTACAACACACAAAATATACATAGAAAATTCCCATTATACCCACAGGGAACCCCCTATTTTTAAGATCCTTCTCGCATACCCCTGATTCAAACCCTTTCAAGAAGGGTCTAAAACTTAGGGTATTGCGGCCAGGGGGTAGATGGTATTGAGTTCCATAATCCATCGGGCTTTGCGCTGTAGGAGGAGTTTGTTCCAATCTCCTCCTCTTGAATTTTGATGGATACGATCCAATATTAAAAAATGGAAACTAGGGCATATGCCAGTATGGTGATGGCAAAACGTCTCCCAAGAGGGAGTTCTGGGTTTGCCATCAACATGCTAATAACATGCTGCCTAGCACGTCTTCGAAATTCCAGCTTCGTTTTGCCAATGTAAAAGCTGCTACACTGGCAAGGGAGTAGATAAACCACCCCGGCAGTCTTACAATTGGAAAAATGTTGAGCTTTGAATAGCTGACCATTGGGTAATACTATGTCTGCATGGGTGTTCATATAGCGACATGTGACACATCCACCACAGGTGAATGTCCCTACATTCTTACAAGGGTCAGATCTAAAAGTGCCCACAAACTCGCTTTGGACTAGCTGATCTTTTATTTATGGTAGGGGATTGTGGAGTGCGATAGTATATGTGGACTCAACAATGGGTAGATTGTTAGTATATGTCAATGTTTTTCCAATGTTTTCCTGAGTGTTTTATGTTGATTGTTATACTGCATTATGATACACGAAGTTAGAGGTTTAGTTCTTTCTTTTGGATGGCTGGGGAAGAGGAGGCTTTTTCTACTGTGGTTACTGGCACGTCTGAAAGCTTTTTTGAGGCATGTGAGAGAGTAGCCATGATCTAAAAGTCTAATTTTTAGATGATAGGCTTCTAAGAGAAATGTGGTCTCTCATTATTTCTCAGTCTTAAGTACTGACTGTACGGGATAGACTGTATGAGAGGTTTGGGATGTGCACTCGATGCATTCAGAATGCTGTTCCCTGCAGTGGGCTTACGAAATAAACCACTTGAAAGAGTGCCATCCAGTTTTTTTTTTATAATTTTGACGTCCAAGAACGTGATCATGTCTTTACTATAGGACATAGTAAAGTTTAGGTTAAAAGTGTTCTTATTGATAGCCAACATGAAAGCATCAAGCATGTCCACAGGTCCCTCCCAGATGATGAAGATGTAATCAATGTAGCGATACCATGTAGTAATATGGCTCATTAATGTGGACAAATCTTCATCATCTAGGAGGGAACACTCCCACCCCCCCCCCACTCCCCCAGAAAACTAGCATATTGTTTGTTGTTCGCCGACAACCAAAGTTCGGCCCAAATTTATGCTTGGGTCGAACAGTTCGCCCATCCCTACTGTCCAGGCTGCCTCTGCTGATCCTATATCTGCTGCCCAGCCTGTCACTGCTTGTCCTATGCCTGCTGCCAAGTCTACTTCAGCTAATTCTGTGCCTGCTGCCCAGCCTACCACTGCTAATTCTGTGTCTGCTACCCAGCTTGAGTCTACTCTGCCTGTGCCTGCTACTCAGCCTGCCTGTGCTGATTTTGTGTCTGCTGCCCAGCCTGCCTCTGCTGAGCCTGTGGCTGCTGCTCAGCCTGCCTCTGCTGAGCCTGTGGCTGCTGCTCAGTCTGCCTCTGCTGAGCCTGTGGCTGCTGCTCAGCCTGCCTCTCTGAGCCTGTGGCTGCTGCTCGGCCTGCCTCTGCTGAGCATGTGGCTGCTTCTCATCCTGCCTCTGCTGATCCTATGCCTGCTGCCCAGTTTTCCACTGCTGATCCTGTGCCTTCTGCCCAGCCTATCTCTGCGGATCCTGTGCTTGCTGCCCAGCCTGTCTCTGCTGATCCTCTGCCTGCTGCCCAGCCTGGCTGTGACAACCCTGTGCCTGCTGCCCTGCCTGCATCTGCCAGTCCTGGGTCTGCTGCCCAGGCAGCCTCTGTTGATCCTGTGCTTGCCATAAAGCCTTCACCTAATTCGGTGCCCGTTGCCCAGCCTGCCTCTGCTATTCCTGTGCCTTCTGCCTGGCCTGCCTCTGCTGATCCAGTGACTTTTGCCCAGCCAGTTTTTAGTACTAGGATTAAGCTCTTGCCTGCTGTTGGGTCTGATAACACTGAGTCTCCACATTTGATGCATCTCTGGCATGGGTTACGTGTCTGGTTTGAGATTCCTACAGCCACCTTGTTTAAGTTCCTTTAGCAGCCATTTGCATCTATTGTACAAAAGCCCAGTGGTTCAGACACCGACTCTGAATTTGATAAATACAATTACTTTTCCCTAATGCAGACATAATCTCTGCAACTCCAGGCATGTTAAGGGACCAGGTTGGGTAACCAGTGCCTTGAAAAGACCTGGGGGGCTATCAAAATGCAAAGCAGTTTCTAGCACCCAGAGTAGTGACTCAGATGTGCAATGTTCAGTTGTAGTGGGACACTCTGGTGTCAAGGTACCTGTATGGGTTAAGGACTCCAGTGGTAAGCCTTCAGAGGGCCCATGGAATTCCAGCATTGGAATATCTGCCAGTTCAAACCCGTGGTAGCAGCAAATTCAAACCTCACCCCTGCTCATCACTAATAGTGTTCTGACTGCTCTGATTTTTTTGTGTGCTGTAACAGTGTAAAAATAAAAGATAATAAATAATAAAAAAATAAAAAAATTGTAAAAGCGCCCTGTCCCCCCTAGCTCGCATGCAGAAGTGAACGTATGCGTGAGTAGCGCCCGCATATGAAAACGGTGTTCAAACCACACATGTGAAGTAAAGAGTGAGAGCAATAAATCTAGCCCTAGACCTCCTCTGTAACTCAAAACATGCAACCTGTAAAAAATTTTAAACATCGCCTATGGAGATTTTTAAGGGTAAAAGTTTGGCGCCATTCCACAAGGGATGAAATTTTGAAGCATGATATGTTGGGTATAAATTTACTTGGTGTAACATTATCTTTCACAATAAAAAAAAAATTGGGCTAACTTTACTGTTGTCTTGTTTTTTTATTTAAAAAAGTGTATTTTCTCCAAAATAACTGCGCTTGTAAGACCGCTGCGCAAATACGGCGTGACAGAAAGTATTGCAACGACTGCCATTTTATTCTCTAGAGTTTTCGAAAAAAAATATATATAATGTTTTGGGGTTCTAAGTAATTTTCTAGCAAAATACCTGTTTTTAACTTTTAAACACCAAATCTCAGAAAGGCTTGAGTGGTTAAGCATCCAGTAGCACTGTTTGATTTGCCACGATCAACTTATCTGCCTACTCCATTTTAATATAACCAATGTTATCACATTGATCAAGTTTGCTGCATTGGCCAATAAAATATCCCTCTAAATTTAAAAAAAAAAAACGAAATGAGCTCCTCTCTGTCTCTGTTTCTCTCACCACAAACTTGATGGGGAGGTGATGTCAGACGAAATAATGCACAGTAAAACAATGCAGGTAAAAATCATCATAACTCACGTCAATACAATTTTTTGTAGCATTTTTCATACATGTTGATGTATGAATGGGCCCTTAAAGGACTGATATGCAAAAATGATGTTACCAAATTTTGTCAGCCCATGGTATTTCTCCAGGAGAGTTTTATATGTATGTTTTAATGTTAAAACTCCTATCCCCTTAATGTCCTCCCTATGTACAGTGCTTTAAGGATGCGCTATATAAATCAATAATAATAGCTTTAAGGGTAGTTCACTTATGCTTCCATGTTATAATAATTCATATGGCTTTATGCTCAAATGAGGAAGTTTCTTTCATTTTACCAGACTATTAATTTTTAAAGTAGAATGCATGTTCGGGATTCTATAAATTTCAATAGTTGTACAATTATTATGCAATGTATTCATGTCATTTCCATCTAGCATATTTAATATGTAGAATGTACCTTTATACGTCTGCAGAAAATACAGACTTTGCAGCCCCCAGGCGTGAGATTTTTTTAGATAAAAAAGAATCAATGTCATTATATCTCTCTCGAGCATCATAATTATTCGTCTTGCATACAATATTTATTTAAAACTTAGAATTAAACTTCAAGAGCTGGTCATTTGAAAACTGGCAGTGAGTGAGCAGATCTTGTCTCTGTAAAAAAAAAAAAAGTTAAAAAAAAAAAGAATATTCCCTTTAAAAGTTAAGGAATAGATCAAAACAGCCTTTCGAGTAACTGACACTTTAGTCATACAGATGCTTTTTATGTGTCAGGTTTATTAATAAAGGAAGTCCATGGGAACGCACAGAAGAAAATCTTAAGGATGTGACTGTCAGTTTTTTGATATGTCAGGTATAATTTTGTAACTCTGATTTCTGGATAGCAGTATACACATTGCATTGTACTGATGTTTGTGTACCTCTTTGTACTTCTCATTTATGATGACTGAGAAAGAAGATGAGGCGGAGATGTTTTGATACAAGATTGAAACTTGAAACTAACGTCCTTCAATTTGAACAGTATTCCTTTTTCATCTTTCTTTTCATGTTACCTTTTTAACTTTTGCCACTGATGTAAGAAAAAAATGTATTTGAAAAGATGCCAGGTGTTGGTTCTTACATAGGTGAAAGATCACATAAAAGGAGAGCAAAATCTAGTTTTACAATGCCAAAGCAGTATAATTAAATAAGAGATCAAATGTATATCAACAACAGTGTTTGTTCTCCCAAGGCTATTGTAAAATTATTTAACATATCATATGTCTTCTTGAAGCACTATCCATGTCATATTAACTTTGCAAGTGATGATTTGATTATTATATGACCTTTTTCAGAAAGAAATTCATCCATCACCCTTGGCCTTAGTTAGGTTTTCTAAGCAAATAAAATAATATTCCTTATATAGGAGCTAATATGTATATATTATATACAGCATGTGTGTGTGTGTGCATGGGTGTGGGTGGGCGCATATGTGTGTGCTTTTGTGTATGTAAATATGTATTTTGAGGTCACTAACTGATGTTGTTTATAACATCTCTCATGAAGATGTAAAATGACTGTTCTATTAACAAATATAATTAATGGCGCTATGATTGTAAGAGGCATTCAGGACTTTCAGGGTACTTCTTGTACAAAAAATACTAATTTGATTTCTTTAAAATATACATATTTTACTATAAAAAATATAAAATTCATCAGTACAGCAACCAACAGACAAATAGCTAAAAAAACATATTAACGCTTTCAAAGGAGTTAATATGCTTTTTTATTTTATTTATTATTTTATTTATTATTATATTTATTTATTATATTTATTATTTATTATTTATTTATTTATATATTATTATTTTTTAGTTAGTTGTCTGTTGGTTATTGTACGGATTTTTTAAAATATTTCTTGTAATAAAATATGTTATTTTAAAGAAATCAAATTAGTATTTTGTGTACAAGTGGCACCATGAAAATCCTGAATCCTGAATGTCTCTTACAATCGTAGGTCCATATTCCATATCTATAATGATTAAATATTCATAGCACATTTAACAAAAAATATAATTACCCATGGTACAAAAATGCAGAGAGATAAAATATAGAAAAATATAAAATATAATAAAATATATACTTGACTGATGTTCATTTCAAAATAGTTGATTTTTTTCAGGTCAAATAAAACAAACGTCATTTGTTATTTTGAACCTTTTTAAAGAAACTATTTTTTTTTTTTTGTATTTTCAGGTAAATACTTTAATTGGTCCTTTCCAAATCCACCTAAAGGGGGTTGCATAATAATCAGCTGAAAACAATAAAGTTTCTTTCACTTTTTTTATTTCAACTGAAAATGTGATTAAAAATAGCAACAGAACCATGTAGCCAATGAAAATGTAATCATATATCTGATTAAATGATTAGATCAGATTGAAAAAGGTCAAATTAAAAAATGACACATGTGGCTGGCATAAGAGTACATTTAGCTTGATTAAAAACTGACTATGGGCTTTCAGTAATATCAGTAGATTGTATAAGTCCAAAATTATGGATTGCCTACAATATTTGAAAGCAAATGAATAGGAAACATTCCAGTACAATTAAACGTGCTCACAAAAGCAGTGGCAGCCCGCCCATTAAGGGCACAGGGGTGCTGCCCCACTAATCCTTGCGCCTGGCCCCTAATCTACATGCAGAGCGACAGAGGCATGGATTTCATTTTTTTTTGTAAGCACATCATTAGAGCCTGAGGCTTCAAAAAAGCACTGCGCCCTGAGACCACCCAGTTGTATGACATTAGCAAATAAATCCTTCCTGTTTCTCCTCCCAGCCAATCAGGAAGCGAGTCCTAAGACCCCATTGGCTGGGAGGAGAAGCAGCAACCACTGGGAGGAGAAGCAGCGACCACCGGAACATGGAGGAGACAGAGGGTGGAAGCCGCAGCCGGACTGGGGGGGGGGGGGGTTGGTGTAGGGTGGTGGGCTGGAGCGACCAGGGAAGGATAGATGGCAGCAGGTCCCGGAGCACCTGCCACCACTGCACAAAAACATCTCAAGCATGTGAGCAGCAATGGTGTTAGTTTACTAAAGCGGGAGAGTGCAAAATCTGGTGCAAATATGCATAGAAACCAATTAGCTTCCAGTTTTGTTTTATCAAAGCCCAACTGAACAAGCTGAAGTTAGAAGCCGACTGCTGGCTACCATGCACAGCTGCACCAGATTTTGCCCTCTCCAGTTTTAGTAAATCAACCCCAATATGTCCTTAACCCCTTCATAAACAAAATGTTTTGACACTTGGGTAACTAGACAATAGGATTGCAGTTTTGTTATGTGCCAGATAATATAACAACTGACATACCAAAACTGCAGCTATTAATATTTACCTACTAACTATTTTTCATAATCAAAAGATTTTCATTATTTTTCTTCAAGATATGTGATGCTTTTATTTGTCAGACAGCTTTAAATAATACCCTCAATGTATTTATTAATATAAAGAGCAAAACAATGGCCAAAATGTACTGGGTTATTTAATGTACAGTATAACATTTTTATAATAACCAAATCTATTCAAATATTTTAACCGGATAAATGTTTGCTATATTTCTTGATAGATAACAATCACAGTCTGCGCTAATAGGTAGTGAGGCAACCTGAAGGAATCAATATTGTTATTATTATTATACAAGATTTATATAGCAACAGCAGTTTTTGATGCTCTTCACAATAAATGGAAATTCCTGGCAGATCTAAGTTAAATACAGCATCTATATATAAAATACAATTATGAAATAATGAATAGTGCAATCGGCCAAACTATGTCAAGAGACAAATATATGCAACACAATATTTAGGATAATAAAGTAAATTATATATATATATATATAGGATATATAAATATATATATATATATATATATATATATATATATATATATATATATATATATATATAAACACAAAACACAAATGTCCATCAAAAGCTTAAACAAAAATGCCATTACATAAATGTATCCACTAATGAAACAGCCTAAGTGAAAAGTTGCACCATAGCTTCTATAGCCCAGATCTACAGGAAACAGGAATGCAGCACCCACCACTTGGAGGTAAGTGGTGCGCTTACCAGAATTTATAACCCCAATCAGAGGTAAACAGCTTATATGAACTGTCCTGGGCTGGATGGATCTCTCCCTGTTCCACTTCCTGCATAGCTCATGTCCCTCCAGTCCACCTCTAGAAGGCATTCAGTATTGCTGATGTAAAGCAGTACTGAACAACAGACAGGACAAGGGAAGAGGTCCTTATAGTAGTATGAAATTCTCTTTATTAAAACTAGTGAAAATGTATAAAAGATGGCAAACACACTTACAAGACTTCTGCTGCCTCACCCAGCAGCAGCGTGTGATGTCAACAGGCGCCAACTCCACCTTGCATGTGTTTTGTCCAGGAGGACATCTTCAGGGGCTGGGCATGTTGACAAGCCACAACACAATATATCCCTGTATTCACAACCTCCTCTTCCTCTACTCTATGTGTCTTGATACAGTGGCCAAAGCATGTGTGGGCTTTGATAAGATAATGCCGAAATAAAGGACAAAAAAAGTTTACGTTTTAAAGGGTTACGGTTTTTCCCATATCTTATTCTTCAATGGAGTTCAATGACTCCTACACATTATGGAGAATGAAAACCCAGCTAAAATCTGTAAAATCTGGAAAAAACCCTCAAACTTTAACCATGGGTATGATGTAAAGTCTCTGTTTCTTACAATGTCTTAACATTCCTAATGATATTTCTTAAAAAAAAAATCGTCCATCCACTCCCAGAAATAACCAGCTTGGCATGCAGGGCACGCTGCCTGGTATTTCCATTACAAAGGAGAGGTTAGCATGAAGCTGTCCTGCAATGCTAATACCAGTCCTTCTTTAGCTTTATAGGATGCTTTGAGAGGTGAGCCTCTCAAAAATAAGGTTTGCTTCAAAGCACCAGTACCAGTACAGTACTGATGAGTACAGATTCTTTGGCACACTGGTACCCAGATGGGGTATACAGGGTGGCCGGGCTGCGCAGAATCACGTATACAGTGGTGTGAAAAAGTGTTTGCCCCCTTCCTCATTTCCTGTTCCTTTGCATGTTTGTCACACTTAAGTGTTTCGGAACATCAAACCAATTTAAACAATAGTCAAGGACAACACAAGTAAACACAAAATGCAATTTGTAAATGAAGGTGTTTATTATTAAAGGTGAAAAAAAATCCAAACCATCATGGCCCTGTGTGAAAAAGTGATTGCCCCCCTTGTTAAAACATACTATAACTGTGGTTGTCCACACCTGAGTTCAATTTCTCTAGCCACACCCAGGCCCGATTATTGCCACACCTGTTCACAATCAAGGCATCACTTAAATAGGAGCTGCTTGACACAGTAAGGTCCACCAGAAGATCCTTAAAAGCTACACATCATGCCGAGACCCAAAGAAATTCAGGAACAATTGAGAAAGAAAGTAATTGAGATCTATCAGTCTGGAAAGGGTTATGAAGCCATTTCCAAAGCTTTGGGAATCCAGCGAACCACAGTGAGAGCCATTATCCACAAATGGCGAAGACATGGAACAGTGGTGAACCTTCCCAGGAGTGGCTGGCCGCCCAAAATTACCCCAAGAGCGCAGCGACGACTCATCCAAGAGGTCACAAAAGACCCCACAACAACGTCCAAGGAACTGCAGGCCTCACTTGCCTCAGTTAAGGTCAGCGTTCATGCCTCCACCATCAGGAAAAGACTGGGCAAAAATGGCCTGCATGGCAGAGTTCCAAGGAGAAAACCACTGCTGAGCAAAAAGAACATCAAAGCTCGTCTCAATCTCTCCACAACACATCTTGATGATCCCCAAGACTTTTGGGACAACATTCTGTGGACCGATGAGACAAAAGTGGAACTCTTTGGAAGGTGTGTGTCCAAGTATATCTGGCGTAGAAGGAACACTGCATTTCAGAAAAAGAACATTATACCAACAGTAAAATATGGTGGTGGTAGTGTGATGGTCTGGGGCTGTATTGCTGCTTCAGGACCTGGAAGACTTGCCGTGATAAAAGGAACTATGAATTCTGCTGTCTACCAAGAGATCCTGAAGGAGAATGTCCGACCATCTGTTCGTGTACTCAAGCTGAAACGAACTTGGGTTCTGCAGCAGGACAATGATCCTAAACACACCAGCAAGTCCACCACCGAATGGCTGAAGAAAAACAAAATGAAGACTTTGGAGTGGCCTAGCCAAAGTCCTGACCTGAATCCTATTGAGATGTTGTGGTATGACCTTAAAAAGGCCGTTCATGCTCGAAAACCCTCTAATGTAACTGAATTAGGACAATTCTGCAAAGATGAGTGGGCCAAAATTCCTCCAGGACGCTGTAAAAGCCTCATTGCACGTTATCGCAAACGCTTGGTTGCAGTTGTTGCTGCTAAGGGTGGCCCAACCAGTTATTAGGTTTAGGGGGCAATCACTTTTTCACACAGGGCCATGATGGTTTGGATTTTTTTTTCACCTTTAATAATAAACACCTTCATTTACAAATTGCATTTTGTGTTTACTTGTGTTGTCCTTGACTATTGTTTAAATTGGTTTGATGTTCCGAAACACTTAAGTGTGACAAACATGCAAAGGAACAGGAAATGAGGAAGGGGGAAAACACTTTTTCACACCACTGTATATACATGATTCTGCACTTCTGTGTTTTGGGCTTGATTGCGTGCAACCGCCGATTTTGCACAGCAGGAGCTGATCAGCAGGTCCCGCAGACCTGATGTCCGCCGGCACACACTGATGGTTCTGAACACAGGCAGAATGGTAGTCTGCCTATGTGAACAAGGCAGATTGTCGTTCTGTCTGTACAGAAAGCATGGATCCTGTGTTCCTGTGAAACAGGAACACTGATCCATGCCTTCCACTAATAAAAGCAGCTCCCTCACTACACTGAATCACATATTAGGCAAATGGTTAACCCTTTGATCACCCCTGAAGTTAACCCCTTCCCTGCCAGTGCCATTAGTACAGTGACAGTGTATATTTTTAGCACTGATCACTGTATTCGTATCACTGGCTCCAAAAAAAAGTGTCAAAAGTGTCAGTTAGTGTCCGGTTTGTCCTCCGCAATATTGCAGTCCCACTATAAGTCACTAATCGTCACCATTACTAGTAAAAATAAATAAATAGAATTTCCAAAATATATCCCATAGTTTGCAGACCATATAACTTTTGCACAAACCAACCAATATACGATTATTGGGATTTTATTTTACAAAACTATGTAGCAGAATACATATTGGCCTAAACTGATGAAGAAATTTGATTTTTTAAATTTTTATATTGGATGTGTTTTAGAGCAGAAAATAAAACATATTTTTTGGTTGGTCGTTTTTTGTTTATAGCGCAAAAAATAAAAAACACAGAGGGGACCAAATACCATGAAAAGAAAGCTCTATTTGTGGGAAAAAAAGGGCATACATTTTATTTGGGTACAACGTGGCACGACTGCACAATTATCAGTTAAATGAATGCAGTGCTGTATTGCACAAAATGGCCTGGTCAGGAAGGGGGGTAAATCTTCCGGAACTGAAGTGGATCTATAATATAAATACGAATAAAACATTTCTTTTTTACTGAAATTAATGGAGCATTGAAATCAGTTAAAAAAATATATATTTTAAAAGTGTTTCATTGCCTGTATGTGTACAACGTTGTACTATATTTATTTCTGATCCTTTTTACACTATATTTATTGATGAAAATATTTTTTTTTTTTTTTAGGATTTATTCACAATATTAATTGTGAAATGTATTGTTGTCATGTTCTAGAACTGCTGTCAACCTAGTTTTGTTTGTATAATTTGTTTTGCTGGAAAATGTAAGCGTAAGCTTATTATGATCTGTTTAATTGTGACAACTAACTTGTAAGCAAATATAAAAGCTATACATTCAGGTAAAATATTCTTAAATATATTTTAAACTGTAAACCAATTAAGCTCTACTGCATTCAACAGCAAAGTTTGCCTAACACAGAGTGCTTGCTCATTCGAGAAGAGATGAATGGGATGACCTCTTCAATATGCTCCAGTTCCTTCACAATCCAGACTTTGGCTGGTGCTTGTTTACCCTAAGCTGTATGGCATGGGTGCTAAACTGGTGGCCCTCTAGCTGTTGCAGAACTACAAGTCCCATGAGGCATTGCAAGGCTGACCGTTACAAGCATGACTCTCAAAGGCAGAAGCATGATGGGACTCGTAGTACCGCAACAGCTAGAGGGCCACAGATTGATCATCCATGCTGTATGGCTTTACCTGCAGTAATAAAAAGTAAGTGACAGAATAATATTGTAACAAACCTTTTAACCCGTGAACCCTGGACCAAAAATGTAATACAATGAAATAAATAGTGCAATTACAAATACAAAAGAGCAGCCCATAGTGAGACCAGAGGTTCTAATACATATACAGAAAAAATGATAATACATTTTTCAAACAGCTATAAACAAACATATGCAATCTACTTAGTTATGTGCTGAATAACGATGTATAAAGTCCATAAACCACCACCAAATGTCTCCCATAGTTGAAATGAGATTTCTTCTTGATAATTGTGGCTCTAGGTACTAGGCAAACATCCTACTCACTGGACAAACATGGCACCCATTACAGGTAGCCATATAGAGCATGGGTTAGCAAGGGATGGATCCTCTAATGGAAAATGGCCCAAGATGATATAACCACCAACGAAGGTTTACAAATCCTACTCATAGTGTAGCTTTTAACTTTTTCATTTGCCACAATAAAATATACTCTTATGCCCTGTACACGCGGTCGGACTTTCTGATGGAAAATGTGTGATCGGAGCGCGTTGTCGGAAATTTCGACCGTGTGTAGGCATCATCTGACTTTTTCCATCGGATTTTCTGACAACAAAATCTGATCTGTAAATTCCGATTGTGTATAGACAATTCCGATGCACAAAGTGCCACGCATGCTCAGAACAAATTACAAGACGGAAGCTATTGGCTACTCGCTATTGAACTTCCTCTTTATAGTCCCGTCGTACGTGTTGTATATCAGCGCGTTCTTGACGATTGGAATTTCCGACAACTTTGTGCGACCGTGTGTGTGCAAGACAAGTTTGAGACAACATCTGTCAGAAAAAATCTGATTAATTTTGTTGTTGGAATGTCCGACCGTGTGTACAGGGGAACACCAGTTCAGTAAATGTTGAAAGGTCCATAAAAACAAGCAGGCACTCGGATCGCATTCCACCTGCATTCCAGAGAAATGGCAGAAGTGACGTGTCACGCACTAACTGAGCGTCCGTGTTTTATTAGCAACGTCTGACGTCATCAGGGGTCATGTGAAAGGCCTGAGACCTGACTATGCTACCTGGCTGTGGTAAGTAAATCTCAAGAATGGCTGAACAGAAGGACAAACTGAGGCATCTAAAACAGACCACATGCGGCCGAATAATGTATTTTTTTCTTATAGCAGAAAGCACATATCATATTAGCCTTGTTTGAGTAGATCCTACTCTGGGTGCCTATCATTTCAGTATTAGGTATATCTCCAAGCAGGTTACATGCATGCTGTACATACATGATGGCTATAAATTAAAAAATGGCATGTTTATTATATTGAAGAAAAATTTGCAAATAGAAATAGAGCAAATACAATGCAAATGACCATATGCAGATAAGGGGCAAACTCTCTTTAAAAGTATAGTCTAATCAAATCTGTTTTTATTAAAAGTAAAACTTGGTTATAATGCTGTTTGCAGAGTCTATTTGCCTATGATAAAGTTATAAAAAAACACCATGGGAGAGTTGTAAAAGAAGCAATAATATCAGTCTAAGTGGGCCAGATGATTAGGGTGAATAGAAATACAAGGGATAATTATAGTCACAAAAGAAGTTGAAATGGACTATTTTCCTCATAATAATTAACTGGTGCTACTTGCTTTTCTATTAATTTCCTTCATCCTGTTATCCTCTCCCCCTTTCTTAATGTACTATACACAGTGCTGGTTGTTTTTCTCTGTCTTTGTTCATGCCATTACAGATTTTGTACCTCTAGATAATTCTAAGCAATCAAAGCTATTATAACTGATATTAAGTGTACTCAAAAAGTGGTTATATTTTCCATTTCTTCTTTCATCCTAGTCCTGCCACAAATGCATAAAATTATTCAAATCTTATTTTCCTCATGCCATTACCAGTGATGTGCGAACTGTTACATAGATTTAAGGGAATTATGTTTTCAGTATTAAAAGCTTAATTTTGCAAGGTATGTTTTCACTTTTAGTTAAGGCTCACAATTCTGTACTAAAAACGCTACTATGGAAAACACATTGTTGTAATTGCACTTTAAAATAATGTGATTTTGATGGTTTGCTTGGATCTAGCAGAAGAGAAAAATCTTGACAACAATTAAGTATGATTAAGCAGTGTAAGCTTGCATCCTGCCATACATTAGCATATCAAAAAGACAAGTCACAGAATGCATTACACATTCTTTCTTTGTTTTTTTAAAGTAAACTCTCTAGAAAATATTACATAAAAAATTTATTTGTTGAATATTTCCCAAGGAAATATGCTTTCTTTGCCATCAATAAACCACAATCCATTTAATTGGAAATGGAGGTTTGAACCCTAAAATGTATGGCTGTAAGACGTAAGATATTTTAGGATGAATTCCACTCTTGAGATGTGTTATTGCGTGCCCATTAATGGGCTTTAGGCTGTGCATTAAAGTAGTTGTAAACACTATAAAAAAAAAAAAAATTATAAAATACTCACCTTAGATCGTAGTCCCCGCAGCGGTCCCAGTACACAGCTCCGGCTGGCGACATCGCTCCCAGAGCTACTTCCGTGTATTGTGGGCTCCGGCGCTGTAATTGGCCAGAGCGCGGGAGCCGCCGGGAACAGCACACTAGCGGAAGCAACGGCACGAACATGCCATTGCTTCAGTGCGCATGTGCCGATGATGTCAGCACATGCTGATACAGGGGATATCCGGGGTAGCTACAGGTAAGCCTTATTATAGGCTTACCTGTAGTAAAAAGTGGGTTGTAAGGGTTTACAACTACTTTAATATGTGTTTTGCAATGGCAGCCAATAATACCACAATGTTCTGAAATTGGCAGGTTGCAATGTGGTTCCATCGAAAACAAATGACAGCGAAGTGAATGCATTTTCTATGTTGCAGTAACACTCGTGTTGTCGTAGTGTAATAGTGGGAACTTGGCCTTATTTGCTTTGCATAGAGTTCAAGTCATATCATATCAAGTTTTCAGTGCCATTCAGTGATATGCTAGAAAGAAATCCCCCTCATTTATTGTCCCACTGACAGAAATTTCATAAGACAAGATCATTTACAACTGAGAAACAGACAGAATCAAAAGCTACTCTGCTAAAACCTTTTTATTGCTGTCTGCATTTCTGTTTGGAGATCCTCACTTCTTCCTCACTTCTTTTCTGGCAAAATTGTTGTCTCTGGGACTTTTAAACAGAGCCCTGAATCGCAATAAAAACCCAGCAGCGGGCCTAATCCTTCTACACCCCATCCAATACTAAATAAAAGTTCTGTCTGTACATAGACTTGAGGCTTTATGTACAAGGGTGGTCTGGTCCAAACAGAAGAAAAGAACTGGGTTTATTTTGGACCCTGGGAGGCACAGGTGCAGTGTACTGCCCACTGCCAGCAGCCTGTCAAAATCAATGAAAGGTTGAAATACATGGCAGCTGTTTGCCACTGTATGCTGTTTCAGCAGATACTTGCATACAGGGTCCTATTTATGCTTATGGGGCCTTGTGCCGCTTGGAAAAGCATACATCTATGTACAGTTGCTGCATATGTGAACCTTTCACTGATTCTGACAGGCTGCTGACAGTACGCTGTACACTGTACCTGTTCCTCCTGCCAAATTACACCCATTTTTTTATGCCATAAAGGCCAAACTGCCTGTGTGCATGAGGCCTTAACCTGGCAAGAGACAGACCAGGCCCAAAAAAAAAAACCATAAACAATTTGGCAAAATATCCTAAAAAAAGTTCTCATTGAACCCCCTACAAACTACTATTCATTCTTACACTATTAATCAATAAACAGTGTTGCGCTATAAAAACATCAATAATAATACCAGTGTAACTAAAAGTGGTAATCAATAAATATATATTGCTCAAAGTTCATATATAGTATCTCTGACTGATTGAAGGGAATTCAAAAAATCAATACATCAACGGTGAAAAAATCCAAAGTGCTTGTGCTTTCTTCCACCAGTCTCAGAGGCTGCTCACCTCACATCTGAATAAAATCAGCAATGTTCCCCTCTGCGGATAATAGAGAAGGCTGGCGTGGGGCTGGTAATCACTTTCCTCCTTAAAATAGCTTATTCCCATGGGATAAAAACTCTGATAATCTCACCAGATGTGATGGATATGCAAAAGAAGGAAGGCAGAATCTAGTGCTCTTCGTTTGAAATGCTTAATAATATATAAAAAAGGTAAGGTATAAAACTCACAAAGATGGCTCTGTAACCTGTGCAAGCTGAAAACACATTTCAGAGACAATAGGTCTCAAGATGGCCATGATGTAACGTCAATACGCAGGCTCCATCTCCTAGACGCGTATCGTCAAAGCATTGACTTCTTCAGTAAACCCCTACTGCAATACCAGTATTCAAAATATTATAACTTGCTCAATTTCATTATTTTCTGAGACGCTTATTTAGGGTTGTCATATGCTTCTCCACAGACATTGGAGAGTCCAAAATAGGCTGGGGACACTGGTAATGTCTATGGGTCCAAACTGCCACTAACTATTTATTTTTTTACTAAGAGGGATAGAGAGGGAGAGAGAGAGAGGGAGAGAGGTAGACACAGAGAGAGAGATAAGAGAAAAAGAGATCTCCTGCTGCAAGGATGCCTGTACAAATTAATGGTTGGTTGACAATTGCCGTGATTGTCCATGGCTTTTTACATGTAACTACACATTAAGTGGTTGAATGCAGTTAGGGACAGATGACTGGTCCTGGATGCAGTTTACTTTCAGGGCCTCTTTCTTTAAAAGAAAGAAAAAATGAGGGAGACAGAGCTTCCTCTTCATGGGTGGGATTTTTTGTGTGTCATCTCCACAAAAAATCCCACCCATGAAGAGGAAGCTCTGTCTACCTAATTTTTTCTTTCTTTTATTCATCATCAGGGATTTAGAGATATTTATCTGTAACTGGAAATTGTCCAATTAATCTGGTTTCCATATATATTTGTTTTGAATATTAAAAATTAATTAAACAACATTTTGGGTTTCTGGTGATCAGATGTAGTGTAGTTCAGCTTTAAGTATTGGAGGTGTATGGATTCTTTTTTGAGAATAGTCATTGTTTGAAACATTATATTGTAAAACTGGCAGACCAGGGCTTGTATCTCTCATATCCCCTCTTCATGGAGGAAATATATGATTGCCTTCTGGGGTATCAGGAAGGCTTTTTTCCTCCCATTGGAGCGAATTGGATTATACTTTATTGTTTGTTTTTTACCTTCATCTGAATACATAGAAAACACATAGCTTGTGTATATGGAGATTTTCTATGTATTTTTTTATTTTCTATTGGTTGACTGGTGTCCTTTTTCAACCTGATTTACTATGTAATTAGGTAACTATAAAGTTTTATAGGAAAATTTCCATATTTCTTTTTTTTTTTTTTTTTTTTTTTTATATATTTGTTATCAGTTACAAAATCTCATCACATTATTTTCCATACAAGGATTACATAACACTAACGTTTTATAGTTGTATATTCCTCCTCCCCTCCCCATCTCCCACTCCCCCGGTCGACCGCCCGCCGCGGAGGGCGGGAGAGGTAGAGAGAAAAGAACAGAGAAAAGAGGGAAAGGGAGAAGAAAAAGAAAAGAAAAGAAAAAAGAAAAAAAAAAGAAGGAGAAGGGAAAATTGCTTCTGCCTCTAATTGAAGTAAAAAATATCCCAAAACTGAATACCGACCTATAAGCCATTCTCTCTCACCCTGGGCAATTTGTTATCCATGGTGACCAAATCTTTATAAATTTGTTATAATTGCCCTGTTTTATAAAAAATACCCTCTCATTACCTATTGTTGTTTTTATATTCGTGCGCCAGGTCTCCACCGACGGGGGAAGCTGCGACTGCCATTGCTGAGCGATCAGCTTCCTGGCCTGAAATAGGCACCTTAGGGCCGCTTCAACAGAACTTTTAGTAACCCCACCCCTCTCCATCAGCCCCAGAAGGCAGGTTTTGACCGTTGCTTCTAGTTTTTTGTTTTCAAGTGTCTATTGATCTCTTCAACAATATTTGTCCAGTATCTAAACAGCTTTGGACACTTCCATAGCATGTGCAAAAAATCTCCAGATGCTCCACATCTGGGGCAGCAGTCGTCTTCCCGCCATCCCAATTTTAGCAGTTTCTGAGGCGTATAATATACTCTGTAGAGAAAGAAAAGCTGTGATATCCTGTGCGAGGGGGATATAGAGACCTGTGTTCCCTGTCCGAGAATCCAGTCCCATTCCTCTGTTGTAAGCAAACCCACTTCTCGCTCCCATTTTTCCCTGCTTTTGTTTGGGCCACTGCGGTCTACTGTCCTATCTCCAAGTCTGGCGCACAGCCATGAAATTGATCCTTTAGTTGACTCCCATGACATTATTTGTGACAAAATAGTAATTTTAGTCCATTGGGGAGCCTGTGATCCAAACTGTGACTGCACTGCGTGTCTGACCTGGAGATATACGTAGAACGTATTATTGGGAAGGGAAAATTCCAGCTTCAAATCAGCAAAAGATTTTATCTTATCCCCTTGAAATAACTGAATTAATCGGACAAGGCCCTGGTTTCCCCATTCCCTTGACTTACATACCTTTGCTATCTCCTCTAGATTGTTATTGTTCCATAGAGGGGCCTGCTCTGATATACCCTGGCATCCCAAGATAGTTTTCGATGTTTGCCAAAGTTTAGTTATTAAGTTTATCGTTAAGCATCGGATAGAGAATGAGTTTGCTTCTAGGGCCTCTATTAGTGTGTTATGTGGGCATCCTCTCAACATCAAATCAATACTGGCTCCCTTCGTGATTCCACTCCCTACCAGGTGCTGTAGCTGGGACGCCAAAAAATACAATCTGGGTTGTGGAATCGCCATCCCCCCCTCTTCAAGTGGCAACTGCAGCGTGGTCAAGGCAATCCTAGGTTGCCCTCTTTTCCAGATTAGATCTCTGAAAAGAGAGTCTATCCTTTTAAACCACTTCTGGCCTATCCATAGTGGAGCATTATGAAGGAGGTACAAGATCTGAGGGAGCCATATCATTTTAAGGAGGTTGCACCTCCCCGCCACCGAAAGGGGCAGGCGGCGCCAGACCTCCGCTTTGGATTTCAACTTCATCAACAGGGGCGATAAATTCTCTTTAAGATATTGGTTTGTATCCCTGGTGATCCATATCCCAAGATATTTCAGTTTCTGGACAATCCTCAAATTAACATTTTCAGGTATTGAATATCCAGGAGTTGGGTCTATCGGAAGGAGGGCTGACTTGTCCCAGTTGATGACCAGTCCAGAAATTGTACCGAACTCGCCTACCATCTTTATCGCTGCCTTTAATGAAGTTTGTACATCTCCTAGGTAGAATAATATATCATCAGCAAATAGCGCTATCTTGTCCTCGTCTAGTCCCCTTCTAAAGCCCCTTATATCGCCATTGGCTCTTGCAGCAACAGCCAGCGGCTCTATTGCAAGGGCAAAGAGCAGGGGAGACAGGGGACATCCCTGTCTTGTCCCTCTCTCTAGTTGAAACAAATCTGAATATTCGTTGTTAATTTTTATTTTTGCTCTGGGATTAGTATAGAGCAATTTCACCCAGTTGGTAAAATTCCTCCCAAAGCCAAATTTTTCCAATGCTACAAAAAGGTAGGCCCATTCAAGTCTATCAAACGCCTTAGCAGCGTCCAAAGCCATGATGGCCCTAGGACCCTTATCATCAACTGGGATCTGCATATTCAGGTATGTTCTCCGTATATTTATGCTGGTTGACCTTGCCGGGATAAAACCAGACTGGTCAGGATGGACAAGCTTATGGATACAGCTGTTTAAACGGGCCGCTAACACTTTTGCCAGGATTTTCACATCTGTGCATAGTAGTGATATCGGGCGGTAGGAGGAGGGATCGGTAAGATCTTTGCCCTCTTTCGGAATTACGACAATTGTAGCTTCCGACATTGATGCAGGCAGGGTCCCAATACTCAGTGCCTGCCTCAAAGTCTCAAGCAGTTCTGGCAATAAAATCCCGCCATATTTTTTATATATTTCAATTGGGAGTCCATCCGGACCTGGGGATTTTAAATTCGGCATCCCAGCAACAGCCTCAGATAGCTCCTCAAGTGTAATTGGGGCCTCCAACATTTGCTGATCTGGTAGTGACAAGGTTGGAATAGTTATATTGTCAAAAAAAGCAGACATTTTCCCAGTCTCAGAACCACTTTGTGATTTATATAAGGAGCTATAGTAGTGGGTAAATGTTTTCATTATGTCTATAGCATCCGTAGAAAGCTCACCCTGCAGAGTTCTAACTGCCAAAACCGCTGAAGGAGACATATTTGTCTTGACCAATAAAGATAGCATACGTCCCACTTTCTCTCCTTCTCCAAAATTTGACTGTCTCTGAACTATGCGTTTATCCTCAATATTTCTTATGCTAACTATTTTGTAGAGCTGCTGTTTTACTAGCCATTTTTCCTGTGTTTCTGGGGTTGGATTGCTAATATATTGTTGTTCCGCCAATGCTGCTAATTTTTTTGCTTCCTCCTCCTCCTGTCTCGCCTTGCTTTTAGTTCTTGCTATCTGTTGTATCAGCAAGCCTCTAAGATAGGCTTTGAGGGAGTCCCAAACCACCCCCGTCGGTGCAGTGCCTACATTCATGTCTACAAACTCCTTTAATACGGGCATTAGTTCCTCTGGTTTATCAATCAGTTCCAGCCAAGCTGGGTCTATTTTCCACTCTCTAATATGGGATTTTTTACCTATATTTAAGATCAGTAAGATAGGGGAGTGGTCTGAAAACCCCCTTGGGCCATATTCTATCCTGTCTATCAAAGAGAAGGCCTCAGTATTAGCTAAGGCCATATCAATTCTAGACAGGGTTAAGAAGGATCTTGAAAAGCAAGAGTATTGTTTTTCCAAGGGATATCGTGTACGCCATGCATCGCTTAATCCTGTTTCTTGCAGAAACCGGGTTAGTCTGCTCTCTTCTCCAGGAACGGCTTGGTTAGGTGGTGGAAATCTATCAAGGGCCCTGTCGAGGACCTCATTGTAGTCGCCCATAGCAATAACTGGGACCCCAGCCTTATCCATTATAAATGCTATAAGTTCATAAAGAATCTCTAGTTTAAATGGGGGTGGGATATAGATATTAGCTAGTACATATGGCTTACTTTCTATTGAACAATATAGAAATATATATCGACCTATTGTGTCTATTTGGCTCTGGTAACAGGAGAAGAGAACTCCCCTGCTTATAAGAACACTTACTCCTCTTGAATATGATGAGTGTATCGAGTGATATTCGGTTTGGAATTTTCGGCTCCGGAGCAGTGGGGTCGTTTCATTAGTCAAGTGTGTCTCCTGGAGGCATAATATTCCAGGCCCCCTATCATCCAGCAATGACAACACCAGAGCTCTTTTAGCCGGATCTCCCAAACCCCGAACATTCCAAGAGATTACATTAAGCTTTTTAGTCTGCATTTGGATTTATATGAGTAGAATCTAATCAATAAGGGAATCTGGATATAGATTACCTGGTCAGAAAGGAGAACAACTCTTGTATACCAAACAATAAGAGTAAAGGACAAGACACAGAGCAAACAAAAAATGAAAATAAATAAATAAATAGATAATAATAAAGAAAAAAGGGCGGTGGGGTGGAGCAAGAAAAGAGGGTAACCCCTTACCCTACTGACCACTTCCCCCCCTCCCCACCTTTGGTGGGAGACTTCATACATATATTCACATTTTCCTCCCCTTTTGTGTATTGCAGAATACATTTTTAGTGATAGCACACAAATTATCCAAATAGTGTAAGTAACTTCAAGAAGGCACCAAAAAAAGAGCCTAGATCCTTTTAACCATCTCCTCACTCTTCCCATTTGATATTTACCCCGATGTGAAAAATTAAACCTGCCCTTTCCTTTCATTAAGTGATTTCTTAGTGATCTAAACCTTTGAGGTGTTATTTTCTTAACGTCAACCTGTACCACCCACCCTCCCATCTCCCCTACCCACCCTAATGCCCACCCTCCCAACCCCTCACCCCCTGCCCATCAGGGCTACCCCTTGCGGGTGTATACGTGACCTTACCAACTCCTCCCCACCCTTTACTTAAGCCAGTGTTTATTACTATAATTAGTACAAATTTGAAATAGGATAAGGAGCCACACTTCTCACTCATACATTCATTCATTTAAACTCATCCAACACTCAGGGGCCCTCACTACTCTCAATTCTACTTGTATTACCACCCATATTTATATAGTTGTGTCATTTATAGGAAAATTTCCATATTTCTACATTTCTTCAGACTGCACTAAGAGACATACATTTATCAGAAAAAAAAGGCATGTGAAGATGCGAATAAAGCAACAATCATCTATCATAATGGAACATTCCATTACTTTCACAAGTCAAAGATTTATACAGATCAACAAAATAAATAGAATAGAGAATATTTTCCAAATCATCTATAATATATTGACGCTTGTTTTTCCAGACATACAAAATGTTTGGATAGCTCTACTAAAGGCTGTTTGCAATGGTTACAGTGTTAATATCAGCATAGTAATTCTGACAATACATCAGCAGATTTGTTAGCAGATGTGACAAAGATCTGAGGGTTGCTTTTGATAACTAGCAATCGTTTGAATGACAAGCAGTTTGGTCTCTAACCTGTTGTGCTGTTTGTTAGACTAGCACAGTGAAAATTGTCAAAAGGCTGAAATTCAGTCTGTGTATTTGTCTGACATTATCAAGGTCTAATAATCTAGTAATGTAATCAGTATGTAAAAACCAAAACAATTATGTCATAATTTAATACTGTGAACTGGAGTTTACATGTTTTTAGCTGTGGTGGATGCATTAGTTTTATTCTTAGATTTATTTTCACCTGGTGAATATACCAGTAACACATGTCCTGTTCTAGGGTGACAATACTCACTTCTCCATATATATTGTATCTGTGTTGGAGTAGCTTTATCATTTTAGGCAGCTTTTTGGATTTTGACTACAAACATTTCCCCCTCCTCTCATCTCTGTGTTTTTGAATTGTGTTATAAAATTGGTCCATTTTAACCACTTAAGCCCCGGACCATTTTGCTGGCCACAGACCAGAGGACTTTTTTGCGATTCTGCACTGCGTCGCTTTAACTGACAATTGCGTGGTCGTTCGACGTAGCTCCCAAACAAAATTGACGTCCTTTTTTTCCCACAAATAGAGATTTCTTTTGGTGGTATTTGATCAACTCAACGGTTTTTATTTTTTGCGCTATAAACAAAAATAGAGCGACAATTTTGAAAAAAAAAACTCATTATTTTTTACTTTTTGCTATAATAAATATCCCCCAAAAATATATAAAAAAATTTTTTTCCTCAGTTTAGGCCGATACGTATACTTCTACATATTTTTGGTAAAAAAAATCGCAATAAGCGTTTATTGATTGGTTTGCGCAAAAGTTATAACGTCTACAAAATAGGGGTTCGTTTTATGGTATTTTTGTTAATATTTTTTTTTACTAGAATGGCGGTGATCTGCGATTTTTATCGTGACTGCGACATTATGGCGGACACATCGGACAATTTTGACACATTTTTGGGACCATTTTCATTTTTACAGCGATCAGTGCTATAAAATTGCACTGATTACTGTAAAAATGACACTGGCAGTGAAGGGGTTAACCACTGGGGGCTAGGGAGGGGTTAAGTGTGTCCTGGGGAGTGATTATAACTGTTAGGGGGCATGGCTATGTTTGACACAGCACTGATCATAGCTCCCGATCACAGGGAGCTATGATCAGTGCTGTGTCAAACATAGCCATGCCCCCTAACAGTTAGAATATACACAACCTTCCAAGAGAGACAATTTTACATGATCTTATGATTCAGGAGCTCTTTTAATGTTTTTAACAATTTAAAGTGTTTGTTACCCTAAAAAAAAAGAAAAAATGGATCCTGTTCAGTTACATTATGAATAACAGCACAGTGGTTCTGCTGTGTAAGTTGGCTTCTTCTATCACCTGAAATACCTGTCTGATCCTGCCTGGTTCTCCCCTCCCCCTGTAAACTGACCACATTTTATCATGGCTGCTGAGCCCTGACACTGTGGTCAGTTTACGTGCCTCCGTCATCCACAGCTCTCCTCTATCCCCCTCTCCCCCATCCCTCCCTGCCTGTCAGCTCTGTGTCATGATCCGCCACCCCCCCTCTGTTGAAATAACTAAGTGATTATCAGGCAATTCTCTGTCTTCCATAGTGCTAAGTGTCCTGTATATATGCCTTATTGAAAACTGCATTTTTTAATAAGGCACATACAGTGCCTTGCGAAAGTATTCGGCCCCCTTGAACTTTTCAACCTTTTGCCACATTTCAGGCTTCAAACATAAAGATATAAAATTTTAAATTTTTTGTGAAGAATCGCCAACAAGTGGGACACAATTGTGAAGTGGAACGAAATCTATTGGATTGTTGAAACTTTTTTAACTAATAAAAAAATGAAAAGTGGGGCGTGCAAAATTATTCGCCCCCCTTGCGTTAATACTTTGTAGAGCCACCTTTTGCTGCGATTACAGCTGCAAGTCGCTTGGGGTATGTCTCTATCAGTTTTGCACATCGAGAGACTGAAATTCTTGCCCATTCTTCCTTGCAAAACAGCTCGAGCTCAGTGAGGTTGGATGGAGAGCGTTTGTGAACAGCAGTTTTCAGCTCTTTCCACAGATTCTCGATTGGATTCAGGTCTGGACTTTGACTTGGCCATTCTAACACCTGGATACGTTTATTTGTGAACCATTCCTTTGTAGATTTTGCTGTATGTTTGGGATCATTGTCTTGTTGGAAGATAAATCTCCATCCCACTTTCAGGTCTTTTGCAGACTCCAACAGGTTTTCATCCAGAATGGTCCTGTATTTGGCTGCACCATCTTCCCCTCAATTTTAACCATCTTCCCTGTCCCTGCTGAAGAAAAGCAGGCCCAAACCATGATGCTGCCACCACCATGTTTGACAGTGGGGATGGTTTGTTGAGGGTGATGAGCTGTGTTGCTTTTACGCCAAACATATCGTTTTGCATTGTGGCCAAAAAGTTCGATTTTGGTTTCATCGGACCAGAGCACCTTCTTCCACATGTTTGGTGTGTCTCCCAGGTGGCTTGTGGCAAAATTTAGACGGGACTTTTTATGGATATCTTTGAGAAATGGCTTTCTTCTTGCCACTCTTCCATAAAAGCCAGATTTGTGCAGTGTACGACTGATTGTTGTCCTATGGACAGACTCTCCCACCTTAGCTGTAGTTCTCTGCAGTTCATCCAGAGTGATCATGGGCCTCTTGGCTGCATCTCTGATCAGTCTTCTCCTTGTCTGAGCTCAAAGTTTAGAGGGACAGCCAGGTCTTGGTAGATTTGCAGTGGTCTGATACTCCTTCCATTTCAAAATGATCGCTTGCACAGTGCTCCTTGGGATGTTTAAGGCTTGGGAAATCTTTTTGTATCCAAATCCGGCTTTAAACTTCTCCACAACAGTATTACGGACCTGCCTGGTGTGTTCCTTGGTCTTCATGATGCTCTCTGCGCTTTCAACAGAACCCTGAGACTATCACAGAGCAGGTGCATTTATACAGAGACTTGATTACACTCAGGTGGATTCTATTTATTACCATAAGTCATTTAGGACAACATTGGATCATTCAGAGATCCTCGCTGAACTTCTGGAGTGAGTTTGCGGCACTGAAAGTAAAGGGGCCGAATAATTTTGCACGCACCACTTTTCAGATTTTTATTTGCTAAAAAAGTTTCAACAATCCAATAGATTTCGTTCCACTTCACAATTGTGTCCCACTTGTTGGTGATTCTTCACAAAAAATTAAAATGTTATATCTTTATGTTTGAAGCCTGAAATGTGGCAAAAGGTTGAAAAGTTCAAGGGGGCCGAATACTTTCGCAAGGCACTGTATGCAGGACACTTAGCATTTTGGAAGACAGCGGATTGCCTGATAATCACTAAGGGGGTTTACAAACACTTTAAATTATAACATGTCTTTGTTTAGACATAGATAAATACTTGCCAAATCATTACCAATTTTCTCTTTTTAGATTTCTGTGCATAACATAACTATATTTATGTTTGTTTGCTCACATCTCAAGTCTATTGATGTACTTGAACTATTAGGCAGCTCCACCATGAATATCTACAGTTATCAACGCTACATCCGATTCCTCTTCTATAGCTACTGCTTGTTCTTTTTTATATGCTATTTCTGTCCTTCTCCAGAAACTAGCTGGGTGACAGGTTCATACAGCATTATTAAGCACTTCACAGAGTTCATCTCTGAGACTTATGCATGGATGCTCCACTTTTCACTCCGTATCTTTTCACATAAACTGTCTCCTGCTCTAATGACTAACATCACTGGTTCCCTCTTGGCCATCTTCTTTAGCATGTCATGTCTTATCTTTTTGTACAAAGGAAATACTTTTGCCTTGAATTGTTTTCCTACTTTTTGTTACAGAAATAGTGCTAAATTGCCATAGTGTGTATTTTTTTTAACAGTTTGATGCTAATTAATACTTTAATAAAAATATGTAAGCAAAGAAACATAAACCTATATGTACTTACTGTGTATGTGTATGAGTGTGAATCCCATAAACTTTTAATTACTGCATTAGAGGTCCAAAAAAGAGGTGAAGATAAAACATTGACATCACTTACAAAATTAATGAATATGTTCAATCAATGGTTATTTAATAAATTAGCACATTAAACGTAATTGATAAACAAACCGTCAAATATATATCCTGTAGTTATTGTAAAAAAATGCTGGCCATACACTATATCAAAAATCAGCCGAACCCATTTTCGAAAAACAAACATTTGGCTGTGAGAGCAAACGATAGTGCCATCATGTAATGACCGATAAATCGCTCAGTGGACATAATTGAATATATTTTTTGTTTCGTTTTTTTTACATATACCTAGTGCAAACAGTTCAGACAGGAAACACATTAACCTTTCAATTTATCGTTCATTCGGCAAAAAATTCCCAAACTTCTTTGTTTTTTTTTTTTATTGTTTTTCTTTATTGAACAAAAAAGGAGCAAGACATAGTTGTACATTACACCTAAGAAAAAGGCAATGCAGATTACATAAGAATATTAAGTTAGCAAACATGGCGAGGAAGATAATCACTAAGGTTTACAACGATCTGATAACGTAATTATATCTATAGTGTATCAACATGAGAATGTTCAAAGAGGGTGGTCTGGTTTAGACTCAGCATATAGGTATAGTAACATTATAAGTATTCTTAAAGGAGAGAAAACAGAGGATATGGGGCAAGAAAGCGGAAGAAGAGAATGCAGACCACATTGCCCTCAAGAAAGTGCCTCACTTCTGTGGTCAGCAATCCAATCTGCCCATGCAATGTGAAATTTAGAAGTAGCTAATGTAGCTTTGGAGAAAGAAAATGTGAATTTAGTATGCGGGTGAAATCTGATATCAAGACTTCTACCGCCTTGCTATCGTCAGTCCAGCCGCAATCAAAATATGTGTTGCCACTACTTTGATTGGTTTTGGTCATGATGGAATAGACAAGCCCAACAGAAGATCTAGCGAGGTCAAAGGTGAGGGGGCCGAGCATATAGAAGTCAGGAGATTAGACACTTCTGACCGGTAGATTTTGATATTAGGGCAGTCCCACCAGATGTGATATAGAGTTCCAATGCATCCACAGTTGCGCCAACACCTCAGTGAGGTGGTAGGGTATATATTGGCAAGTCTGGCTTGTGTATAGTACCATTTGTGAAAAAGCTTTAGTAATGCTTCCCAGTGTGTGATACAATGGGACAATCGCAGTAGCAGTGAAAGGGCCAGGTGCCAGTGCTCAACTGCAGGGGGATCTGTCGTGAAGGAAGACCAGTATTGTATTGATGGTGAAGGTAGGTCTTCAGAAGGTGTTATGAGTAGCTTGTACACCAAGGAAATCCCTCGGACAGCAGGTTTAGGCATGTCATAAAACTTCAAAAGGGAGCATGGTATTGAGTCTTCCTCGGACCATTGAGTTTTGGAGAATAGGGAACGAATGCAGAGGTATATATAGACAGACTTAGAAGATATCCCATAGGATTTTTGTAGAAAGGAGAAGGTCGTCCAGGTAGAGAAGGGCAAATCTGGTAGGAGAAGTCCTAAAGAACTGAAAGGGTAACTTGGAGAGTATGGATAATGGCAGTCCTTTAGTGATTTGTGGGATAGCCGATGTTTGTGATGCGTTGTATTAGTACTGTGCCTGTTAAGGTGCTTTAGCCCCGCCGGAACTGGTGTTATCACTCGGCTGTATAGAACAGCGCTCAGCTTCCTGCTGCCTAGTCCCTGGTGCGCACGTTTGAGGCGCAGAACGTCACTTCCGGTCGTCGGTCACTGCCCTGACGTTTCGTCACATCCGGACTTCTTCTGAGGGAAGAACGTGCGCTCCAGGGACTAGGCAGCAGGAAGCTGAGCGCTGTTCTATACAGCCGAGTGATAACACCAGTTCCGGCGCGGCTAAAGCACCTTAACAGGCACAGTACTAATACAATGCTTGATTTTTATTGATGCAGGGTACGCATTTATGTACTAAGGGGGGGAAGTTTTATACCCAATAAAATCTTTTATACAGTATCACACTATATCCAACCTTCTTTTTATATGAGGGGAATTGGTGTATGTTCCTGCTATGTCTGCTGCATAAGGAGATAAGGAGTGGAGAAACGCTGATGCTGGATATGTGAAGTGACGCTGTTATAGTGTCCAAGGGATAATGGGTATGTTTGAAGCAGATCAGCAATGCGCTGAGCAGTTATTTTGGGTCAATGCCCAATACTGTGGATTCAATTAGTTTGGTAATGGTTGGACCACCAGATTTTGATTTGGTCTAGGAGTACAGCACGGTAGTAATCTTAAATATTAAGAGCCCCCAAGCCACCATAGCTTACTGGAGAGGTGAGGATTGACTTTTTTGTCCTGGGGTGCTTTTGTTGCCATATGAATGTTTTAATGATCGCCTCGAGTCTGTGTAGTTGAGCCTGAGCAAATGGCAGGGGAATAGTCCGGAATACATATAGAATATGTGGTAACAGGTACATTTTTGCCTGAGCTATTCTACCCGCCCATGAAACTGAGATATAACTCAGTTTCTTGGATAATTGTAGAAGCTTTTCTACAAGTTCATTGACATTTGTTTGTAGCATCATTTTGCTAGGGGAGGTTAAACATATTCCTAAGTAGGATAGAGAGGGGCTAGAGGACTAGTGTCTGTGCTGATATCATCTTTTTTGTGTGAGTATCAAGGCCTATATTAAACATAAACGATTTACTGTGGTTCACTTTGTAGAGGGAAACTAGACTAAAGTGGTTCAGAATATGTTGGATTTCAGGGAGTGATCGTGAGGGATTTGTTAAAGCTATTATGACATCATCGGCATATAGATCTATTCTGTTTTCCATGTCTCCAATCTTGATTCCTGATACTGAAGGGGCTGTGCGTATTGTTTGGGCAAGAGGCTCCATGACCATTGTGAAGATCAATGGGGAAAACGGGCATCGCTGTCTCATTCCATTTGTAATTAGAAAGGGATCCGATACAAAGTTACATAGTTACATAACATAGTAGTTGAGGTTGAAAAAAGGCACAAGTCCATCAAGTCTAACCTATGTGTGTGATTATATGTCAGTATTACCTTGTATTTCCCTGTATGTTGCGGTCGTTCAGGTGCTTATCTAATAGTTTTTTGAAACTATCGATGCTCCCCGATGCGACCACAGCCTGTGGAAGGGATTCACCATCCTTGCCGATCTTACAGTAAATAACCCTCTAAGTAGTTTAAGGTTAAACCTCTTTTCTTCTAATTTTAATCAGTGGCCATGTGTCTTGTTAAACTCCCTTCCACGGAAAAGTTTTATCCCTATTGTGGGGTCACCAGTACGGTATTTATAAATTGGAATCATATCCCCTCTCAAGCATCTCTTTAGAGAGAATAAGTTCAGTGTTCGCAACCTTTCCCTAATATCCTCCAGAACCTTTATTAGCTTAGTTCCCCTTCTTTGTACTCGCTCCATTTCCAGTACATCCTTCCTGAGGACTGGTGCCCAGAACCGGACAGCATACTCCAGGTGCGGCCAGGCCAGAGTCTTGTAGAGCGGGAGAATTATTGTTTTATCTCTGGAGTTCCTTTTTTAATGCATGCCAATATTCTGTTTGCTTTGTTAGCAGCAGCTTGGCATTGCATGTCATTGCTGAGCCTATCATTTACTAGGATACCCAGGTCCTTTTCCATCCTAGATTCCCCCAGAAGTTCTACCCCCAGTGTATAGATTGCATTCATATTTTTGCCACCTAAATGCATTATTTTAAATTTTTCTACATTAGACCTCATTTGCCCACCCCATTAATTTGTTCAGATCTTTTTGTAAGGTTTCCACATCTTGCGGAGAAATTATTGCCCTGCTTAGCTTAGTATCGTCCGCAAATACAGAGATTGAACTATTTACCCCATCCTCCATGTCGTTTAAGAACAAAACAAATAGGATTGGTCCCAGCACAGAACCCTGGGGGACTCCACTAACCACCTCTGACCATTCCAATACGATACCCAAGGTCCAAACTCGTGCACTTGGGGAAGAATATCGCTGATAAAAATGTGCCTGAAAGGCCAAATATTTGTAGTACTAAGTCCATTAAGGCCCAGTTGACCCTGTCGAACGCCTCCTCTCCAGGGACAGGAACAGAGAAGGAGTTTGATGGTATTCCACCCACTGTATAAGATCGACAAACCGCCTGGTGCCATCAGATGCTTGTCTATCATGAACAAAGCCTACTTGGTCAGGGTGAATTATTTGGGGGATGACCGTTGAAAGACGTTGTGCTAGTAATTTTGCAAACAATTTAGTATCTGAATTCAAGAGTGAAATAGGCCGATAATTGGCTGGGCCGTTTGTAGTTTTGCTCAGTTTAGGCAGTGTGATCACAAGAGCTTCAAGGGATTCTCTAGGGATGCATACTGGTTGTAAATGTTGCTAAGGTATGGGGTAAGGAGCGTCGCATAATGTTTGAAATATTCATTGGGGAAGCCGTTGGGGCCAGGGGCTTTATGCAATGGAAGTTTCCCTATAGTTTTGAGAATTTCTTCCAAGGTAAAGGGTGCGGAAAGGGTTTCTGCTTGTGCCAAGGAAATTGAAGGGAGTTTAATGGAAGAGAGGAAGGCCTCAATGTCTTCTAATCTAGGGGGGAGGGGATGATTCTGTGAGATTGTAAAGTTTGGCGTAGAAGGCACTAAACTCGTTTGCTATGTCAAGTGGATTTGTTATACGTTTACCATGGGTGTTTGTGAGGAATTACATTTTTTTATTTGACATATGCTTTTTCATTTGACGAGCTAAAAATGCTCCCGGTCTGTTATCCAATGATTAGAACTGAAGTTTTAAGTGTTTGACAGGTTCACTGAGCTGGCATCTTAATTCTGAGTTCACGGGATGTGGTAGATGTGGGATTAACCTTATTAGTTTGCTCTAAAGAGCGGATTTGGGATAGCAAGGAGTCAGTAGTAGATGAGTGAATTTTTCGTTCATGTGCCCCAATTTTTATGAATAGACCTCGCAGAAAAGCTTTGTGTGTGCTCCAAATCATTGCGTGATCTGTGATGGATTGTGAATTAACAGTAAAGATGTTCTCAATCTCGAACTTGATCGGAGTTTCATATAGAGGATTAGTTAGAAACTGAGTGGGGAGGTAAGTGGTTATTGGCAGACACGGTACTTGAAATTTGTGCATGGTCTGACCAAGTTATTATGCCGATTTGTGAGTCGATGATTGTTTGTGGCAAGTGTTTATGGGTGAGGAACAGATCGATCCAAGAATAAGAATGTTGGGAATGGGAATAAAAACTATAGTCTCGCTCTGTATCATGCAGACACCGCCATGGGTCATAAAGATCCTCTGATTTCAATAAGGAGGAAAGGGCCGAAGGCCTACGCCTCGATGTGTTTGTGGTGTCACGTGTCGGATCAATGATGTCATTGAAGACTCCGCACAATATCAGTGGGGTGTTTCTATATGGGGCAAGTTAAGATAGCAAAGATTTAAAACATTTCCTCTGGGCCGTATTGGGTGCATATATATTTACAATAGTGAGAAGGCGGTTTTCAATTGTAGCGGATAAAATCAAATATCTGCCATCCTCATATTGTTCAAGATGATATAGAGTAAAAGAAACTGATGCAGTAATGGCTATCATGACACTGCAGTGTTTTTTTGGTGCATTTGCGTAAAAACAGTGGGGGTAACGCTTGTGTGTGCACAAACGAGGTTTGGCTTTGTGAAAATGGGTTTCTTGCACACATAGCACATCAGCATGCTGAGCATGCGCTTCTTTCCATAAAAGGTTATGTTTAAAGGGGGAATTTAAGCCTTTGGCATTTATTGAGGTGACTTTAATGGCCATGGCGGTAGGAGATGACTATAGAAATGTGCTATAAGAGCGAGACTATGCCTCTTGAGGAGTATCAATCAATATAGTAAGTGCTCCAAACCAGACCACAAGGCAGTTAGGAGAATAGAAAGATCAACCTGATACTGAGTACAATTTAAGCTAAGAGCATTAAGAACTACTTAGAACTAGTTTGTCAATGCTTACGTAAGATAAAAACTAAAATGAATAACAACAACGAAGAAAAAAAACAGTGGAGTGTGCTTAGCACACTGTAATCTCGGAGGGTGGGAGGTAAAGCATAAACGTCGCCCAGGCTGGATCATGGTTGATATGGGACAACATACTGATGTAGGTGATTTAGCCATTATCCGCCATGAGGGTCGAGTTTTGGGACGTGGTTGTCGAAGCCAAGGCTCGCCTTTGATCTATGGTGTGGGGTGCAACAGGGAGCAGGCCCCAGTTTGTTAGTCGCTTGTAGCCATCTTTAGGCGTGGGGATGGGTACAGACTGATGTTGGTAGGTGACTAACAATTTAGCTGGAAAGTCCCATCTGTAGATGATTTTGCGCTCTCAAAGGGTTCAAATGGATCGGGGCAAATGCTCTGCGCATTTCCATCGTGGCGGGGGATAAATCTGTGAAGAGTAGAATGTTGGAGTAAGGCCCTGGGAGGGGTTTCGTATTTTTCACGGCACGAGTATCTGCTCCTTAATGTGAAAAAAATGGATGCGGGCTAGGACATCTCTGGGGATATCTGCAGAGAGATGAGGAGGTTTAGAGATCCTATGTGCCCGGTCTATAATGACATCTTTGGAAGTTAGACATGGCAGCAGAGTGGTAAAAGGCTATTGTAAATAGTTGTTGAAGTGTGCAGGCTTCACTGATTCAGGCTTCCCCCTGAATTTGATGTTGTTGCATCTAGAGCAATCCTCTAAATCTACCCATTTAACTTTAATACAGTGAATTTCTTCTGAATGATAGTTGTGAGCATCCAAGAGCTCATTATGTGCTTTGGTATATTCACTCATATTCTCCTCTATAGCATCTGCTCTCTCCTCCAAACAATCCACCCTGTCATGGATTTGGGACAAAGATATCTGCAACTCTCTATGCAAATCTTTTTGTAAAGTGAGCAGCATAGATTTTAATGTAGCCTCAGAGACTGGGTTGTCAGTAGCAGGAATGGATGTCAGAGAAGGTGTGGTGTCTGTGCTGGGAGAGCCGTTGGTGGTGGCTGCGTTGAGTGGTGGTCTGTGCTGAGTTGCTTTTTAGCTTGTGGTTCTTTGCCGGGGGAGTTAGCAGGTGAGGTTGCCAGCCTCTTACCTCTGTCTGCAGAGGATGGTGTGTCAGCGGTTGCAGGGGGAGGTAAACTGTCCATGTCCTCAGGTGCTGGTATATTGGAGGTTTCTCTTGGCTCTAGAGCTGTGTGCAGGGCAGCAGTTGTGCATGGCCGATGAGCCATAGTAGTGAGTGAGGCGGTGGGGTGCAGGAGGCTTAAATCTCTTCTTAGACATGCCGGAGTGGGTCCCAGATATTTCCCCTCTCTCAGGGAGAGAGCAGGGGAGATGAAGTCACACTGGGTTGCGTTATATCTAAACCGTGGGGCGGAGCAAGGGATTCAGGCAGCCATCCCGATCCACAGCAGGCCACGCCCCCTCTTATCCTTGGTTTTTTTGGCTCAAAAACATCCCAATGATTATCGATCATTAACCCATTAACTGGCCGAAAAACGTACGAACTGTCTAAATGACCGAATTTCGGACAATTTTTTGTATAGTTTATGGCCAGCATAAGAATATAGGAAGTAAAATAAAGTTAAAGTAAAATTTCCAGACTGATATGGAGACAGTATTTTCAAACTAATAATGTAGAAGGTTCAATAGTTTAGGAAGGAGGGGTGACAATAGTGCTGTTTTATTCCAAATAAAATGCTTACATTGAAATTAAAAGAAATAAAGTATAAATTTGAATGTTGGACTTAACAATGATGGCTGCTGCATTGGAAGGATGCCATGGTAATAGAGGCAGTGGGCTGGTTTATAGTAACATCTCTGTGTTTGACTTCCCACTTCCCCTCTGCCTGCAAGTGTGCATCTCTTTCCCCGTCCTTTGGGAATATACACAACCCAGAGGCTGGAGGATTGACTACCTGACTGTAGAAGTATAGTTGCCAAATGCATAGCTGTCGATTCACCCAAGAAACTTGAGAGACACTACCTTTTGAGGGTCTACTTATAGGTTTCCCTGCAGTTGAATCAATTCTTTTGAGTCTCTGGGAGAAGATCTGCATTTACAGAGTGCGCTGGGGAGGAGGTGATGTCACCAGAGAGAGAATGGAATTAATGAAGCCAAATACCAAGTGAGCAGACAGCCCAAAATCTCCAGACCCAGGCCCACTTCCTCTCAGCAGGTCCCTGCAAAAGTAACAAGGGGGGCCCAGAGACAGGTGGTTAGCAGGGGTCAAAAGGCGCAGTAATTTACCATGAGAGATATAAATGAACGTTAAGTTGAATAATAATCTCTTAAATGTTCGCTGGAAGTGGAAGAAAAGAAAAGAAAAAGAAGGAAAAAAATAAATAAAAAATAAAAAAAAGGCGCAGTGATAGAATTGCTTGGTGGCAGTGGGGTGCTGGCAAACAGAATGTTGCAGTGTCTAGGGAGTTGTGGTGCTGCATCAGTGGTGCTGAGAGGCATAAATGTAAAGAGACGGGGTGCAGGGAGTTGCAGTGTCATGGCTGCTGGGGGGCAGGAAGGTTCAGAGTCAAGGTGCAGGAGAGTGGAATGGTAGGCTAATAGGTGACAGTGAGATGATATGTCAGGTTGCAGAGTGCCAGAGTTGCTGGATTCTTCATAAGCCTGAATGCAAAAGCTGTGCAGTAAGCAGGCAGGAAGGCTTGTCTGACTAAGCAGCACTCAATACAATGGAATGCAGGCCCCTGGGCCACATTCAGTTAATTAAATCCTGTTCCCTGGACCCCATTGCTTGATGATCGAAGGGAAGTTCAAGTGGAGAAGGAATTAGTTAGCATGGTTATGCAGGAGTCATTGGAATGACATTTTATTTGTACTAAGCTTTTAGCCCCCCTTCAGACTAAGCTTTTAGCCCCATTCTGGACTAATGGGCAAAGGGTGTAAAAAAATAGCAATAGGGGACTGGGCACTGCCTTGGGAAACACCTTAAAATCAATAGGAGTCAAAACTGTCAAAAATGCTTATTGTCTCGGCTAACGTGGGCATGTCCTGGGGAGCATGTACCAATACAAAAATAAATAAAAATCCCATTTGGCCAAGAGCAGTTTTTTTTTTTTTTTTTTTAATGTAGAGTAGTAGGTATTCCCGCGCTACTGGGATATAAGAAAGAATAGGAAACTCTAAAAATTGGTTGCAGAAAACCACCGACAGGGGTGCAAACCCCACCGAAAATGAAGTGTTGGCGCCTTGGACTTGAAATAGGATAATTGCTCCATATTTTCTGACAATGCTCTCTGATACAGGCTTTTTGGCATGAGGTGATGCTATTGCTTCAAAAAGATTTGCCCCTTCTGCTTGACCCAATTCATTATTTATTGGGTCTTCCCTTTTCTGGTATTGCTAAACACATCAAACGATTGATTTCCTACATTCTTTTGGCTGCCAAGAGAGTTATTCCGCTTTTTTGGTTGTCCAACATACCTCCACTGTGATCTAGGTTCCTCCAGCTCATAGCTGATATTCGGAGAATGGAATATTTAACTGCTACTGTACATGATACTATTCTGCAATTTAATAAAATATGGGAACAATAGGATCGGTTGGAGTTTGGGTCCCCTTTGCCAGGCTCTATGATGATTTGATTACTTACACTGTCAATATGTCTCTATACATATTTCTTCTGTCTGATCCAATCTGAATCAGGGTTTCATAAGAGTTTCTTGACTTCACACGCTCATTATGTACAGTAAATGACTGAATGTATGATCTCCATATGGTTAATTGTTAGCATGTTGCCTTCACTTTTGTATAACCTACAGATACTTTCGGTTTTCATGTTTTTCCTTTTTTAGACATTTCATCTACCTGACATATTTTTGTTTCATGTCTCCTTTATATGCAATGTGTTTCTTTATTTTTTTTTGCAAAATCTAATAAAAATACAAAAAAATAAAAAAATGGCATGGGGTTCCCCCAAAAATCCATACCAGATCCTTTTCTGAGCATGCAGCCTGGCAAGTCACAAAAGGGGGGGTGATGAGAAAGCAGCGCCCCCTCCTGAACTACACCAGGCCACATGCCCTCAACATTGGGGGTGCTTTTCTTGATGGGGACAAGGGCCTCTTCTCGACATCCCTGGGCAGTGGTTGTTATGGTCCCCCTGATGTAGATCCATTGTCAATCATAACGCCCGCCGCACCGCCCGACCTGGTAAAAAAGAAAAAATGCTCCCCTGCAATGAAAGCTAACCTTTTTTCTATTTTTGGGTCCAACGGTGCAGCAGGCATCATGATTGATGATGGATCCACATCAGGGGAAGAGCAAGCGCCCCCCCCCACCCAATGAACCATACCAGGCCACATGCCCTCAACATGGAGGGGTGCTTTGGGACAGGGAGGGCTTTGGCAAGAGCCTCTTCCCAACAACCCTGGACAGTGGTTGTGGGGGTCTGTGGGCAGGGGGCTTATTGGAATCTGCAAGCCCCCAGATCCGGCCCCCCATATGAATGAGTATGGGGTGCATTGTATCCCTACTTATTCACCCAAAAAAATAAAGACAGGAGGCAGTTTTTGACAATTTCTTTATTTTAAAAATAAAAAAAACAATGTCCACCGATGTAGATTTATTTAATCATGGCGCCCATCGTACCGCCGGACCCAAAAAAAAGAAAGACTACTCTGTCTGCAAGGAAGGCTAAACGCTCGTTGGGGCATCAAAATGTACCCCATACTTATTCACATAGGGACGGGATATGGGTGTTCCCTTGAATAAGGGGGCCTCTAGATTCCAATAAGCCCTCTGCCGGGAGACCCCACAACCACTTATATGAGAACTGTCAACCGGCAGAGTAGGCATAAGGTGGTTAGCCTTCATCGCGGGCAGAGTTTTTTTGTTTTTCATTTATGACTTTTTTGTTTGGTGAATGAGTAGGGGTGCAATGTACACATACTCATTCACATGGAGGGGGGGGGGGCGGGCTCTTCCAGATTCTTCCAGATTCTGATAAGCCCCCTGCCCACAGACCCCCACAACCACCTCTCAGGGTTGTTGGGAAGAGGCCCTTGTCCCCAGAGCAGAGCCCCCCTGACCCAAAGCACCCCCCCATGTTGGGGGCATGTGGCCTGGTATGGGTCAGGAGGGGGGATGCTCAGGTAAGGGTCTAGTATAGATTTTAGGGGGGACCCCACACCATTTTTAAAAAACAATTTGGCATGATGTAGATCCATTGTCAATCATAACGCCCGCCGCACCGCCCATCAATCAATATTTTTGACATAAAATGCTCAATCCTCACTTCTACAAGAATTTATAATGCATTGTGTCTACGAGAAATGCGCAAAACGTAATTTTTCTACACCTGCTTGTTTGAACTAAAGCTGAACACAAAGCCTACTGTTTTTGTTTGTGACAAATAAAGCATATTTTAGGTTTACATAACTGTGTGGAAGATGTCTGTTTTCTTCACAGATCCTGATGCGAGTCTCAGCCTCACCTTGCAGCAGTTAGAAAATAAAAACAATGACTGTAGAGACCAGTGGCAGTGCATCCATTAAGGGCGCATGGGCGCCTTTCCCTCTCTCCAGCCACCCTCCTATATGAATAATGGATAGATTCATGCATTGCATGAATCTATTCATGGCCGCCGCCACCCCCTATTCAGGAACCCGGACCCTTTTCAGACGCCGGGCGCCTGAATTCCAGCAGCGGGGTTGTGTTTTTGAAGCACCTGATTAGAGCCATATGCTCTAATAGGCTTCAAAAATGGTGAACTCGGAGCGCAAAGCATTGCACTCACAGTTCACCCAGGTGTGTTAAAAAAGCAAAAGGAATAATGAATATTCGCATTTCTACCACTGAACCGCCTCCTCGCCAATCAGGAAGCGAGGGTGTATTACCCGTCACCAGATTGGCTGAAACAACAGGCGCTGTGATTCAACGCCTATCAGGAGAATGCATGGAGGACACAGATCACCATCGTGACCTGTTGCCTGACCAGCCACCGAGATAGGGTAAGTGCCAGGCAGACAACAAGCGGGTGGGGGGGACACAGTTGGAACTTTTTATGGGCACAGTGGTGGCATTTGACGAGCACAGTGGCGGTATTTGATGGGCACAGTGGTGGTATTTGATGGGCACAATCAAGGCCGGTACTACCACTAGGCAAACTAGGCAGCACTGCTGCCTAGGGCGCCTGGCCACTGGTGTTCCGGCTCTCTTCTCTCTGCAGCAAGCAACTAAGTCTCAGCATCAGCAGGTAGCCACCACTTCCTTTGCATATAGTGTCAGAGGCGAAGCAGTGGCGGATGCCTTTGTCTGTGTCCCGACTCATGAATAAATGGAAGCAAGCAAACATTCATTGATGGGCACTGGTAGGCTGCATTGATAGGTACAAGTAGGCTGCATTTGATGGACACTGATGAGGCTGCATTTGATGGGCTCTGGTGAGGCTGCATTTATGGGCGCTGGTGAGGCTGCATTTGATGGGTGCTGGTGGGCTGCATTTTAGCGGGCGCTTCGTTAAAAAGGTGAGGTATACATGGGCAGGGCAAAGGGGGTGGAGTCAGGGGTGGAGCCAGGGGGGAAGCAAAATGAGGTCTTGCCTAGGGTGTCAAAAATCCTTGCACCAGCCTTGGGCACAGTGGCAGCATTTGATGGGCACCTTGGCTGCAATTGATGGGCACAGTGGCTGCGCTTGATGGCAAAGTGGCTGCGTTTGATGGGCACAGTGACTGCATTTGATGGGCACAGTGGCTGTGTTTGATGGACACAATGGCTGCAATTGATGGACACAGTGAGGCTGAAATTACGTTTTTTTCAGACGTTTTCAGTTTGTTTGCGCCCCCCAAAAATTTTAAGCACCAGCCGCCACTGGTAGAGACATAGTAGTGCACACAAATTATCATCCACCACAAACTGATTAATGTCACTTGATTATTATTGTTTATTAGCAAGGAGGCAAATATTGTTTTATGATATAGAAAGCCCTTCGTACATCAGTTCAAGGAATGAAGCAATGCTGCCACAGTAATGTAAGTGCAACAAGGATGTTGAAATAACCTTTTTTTATTTAAGCTTTCATATATCCTTAAAGTATAACCTTTGGTAAACCGCTAAATGCCCATTTAAACCACACATATGCTTACAGTTTTACTGTACCTGTCAAAGGTGTTGTTATTCTGGTTTTGTGATTCCACATGTCTGACACACTGTTATCAAATCGGTAAAAAAATCTTTCTTGGTTCGGCAATTCAGCAGTTTACTGTGTGGTTTCCTATACTATCTCTTTTATTTCAGTCTGATCATTGCACAATGAAGCATCATTATTATCTCTGCCAAAAAAAATCCAGCCGTGTTAATAAAATATTATAACAGTAGGTAGGCAGACGGCGGCTTGTGGTTAGTGTGCTGGTGGTGGTTACGGTTAGGGGTAGTGTTAGTTAGTGGTGGTAGTGTTATGGTGCCAACTTGCCAAGTCATTGCAAGTCATATAGTCCAAGTCAAAGTCAAGTCGCAAGTCAGAAGTGACAAGTCAAAGTCAAGTTAAGTAATTTATTGAATTCAGTCAAGCAAGTCGCAAGTCCTCAAACAGGTGACTTAAGTCTGACTTAAGTCAAGTCATGTGACTCAAGTCCCCCACCTCTTCCGGCCACAGTAAATACCTTTGAACCTTGCAGCAATCCAACCAATCCTTGCCAAGCAAAAATCTAAAATTAAGGTTATACGCCCAACTACTCCAGTTCCTGCAGCTACAGTGATCAGTAAAGGAATGTTTTAAATTAGTAAAAAAAGGTGCAAAATGTATTGATTCTCCATAACAGACCACATCAAGACACGGCTTAAAACGTGTTAGCATTTGCTGTATGGATATTGTGTCTTTTATGGATTATCAATAGATTGAAGAGCAAGCAAGGAGTTGTGGATTTTCCATTCATGATGGTTTTAAATTATATTTACAAAGTAATAATTAAATGAGTATAGCTTGGCTACCATGCTCTTTTGCATTCTTTCTGAGCAAGTTATCTTTCAGTTTGGCATTTGCCAGAGTCTGCATGGCCTGAGTGAATGAAGCACCATGTAGTCCCCTTTGAGATCACACTACATCCATGCCTCTTGTCCCTCACATGGGTGTTGGACACAAACCATTGTAGGGTACCGGTTAAAGTTTTGGCCTTTTGGATACATTTTCAGGAACTCAACACTGCAGCATACCTGTGCTATGAAGCTGGTAGCCTCGGTAGGTGGGTCACTCTTCGAGTTTCCCAGCAACATTTCCACGTTTCAGACTCTTCACAGCAACATTCTTCACATTGAAGCCAATGTTGTACCCAGGGAAGGCAGTCTCCAGAGGCAGATGGTGCATCTCTATAGATTTCACTTCTGCAGTGAAGTTTGAGGGTGCAAAGGAGATGGTCATCCCTGGCTTCAGAATCCAAGTCTCTATTTTGCCCACAGGAACCGTACCAATGCCTAGGAGACAGGAGTGCAAGCGTTTGATCTACAAGCAGTTTACAAAGGAAGTGGGTGCAAAAAAATAAAAAAATAAAAAAAAACCCTAAAGTCCCCTCAGAGGCAAAGGCCTAAATTGCAAGAGCCTGGAGACCAATATGAACCCATTAGTGAAAAAAGTATGGGCAGCCACTGCATTCGAAAGTGGCCACATGTCTAGTACATACAGTAATTTCCTTGCTTGACATCTCAGCTCCTATTTTATAGACATCCTGTAGAGGTAAGCAAAGTGGCTTGTTGGCTGGACGCACTGGGGGAACAAGGCAGTCAATGACCTCAAGCAGAGATTGACCTTTTGAAAAGGTGTCTTTTCGTTTCACCTTCCAGCCTTTAAACCAGACCATCTGAAAAAGAGGAGAGTTGACTATAGCTACATGGAACTGGAGAATATCTAAAAAGACCAAAGTAAAACATTTGAAATGAAACTGAACACGTTATGCAAAGATAGGACACTGAAGGGGAAAGAAAAAACCTGAAAACACCAAGTCATCCCCACCCCATCACAAAAGGCTTTATCAGGCACTAGCCTTTGATAGGCCTGCTTAAGTCCATAGGTGGATAGCTCAGCTATCGTTACAGGAGTGTTGAACGGTAAATACAAACGGTATTTACCAAGAATATTCATGAGAAGCCCCATTGATTATGTGCAGAGGGCACACAAAAGTAAGCCTACTCACCCTCCATTTTCTCCCCAGTTGCAATCACACTTCAGATTCATATATTACCTCCTGACTGGGAGCAGATACAGTGGTGTGAAAAAGTGTTTGCCCCCTTCCTCATTTCCTGTTCCTTTGCATGTTTGTCACACTTAAGTGTCTCGGAACATCAAACCAATTTAAACAATAGTCAAGGACAACACAAGTAAACACAAAATGCAATTTGTAAATGAAGGTGTTTATTATTAAAGGTGAAAAAAAATCCAAACCATCATGGCCCTGTGTGAAAAAGTGATTGCCCCCTAAACCTAATAACTGGTTGGGCCACCCTTAGCAGCAACAACTGCAACCAAGTGTTTGCGATAACGTGCAATGAGGCTTTTACAGCGTCCTGGAGGAATTTTGGCCCACTCATCTTTGCAGAATTGTCCTAATTCAGTTACATTAGAGGGTTTTCGAGCATGAACGGCCTTTTTAAGGTCATACCACAACATCTCAATAGGATTCAGGTCAGGACTTTGGCTAGGCCACTCCAAAGTCTTCATTTTGTTTTTCTTCAGCCATTCGGTGGTGGACTTGCTGGTGTGTTTAGGATCATTGTCCTGCTGCAGAACCCAAGTTCGTTTCAGCTTGAGTACACGAACAGATGGTCGGACATTCTCCTTCAGGATCTCTTGGTAGACAGCAGAATTCATAGTTCCTTTTATCACGGCAAGTCTTCCAGGTCCTGAAGCAGCAAAACAGCCCCAGACCATCACACTACCACCACCATATTTTACTGTTGGTATAATGTTCTTTTTCTGAAATGCAGTGTTCCTTCTACGCCAGATATACTTGGACACACACCTTCCAAAGAGTTCCACTTTTGTCTCATCGGTCCACAGAATGTTGTCTCAAAAGTCTTGGGGATCATCAAGATGTGTTTGTGGAGAAATTGAGACGAGCTTTGATGTTCTTTTTGCTCAGCAGTGGTTTTCTCCTTGGAACTCTGCCATGCAGGCCATTTTGCCCAGTCTTTTCCTGATGGTGGAGGCATGAACGCTGACCTTAACTGAGGCAAGTGAGGCCTGCAGTTCCTTGGACGTTGTTGTGGGGTCTTTTGTGACGTCTTGGATGAGTCGTCGCTGCGCTCTTGGGGTAATTTTGGGCGGCCGGACACTCCTGGGAAGGTTCACCACTGTTCCATGTCTTCGCCATTTGTGGATAATGGCTCTCACTGTGGTTCGCTGGATTCCCAAAGCTTTGGAAATGGCTTTATAACCCTTTCCAGACTGATAGATCTCAATTACTTTCTTTCTCAATTGTTCCTGAATTTCTTTGGGTCTCGGCATGATGTGTAGCTTTTAAGGATCTTCTGGTGGACCTTACTGTGTCAAGCAGCTCCTATTTAAGTGATGCCTTGATTGTGAACAGGTGTGGCAATAATCAGGCCTGGGTGTGGCTAGAGAAATTGAACTCAGGTGTGGACAACCACAGTTATAGCATGTTTTAACAAGGGGGGCAATCACATTTTCACACAGGGCCATGATGGTTTGGATTTTTTTTCACCTTTAATAATAAACACCTTCATTTACAAATTGCATTTTGTATTTACTTGTGTTGTCCTTGACTATTGTTTAAATTGGTTTGATGTTCCAAAACACTTAAGTGTGACAAACATGCAAAGGAACAGGAAATGAGGAAGGGCAAACACTTTTTCACACCACTGTATGTTCTCTCCAGTCCACCCAGACACGGGGATAAAGGGAATGGTGGCTGGGTTGTAGCCAACCTTCTTGAGGTAGACTGTCACGTTCTTGACCACTTCATCAAACCTCTTTTGGCTGTACGGTGGGTCGGTCATGTCCATCTTGTTCACGCAGACAATGAGCTGTTTAACACCCATGGAGTAGGCCAACAAAGCGTGTTCTCTGGTTTGCCCATTCCTGGAAACTCCAGCTTCAAACTCACCTGTTGCAGCAGAAACCACCAGCACAGCCACGTCAGCCTGAAACCAAGCAGACCATTAAAATCTAAACTGATGAGGTGGCTGCATTAGTTTAACCACTTGACCACTGGCACTTAAACACCCTTAATAACCAGACCATTTTTCAGCTTTCGGTGCTCTCACACTTTGAATGACAATTACTCAGTCATACAACACTGTACCCATATGAAATTTTTGTCCTTTTTTTTCACACAAATAGAGCTTTCTTTGGTGGTATTTAATCACCTCTGGGTTTTTTATTTTTTGCGCTATAAAAGAAAAATGACTGAAAATTCTGTAAAAAAATGAATTTTTCTTTTGTTTTTGTTATAAAATTTAGCAAATTTGTAATTTTTCTTGATAAATTTTGGCCAAAATTTATACTGCTACATATCTTTGGTAAAAAAAAGTACAAATTGGGGTATATTATTTGGTCTTTGCGAAAGTTATAGAGTCCACAAGCTATGGTGCCAATATCTGAAAATTGATCACACCTGAAGTACTGACGGCCTATCTCATTTCTTGAGACCCTAACAAGCCAGGAAAGTACAAATACCCCCCAAATGACCCCTTTTTTGGAAAGAAGACATTCCAAGGTATTTAGAAAGAGGCGTGGTGAGTTTTTTGAAGTTGTCATTTTTTCCCACAATTCTTTGCAATATCAAGATTTTTTTTCATTTTTTTTTTCACAAAATTGTCATATTAGCAGGTTATTTCTCACACACAGCATATGCATACCACAAATTACACCCCAAAACACATTCTGCTATTACTCCTGAGTACGGCGATACCACATGTGTGAGACTTTTACACAGCGTGGCCACATACAGAGGCCCAACATGCAGGGATCGCCATCAGGCGTTCTGGAGCACCCGGGCCAATTCTGACATTTCTCTCCTACATGTAAAAAATCATCATTTATTTGCTAGAAAATTACACAGAACCCCAAAATATTATATATGTTTTTTTAGCAAAGACCCTAGAGAATACAATGGCGGTCGTTGCAACTTTTTATCTAGCACGGTACTTGCGCAGCAATTTTTCGAACGTGTTTTTTTTGGAAAAAAAATGTTTTGTGCTTTACAAAAAACAAAACTGTAAATTTAGCCCAATGTTTTTTACATAATGTGAAAGATGAAGTTACGCAGAGTAAATAGATACCTAACATGTCACCCTTCAAAATTACACACGCTCGTGGAATGGCGCCAAACTTCGCTACTTAAAAATCCCCATAGGCTTTAATTTTTTTTACTGGTTACATGTTTTGAGTTACAGAGGAGGTCTAGGACCAAAATTATTGTTCTCGCTCTAACGTTCGCAGCGATACCTCACATGTGTGGTTTGAACACCGTTTTCATATGTGGGCGGGACTTACGTATGCGTTCGCTTCTGCGTGCGAGCACACGGGGACAAGTACGCTTTAAAAAAATATATATATATTTTATTGTTCATTTTACTTTATTTATTTTAGTTTGACCCTTTTTTTCCCCCCAAAAATTTTTTTGATCACTTTTATTCCTATTACAAGGAATGTAAACATCCCTTGTAATAGGAATATGGCATTACAGGTCCTCTTTACAGTGAGATATGGGGTCAATAAGACCCCACATCTCACCTCTAGGCTGGAAAGCCTGGAATAAAAAAAAAACGATCCTGGCTTTGATCGTAGCGAGTATCGCAGGGTATTGTTGGGTATTGCAGAGTATCGCAGGGTATGGCAGAGTATCGCAGGGTATGGCAGAGTATCGCAGGGTATGGCAGAGTATCGCAGGGTATGGCAGGGTATCGCAGGGTATCGCAGGTATGGCAGAGTATCGCAGGGTATGGCAGGGTATCGCAGGGTATGGCAGAGTATTGCAGGGTATTGCAGAGTATCGCCGGGTATGGTAGAGTATCGAAGAGTATCGCAGGGTATTGCAGAGTATCGCAGGGTATTGCAGAGTATCGCAGGGTATTGCAGAGCATCGCAGGGTATGGCAGAGCATCGCAGGGTATGGCAGAGCATCGCAGGGTATGGCAGAGCATCGCGGGGTATGGCAGAGTATCGCGGGGTATGGCAGAGTATTGCGGGTATGGCAGAGTATTGCGGGGTATGGCAGAGTATTGCGGGGTATGGCAGAGTATTGGGGGGTATGGCAGAGTATTGCGGGGTATGGCAGAGTATTGCGGGGTATGGCAGAGTATTGCGGGGTATGGCAGAGTATTGGGGGTATGGCAGAGTATGGGGGGTATGGCAGAGTATTGGGGGTATGGCAGAGTATTGCGAGGTATGGCAGAGTATTGCGGGTATGGCAGAGTATTGCGGGGTATGGCAGAGTATTGGGGGGTATGGCACAGTATTGGGGGTATGGCACAGTATTGGGGGGGATGGCAGAGCATCCATCCATCCATGCTCAGCCATCCCTCCATACCCTGCAATACCCAGCAATACACTGCAGGCTATTGCTGTGTATTGCAGGGTATGGAGGGATGGCTGAGCATGGATGGATGGATCGTGGTGGCAGAGCAGGCTGTGGGCACTACAGATCCCGCCCACAGCACTGCTGCCACCGATCCTCCCCCTCTCCTCTCACACTGTACCGATCGGTACAGAGAGAGGAGGAGAGAGGAACCGGCGTCATCAAATGACGCCGGTTTGCTTACATGTGATCACTCCGTCATTTGACGGAGCGATCACGTGGTAAACGGCCGCGATGAGCGGCCGTTTACCGTGATCCATGATCCGCCGGGTCCTCTGGACCCGGCGATCATGGATGCTCTCGAGTGCACGCACCAGGGGGCGCGCAAGAGCAGAATTCTGTGAGGCCGTTAATTAACGGCCTCCCAGAGTTAAGCAATCGCCCTGTAGCCGTTTTTCGGCTATGGGCCGGTTGTTAACTGGTTAAAATGCAGAAGTAAACCCATCCAAAAAATTGTAACCTTTCCGACACGTGCTGGAAATTGGTTGTGCTCAAAACCAAAGTTTACTTGCACTTTAAAGCGGTGTTCCGGCCGAAATTATACTTTTTAAATAAAAATACCCCTATAATACACAAGCCTAATGTATTCTAGTATAGTTAGTCTGTAAACTAAGGTCCGTTTTGTTAGTTTATAGCAGTAGTTTGTTATTTTATAAACTTACAGCAGGCCGTGGCCTTCTTAAGTGTGGGCATCTGAAGCCAGACTGTATTTCTTCCTGGATCTCATCCTTGCAGATCTCGCACATGCTCAGTGCAGCACAAGTAGTGTAATAGGTTTCAGGTCAGGTTTCCATAGCAACGGCAGTGTCGGAAGAAGTTGCCGCCCCTTCCCAGGAGGCATTGCAAACAGGACATGATGCGATGGGCCGTGGCCAGGGAGGAGGAAGTGAAAAATTAATACAGCAGATATACAGTAGGTGCTGAGAAAAAAAATAAAAAAATATCCAATTCGTTTACAGTGCACACTTTGGTGAGGAATGCTGAAGAGTTGTAAAAGTGGGTGGAACTCCACTTTAAGCAATTATGTAAAGGTGCATTCTTTTGGACTGAATGGGCCACAATGGATGAAAAAACCCCCAAAGAACCCCCCCCCCCCATCCTTGCCACAGAAAGGAAAAAATGTACTGTATGTGCGCTACCATTTAGTTCCTTCATCAGATTTTACAGATGTTGAAGAAGTTTGCCCTCACTTACTGTCCTAGGGACATCTTATCACTAGAAAAAAAAGTGAAGGTTGTACGAGAATGTTAGAACTCCCATTAGCTTTTTGCTTTTTTAATTTCAGATTTTCCCTCATTACCTGTCTGGTAAACAAGTGAGGTGAAATCAAGGGAGACCTAAACTACACAGGGGTTCATTCTTTCCTCACTATGCAAAACTAAAGATTTGCAAAATAAACTCATCTGTAACATCTGTTGCTGTACAGTCAAAATTTTCCTTTGCATAAAAAAACAAACAAAAAAAAAGAAGAAAACACAAACAAACATTTATATGGCCTCTGAATGAGATATTTAAGCTTTGGCGCACCAATTCTGATACAACCCACTAGAACTGTCATGGGGCATTCACAAAGTAAGAACTAGGGATGGGCCCGGTGTTCGATTCAAACCCATGTTCGGCGAGCCCAGAACTATTTGGGCCGCTCGCATCAAATTCGTGTGATGCGAGCGGCCCGCAATGCATTGCGCTAGTCGCAGTGCAATGCTGGCTGATGATTGGCCAAGCATGCACTGTGACCCCCCCGCATGCTTGGCCAATCACAGCTCTGGCAGCGAGGAGAGCCATGATTGGCTACTGCAGGATGCCTGTAGCCAATTATAGCTCAGGGGCTTTAGTACACGCCCCACGGTATAAGAGGCCGCCGCGGCGGCGGCCTCGCATATTATGTTTCAGTGTCAGCGTGTCAGTGTGTTGCTGACTGCTGACAATATATGCTCTATTTCTGGGGATTTGTGTGTGCGTGCTGTTAGAACAGCATTGCAGTATCACATCTGGGGGGTGTCTATAGGTGGCCTGTGAAGGGGGGCAGGTTTCCTGTGCTTAGAACTTTCCCGGCAAAAAGTGTCATTTTTGCAGGAAAAAAGCTATTTAAAAGCACTCGCGGCTAATGAATTGATGGCTCCTGTAACACAGAGAACTGTCATTCATTGATAAAAAAAAAAAAAAAAAGGGTGGGGGTCCCCCCAAATTCAATAACCAGGCCCTTCAGGTCTGGGATGGATATTAGGGGGGAACCCCAGCCAAAAAAAAAAAAAATGGCGTAGGGTCCCCCTCAAAATCCATACCAGACCCTTGAGGTCTGGGATGGATTTTAAGGGGAACCCTAGCCCAAAAAAATGGCGTGGGGTCCCCCTCAAAATCCATACCAGACCCTTATCCGAGCACGCAACCTGGCAGGCAGCAGGAAAAGAGGGGGGACGTGAGCGCCCCCCCTCCCGCCTGAACCGTACCAGGCCACATGCCCTCAACATTGGGAGGATGCTTTGGGGTCTAAGACCCCCAAAGCACCTTGTCCCCATGTTGATGAGGACAAGGGCCTCTTCCCCACAACCCTGGCCATTGGTTGTGGGGGTCTGCGGGCGGGGGCTTATCGGAATCTGGAAGCCCCCTTTAACAAGGGGACCCCCAGATCCCGCCCCCCCCCGTGTGAAATGGTAAGGGGGCCTACCATTTCACCAAAAAAGTGTCAAAAATTGTAAAAATGACAGGAGACGGTCTTTGACAATTCCTTTATTAAAATCTTCTTTCTTCTTTCTTCATCCTTCGGTTTCTTCATCTTCTCCTTCCGTCATCTTCTTCCATCTTCTTCTTCCATTTTCTTCTTCTTCCGATCCGCTTCTTCTTGCCCTGGTCTTCTCGTCCTTCTCGTCCGGCATCTTCTTCCATGGCGTCGGCGTCGGTGTCTCTTCTTGGGCCGCTCCTCGCAATGGGAGGCTCCCGCTGTGTGAGGCTCCGCTCCGTCTGACAGGTCTTTTATAATGGAGGGCACCTGGTGACCCCGCCCCCTCTGACGCACGGGGATGTCATGGGGAATTCACTATGGCTTTTCCCATGACGTCAGAGGTGGGCGGGGTCACCAGGTGCCCTCCGTTATAAAAGACCTGTCAGACGGAGCGGAGCCTCACACAGCGGGAGCCTCCCATTGCGAGGAGCGGCCCGACAGAAGAACAGATGCCGACGCCATGGAAGAAGATGCCGGACGAGAAGGACGAGAAGACCAGCGCAAGAAGAAGCGGATCGGAGGAAGAAGAAAATGGAAGGTGGAAGAAGATGACGGAAGGAGAAGATGAAGAAACCGAAGGATGAAGAAAGAAGAAAGAAAAATTTTAATAAAGGAATTGTCAAAGACCGTCTCCTGTCATTTTTACCATTTTTGACACTTTTTTTGGTGAAATGGTAGGGGGTACCCCCTTACCATTTCACACAGGGGGGGCCGGGATCTGGGGGTCCCCTTGTTAAATATTCCGATAAGCCCTCCGATAAGCCCCCCGCCCGCAGACCCCCAGAACCAATGGCCAGGGTTGTGGGGAAGAGGCCCTTGTCCTCATCAACATGGGGACAAGGTGCTTTGGGGGTCTTAGACCCCAAAAGCATCCTCCCAATGTTGAGAGCATGTGGCCTGGTACGGTTCAGGCGGGAGGGGGGCCGCTCTCGTCCCCCCTCTTTTCCTGCGGCCTGCCAGGTTGCGTGCTCAGATAAAGGTCTGGTATGGATTTTGAGGGGGACCGCTCTCGTGACCCCCCTCTTTCCAATGAGGAAACCATGCGCCCCTTTACATGCATACTATAGACCCCCCCAGGTAAGAAATTTAAAGGAATATTACACTTTTTATTGTTTCAATTTAAGCATTATTAAAATCACTGAAAAAACGGCCGTTTTTAAGGGTCTGGTATGGATTTTGAGGGGGACCCCACACCATGTGACACATTTAAATCTAATGTTACTAATAGGACAGTATGGAATGCTTTGTCACATTCGAAATTTCATTGTTTACCTCATAACGTGTCCATGCGGTAAACAATACATAGTCGGACCAAAACGCTCGTTTGCCTCAGGGTGAAAGAACATTTATCAAGAGCGGACACACTAACCACAGTGTCCTCCAAACATTATAATTTAACCATAACCGAAATCCACAGGACTCGTTCAGATCATTGACATTCGTTCCACCTGCGGTGGCGAATCGAGTATTAGGGGTGTATCCCGACTCGAAACGTCTTACACCAGAATAATTGCTACACCCCCCATGGCCTCAATGTTGAATGGAAATCAATGCTTTTATCAATCGCTCATGAACCCATCCCAGGTGGTTTTCAGACGATCGTATTGGTCTATAATTGGCTATTCTCTAATATATACCAAAAATAAAAAATTTTTTAAAAAAATTTTTATTTTTTCCACTACTTTTACTAATACATGTTTATCCGCCTTGGATACGTTATAGGGGACATCTACCATACAAGATTATAATTATTTTTTTCAGTAAATAAGAAAATGTTGCCCCTACACTATAGTCACAATACTGCGGTTTACCACAGTAGACCTACGACACTGAAAGAATTCTATCATCATCATACATATGACGTATATAGATGGTATCTTAATTTAACTTCTGCGCTGGATGTCAATTCATTTTCAAGTATACCCCAACTTTCCCACTTTTGAATTATTGTAACATTGCTAGACTCGTGGTTAATATTAGCCTGCCATCTTGTGGATAAGTGCTAGACAACCTCGTACCCCTTAAATCCGTTTCCGGCAATCCCGATGCCACTTCCGCTCTAGACGCCTATCCCACTTCCGGTATTTCACTTCCGCCGCGGTGCCCCACGCGGTGGATGTGCAACATTAGGTATTATATGGGCGGGTCTTTTAGAAACATGACCGTTTTTTCCACTCTTACCACCAATGACGATTTTCGGCTAGGGTTCCCCTTAAAATTCCATCCCAGACCTAAGGGGTCTGGTATAGATTTTGAGGGGGACCCATACGCCATTTTTTTTTATTTTTTTGGCTGGGGCTCCCCTTAATATCCATCCCAGACCTGAAGGGCCTGGTTATTGAAAAAAAAAGTTTGGGGGGGGGACCCCCACGCTTTTTTTTTTTTCATTCGGTTTTTTTTTTTCCATTTTTTATCAATGACTTCTTTTTTTTTTATGAATGAATTTCAATGAATGACTGTTCTCTGTATTACGGAGCCGTCAATTCACATTAGCCGCGAGTGATTTTTAAATAGCTTTTTTACTTGCAAAAATGACACTTTTTGCAGATACAGTTCTAAACACGGGAAACATGCGCCCCTTTACATGCATACTATAGACACCCCCCAGGTACGAAATTTTAAAGGAATATTACACTTTTATTTTTTTATTGTTTCAAGTTAAGCATTATTAAAATCACTGCTCCTGAAAAAACGTCCGTGTTTAAAAAAAAAAAAAATTTGCATTGATACATGTCCCCTGGGGCAGGACCCAGGTCCTCAAACACTTTTTATGACATTAACATGCATATTAGCCTTTAAAATTAGCACTTTTAATTTCGAACGTTCGCATCCATTAAAACTAATAGGGTTCTAAAGCTCACACGGACTTTAGGTCCGTTCGCGGGTTCTGGTGCGAGCCGAACGGGGGGGGTGTTCGGCTCATCCCTAGTAAGAACCTGAATAGAGGTTTATTTCCAAAACTTCATCAAGGAAGAATTCCAGGTACACAAGTTTTGATTTAGGGGGAAACAGTGTCGGACACCTACAACTAAAGCCCCATACACACGGTCAGAAAATCCGACCACCAAATCCATTGGATTTGGTCCGACGGATTTAGTCCGACACTGGTGTTGCACACACGGTCGGACAAAGTTGTCGGAAAATCCGATCATTCTGAACGTGGTGACGTTTGTTGCGTACGACGGGACTACGTAGAGGCTAGTAGCCAATAGCTTTGGTCTTGTAATGTGATCTGAGCATGCGTGGCACTTTGTCCGTCGGAATTCGCTACACACGATCGGAATTGGTGTGATCGGACTTTGTTGTCGGAATATTTATAGAGCAGGAGATAGAACTTTGTCCGTCGGACAATCCGATGGAAACTGTCCGATGGTGCCTACACACGGTCGGAATTTCTGACAACATTGTCCGATAGGACAGAATCCTGTGGAAAATCTGACCGTGTGTATGGGGCTTTAGCCAGAAGTTTTTAGGTTCATGCAGACTGGCTTAAATTCCACTACAGGAGTTGCGTTTTGCCTGGGTCCATGCACATTAGGACAACTAGAGGCATAAATTTTAAGTTCAGCGTTTAGAGCAGGGGTTGGCAAGCTGTAGATCCAATCTACCAGTAGACTGCAGGCAGATTGGGAACACAGCCTTGTGTTCCTGGTCCTTCCCAATCTTATAGCCTCTGAGCCATACCCCCTCCCCCCAGTGGGGCACAGTACAGGAGCTGCTGGCAGAGGCGTTGTTAGGGGGTGGCTATTGGGGCTAAAGCCCCGAGTCTCTTGTCCTGGTCCAGAATGCCGGGGACAGGGGCGGACTGAGCCGTGGTAGCGCTGGCAGTGACTCCGACTTCAGCTCTGCCCCTGCCTCCACCCATGGTTGCTGGTTGCTATAGCCTCCTAGCAACCAGTGACGTCACTGCCCACACTGTCCAGCATTCAAAGCGGAGGAGGATTGCACTTCCTCCTCCTCCGCGCTAGTGCTCGTGGTGCCTGGAGCATCCCGTCGGTCCGGTGGCGGCGTGGAGTGCAGAGCTGCAGGGAGGGGGATTCCTGGGCAGCCGGGAAGAGTCCGGGAGAGAGAAGACACCGCCACCCAGAGCTTGCACTTCTCCAATCAGTCCAGACTGGAACAGGAAGGCAGGAATTACAATACGAACGCTGTGCATCGCCGATCGCATCCCCGATCGGCGCTTGGCTCTCCTCCTCTCCTCTGGCTGCTTTGCACACCATCACCACGGCTGAGCTGCTGCAGGACCTGGACACACCTGGTCAGGTAGGTCAGTCTGTGTGTATGTCAGGTACCAGGCGTGTGTGTGTGTGTGTCAAGTAGGTCAGTGTGGGTCAGGTAGGTCAGTGTATGTATGTCAGTGTGTGTCAGGTAGGTAGATCAGTTTAGTGGTCAGCATTGATGGGCACTGGTAAGCCAGGTAGCAACCAGCAAGTGAGCTTACCCCCGCCACACAACCCCACCGCCCATCCAAAAAACCCAGTGCCACTAGAGCCCCCCCCCTGTGCCAGCCTTGGACTTTGGGCTGAAGCCCCTGGTCTTTTTGCCTCCTAGAAATGCCACTGGCTGCTGGAGTTAACTGTTTACATTAACCAGCAGGAGAATGGTTGCAAGGAAGCTTGGCAGATCTTAGCAACCATTCACTAGCTTTTTCATGTGAAAAGTTAACTCTTGCAGCTCCTGCCCTCCATCCAGTACTGACACCTTTTGCTCACTGTTCTGCTGCACAGGTGTTGGCCAGTGTAGGGTAGGAGACTGCCACCTACACTGTGAGGGGAGGGGGGGGCACTACAGGGATTGATGATGGGATTGATGATGTGAAGGGGCACAGAGGACACTACCAGGGGGGGGGTGATGTAAAGGGGCAGAGGACACAGGACTGTTATAAGGGGGCAGGACACTGGTATGCGGTGGAAGAAGACACTACTGTGTGGGGGTTGATGTGAAGAGCAGCAGAGGATACTATGCAGTGTTTTTATTGGAGGATTAGCTTTCCAGGTTTATCTCAAACTCTAAAAAGGTTGCCTACCCCCCCCCCAAAAAATAAATAAATAAACCACACATAACCACACCTAAAAATGTGTACATGAGCATTCTATTCTGACAAAGGGAACTTTTTTTTTAAAGCCCAGTGTGAATGGAGCCTGAGACATCAATGAAAACACCAAAGTTTGGCAAGCATTAGTGGAAGCATGCCATGTAGAGGACCCAAGAAGTTAACTTTTTTTGTTTGGAATTTCCAAAGGGAGATATCAATGGTGATTCCACGCTCCCTCTCTACCTTCAGCTTATCCAGGATCCATGCAAACTTGAATGAGCTCTTGGCAATCTAGAATAGATTTACTGGAGGTAATTACAAGACAAATGTTGCAAGCATTCCCTACCCCCCCTCCCAAAAAATGTAGAGACCTATTTACTAAGGAACACATACCCCCACTTGTTCTCAGATACCAAATAACCACCCCCCCCCCCCAAAAAAAAAAGGACCCTTTTTCAAATTTGACATCTGTTATATTTGAACCCTACTGATCTGTGCTTTAATATACAGGACTGGAAATCTTGAAGCCTGCCCAGGACAGCCTTTGCATCAACAGCCTTACTGAACCTTGCATCACTCTTGCAGAGGCCTAATTTATACCAATGGTTGGCCTTTACTAGCTAGCTAAGGGGGGGGGGGGGGGGGGCTCCCAACAGACCACCCCTAGGATTTGAGTCATAGAAAATGAAATGCCATGCCCTCAAGTCCCAAGTACAGGAAATATTGGAATCAAGTCAAAAGGAAATTTAGGACATTACAAGTTCTGTCTGCCACTCATCAGATGTTAGAAAAAAAAAAGTTACTCAAACAGGTATACAAATCACTATAATCTACAGAGGTCCTAAGGTCCTAATAAATTACCACTCTAGGGCTACAATTTTAGTTTTGGACAGAGTGATACTGGGTTAGATCTGTTAAAAATCTGTCCCCACTGGAGTGCCACCCCAAGCTTTATCACCATCACTCAGACTGAAAAAAGGATTAGCAGTTCACCTGAACAGGAACAGAGGGGAAATCGTATTGGGTCACCTGTTCTGGTGATTAAGAGGGCACGTAGCTTGCTTTAGAGAGATATTCTCTTCTGGTTGTGTCTACAGGACAGGAAATGAATGGAATCTAGCCAACAGTAAGCCCCAGTTACATTCCTTGTAAAGTGTATATAAAGTAGGTTTTATGCATAGAGTAGGGAAAGATTAAAACCTCAATGCGGTCTGTGTTCCCACCTTGGAACGTTCAGCCTCCATTTGCCCCAGTGACCATAGTCACTAGAACTGAGAAGGAGTGGAAAAGCCAAAACTAAAAATTGTCACTGGAACAGGAATGGAAGGCTGACAATTTAAATTGTTCCAATGACAATCTTATATGTTGGAGAGGCTTTCTTCCCGTGAAGTTAATTCCCCCACTGGTACATACTGTAGAAACCAAAATAGTCTATTAGAACCAAGCCCTAAACTGACATTAGGTCGCAATTGAGCTGAACAGTCATTTTACTTTAAGTATAGCCAAAAGGTTTTCACTTTGGCTAAAGGTTAAGCCCCCCCCCCCCCCCCCCCCCAGCCCCAGTTTTTTTTGCCACTTGTGTACCACCGAGGAATCTTTTTTTGCCCCAAGGACATACAAGAAAGGGTAAATATCCCAAAGTATGGGAATTGCGCCTCAAGACAGCTGTACCTGGAATAGGCGTCCCCGGGTCAACTCACATTTTTGGTCTGGTAGTAACTAAACGTTTTGAATTTTCCCTTCATTTTCCAGGTGACAATAGTCACCAGTACCAAAATAAATGGGTGGATCTCACCAAAGGGGGGCACAAACCAATATAATGGAGTTTACCTGAAAGCAAAAAACTTGGAGTATTAAGTAGAGTGGAGGGGGGATTAGAACACTTCTTGCTGTCTGTGTTCCATTTATGGAGAATCACCCTCTATTTGTCCTGGTGGCCATCACCGAAAATCCCAAATTTTGCATGGTCACATGACCAGGAATAGCTGGGAACCTTCCCTTAGGAGACACTTGTCCTGGTGAGAACCAGGGGATTCCCTCATTTCCTGTTAGGCTATGGGACAAGTGAAGGGAAATCTCCCCAATAGGGGAAAGAACCTTTCCTTTAGGCTATCCAAAAAATAGAAAAGGTAAGGATCTAGTCAAAGCAACAGTTCTGCCTAAATACACACTTTAAAAAACTAGACAGTGGTTAGAAAAATAAAAACTCCCTAGTAAAAGACGCTGGGTTTTGTATCCTCAGACAAATTGTATGTTAATAAATATGCATGTGTATATATGTGATGTTATCACCATATGTGTGCAGCTCTTTAGTGCATCGACACAAATATCGGGGACACTTTGGAGAATGCGCAATTTGGGGATGCTATACTTCATTATATCTGTGTATTAGCCGTCTGGTTGATGGTTGACAATATACAGATGGAACTATTTGACGTATATATTCTATATCCTGTAATTTATGTATCTATTCCCAAGGATATTCCATTAATCCAGTTTGCCCTTAGTATATTCTTAGATGGGTGTGAGTTTGCCATTAGTCAAGATGGCGCCCGCTATCTGTGGCCCGGGACTCAGACCGAGGCTTGGTTTTAATTTCTGTTTATAAAGCGGTGCGTGAGGATGCTGCTCGTACCCCGTGACGATGTCCTGTAGATGATGAAACGCGTAGGGAGGAGGAGCGACATACTGACGTCACTGCGTCATGCTTAGTCCCGGAAGCTATGGGCTTTCTGCGAGGCCGGCCGGCTCGCTACATGCTGATATATGAACGTCTCATTGTAACTGTTCATTTGTCTGTCTTTTGAAGATAATAAATTTTAAAAGGTTTTATGCTATTTGAGTTTCACTTGCCTTTTGGGTTACCCGCTATTTGATTGGCTATCGTGGACCACTCCTGAGTATGGGAATATCTCTTGGTACCAGTCTTTAATAAGCTGTAACGCCGTCCATTCTGTGGTTGAGGAGTTCCGGGTTCCGCCATTACTACCTGAGGCTGGGTTTATAGCCAATTGCGCTGCGTGGTCCCCTGTAATAAGGGACCACCAAGTTCTGGTAAGCCGCAGTGTGTTCATGTGGTGGATCACTTATTAGTGTGTGTGGAAGTCACTTTATTTGGCATTATGGACTTTGAAGGACTATTACTTTGTGGAACGTTTCGCGAAATATCGTTGTTTTTGCGGCAAAATTTGTCCCATAGGAATGAATGGCGAAATGTTCAAAACTAGAGTGGGAGGTGACAAAAGCTGACAACCCCCCATAATCAGCCAAAACATTATGTCCCCCCCCCATGATCAGCCAAAATATTATGACCACAACATGATCAGCCAAATATTATGACCCCCCATGATCAGCCAAAACATTATGACCCCCCATGATCAGCCAAAACATTATGACCACAACATGATCAGCCAAAACATTATGACCCCCCATGATCAGCCAAAACATTATGACCACAACATGATCAGCCAAAATATTATGACCCTCCATGATCAGCCAAAATATGATGTCCCCCCATTATCAGCCAAAACATTATGACCCCCCCCCCCCCCCATGATCAGCCAAAACATTATGAACCCCCCCCCCCATGATCAGCCAAAACATTATGACCCCCGCATGATCAGCCAAATCATTATGACCACAACATGATCAGCCAAAACATTATGTCCCCCCCATGTTAACCCAAACATTATGACCCCCCTCATGATCAGCCAAAACATTATGACCACAACATGATCAGCCAAAACATTATGACCCCCCTCATGATCAGCCAAAACATTATGACCACAACATGATCAGCCAAAACATTGTAAACCCCCCATGATCAGCCAAAACATTATGACCCCCCCATGATCAGCCAAAATATTATGACCCCCCCCCATGATCAGCCAAAACATTATGACCCCCCCCCCATGATCAGCCAAAACATTATGACCACAACATGATCAGCCAAAGTATTATGACCCCCCCCCATGGTCAGCCAAAATATTATGACCACAACATGATCAGCCAAAACATTATGACCACACATAATCAGCCTAAACATTATGACCCCCCCATGATCAGCCAAAACATTATGACCCCCCCCCCCCATGATCAGCCAAAATATTGTGACCCCCCATGATCAGCCAAACATTATGACCACAACATGATCACCCAAAACATTATGACCCACCCATGATCAGCCAAAACATTATGACCCCCCCCATGATCAGCCAAAACATTATGACCCCCCCCCCCCCCCCCCCCCCCCCCCCCCCCCCCCCCCCCCCCCCCCCCCACCCCCCCCCATGACCCCCCCCCTCCCCCCCCCCCCATGATCAGCCAAAACATTATGACCCCCCCCATGATCAGCCAAAACATTATGACCACACATGATCAGCCAAAATATTATGACCCCCCCATGATCAGCCAAAACATTATGACCCCCCCCCCCATGATCAGACAAAACATTATGACCCCCCCTCATGATCAGCCAAAACATTATGACCACAACATGATCAGCCAAAACATTATGGACCCCCCCCCCCCCCCCCCCCCCCCCCCCCATCTACCCCCCCCCCCCCCCCCCCCCCCCCCCCCCCCCCCCCCCCCCCCCCCCCCCCCCCCCCCCCCCCCCCCCCCCCCCCCCCCACCCCCCCCCCCCCCCCCCCCCCCCCCATGATCAGCCAAAACATTATGACCCCCCCTCATGATCAGCCAAAACATTATGACCACAACATGATCAGCCAAAATATTATGTCCCCCCATTATCAGCCAAAACATTATGACCCCCCCCCATGATCAGCCAAAACATTATGACCCCCCCCCATGATCAGCCAAAACATTATGACCACAACATGATCAGCCAAAACATTATGACCACAACATGATCAGCCAAAACATTATGATCACAACATGATCAACCAAAATATTATGACCCCCCCATGATCAGCCAAAAAATTATGACCACAACATGATCAGCCAAAACATTACGACCCCCCCATGATCAGCCAAAACATTATAACCCCCCCCCATGATCAGCCAAAACATTATGACCCCCCTCGTGATCAGCCAAAACAGTATGACCACAACATGATCAGCCAAAACATTATGACAGCCCCATTTAAAAAAAAAAAAAAATAATATTTTTTGAAAAAAAAAATAATTAAAAAAAAAAGAATAATAATTTTTTAAAAAAAAAATTTTTGAAAAAAAAAAAATTTGGAAAAAAAAAAATAATTTAAAAAAAGAAAATTTTTGGAAAAAAAAATAATTTTTGAGAAGAAAAAAATAAAAATAATTATTTTTGAAAAAAAAATATGTTTGAAAAAGAAATTATTAATAAAAAAAAATAATTTTTGAAAAAAAAATATATATTTTTGAAAAAAAAAATATATATTTTTGAAAAAAATATATATAATTTTTGAAAAAAAATAAAAAAATGTTCAGCTCTTTCAGCTAATGATGGGACTTTTGTACTACTATTTATACTTTTTAAATATTAAGCTTTTTAACACTTTCCACAGTTACTTCAGCCACTCTAACCACACAACAGTTAAGCTGGCCATACACTATACAAAAAAATCGGCCGAACCCATTTTCGAAAAACGAACGTTCGGCCGCGAGCGCAAACGATGGTGCCATCATATAATGGCCGATAAATCGTTCAGTGAACATAAAAAAAAATATTATGTTAGTTTTTTTACATATACCTAGTGCAGACAGGTCGGACGGGAAACACATTAACCTTTCAATTTATCGCTCGTTCGGCAGAAAAATTCCAAACTTGTCCTTCGTTTTTTCGGCTCAAAAACGTCCAAACGATTATCGATTTTGTGTCCATTAACTGTCCGAAAAATCGAAAGAACGTTCTTTGACCGATTTTTCGGCCGATTTTTTGTATAGTGTATGGCCAGCTTTACTCAAGCCACTCCACCCAGTTACTCCGCCCACTCCAGTAGGTGGAGGCAATAACACGTCACACAATTTCCCCAGAAATTGTAGCTTTTCTAGTTAGTAGTTATTGTACAATCAACAATTTGTTGATCAAACCTACACAAATCCTGTGTGTGGGCCCCTGATACAGGATACAGTGTTATTACAACTATACAGCTGTAACCAAATCCAAGGAGATGCATTGGAAAAATGTTCTGCTGGTTCCAACTGGATTGTAGTGTGTGTGTGTGCTGTGAACGTACGATCCCTTGTGATCTTTACTATGACGTTCAGTGTCCCTTTCCAGCCTAGCGTACGCACATCTGCGTACTCGGGTTTCAGGGGTTATACCGGGATGATGCCCGCAGCTGCAGGCATCATCCCGGTACCGTTGTTTAGAGCCGGCGATCGGCTTTCCGAGGATAACAAAAAGCCGCTCGGTTGTTATCCCAGGAGAGCGGGAGGGGGCGTCCCCCCCTCCCGCCACCTCCCGCCGCTCTTTCCGTGTCTCCCGTTCAATCGGGAGGCCCGATCCAACATCCGCCGCTTCCGGCGGCTAGTGACAGACTGAAATGAAGCCGGAAACGGCTTCATTCCAGTCTCCTTGACGTAAACACGGAAGCGATGTCACGACGTGACTTCCTGTTTACTCGGCTGCCAATGGCGCCGTTTTAAAAAAAATAAAAGTATTCAGATCACTGAAAACGGTGTATCTGAATACTCTAAGTGCAAAGGAGGGATTTGGGGTCTTTTAGACCCCCGATCCCTCCATAAAGAGTACCTGTCACCGCCTATTACTGTCACAAGGGATGTTTACATTCCTTATGACAGCAATAAAAATGATCACATTTTTATTTATTTTTAAAAACACAATTTCATAAAATAAAAATAAATAAAATAAATAAGTAAAAAAAAATAAAAAATGTTCAAATCGCCCCCCCCCCGTCACCGCGAGCTCGCGCAGCAAAGAAAATGCATACAGAAATCGCGCCCGCATATGTAAACGGTGTTCAAATCGTACATGTGAGGTATCGCCACGATCGTCAGAGCGAGAGCAATAATTCTAGCATTAAACCTCCTCCGTAACTCTAACCTGGTAACCGTAAAAAAAATGTAAGCGTCGCCTATGGAAATTTTTAGGTACCAAAATTTGTCGCCATTCCACGAGTGCGTGCAATTATAAAGTGTGACATGTTTGGTATCTATTTACTCGGCGTAACATCGTCTTTCACATTATACAAAAAAATTGGGATAACTATACTGTTTTTTTTTTTTTTAATTCACGAAAGTGTCCCTTTTCCCAAAAAATTGCGTTTAACCATTTTCAGACCAGACCATTTTGCTGGCTTAAGATCAGACCACTTTTTGCGATTCGGCACTACGTCACTTTAACTGACAATTGCGTGGTCATGCGACGTGGCTCCCAAACAAAATTGATGTCCTTTTTTCCCACAAATAGAGCTTTCTTTTGGTGGTATTTGATCGCCCCTGCGGTTTTTATTTTTTGCGCTATAAACAAATAAGAGAGACAATTTTGAAAAAAAAACGCATTCTTTTTTACTTTTTGCTATAATAAATATCCCTCAAAAATATATAAAAAAACATATTTTTTCCTCAGTTTAGGCCGATGCGTATTCTTCCACATATTTTTGGTAAAAAAAAAAATCGCAATAAGCGATTATTGATTGGTTTGCGCAGAAGTTTTAGTGTTTACAAAATAGGGGATAGTTTTACAGCATTTTTATTAATAATTGTTTTTACTAGTAATGGCGGCGATCAGCGATTTTTTATTGTGACTGCGACATTATGGCGGACACATCGGACATTTTTGACACACTCGGGTTTCAGGGGTTATACCGGGATGATGCCCGCAGCTGCAGGCATCATCCCAGTACCGTTGTTTAGAGACGGCGATCGGCTTTCCGAGGATAACAACCGATGCGGCTAAATGCCGCTTGGTTGTTATCCCAGGAGAGCGGGAGGGGACGTCCCCCCCTCCCACCACCTCCCGCCGCTCTTTCCGGGCCTCCCATTCAATCGGGAGGCCCGATCCAACATCCACCGCTTCCGGCGGCTAGTGACAGACTGGAATGAAGCTGGAAACGGCTTCATTCCAGTCTCCTTGACGGAAACACGGAAGCGATGTCACAACGTCACTTCCTGTTTACTCGGCTGCCAATGGAGCAGTTTTTAAAAAAAAATACAGAGTATTCAGATACACCGTTTTCAGTGATCTGAATACTTTTAAGTGCAAAGGAGGGATTTGGGGTCTTTTAGACCCCCGATCCCTCCATAAAGAGTACCTGTCACCACCTATTACTGTCACAAGGGATGTTTACATTCCTTGTGACCGCAATAAAAGTGATAACATTTTTATTTATTTTTAAAAACACAATTTCATAAAATAAAATAAAATAAATAAGAAAAAAATAAAAAATGTTCAAACCGCCCCCCCCCCCCCCGTCACCGCGAGCTCGTGCAGCAAAGAAAACGCATACAGAAGTCGCGCTCGCATATGTAAACGGTGTTTAAATCGTACATGTGAGGTATTGCCGCGATCGACAGAGCGAGAGCAATAATTCTAGCATTAAACCTCCTCCGTAACTCTAACCTGGTAACCGTAAAAAAAAATGTAAGCGTCGCCTATGGAAATTTTTAGGTACCAAAATTTGTCGCCATTCCACGAGTGCGTGCAATTATAAAGTGTGACATGTTTTGTATCTATTTATTAGGCGTAACATCATCTTTTACATTATACAAAAAAATTGGGATAACTATACTGTTTTTTTTTTTTTTAATTCATGAAAGTGTCCCTTTTCCCAAAAAATTGCGTTTAACCACTTTCAGACCGGACCATTTTGCTGGCTTAAGATCAGACCACTTTTTGCGATTCGGCACTACGTCGCTTTAACTGACAATTGCGCGGTCATGCGACGTGGCTCCCAAACAAAATTGGTGTCCTTTTCTCCCACAAATAGAGCTTTCTTTTGGTGGTATTTGATCGCCCCTGCGGTTTTGATTTTTTGCGCTATAAACAAATAAGAGAGACCATTTTGAAAAAAAAACGCATTCTTTTTACTTTTTGCTATAATAAATATCCCTCAAAAATATATAAAAAAACTTATTTTTTCCTCAGTTTAGGCCGATGCGTATTCTTCTACATATTTTTGGTAAAAAAAAAAAATCGCAATAAGCGATTATTGATTGGTTTGCGCAGAAGTTATAGTGTTTACAAACTAGGGGATAGTTTTATAGCATTTTTATTAATAATTTTTTTTACTAGTAATGGCGGCGATCAGCGATTTTTAGTGTGACTGCGACATTATGGTGGACACATCGGACATTTTTGACACATTTTTGGGACCATTGTCATTTATACAGCAATCAGTGCCATTTAAATGCACTGATTCCTGTGCAAATGACACTGGCAGTGAAGGGGTTAACCTCTAGGTGGCAGTGTAGGGGTTAAGTGTTCCTAGAGGTGTGTTACTAACTGTGGGGGGGCGTGGCTGTGAGCTAGTGAACACTGATCTCTGCTCCAATCTCAGAGAGCAGAGATCGGTGTCACTAATTGCTAGGCAGAACGGGGAGATGCTGTTTACTTCCGCATCTCCCCGTTCAGCCATCCCGTGAAACGATCGCGGGTATTCCCGCGGCGATAGAGTCTGCGGGACCTGCGACCGGACTCACTGGGGTCCCGACCAGCGCGCACACAATGGCACGGCGGCATCTTAAAGGGGACATACCTGTACGCCCTTATGTCTGTCCGTGCCATTCTGTCGAGAACCGGTTTAAACACACCGCTGCACAATGACCGTGTGACATAAAATATTGCAACCACCGCCATTTCCCTGCCCATGGGAATGAATGGGCAGCGCTTCGGAAGCACCTGAAAAGCGCTTCGGAAGCGTCATAACATGGGCGTTTTTAATGCCTTCTTTGGGGTTAAAAGTGCCCCGCTAGCGGCCGAAAAGCACCACTAAAACGAGCGCTACTTTACCACGAATGTGCCCACGGTCCTAGTGTAAAAGGGGTATTAAGAGAGTGGTATTGCATGCATTACCGTAAAGCACTATGTGTGAACAAATCCTAGGCTCCTTCATAAAGCTATTACAAGGTGTGCTCAGTTCTTTATGCTGGTCTTGTACTTCTCTAATTTTAGTGGTGAAAAGACATATTGAGAATATAGATAAGGCTAGGTTCACACTTGTTCATCTGCATTTTTATGCATTTTTTTATGTGATTTTGTTTTTTTTTTTTTGTTTTTAGGTGCTCCCATTGAAATCTATAGGGCGAAATGTTTCACCAAAAGAAGCTCCTATACCATTTCCCAAGAAGCACATTGCATAGGTGTGAATGGGCCCCATAGACAGTAATGGTTTTCCTCTTGTCACATGACAAATCACACAAGTATGAACAAGGACTGAATACATACCAAATGTTAGAGAAGCCTTAGCCTTGTTGTGCATCATGCTGGATGCCGCAGGCCCATTGACTTCCATCACTCATCCAGCAGGTGCCCCAATAGGGAAAGCGTTTGAGCGCTACAAAGTTGCCAAGCAAATGTTCATCAGTGCAAAGTCTTTAGCACACTTTTCCCTGTCCATACTGAATGGGTTAACATATAGTCCTCATTTTGATAATTGTAATAACCTGGGTCTTCCCCAGACCAAGAGGTCTCAGCTGGTATCTTACTTCCCCATTATCAGCAGCTGATGCCATAAAAGCCATCCAGGTATCCAACACTCAGTCTTACAATAGAGGTAAGGTGTGCATTGTGAGGCTGCAGAGAGAAACGGAGAAGATGTCTGACAAGGGAAAGAACCATCTGAACATTGTCATTATTGGCCATGTAGACTCTGGTAAATCCACCACCACTGGTCATCTCATCTACAAGTGTGGTGGGTTTGATCCCAGATCCCTGGAGAAGCTGGAAGCTGCTGCTGGCCAGGTAAGAAAGACTATGTTTTTTTCTGTGCTCTGGCTTGAGGTTGGCATTAGTGACAAATTTCTGGGACATGCTGCATTCTCCTATCATGTCTGTTTTTTAAAGGGGGGGTCCAAACTGATGTATGCAGCAGATTCTAGACTGCCATCTAGATGGAACCAGTCATTTGGTCTATGAAATCCTCTTCAGTTTTAAAAGTGCAAGTTTGTCTATGGAAATGCTTGGGGGGGGGGGAGAAATTCACTAAACCTGGTGTGTGTCCCCAATCTGTCTGAGGATACAAAACCCAGCGTCTTTTTTATGAGGAGTTTTTATTTTTATAACCACTGTCTAGTCTTTTGAAGTGTGTATTTAGGCAGCACTGTTTCTTTGACTAGATCCTTACCTTTTCAATTTTTTTTGGATAGCCTAAAGGAAAGGTTCTGTCCCCCATTGGGGAGATTTTCCTTCACTTGTCCCATAGCCAAACAGGAAGTGAGGGAATCCCCTGGTTCTCACGGGATAAGTGTCTCCTAAGGGAAGGTTCCCAGCTATTCCTGGTCATGTGACCATGAAAAATTTGGGATTTTCAGTGATGGCCACCACGACAAATGGAGGGTGAATCTCCCTAAATGACAGCAAGAAGTGTTCTACCCCCCCCCCCCCCTCCACTCTTCTTAATACTCTAAGTTTTTTTTTTTTTTCTTTCAGGTAAACTCAATTAGATTGGTTTGTGCCCCCCTTTGGTGAGATCCACCCTTTTATTTTGGTACTGGTGACTATTGTCACCTGGAAAATGAAGGGGGGAAATTCAAAACGTTTAGTTACTACCAGACCAAAAATGTGAGTTGACCAGGGGATGCCTATTCCAGGTACAGCTGTCTTGAGGCGCAATTCCCGTACTTTGGGATATTTCCCCTTTCTTGTATGTCCTTGGGACAGATTCCTCGGTGGTACACAAGTGGGGAAAAAAAACTGGGGCTGGGGGGGGCTTTAACGTTTAGCCAAAGTGATAACCTTTTGGCTATAAAAGCCTTCCATTTCTGTTCCAGTGAACATTTTTAGTTTTGGCTTTGCCACTCCTTTTCATTTCTAGTGACTATGGTCACTGGGGCAAATGGAGGCTAAATGTTCCAAGGTGGGAACACAGACCATTGATGAGGTTTTAATCTTTCCCTACTCTATGCATAAAAACTACTTTATATGCACTTTACAAGGAATGTAACTGGGGCTGCTGTTGGCTAGATTCCATGAATTTCCTGTCCTGTAGACACAACCGGAAGAGCCTCTCCCCTTTTTTTTTTTTTTTTTTCCTAACATCTGATGGGTGGCAGACAGAACTTGTAATGTCCTAAATTTCCTTTCTCCAGTCATCTTACAGGACGGCACACCTGAGGATGACTGGTCTCACCTGGCAGGAAACACAATTAACAAAGTTTTTTAAAAGCCCCAACCCTCAGTTATTGATTCCCACACACTGATGGCTGTGAAACCTTTTTTATTTTCTAAGAGACCTCAGGTCTGGGACCATGGTCGCCCTCTTAAAGAACAAACCCAGAGCAGTCAGTGGAGTTCTGTTCAAGCATTCATTTGCCTTCTCTTTAAAGGGGTTTCTCTCCTTAAAATAGAGTTTCTCTAGTCATCTTCCAGGACGGCACACCTGAGAGGATGACTGGTCACACCTGGCAGGAAACACAATTAACAAAGTTTAAAAAGCCCCACCCCTCCCTCTGACCCTCAGTTATTGATTGTGTTTCCCACACGCTGATGGCTGCGAAACCGTTTGTTATTTTTTTCTAAGACCTCAGGTCTGGGACCATGGTCGCCCCCTTAATGAACAAACCCAGAGCAGTCAGTGGTGCCTGTGGGGTTCTCTGTTCAAGCATTTTTCAAATGCCATTAAATTAAGGGGTTTTCCCTCTGCTCTCCCTAGAAAGCTGAATAGGAGAGGCTGGGGCACTAGGACAGGTGAGTTGTCCATAACCCCAGGGGCCACCTAACCTTCCCTCTTTTCCTCCCCTCATACCTGACAGTGGTGGACGGTTGGGGGGGGGGGCCGCTGATACACCCCACGTCGGCCGGAAGCTGGGCTCCAATGGCCGAACGTTTTCTTCCCCTTAGGGGGCCGTGCCATCCTTAGGGATAGACCGCGGCGCAGAGCGGCGTCTGTAGCCGCTAGTGCGCATGTCCGGAAGCCGCCGGGCGCCGGTGTGACGTCATATCCGGCGCGCCGGGGCTTCAACAAAATGGCGGCGAGCGCGGCGGTCAGAGCACGAGGCGGCTGTTTGGAAAGAGGGGCCCAAGGTCCACAGCCTTCACAGTCGATCCATCTACCGGTGTAGAGGCAGAGGATGGAAGGCGGACCAGAGCTCGCGGCATCAGAGGTCGCCACAGGGGGTGAGTGACTCGGCTGGAGCGAGGGGGGCAGACATTTGGGGTGGCCCTATTGTCCTTGTCCCCCACACTGTATGTGTATGTGATGTGGCTAATGGGGTGTCCCTTTCTTACAGAGACCGAATGCCCTGCTCAGGAGAGAGCCAGTAGGTCTGGGAAAGCCACATCCAAAACTAAACGCTGTGGGTCTTGTAGCTCTAAACTCCCACAGGACCACAGCAAGCCTTTTTGTTACAAATGTATTTACAAATTGGCAGGCAAAGAGACAGCAGAAGTTGCGAAGGAATGCAGGGCACTTCAGGTTGAGATGCTAGCTACCCTTCAGTCTTTTAAAGCCGTACTTGATCAGCGTCAGGGGGATGCCAGATCAGTAAGGGAAAGCTCTCCCTCACAGGAAGATAGATCTACCTTTACAGGAGGGTCTCAGGAACCTGCCCCATTCTATTCAGAGGAGGAGGTTTGCAGCTCTGACCTGAGTTCCCAGGAGGGGGAGGACTCAGATCAGGATAGCCATGTAGAGACCAGATCTGGGGGACACCTCTTTTCAGCAGAGGATATGGAGGGTCTCCTCAGGGCAGTATATGCGTCAGAGGACATTCAGTTACCTTCCGCCCAAGTGTCAGCTCAGGATAAGGTCTATAGAGGTTTGGGTAAGCCACAGGCCAGATCCTTCCCAGTTCACCAGTCCCTGAAAGATATTATCTTGAGGGAATGGAAGGAACCTGAGCGTAAACTCCTCAGACTTAAAACTTGGAAACGGAGATGTCCTTTTAAGGAGGAGGAGGAAGAAAAAATTTTCAAAGTCCCACGTTTAGATGCGTCCTTGGCGCAGGTTTCTAAACGGTCGGACTTATCTTTTGAGGACGCGGGTAACATTCAGGATCAGATGGATAAAAAATCTGAGATCCTGTTACGTAGAGCTTGGGAAGCGAATGCATCGGCCATGAGCCCTGCATTAGCTTCAGCTTGTGTAGCCAGGAACGCGGACGCATGGCTCAACAAGCTGATGGACCATCTCACACGTAAGAAGGAATCCAGGGAGGTAGTAGAATCCCTGGAAGTGGTGGGGAGAGCTATCGCCTTTTTGGCGGACGCGGCAGTAGAGACAGTAAGGACGACTGCTAAGTCAGCGGCATTACTGAACTCAGCCAGGAGGGCCCTTTGGGTTAAGACTTGGGACGGAGACTTCACCTCTAAGTCCCGACTCTGTGGTATTCCCTTTGAGGGCTCCCTACTCTTTGGTTCAGGTCTGGAACAGGTCCTTTCCCGATCCACAGAAAAAGGTAAGAAATTTCCCTCCAAACCCAAGAAGGAAAAAGGGAGGAAATAAAAAATTTTTTTTTTTCGTGGCCCCCCTGCAAAAGGCCAGTTCAAGGGCAAAGGGGGACAAAGGAAGAAATGGGGGATCGGAAAGGGCAAAGAAAAAGGTGGAATCCTTTTTTCTGGGCCCGGACCGTCCAGCAAGGATTCTAAATGACGCCATAAAAGTGGGCGCAAGGCTCTCGTATTTCCTTCCCCAATGGGAGAAGATCTCAGAGAGCCCTTATATTTTAGACCTAATAAAACTAGGTTACAAGCTGGAATTTCGGTCACTCCCACCTCAAAATTTTTTGGTTACTTACCTTCCCAAAGATTCTCTGAAGGCAAGGGGCTTGCTAGACAGCGTTCGCATGCTCGCAGAACAGGAAGTGATTATCCCGGTCCCAGTGACTCAGAGGGCTTTCGGTTTTTATTCCCACATTTTTGTGGTCCCGAAGCCATCGGGCAAGTTTCGGTTGATCATCAATCTACGGAAACTGAACCACTACCTGTTGTACAAGCGATTCAGAATGGAGAGCATCTACACGGTCAGAAAACACCTCCAGAAGGGAGTTTTTATGATCACATTAGATCTCAAAGATGCTTACCTGCATGTACCCATTGCCCCGGAGCATCAGAAGTACTTGCGTTTCGCAGTACGGACAGAGCAGGGGGTGCAGCATTGGCAGTTCAGGGCACTTCCCTTCGGCCTTGCGGCCAGTCCAAGGATTTTTACCAAAGTCCTGGCAGAGGTAGTATCCTTTCTACACCTTCAGGGGGTAGCTCTGATACCATACCTCGACGATCTGTTGATCTACAGTCCATCCAGAGACCAGCTCCTGAGAGATCGAGAGTTGGTCTTGTCGACCCTGGATTCCCTAGGTTGGATGGTGAGTCAGGAGAAATCCTCCCTGGATCCCTCACAGTCAAAGGTATACTTGGGGTATCAGTTGGACTCAGTAGCCCAGAAAGTGTTTCTTCCTCCAGAAAAGGTCGAAAAAATTCGGGGCGCAGTGACAGTGTGTCTCGAAGCCCCGGAGGTATCTTTGAGAAACATCATGAGGGTGTTGGGCCTGATGGCCTCTTGCATCCCGGCAGTTCCCTGGGCTCAGCTCCACTCACGAGTCCTCCAGGGCTTCCTTCTCTCCTCTTGGGGCGGGAGAAGAGAAACCCTGGAGGAGAAAGTTCCTCTGTCAGAGGAGGTAAGAGGCTCCCTAGTTTGGTGGCTCGATCCCGTCAACCTATCGGGAGGTCGGACGTGGACACAGCTAGACCCAATAGGCATTACAACAGACGCAAGTGCCTGGGGTTGGGGGGCTCATTTAGGAGATCGCTACGCCCAGGGTCCCTGGGATCAGAGTCAGAGCAGAGCTTCCTCAAACTTCAGGGAGCTTCTGGCAGTCGGGAAGGCATTAAGTGTCTTCCGGGACTTGATCCAAGGAAGGGAAGTCCAAATTTTCTCGGACAACCGGGTGGCAGTATCCTATTTGAACCGTCAAGGGGGAACAAGGTCAGTCAGTCTAAGGGCACTGACCCAAGATTTCCTGGGAGAAGCAGAGAAAAACATTCTCTCAATCTCTGCGGTCCACATAAAGGGATCCCTCAATATACAAGCAGACTTCCTCAGCAGACAGCCCATTCTTCAGGGAGAATGGGAGTTGAACGAAGAAGTTTTCGCTCTGGTAAAACGTCATTTCGGAGTACCAGAGATAGATTTATTCGCTTGTCAAAGGAACGCAAAGGTGCGGAGATTCTTTTCTCTCACGAGAGAACAGAGATCCTCAGGAGTAGACGCTCTCGCTCAGAATTGGGACTTCAGCCTGGCATATGCCTTTCCTCCCCTGGTACTCATCCCACGAGTGCTTCAAAAGCTGTCACAGTCGGATGGAGACCTTATCCTGATTGCACCCTGGTGGCCGAAGCGGGTCTGGTTCCCCACCATGTGGAGGTGGTCGGTCGTGCCTCCGCTGCATCTCCCGGTCAGGCGGGATCTTCTCTGCCAAGGCCCAGTGCTGCATCCCAACCCGGGGTTTCTGTCCCTGACGGCCTGGCTCTTGAGAGGGAGATCCTCAGGAACAGGGGATGCTCGGAGAAGGTAATTGACACTCTTCTCCTTAGCAGGAAGAAGGTTACCAGACAGATTTATGCAAAGGTCTGGAAGATCTTCTCTAGATGGGCTCAAGCAAATCAGAGAACTATCCAGACGATTCCAACCGTGCTGGATTTTCTCCAGGAAGGGGTAGACCAAGGGTTAGCGGTGAGTACCCTTAGGGTCCAGGTAGCAGCCCTGTCAGTGTTCTTTGACACAAGGTTAGCTCAAGACCCTCTTGTTAAGAGATTCTTGCTAGCCAGGGAAAGGTTAACACCGGTAAGGACAGTTAGTTTCCCGCCGTGGGATTTGTCCCTGGTTCTGGACGCCCTGACGAAAGGGCCATTTGAGCCGTTGGATCAAATTTCATTTAAATTTCTTTCCCTTAAAATGGCCTTTCTTCTAGCCATCACCTCAGCTAGAAGAGTAGGCGACCTACAGGCCCTGACAATAAAAGAGCCTTTTTTGTTGATCCTAGAGGACAGGGTAATCCTTAGACAGGATCCTCTTTATTTACCAAAAGTGACCTCGGGGTTCCACAGGTCACAAGAGATTATTCTTCCATCATTCTGCCAGAATCCGAAGAATGAGAAGGAAGAAAGATTGCACCTTTTAGATGTTAGACGCTGTCTTTTAGTCTATCTAGAAAGGGCAAGGGAATTTAGGAGATCAAATCATCTTCTAGTTACTTTTTGGGGCCAAAGAAAGGGTCTTCAGGCCTCAAAACCTACGATAGCCAGGTGGATTAAGCAGGCAATAGTTTTAGCCTATAAACACTCGGATAAACCGGTTCCATCCCACCTTAAGGCTCATTCAACCAGATCTCTGGCGACCTCCTGGGCAGAAAGGGCAGGTGCTTCCATAGATCAGATCTGCAAGGCAGCAACATGGACGAGCCATAATACCTTCCTGAGGCATTACAGAGTGGAGCTGTTGTCCCCTCAGGACTTGGCTTTTGGCAGGAAGGTCCTACAGGCAGTGGTCCCACCCTAAGGTAGGCCTTAACTTCTTGCTCATCGTCTCAGGTGTGCCGTCCTGGAAGATGACTAGAGAAAAATACCAGTTACACTTACCGGTAACGGATTTTCTAGGAAATCTTCCAGGACGGCAGGCCTACTTCCCTACCCTTAAATGTTGGTGATGTTTTATTCTTCACAGAATGTGGTGTGGGTGTTTACTTTGTCATAACTGAGGGTCAGAGGGAGGGGTGGGGCTTTTTAAACTTTGTTAATTGTGTTTCCTGCCAGGTGTGACCAGTCATCCTCTCAGGTGTGCCGTCCTGGAAGATTTCCTAGAAAATCCGTTACCGGTAAGTGTAACTGGTATTTTTCTCTCATACAGAGTGGAGCTGAGGAGATCCTAATATGGAGAGGCTGGGGCACTAGGGCAGGTGAGTTGTCCATAATCCCAGGGGCCACTTAGTTTTCCCTCCCTTTCCCCTCCTACCTGACAGTGGTAGATGGTCTGGGGGGGCTGACTGTACACCCCGCATCGGCCGGAATCTGGGCTCCAATGGCCGTGTGTTCTTTTCTCCTCAGGGAGCAGTGCTTTCCTTCTGTTTACACTGCTGTGCGAGCGGTGTGTGTCGGCCGCTACTTCGCATGCTCGGAAGCCGCCGGGCACCTGTTTGAGGTCATTTACGGCGCGCCGGGGCTTCAACAAAATGGCGGTGAGCGGTGCGGTCGGAACCACAAGGCGGCAGTTTGGAGCGAGGGGGCCCGAGGTCTATAGCCTTCAGAGATCCATCTACTGGTGTAGAGGCAGAGGATGGAGGGCGGAACAGAGCTCACAGCACCAGAAGTCGCCTCAGGGGGTGAGTGACTTGGCTGGAGCGAGGGGGGGGCAGGCATTTGGGGTGGCCCTATTTTCCTGTCCCCACACTGTTTCTTTATGGATGTTGGCTAATGGGGTGTTTTTTTTTTTTTTATTTATTTTTTTTTCCCATGCAGAGACCGAATGCCCTGCCCAAGGGATGGCCAGTAGGTCTAGGAAAGCCACATCTAAGACTAAACGCTGTGGGTCTTGTAGCGTTAAACTCCCACAGGACCACAGCAAACCTTTTTGCTACAAATCTACATCTACAGGCAAAGAGACAGCACAGGTTGCGAAGGAATGCCGGGCACTACAAATAGAGATGCTAGCTACCCTTCAGTACTTTAAAACCACACTTGATCAGCGTCAGGGAGGTGCCACATCAGGAAGGGAAAGCTCTCCTTCACAGGAAGATAGATCCACCTATACGGAAGGATCTCAAGAACCTGCCCCTTACTATTCGTAGTTCAGACTTGAGTTCCCGGGAAGGGGAGGACTCAGATCAGGATAGCCAAGTGGAGGCTATGCCTGGGGGGCATCTCTTTTCAGCTGAGAATATGGAGGGTCTCCTCAGGGCTGTTTATGTGTCAGAGGACATTGTTGCCTTCTGCCCAGGTGTCAGCTCAGGACAAGGTTTACAGGGGATTGGGTAAGCCACAGGCTAGATCCTTCCCAGTACATCAGTCCCTTAAAGACATAATTCTAAGGGAGTGGAAAGAGCCTGTGCGTAAGCTCCTGAGACTTAAAACATGGAAACGGAGATGTCCTTTTTAAGGAGGAGGAAGAGAAATTCTTTAAGGTCCCACGCCTAGATGCGTCCTTGGCGCAGGTTTCTAAGAGGTCGGACCTGTCCTTTGAGGATTCAGGATCAGATGGATAAGAAATCTGAGACCTTGTTGGGAAGAGCTTGGGAGGCAAATGCGTCGGCCATGAGCCCTGCATTGCCCTCTGCCTGTGTAGCCAGGAACGCGGATGCATGGCTCAACAAATTGATGGACCATGTCACGTGTAAGGAGTCCAGGCAGGTAGTAGAATCCCTGGAAGCGCAATCGCCTTTTTGGCAGATACTGCAGTAGAGACAGTAAGGACGACTGCTAAGTCAGCGGCATTACTGAACTCAGCCAGGAGGGCCCTTTGGGTCAAGACGTGGGATGGAGACTTCGCATCTAAGTCCCGACTCTGTGGTATCCCTTTCGAGGGTTCCCTGCTCTTTGGTTCAGGTCTGGAACAGGTCCTCTCCCAATCCACAGAAAAAGGTAAAAAATTTCCCACAAAACCCAAGAAGGAGAAAGGGAGGAAATTTTTTTTCGTGGCCCCCCCCCCCCCCCCCTGCAAAAGGTCAGTTTGAGGGAGGGTGGGCAAAGGAAGAAGTGGGGGGATTGGGAAGGGCAAGGAAAAGGGTGGAATCATTTTTTCCGTGTCCAGCAAGGAGACAAAATTAAGCCAGCATAAAAGTGGGCGCAATGCTCTCCTGGCTTCTCCCCCAGTGGGAAAGGATCTCAGAGCCCCTACATTTTAAACCTTATAAAAGTAGGTTACAAGCTGGAGTTTCGGTCAGTCCCTCCTCAATTTTTTGATTACTCACCTTCCCAAAGATCCACTGAAAGCAAGGGGCTTACTAGACGGTGTCCACGAACTCGCAGAACAGGAAGTAATTATTCCTGTGCCAGTCAGATGGCTTTCGGTTTTTATTCCCACATTTTCGTGGTTCCGAAGCATTCGGGCAAGTTTCGGTTGATTATCAGTCTACGGAAACTAAATCGGTACTTGCTGTACAAGAAGTTCAGGATGGAAAGCATCTATACGGTCAGAAAACACCTCCAGAAGGGAGTTTTCATGATGACGTTAGATCTCAAGGATGCTTACCTGCACATACCCATTGCCCCCGAGCATCAGGAGTACTTGCGTTTTGCAGTACAGACAGGACAGGGGTGCAGCATTGGCAGTTCAGGGCACTCCCCTTCAGCCTTATGGCCAGTCCAAGGTTCTCGCAGAGGTGGTATCTTTCCTACATCTTCAGGGTGTGGCTCTGATACCATATCTGGACGATCTATTGATTTGCAGCCCATCCAGAGACCAACTCCAGAAGGATCGAGATTTGGTCTTGTCCACCCTGGATTCTCTGGGTTGGATGGTCAGTCAGGAGAAGTCCTCCCTGGACCCATCGCAGTCAAAGGTGTACTTGGGGTACCAGTTAGACTCAGTGGCCCAAAGAGTTTTTCTTCCTCCGGAAAAGATCGGCAAGATTCAAGGCGCAGTGACAGCATGCCTCGAGGCTCCAGTGTCTGAGGAACATTATGAGGGTGATGGGGCTTATGGCCTCTTGCATCCCAGCGGTTCCCTGGGCTCAACTCCACTCCCGCGATCTCCAGGACTTCCTTCTCTCCTCCTGGGACGGGAGAAGAGAAACCCTGGAAGAAAGAGTTCCTCTGGTAGAGGAGGTGAGAAGCGCCCTAGTTTGGTGGCTCGATCCTGTCAACCTATCCGGAGGTCAGACATGGACGCAGCTAGACCCAATAGGCATAACGACAGTCGCAAGTGCCTGGGGATGGGGGGGGCTCATTTAGGAGAACACTACGCCCAAGGTCCCTGGGACCAGAGTCAAAGCAGAGCTTCCTTAAATTTCAGGGAGCTTCTGGCAGTCGGGAAGGCATTAAGCGTCTTCCAGGACTTGGTCCAGGGCAGAGAAGTCCAGATCTTCTCAGGACACCGCTACCCGATTGTCCATTTGAATCGCCAAGGGGGAACAAGGTCAGACAGATTAAAGCACTGACTCAAGATTTCCTAGGGAAGGCAGAGAGGAATATTCTCTCACTCTCTGCAGTTCATAAAAAGGATCTCTCAATCTCCAAGCAGACTTCCTCAGCAGGCAGTCCATTCATCGGGGAGAATGGGAGCTGAACAGGGAAGTTTTCGCTCTGGTAAGCCGTCATTTCGGAAGACCAGAGCTTTATTTTCTTGTTAGAAAAATGCAAAAGTGCAGAGATTCTTCTCACCAGAGAGCAGGGATCCTCGGCGGTAGACTCCCTCGCTCAGAGCTGGGATTTCAGACTGGTGTACGCCTTCCCTCCCTTAGTGCTCATTCCACGGGTGCTGCAGAAGCTGTTCCAGTCGGTCGGAGATCTCATCCTGATTGCACCCTGGTGGCCGAAGCGGGTCTGGTTCCCCACCATGTGGAGATGGTCGATTTGTTCCTCCGTTGCATCTCCCGATCAGGCGAGATATTCTCTGCCAGGGCCCAGTGGTTCATCCCAACCCGGGGTTTCTGTGCCTGACGGCCTGGCTCTTGAGAGGGAGATCCTCAGGAATAGGGGATGCTCGGAGAAGGTAATTGACACTTCTCCTTTAGTAGGAAGAAGGTTACCAGACAAATTTATGCAAAGTTCTGGAAGGTTTTCTCCAACTGTTTTGGATTTTCTCCAAGAGGGCACCCTTGGGGTTCAGGTGGCAGCCCTGTCACTTTTTTTTTTTTATTTTATTTTTTTTTTTTTTTTTTTTTTTACACTAGGCTAGCTCGGGACCCCCTTGTTAAGAGATTTTTGTTAGCCAGGGAAAGGTTAACCCCGGTAAGGACAGTCGGGCTCCCTCCGTGGGATTTGTCCCTGGTCTTGGACGCCCTAACGAAAGGGCCTTTTGAGCCGTTGGCGCAAATTTCATTTAAATTTCTTTCTATTAAGATGGCTTTCCTTCTGGCCATCACCACAGCCAGGATAGGTGACCTACAGGCCCTGACAATAAAAGCCTTTTTTGTTGCTCCTAGAAGATAGGATAATCCTTAGACAGGATCTGCTTTATTTACAAAAGGTGACCTCTGGTTTCCACAGGTCACAGGAAATTATTCTTCCATCATTCTGCCAGAATCCCAAGAATGATGAGGAAGAAAGGTTGCACCTTTTTAGATGTTAGACGTTGTCTTCTTGTCCATTTAGAAAGAGCGAGAATTTAGGAGATCAAATCATCTAATTACTTTTGGTGTCCAAAGAAAGGGTCTTCAGGCTTCAAAACCAACGATAACCAGGTGGATTAAGCAGGCGATGGCCTTAGCTTATAAGCACTCAGGTAAACCGGTTCCATCCCACCTTATGGCTCATTCAACCAGATCTCTGGCGACCTCCTGGTCAGAGAGGGCAGGCGCTTCAATAGATCAGATCTGCAAGGCAGCAACATGGACAAGCCATAATGCCTTCCTGAGGCATTACAGAGTGGAGCTGTTGTCCCCTCAGGATTTGGCTTTTGGTAGGAAGGTCCTACAGGCGGTGGTCCCACCCTAAGGTAGGCCTGAACTTCTTGCTTATCGTCTCAGGTGTGCCGTCCTGGAAGATGACTGGAGAAAAGTACCAGTTACACTTACCTGTAACGGGTTTTCTAGGAAATCTTCCAGGACGGCAGGCCTACTTCCCTACCCTTGACTGTTGGTGATGTTTTATTCTTCACAGAATGTACCCTCTGACACTGGTGTGAGTCTTTACTTTGTCATAACTGAGGGTCAGAGGGAGGGATGGGGCTTTTTAGATTGTGTTTCCTGCCAGGTGAGACCAGTCATCCTCTCAGGTGTGCCGTCCTGGAAGATTTCCTAGAAAACCCGTTACCGGTAAGTGTAACTGGTACTTTTTGACTTTATTCCAATATTTCCTGTTCTTGGGACTTAAGGGCATGGCATTTTAATTTTCTATGACTCAAATCCTAGGGGTGGTCTGTTGGGAGCTCCCCCCTCCCCTTAACTAGCCAGTAGAGACCAACCATTGGTATAAATTGGGCCTCTGCAAGAGTGATGCAAGATTCAGTAAGGCTGTCCTGGGCAGGCTTCAAGATTTTCAGTCCTGTATATTAAAGCACAGATCAGTAGGGTTCAAATCAGACATAATATAACGGATGTCAAATCAGGATCCTTTTTTTTATTTTTGGGGGGGGGCGAGGGTGTTAATTTGGTATCTGAGAACAAGTGGAGTATGTGTTGCTTAGTAAAAAGGTCTTTAAATTTATTGGGAGTGGGGGTAGGGGATGCTTGCAACATTTTTCTTGTAATGACCTCCAGTAAATCTATTCTAGATCGGAAAGAGCTCATTTAAGTTTGCCTGGATCCTGGATAAGCTGAAGGTGGAGAGGGAGCGTGGAATCACAATTGATATCTCCCTTTGGAAATTCCAAACAAACAGATATACAATCACCATCATTGATGCTCCTGGACACAGGGACTTCATTAAAAATATGATCACTGGCACATCCCAGGTTTGTGGTTTTCATGGTAATAAGGTTTTGGGGTCCTAAGTTAACTTCTTGGGTCCTCCTACATGGCATGCTTCCACTTGTGCTTTTTCATTGATGTCTCAGGTTCCATGCACACTGGGCTTCAAAAAAAAGTTCACTTTGCGTACACATTTTTAGTTGTGGTTATGAGTGTTTTATTTTGTTTGGGGGGGGTAGGGAACCTTTTTAGAGTTTGAGATAGACCTGGAAAACCAATCCTCCTCCAATAAAAACACTGCATAGTATCCTCTGCTGCTCTTAACATCAACACCCCACCCCCATACAGTAGTGTCTTCTTCTACCGCATACCAGTGTCATGCCCCCTTATAACAGTTGTGTGGCAGGGGTAAGCGCACTTGCTGGTTGCTACCTGGCTTGCCAGTGCCCATCAATGCTGACCACTTCTGCCAGCAGCTCATGTACTGTGCCCCACTGGGGGGGAGGGGGTACGGCTCAGAGGCTATAAGATTGGGAAGGACCAGGAACACAAGGCTGTGTTCCCAATCTGCCTGCAGTCTACTGGTAGATTGGATCTACAGCTTGCCAGCCCCTGCTGTAAACGCTGAGCTTAAAATGTATGCCTCTAATTGTCCTAATGTGCATGGACCCAGGCAAAACACAACTCCTGTAGTGGCATTTAAGCCAGTGTGCATGAACCTAAAAACTTCTGGCTTAGTTGTAGGTGTCCGACACTGTTTCCCCCTAAATCAAAACTTGTGTACCTGCAATTCTTCCTTGATAAAGTTTTGGAAACAAACCTCTATTCAGGTTCTTACTTTGTGAATGCCCCGTGACAGTTCTCGTGGGCTGTATCAGAATTGGTGCTCCAAAGCTTAAATATCTCATCGTGTGTGTGTGTGTGTGTGTGTGTGTGTGTGTGTGTCCTGTACAGCAACAGATGTTGCATATGAGTTTATTTTGCAAAGGTAATTGTAGCCAAAACCTTTAGTTTTGCATAGTGAGGAAAGGATGAACCCCTGTGTAGTTTGGGTCTCCCTTGATTTCACCTCACTTGTTTACCAGACAGGTAATGAGGGAAAATCTGAAATGAAAAAGGCAAAAAGCTAATGGGAGTTCTGAAGTTCTCGTACAACCTTCTCTTGTCAAAAGATGTCCCTAGGACAGTGAGTGAGGCCAAACTTCTCCAACATCTGTAAAACCTGATGGAGGAACTAAATGGGTAGCGCACATACAGTACATTTTTCCTTTCTGTGGCAAAGAAGGGGGGGGGGGGGGGGGGTCCATGTGTGGTTTTCATCCATTGTGGCTCATTCAGTCCAAAAGCATGCACCTTTACAGAATTGCTTAAAGTGGAAGTAAACCCTCCTATTTTCAGCCAAGAAAGCTGCCACCTTGGCCTCTGTTTAATCTACAACTGCCATGATGCTGCACATGTGAGGAGTTAAGACACCAGCCATTGGATGGTTTCTAAGTTTGGTTTTGAGCACAACCAATGGGGGTGTTACATTTCCAGCATGTGCCGTAAAGGTAACTGTTTTATGGATGTGTTTATGGATGTGTTTACTTCTGCTTTAAAGAACTAATACAGCCACCTCATCAGTTTAGATTTTAATGGTCTGCTTGGTTTCAGGCTGATGTGGCTGTGCTGGTGGTTTCTGCAGCAACAGGTGAGTTTGAAGCTGGAGTTTCCAGGAATGGGCAAACCAGAGAACACGCGTTGTTGGCCTACACCATGGGTGTTAAACAGCTCATTGTCTGCGTGAACAAGATGGACATGACCGACCCACCGTACAGCCAAAAGAGATTTGATGAAGTGGTCAAGAACGTGACAGTCTACCTCAAGAAGATTGGCTACAACCCAGCCACCATTCCCTTTATCCCTGTGTCTGGGTGGACTGGAGAGAACATATCTGCTCCCAGTCAGAAGGTAATGTATGAATCTGAAGTGCGATTGCAACTGGGGAGAAAATGGAGGGTGAGTAGGCTTACTTTTGTGTGCCCTCTGCACATAATCAATGGGGCTTCTCATGAATATTCTTGGTAAATACCGTGTGTATTTACCATACAACACTCCTGTAACGAGCTATCCACCTATGGACTTAAGCAGGCCTATCAAAGGCTAGTGCCTGATGAAGCCTTTTGTGATGGGGTGGGGAGGACTTGGTGTTTCAGGTTTTTTTTTTTTCTCCTTCAGTGACCTATCTTTGCATAACGTGCTCAGTTTCATTTCAAATGTTTTTTACTTTGGTCTTTTTAGATATTCTCCAGTTCTATGTAGCTATATTCAACTCTCCTCCTCTTTTTCAGATGGTCTGGTTTAAAGGCTGGAAGGTGAAACGAAAGGACACCTTTTCAAAAGGTCAATCTCTGCTTGAGGTCATTGACTGCCTTGTTCCCCCAGTGCGTCCAGCCAACAAGCCACTTCGCTTACCTCTACAGGATGTCTATAAAATAGGAGGTGAGATGTCACGCAAGGAAACTACTGTATGTACTAGACATGTGGCTGCCCATACTTATTTCACTAATGGGTTCATATTGATCTCCAGACTGTTGCAATTTAGGCCTTTGCCTCTGAGGGGTCTTTTAGGGCTTCCACAACTCGGTATGTAAAAAGCTTACAAACACTGGCTTGTGACTTTAAGTGCAGACATTAACAAAGGTTATTTGCTGCTGGCTGACCTATTGTAATTGAGGCACCAAAACCTTTGTTGCCTAAACAGTTTGGCATAGGGTAGGATTGTTACCAGAGAGCAATAAGACAGATTCATCTGCCCTTTGGTTGGAGAGGAGAAGGGGAAAAAAGTGTATAGGGAGAAAAATATAAGCTATGTAGTGCATAAAAAAAATCCTGTTATGGTAATCTACTAAACATTTCTAATGGTGTGTGTGTGTGTGTGTGTGTGTGTGTGTGTGGTTTGCACCTACTTCCTTTGTAAACTGCTTGTAGATCAAACACTTGCACTCCTGTCTCTTCTAGGCATTGGTACGGTTCCTGTGGGCAAAATAGAGACTGGGATTCTGAAGCCAGGCATGACCATCTCCTTTGCACCCTCAAACTTCACTGCAGAAGTGAAATCTATAGAGATGCACCATCAGCCTCTGGAGACTGCCTTCCCTGGGTACAACATTGGCTTTAATGTGAAGAATGTTGCTGTGAAGAGTCTGAAACGTGGAAATGTTGCTGGGAACTCGAAGAGTGACCCACCTACCGAGGCCACCAGCTTCATAGCACAGGTATGCTGCAGTGTTGAGTTCCTGAAAATGTATCCCAAATGCCAAAACTTTAACCGGTACCTCACCCAAGTGAGGGACGAGGCATGGATGTAGTGTGATCTCAAAGGGGACTACATGGTGCTTCATTCCCTCAGGCCATGCAGACACTGGCAAATGCCAAACTGAAAGATAACTTGTTCACAAAGAATGCAAAAAGCATGGTAGCCAAGCTATACTCATTCAATTATGACTTAGTAAATATAATTTAAAACCATCATGAATGGAAAATTCACAACTCCTTGCTTGCTCTTCAATCTATTGATAATCCATAAAAGACACAATATCCATACAGCAAATGCTAACACGTTTTAAGCTGTGTCTTGATGTGGTCTGTTATGGAGAATCAATACATTTTGCACCCTCTTTACTAATTTAAAACATTCCTTTACTGATCACTGTAGCTGCAGGAACTGGAGTAGTTGGGTGTATAACCTTAACTTTAGATTTTTAAATATAAATATAATTGCTGCAAGGTTCAAAGGTATGTACTGTGGTCGGTCCCTCCTGGGAAGTGTCACCCAACTCTTCATGCTAAAGGGCAAGGAAATCTAAATTGTTAGACTCAACTTTTTTCCACAACTATCTACTAATCGGCACAAATGTTCTGGTGACCACTTGAATAGGAATCCACTTTTGGGGAGATTTATGCACTTTGAGTCCCAGGGCAACAAGTGAAAGGCAATCTCAAGCAAGACTCAACAACCTAGAACATTTCCAGTATATAAAACGCACAAACCACTTTCCTGTGTATATTTTACAGTTCATTGAGCATGTCGTTTTTTTTTTTTTTTTTTTTTCTTGTAGGTAATCATTCTAAACCATCCTGGTCTTATTAAAGCTGGCTACTCCCCAGTCATAGACTGCCACACAGCCCACACAACCTGCCAGTTTTCAGAGTTGCAGGTGAAGCTTGACCGTAGATCAGGAAAAAAAATGGAAGATGACCCGGCAATACTGAAATCGGGAGATGCTGCAATTGTTAAGCTGAAGCCCATAAAACCATTCTGTGTGGAGAGATTTCATGATTATCCTCCACTAGGTGAGTACCCAGTTCTGTACTATGCCAACTTGTGGTGTAGGAAAAGCATTTGGCACAAAGCTGCTAAATACTATGTGCTTATGCATAATGGCACTTCACCTATACTGTGAGGTCAAGAACAAACACCTAGCCTGCTGATTGAATAATATGCACTGAAACATCCTACTGCTATCGCACTTAATTTGAGTGCTGTTTTGCAGTCTTTAAAAGGGGGGGGGGGGGGGCTATTGTAAGGGCAAATTCAAAACTGCATTTTGACATAACTTTTTACATTAAATTATGGTTTTAATGACTTGTCAGGACAATTTTGATGTGAAAAGTACAGGACCCACCTGAAAGTGGGGTCCTGAATAAAACGGTGGCTGTTGCAATTCACACTATTTCTGCAGCCCTTTATCTAATGAAAATTGTCAGGAAAATACAATTTTAAATGAATGTCCTTGTCCACAATCGTAAACATTTTTTGGTAAAATGGTGGATTTTTACTCTCTAAAACTAGAGGGTGCTAAATCTAGTGCAGCTGTACATGGTGGTGGCCAATCTGTTAACTTCAGCTTGTCCAACTAAAGTGGTTAACCACTTTCAGACCGGACCAATTTGCAGCCAAAGGACCAGGCCCCTTTTTGCGATTCGGCACTGCGTCGCTTTAACTGACAATTGCGCCGTCGTGCGTCGTGGCTCCCAAACAAAATTGACGTGTTTTTTTTTTTTTTTTTCACAAATAAAGCTTTCTTTTGGTGGTATTTGATCACCCCTGCGGTTTTATTTTTTGCGCTATAAACAAAAATAGAGCGACAATTTTGAAAAAAATGCATTATGTTTTACTTTTTGCTATATAATAAATATCCCCAAAAAATATATAAAAAAATTTTTTTTTTTTCCTCAGTTTAGGCCGATACGTATTCTTCATATTTTTGGTAAAAAAAATCGCAATAAGCGATTATTGATCGGTTTGCACAGAAGTTATAGCGTTTTCAAGATAGGGGATAGTTTTATAGCTTTTTTTTTTTTTATTTTTATTTTTTTGTGACTGCGACATTATGGCGGACACATCAGACATTTTTGACACATTTTTAGGACCATTGTCATTTTTACAGCAATTAATGCTATTTAAATGCATTAATTCCTGTATAAATGACACTGGCAGTGAAGGGGTTAACCACAAGGGGGCAGTGTAAGGGTTAAGTATGCCTAGGGGTGTGTTTCTTACTGTGGGGGGGCGTGGCTGTCAGCTAGTGAATGCTGATCTCTGCTCCAATCACAGGGAGCAGAGATCGGCGTCACTAGTTGCTAGGCAGAACGGGGAGATGCTGTTTATCTCGGCATCTCCCCGTTCAGCCTTCCCGTGAGACGATCGCGGGGGTCCCCGCGGGGACCGCGATCGGAGCGCGCCGCTCCCGATGGCACGGACAGGCTAAAGGAGGGACTTGTATATACGCCCTCCTGCCTGTACGTGCCATTCTGTCGACGTATATCGTCGTGCGCCGGTCGGCAAGTGGTTAAGCTACACAAAAAACTATTTACAATCACCTCTGCTATGTTAAATGTCTCATTTGTTTATAAAAATTGCTGTGGTGTACCTAATTTCAGATTGCCAATTGACACTCAATCAGCTGCCTCTCTCCTCGAGCTGTCAGCAAAGCGGGTGGGGCTGAGAAACCCCCTACTGATGTCAGCCGAGGAGAGGTGGCCAGACATGTGGGTGCCGATTGGCACTCTGAAATTGGGTACACGGCATTTAAACGAAACCAATGCACTAGGGACATTATTTCATAAAGCAGAGGGGATTGTAGCAAGGTTATTGTATTATGATGGTGAGGGGAGGGCTGTGGAGTGGACAGAGCTGACAGGTGGGGATGGAGAAGAACACAGAAAAGCTGCTGACTGAGGCATGTAAACTGACCATGGTGTCAGGGCTCAGCAGCCATGATAAACCGTGGTCAGTTTACAGGGCGAAGGGCATAGCCAGACAGGATCAGCCAGGTAGTTCAGGTGCTACAGGGGACCAAATCGCACAGCACAAGCACTGTGCTATATAACATGGTTTTTAAAAAAAAGTTCAGCCTGAGCTCATTTGGGTTGGGCTTCTCCTATAGGTCACAGGAGTGCAATTTTGTTTTGCACTCCTGTGACCATTTTCAGCAGAGAGCAGGCTGAAGTCCGTTCTGACATCACAGGAATCTGTGCGTTATCACGACAGTCTGGATCCACTAGGTGGACTGACCTGTCTCAGCGAGCCGCTAAGATGGCCGATTCCCACAGCTCGGAGTGATTGACAGTCAGCAGCTGTGAGAACCGAGCCATCTGCAATGCTCAGTGCAGGGGCGCTAGGCGCAGCAACTGACAGATGCTGCATCCACCTAGGCAAGTATGAATGGGCAAAAAAACTTTTACTACCTTTTTTTTTTTTTTTTTTAATGGACAGGATCCCTTTGTTAGCCCAAAATAACACGAAGCTTAACCAACCTGGAATCTGCTTGATTTCTATGCAGAGCTGCACCAGATCTTTCACTCCAGTTTTAGTAAATCGACCCCCCCCACCCTAAGTGTCAGATACCATGTCAAGATTAAAAATGGCACATGCCTGTAAAACTACATTACCAAACATAGGTGATGCTTTTTTACAGGTTATCAGTTTAGAGTTTATCTTGGGTGGGGGAGGGGCTAGAATTGCTGCTCTCACTCAGATGTTTGCAATACCTTTTTTATTGTGGTGCAATCGGTTAATGTATATGTGCTGAAACTATTGGACCCCTGATATTTCCCCTGACCTTCAAAGCAACTGGGCACTGATTGTGATTAGTTGGCTACTTCCCTGGCCATTACAGCCTGGGAATTGTGAGGAAGGGAAAGTCTCAGAAGCCACAACCCTCGTGTAAAGGGCAATCTGCCTAGACTGAGTCTAAATTGAGGCTGCTTACCCTCTTTACATGAGGGTTTTATTTGTGTGTGGCTCCTGTGACTTTTCTTTCCTCATTGACTTCTACGAAGTGGAGTTATGTTCTTTCCCTGCGTCCTAGTAGCAGTTGTTGGCATATAAGGGCCTACTAGAGCCTGATGCGGCAACCTTAATTTCTTTGGGTACATAGAAATCGCCTCGAGGCGATTCAGTTCGCAGTTGCAGCGCTATACAAATCATTCATTCATTCATTCATTCATTCAGTGAGCCCAGGAATGATGGCTCTCCAACCATAAGTAATAATAGTCTTAGTTCATTCTTTAGCAGAGTACAGATTTTAAAGAATATAGCCACACCCTCTACTGCAGTGATTCTAAACCACTGACCCCCCCCCATGACTTTCTGGCTGCTCCAACGTGTCCATTCTTTCATATCAAATATAGGGTGGAGAATGAGTAGTGAACGGAGGACTTGTATTATTGGATGGAACTACATTTCTGTATAAAGACTAGTTGTGTTCTTAGCCTTTAACTGAGACTGACTCCTAAAGTTGATAATTGGTTACCCAAAACTAGTTTCTTCAGTTCTTTGTGAATTAGGAATGGGGCGTCACACAGATCTTCTGAGATGGATGGTAATCTACCATGATCAGAACATTCTCTACTGATCTTCACAATAAGACCCCTTTCACACCAAGGGTGTTTTTGCAGGCGCTTTAGCATTAGAAATGGCGCCTGCATTCCGCCCTAAAACAGCTGCACCATTGTCTGTACACTTCAGCAGTGCGCTGGCAGGATGTCGGGAAAAGTCCTGCCAGCAGCTTCTTTGGAGCGGTGTGTTTACCGTTCCTCCACCGCTGCTCCCCATTGAAATCAATGGGGCAGCGCTGTAATATCGCCGGCAAAATGCTGCTATTGCTGGGGGTCTTAACCCTTTCTCGGCCGCTAGCGGCCGAAATGCGCCGCAAATCCGACGGTAGAACGCTGCTAAAAATAGCGGTGTTTTACCACCGATGCGGTGTGAAAGGGGTCTTGGATGGTGCTGCCAAAACCACCAGCTGGGAATTAACTTTCCACTTTTTAAAAAGGTGGCCATGAAATGATCTCCAAAGGATTACAGTGTGAGGTTTCTGAATTGTGTGTAGGTCTATTGTAATGGCATGCATTTTGGTTTGCAGGGAGATTTGCAGCTCGGGACTTGAAGCAAACCGTTGCTGTGGGAGTTGTGAAATCTGTGGAGAGGAAGGCAAGCACTTTAGCAAGAAGACAGGCCCAGAAACCCATCCCAGTCAACTGAGGAATTAAGCTGTTCTGTTATTCTGTGTCCAGTTTTTTTTATTTATTTTTTTCCCCTCTTATGCAGCAGATGATGCTACTAATACAGTGACAACTAAATTTATGTTAAGCCTTTTATTTAATAAAATGCACAGCAAGCAGTATGTTATCTGGCATTGGTCTGTCTTGTCCATTCTGTGGTTGAGGAGTTCCGGGTTCCGCCATTACTACCTGAGGCTGGGTTTATAACCAATTGCGCTGCATGGTCCCCTGTAATAAGGGACTAGGGATGAGCCGAACACCCCCCCGTTCGGCTCGCACCAGAACCCGCGAACGGACCTAAAGTCCGTGCGAGCTTTAGAACCCTATTAGTTATAATGGATGCGAACGTTCAAAATTAAAAGTGCTCATTTTAAAGGCTAATATGCATGTTAATGTCATAAAAAGTGTTTGGGGACCTGGGTCCTGCCCCAGGGGACATGTATCAATGCAAAATTTTTGCTTGTTAAAGGGGGCTTCCAGATTCCGATAAGCCCCCCGCAGACCCCCACAACCACCGGGCACGGTTGTGGGGAAGAGGCCCTTGTCCTCATCAACATGGGGACAAGGTGCTTTAGGGGTCTTAGACCTAAAAAGCATCCTCCCAATGTTGAGGGCATGTGGCCTGGTACGGTTCAGGCGAGAGGGGGGGCCGCTCTCGTCCCCCCCTCTTTTCCTGCGGCCTGCCAGGTTGCGTGCTCGGATAAGGGTCTGGTATGGATTTTGAGGGGGACCCCCACGCCATTTTTTTGGCTAGGGTTCCCTTAAAATCCATACCAGACCTCAAGGGTCTGGTATGGCTTTTGAGGGGGACCCTACACCATTTTTTTTTTTTTTTGGCTGGGGTCCCCCCCTTAATATCCATCCCAGACCTGAAGGGCCTGGTTATTGAATTTGGGGGGACCCCTACGCTTTTTTTTTGTTTTTTATTAATGAATGACAGTTCTCTGTGTTACAGGAGCCATCAATTCATTAGCCGCGAGTGATTTTAAATAGCTTTTTTCCTGCAAAAATGACACTTTTTTGCAGGGAAAGTTCTAAGCACAGGAAACCTGCCCCCTTCACAGGCCACCTATAGACACCCCCAGATGTGATACTGCAATGCTGTTCTAACAGCATGCACACACATATCCCCAGAAATAGAGCACATATGACACGCTGACACTGACTGAAACATAATATGCGAGGCCGCCGGCGCGGCGGCCTCTTATACCGTGTGGCGTGTACTAAAGCCCCTGAGCTATTATTGGCTACAGGCATCCTGCCTGTAGCCAATTATGGCTCTCCTCGCTGCCGGCGCTGTGATTGGCCAAGCATGCGGGGTCACAGTGCATGCTTGGCCAATCATCAGCCAGCATTGCACTGCGCGGGCCGCAATGCATTGCGGGGCCGCTCGCATCACACGAATTTGATGCGAGCGGCCCCAATAGTTCTGGGCTCGCCGAGCGAGCGAACACCCGGTGCTCGATTCGAACATGGGTTCGAATCGAACACCGGGCTCATCCTTATAAGGGACCACCAAGTTCTGGTAAGCCGCAGTGTGTGTGTGGTGGAGGTCTCTCACTTATTAGTGTGTGTGAAAGGCACTTTATTTGGCATTACGGACTTTGAAGGACTTGCATACGTATTTTAGATTGTTTTCACTATTTAGTTTTCATGTGTGTTTTTTTTTTTTCCCCAAATTTTACTAGATTGATATACAAGTCACACGTATAGCCAAGGTTTGGCTATATATATTGTGTGGTCACTACTTCAGCGCAGCTTCTTTTTTATTTTTTTTTTTTTTTAGGGACACAGCACACTTTTTGCCACCGGTGTCCGTCCGCCATAGCCTTAACCTGGCCCTTTTACCGCTTGGGGTCATGCCACGCCTTTAGACAAAACAGGATCATCTGCCATAGTGCGTCCTTTACCTCGTAGGTTTACAACGCGTTTACAGACAGGACAGGGTGACCCCCCCCATCTGCCATTTACCCTGTAGGGTCATGACACGCTTAGACAGGGTCTATCTAATTAACCTACCAGCATGTCTTTTGGAGTGTGGGAGTAAACCAGAGTACCCGGAGGAAACCCACGCAGGTACAGGGAGAACATGCAAACTCCAGGCAGATGGTGTGGCTGGGATTCGAACCAGTGACCCTATTGCTGCTCGGTGAGTGCTGACCACTACACCACTGTGCTGCCTGATAAACAAGTCACTCATTCGTAATTTTATCATGAACATGCTGATGAGGGTTAGTTGGTAGTTATTGTTCAGTATCAGCAGGATTGCCCTTACAATCTGATTGTAAAATCAACGATTTGTTGATCAACTCCTGTGTGTGTGAGCCCCCCGATACAGTGTTATTACAACTATACAGCTGTATCCAAATCCAAGGAGATGCATTGGAAAAATGTTCTACTGGGTGTGTGTTGTGTGTACGATCCCGTGTGATCTTTACTATGACGTTCAGTGTTCCTTTCCAGCCTAGCGTACGCACATCTGAGTACTCGGCTTTCAGGGGTTATACCGGGATGATGCCCACAGCTGCAGGCATCATCCTGGTACCGTTGTTTAGAGCCGGCGATCGGCTTTCTGAGGATAACAACCGATGTGGCTAAAAGCCGATCGGTTGTTATCCCGGAGGAGCGGGAGGGGATGTCCCCTCCTGCCGCTCTTTCCGGGCCTCCCGTTCAATCGGGAGGCACGATCCAGCATGCGCCGCTTCCGGTGTTGTAAAAAAATTTGCGACTCATGAAAAACCCTCACCTCATCACTTCCGGTGCAGCTCCGTCACTGAAACAGCTGATGGCGGCCTTTGCTGCGCAATGTCACGGGCCTTGATGGTCAATTTTATGTTCTCGAGTGGGCAGGCAGAGAGGTGGTTAAACGTCAAACAGACCCGCCCACCACCCTAAAACACTGCGACTCATGCATGCGCAAATCTTATGGATGTCCAGGGTCCAAAAAAATTATTGACTTGAGGGGGTGGGGGGAAAGTTGATAGGGGGGGGGAGACAGAGCAAAGCTTGGAGAGGGGGGCGGGCCTCCGTGCATAGCACTGAGTATATTGTTCTGCCATCAATTATGCTGCCACTGTACCCAAAAATTGCCACCACTGTGCCATCAAAAGCAGCTACTGTACCCATCAATTGCTGCCAGATTGTCAAGCCTTAGCTGTGCTCCCTGGGGGTATGCCGATCGCACATCTGTGCTGCTGGAGGGAGCCCAGACCTCCATAAATGAGGGAGGACAGGGGGATCTTTCTCCCCCCCCCCCCCCTTGAGGACAGGGGGATCTTTCTCCCCCCCCCCCTTGAGGACAGGGGGATCTTTCTCCCCCCCCCCCCCCCTTGAGGACAGGGGATCTTTCTCCCCCCCCCCCTTGAGGACAGGGGATCTTTCTCTCCCCCCCCCTTGAGGACAGGGGATCTTTCTCTCCCCCCCCCCCCCCTTGAGGACAGGGGATCTTTCTCTCTCCCCCCCCTTGAGGACAGGGATCCTTCTCTCTCCCCCCCCTTGAGGACAGGGATCCTTCTCTCCCCCCCCCCCTTGAGGACAGGGATCCTTCTCCCCCCCCCCTTGAGGACAGGGGGATCCTTCTCTCCCCCCCCTTGAGGACAGGGGGATCCTTCTCTCCCCCCCTTGAGGACAGGGGGATCCTTCTCTCCCCCCCTTGAGGACAGGGGGATCCTTCTCTCCCCCCCTTGAGGACAGGGGGATCCTTCTCCCCCCCTTGAGGACAGGGGGATCCTTCTCTCCCCCCCCCCTTGAAGACAGGGGGGATCCTTCTCTCCCCCCCCTTGAGGACAGGGGGGATCCTTCTCTCCCCCCCCCCCCTTGAGGACAGGGGTGATCCTTCTCTCCCCCCCCCCCTTGAAGACAGGGGGGATCCTTCTCTCCCCCCCCCTTGAAGACAGGGGGGATCCTTCTCTCCCCCCCCTTGAAGACAGGGGGATCCTTCTCTTCCCCCCCCCCCCCCCATGAGGACAGGGGGATCCTTCTCTTCCCCCCCCCATGAGGACAGGGGGATCCTTCTCTTCCCCCCCCCCCCCATGAGGACAGGGGGATCCTTCTCTTCCCCCCCATGAGGACAGGGGGATCCTTCTCTTCCCCCCCATGAGGACAGGGGGATCCTTCTCTTCCCCCCCCCCATGAGGACAGGGGGATCCTTCTCTCCCCCCCCCCCCCCCCCCCCATGAGGACAGGGGGATCCTTCTCTCCCCCCCCCCCCCCATGAGGACAGGGGGATCCTTCTCTTCCCCCCCCCCCCCCATGAGGACAGGGGGATCCTTCTCCCCCCCCCCCCCGGGCAGGGACCCCATCTTCCCTGGGGATCTGGACCCCACCTCCCCTAAGAACCTGATCACCCTGTGTATGCCAACCGCACTGCCTTCCCATTTACATCAAAGTTCCCACTTACATCAGGGTCTGCAGCATTGCCCTTTACATCAGGGTTCGCAGAGTTCCCCCTGTAAGATTAGAAGGGATGGAGGCCCGGAGACATGTCCAGAGGATATGTGGGATAGATTAGAAGGGATGGAGGCCTCCTCTGGTTTCCCTGGACATCCATCCCTTCTAATCTATCCGGGTCTCCATCCCTTTATAATCTAACCCATGTGTACTCTGGACATGTCTCCGGGCCTCCATCCCTTCTAATCTTACAGGGGGAACTCTGAACCCTGATGTAAAGGGCAATGCCACAGACCCTGATGTAAGTGGGAACTTTGATGTAAATGGGAATGCAGTGGACTCTGATATAAGGTGGTCTCTGGTGACCAGAGCACCCCTTACATCAGAGTTCCTCTTTAGATCATGCTCTGCAGAATTTTCCTTTACATCTGAGTTCCCATACATTGTAAGGGGGAAGAATCCTGCGGATTCTGATGTAAAGGGGAATGCCAGGAAATGTGATGTGGGGGGACTCTGGTGACCAGAGACCACCTTCCGCAGAGTGAATACAGTAAGGTAAGAGGCGGGGGGGGGGGGGGGTGTTACTGAGATCAGGGGAAACCTTTAAATCAGTGCCCTCTTACATAATTGTATTCACTCCCCCCTTACATCAGTGACCCCCCCCCCCCTCAGACTGGCCTGATGGCGCTGCACTGACCTCTCCGGTGCAGGGCTCAGTTAGACGGCTCCAGGTTGGTGGTTCTGGTTTTTATTCTATAGACTCTTCACCACAGTCCAAAAACGTCTGACTCCTCCGTAAACCCAATCCCGGCGGTGCTCTCACTCTTCCTCTCCAGACTCCCCCTAAGAGACTGCAGACACGTTAAAAGACAAGAGATAGTCAGTCAGATTGCAGACAGGATACAGGAAGTGGTTAGAGGCTGCGGACAGGATACAGGAAGTGGTTAGAGGCTGCAGACATGGTACAAGAGGTGGTCGGAACATGTGCACAGGAGGCAGTCAGAGGATGTGGAAATGGTACAGGTGGTGGTCAGAGTATGCAGACATGTAGGGGGAGCAAACAGAGGGGTTCCCCTTGTAAGGGGTGCACACAGAGGGATCAGTCATGTAGGGGGATCACACAGTGGGATGAAGTCCTGATAAGAGCTGTCACAGGAGGGCCCTCACACAGGACACATGGTAGGCAGGGCAGTGAGGATGGCACACACAGGGTGATCAGGTTCTTGTTCTTAGGGGAGGTGGGGTCCTGATCCCCAGGGAAGATGGGGTTCCTAGGTGAGATGAAGTCCCTGTCCCCAGGAGAGAAGGGGGGGGGGTCCCTGTCCCCAGGAGAGAAGGGTGGGGTCCCTGTCCCCAGGAGAGAAGGAGTGGGATATGGGATGGTCTCACTTACTTTGACATGCAGGTCCCTCATTCATGGTCATCTGGGCTCCCTCCAGCAGTACGGATGTGCGATCAGCATACCCCCAGGGAGCACAGCTAAGGCTTGACAATCTGGCAGCAATTGACGGGCACAGTGGCTGCGTTTGACGGGCACAGTGAGATGTTTGCTGGGCACAGTGGCAGCATAATTGATGGCAGAACAATGTACTCAGTGCTATGCACGGGGGTCCGCCCCCCCTCTCCAAGCTTTGCTCTGTCTCCCCCTCCCACCAACTTTCCGCCCGCCCCCTCGAGTCCATAATTTTTCTGGACCCTGGACGTCCATAAGATTCGCACATGCACGATTCGCTGTGTTTTAGGGCGGTGGGCGGGGCTGTTTCGGAAGTTTAACCATCTCTCAGCCCGCCCACTCGAGAACATAAAATTTCTCGACCGCGGCTAGCGCATGCGCGATCAAGGGTTGTGGCATGCGCAGTAAAGGCCGCCATAAGCTGTTTCAGTGATGGAGCCGCACCGGAAGTGATGAGGTGAGGGTTTTTCATGAGTCACAATTTTTTTACAACACCAGCCTTAATAGATATAGCAGGACTTAATTTTCTGACTAAAGTTCCACTTTAAATGTACAACATTTGTTTTGCAGGTCAGGGAGATGCTAAGGCAACTAATTACATAATATAAAGACGATAAATAATGTGAATATCCCCGTGCTATAGTGTATTATTGTTGTGATTAGGGATGAGCCGAACACCCCCCTGTTCGGTTCGCACCAGAACCTGCGAACTGACCTAAAGCTTGTGTGAACTTTAGAACCCTATTCAAGTCTATGGGACTTGAACGTTCAAAATCAAAAGTGCTAATTTTAAAGGCTTATATGCAAGTTATTGTCATAAAAAGTGTTTGGGGATCTGGGTCCTGCCCCAGGGGACATGTATCAATGCAAAAAAAGTTTTTAAAAACTGACGTTTTTTCAGGAGCAGAGAACATTCATTCATTGAAAGTCATTGATAAAAAAAAAAAAGCGTGGGGGTTCCCCCAATCTCAATTACCAGGCCCTTCAGGTCTGCTATGGATATTAAGGGGAACCCTGTCTTTTTTAAAATTTGAAGCGGGGTTCCCCTTAATATCCATAGCAGACCTGAAGGGCCCCCCCGCTTTTTTTTTTTTTTTAAATTACTTTCAATGAATGACTGTTCTCTGTATTACGGGAGTTGGCAATTCATTAGCCGCGAGTGATTTTAAATAGCTTTTTTTCCTGCAAAAATTACACTTTGTGCAGGGACAGTTTTAAGCACGGGAAACATGCGCCCCTTCACAGGCATACTATAGACCCCCCCCAGGTACGAAATTTAAAGGAATATTACACTTTTATTGTTTCACTTTAAGCATTATTAAAATCACTGCTCCTGAAAAAACGGCTGTTTTAAAAAAAAAATTTGCATTGATACATGTCCCCTGGGGCAGGGCCCATGTCCCCAAACACTTTTTATTAACAATAACTTGCATATAGGCTTTTAAAATTAGCACTTGAGATTTCTCCCATAGACTTTTACAGGGTGCTCGTGGCTTTTCGAATTTGCTGCGAACACCCCAAATTGTTCGCTGAACAGGCAATGTTCGAGTCGAACATGAGTTCGACTCGAAGCTCATCCCTAGTTGTGATTGATAGTTGGACTGCTGCTGGGTGAAAAGGTGTATGTTCCTTTAAGAACTGTAATATGTGAAAACCCTGCACTGTCTATGCTTTTTTATGTCATTATATAAAGCACAAACAAAGCTTCCTACAATACCAAAAAATAAAGTCATATACATAAAAGTGGTGAAAAAAAAATTTGTATAAAAAAAACTGCAGTTCATAAAGTGCTGTAATTCTTCAGTGTCACAATTGTTTATTTAAAAGTGCAATCCATGCAGTGACATACAACAAGGTGGTGAAACCATACACTGTTTTCACATATTACAATATAAAGATAATAAACTATCCATAATATACAATGTGGTTAGAGTGAACAGTACCCCCCCTGCCTCCCACCAACAATAGAAGTTTATTTAGAAGTAAATGGTTTGGTGCACAAGCACTGCCGCTGACTGCAGTTCACACATCTTATTTTTTTTGTTTAAATCACTGCACAAAGAGTCATATTGTGCACATTAAAAAACAGAATCTCGGCTTGAGTTCTAATTTAGAGAAAAGAAAAACATGATTATTTTGGCAACTAAAAATGGAACAAGGGAAAAATTTACTTTAAAATCAACCAGTATAAATAGGATTTCTAGAATAAATAAGTATAGTATTAGGTATTTTTATTATGTACAATTTATTGTATATATGTTGGATTTATTCTATTGGATTTACTTAGAAACAAAATGACAGGAGTATTTGATGGCATAATTCCAAAAAGTGATCATATCTATTTAAAGCAAAGGCTCATTATGCAGTACTTTGACATATTTCAGTGAACTATGATCTTGACATGACTAAGCTTGCACGTGCTTCATTTATGGCCAAAAGGAAAAAAAAAAAATCATACAGAAAGTTTACTATAATAAAATCCACTGAATAAAATAAAACTGTTTGCTGTTGTATGGCACATTAACAAGGGTGCATAAAATTGAATTTAAATATGCCTGAGTAAAAGGATTTTCCCGTTTTAGGCCCCTTTCACACATGCGGACCGTATGTCCGTTTTTTCATCCATCCGTTTTTGGATGAAAAACGGACATACATGTATGTATATGGGGTACCGGGTGTCAGCGGATGAGCATCCGCTGACACCCGCTGTTGTCCGCCACCGCAATTGTCCGATTCTGCAGACGGAAGAAAACCCTATTTTTTCATCCGTCTGCAAAGCGGATCGGATGAACACAGACAGACGGTCCGTGTTCATCTGATCCCCCATAGAGGAGAGCGGAGAACTGACAGGGCGGTCCCTGCACAGTGAGCAGGGACCGCCCTGTCATCAGCCGGCTCAGCGGGGAACAGCTGTGCGATCCCCGCTGAGCAGCGGATCTTTACGGGGCGGATCATTATGGATCCGCCCCGTGTGAAAGAGCCCTTACTTTTTGGAAGAATTTTACTCTAAGGCCGTGTACACATGAGCGAACTTTCCCGTAGGATTGTCCGCCGGTGTGTGTGCTCCGGCGGACTTTTTCCTCCTAAAAGTCCGGCGGACTAAGTTTTAAGTTCAGACTTAAAAGTGTCTGCTGGACTCGGCAGTGCGGCGGACAATCCCGCCGTCTGTGTGATAGTCCGTGTGACTTTTGAAATGAACGGACTTGCCTCGCACACGGAGGAAAGTCCGTTCATTTAGAACGTGACTCCAGGTACACGGAACTAGCGAAGGCAGTGAATGCCGCCGCGCTAGCCCCGTCACCTGGCATGGATTTAAAAGGGAATCCCTACGCCGAAAAAACGGAGTGGGGTCCCCCCAAATCCATCTCAGACCCTTATCCGAGCACGCAGCCCGGCCGATCAGGAAAGGGGGTGGGGACGAGCGAGCGCCCCCCCCCCTCCTGAGCCGTACCAGGCCACGTGCCCTCAACATGGGGGGTTCCCTGTGCCCCCCCCCACCCCAAAGCACCTTGTCCCCATGTTGATGAGGACAAGGGCCTGTTCCCGACAACCTTGGTTGTCGGGGTCTGCGGGCGGGGGGCTTATCGGAATCCGGGAGCCCCCTTTAATAAGGGGGCCCCCAGATCCCGGCCCCCACCCTATGTGAATGAGTATGGGGTATGATGTACCCCTACCCATTCACCTAAGGGAAAAAGTGTAAATAAAAAAAACGACACAATTTTTTTAAATGTTTTATTGCACAGCTCCGTGGGTCTTCTTCTGTCTTGGGGGTCTTCTCGCCGGACTCCTCCGCTATCTTCTGCTCTTTTACCTAGCTCTTTCACTAGCGGAGGAGCCTGGCTTTCTTCTTCGTCGCCGCCATTGTCTGGGGGTCTTGTTCCGACTTTGGGGGTCTTCGGGGGTCTCTCCTGTTCTTGCCGGTGGCCGGGGCTTCTGTTGCCGTCGTCGCCTTATGCTTGTTGTTCTCCTTTCTTCATCCGATGTTGACATGATGCTCTCTCTGGCCGTAAGGGCTCAGACACGCAGTGCTGTGACTTGTATAGGGACAAGGGGCGGGTCACATTTTCATGTCACATGGTGACCCCACCCCCATATGATGTCACAGTCCCGGAGGATGCTGGATAAGCATCCCACCGGCAGACCCCGACAACCAACGGCCAGGGTTGTTGGGAAGAGGCCCTTGTCCTCATCAACAGGTTCTTTGGGGTGAGGGGGCCGCAGGGCACCCCCCATGTTGAGGGCACGCGGCCTGGTCCGGCTCAGGAGGGGGGGGGCGCTCGCTCGCCCTCCCTCACCCCCTTTCCTGACCGGCCGGTCTGCGTGCTCGGATAAGGGTCTGAGATGGATTTGGGGGGACCCCCACGCAGTTTTTTCGGCGTAGGGATTCCCGTTTAAATCCATGCCAGTTGACGGGGCTAGCGCGGCGGCATTCATTGCCTTCGCTAGTCCCGTCTACCTGAAGTTTTGTTCTAAATGAACGGACTTTCCTCCGTGTGTGGGCAAGTCCGTTAATTTCAAGAGTCCCGCGGACTTTGGCCAAAACTCCGGCGGACAAGGTCCGGGCATGTGTGGGCAAGTCCACACGCTCGGAAAGTCCGGCGGACCTTCGCTGGAATGTCCGGCGTTTTTGTCCGCTGGACTAGGTCCGGCGGACAATCCCGCGGGAAAGTCCGAGCATGTGTACGCCGCATAAAGCTTACTTCTATCTGCAAATAGAGTTTGCAAGTCATCTTTATATAACACCATCCCTGGAAGAACAGTTTTAAAAAAAAAGAAAAAAACTCAGGCGATTTATAAACTCTGTAGAGAAGAAAAAGTGGGACAGTTACCCATACAATCATACTGCAAACTATTGCAAATAAAATGGAAGTAGAAACCAGATATGCTGTCAGTTGCCATATATAAGATCTCCAATTCTTAAAGCCAAAATGCAGCATTCAAGTACATTTGTTTTACAAATACTGCTCTTTTAGTTGGCATCTACAGATTAAAACGTGTGTAAAACAGCCATACAATTTTAGGTTTTAACACTTAATGACTGCATGAATGTCAATATGGATTTGTTACATATTCAAGTAAGTTCATCACATTCATACACATTCATAGCATCTGAAATGGTATTATGTGAAGTGATCTGTATCTTTGCTAATTAGGCCAAAAATCTTGATTTACTATTTATAAAACAAAATTGATTATTACTTCATCAACAACATTTACTAGATCATTAGGAAAGGTCTACTCAGACTGCCTCAGGTTAATTTTTTTAACAAGCACTTTAGTTGCTAATCTGTGTTATTGCCAGCATATGTAAACTTCCTAATGCTAATTGCATTCAGCTGTGAACTGAAGAATGTTTAATTGTCTACGAGATTAATTATGCACATGTTCAGGCTGCAATGTTAAATACAAATTACATTTTGAGACAATTGCACATGCTATTTATAAATATATATACATATATATTATTTCTTTTGTTTTTTTGTTTTTATACATATCCTTAAAGATCAACTTTACCAAAAATATTTTTCTTCTGCTTCGTATCTAAACTTCTTGAGATTCTGCACCTGTGCCATTTTCCCCATGCCAACTATTTGTCTTCTTATAAGTAGTGAGTAATCCACACTCAGTTTCACAGGGATCCACTAAGCATGGCCATACATTGTACAATTTTCTGGATAAATTTTTCTTTCGATTTACTAAAACCATATAGGTCCAACCTAAACACTTCAATTTTTATGCAATAAAGCAGGCCTTTTCACTACATAGTTGAAGGTAAATTTAAAGGAAATTGAATAAGAAAATTGTATAAAGTATGGTCAGCTTAAAAGCAGCTACCACTATATCCTGATACAAGATATGTTAAGTGTAGCGCTATAAGAAGTGTATCTAACAAAAAATTCCCATTTGGTGCGAAAGTCAATAACACCCACAGAAAATATAGAGCCAATATATTAAACTCTCAAAATGTAACGCTATGTGTATGTATGTATTTCACTAAAATAAAACACAAATCACCATTAGCATATTGTGACGCCATAAATTAACTGCAATAAAAGATAAAAATACTGTAAAATAACATACACAATAAACGGGATATATCAAATTTGAATAACACATGTGTAATACAAAGTATTGGAAGATTGGAGTTGCCAATTAGCTAATTGGCCGTCAGAATGTTTTACGCTATGGGACATTTCCTTTGTGTTTTTATATTCCTGTATGGTATATCAGTCCTTCTGAGCTGGGGAAAGTTATTGGGTTCTCCTTTCCATTGTGCCTTGTGGGTATGAGGACACTGGAGGTGCTCTGAACTGTGCTTCGGTCCCTGGAGAAGTTGCTTTGCTGCCCAAAGCTTTTATGACCACTCTTCTGTGTTTTGGATATCCTGTCACTGGCACCAGCAACTGGACTGATTGCAAGATTGTGTCACCTTTAAAACTTATCATTGAGGCACGCCATAAACAGTGTGCATTTTGCACGATTCTCCCAACGGACAGTGCTGACATGGGAATCCTTCCTGCCAAGCAATTGTCTGCTCCCAGCAGTCGGGAAGCCATCCCCACCAGGAGAGGACAGTGATTATTGATAACGGCTATAGCTGCCACTAGCGTTAATCACAAAAGAAACTGACAGGCTTGTTGTACCCAAGTTGATCGCTTAATCAACTTGGTACATTCAGTATAGGTTCCTGCTGAATCAGCCGAGATTCAAACCATGTTTGGCCGGCCTTAATGCCCCGTACACACGATCCAAAAATCGGATGACAGATCTTCCCACTTTTTTCGCTTACTAGTCGCAAGTAGAAATTTAATTGGTTACTAAAGTCACAAAAATTCTCGTACGACAGAAAAAGAAATCAGAAGTGATGCAATTTGTTGTAGTGTATTTGTATTGTATTTTCTGACGACAACTGTACTGACTAAACAAAAAACATACGATCTGGTATCGTACAAGGAAAATTTCTGTCATTGTCCGATCGAATAATATTGGATGAACTGTCATGATCGGCTCTCGAAAACTCTGTACTAACGATCCGATTATCTACAATCGTGTCAAAATCTGTATTTTTTGTCTGATTTTTGGATCGTGTGTACGGGCCATTAGTCTCTGTATCGACTTTAGTTTGCACTTTAATTTTGTATATTTATGTCACTTTTGTAACAGTGTGTGCACAGGCACTTGTCACACAGGTTTATTATATTGGCTGTTCATATGAACTTTAGATGTACATTGTATGCATCTTTTACCACTTCCCATCCCACTCATTGTCATATGATGTCCGCAGATGGGATCTCCCATCCTGGGCGGGCATCATATGATGTCCTTGGCTTCCCGGCGGTATAGGGACCTGCGATCGCTCATGTAAATATATGTGAACAAAACCTCACTGTCTCTTTAAGGAATGTGTTAGCATCTGACACAGCAAAAGATTGGTTTGCAAAAAGTGGTAATAACAGTATAAAGAAAAGTGTAGCGCTAATATGATGTCAGATATACTAGACAACAAATTATGTGATCACAGGTGCAGTGCAAAACCTCACATGTAAAAGAACACAGTGATATCAAATTACTGTATGGCAAGATAAAATGATTAAATCGCCAATGCAGTAACTGCAAATAGTGATAACAAAAAATTATACATATAATGAGATCAAAAACCTCATAAAAACAAGTAAGTCAAAGTGAGCTATCAAATGGTTGAAATTGATAGCTGTATAGTAACCGGAAATATGTGAAACAAAAAATATGTATATTCATGGAATAACATCAAAGTCCATATATGACAACATGGTGACTTGGGAAAACTTGATGCTGACAGTTTGTTAGTAGATAGTCCACCACCGATATATATAAAGCTTACTGGGGAAAGTTGAACCCAAATAGGTATACACCTAATGAGTCAGTAAGGCTTGTGGTGTAATACACCCAGGGGGATCATTCGGCACAAACGATATTCAATGGAAGGGAGAGACTTCTATGGTCCTTCTCAGTACTTTTCAATGGATGCCCACTGAAGGTATATTGGCCAAAGGATATATCAAAGAATTTTCACCCCGGGTATATATTTATAAGAAGAAGGAATAGGCCACATAGTGTAATTCCGTTATGGATAAAACATTTATTTGTATATAAAAAGGGAACACTCACATTTTATGAAGATAAAAAGCGCTTTGCAATATTGTTAAAAAGTGACGCAGTGGCATCAGCAGAGCCCATCCCGATGCGTTTTGTCTAATGAGACATCATCTGGTCGGATTTTTTAAATTGGGATATTTATTATAGCAAAAAGTAAAAACTATTGTGTATGTGGGGTTTATATTGGTCTATTTGTTTGAAATAAAAATATTGTCTTTTTAATATGAAATTGATGCATTTACTCTTTATTTTGGTAGCACTGTTATGTTATTGTTCTTTCTAAAAAATACTGTTGAGTCAAAGAATAGCAAAATTCCTTACTAATAAAATAACTCAATTTTGTTTAAATACTGTTTGTTTTTACTTACAAATGTGAAAAATTTAAATAAGGGGCAAATGAAAACGACAAAAATGTGAGCAAAACATTTGCTAATGAATTATAAAAAAAAAAACTAAAAAATAGATGAAAAGAGAAGAAGAAGCAGTTCATTAAGTATACTTTTTTTTACATTAGGGTTTGCTGGTGCTGACAGTTACCTAAAGTTAATTTAATAAAAGATATGTCTGCTTTATAAGGCCCACATCTACATATATATATAACTTGGTAAATATGGTTTGAATGCTTGAGCAAACACTTTAACATAGCTCGCAACTGTCCCTGATTTAGAGGGACTGTCCCTTATTCAGAACAAGGCCCCTCTATCGCTCTTTCCTCCTCATTTGTCCCTCATTTTGGTTTTATCTGTATAGTTGTTTACAAAAATCACTACTTATCTATCAAAGAGTGTTTTACAGTGCTAATTCTTTCATCCAATTTCTAAATTGCTGCATTTTTAAATTTCAAAGACCAGTATAAAGGAATAGTAGTGGTAAAAAAGCACTTGTGAGTTTTTACCAATCTTTTTTTTTGCACACTTCGCTTCAAGGGGGCCATGACAAGGGGTGTGTCCTATACCTACATACTTTTGATAATAAGCATCCCTTATTTCCATCTCAGAAAGTTGGTAGGTATGCTTTAACACCACAGAAATGTACTGGTGTACAATGAAAGGACCTACATATACAGTAGCTAACCGGGAATCTGTTTATGTACAAGGAAAATATTCTTAATTTACTCCCAGTTGAATGCATTAAATTGGATACTTACAAATATTCTTTATTGTCATAACCCTTCCCCTTTTCATGCAAACTTTTTTGAACTAACTAAGAATGTTGGAGGTAAAATTAAAATGTGTTGCTTGTTGCTAGTTTGCATCCATTGTTTAGATAAGGGAACCTGGCACTGACCTGTCTATATGAATTCTCCCAACCTATCATAATTAGCATATCCTCTGGAAAGAATTAAGCCCTGGGTATTGTTTTCACATTACATAACTATCACCCCAAAACCACACAGAAATATGAGGTAGGAAGATTGCAAATGCGTATAATTCCCACTCTAGTAAAATATGTATATGCATTATATCTGCAGGGGTTGGACAAAAATTATGAAAACATGTATGGTAAAAGAACAAAATTGTTACCTAATATAGTGTTGGTCTGTCTTTGGCATTCAAGACAGTCTGAATTCTTCTTGGAATTGACAACTATAGGTCTTGGATGGTGGATAATGGAATCTGATACCACTCTTCATGCAAAAATCCAGGTCACAATCCTGAGCAATGTCGTTTTGTCTCTTTCAGTCAGTTGACCATGTTGACCGTGCTTAGCTAATCAGATGGTGTTTTCCCAGAAACTGTATATGCCGTCATAACCTTTGATACAGTACCTTGCGACACATGCAAATAAATTGGCAAATTCAGTCACAGAGGCAACAGCTAAGTGGGCACAAACAATTTGCCCTCTTTGAAATTCAGTAAACTCTAACATGACTCCGTATTACTAGCAGTGCACACAGTAAATAATGAAAGTGATGCTTCCCACCTGTTAGCTAGGTGTCTCATCACACAGCGGAAGCAAAAGAATGTTACATCATGTTGTAATGTTCACACCTCTCAAATCATGTAGTGTTTCCAACTCCTGTACATCTACCAATGGAGATTTTACATAAACCTCATATTGTAACCCTGTCATCATACAAAGATTAAAAGGCAAGCTTGTATGTGCACATAAGCACTACAACACACAATTGTTATATTTATTTACTAATGATGAGTATACAGGTGTTACATTGCTCATTCAGGCAAGAGCCACAAACTATGTCTAGCAGCACAGCAGGATTTCATTGAAATAAAAGTTTCTTGCTAATGTAGCAAAGGTAAGATTATCAAATCGGGAGCAATGGTAGCTCCCATGTTTCTATCCAGAATTATTTCATTTATATTACTCTGAAAAGCACTATTTTCAGCTTAGGTGACCAGTTTTCCAGATAGCATATTGCCAAAGCGATTGCTGAAAAATACCAACCACTTTAATACAACCTCCAAAATGAATTGTTTTAAAGCAAACATTTACTGGAAGTTCCTCTTAAAATAAAACAGAGTTCCATACGTCTACCTCATGGTTCCTATTATCTTCTCCACCTGTTCCCCCTTTTTGTCTTCTTTATGTTGTCCTGCCTATCATCAACACTCCTACTTTATTTATTAGTTGCTAACATTAAAACAATCAAGTGAACCATTTTTAAATTAGATATGGCTAGCTTATTTAATTTGTCAGTGAATATACAAAAGTTATTTTCCTACCACTAACATTACATGTGTGTGCAAGTCGTGTGTCATAAAGTCATATTATAGTCGTATTTTGGGTCTAATTTGTAGATATGAATATCAAACTCTGTTTCTTTCACATGCATGCTCTGCCATCATCTCATCTATTAAATGCCTGCTATTCTGACATAGTTACTCCTGCCTTGTGTGTGCTGCTCAGAAGGAGGTAGACATGCATAATTACTCCTGCTTGCACCAATTACCATTTATCTATATTTGGAGGGGGTGAAAAACACTTTTCAAAAGGAGGTAAACACAGGTAATTACCCATACTGTTAACAATTACAAACTACAAATTTGATATATTAGAAAAGAAATACAGCATTTCAAAAAAGGTAAACATGGATAATTACACATGCAGGTAGCAATCACAATTTACAAGCAATTACTCTTTAAAACCAACTATGGGTTTAATTCACTTTACATGATACACACTGAAATCAAACTTGCGTGAACATTACTTGTGATTATGACAAACTGATATGAGCAGATGTTTATTTTTAGTATAGTACATAAAAAATAAAATATTAGTGGCATCATTTCCTGTGTTTTAGTACTGTGTTACAGCAGAAAGCTGGATTAGTCTGTTACATGAGCAACATGTATTTATTCCTCAAATGTTTCAAAATGAATAATTAGGATTTTTTTAAATGTATTACTTCACTAATTTAGCAAACTTTTTACAGAGCAAGCATAGAATAAACAGCTCCATAGGCATTTTCTCCTCCATCCTCATTACCCAAATACCAGGCCTAGAGAAGCTGAGATCTCTTGGGGTAGTATATATATATATATATATATATATATATATATATATAGTAAATATATAGTATCTCCCAAAAATTAGTACACCCCTCACATTTTTGTAAATATTTTATTATATCCTTTCATGTGACAACATTGAAGAAATTACACTTTGCTACAATGTAGTGCGTGTACAGCTTGTATAACGGTGTAGATTTGCTGTCTCCTCAAAATAACTCAACACACAGCCATTAATGTTTAAACCGCTGGCAACAAAAGTGAGTACAACCCTAAGTAAAAAAATTTCCAAATTGGGCTCAATTAGCCATTTTCCCTCCACTGTGTCATGTGACTCGTTAGTGTTACAAGGTCTCAGGTGTGAATGGGCAGCAGGTGTGTTAAATTTGGTGTTATCTCTCTCACTCTCTCATACTCGTCATCGGAAGTTCAATATGGAACCTCATGGCAAAGTACTCACTGAGCATCTGAAAAAAGAATTGTTGCTCTACATAAATATGGCCTAGGCTTTAAGAAAATTGTCAATACCCTGAAATTAAGCTGCAGCATGGTGACCAATACCATACAGTGGTTTAACAGGACAGGTTATAATCAGAACAGGCCTCGCCATGGTCGACAAAGGAGTGGAGTGCACGTGCTCAGCGTCATATCCAGAGGTTGTCTTTGGGAAATAGATGTATGAGTGATGCCAGCATTGCTGCAGAGGTTGAAGGGTTGGGTGAGCCAGCCTGTCAGTGCTCAGACCATACACTACACACTGCATCAAATTGGTCTGCATGGCTGTCGTCCCAGAAGGAAGCCTCTTCTAAAGATGATGTACAAGAAAACCCGGAAACAGTTTGATGAAGACAAGCAGACTAATGACATGGATTACTGAAAACCATATCTTGTGGTCTGATGAGACCAAGATAAACGTATTTGGTTCAGATGGTGTCAAGCGTGTGTGGCGGCAACCAGATGAGAAGTACAAAGACAAGTGTGTCTTACCTACAGTCAAGCATGGTGGTAGGCATGTCATGGTCTGGGGCTGCATGAGTGCTGCTGGCACTGGGGAGCTACAGTTCATTGAGGGCACCATGAATGCTGTTGCCTTATGAGTTTATGTGAAATCTCCATTAATAGCTGTAAAATATTGTAATTATGAATATATTTCAGTTAGCTTTGTATCTATGTAAAATAGCGTCCCAGAAGTCTATGTTAGACAGACAAGTCAGTGCCTAGGCTTGTGTATCAAACAATGGGGCCCAAACCTCATTGTTCTACACATACCCACTTCAAAGGATCCCATGTTTGAATATGCAATGAGGGGCCCTGGCCAGTCCATCATGTATACTTAATTTCCCTGAAAATGTAATCTACTTACAAGGTTAAGTTTCCTGCTCAAAATAGTCTGGGACAAGGATTTTCATTAAAGGGGGCTGACTTATGCAAAGTGTAGGGATTGGAGATGTAGTCAATCCTTACCCAGGATTAGAGAGGCCCACCAATCAGAGCCATGCCATGACAACCAATGAGGCATCAGCCTGTAATGATATACACAAAAAATGTTGACAAACCATTTAGCCATTAAGTTTTCTTGGGTAGTGTAGCCGACTCCTATTGGTGTGTTATTCCAATGGGACACACGTTTCAAAATAGCTTCATCTCTTAATATCAAATTTTTTTGTGTCCCTTAATTTACCTTTCTTCCAGTACCTTAGCTTAGTGTGGCCGTCAGGCCTTTTTCTTCCCTTATGCATATATGTGGCAACCTACATGTTTATTCACAATTTGTCATAAGGTCCAATTCAGTTTTTTGGTTTCTGTTAAATTAGTACGTTTCCCCTTTGCCGCATAATTTGCCTGTGTGTACATCCATACATGTTTGGTCACAATTGTATTTGTATATTGACGGGTCAGCATGTGTGGGTGGCGATGCAGACATCTATATTGCAACTTTAAGATCCCTATCTTTTCAGTTGATAGTCCTTCCTTAGCCACTTGATTTGCGGCTTCAAACACCTCCCTGCCCCCCGGTCGATATGTGACGTTATCGCGTCACGCCGATGAGAGGATGCTGGGTAGTGTAGTTTTAGGACACTTGACACGGATATTCTTTTGATCCCACCCACTCCCTTACGCTTGACGTGTTTTGCGTCTACGTACGGAGTGTATGATGGGTAATGTAGTTTTCTATTGTCCGTGCCTTGTAGTTGATCATGCAGGGTTACACGGTCCTTTGCCATACTTTGAGATTCCGCCCACTGTTGGCGCAGATTTCTGCTGTCAGCGCTGTCCATTTATTTACTATATTTGGATGTGAGTCGGATGAGAGAAATTGCCTTGGTGTCAATCTGTTGACATCTATTCAGATTCGCCCACTCCCCCTTGGGTGGACGTTGGTCACGTCATGTAGTGGGGAGCATGATGGGTAGTGTAGTTTTATGTTACCAGTTTATAAATATACTCTGTACAATGTCCACACACCATATATTAAATTCCTTTAATTATGTTTTTTTACGTGAAGGAGGATTTTGCCAATACACTGTGAGCCCTTCACAGTGCATAACAACTTATTAATGCCTCGTTTAATGAGGGTCAACATCCTCGTTTTGCCAACCTCCAAGATGGAGGTCGAGTGTCTGGTATTCCACCACCCAGATCGAGGCTCTTCCATATGTATATAAAGCGGTGCGTCAGTACGACGCCCGTGTCCCATGATTACGTCACTCTCTGACGAAACGCGTAGGGAGGAGCGGCGTGCTGACGTCACCGCGCTTTACGTCCACAAGCACGGGCGTGTACTGCTGCCGGCCGGCCGCAATTTTTAAATCTTTTTATCTGTTTTGTCTTTGAACTTGCGCCTATTGGCGTTTTTTACCTAAATAAATCCGTTGGATTCCACCCATGGTGTGCCCCTTTTGTTTCCCCTTTTTCCATTTGGGCCAATCCTTTTTGGAGATCAACGGACCAACTCTCATAGCCACAGGGTTTACGAACCATTACCATCAGTGGTAAGTCCCGCATTCACCTGTACCTGGAGTGACTAACATCTACATCTGAGATTGAATACTGGGAGTGGTGGAATCGAGTCATGCCGGAGGACAAGGCCCTGGCTGGGTTTTAGCCACACGTGATTCCCCTTATACAGTCTGGTAAGCCTGCAATCTTCCTGGTGGTGGGATCACTACAGCACTTGTCACTTTATTTGAATTTCTGGAAAAGTCACCGTTTACAACATGTGGATGTCACTTTACTGCTGTACTTGATTGGACACTCAGTTATACTTGGACATTCCTTTTTTAAGTGATCATTATTTGTTGTTTGTCACCACATTTGATATCTCTAGACTGGCTATGTCCATGATGGACATATAGCAGTCCTCATTGCTTCACTAGTAATTTTGTTCATTATTTATATATTGAGTGAGATTAATTTATTGATATTTTTTCTTTGTCACATTATTGGTTGTTATAATCACTGTTGTTATTTATACATACTTTTTATCACTCAGCGCAGCCCCCCTTTTTACTATTTACACATTTGCTTATCACATATGGTTGCTGCTCTTGCTTTTTTTCTTTTTTAATTTGTTGGTCCAGTGCAATTTTTTTGTACTATAATGATATACACAGTCTATATGGGAGGGAAACACACACTCTCTGGTGGAGCGGTCACCTGAATGGAACCCTTGTGGGTCATAGCTTGGTATCTATATATGTTTATCTTATGTCTTTTCTGTCCTACTGTTTGTAGATGAATGTTTTAAGGAATATACTCTGTATTCCTTCATGTAATCCATGATTTTTACCCTTTTCCTGTACAATTAGATAGATTCATGTGTATTAGTCTAGGCCTACTTTACTATATACCAATACATTTTTGTTATTGTGTTATTGCTTTCACTCATGGTCAAAGAACTCTCATTTAACCCAAATCATATCTGAGAGATATTAAATCTCAAATATAGTAACCTGATAACAATGCCAACATGTACTGTGACATATTGAAGCAGAGCATGATCCCCTCCCTTCAGAGACTGGGCCACAGGACAGTATTGCAACATGATAATGACCCCAAACACCCCTTCAAAACGACCACTGCCTTGCTAAGAAGCTGAGGGTAAAGGTGATGGACTGGGCAAGCATGTCTCCAGACCTAAACCGTATTAATATTATGTACCAGGTGCTGGAGGCCAATGGAGAGAGGGCTTTGCAGCTAAGTTCCAGACTCCCCTGAACTTGAGACCGGAGGATTCGGGCACAAAGTAGCACAGGTCGCCTGTAAAGTTGCCTGTAGAAAGCTCAGGAATGCTGTTGTGATGAACAGAGTCTGCAGGCAGGTGCCCTAAACTGAGATAATAGAGTAGTGAGACAGGCAGACGAAGAGATTGAAGCGGGTCAACCAACGAGAAGCAGGCAGAGGGTATCTGGAGATGAGGAACTGAAATAGGCAGACAGCAGGAATAGGGACGATGCGAACCCACGTTCGCATCGAGCACCGGGGGCGTTCCTGTGAACTGAACTATTTTGGCCGCTTGCTGTGTAGCGGCCCCGCAAAGCTCAGGAATGCTGCTGTTGTGCCATAATGGCTACAGGAGTCTACAGCTCAGGCACGCCGCCACGGTGGCCGGCCTGCTGATTCTGTGACACTCTGCTGCATTTAGAGAGAGATTCACTTGATTGAGTTAGATAGATTCAGGTTACAAAGATTGATTGAGAAAGAGGGGCTTGTAGTGTGTGCTCGTGGCAGGCAGGGCAGAGCTACTATATTTGTTACCAGAAGCACCTATAGACATGTAGTGTGTTTCGTGGCAGGCAGGCAGAGCTCCTATATTTTGTTACCAGAAGCACCTATAGACTTGTAGTGTGTTCGTGGCAGGCACAGAGCTCCTATATTTTGTTACCAGAAGCACCTATAGGACTTGTAGTGTGTTCGTGGCAGGCAGGCAGAGCTCCTATATTTTGTTACCAGAAGCACCTATAGGACTTGTAGTGTGTTCGTGGCAGGCAGGCAGAGCTCCTATATTTTGTTACCAGAAGCACCTATAGGACTTGTAGTGTGTTTCGTGGCAGGCAGGCAGAGCTTCCTATATTTTGTTCCCAGAAGCACCTATAGGACTTGAAGTGTGTTAGTCCCATTACACACACAGAGCTATATTTTGTTCCCAGAAGCACCTATAGGACTTGAAGTGTGTTAGTCCCATCACACACACAGAGCTATATTTTGTTCCAGAAGCACCTATAGGACTTGAAGTGTGTTAGTCCCATCACACACACAGAGCTATATTTTGTTCCCAGAAGCACCTTTAGGACTTGAAGTGTGTTAGTCCCATCACACACACAGAGCTATATTTTGTTCCCAGAAGCACCTATAGGACTTGAAGTGTGTTAGTCCCATTACACACACAGAGCTATATTTTGTTCCCAGAAGCACCTTTAGGACTTGAAGTGTGTTAGTCCCATCACACACACAGAGCTATATTTTGTTCCCAGAAGCACCTATAGGACTTGAAGTGTGTTTAGTCCCATCACACACACAGAGCTATATTTTTTCCCAGAAGCACCTATAGGACTTGAAGTGTGTTAGTCCCATACACACACAGAGCTATATTTTGTTCCCAGAAGCACCTATAGGACTTGAAGTGTGTTAGTCCCATTACACACACAGAGCTATATTTTGTTCCCAGAAGCACCTATAGGACTGAAGTGTGTTAGTCCCATCACACACACAGAGCTATATTTTGTTCCCAGCAGCACCTATAGGACTTGAAGTGTGTTAGTCCCATTACACACACAGAGCTATATTTTGTTCCCAGAAGCCCTATAGGACTTGAAGTGTGTTAGTCCCATCACACACACAGAGCTATATTTTGTTCCCAGAAGCACCTATAGGACTTGAAGTTAGTTAGTCCCATCACACACACAGAGCTAAATTTTCTTCCCAGAAGCACCTATAGGACTTGAAGTGTGTTAGTCCATTACACACACAGAGCTATATTTTCTTCCCAGATGCACCTATAGGACTTGAAGTGTGTTAGTCCATTACACACACAGAGCTATATTTTCTTCCCAGAAGCACCTATAGGACTTGAAGTGTGTTAGTCCCATCACACACACAGAGCTATATTTTGTTCCCAGAGCACCTATAGGACTTGAAGTGTGTTAGTCCCATTACACACACAGAGCTATATTCTGTTCCCAGAAGCACCTATAGGACTTGAAGTGTGTTAGTCCCATCACACACACAGAGCTATATTTTCTTTCCCAGAAGCACCTATAGGACTTTGAAGTGTGTTAGTCCCATCACACACACAGAGCTATATTTTATTCCCAGAAGCACCTATAGGACTTGAAGTGTGTTAGTCCCATCACACAGAGCTCCTATATTTTCTTTGCAGAAGCACCCAAGGACTTCTAGTGTGTTAGTGGCATCACACAGAGCTCCTATATATTCTTCTCAGCAGCACCCACAGGACTTCTAGTGTGTTAGTGGCATCACACAGAGCTCCTCTATTTTCTTTGCATAAGCACCCACAGGACTTCTAGTGTGTTAGTGGCATCACACAGAGCTCCTCTATTTTCTTTGCAGAAGCACCCACAGGACTTCTAGTGTGTTAGTGGCATCAAACAGAGCTCCTCTATTTTCTTTGCATAAGCACCCACAGGACTTCTAGTGTGTTAGTGGCATCACACAGAGCTCCTCTATTTTCTTTGCATAAGCACCCACAGGACTTCTAGTGTGTTAGTGGCATCACACAGAGCTCCTCTATTTTCTTTGCATAAGCACCCACAGGACTTCTAGTGTGTTAGTGGCATCACACAGAGCTCCTCTATTTTTCTTTGCATAAGCACCCACAGGACTTCTAGTGTGTTAGTGCATCACACAGAGCTCCTCTATTTTCTTTGCATAAGCACCCACAGGACTTCTAGTGTGTTAGTGGCATCACACAGAGCTCCTCTATTTTCTTTGCATAAGCACCCACAGGACTTCTAGTGTGTTAGTGGCATCACACAGAGCTCTCTATTTTCTTTGCATAAGCACCCACAGGACTTCTAGTGTGTAGTGGCATCACACAGAGCTCCTCTATTTTCTTTGCATAAGCACCCACAGGACTTCTAGTGTGTAGTGGCATCACACAGAGCTCCTCTATTTTCTTTGCAGAAGCACCCACAGGACTTCTAGTGTGTTAGTGGCATCACACAGAGCTCCTATATATTCTTCTCAGAAGCACCCACAGGACTTCTAGTGTGTTAGTGGCATCACACAGAGCTCCTCTATTTTTTTTGCATAAGCACCCACAGGACTTCTAGTGTGTTAGTGGCATCACACAGAGCTCCTCTATTTTCTTTGCAGAAGCACCCACAGGACTTCTAGTGTGTTAGTGGCATCACACAGAGCTCCTATATATTCTTCTCAGCAGCACCCACAGGACTTCTAGTGTGTTAGTGGCATCACACAGAGCTCCTCTATTTTCTTTGCATAAGCACCCACAGGACTTCTAGTGTGTTAGTGGCATCACACAGAGCTCCTCTATTTTCTTTGCAGAAGCACCCATAGGACTTCTAGTGTGTTAGTGGCATCACACAGAGCTCCTATATTTTCTTTCAGCAGCACCCACAGGACTTCTAGTGTGTTTAGTGGCATCACACAGAGCTCCTCTATTTTCTTTGCAGAAACACCCATAGGACTTCTAGTGTGTTAAGTGGCATCACACAGAGCTCCTATATTTTCTTCTCAGCAGCACCCACAGGACTACCGACTACAATGGCTGGAAGACCGCCAAGGGGAGGCAGAGCGTGCAGAGCCAAGAACACAGGGCAGGCAGGCTCTGTTTCTAGTGGACGTGGCCGTGGACGTGGACGTGGTCGTGCATCGTCATCAGCACGTGGCCATGGGACACGCGCGTCTTTGTTTTCGGCAGCTGGACATGTGGAGCCGCATCATGCTGAAGGCTTGGTAGAATGGATGACCAAGCCCTCCTCATCTCCTCATCCTCTCTCACCCAGGCTCAGGGTACTGACAGAGCATCATCAGCCACCCTTCCCTAGACCCACCATGTCCTCCTGAGGAGTCCCCCGAACTCTTTGAGCACAGTGTTGGGTACATGCTCCAGGAGGATGCCCAACGATTCGAAGGCTCGGATGACGATACCCAGCTTGAGGAATCTGGCAGTACAGTTCCACCAGCTGCAGCTTACTGCCAGGTTTGCTCTAGTGGTGAAGAGGGAGGGGAATGATGAGGTCACTGACTCCACGTGGGTGCCTCAAGGGAGAGAGGATGAGGAGGAGGACGAGGAGGAGGAGGATGCGGCGTCACATGTCCAACGAGGCAGGATGCCCCTGGAGGCCAGGTAGAGGCCAGCACAGCAACTGTACAACACCGCAGAGCTCCGCCTGTGCAGGGCGCTGCCTCTGCACGTTATCAGAAAAGTTCTTTGGTGTGGGCCTTTTTTGAGACGAGTGCAGCAGATCGCAACCACTGCTATTTGCAATATTTGTCTCAAGCGTATCTCGCGTGGCCAAAACATCAGCCGCTTGGGCACGACAAGCATGACCAGACATATGGCGACCTGCCATGCAGCTCGTTGGCAGGCACACATAAAAGACCCACACCAAAGAACTAAAGCGGACCTCTCCTTGCTCCTCCTCAGCTGGGATCTCCATCCCCACTACACCTTCAGTCCTCTCTGAAAGCTGCTCTGAGAGGACTGAAGGTGTAGAATTCGGTGTGTCACAACCAAGTACTTGCAGTACACCGACGTCCGAATGCAGCAGGCAAATTTCCTGCCCCAGCTGCTGGACCGTAGAAAGAAGTACACTCCCAGCCATCCACATGCCCAGCGGTTGAATGCTAGCCTTGCTAAATTGCTAGCACTTCAACTGCTGCCTTTTCAGTTGGTAGACTCGGCCCCCTTCCGTGAGTTTGTTCAATGTGCGGTTCCTCAGTGGCAGGTTCCCAAACGCCACTTTTTCTCGCGGAAAGCGATTCCGTCTCTCTACCGGCATGTGGAGGGCAATGTCCATGCCTCGCTGGACAGGGCGGTCAGCGGTAAGGTGCATATTACCGCTGACTCATGGTCCAGCAGGCATGGACAGGACGGTACCTTTCTTTCACGGCCCATTGGGTCACTCTATTGGCAGCTGGGAGGGATGCAGGACAAGGTGCAGTAGTGTTGGAGGTTGTTCCGCCACCACGCCTCCAAAACGCGACTACTGCTACTGGTTGTGACACACCTCTCTCCTCCACCCCTCCTCTTCTTCTTCCTCCAGTGCTCTGTCCTTGGAACCAGCGGTGCTCCGTAGGCGTACAAGGGGCTACGCAAGTACGCAGCAAAAAGATGCCATGCCGTGCTTGCGCTGGTGTGTTTGGGGGACAGGAGCCACACTGGGCCAGAGGTTCTGGCAGCTCTGCAGGGGCAGGCCGAGAGGTGGTTGACGCCACGTCAGCTTAAGCCAGGAATGGTCGTTTCTGACAATGGCACCAACCTCCTCTCCGCCCTGCGACAGGGGCAGCTCACCCATGTGCCCTGCATGGCTCACGTCCTCAACCTGGTGGTGCAGCGGTTCTTGGGCAGGTTCCAGGCTTACAGGATGTCCTGAGGCAGGCCAGGAAGTCTGTGTGCATTTCCGCCGATCTTATAATGCCAGTGCTCGGCTGACTGAGCTGCAAAAGGAGCTGAACCTGCCCAAGAACCGCCTAATATCTGACATGCCCACCAGGTGGAACTCAACGTTGGCCATGCTGCAGCGACTGCACACGCAGCAGAGGGCCATCAATGAGTACCTTTGCGACTACGGCACCAGGACAGGGTCAGGGGAGCTTGGTTTTTTTTCCCCACGTCAGTGGAGCATGATCAGGGATGCATGCACTGTCCTCTCACCATTTGAGGAGGCCACGAGGATGGTGAGCAGTGACAGTGCATGCATCAGTGACACTGTCCCTCTTGTCCACCTGTTGGAGCATACGCTGCGTGGGATAATGGACAGGGCACTTGAGGCAGAACAGAGGCAGGAAGAGGAGGACTTCCTTGCCTCTCAAGGCCCCCTTTATCCGGACAGTGTTCCTTCTGTCCCACCCATCACACAGGAAGAGGATGAGGAGGAGGAGGAGGAGGAGGAGGATTGTGTGAGCATGGAGGTGGAGCCTGGCACTCAGCATCAGCAGCAGCAGTCTTTTAGGGATGATGTACAGTCCCAACAAGCCAGTGGACTTGTACGTGGCTGGGAGGAGGTGGCTGGCGATCATGTCATCCTCAGTGACCCAGAAGACTCCGGACCGAATGCCTCAGCTAACCTACGCTGCATGGCCTCCCTGATCCTGCAAAGCCTGCGGAAGGATCCTCGTGTTCTTCGGATCAAGGAGAGGGACCCATTACTGGCTGGCCACTCTCCTTGATCCGCGGTACAAGGGTAAGGTTGCGGACCTTATCTTGCCGTCGCAGAGGGAGCAGAGGATGAGACATCTCAGGGAGGCCTTGCAGAAAGGTCTGTGCAACGCGTTCCCAGAAACTGGGAGGCTACAAACTCCTGGTCCTGGGCGACGAGTTGCTGAGGCTTCGGTCAGTGGCAGAAGGAGCGGTGGGGAAGGTGGACGTCTGACCGATGCGTTCAGACAATTTTTTTAGTCCGCAGCCCCAAGGTATGATCGGTTCCAGCAACATCGCCAGCGTCTGATATACATGGTGCAGGAATACCTTGGGGCAAGGTCAGACTTGGACACCTTTCCCACCGAAAATCCTCTGGCTTACTGGGTCCTGAGGATGGATCACTGGCCAGAGCTTGCACAGTATGTCATTGATCCATGCCACCACACCAGTGCCTAAGGCACAATTTTTCAGCCCCTGTTTAACAGGGGCGTGTACTTAAAATTTTTAAAAAAATATGCTTCGCAACACGTGTGACTGCTGTGCTCCAAGTACAGTCTCTGTGAGGGCCGGGTTGCAGTGTTGTGGCACCAGCACCAGTAGGCACAATTTTTCAGCCCCTGTTTAACAGGGGGCGTGTACTTACAATTTTTTAAAAAAATGCTTCGCAACACGTGTGACTGCTGTGCTCCAAGTACACAAGTGCCGAGCACAATTTTTCATCATGCTTCGAACCTGTGAGGGGTTGCAGTGGCACAATTTTTCAGCCCCTGTTTAACAGGGGCGGGTAATTACAAATCTTGATCTAATAGTTCACAGCAGGGCCCATTCCTGCGCCCACCAAGAGTAACTTTAAAGCCAGAGCAGACGAAGTCAGATTGAAACCGGGTCAACCTGTGCCCACCAGTCTTGTGACGCCAGGAAGCAGGCAAAGGGTATCTGTGAGACGAGGCCACTGACTGCTCCCGAAAAAACGTTAGTTTTTAAAAGTTCTTTTTGCATTGATATATGTCCCCTGGGGCAGGACCCGGGTCCCCAAACCTGTTTTGATAGGCAGGAACAAGCCGGGTCGCAAACTAGGGAACACAGGAGCAAGGAATCACAGGAACACAGGTAACAAGCTGAGATTAGTCAGCAACTTCAAGCACTGATGCACTTCCTTATAAAGGCCCATGTGATGTGCTGCTGGGGACGCTGGGTCCTAGAGCCCTTCTGTTGTTGGTACCCTGACAGATGCTGGGTCCTAAAGACCTTCTCCTGCTGTCAGCGCCCTGACAAGTGAGCATCTGTGGGGAAAATTCAAACGGAAGGTGGAGGAGCGCAAGATCTCTAACATCCATCAGCTCCGTGATGTCGTCATGGAGGAGTGTAATGCCGCGTACACACGAACAGACTTTTTCGACGGACTAGGTCCGACGGTCTTTCCGACGGACTTTTGACGGAGTTCCGACAAACTTTTTGAATGAACGGACTTGGCCACACACCATCACACTAAATTCTGACGGATTCGAACGTGATGACGTACGACCGGACTAGAATAAGGAAGTTCGTAGCCAGTAGCCAGTAGCCAATAGCTGCCCTAGCGTCATTGTTTGTCTGTCACACTAGCACACAGACGAGCTGATTTTTTGATAGGAACTCGGTCCAGCGAAGTTTCAGCAGGAAAATTTAAAACATGTTCTATTTCTAAAGTTTGTTGGATTTTTCGACAACAAAAGTCTGATGGAGCCCACACACAATCGAATTGTTCAACGGATTCGTTCCATCGGACCTTTGCTGTCGAAAAGTCCTCTCGTGTGTACGCGGCATAAGAGGACTCCTGTGTGAAGCTCTGGTGAACACCATGCCCAAACGGTTAAGGCCGTGCTGGAAAATAATGGTGGCTACACAAAATATTGGCCCTTTGGGACCCATTTAGACATTTTCACTTAGGGGTGTACTCACTTTTGTTGTCAGTGGTTTAGACATTAATGGCTGTGTGTTGAGTTATTTTGAGGGGACAGCAAATTTACACTGTTATATAAGCTGTACACTCACAACTTTACATTGTAGCAAAGTGTAATTTCTTCAGTGTTGACACATGAAAAGCTTTAATAAAATATGTACAAATATGTGAGGGGTGTACTCACTTTTGTGAGATACTGTTAATACACAGTGCTGTGCAAAGGTTTTAGGCAGGTGTTTACAAATGCTGTAAAGTAACAATGCTTTCAAAAATATATGTTTTAATTGTTTATTTTTATCAATTTACAAAATGCAAAGTAAGTGAATAGAAGAAAATTTTGAATCAAATCAATATTTGGTGTGACTACCCTTTGGCTTCCAACCAGCATAACTTCTTAGGCTCCATGCACACTGGAGCTCAAAAAAGCTGTTTCTGGATGCTGGTTGAAAGACAAGCTTTTAACAGCTTTTTGTACTAGCGTTTATGCGTGTTTATGAGCGTTTTACAGCGTTAGCGTTAATGGGCGTTTTTTATAAAAATACACAAAGGCCACTCCAAAAATCCCACAATACATTCCAAAACTTCCACAATGCATTGAAACAATATAATTTTTTACCCTAGCAACCATTTTAGACCAGAAAGAGAACTGTCTTCAGCAGAGAGCTGTCTACTGTTGCTAGCTGCGTTGACTATGGATCCAGCCATGAAGACAATGTAGGAAATGCTCCTCCTGATTTTGTTGCGTCGGATCAGAAGACGGAGAGGACCAGAGTTTGTTGGTACTGGACCCATCTGTTGATTGACCAACGCATCTCTTCATGATATTTCACCAACCTATATGTTCAGCTGCGTAATTATCCTGAAAAGTTTTTTAACTTTACAAGGATGTCTGTTGGCACATATGACCATCTGCTAGAGAGGCTGCGACCACGTCTCACTCGAATGGACACCCAGATGAGGATGAGCGTGTCTCCTGAGGAACGTCTCCTGGTGACACTCAGGTATTTCATTATTTTAGTCATGTGTATTTAAAATGTTACTTTTTTTTTTTTAAACAGTCATGTTTTCCACAATTGTCCTTAAAAAATGTACAATTTTTGTAAATAATATTTGCCTTTTTTACATAACCAATTTTTTTTTAATGCAGATTTTTTTTTGCTTGGACAATGTTTTATACACAACAAATTTGCTGGCTTGTTGATTTTTTTTATATTTTTTGATAAAAAAAAGTTTTTATAAAATAAAAATTATTGTATATAAAAAAATGTTAGTTTGTAACTTTTTCCCAATTTAAAAATGTTATTGGCAACATTTTTTAATTTTTTTGTAGGTTCCTGGCCACAGGACAATCATTTGTCTCGCTGCACCACTATTTTCTGATGGGTGTAAGCACAGTGGCAAAAGTGACTCGGGAGACCTGCCTTGCTTTGTGGGAGGAGTTAAAAACTATGATATGATGCCTGAGCCTACAGAAGAAACGTGGGAACAAGTGGCTAAAGAATTTTGGGAAAAGACACAGTTTCCAAACTGTATTGGAGCTCTGGATGGAAAGCATGTCCGAGTCAAAAAACCACCTAACTCCGGGTCGCGTTATTTCAATTATAAAAAGTACTTTTCTGTTGTACTTCTGGCATTGCCGGATGCAAATCTGCGCTTCATATTTGTGGATGTATGTGGATTCGGGAATCAGGGGGATGCCCGAATATTCCTGGAGTCTGCACTGGGTCGTCGGCTGCACAAAGGACGGCTAGGGATTCCTTCTTGTAGACCACTTCCAGGCACTACGGAGCCCAGTCTTCCACTGGTGATGATAGCCGATGAAGCTTTTGGCTTAGCAGAAAATCTAATGCGCCCATATAGTGGAGGAGGACTTACTTACCAGCAAAGAATCTATAACTATAGATTAAGCCGAGCCAGACGTGTTGTGGAGTGCGCCTTTGGAGTATGCACAGCAAAGTGGAGTGTACTTCTCTCCGCCATGCAGCTTGATGTGGAGAACGCTATAAAAGTTGTCCTAGCATGCTGCTTGTTGCATAACTTTTTAATTGTCAACGAGAGAGTCTCCACAGAACCTGCACCCCCAAACCCAGGACATGATATGCAATTCATGGACTTGCGCAGTACTGCTAGAGTTATAAACATCCAAAATCAGTTTGCCAATTTTTGTGTTTCCCCTGCTGGTAGTTTGACCTGGCAAGACCAATATATTTAAGTTTACTTTTTCTTGATACTAGCCTTTACTTACCTTGAATGTTCTCCCAGATTAATAAAATTGCATATGTTTTTTCATTTCAATAAAGTTAACTAAATTTAAATAAAATTCATTACATTACAATAAAGTTCAGATTTTTTTTATTCTTTTTTTTTTTTTGTTAATCAAAAATAATACAACCAAACAGTGTATAGTGTAACTTTTTCTAAAAAAAAGGTCAAAACTGTTAGCTAATAACTGACAACTGACCATCAACTGGCCAATAACTTTATGTAATGTCAAAATGGGTGACACGTTGAAAAAAACACAAATTTAGTCAAAATAAAATCATAATTCTTCATATAATCACTCCGTGATTCCAGGCGTGGTGATTTGGAGGGATTAGTGGTGTCAAATCGATGTCCCTGGTGTTGAGCTGTGGATGGCATACTTGCAGGAGGCACATTTTGTACAGAGGAGGAGAGACCTGGTACATTGTAGGAGTAGGCAGAAGGGGAACCTTGACCAGTGGGAGGGCTGCTAGAAGACAGGCTTGGCACATTGGTGGAGTGGTACCTTGGTGGCCCAGGAGGAGCAGTGGAAGATGGACCTGGCACGTTTGGGGGGTTGTACACTGCTAGCCCAGGAGGAGCAATGGAAGATGGACCTGGCACGTTTGAGGAGTGGTACACTGCTGGCCCAGAAAGAGCCGTGGAAGAGGGAATGGGCACATAGGTGGAGTGGTACACTGCTGGCCCAGGAGGAGCAGTGCAAGAGGTAACAGGCGCATAGGTGGAGTGGTACACTGCTGGCCCAGGAGGAGCAGTGCAAGAGGGAACAGGCGCATAGGTGGAGTGGTACAATGCTGGCCCAGGAGGAGCAGTGCAAGAGGGAACAGGCGCATAGGTGGAGTGGTACACTGCTGGCCCAGGAGGAGCAGTGCAAGAGGGAACAGGCGCATAGGTGGAGTGGTACACTGCTGGCCCAGGAGGAGCAGTGCAAGAGGGAACAGGCGCCATTTCTGAACAGCTTAAAAAAATTGGTTGAACAGGAGAAGCAGTGCTGGAGATGTTGCCAAAAGGAGAAACTAAAATGGGTGGTGTTGGAATCCCACTCCTTTGCGCCACCCTACAGGCCAACACATATGTGTACATGTTCTCCATGCACTGCTTCTCCCGTTCAGCATCTAGATCTGACAGCAGCATGAATAGGCTGCGACAGAAAGTCACACGAGGATGACTATGATCCATAAACACGTCGCTTTCGGTTCTCTGTTTATTTAAGTCCACAATCAGCTGTACAATGCGTTGGTCCATTTGGTTGCTGTTGTCTGGATTAAGCTGCCGACAATTACCACGTCCACGACCACCACTGGAAGAGCGTGTGTTACCAACTCTATTTTCCTATTTAAGAAAAAAGCAGATAATTGATTTTAACAAAAGGGATAGATAGATGAATAGATAGATATATTAGATAATAATAATAATAAATATACCCGCTCAGTTTCTAGATCCACACTCCCAACTTCTGATGGCGTGGACAATGTGCTAACATTTGGGGAAGCAGTCGCCCGTGAAACACTTCCTTCCCTCTGATCATCCTCCTCATCTGCCTCTGTAGCATTCCAGTTTGATGTGGTTCTAATAAAGATAACAGAAAGGTTGTGACTACTGTTAAAAACAACATTTTAGTTATTACAAAAATATTCATGTTAATTTATTTGTAAAAAATTACATAATATTTTTTAAATTTACAAAATCAAGCTAAAAAAAATGGAAAAAAATGAAAATTTTATAAAAAAAAATATTGTTCACAATATTTATTGAAATATTTCAAAAACGTAATATTTCAATATATACTTGACGTAATATTTTAATGGTTTTTGAAAAGAAATTTAAAAATTAAAAAAATTTATTAATAATAGATTATTAACCACTTTCAGACCGGACCATTTTGCTGGCTTAAGACCAGAGCACTTTTTGCGATTCGGCACTGCGTCGCTTTAACTGACAATTGTGTCCTTTTTTTCCCACAAATAGAGCTTTCTTTTGGTGATATTTGATCACCCCTGCTGTTTTTATTTTTTGCGCTATAAGCAAAAAAAAAGAGCGACAATTTCAGAAAAAACGCATTATTTTCACTTTTTGCTATAATAAATATCCCCCCAAAAAATATAAAAAAACAAAAGTTATAGCGTTTACAAAATTGGGGATAGTTTATAGCATTTTTATTAATATTTTTTTTTTTTACTAGTAATGGCGGCGATCAGCGATTTTTATTGTGACTGCGACATTATGGCGGACACATCGGACATTTTTGACACATTTTTGGGACCATTGTTATTTATACAGAAATCAGTGCTATTTAAATGCACTGATTCCTATTTAAATGACAGTGGCAGTGAAGGAGTTAACCACAGGGGGCGGGGAGGAGTTAGTGTGACGTGTGTGTGTTTTTTTTCACAGTAGGGGGCGTGGCTGACATCTGACATCACTGATCGGCTTTCCCGATGACAGGTAACAGCCGATCAGTGACAGGCAGTGTAGGAAGCGCGGGGAGAGGTTTGTTTACACAGACCTCTCCCCGTTCTTCAGCTCTGTGACCCGATCGCGGGACACCATCGGCGATCGGGTCCGCTGGTCCCACGGCCACGGTCACGGAGCTCCCGACCGGGTCGCGAGCGTGCCGACGGCGGCGCGTGCGCGACCCCACGGCTAGGCAATTAAAGGGGACGTACCTTACTTGCTTTTGCCTAGCCGTGCCATTCTGCCGACGTAAATGTGCAGGAGGCGGTCGGGAAGCGGTTAACAAATGTAAAAAAACTTTTTTTTAAAAAATTTTTGAAAAAATATTTGATTTTAAATATTTGAAAAATAAATAAAATTATAAAAAAAATTAATTGGAATTATTTTTTTAAATATTTTAACAAAAAAAATTGTTAACATAAAAATATACTCATTACCAATGGTACATCACCCCACTGGCCCCTCCCTGCAATACAAATTACTTACACTCTCGTCATAGGAAGGAAAGCTCCTCAGCTAAGGGGTGCGGTCTAATATTTGAAGGTGCTCCACTTCGCTCCCTAAGCAGCTTATCCTTGACTTCCCTCCTTATTCTGTCAACTAGTGACTTCCATCGAGACTGCAAAGCTGCAACTGACAAAAAAAAGGTACATTAAGCATTTTTTGAAACTATATACAATATACACATAAAAACTAAAAATGTATTCAAACACACATATGCACTTACGTCTATCTTTCTTCATGCTTTGGCTCATTTCATCCCAGTCCTCCGTTAGGCTGCAGCAAATTTCATTCCAATTGTTCCTTTTGGAAACACGGTCCCCCTGTCGAGGGTGAGATAAGTAGCAAATTGCGGGGTGCATTTGCACTGCAGCAATGAGCTGTGATTGAGAAACATCTTTTGCCATTTTGTTTCCTGTCCTGTATGCATAGGACGACTCAGCAGATGTGTGTGCAGCAAGAGAGGAAGTGATCTGCTCAAAAGGTGCGGATGGGAGGTCAAAGGTTGCTTCCTGTATGCAAGATGTCCTGTAATTTTTTTTTATCATAAAAAAGACAGACGCTAATTAATGGCCATTTGTGAGCGTTTATGAGCGTTTATGAGCGTTTATTAGCGTTTACCAGCATTTGGCCTTTTTTAGGCGTTTTTTTCCCGGTCAAAAACGGCACTTTGAATGCGAATTTCTGGCGTTCAGAAAAAAGCCCATAAACTCCACTGCTCATTAAAGCTGAAATGTCCATGTGTACATGGACCCATAGGCTAACATAGAGTGGAGTTTATGGACTTTTAAAAAAAACGCAGTTTATCAGCTCCAGTGTGCATGGAGCCTTACACAAAGTCAGGGATTTTGCAGGATTAGCCTCCATGCACACTGAAGCTCATAAACTGCAGTTTATTAGAGTTTGGGCGTTTTTTTTAAAAGCCCATAAACTCCACTCTATGTTAGCCTATGTGTCCATGCACACATTGACGTTTTTTAGCTTTAATGAGCAGTGGAGTTTATAGGCTTTTTTCTGAACGCCAGAAATTTGTGTTCAAAGTGCCGTTTTTCACCGCCAAAAAAAGCCAAACGCTGATAAACGCTCATGAACGCACGTTAATTAGCGTTCGGTGTTCTATTTTTTCAATGCATTGTGGGAGTTTGGAATACATTGTGGGATTTTTGGAGTGTCCTCTGTGTATTTTTATTAAAACGCCCATAAACGCTAACGCTATAAAACGCCCATAAACGCTAATAAACGCTAGTACAAAACGCTGTTAAGAGCATGTTATTCAACCAGCTTTTTCTGCCAGCAATCTAGAGTCCAGAAAAAGCTTTTTTGAGCTTCAGTGTGCATGGAGCCTTAGTGTCAGGTGTATGATTAAACAATTATACCAAGCAGGTACTAATGAGCATCAATTTCATGTGTAGGTTAAAACGCAGTCATTAACTAAAACAGAAACAGCTGTGTTGGGGGCTTAAAACTGGGTGAGGTACAGCCAAACTCTGTTACAACTATGAGGTTGTGGAAGACTGATTCATGCCACACACCATGGCAAGACTGAGCACAGCAACAAGACACAAGATAGTTATACTGGATCAGCAAGGTCTCTCTCAGGCTAATGCCGCGTACACGCAAGCGGAATTTCCGTCTGAAAACTCTTGGATGGTTTCTCCGACAGAATTCCACTCAAGCTTGTCTTGCAAACTCACGGTCACACAAAAGTTCTCTGAACTTTCGACCGTCAAGAACGCGGTGACATACAACACTACGAAGAGCCGAGAAAATTAAGTTCAATGCTTCCGAGCATGCGTTGAATTGTTTCCGAGCACGCATGATTTTTTGCACGTCCGAATTGCATACAGACGATTGCATTTTCGGATAGGAACTTTTCCCGATCGAAAAATAGAGAACATGCTCTCAATCTTTTGCTGGATGTACTTCCGCCAGCAATTGACCCATGAAGCATACACACGGTCGCATTTTCCGACAAAAAGCTCTCATCAGAGTTTTGCTGGCAGCATTTACGATCGTGTGTATGCGGCATTAGATTTCAAAGCAGACTGGGGTTTCAAGATGTGCTGTTCAAGCTCTTTTGAAGAAGCACAAAGAAACAGGTAACGCTGAGGACTGTAGATGTAGTAGTGGGCCAAGGAAACTTAATACATCAGATGAAAGATACATCATGCTTACTTGCCTTCAACATAAGCACATAAATTGTGGAAACAAGTGGGACCTAGGAACACCCATCTACTATATAATCAGGAGAAATCAGTGCTTGGGCAATACTGCAACTAACAGGTAAAGCAGTCAGCACTCAAATTTGTGATACTAAATTCAAGAAATAAAAAACAAAAAGTTCAGCGCTAAACCATAAAATAAAATAAACTCAATAAATGATCTCATTGAGCAGGTATAAAAATGTGCAAAAAATAATATAGAAATCTGGATGCCCATATACAAATCAATCAAACTGATGCTCAATCAAGATGAAAATAAACAATCAAAATGTACAAATAAAGCAAAACAACTGTATAGTTTAGCATACATTAATCAATTGAAATCAGGATCCATTCTAAGTGCAAATATATAAAGTAGAGTGCAAGTAATAAAGTGCATAAAGTTTACACACAAAATTCATCTGTAAATATTAATCAGTTCATAAGTCAAAAAAAAAACGTCAATTAATTTAACCGATGTCCCATAATCCCTTTAAGGTTAACATGTGACCAAACTGTTCCCAAAAAAACAAACACAAGCCTCTTTCAAGAAAATATTGACCATTAAAACTGAAATGGTCAAACTGCGTAATATACGGATATAGATCAATTTCCAACACTGATTCCCATAAAAGTGCCACTCCACACGTTAAATCCATCCAAGTATTAATAAATGTCAGCAGACGTCTTACCAGAAAGTGTTGACCATTAAAAATAAAATGGTCAAATAACGGTCTGTGTGAATACTATCTCCACTGACAGCCAGGTGTCAGCATTTCTTCCCATTAATCTATACTCACAGTAGGCCAGAAAAAAATATGAAAATTGCAAGCCATAGTGTAGTACCTAATATACATGTAGCGGGGACACTTTTACAAGGTGTCCGCTATATGTGAAAATGTATTTTTTTCCCTCAGAACAGTAATGGGGTTCTGAGGGTTAATTGTACAGGTTTACTTTGGCATCAGTTTGACTGGGCTTTACTAGGGTTCTGCCTGATCATGGGTACAGTGAGGTACACATGACAGTCCCAGAACCAGGCCTGGTTGGATGTCTTAGGTATCAGTCTTCCCGGAGCCAATCAGTGGGTGCGTCTGGCCCCGCTGTGTAGTCTGGGGAAGGGTACTTAAGGTGCTGAAGTCACGTGTTCGGGGTTCGGCCGCAGCTGCCTGTTCCTGATTCTGGACCGGGGTAGCCCCAAGAGGGGTCCCGGGCCTGGGAGCGTTTGCCATCCCGCAACATGGTCAGTTTGACTAGCTACACAGACCCGCATGGTCTAAAGCAAGGATCCATCTGTTCCTGAGTCTCAGAACTGGCTCGTCTGAGGCACAGTAACTGAGGGAGGATTCAAGGCATTCTGGTGTGCTCTCATCACTGGAGGGGCACCGCAGCTCGCATAGGCGACCGGGGAGGACTCTTCAGAGGAGGGCCAACAAGCTGGCATCTCAAGAAGAGCCTGGTTGCTGGGTTGTTATGGACACTAAAGAATCCACAATTTCACAGTACTGCCAAGGAGACAGAGAAAGTTCCAGGTACTGAGGAAAAATTCCTATTCACCTTCAGTTGAAAGTTTATTCTGTGTCAGAGACTTTACAAGTTTCCAGATCAAAGTGTTGGCTGCCATAATCTCTTGCTAGAGATTTGTTCAGCATTGAAGCACCTAGCTGTGAGTGGCTACTCTCTAGGTTTTGTTAGAGACATTCTAATTGTCAGCAGTTCAAGGTGCCTGAGTTTCATCATCCTTACCCTCTGTTCCTATTTGAGACTATGTTTGTTGGATATTACCCCAGCAAATAAAAACCTTCAAAAAGGACTTTTATGGTGTCAGCATCCGAAGTTGTTGGATACTAACCCTGGGAACCCCTAGACACGGATTAACAAGCCAAGCGGAGGTAACCGGTAAGCCCAAAAGTCAAGGCCACCCCATCGAGGGTTATGGCCGCTACATACATTTACTTCATTAAACAGGTGTGCACTCAAATTTAAATAATTAAAGATTGCCTTGTAAAATCCAACTAGACAGACACTCGAATGCTGGTTCAATCACCGGTACTGTGCATGATGACAGCACATTGTAGGCCATGCATTTCATTAGAGGACTAGCCAAGGACTAACTAGCTAGAGAGAGGTACAATAATGAGTGTCTGCAGGCAACAGTGAAGCATGGTGGAGGTTCCTTGCAAGTTTAGGGCTGCATTTCTGCAAATATGGTTGGAGATTTCGTCAAAATCAATGGCGTCCTTAATTCTGAGAAATACAGATACTTATCCATGATTGGCCCCAAATTTATTCTGCAACAGGACAAAAACTCAAAACATACAACCAATATCAATAGGAACTATCTTCAGCATAAAGAAGAACAAGGAGTCCTGAAAGTGATGGTTTGGCCCCCATAGAGCCCTGATCTCAACATCATTGTGTCTGGCTGGGATCACATAAAGAGACAGACAGATTTGAGGTAGCCTGCATCTACATAGTTCTCCAAGATGTTTGGAACAACCTACCTGTCGAGTTCCTTCAAAAACTGTGTGCAAGTGTTACTAGATGAATTAATGCTGTTTTGAAGGCAAAGGGTGGTCACACACCAAATAGTATTTTGATTTGGATTTCCTTTCTGTTCATTTAATTTCCATTTTGTTAATTGATAAAAAATAAACTATTAACTAATTTAACCACTTCAGCCTGGAAGATTTGGCTGTTGGATGACCGTGCCATTTTTTGCGATTTGGCACTGTGTTGCTTTAACTGACAATTGCGCGGTCGTGCGACACTGCACCCAAACAAAATTGATGTCCTTTTTTTCACACATGGAGTGAGGGAAACACTGCGCTAACTCAAAAAGTGAAAATGATGAAATCAATCCAAAAAATAATACTATAGTGTACTGTGTACAGTGAATATCCTGAAAATATATGTGAAAGCAGCCAACACTCTAACAAACAAAGTCAAACAAGCAAATAACCACAATGTGTAGCGCTAACAAAAAATAGAGCCAATAGACTCATAAAGTGAGAAAAAGTCCGGTGCAATATAATATAGTGAAACAATGATAAAGTCCTTTGTTAAAGAAAATAAATCATATGGCATAGATCATCCTTGCACATGAGATGTATGTTGAGAAACTCTGCAAACACAGATGCTAATGTGTATAGACGAGTATATAAACCCTCCAATGGTTATGGAATGCATACGCTTACCAGCGATGTTGGACCCACCTACCATACGGCAGTGGGTCAGTAAGGCTTATGCTAACTCCTGTAGGTGGCGCTCAAGGGATGAAAGCTGGATTCTGGCAGCACTCCTCCAGGTCTGGGATGGACTCTCGGCTGGATATTCCGGAATCCTCCAAAACGACACACGTGTGGGGCGCGACACCAGGAACAAACCAGGAAGCAGGATACGGAAAAAGGAAAAAAGGAACTCCAATAGTGTGATTCCACCACTAATTTATTGGGTATGGGGTATAAATAATGGTACAAACAGGGGAATTCACCCAAGCAGTACAGAGCATATACTGATAAAATCAAAAAATAAAACAGAGTAAAAGCAGTATAAGGGTCTCAAAATCAGCAAAGCCCGACGCGTTTCAACCAATAGGTCTTCTACTGGGGCATCATTTGCTACTGGCTTTATACTGTGTTTTGGCGCCAAAATTTCACAAACAGGAAGTGGTCACAAACAGGAAGTGGTCACAAACAGGAAGTGGTCACAAGGCCTACTAACCAAGCCTCTCTGTGGTGAACCACTTCCGGGTTGGTGTAAACAATAACAAAACATGAATAGCGTTCATAATTGGAAAATATCCCTAATCCAACATAACTATACTGAAACTATATACTGTGTCAAATGGTATGACACTACTGGCGGGTTGTAAGCCGTCCATTGGATAAGGGAAGAGGTGAACGGCCGAGGCCGGCAGGAAATGCAGGGCTCACTTGCGCTCCACACCTCCTATCCAAACGGAGGGTGTAAGCGCATTAACCATCTCCGTCGCTCCGTAGTAGCCAGAGTGTAAAGACACCACCTATGCCAATTGGTGTATGGCGGAACGTCATCCCCAACCGGAGCACAAATAGAGCTTTCTTTTGGTGGTATTTGATCGCCTCTGTGGTTTTTATTTTTTTGAGCTATAAGCCAAAAAAGAGCGAAAATTTTGAAAAAAACACAATATTTTGTACTTTTTGCTATATAAAATATCCCCTTTTCTTGTTTAAAAAAAGCAATTTTTTTCTCAGTTTAGGCCAATATGTATTCTTCTACATATTTTTGGTAAAAAAAATCGCAATAAGCATATGTTGATTGGTTTTCGGAAAAGTTATAGCGTCTACAAAATAGGGGATAGATTTATAGCATTTTTATTATTATTTTCTTTTGCTAGTAATGGCGGCGATCTGTGATTTTTATGGGGACTGCAACATTATGGTGGACACATCGGACACTTTTGACACATTTTTGGGACCAATGGCATTTATATAGCGATCGGTGCTATAAAAATGCACTGATTACTGTTAAAGTGTCACTGGCAGGGAGGGGGTTAACACTAGGTGGCAATCAAGGGGTTAACTGTGTTCCCTGACTGTGTGTTCTAACTGTAGGGGGAGGGGACTGACCTAGAGGAAATGACAGATCATGGTTCCTAGCTAATAGGAACTCACGATCTGTCATGCCTCACAGAACAGAACAGGGATTTGTGTGTTTACACACACACGTCCCTGTTCTGCCTCTCGTGCCGGCAGCCATCGTGACCGTCGGCCACAAACATCGGCACACCCGCTGTTCAGCGGGCGCGCGTGCACCTGGTATACCGATCCTGCAAACTGTCGTGGCTATACGTCGGCCTGCTGGATAGTGCCGGCCTTCCACGGTAAAATGACGGCGGCTGATCAGCAAGCGGTTAAAAAGCCTTCTTACTTTACAATGTTTGCACTGTAATCTATCTATTTATCTATCTACTGTATCTATCTATAATATATTGTAGATATGCCGTACAGTAGTCTGTCTTTTTATGATTCTTTTATATGTTTATCTGTGTTGGTGATAGTGCTTTACTCTGTGATTTGCCCTTATTGATTTTAAACACTATATATCCAAATATGATTGTATAGCCCATTGACACATCACCTTCTCTACCAGTTCAGTATTTAACTCCTTTTTATATTTGTTATCCTTCAAACTGGCATCTTGGTAGGTGACCTACTAACTTTCAGATCGATGGAAAGAGGATCTTGTCTTCTTTGTTTCACATCTCTTGATCTACTTCTCCCTTTTCCTCTCCTTTCTCCTTTCTCTAGTTACTTTCATGTAGAATAAAGGGAAAAGCAACCACAGAGACCAATTGCGGACAACAGATGTGGGGTAAGTTCACAAACTTAATAAAAGTAGATTTGTTGAATTCAAATCCCATTATGGTCAATAGGAGCAGAGTGTTAAGAAACAGCAATGGCAACTTTCTAGGCTAAAAAGGCAAGGGATTGTCAAACAAATGGTATGGGGGGTTGTGAAATGCACTGTGGAACATGTACCAAAAATGTGAAGCAGCAGTTTTAATAACACCTAACACCTAAATAACACCTAAAGCGTAACATTAAAATGCAAACTTCTTTTAAATCGCATGCCTGATGGATGCCCTGGCTGGGACAAAAAATACGGGCATTTTTTATTGAGCAGCCCGGGGGGGGGGGGGTGCTTGGTGTTGGTGGAGGAGGTTCTCCCCCCTGCATTCCTCCTTCTAGCACAAATCCCCCTCTATTCCTCCTTCTAGTACAAATCCCCCCCTCTATTCCTCCTTCTAGCACGAATCCCCCCTCTATTCCTCCTTCTAGCACAAATCCCCCCCTCCATTCCTCCTTCTAGCACAAATCTCCCCCTTAATTTCTCCTTCTAGCACAAATCCTCCCATTCCTCTTTATAGCACAAATCCGCCCCTCCATTCCTCCAAGCACAAATCCCCCATTCCTCCTTCTAGCACAAATCCCCCCATTCCTCCTTATAGCACAAATCCGCCCATCCATTCCTCCTAGCACAAATCCCCCATTCCTCCTTCTAGCACAAATCTGCCCCTCCATTCCTCCTAGCACAAATCCCCCATTCCTCCTTCTAGCACAAATCCCCCCCAATCCTTCTTCTAGCACAAATATCCCCCTTCATTCCACCTTCTAGCACAAGCCCCTCTTCCATTCCTCCTTGTAGCACAAGTCCCCCCCTCCATTCCTCCTTCTAGCACGAATCCCCCCATTCCCACTTCTAACACAAATCCCCCCTCCATCCCTCCTAGCACAAATCCCCCCTCCATTCCTTCTTCTAGCACAAATCTCCCCTGTATTCCTCCTTCTAGTACAAATCCCCCCTCCATTCCTCCTTCTAGCAAAAATCTTCCCCTCCATTCCTCCTTCTAGCACAGGCCCCACCTCCATTCCTCTTAGCACAAACCCCCCATTCCTCCTTCTAGCACAAATACCCCCCTTCCATTTCCCCTTGTAGCACAAATCCCCCCCCCCCATTCCTCTTTCTAGCAAAAATCCCCCCATTCCTTTTTCTAGCAAAAATACCCCATCCATTCCTCCTTCTAGCACAAATCCCCCCATTCCTATTTCTAGTACAAATTCCCCCATTCTTCCTCCTTCTACCCCAAATCCCCCCTCCATTCCTTCTAGCACAACCCCCCCCCCCCATTCCTCCTTCTAGTACAAATTCCCACCATTTCTCCTTCTAGCACAAATGCCCCTCCATGCTTGCTAGCACAAATCCCCCCTTGTTCCTCCTTCTAGCACAAATCCCCCCTCCATTCCTCCTATCACAACCCCCCCCCCCCCATATCTCCTTCTGCCACAAATCCCTCCTCCATTTCTACTTATAGCACAAATCCCCCCATTCCTCCTTCTAGCAGATATCCAGCTCCCCTCCATTCCACATTCTACCACAAATCCCCCCCCCCCCATTCCTCCTTCTAGAGCAAATCCCCCCTCCATTCTTTCTTCTAGCACAACTTTCCCTCCCTCCCCCATTGCCCTTTCCAGCACAAACATTACCCTCCTCCACAAGCCCCCCTTCCAATCTTAGAGGATTAGAGGAGTAGTTAGGAGGTACTGAATGTAGGAAGGAAGGGGGGGTAATTAAGCCATGTATTCTTCTTCTGTATGGAGGAGCACTCCAGTGAAAGGGTTAGAGAGAGCACAGAGAGCCCGGAGCTCCTCCTGGCTCTCCCCTCTGCCGCTGACACTTCTCAAGTGTGGGGATTGGGGAGAAGCTCAGCGGCCACACTGTCCATGGTGGGGGGGCCACAACTGAAATCTGGGGGCACCCCCATAGATCTGCCCATTGAATGCAGGGCGCATCTTCTGCCTCTCGTAGGACACAAACTGGCTGGACAGCACACAGAGGAGGGAGAGAGCCCTGCTGCCCCCTGCAACAGGCATCACACTTGGTGGGTTATGACCGTACAGTGTCACTGTCTACACACAGAGCCCCTCCTTTTCTCTACCTCAGCATCCAGCCAGGCTGAGCCTGGTTCCTAGCTCTGCGTGATCGGGAGTCACAGCTGGAGGAGGTCGGTGTGCAGTGCAGTCCAGGCCTGCCCTGAACAACCTGCCTGTGAAGTGGCACATCTGTATGATATATACAATCTACTGCAAACTGACACTTATATATAAAAAAATATGAAAATTAATGTTGATGAGGACAAAAGCATCTTACCTACAACCCTGGCCCAGTGATTGTGAGGATCTGGGGTCTGAAGAGAAACTAAGGCTCCATGCACACTAGCATTTTTTTAAGCTCCAAGAACCTGTTATTAGCATTTTTTCTCCTAGAAGCTAAATAATGTTATGCTATGTGTCCATGCACACTACTTTACATTATTAGCATTTTTGAGCTTCAGCTTCTAGGAGCAGAAAAAAAATGTTTTTGTCGAGTTTCTGGAGCGTTTTTTCCAGCAGAAACGCTCCTAAACGCTCCTAAACGCTCCTAAAATGCTGCTACAAAAAGCTATTGCCAGCATTTTTTATCCAGTGATTTTTCCAGCATGCTTTTGCATGGAGCCAAAAGGTTTTAGATTTAGATTTGAAACATGCTCCCAACAAAGATATTAATATGTGTAACGCTTTTAAAGATCTACAATAGTTTGTGAGAAAAGTTAATTTGAAAAAAATATTTTGAGATCAATAAGGAACAGAATAATGGCATCCTTGCAGAAGAAGAATACACACACACAGCAGTTTGAAGAATGCATCAATTTTTAATCCTACATTAGGAGGTAATCGTTTTTTAGAAGTATTTAAACATATGGTAGAGAATGACATCAGGAATATTAAAGTGTATGATAAAAAAAACTCCTGGTTTTGTAAAGAAAGGAATTTGTGAACTAGAGAAAAAGAAGAACATGGTTATCACGTACCTGGTAGCAGAGCCTGATATGATAAGGAAGGCCACTTTTACACCTCTGGCTCAGGGCTTCTGATAGTGTGAACAGAACATGCAGGAGTGCAGACTGGCACAAGTGCCTGTGTTTTGTCAGATTAGGTGACCCATCAGATTTTGTAACGGAAGTCACCTTCCCTCGCCACCATCTTGCTACACCCTGTGCTCGTCCACAGTAAGGATACAGTGAAAAGGTGGCAAGTGGACATCTTGTTACATCCACCAAAGTTTTGCATTTCACACTTATTTTTAACAGTAAACAGAGCTTATATAGTGAAATTCTGTATTTTTAAATTCGTCTGACAATTGGGATGTTGAATTTTAAAAGCAGCGGCAAGCCTGTGGATCTCACAGGTTTGCTAATCTGACAGAACACAGCTGCTTTGAAAATTCAACATCAAAACAGGCAGACGGATTTCATAATACTGAATTTCACTGTATAGTTTACTGTTAAAAATAAGTGTAAAATGCAAGACTTCGATGGGTGTAACAAGATGTCCACTTGCCGCCTTCTCACTGTATCCTTACTGTGGACGAGTGCAGGGCGTATCAAGATGGCCGTGATGGAACGTCACTTCCATTACAAAATCTGACGGGTCACCAATCTGATGAAACACCTGCAAGTCTTGCTAGCAGAGCAGGTGTCCACACCAGGCAGATGTATTCATCAGTGAAGCATCCTGGGTAGCAGCAGATGAGCAGCAGACTGAAGCATGTTGTTACTGGCGACAGCAGGCAGGCAAGACATGTACTGGTAGCAGACAGTAGATGAACAGACACTGTTGAATGGCAGACAGATACAGGTGACAGCAGGAGGAAGAGTCAGGCAAGACAGATTAGGTGACAAATGCCAACCATCTTTTTCTATTTGAGAAGCATTCACATGTATTCTTAAATAATTGAACCACCTCTGTGCAAACATTCTGGGCTTGCATTGAGAACTAATGCAAGCCTTTTAATAATACGGTTAATGAGCTTTCAAGCTACTCCAGTGACCTTCACTTCCAGTAGACAGATACCCAGGGTAATATGACGCTGGTCCCTTTAACACACCTACCATCCCTTTAAACTTTGGCTGCATATTTAAAGCAATCAAATTGCGCATTAAAAAAGTCTGTATACTCAGCAAAGCATGGTGTCTCACTTCACTTACGGCCACGGGGGCAGAACCGGAAGTGATGTGAGACATCATGCTTTTCTGAGTTTACAGACTATTATATGCGCAATTTGATTGTTTTAAATATGCATCATAGGTTTAAAGGGACCATAGGTGTCTTAAAGGGACCAGCACCATATTATCCTGGGTATCTATCTACTGGAAGTGGATAGCACTGGAGTACCTTGGAAGCTCATTAACCTTATTATTAAAAGGTTTGCATTAATTCTCAATGAGGTGAAAGTTCTGTGAGCACAGAATGTTTGCACAGAGGTGGAAGCACACTGGTTTAATTATCTAAGAATACACTTGAATGCTTTTCAAATAGAGAAAGATGGTTGGTATTTGTCACGTTTGAAGACTGGATTTGGTTCAGCTGATTTTTTTGAACTCACTCAATATACTACTAGTATTTGCACCCTTCATTGGATTTTTATATTTCAAATTTATAGAATGATGTTTACACTACTGAATTGCTTTATCAGTTATAGTCCCTCCTGATTGTTTTGTTATTATTATTTGAGGCTGCGCAAGCCAACATCACACTTTATTATCACTGACATTGTGGGATCAAAACAGGGGCTGCAGCAACCGGTATACCTTATACTTTTATGTTATAGATTAATTTTGTTTCTTATCACTCTACCCCATTCACAAGCGCAGAGGTTCACACCATTCAAGACAGATCAGGTACAGAGGCCCAGGCAAACACTTAGTCAAGCCTGGTCAGGAGCCAATCAGTTGAGCAGCAGCAAATGAACCAGGAAGAAGTTGTGGTCAGAAGGCAAGCTGAGGCCAGTACAGGCAAAGTTCAGGAAGTAGTCAAGGCAAGCCAGGCCAGCAACTGGAGTTAGGATACAGGATCACAGGTTCCCGGGATACACAGAATGCTGAAAACAAAGCAGCAATGAACCTGAATATTGACTCAGTTTAAATACCCTATTTGGTGCCACCATCTCTCACGAGTGCTTGAGAAGGAATATGGATTAGTCTGTGAAGATGCACAGACGTCCGCCCAGATGAACCATCTTGTCTATTGGCATGCCCATTCAGAGAGTGGTAATCTGCTAGGCAGGCCGATAAGGGTGGTGGGATTGTTATATTGGATAAAAAAGGATTATGAGGAGGAGATGGACAGGTCATTAGCAATACCAGATATTTACAAATTACTGTCTGGGAATCCCATGCATAAGTTAAAGCTAACATGTTAAAAAAAAATTAAAAATGGAAAGCAATTGGGGATTCTCACTAACAAGGAGCAGAGGTATTTGGTACTTTGAGCTCCAAAAGTACCCACTATATATTACTTGTCCAAGATTCATAAAAATAAGAGGCAACCCCCAGGCAGACCTAGTGTGAGTGGGGTGGACTAGGATAGGAGAATATATAGATTTTTTTCCTGCAGGGAATTGTAACGGTGAAAAAGTCATATCTAAGTGATAGTGGAGAGTTGATCAAGATTCTGAAAGAAGTTAAGGTTGGAGAAGGTGATTTGCTTGGTACAGTAGATGTCAATTCCCTATACACAAGTATTAAACAGGACGATGCACTGAAATCAGCGAGGTGGGCATTGGAGAAGAAAACTACCTCGAGAAAGAAGAAGAGATAGTTTATTGTGAAATTGCCATCATTAGTAATGCAGAATAACTATTTATGGTATAAAAATTTGTTTTTTCAACCATCAAGAGTTGTTGCAACGAGAGCCAAATGTGCTAAAATAGTAAAGGCAAAATGGGAAGAGAAAGCAATTTATGACAGATAGCCAAAGAATAAACTGTAGAAGTATTACATAGATGACATCATGGTGATATGGGAGGGGACAGTAAATGGTTTTGAAAGGTTTTTGGAGTATATGATTTCGAATGAATATGGATTAACTTTTAGTGGGATATGGAATAACACACAGGTTAGCTTTTTTAGTTTAACACTTTTAAAAGAAAATTATATGATTTTAACAAAAACAGTTTTTAAAGTTTCTGATTGTAATAGTTTTATTCTTACTAGTTGCAATCATCACAATTAGATCCGGAGTATTCAGTGAGGACAATTTACATGGATTAGGAGGAAATGTACTTTGGACACAGATTTATATACACAGACAGATATGATGATGGAGCGCTTTGAAGAAAAAGGTTATAATAGATGTGATTTGGAGAATATGAGGAGACAAGTTTTTTTGAAGGATCAAGATAAGTTATTGAGTCACAAAAGGAGCGTAGGAAAAATAATAAGTGTAGATTTAAACTTAATTACTGATTACAATGTACAATATAGAAGAGAAGTAGAAAAAAACATTACCAAGTACTCCCCAAAAAATACTAAGGGCAACTAAACAATAACCACATATCAGAAAATAGAAATGTATTTATTTGTATAAAAAGTATGGTGAATACATCACCATGAATGGAATACATAAAAACAAATAACAGAACAGAATGTGTAAATGCAGTTCCTTCAGCATTGAGCCCGACACATTTCAGGACCGATAAAGAGTCCTTTCTTCATGGGCATTCCATGGAGGGTATTACTGCTATACAATATTCTACAATGAAATGGTTACAGATCAATATCAGAATCAGGAACAATGGAATATACAGGAGCATCGTTGAAGCAAAGTCTGGAAGAGACATACCAATTAAAAATGAAGTCCGCACTATGGAAGCCACCTACTATCGGGCAAGAAGTGAAATAAGGCTCAGAAGTTTCGGAAGGCTGTTGAGTGGTATGGAACCCAGTGAGGTTGTCAAAAGTAGAAAGTTAGAAGCATGGGATAAGTTGGAATAAGCAGGACATGTGTCAAAATCGCATGCTAAGGTGGTACTGCTGGTTATTGTCAGTAATCATTTTCAAATATATAAAAAAGTTGCGCTGTGGGTTAAAAATATGACAGATATGGTACTAAAATCTTATTTCAATCAAACAATTATGTGAAAAACAAATCGAATAGTGTATAATTGATAATCCATACAGATTGATAGTTGTTATCCACTTGTGCAAGTATCACACCATAACACCAAGGAATGGTGATAAAATAAAAGGATCCGCCTTCCACCTCCACACAAACTGCCACTTACAGGCTCCTGTGGAACTCTTAATTATAGGAGATCATGCATGCCTTTGGCTTAATACCCAGCGTGGGCCTTTGGTTACACATCGCCGAAATCCCAGCATCTTCACAGGGGTTAATGGCTCATACAGGAAGGATATGGATGATGTTTCCCAGAAAACAGTAGTAAAGAGCTTCCATAGCGTAAAGCCATAAACAATTTATTTCACAAAGAATAATAGGAGGTATTGCACTTACATTTTAAAAAAAAGCGTCATATGCAGAGTAAAAAACCAAGCCGGCCGACTCACGTCATTCAGCAATGCAGATCCATGTCAATCATTATAGAAAATGCCTACAGATTCACCAAAAGCAAAAAAACATTGACCAATGGCACAATCTGCTCCTGATGACTGCTCACGACAAATGATAGATCCCAGTCCTCGCTGTGAAATTTAGACAAACAGAAGGTTCTCCCAGGTGATGTCATTGACCAAAATATAGACATGACCTTATTTGGTTAATGATGTCTCACTGATTCCTTATTGAGAAACAGCTTCTATCACAGAGAAGGATTAGCATCTCAGTTTTTTTGTGTATAAACTTTGCATTATGGGGCAACTGGAGCTGTTGTGGTAGGACCAGCTACTAATTGTAAATTTAGTGCAGCAAAAAAATCCTCCCCCGAAATAGTAGTGCCTTTTACAATGTAGTATTAAGTTAATAATATTTTTACAGTTACTAACAAGCAACTAATCACAGAAAATAGAACATTTAAGATAGCTAACCAGTTTCAGAGTAGGTGCAGTATGTGGTTAATAAAGGTGGGCCGAACACCTACGGTTCGGCTCGTAGCAGAACTCATGAACATCGCAAATGTTCGGACCCAAACTCTGAACCCCATTAAAGTCTATGGGATGCGAATTCGGAAAATCAAAAGTCCCCATTTTGAAGGCTTATATGCAAGTTATTGGCCATAAAAAGGGTATGGGAGCTCCTATAATAATATTAATACAGTAATACATTGCTAGCAAACATAATGTGTAAAAAAAAAATCCTAATCACTTTCCCAGAGCAGTACAATATTACTATGGTAACATTATATATGCCTACAGTTCTTATAAGAGATAAATCCCCAATATATCTTGGGAAATATAATTGAAATATAAGATTGTATACATCAATTAATAAATGTATTGTACTTAATAAAGTTTATGTTATGCTTTGTCGTTTCAGTGATTGGGTTCATCTGTGGTCCCTCCATGGTCCCTTCTGCGCCTCCCACAGTGGATTTCTGGCATTTCACTAGCTTCCCGGCATGGTGGGGAGATGTGGAGTTCCACAGTTCTCCCTCTTGACATGCTCCAACCAGGCTGAAAAACCATCCTAGACCACTTCTGTGCTGGTGGCATCACTTGATCCCCTCTGGACGTTTAATGATGGAATGCACATGTGCGACCCGCGGTCCCGTGTGCACGCGACCTCATGATGTCACGTGCTTGTGACAGAGGTGACAGCAGAGGGAGGCCCAAGCCTTCCGGGACACCGAGGGAGCCCCGTGATGGCCGTATGTTAGACAGCCAGGACGCAGGGAGGGGAGTACGAACAGCACCTGTGGCCAATCGATCAGTTCCCAGCTCTCCTAGAGCATAGGAGGGACTATATAAGCGCCAGACCTCATGTGGGTCAATACATATGTATGATATGCATTGTCATCTAAATGTAAGTACAGATTTCAGAAATGCCAGACTAACCTGTCTTGTTGCCACTCAATGGCCAGACAATAATGCAAGTACTAAAATACATTTAACCACTGTGGCATTTTATATGTCACCTTGGCTGTTTAGTCTTTTCTTTATTATCCCATTCTTTAAAGTGGTTGTAAACACTTACAGACCACTTTTACCTATGGGCAAGCCTAGATTAAGGCTTGCCTGTAGGTGCAAGAAATATAAAAAGATATTTGAAAAAGACAGGCACCACTATATACAGAGCATGCGCCATAGACAGCGGCGCGCAGGCGCACTGAGCATGCCGCTGCTAATGGCGATCATACCGTGAGTGGCGGCTCCCACGCGCATGAGGCTCCGGCCAGTCACAGTGCCGGAGCAGCGATACCCGGAAGTCACTCCGGGATAGATGGTGGCGTCGGAGGACAACAAGGGTTGCTTCGGGGGCTTCCATCTCAGGTAAGTTATCCATAATGAGCTAGTATGCTATGCATACTAGCTCATTATGCCTTTGCCTTGCAGGGTCTATTTTTTTATTTTGCCTTTACTTCCTATTTAACACCGATATGGTCCACTTAAAAACTTTTTGATATGGCCCCACTTAAAAACTTTTTGAGTACCATCACTCTAGTTGCACATAGCAGTTGTGTGCCAATACATATTTAATCATCGGTCACAATTCAAGTCATCTTACCAGATAAGGTAATCGAGTTTATCATCGTTCCATAGCCAGTTATCACAGTCACTTAAGCCTCGTACACACGATCGGATTTTCCACAGACAAAACCGCAGACTTTTGTCCAACGGCATGTGCCTGGATTTTGTCTTGCATACAAAGGCAAGGAATTATCGGCCAATAAACACGAACATAGTGACGTACTACGTGGTTTTTCAGAGTGTTGATTCACGCTTTTCATTTTGCGCTTTTCAGTTAGTTTCTGAATGGCCGTTCGTCAACCAGACATTTTGCAGAATCGGAGGAGATAACCTGTTATTTATTATTGGTCTTGGAGTTATTGCTTTGATCCAAGTCCAGGCCAGGAACAGGAGAAGGAGGATTTCTTGGACCAAAAATTGGTTGCTTTATTATTCGTGACTAATTATGTCATATGCCTTTGCTTCAGGAGCTCCAGGAGAATAATCCGGATGATTTTGGAATTATATCCGGATGACAGACCCCTGCTTTTACCAACTCTTGACATTGTTGACCCCCTATATTAAGAAGCAGGACACATGCATGAGGCTTTTTGTTTTATTTTTTGGTTGAATAATGATTTGATTTGTTATATTTTCTATATTTTTGGATGCATAGAATGCACTTTTTGGTTAAGTTCTATTGGCAGATAGCATGTCTAATTTTATTTCTTTTCTTTTTTTACTGCACAATAAAAAAATTGTGGAGAATAATACTTGACTATGTGTTTTACTTCAAATAACAGTTTGGGAATAGGCAATTACATTTTAAAAAATACAATGTAAAATTAACAAGGGACACCAACATAGTTGTATCTTTGAACTTAAAAACTACAGGATAATGGCGTTGTGGTAACTTGCCCAAAAAAAAAGCATAATAATATTATTCTTGATATCACTCGTCCTTGCTTCCAAGCATGTTTGTACTTTGGACTTTTGTCCGACAGACTTGTGTACACACGCTCGGAAAATCCGAAACAGACATTTGTCCGCAGAAATCTTAAAAACCTGCTATCCAACATTTGTTTGTGGAAAATCCAACAAAAATTGTCTGATGAAGCATAGAAACGGTCAGATTTTCCGCCAACAGCCTGTCATCACACATTTCCCGTCTGAAAATCTGATCGTGTGTACGTGGCTTAATACTTTAGATTCATGATAGTCTTTCACATATACACATCTCTATAATTGTATTTCATATATACACATCTACCTTTTACCTCGCTATCATTATTATGTTGGATTCCCCCCTCTCATTAAACATACACACTTCACTTTTTCACCACAGGTATCCTTTTCACTCTTCACATACACACATAATACATTTTTATACAACAATTATTGTTATGTTTTTATTGCAATTTTTTTATCAGATAACACATAAAGTGTGTAAAAATACATATATGTGTACATATTCTACAACTAAAATTAATCAATAAGAATAAGGCCATAAATACTTCCCCCTCCTTTGTTAGTCTGTTAGTACTGCCAAAGTATGACCATTACCTACTATACTTTATTATTTATTTATTGACATTAATTAGGAACTGTATCACAAGTGCTGTCTGTTCCTTTCCTTTCTGGAGGTCCAAGTGCGTGGCTTCTTGTAAGCTTCCTGGAGCTGGAGTCTGCCTTGGGGAGATGGGAACGGCCCATGGAGGCCTTTGGATCACTGAACTTCTTTTAAATTTCTGGTTATAGGACATTTTCCCCAATTCTACTCTCTAGCGGTCAATATACTAATATTATGTATGTAGATGTTTGTACATTATGATATGTCAGAAATCTGAGTGTTTTGATATATCGTTTTAGAATAAAAATCACCCTGAAGAAGACCACGACTACATGGGTTGAAACGCATTGGGTATCATTGTGGATGGCATTCTGTAACGTAATGTTTTGATCCATTGTGTAAATACTGCTATGTATGATGCAAAATGTCCTTTAATGTGTAACCAGAGCTCATATTTTAAACAAATTCATGAATTTGAATTACATTTTTATACAATAAACCGATTTTTATAAAAATTATGATTTTTTTACCAAAAAACCCCTTGGAGAACAATCCCATATTGCAACTTTTTTGGGGTGTGCAGCCCCACCATCTCTCATATGTGTTTTTCCATTTCTACTATGGTAACACTATATTGCTTTGGTCCCAGCGTGCTAAAAAAAAATGGTAAAAAAAAAAAAAAAAAAATGTAATAAAAAATATTATTATAACTTTTTATTTTTTGGTACTGTCACTAGTCAGTGTCAGTGATTACAGCCACACCAATTACATGATGACGCTGTACTGTACTGGTGACATTTTGTGAACATTTTTTTTACATTTCTTAATTTTGCAAAAAATGACAACTTCAAAAACTTGCCATGCCTCTTGCAGCATCTCTTGCACTATAAGCCCTCTCCCGCCGCTGAGAAAAGGACGTATATCGGCGTGAAACGGTCCGGAAGTGGTTAATAAACGTTTTTGCATTGATACATGTCCCCTAGGCAGTACCCGGACCCCCATACCCCTTTTATAGCCAATTACTTGCAAATAAGCCTTCAGAGTGGCCACTTTTGATTTTTCCTGTTTGGCTCCCATAGACTTCAATTGATTTTGCTGTTTGAGTTAGAACTTTTCCCCTGTTCGGGAGTTCTGCTGCGGACCGAACAGGGGGGTGTTTGGCCCATCTTTAGTGGTGATAAATTACCATTTTGTGTGAACAAAATTATAAAAATGCAGTTTCGGTACAGGGTTGCATGACCGCACAATTGTCATTCAAAATGCGACAGCACTGAAAGCTGAAAATTGGCCTGGGCAGGAAGGGGGTAAAATTGCCTGGCATTAAAGTGGTTAAATAGGTAAGAGGCGGAGCTACCTGGTGACCTCACCTGGAGGCACAACCCCCGTGTAAGGTCACCAATCGGTGCATGCTGGGTCAGTGATGTCACATGGGGGTGGACGTTACACAGTCTGTCAGACACGAGTGAGGAAAAGCTGATCAACGCTCTTCCTGTTTACATCGTGATCAGCCGTGATTGGACACAGCTGATCACGTGGTAAAGAGCCTCCGTCAGAGGATCCTTACCGAGATTGGGGTAGCGACCACGATGTGTGCCCCCAGGGGCGTGCGAGAGCGGTCGTTCTGGAGGGCCGTCATATGACATCCACCCAGAACGAGAGCCGCGCCACCCAACCGCCATTTCACGGTGGGAAGCGGTTAAGAACTGTCTGATGGTGTTGCAGGCAGATGGCGGTTATATGGAAACCAAAATGGAGGAATGCACTGACACAGTGAATGACTTAGTAGATGCATATAGAGAACAAAAAGATGACTCTATGTGGATCAAAGCAAATATGGCAGACCTCGAGGACAGCTCTCACCGCAATAACATTAGAATATGTGGTATTCTTGAGTCTATTCCCCCCACAGAGTTGCACGAGTATGCTAGCACCATGTTTTCTCCACTACTGCAAGAATTATCTGTAATAGAACTCACCATTGACCGTATTCACTGAAAAACTAAACCACGCCACCTCGAAGAAGCGATCGCCAGAGATGCACTCCAGAGGATCCACGTTCTACTTCACTTCCGGTGCGACGCTCATGTCATCCTGTGCGCTTGGCTCCAGCCAGCTCGTCCGGCTCTTCCAGGGTCCATCTCTTAGCGGTGAACATCACATCATACCATCTGCAGTGTGGTGGGGCTGCACCCACGATCAGCTATAGAGCTGACAGTTATCCACATGGGTCCCCCGCTATAGCGGTTTATCTTGGACACCAACTGAGTTTGACTACTGGCCACAAGCAATAAATAAATTAACTTTTTACTTGGCCAAAGGTCTGCAAGTTCTTATGCTTCTCCCATATAGCGCTGCTTCTTTTTGACCCCATATCTTATATTTAAGAGGTCCTGTCATGCTTTTTTTCTTTTACAAGGGATGTTTACAATAAAAAGTATAATAAATAAGAAAAATAAGAAAAAAATTTAGAGCGGCCCGTCCCGCCGAGCTCACGTGCAGAAGCAAACGCATATGTAAGCAGCACCCGCATATGAAAACGGTGTTAGAACCACATATGTGAGGTATCACCGTGATAATTAAACTGAGAGCAATAATTATAGCCCTAGACCTCCTCTGTAACTCAAAATATGTAATCTGTAGACTTTTTTAAACATCGCCTATGGAGATTTTTAAGGGTAAATGTTTGTCGCCATTCCACGAGCGAGCGCAATTTTGAAGCATGATATGTTGGATTTCAATTTACTCAGTATAACATTATTTTTCACAATATAAAAAAAAATTGGGCTAACTTTACTGTTGTCTTATTTTTTAATTTAAAAAAGTGTATTTTTCCGCTGGTTCCCAAGTTGTCCCGTGTTTTCACATCTGTGACCAGATCTGTGCTATTTTTAATTAATAGATCTAGCAATGCAATCTTTCTAGTCGGGGCATCCACAAACTTGCACATGAAGTTGTCCTGTAAGGCATTTAAGAAATTACAAACTTTATACAGTGGTGTGAAAAAGTGTTTGCCCCCTTCCTCATTTCCTGTTCCTTTGCATGTTTGTCACACTTAAGTGTTTCGGAACATCAAACCAATTTAAACAATAGTCAAGGACAACACAAGTAAACACAAAATGCAATTTGTAAATGAAGGTGTTTATTATTAAAGGTGAAAAAAAATCCAAACCATCATGGCCCTGTGTGAAAAAGTGATTGCCCCCTAAACCTAATAACTGGTTGGGCCACCCTTAGCAGCAACAACTGCAACCAAGCATTTGCGATAACGTGCAATGAGGCTTTTACAGCGTCCTGGAGGAATTTTGACCCACTCATCTTTGCAGAATTGTCCTAATTCAGTTACATTAGAGGGTTTTCGAGCATGAACGGCCTTTTTAAGGTCATACCACAACATCTCAATAGGATTCAGGTCTGGACTTTGGCTAGGCCACTCCAAAGTCTTCATTTTGTTTTTCTTCAGCCATTCGGTGGTGGACTTGTTGGTGTGTTTAGGATCATTGTCCTGCTGCAGAACCCAAGTTCGTTTCAGCTTGAGTACACGAACAGATGGTCGGACATTCTCCTTCAGGATCTCTTGGTAGACAGCAGAATTCATAGTTCCTTTTATCACGGCAAGTCTTCCAGGTCCTGAAGCAGCAAAACAGCCCCAGACCATCACACTACCACCACCATATTTTTACTGTTGGTATAATGTTCTTTTTCTGAAATGCAGTGTTCCTTCTACGCCAGATATACTTGGACACACACCTTCCAAAGAGTTCCACTTTTGTCTCATCGGTCCACAGAATGTTGTCCCAAAAGTCTTGGGGATCATCAAGATGTGTTGTGGAGAAATTGAGACGAGCTTTGATGTTCTTTTTGCTCAGCAGTGGTTTTCTCCTTGGAACTCTGCCATGCAGGCCATTTTTGCCCAGTCTTTTCTTGATGGTGGAGGCATGAACGCTGACCTTAACTGAGGCAAGTGAGGCCTGCAGTTCCTTGGACATTGTTGTGGGGTCTTTTGTGACCTCTTGGATGAGTCGTCGCTGCGCTCTTGGGGTAATTTTGGGCGGCCGGCCACTCCTGGGAAGGTTCACCACTGTTCCATGTCTTCGCCATTTGTGGATAATGGCTCTCACTGTGGTTCGCTGGATTCCCAAAGCTTTGGAAATGGCTTTATAACCCTTTCCAGACTGATAGATCTCAATTACTTTCTTTCTCAATTGTTCCTGAATTTCTTTGGGTCTCGGCATGATGTGTAGCTTTTAAGGATCTTCTGGTGGACCTTACTGTGTCAAGCAGCTCCTATTTAAGTGATGCCTTGATTGTGAACAGGTGTGGCAATAATCAGGCCTGGGTGTGGCTAGAGAAATTGAACTCAGGTGTGGACAACCACAGTTATAGTATGTTTTAACAAGGGGGGCAATCACTTTTTCACACAGGGCCATGATGGTTTGGATTTTTTTTCACCTTTAATAATAAACACCTTCATTTACAAATTGCATTTTGTGTTTACTTGTGTTGTCCTTGACTATTGTTTAAATTGGTTTGATGTTCCGAAACACTTAAGTGTGACAAACATGCAAAGGAACAGGAAATGAGGAAGGGGGCAAACACTTTTTCACACCACTGTATAGTAAAGTAAGCTGTTCCTTCTGTCCAATCAATATCTAGATAGTTGAAGCCCTTATGATGATGACATTGCTATTTCTAACTGTTATAGGAGGTTCAACTCCTCCTCATCCTTCAGGTTAGGGGGTCTGTAGCATACCCCCACTATTCATTTCCTGCTTGTTTCTACCCCTTGCACTATTTGTAATTTCGTCCCTCATGTTCCCTAGCAAATCATTCTTGATATACAGGCACACAAGGAAAGTCCCTGTATAGTTGGCAGCCAGTCATGTGAACTGTTAAACCAAGTTTCTGATATTTCCACAAATTCAAAATCCTCCTCATGTTTCAGCAGCTCCAGTTCTTACAATTTGTTAGCTGGGCTTCTAGCATTTTTGTACAGGCCTCTCAGTTTTGTACGGGTGCATATTGTGTCCTCCTGTTGTTTTCTGTGGCTGTAATTTTGTTTTGCCAACCTACTCACTCAGGGTTTACGTATTATGTTTATACTCCATTAGCACCCTCTGACCTTTGCTCACTGCTGGCTATAACTTCCTCTGATCCCTCCTGCTCGCTGCCTAGTTTAAAAACCCCTTCAAATTTGTGGCCATCCTCTCTCCCAACAGAGCTGCACCCTCCCCATTAAGGTGCAGTTTGTCCCTACTAGGGATGGGCGAACGTTGTTCGGACATTCGGCAAACAGTCGACTATTTGTTCGGCTTTGCGGCGCTGAACAGTGCATTGCAAGCCCTGATTGGCTGAAGCAGTGAAAGCGTCAGCCAAGCAGGGCACAGAACACTGCCAGGGTCATGATTGGACACTGTCATCCTTACTTTATCCAATCTTGGCTCATTCCCGTCCCACAGTATAAAAGTATTCTTTCAATGGCAGCCATTTTTAGTGTGATTTCGGTGTGGAGAGAGATAGAACAGGGCTCGGTTCAGTGCTATTAGTTAGTTAGTGTGCTATACTGTGCTATTTTGCTTCAATTGTCAGTGTAGAATATTAGTTTAGTGTCAGTCTGGGGATAGTGGGAGTGTAGTGAGGAGGACCATCATTCAGCATTTTCTTCTGTGTGCGTTACTGCCAGTTTAACGCCATATAGTTTTGTGTGTGTTACTGCCAGTTTAACGCCATATACAGTAGTTCTGTGTGTTATTGCAAGTTTAATGCCATTTACTTCTGTGTACGTTACTGCCAGTTTAACACCATATAGTTTAGTGTCAGTCTAGGGATAGTGTGAGTCTAGTGAGGAGGACCTTATTTCAGCATTTACTTCTGTGTGCGTTACTGCCAGTTTAACGCCATATAGTTGTGTGTGTTACTGCCAGTTTAACGTCATATACAGTAGTTCTGTGTGTTACTGCAAGTTTAACGCCATTTACTTCTGTGTGTGTTACTGCCAGTTTAACGCCATATAGTTTTGTGTGCATTACTGCCAGTTTAATGCCATATAGTTCTGTGTGCGTTACTGCAAGTTTAACGTCATATAGTTCTGTGTGCGTTACTGCCAGTTTAATGCCATTTACTTCTGTGTGCGTTACTGAAAGTTTAACGCCATATGGTTTGTGCGTTACTGCCAGTTTAACGCCATATAGTTCTGTGTGCATTACTGACAGTTTAACGCCATATAGTTTTTGTGAGTTACTGCCAGTTTAAGGCCATATTGTTTTTTGTGCGTTACTGCCAGTTTAACGCCATATAGTTTTGTGCGTCACTGCAAGTTTAATGCCATTTACTTCTGCGTGTGCGTTACTGCCAGTTTAACACCATATCGTTTTGAGTGCGTTACCGCCAGTTTAACGCCATATAGTTCTGTGTGCATTACTGCCAGTTTAACGCCATATAGTTTTGTGCGTTACTGCAAGTTTAACGCCATTTACTTCTGTGTGCATTACTGCAAGTTTAAAACCATTTACTTCTGTGTGCGTTACTGCAAATTTAATGCCATATAGTTCTGTGCGTCACTGTATGTTTGGCGCATTATATTGCAGTATATCATTGTGTATCCGTGGAGTGTGTCTGTGTAGTGTAAGTAACACCACTTTACATTGATCAAAATGCATCTACGTACAGATTTCCACTTCTTCTTTACATGTGCCCCCTCCCTCCCAATAATATCTGAAAGGACAACAAGGAGAGGCAGACGTTGCTTTGGCACTGCAAGGGGGCCAGCAACAAATGTGTCCACAGGCAAAGGTGGACATGGTGATCAGTCTTCAGGCAGGGCATCATTTCCTCTGTTTAGTGAGTTTGCTCGTGCTATCCAGCCACAGCATGCAGAGGAGGTGGTGGACTGGCTTACTAAACCTTCTTCATCCTCCTCATCCTCTGTCATGCAAGCAGAGACAGGTGTGCAGTCCCCTGCAGTTGCCAGATTGGATAAACCTGCCTCCTTGTCCACATCTATTCCTGCCATAGCCCCAACATCAGCCATGGAGGAGTCAGCTGAGTTATTTGACCACATCATCAGCCACTTGCACCTTGATGATGCCCAGCCATTACTGGATGCAGACGTTGGTTCTGAGGTTAACCGCTTCCCGACCGCATCCGGCACATATACGTCGGCAGAATGGCACGGCTAGGCAAAAGCACGTACAGGTACTTTGCCCTTTAATTGCCTAGCCGTGGGGGGGCGCGCTCGCGACCCGGTCGGGAGCTCCGTGACCACGGCCACGGGACCAGCGGACCCGAACGCCGCTGGTGTCCCGCGATCTGGTCACGGAGCTGAAGAACGGGGAGAGGTATGTGTAAACAAACCTCTCCCTGCGCTTCCTACTCTGCCTGTCATTGATTGGCTGTTCCCGGTCATCGGGGAAAGCCGATCAATGACGTCAGACGTCAGCCCCGCCCCCTAATGTAAAAAACACAACACACGTCACAGCCCATAACCCCTCCCCTCCCCCTAGTGGTTAACTCTTTCACTACAACTGTCATTTATACAGGAATCAATGCATTTAAATAGCATTGATTGCTGTATAAATGACAATGGTCCCAAAAATGTGTCAAAAATGTCCGATGTGTCCGCCATAATGTCGCAGTCACAATAAAAATCGCTGATCGCCACCATTACTAGTAAAAAAAAAAAATATTAATAAAAATGATATAAAACTATCCCCTATTTTGTAAACACTATAAGTTTTGCGCAAACCAATCAATAATCGCTAATTGCGATTTTTTTTACTAAAAATATGTAGAAGAATACGTATCGGCCTAAACTGAGGAAAAAAAAAATTTTATATATTTTTTGGGGATATTTATTATAGCAAAAAGCAAAAAATATTGCATTGTTTTCAAAATTGTCGCTCTATTTTTGTTTATAGCGCAAAAAATAAAAAACGCAGGGGCGATCAAATACCACCAAAAGAAAGCTCTATTTGTGGGGAAAAAAAGGACGCCAATTTTGTTTGGGAGCCACGTCGCACGACCGCGCAATTGTCAGTTAAAGCGACGCAGTGCCGAATCGCAAAAAGGGGCCTGGTCCTTTGGCTGCCAATTGGTCCGGGGCTGAAGTGGTTAAGGATGACAGGAACATGAGCCTAGAGAGAGGGGAGAACACTGGTAGACAAATTGGCATTCATGTTCCCCCAGCCGCAGTGTATTGCCTCCAGTGCTAATGATGATGACGGGGGAGAGGGAGATGATGGTGAGGATGAGGTCACTAATGCGACTTGGGTGCCAGATAGAGCAGAGGAGGAAACTGAAGGTGAGGGGTCACAACCCCAAGGAGGCTGACGTGAAGAAGAGCGCAGTCACCCTATTCAATCACACTGCAGGACTTTGAGGCTGCCTAGCTTTGAGGGTGTTCAACCATTTCATCTGGAAGAATGTTTTTGGTATAGGTTTCATGGGCACAATTAACACACAAAGACCAATTTTTCAGCACCTGCTTGACAGGTGCATATTATTGCCATTTATTTTGCCTTCATCAAGAGCACCTCTATAGGGTTATGGTGGGAAGGCACCCCGACACCCAAAGAGCAATTTTTCTGCACATGTTTGACAGGTGCATATCATTGCAATTTTTTACAGCAGGGCCAATTCTTTCTTTCATCAAGAGTACCTCTATAAGGTTATGGTGGAAAGGATCCCCCCGACACCCAAAGAGTCATTTTTCTGCACCTGTTTGACAGGTGCATATCATTGAAATTTTTTACAGCAAGGCCAATTCTTGCTTTCATCAAAGTACCTCTATAGGGTTATGGTGGGAAGGCGCCACCGACACCCAAGGACCAATTTTTACACACTTATTACTTCTATTCAAAGTCAATATAACACCAGAATGTATCCAAAAAATCTCCAATCTTGTTCCCAGTGCATTACATTGTGGCCTCATCATACACACTGGCTCCCCAGTTGTTGCTGAGCAAAATAAAGGCTGCTTGCAGGGAAAATTTTACTTTTTTGGGCTTTATAAATGCTGGCACTTTACAGGTAGACTAAGGGGACCCCCCCCCCCCCCCCCACCCCAGGCACTATATTGGAAGGAATTTTTCATATTTTTGCCTTTACTTTAAAAATCTAAAAATCTCTGCTCATTTAAAAATTATGTTTTTCACAAACTTTTTTTTTTTTGATACATGTCCCCCAGGGCAGGACCTGGACCCAGAACCCTATAACCATTATATGGCCAATTACTTACATATAAGCCTTCAAAATGGGCACTTTTGATATTTGACGTTCGGGTCCCATTGACTTTAATGGGGTTCGTTATTCGGGTGCGAACTTTCATGTAAGGAAATGTAAGGAAATGTGGGAAGTGTAGAGTTACCCTTTAAGATTTAATAATATTGTACAAAGATGTTTTTCTGTTTTTCTGTAGAAACTCACTCTAACTCTGTTTATCTCACACTCACACTTACTCATAACAAGTTTACCAAAAAAATGCTTCTGTAGAAAATGTTTCTCACGGTAGCTTTTTCCTTTCTCACACTGGCGTGTTTACCAAAAAAGTGTTTACCACCCCTTTCATCAACATCCATAGGAGTGCCTGGAGCAGATTCCCTCCTTGGTAATGCATTTCTTCTCTTCCCACTGGAAAACACTTCCACAGGTAGTCCTTAAAGTTTGACCAGACAAATCTTTGCCATCCTCACTGACTGCCCCTTATATCTAAAGGGAAGAGACCTCATGTCTTCGTTGGGGGTAACATTAAATTTAACCTACAAGGGGGAATGATTGCAAAATCAGCAACATGTGACTTGACTATGCCGAAAAGAAAAGATATGACGTTTTACTTTATGACCATACCTGCAGCATTAGAGATTCACCCGATATGGGCAAAGTCAAAGACAGACGTAGGACATGTCAAATGCACTCATTATGTCCCTACTTTCAAACCAAACATCATACCATTCTTTCAGAAACAATATCACCTTCATGCTGACAAAGTACAGGGTATAGCACCACAGATCACCACATACATGCAGAAAGGCATTCTAAAACCCATTATCAGTCTCTGGAATACACCCATTCAGTAAAGAAAGCCAGTGGCGAGTGGAGGCTAGTACAGGATTTGAGGGGGGGTGAACAAATGTATTTAACCACTTCCACCACTAGTCTCAGACATCACGCGAATTTTTATAAACATCCCTGCTTCCTCCACTGTATATATGGTACTAGACTTGTCCAATGCTTTCTTTAGCATTGATGTTCACGAGGATTTCCAAAGGATCTTTGCCTTTGCCTGGGGCTCGGGCTTGGGCCAACTGACTTGAGCCCGTCTTCCTCAAGGCTTTGTGGACAGTCCTGCAGCATTTTCCATGGTGTTAACTAACCCTGGATGACTGGGTGCCCCCACGGGGATCAGTACTCCTGCAATATGTACAGTGGTGTGAAAAAGTGTTTGTTTGCCCCCTTCCTCATTTCCTGTTCCTTTGCATGTTTGTCACACTTAAGTGTTTCGGAACATCAAACCAATTTAAACAATAGTCAAGGACAACACAAGTAAACACAAAATGCAATTTGTAAATGAAGGTGTTTATTATTAAAGGTGAAAAAAAATCCAAACCATCATGGCCCTGTGTGAAAAAGTGATTGCCCCCCTTGTTAAAACATACTATAACTGTGGTTGTCCACACCTGAGTTCAATTTCTCTAGCCACACCCAGGCCTGATTATTGCCACACCTGTTCACAATCAAGGCATCACTTAAATAGGAGCTGCTTGACACAGTAAGGTCCACCAGAAGATCCTTAAAAGCTACACATCATGCCGAGACCCAAAGAAATTCAGGAACAATTGAGAAAGAAAGTAATTGAGATCTATCAGTCTGGAAAGGGTTATAAAGCCATTTCCAAAGCTTTGGGAATCCAGCGAACCACAGTGAGAGCCATTATCCACAAATGGCGAAGACATGGAACAGTGGTGAACCTTCCAGGAGTGGCCGGCCGCCCAAAATTACCCCAAGAGCGCAGCGACGACTCATCCAAGAGGTCACAAAAGACCCCACAACAACGTCCAAGGAACTGCAGGCCTCACTTGCCTCAGTTAAGGTCAGCGTTCATGCCTCCACCATCAGGAAAAGACTGGGCAAAAATGGCCTGCATGGCAGAGTTCCAAGGAGAAAACCACTGCTGAGCAAAAAGAACATCAAAGCTCGTCTCAATTTCTCCACAACACATCTTGATGATCCCCAAGACTTTTGGGACAACATTCTGTGGACCGATGAGACAAAAGTGGAACTCTTTGGAAGGTGTGTGTCCAAGTATATCTGGCGTAGAAGGAATACTGCATTTCAGAAAAAGAACATTATACCAACAGTAAAATATGGTGGTGGTAGTGTGATGGTCTGGGGCTGTTTTGCTGCTTCAGGACCTGGAAGACTTGCCGTGATAAAAGGAACTATGAATTCTGCTGTCTACCAAGAGATCCTGAAGGAGAATGTCCGACCATCTGTTCGTATACTCAAGCTGAAACGAACTTGGGTTCTGCAGCAGGACAATGATCCTAAACACACCAGCAAGTCCACCACCGAATGGCTGAAGAAAAACAAAATAAAGACTTTGGAGTGGCCTAGCCAAAGTCCTGACCTGAATCCTATTGAGATGTTGTGGTATGACCTTAAAAAGGCCGTTCATGCTCGAAAACCCTCTAATGTAACTGAATTAGGACAATTCTGCAAAGATGAGTGGGCCAAAATTCCTCCAGGACGCTGTAAAAGCCTCATTGCACGTTATCGCAAACGCTTGGTTGCAGTTGTTGCTGCTAAGGGTGGCCCAACCAGTTATTAGGTTTAGGGGGCAATCACTTTTTCACACAGGGCCATGATGGTTTGGATTTTTTTTCACCTTTAATAATAAACACCTTCATTTACAAATTGCATTTTGTGTTTACTTGTGTTGTCCTTGACTATTGTTTAAATTGGTTTGATGTTCCGAAACACTTAAGTGTGACAAAGATGCAAAGGAACAGGAAATGAGGAAGGGGGCAAACACTTTTTCACACCACTGTAGATGACCTACTGTTATGTAGTGAGAGCTGGGCACAGTGTGCAGAAGACTCTGAAAGCCTGATGACTCACTTATCTCTTAAGGGTCACTTGGTGTCTCGCAAAGAGATCCAGTGGTGCAGGGAGAGGGTGGAATACCTAGGATGTATTATTTCAGGCGGGACCAGGCAAGTGTCCCCAGAAAGAGTCAAGACTCTGACCTGTCTCGGCCCACCCAAAGATAAGGCAGCGCTCCTTTCTTTTCTTGGCTCTATTGTCTACTGCAGGCAGTGGATCCCAGATTGTTCTTTTTATGATTTAATCTCGCGTCCCTCTGCTGCAGCCACTGACCCCAAGCAGGTGTTACACTGAGGAAATGGCACAGGCCTTTACAGTCTTTGGCCAGTGCTCCAGCACTAGGTTTACCAGATCATAAGAAATCCTTTGTGCTTTACTGTATAGTCAGGGGCCCTGCTCTGGCTGCCGTGCTGGCCCAAGCGCATGGTACCCACTACTGACCCATAGCTTATCTATCCAAAAAACTCCCGTTCAGGTACAAGGAATGCCAGCTTGCTTACAAGCTGTTGCTGCCTGTGCTATGGCAGTAAAAGAAGCATCCAAAATCACTTTAGGAACTGATACTACATTGTACACAATACATACTGTAGTGCACCTTTCACAAAACATTTCTACATCTACTGACTACATAAATGTTTTTGTTGACGGCAGCTGTTTTAGACCAAGCGATGATACTGTATCCTGTAGTGACTTTACCACACATAATATTAGAAGCAAAACCACTAGCAGCAACTTCAACTTAGCAGCCAGAGCAGCCAAAATTGCTGCTGAGGAGGCAATCAAAGAACCAACCCTCCAATTGTTTTCTACAGATTTTTAGTCCCCAAATTTCCCAGCCCTAGCCAGAAGAAACACAACCCGGACGTCTTGTGGTCAGATAAGGAGGGGGTTATAGGTATTCCAGAAACAGTAGCCCCTTTGATTTTATCTTATCTCCATGGCCCCGGACACATAGGTAAGAAACCCCTACAGCAAATGTATAAACAGAATTTTTGCACCAATTCCACTCACCTATTGATTGAACAACTAATTGATTCCTGCTTAACTTGTGCCCAGAATAATGTTCAGGGACACTTACCAGCGCCCTTAGGACCATTACAAGATGTACAGATTGATTTTACACACATGCCCAAACAGAAAGGTAATATCAAATATCTTTGCATAATAATATGCCATTTTGCAATTTTCCTCATGTCCGGAAGTTATTCCCGTAACAGGAGAGACCGCAGGGATAGCTACCAGGTGTTTGGTCAGTGATTGGATTAGCAGGTCTGGTCTGCCAGCTACCATATACTCTGACCAAGGGCCCGCTTTTACAGCTAAACTTACCAAAGAGTTAGTGAGAGTTCTGGGGATACAATGGAAGCTCCACATCCCCTATCACCCCCAGAGTGCAGGAGTAGTGGAGAGAATAATTAGAAACAATAAAGACAAATTGAAAAAGGCCACACAAGGTACCATGAAGAACTGGCTTAATTTTCTTCCCGGGGTGCTCTTCCAGATAAGGACCACCCCCCCATGCTAGGACAGGACTGTCCCCCTTTGAGATCCTCATGGGAAGACCCGCTCAAAGAGCCCCTAAGATAGGCAAAAAGTCTAACTTATATTCCTTACAGGAAGAGCACGTGAAATATCTGGTAAGTAGCCTTGCTGAAACTTATGACAAGGTTGCTGTCACCTTTCTTCCTCTTCCACAGAACCAACACATCCTTTCGTCCCAGGGGATAAGGTACTGATCAAACAACTTGCAGTCCGCAAACAACCAGGCCCCATCTTCCAAGGTCCATTTGAAGTCCTCAAGGTCTCCAGGACAGCAATACTGACGGATCAAAGCCCACAATGGATCCATGCATCAAGATTGAAGAAGAGCCCACAGATGAAGGAGACAGGAAAGAAAATGGAGGAGCAGCCCCCTCCAATAAACTGCACTAGAGACTCAGCCACTATTGCTCCCTGCCCCCTCCCACAAAACCCCTTAGCCGCCCAAACCATTCTTGCCATAACATTTCCCTGTGAGCCAAAATGCAGCACCTGGACAATTTTTCTTCTTTTGCTATTTATGTGACAATCAAATTGGTGTTCTGCCTGATAAGTAAAGTAGCAAAATCAAAGAACCCAGTTGATAAGTCTGAAACAGCCATGACCATGTTCTACTCAGGACATAGGTGGTACAGTGAGTGATCTGCAGAGACTTTTTTTAAGTCTCCTATGATCAAAAGAGGGATTGTAAGGAAATGTGGGAAGTGTAGAGTTACCCTTTAAGATTTAATAATATTGTACAAAGATGTTTTTCTGTTTTTCTGTAGAAACTCACTCTAACTCTGTTTATCTCACACTCACACTTTCTCATAACAAGTTTACCAAAAAAATGCTTCTGTAGAAAATGTGTTTCTCACGGTAGCTTTTTCCTTTCTCACACTGGCGTGTTTACCAAAAAAGTGTTTACCAGAAAATGTTGAGAACCTTGTCAAGGACATATATTGCGTGGAACATTCTTATGCCCCGTACACACGGTCAGATTTTCCGACGGAAAATGTCCTATCGGACCATGTTGTCGGAAATTCCGTGTGTGGGCTCCATCGGACTTTTTCCGTCGGAATTTCCGACAGAAAAGGTTTGAGATCCTGCTGTCAAATTTTCCAACAACAAAGTCCTATTGGACTTTTTCCGATCGTGTGTAGCGAATTCCGACGGACAAAGTGCCACGCATGCTCAGATTACATTACAAGACCAAAGCTATTGGCTACTAGCCTGTACGTAGTCCCATCGTACGCAACAAACGTCACCACGTTCAGAATGATCGGATTTTCCGACAACTTTGTCCGACCATGTGTATGCAACACCAGTGTCGGAGATAATCTGTTGGAAAAAATCCGACGGATTTTGTGGTCGGAATTTCCGACCGTGTGTATGGGGCATTAGAGTGAATTGTGACGGTGAGTGTCTTGCAGATCAATATTGATTGTATAACAAAATGCTTGAATGTGATTGGTTGTTCATGGGGCGTTCCCCCCTTTTTGATTATTGCATATGCTCTGTAGAGCTGTAAATAAACGTATTCTTGATCAACCACATACCGTGTATGGTGTCTGATTTCCTGTCCGGACAGAGAGAGAGAGAGAGTTTTTTCCATTGACTGGTGTGAACCGAACAGGGGTCTGTTTGGCCCATCCCTAGTCCCTACTATAGAGTCAGTAACCGACTGAGAACTCAACCCAGTTATCCAGAAACCTAAAACCCTTTTTCCTGCAACAATTCATTAGCCTCTTGTTAAGTTCTTGCTACCTCTCTGGGGTGGCTCAAGGTACAGGCAGTATCTCTGAGAATACTGCCTACCAGGTCATTCTCCTCAATATAACCCCTAGATCTCTGAAATCATTTTTTAGGACACTCCACCTGCCTCTAACTTTGTCATTGGTATGATATTCGAACATGAAAGCTGGGTTCTCCCCAGCTCCACCCAACAATCTGTCCATCTGATCCATGATATGCCAAACCCAAGTGCCCGGTAAACAACATACCGTTCGGTGATCCCGGTCTTTGTGACAGATTGCTCTAATAATTGAGTCCCCTACCCCCAGTATCTGCCTTAGCTTGCCTGTATCCTTGCCCCCTCCTTAATGGATCAGTCATTCCCCTGCCAGCTAGGGAAGGGAGTCTTCTCCAGAAATGCCACCCCTGAGCAAGATATCATCGTGCAACTTGGCATATGTATTGGGATGTATCAACTCAGGACTAGCCTCTCTAAGGCTCTTCCCTCTATCCCTCCTTCTAACTGTCACCCAGCTACCTACCTCTGGCTCCTGTACCTCCATATTCCCACTCCCCTCTATACTGGCCCCCACCAGTACCTGCTGGGTAATGTCCAAGCTCCTTTCCAGGTTGTTGATGTATTCTCTGCATAGTGAAGCTTCACCAGATTCACTAAGCTCTGCAGATAATTAGTGCAACTGCACTTGCAGAGTTCAGCTACACTTTCAAAGTACATGGTCTATTTGCCTTTAATAAATCCACCCCATTTTGTGCACTCAGCCTCAGCAAATTAATTAACTCAGTTTTCCACTGAGCGAAATGTATACTCTACTATGCAAGAGGCACACTTTGCATATGTAAATGTCAATTATGGCTGTTTTAATGTACGTATTTGTTTACAAGCTGTACATAGAATATGAACATATAATATGATTATTTATATTTTATTGGTGAGATGTACTTCGATAAATTAAAAAAAAAATTTAAGAAAAACTACACAATGCCCACTGAATGTTTGAAAAATGTACTATATATATAAACTGAATTCAAACCAAGTTCTAACATATTTACTAGTAGATTGTCAGACCCATCAGTTTCTTTGACTGTGAATATGAAAGAATTTAGTAAAAAATTACAAATTAAGTCATCTTCTAAACTGCATAAAAGTGTTTTCGCCTTGACATCAGTGCATCTGTGGTATGTTCGCATTTTCAGACAATTTTCCTTTTTTATGATCTGTTCCTATAAGAGGAGATAGAAAGCTGTACCTCCCATGTACAAATCACCATATGATTTATATCACAAGAGACTTGTCAATATACAGACTTATTCGTTTTGGCACATTTTCTGCTGGGACAATATTTGCCTTGAAGTGTTATATTTTCTTTTTGCAGCGAGAGCCTGAAGGCTTGTAGACAACATATGTTCACTTCATGACTTAACAAAATTGCTTCTGGTACTGAAAATGCACCAGGCTGTTTTGTTTAATGTAGGGGGAAAAAAAACAAAAATGAAAAGGAAACAGCTGTTACATATTATGGTTGCAGTTTGATTGCTTTAATTAAAATATTTACACTAATTGACAAATCCCTAGAAATCATCTGTAGCTTGTACTTCATTATTTCAAGAGACTCAGGGAAAAAGAAGCTATTTGCTACACTGAAAGCCATTGGGTGCATGCTGGGGCATACATTGTTGTGGCTGACCAAAGTCACTACTCAGTAGCAGGGCTGCTATTAGAAATCATAGGGCCCCATCCAGCCTATCTGACAGGCCCCCCTCCTCCAGCCTGAAAATATCAAATTATATTTTTACCAAAAATAAACTAAATCATTATTTTCATGGGTACAGTGTGAATCAGTGGTTTGTTTATGCAGCTGGAACCTCCTGAAGCTGTGTGCAGGTAGCCTATGTAAGATGTACAGCTCCAAACACAATGTGCATTTGGGGCCACTCACCCACACCTACACATCTGTCAAATTATGACCTACTGTCTTTGTACAGTCGTTGCTTACCCTTATGCCCCGTACACACGATCAGACTTTCTGACAACAAAACTGTGGATTTTTGTTCGAAGGTTGTTGGCTCCAACTTGTCTTGCATACACAGGGTCACACAAATGTTGGCCAACAATTACGAACGTAGTGACGTACAAGATGTACGTGAAATCTCCGTTATGAACGCTAGTTTTACAAGACTGAGAGCTTCTGGCTCATACTTGATTCCCAGCATGTGTGGACTTTTGTCCGATGGACTTGTGTACACAAGATCGGAAAGTCCGACAATAAAAATTTGTTGGTGGAAAATTTGAGAACCTGCTAGCCAACATTCGTTGGCAGAAAGTCCGACAACAAATGTTCTATGGAGCATACACACGGTTGGACTTTCCGCCAACAGGCTTTCATCCAACATTTGTTGTTGGAAAATCCGATGATGTGTACGTTATTAGAGTAACAGGCAGTTCCAGCTGCATGAACAATTCACTCATTGACACGGCCATAGTACCTGTGTGAATAAGTCCTTAGGGCTCATTCACATGGGAGTTTGGGGGAGGTTGAGCTGAGCCTTTATTGCCTGTTGTGATATAGAGATGGGGGGGGGATGCTAGCAGGCAGGATGTTTATGTAACAACCATACACTAAATGGAAAGTGAATTACAAAAAGTACATGGCAGGGAATATGGGGAATTAAAAGACAATAGCAGAGTGTTTGTAATGATGATGATGAATAGATTCTCTGGATGGAAGACCAGCACAAAGGGCAGAAGAGTGAAACCCACTCTGAGGTACAATGTAGAAAAAAAGACAGAAGAGGGCCTCTAAGTGCAATATTTGTTTTATAATTCAGTAGATCCAATGTCAGTTGTGAGTTGGTCTAACCATTGCTTCCTCTTTTTATTTGCCCTAGCCCCTAATTGGATAAATACTCCTCTAATAACGACCTTGTGGGCGTTCCACATTACCACCGGGTCAGATACTGTTTCAGAGTTGATAGAAAGGAATTCTGGGACAAAATAATAAAATTCTTGCTATAACGGGTGAAAGGATTAAAAAACAACCATGGGTATGTCTGTTCCATGAGACAGAGAAGGGGGTGAGACAATATAGATGCACCTTAATTCCTTGCTTATTGAACTCAGCGAAGGCCCTGATTCCACGTTTGTGGAAATCCTAGGAGGCCCTGACCATGAAAGAGTGGATTGAGAGGGTAGAGCGGACAAGAACTATAGAAGAGTCAATTCACAAGATAGAGGAGACAGAGGGGAAATATCATAGGATATGGCATCAATGGCTGGTGTTTAGGAAAACGGAGAGGTACCTGAGGTTAATCGAGAGACAGTGCTGACAAAGAGGGAAGGACGTGAGCGAGACGGGGTAGGTTTTTCCTCTTTTTTTTTTCTCTTAGGGGGGAGGGAAGAGGGAGGGTTAGGGATAAGGAGGTAATAACTGTAATGTTAATAACGATTGTAAAAGATTAAATGTTTGTAAAACTTAACAAAATAAGAAAATAAAGAATATATTAAAAAAAGAATAGAATTCTTCTAAATGCTGTTTGAGGGATGTTGAGTAGGAAGAGGTGTGGAGAAGGAAATTGTTAGCTCTCCAGATGTATGATTTAGGATGTGATGGTTTGGAAGCTATGGTGATACTGATGGGAGCATGATCTGTGTGTCGCCGAGGCCAACACATTTTGAAGCAACCATTTGTCAGAAAGCAATAGGTCTATTCGTGAGTAGGTGTTGTGGCGTGGTGATAGGTAAGTGTAATCATGTTCACTCACGTGACAACATCTCCATATATCAAATAAATCATTAGAGTTTATGAATTTGTTCAGTGGTTATTCATGTCTTTTAGTACCCTCTGTTGAGTCCATTTTGTGGTCTGGAACAAGGTTAAAGTCTCCACATATCAGCAGGTGGCCCCATTGGAGTTTTTTTGCTGTGGTTAGAGTTCTTTTAAAGAAGGACATTTGGCGTTGATTCAGTGCATAGAGGGAGACGAAGGTGTACTGAATGTTATTTATTGTGCAGAGCAAGATAATATAGCAAACTTCAGGATCACTAATGCACTTTTGAAGTCGGAAGGAGACCGTATTTTGTATGGCAATTAGTAATCCTCTTTGTTTTTGTGCATAACATGACTTGGAAATATGGGGAAACAGTTTATGTTGGCACAGAGGGGACGAGTCCTGTATGAAGTGCGTTTCTTGTACGCAAAGCACATCACTTTTCAGCGATAAAGCTGTTTTCCACATGGATGAGCATTTAGCTGGATGGTTCCGGCCTTTCGCATTCCGGGAAAGTATAGTTGTCAGGAACGGTGCTATTACCTGGATCGCCTGCTGGTGTCACTGTTTCCTTTGGCATCAAAGGGTGCAGTTCTGGTGGCCACCAGCAGGGGTCTCCCAGCCGATGGACATTGTCAGGAATGGTGTTATTACCTGGATCGCCTGGTGGTGTCACTACTTCCTTCAACATCAAAGGGTGCAGTTCTGGTGGCCACCAGCGGGGGTCTCCCAGCAGATGGACATGCCAGGAATCAGGCTACACCTGTTGTGGATTTGCTGGGTATATAAGCCTGTCCTTCACTGAGGTTCAGTGCTTCAGTATTCCTTTCTGTAGCCCTGCCTTGCCTGTCTGAAACCTGATCCTGGACCTGAAACCTGTACCTGTACCTGTACCTGTACCTGTACCTGTACCTGTACCTGTACCTGTACCTGTACCTGTAACCTGACCCGTTATCTGCTTCCTGCCCTGTCCTGGATGTTGTCCCCCTTACCTGGTTCCTGAGACCCGTCCCCTGTCTCCTGCCTTGATGTTCCCTTGCTTCCTGTTTCCCCCTTGGTCTCTCCTCCCTGCCTTGTATATATATATGTTCCATTTCCTTGAAGTGTATAGTTAGTTAGTTAGATTAGGGCTTGGGGGTTTGCAGTGTTATTTGTGTTCTTGCTTGTTTGTGGTTGCTGTGTTTATGTGTGTCTTTATTATTAATAAATATATCTTTATCACTACCTTTTGGAGCCTGATTCCTTTAGTGCAGCCCATCGATCTGTTCACTTGTGTTGGATGCCTGTGTTTAGGCTCCATCCCTAACAGAATACTGAAGCCATACAAACAGATCGGCTGCACTTGGGAATTGGGTCTGGACACTTGCTATGCCAGGAAAAATGCATCTGGAAGACATTTTGTACCTCTCGCGCCTAGCAACGGATGACAGAGTTTTTTGTTATCAGACTTTGGGTGGCTATACTAGGGAGCAACTACTGGAGTGCGTCAGTATAGCCCATGATTTCGTTGATCAGGGCAGTGTTCTTTTTGAGTACGTGCAGCCTCTGATCCAGATTTGTGTTGAGCTGGCCCTGCCCTGTATTCCTGAGGGCCATGATGACTTCACTCCCCCTTTTGATATGAATCAGGTTGTATCCCTAGTATGGCTTTTTGAAGATGATCCTGATGACTTTTGTGAGCACTACTCTGGCTGTTCCCCACAGGTGATTTCTGAATGCATTGTGTCTGCTCAGTCTTTTGTTAGACAGGGAAACTTAAACCCACAGTTTGTACAACCCATACTTTCAGCATGGTCTGGCATGATGCAATTAGCCCCAGCCAAACAAACCACTTCTGCCATCAGACACCAGCCTACCCAAATGTATGTTTCCCCATCACCCATACCAAACCCAGTTGCCACCCAGTATACACTGCTCCCAACCAAATATTCATATCCGCTCTCTTCTCCCTGTACCTATCCTGCATTTAACCCCCCTGCCTCTTCTCAGCTGCCTACAAATCCACAAATGTATGTTTCCCCATCACCCATGCCAAACTCAGTTGCTACCCAGTATACATTGCTCCCAACCAAATATTCATATCCGGTCTCCTCTCCCTGTACCTATCCTGCATACAACTCCCCTACCTCTTCTCTGCCAAATCCCAACACTCCTTTCCTGTCTGCTGCACCCCCAACCTACAAAGCTTCAGCGACCAAGTCAAAGAAAAAACGAAAGTTCTTCCCGACCAAAACGATCCTGCCAGTAACCCAATCTGCCTCCACACCCACTAATCTGTCCCAGCCTGAAGCGCCAGAGTTCCAGCCGGAGGTGCCAGCAATCCAGCCTGAAGAGCCAGTACTAGCCTTCCAGTCTGATGTTCCGATGCCAGCCTTCCAGCCTGATGTTCCAGCCTTCCAGCCTGATGTTCCAGCCCTCAAGCCTGATGTCCCAGCCTTCCAGTCTGATGTCCTGGTGCCGGCCTTCCAGCCTGATGTCTCAGCTTCCCAGTCTGATGTCCTGCTGCCAGTTTTCCAGTCTGATGACCCGCTGCCAGTTTTCCAGTCTGATGACCCGCTGCCAGTTTTCCAGTCTGATGACCCGCTGCCAGTTTTCCAGTCTGATGACCCGCTGCCAGTTTTCCAGTCTGATGACCCGCTGCCAGTTTTCCAGTCTGATGACCCGCTGCCAGTTTTCCAGTCTGATGACCCGCTGCCAGTTTTCCAGTCTGATGACCCGCTGCCAGTTTTCCAGTCTGATGACCCGCTTCCAGTTTTCCAGTCTGATGACCCGCTGCCAGTTTTCCAGTCTGATGACCCGCTGCCAGTTTTCCAATCTGATGACCCGCTGCCAGTTTTCCAGTCTGCTGACCCGCTGCCAGCCCTCCATTTTGATGTGCCCGCTGCCCAGCTTGATGTGCCCGTGCCTGCTGCCCAGCTTGATGTGCCTGTGCCCGCTGCCCAGCTTGATGTGCCCGCTGCCCAGCTTGATGTGCCCGTGCCCGCTGCCCAGCTTGATGTGCCCGCTGCCCAGCTTGATGTGCCCGTGCCCGCTGCCCAGCTTGATGTGCCCGCTGCCCAGCTTGATGTGCCCGTGCCCGCTGCCCAGCTTGATGTGCCCGTACCTGCTGCCCAGCTTGATGTGCCCGTTCCTGCTGCCCAGCTTGATGTGCCTGTTCCTGCTGTCCAGCTTGATGTGCCTGTTCCTGCTGCCCAGCCTGATGTGCCTGTTCCCGCTGCCCAGCCTAAAGTGCCCGTACCTGCTGCCCAGCTTGATGTGCCCGTTCCTGCTGCCCAGCCTAAAGTGCCCGTGCCTACTGCCCAGCTTGATGTGCCTGTTCCTGCTTCCCAGCCTGATGTGTTCCTGTCTGCTGCCCAGCCTGAGGTGTTCCTGTCTGCTGCCCAGCCTGAGGTGTTCCTGTCTGCTGCCCAGCCTGAGGTGTTCCTGTCTGCTGCCCAGCCTGAGGTGTTCCTGTCTGCTGCCCAGCCTGAGGTGTTCCTGTCTGCTGCCCAGCCTGAGGTGTTCCTGTCTGCTGCCCAGCCTGAGGTGTTCCTGTCTGCTGCCCAGCCTGATGAGTTCCTGTCTGCTGCCCAGCCTGATGAGTTCCTGTCTGCTGCCCAGCCTGATGAGTTCCTGTCTGCTGCCCAGCCTGATGAGTTCCTGTCTGCTGCCCAGCCTGATGAGTTCCTGTCTGCTGCCCAGCCTGATGAGTTCCTGTCCGCTGCCCAGCCTGATGAGTTCCTGTCCGCTGCCCAGCCTGATGAGTTCCTGTCCGCTGCCCAGCCTGATGAGGTCCTGTCCGCTGCCCAGCCTGATGAGTTCCTGTCCGCTGCCCAGCCTGATGAGTTCCTGTCCGCTGCCCAGCCTGATGAGTTCCTGTCCGCTGCCCAGCCTGATGAGTTCCTGTCCGCTGCCCAGCCTGATGAGTTCCTGTCCGCTGCCCAGCCTGATGAGTTCCTGTCCGCTGCCCAGCCTGATGAGTTCCTGTCCGCTGCCCAGCCTGATGAGTTCCTGTCCGCTGCCCAGCCTGATGACCCGAAGCCCGCTGCCCAGCCTGATGACCTGGTGCCCGCTGCCCAGCCTGATGACCCGGAGCCTGCTGCCCTGTCTGTTTTTATTTCCAGATCTAAACTTCCAGACCCTGGTGGTGGGGTACATGTCCCATTGTCGGACTCGGGTGGCACGCCTCCTAGTAGGTTAAGAGACTCTGGCCAGAGAGCGCAAGGAGGTCTGCCGTCACAGAGAAGACTTTTTGGGACTCTTCCACTTTTACATGCACTGCCAGATCTAGGGCAGAATGGAGTGTCCAGAGGCCACTCCTTAGGGGGGGGAACTGTCAGGAACGGTGCTATTACCTGGATCGCCTGCTGGTGTCACTGTTTCCTTTGGCATCAAAGGGTGCAGTTCTGGTGGCCACCAGCAGGGGTCTCCCAGCCGATGGACATTGTCAGGAATGGTGTTATTACCTGGATCGCCTGGTGGTGTCACTACTTCCTTCAACATCAAAGGGTGCAGTTCTGGTGGCCACCAGCGGGGGTCTCCCAGCAGATGGACATGCCAGGAATCAGGCTACACCTGTTGTGGATTTGCTGGGTATATAAGCCTGTCCTTCACTGAGGTTCAGTGCTTCAGTATTCCTTTCTGTAGCCCTGCCTTGCCTGTCTGAAACCTGATCCTGGACCTGAAACCTGTACCTGTACCTGTACCTGTACCTGTAACCTGACCCGTTATCTGCTTCCTGCCCTGTCCTGGATGTTGTCCCCCCTTACCTGGTTCCTGAGACCCGTCCCCTGTCTCCTGCCTTGATGTTCCCTTGCTTCCTGTTTCCCCCTTGGTCTCTCCTCCCTGCCTTGTATATATATATATGTTCCATTTCCTTGAAGTGTATAGTTAGTTAGTTAGATTAGGGCTTGGGGGTTTGCAGTGTTATTTGTGTTCTTGCTTGTTTGTGGTTGCTGTGTTTATGTGTGTCTTTATTATTAATAAATATATCTTTATCACTACCTTTTGGAGCCTGATTCCTTTAGTGCAGCCCATCGATCTGTTCACTTGTGTTGGATGCCTGTGTTTAGGCTCCATCCCTAACAATAGTAAAGGACATGTTGGTGTATGTTGGTGTCTTTAATGGAATAGATTGACTTACGGTTGGAAGGAGGCTTGCAAGAATTCCTCAGGAAGGTGCTGTTTTCCACGAGTGGTATACTTCTCTTGGAGGTTCCGAATGTGGCAGAGAAGATGTTAGACTGTCAAGGTCTCTATTGTACAATGAATGACACGTGAAGTTCTGGTGCTTAAAGTTCAACAGACAAAAAACAGAAAAGTACAGTAAAATCAATAAACAAACAAGTCAGCAAATATAACTTTAGTGAGGTGCTGACTAAACTTGGGGGAAAGTTCAAAGTCTGTACTTAGTTGAGCGGAAAGCCAGGCCGGCCTTTGTGTTAAAGCTTTTTTTGTAAAGGGCAAGGTCTCTCATTTGAATTTTGATTTGTAGTACCCACGGATGTTTTCTTGTTGAGAAGAGTTGGGGTTTCTTGTGGCTTTAGACGTATTGTGTGGGAGTTCCAGGATTATGCCCCATGAGTGCAGGAGCTTCATCCTCCCTTCGATTGTAGATATAGTGTGAGGTACTCCGTTGTGCGTGACCAAGATAGTGGCTGGGTAGTGCCATTTGTAGGTTAGCTTATAGTTGGTGAGGGCTTTTGTTACCGTTTTCAGTTGTCTTCTCATTTGCAATGTAAATTGTGAGGGATCAGAAAATAGTTGTATAGTAATAGTGGTAAGTGCCCGTGCTCTTGACAGGATTTGCTCCTTGGCCTGGTAGACGTGGATCCGCAGGAGTACATCTCTGGGGATAGCCTCTTCTAGATGGCGTGGTTTGGGGATCCTGTGTGTGCGGTCAATAGTGAGCTCAATATGGGACAGCTCAGGAAGCAGCGTGGAGAACATGGTGCTAGCATAGTTGTGTAGTTCTACGGGAGGGATGGACTCAAGTATGCTGCATATTTTTATGTTATTGCGGCGAGAGTGGTTTTCAAGGTCTGCTAGCTTTGCTTTTATCCATACAGCATCATCTTTTTGTAACATACAAGCATCCACCAGGTCATTCGCTGCATCGGTGCATTCCTCCATTTTATGTTCCATGTACTGCACTCTGTCTCCCATATGCCTTATATCTGTAGTGAACTTGTGTATCAGGGAGGATAGATTAGTCATTAGAGAGGATTGCAATGATAGGAGCATGTCTTCCACTGTAGTGTCAAGTACAGGCTGCCCTGAGGTAGGAAAGGCCACTATGGAGGATTGCATGAGGATATTGCATGATCATTATGCAAAACGTTACTCACTGTGGTCTCGACCTGGTGTGCAGGATCCATCAGCATCCGTGCTATTGCTGGGCTCTGAGAGATCGGGGAGAGCGGAGGAGAGTTGGTGGGGAAGGTGAAGTTAATCCCCCTTCTATTACTCCTGGATCATCATCCAGGAGGTCCGTGTAGGCTTATGGCGGCCGCGCTGCTGCTCCAGTGTCGGCATCTTGTCTTCTTCCCTGTCAGGCGGGCTGAAAGAAGAAGGCCGTGAGCTTCTGTGGGCACCTCTCGTCTTTCCGTTTGTGGATCTGTGGGGTCTGTGGGGTCCACTGGGCTCTAGACATGTGCACACTGAAATCTTTTGTTTCGGAATTTCGTTTTCGCCCGAAAAATAAATTAATTTAGTTACTCCCGAAATTCGTTTTTATTTATTTTGTCTTGCTAAAAAATGCATTCGTCCGAAAATCTTAAATAATTAAGGTTGAATCTGTCATTGAAGGCTTATGGTGTCTGTCGAATGTTCTAAGAAGATTCAAAGGAGCAGCTAAAGTGTACGACGCCACAATCGTACATTTCCGGTCGAATGTTCCGCTTACAAGCTATAGTAGAATTCTAATGTTGTATGACATTATATTTATTCATTATTATTACTAGTCAACCAAACATTAGAATTCTTATATAGCCTATGGGCAGAGCATTTGACCATAAATGTCAGCTGGCAGCGACTGCTTCGTCGAATCTTCATGTCGAATATTTTCTCTCTATGTCGAATAATCTTGGACTAATAGAGTTAGGTTAGGCACATTCAACCTTTTTTGGTATTGTCTCTATAATATCAAATCTTTTCTTTCTGTCGAATCTTTTCTCTCTATGTAGAATAATCTTGAACTAATAGATCTAAGGTTAGGCACATTCGACCACAGGTTCGATGGACACAGATCGCTTTTGTCAGTGTCATGTCGAATCTCCTATCTATTCCGAACTGTTGCAACGAAAACGAAAATAAAGCATTTGTTTATGTCAGATATTCCGGTTTTCGGATTCTGCACGTTCTTTATCGTTTTTTAAAATGATGACGAAAATACCCGAAATTCAGACGAAAACGCATTTGGACGAAAATGTATGCACATGTCTACTGGGCTCTGGGAGCTGCTGTGGAGCCTCGATGGGGCTGAAATCTCGCCTGTTTGCTGTGGATGTCCGGCTGGCTGAGGAGAGCTCCAGGCTTAAAGCAGAGATCCACCCTAAAGTGGAACTTCCGCTTATCGGATTCCTCCCCCCCTCCGGTGCCACAATTGGCACCTTTCAGGGGGGAGGGGGTGCAGATACCCGTATAATACAGGTATCTGCACCCACTTCCGGACGAGATATCCAGAGCTGCCCGCCCCTATCCGGAGATGCCTCGTTGTGTCTTGGGAAACACAGTTCCCAGGACACAACGGGGACCAATAGAGACGTGCAGCGCGACTCGCGCATGCGCAGTAGGGAACCGGGCAGTGAAGACGTTGCGTCTTCACTTCCTGATTCCCTGACAGAGGATGGCGGCGGGGCAGCCGAGAGACGAGCTGTCGCTCGTCACATTCTGCCGACACCGCTGGAACCTGGAACAGGTAAGTGTCCATTTATTAAAAGTCAGCAGCTGCAGTATTTGTAGCTGCTGACTTTTAATATTTTTGGTGCGGGTGGAGCTCCGCTTTAAGCTGCCATCTCTTGCGTGTGCAAGCCACGCCCCTTTTGACCTTTTTTACTTTTATTGTGGAAGCTTTTTATACTTTTGTCCCCTAAACTAATACCAGGCCCTTCAGGATGTACAAGATCCGTCTGAAAAAGGCCTAGTAAAAAACATTCCAATTCAACATGGTGGTATGACAACCCTCCAGAAGAGACTAGAAAGTTGTGAACCACACAATTAAGACGTCTCTGAATTGTGTTGATATAAAAAAGATTAACTGCTGGAGACCACAACAATCTGGAAATCATTTAGGGGAGAAAACAAGAACAGCCTGAGGAAACAAAAGCTTAAAAGAATAAAAATCTCTTTTCATTTCACATAGAAGGTCCAATGTCTTAACCTTGCCTATATAGTTTCCTGCAGTATGAATAATCAGAATGACAGGCATAGGCAAAACACCAGATAAATAAATAAGTTGGTCTCTAACATTTTCTAATGCCCCACCAAAGAAACTGAAAGTTGTTCTCCAAACAGAAATTAGTAAAATAAGTCCTGGAATTCGGCCTGCTTCATGGTCCAATAATCGAACGCACAACCCATTATCCGAATAATGTATTTAGATGAACATGAAAGAAAAATAATGAATTAATAAACAATTCAGGATGAACAAATGAATCAGAACAAACATGAAAGCCATAAATATTGAGTTTCTGAAGGCAGGAAGAGAGGACAGCTGAAAATTGGACTCTTGCTAATGGAGTCAGGTCAGCATGTATAAATTATTAAACAACTGTGTTACAGATAGATATTTTGGTGAAGCTAAAACTGGACAAATAACTGGACTACAAGAACTTAATACAATATTCAAATGGACAATTTAAGAGAACTGTTCACTGTTAAAATTCCCCTAGCCTTAAAACCCCCCAAAAAATGCCAAAGTAAATGCAGCACAAAAAAGTAATACTGCAAATGATGGAAAAACAAGCTTTGTCAAGAAATGAAATAAGTTTTACTAAAAGATCAATTAAAATGAGTCATCTTGTATCCATTGTTGGGCGGTACCTATGGAAACCTCTGAGGACTTGCTTATCCTGATAAAAGGACGACAATGTAGGTATGCCCGAAAACCCAAGAAAAATGTATATACCTGATAAAATTTGGTCAATGGACGCAAGACTAACATTTCAACACATTAACCACTTCAGCTCCGGAAGGTTTTACCCCCTTCTGACCAGGCCATTTTTTATGATATAGCACTGCATTGCTTTAACTGATAATTGCGCGGCCGTGCAACACTGTATCCAAATAAAATTGATGTCCTTTTTTTCTCACAAATAGAGCATTCTTTTGAAGGTATTTGGTCACCTCTGCGGTTTTTAATTTTTGGGCTATAAACAAAAAGACCCACAATTTTGAAAAAAATATATATATTTTTTACTTTCTGCAATAAAACATTCCCAATAAAAAAAAATCGAATTTCTTCATCAATTAATGCCAATATGTATTCTGCTACATATTTTTGGTAAAAAAAAAAAAATATGAATAAGTGTATATTGATTGGTTTGCACAAAAGTTATAGTGTCTATGAACTATGGGATAGATTTAGGGACTTTTTTTTTTTTCTTTTATATTTTTTACTAGTAATGGCGGCGATCAGCGATTTTTAGTGGCACTGCAAAATTGCGGAGGACAAATCTAACACTAAGTGTCACTTTTTGGGGACCAGTAACACCAATACAGTGATCGGTGCTAAAACAAATTCACTGTCACTCTATAAATTACACTGTCAGGGAAGGGGTTAACACCAGGGGTGATCAAGGGGTTAAGTGCACTCCTAGGGAGTGCTTTCTAACTGTGGGGGGGGGGGGGGGAGTGGATGCACTGGAGGAAAAGAGATCAGTGTTTCAGCCTAGCTGAAATACAAGATCTCTCTTTTACTCCATGACAGAACAGTAATTCATTTTTCCAATTTCCATATATATTTTTTTTAGAATATTTTTAATTGTAGATATGCATATAAAATACAAACAAAAACAACAACAATCCAGTGAATCATGATATGACAATAAACATTATACAGTCAATTGCATCACATTGATAACAGTGTTTTGTGCAACTCACCAATTTAATATTGCAAAGCTTCGGTCATACAGTGTTTAATTGTGTTTAATAACCTATCCCTTGGGTTCTATGAGACCCCTAATATATTTAACACCAGTGTATGCAATCAGCCAGCGGGACATTGTAGAAGTTTCCTCATAATGAGTTCTCTAGGGCCCAGTCCCAGAGTATCAAGCCAGGGAGCGCATAATCTCTTAAAATTCCCCAGCCTACCCCTATGCTGGTATATGTACTGTTCAAGAATGTGAGTATTCCCCATATGTTGCACCCAGGTTTTAACACACGGTGGAATGACTGATTTCCACCCCATAAGAATAACTTTCCTAGCCTGGAATAGAGCTCGAGAGAAGGCTGTTCTTCTCATCTCCTCTGTAATTACCTCCTCCAAAACACCTAACAGGCAACAAATTGGATCTAGAGAAACAGCTGTTTGGAAAATACGATTGAGCGTGGCAAGAACCCCACTCCAATACCTATGAAGCTTTTGGCAACGCCAGAGGAGATGAATGAGAGCCCCAGGCACCCATCTACATTTACCACACAACAGGTCAACGAGCCTACCCCTTCTATGGAGTTTTTTCGGAGTATAGTGCACTCTAAGCAGAATATATAGTTGGGATACCTTTTGTGACACATTCAGAGAGCATGTAGTGACAGACTGAAAAGCTTCCTACTACTGGTCACCCAACAGGGAATCTAGGTCCTCCTCCCACTGAGACATTACCCTTATGGGATGAGCCTTAAGAAACACTGTTAAAAGCATATGGTAACATTGTGAGATAAAACCTTCGGTCTCAGTGGCAGTATGAAGAAGAAGCAAAATGGGGGTGGTAAATTGTACCCATTCTGCCGCTTTCCCTTGAGCCCTTGAGCCCTAACAGCATGCTGCAATTGTAGGTAGTAGAATAGCATATTGGAGGGCAAGTAGACTAGCATATTGGAGGCATATTCAAGGCAAACCCGTGCTGTAAATCTGGTAAAGATAATAGCTGCCCATCTTGGAATATGTGCAACAAGTGGGTTACTCCCCAGTCCCCAAGTACGCCATCTAGGTCCCTGCTGAACTTTGCCCACTTCGTCATATGTTTTGTTACTGCCAGATCGGGCTATATATAGTAAACCCTGTTACATGTTGTAGTTGCTTAGACTTATTCTACACTTTTTGAAGAAGCACAAATGTGGGCATTTGCTTATTTGGATTCTGGAACAGCTGAGCCTCCAAACTCTCCGAAATAGATTCCGCTTTAGCCCCTATGAGCATGAGATGAGCAGAGGATCCATCAGGGGGGGGGGGGGGGCATGGTGCCAATTAAATGTTGTAAATGTACAGCCATATAGTAAAGACAGGGATTGGGGAGCACCAGGCCCCAGTCGTCCTTAGGATACTGCAACTGCTTCAGTTTTACCCCCGAGAACGAGTGTTTCACAACAGCAACCTAAAAAGAGAGTTGACAACTCGGAATATCTTTAACGGAATGATTACTGGAGAATTGTGAAGCACGTACAGAAATTGGGAGTAATTAAGTATCATCTTAATTAGATTAGTTTTCTCTGCCAGGCACATTTAAAGTTTGTTCCAAATATTAATCTTGTCTCAGTGGGTCATTAGTGGGTAGACATTTATTTGACAGTAATTGGTAGGTGTGGGGGAGATCTGAATGCCCAGGTGTCGGAAGTAGGATACTATATGAATGGAGCAAGGAAGCAAAACTAGTCACCCTGGGTCACAATCCAGCAGCATGAATGCGGATTTGGTCCAATTGATGGGAAGATCAGAGTAATAACCAAAATATGAGATGATGTACATGACCCTAGATAGGGAAGTGTAGAAAAAGCAACATGTCATTGGCGTGTGATCTTTTCATGCAACTCGCCGTTTCTAAATCTGGGGACTTGCAGATAGTTATGCACCAGGGCAGCCAGAGGTTCAATTGCGATGGAAAAGAGCAGGATGGACAGTCCTGCCTGGTCCCCCTGCCCAGTGCAAAAACAGGTGAAATTCTATCAGACACCTGTATGTGAGCTATACAAGAGGCGTACGCAAGCGATAAAATGGGGGGCCAAATCCAAATTTGGACAGTACCGCCCAGGGGTTATTGCCAACAGACACTATCAAATGCCCTATTGGCATTAAGAGAGAGAAGAGCCCTGTGACCAATATTATCTGCTGGTGTCTGTATATTCAAAAAGTGCCTTGGAAGGTTAGTAATTTGCCATATAGTTTAATCATTGAACTTTTTTAAGAATCCGACCCAAATCTTTAAATCCTCCTTAATCTGTCTACATATATTAATGTATGAATAAGGATTTGAAGGCCCTTAGTGTTCAGAGGCAAAGGTAAAAAGGCCCAAAAGACATTGAACTTTTCTCAACAATGCTTTCCTTTTAGATAGAAAGTAAGAAATCAATGATTTAGTACAAATTAATTTAATGGCAGGTAATCTGAATTCCATATTGACTGAATATATAGTAATACCTAGGAATTTGAGTACTGTAGTTGGGAAAACAGTTTTTTATTCAGTGAGTGGAATTCCAAATGATTTACAAACATTAGAAAAGATAGAAGAATCAGGGGGGCCTGCAAAAAGAAAATTATCCAAATAATGCAAAAAAGAACCTTCCGGGCACATGCCAGAAAGAACCTATCAAAGAGAAGTGTAAAAGGATTTCAAAATAGAAGCATAAGGAAAACCCCCATGGGTATACATTTATCAAAAAGAAAAAAAATGAAGAATTAAAACCTAAAGAATTTAAGCCTTGAGAGTGCACAGGTAATAAATGAAAAGATGATTTAATGTCAGCTTTGGATAATAAAGCAGATCTGCCAAAAGGTCTTAGTAAAACAAGAGATTTTTCAAAGGAGGCATAAGACACAGGGGCCTTAAAATTGGACAGCACATCATTAAAGGAATTACCTGGTGGATAAGATAGTGGGTGAATTAAATGAAAAGAGCCTGGTTCTTTTTTAGAGACAAGGCCTAACAGTGAAAGTCTAAAATTCAGAAATGGAGAAGAAGAAAAAGGGCCAGCAACTCGATCATCTTTGAGCTCCTTCTTAATTATTTCCTGAATGATATCTGGATAAAAAAGAACTAATTGTTAATTATTCATTAAAGCACAACCCTTTCCCATAAGATACTAGAAAACCTTTCTTAAAACCTTCACACAAAAGACTTGCCATCCTGATGTTTGGGTAGTGGGCGAGCCAGGGTAGCCTTCTTGAGAGCTTCTCAGGGATCTTGGCTTTTGATAGTAGTGTCACGGGTTGAGGTTAGACTGTTGTAGCAGACGTTTTTAGAAAACGTCAAATTGCTGGGTGTGAGCCAGTGCGGTATAAGCATTAATTTTGTAGCCACAGTTGGATAAGAATCTGCATTGACCATCATTTAAAGCAAAGCAGAAACCTCTGACAAAGGAACTCTGAAAACTATTTGGCAGTTTCTGCACAAATTGTGATCTTTGGGGTAACTTTAGATTCAGACAGAGTCCAAGACCTTTGACTCCCCAGCGTATTGATGAATGAACAGATAACTGTTGCCTAAAATTTCATTATAGGTGAACCAGGCCTTCTTTGATGAACAGTGGGGCAGAGTGTGCATGTCCAAAGCAATGTCCTCTGCTGTCCCTGGAGCAGAAGGGGCACCATAGTCTTCCTGTAGACATCGCTGCAGCCATTACTTTCCACTGGAACTCTTCACTCTCTGAATGAGGCAGCGAAGGAGGCTTTTCATCCTGAGGTCAGTGGGGGTCTGACGTGCTGCTGAGCTGTGGTCCAGTCCAAAGGAGCAGAGGCAGAGTGAGAAGGCAGCGTGTTTAAATAGACGCAGAAAGTATGTGCTGAGTGGCTGCCGATTTAGACCAATGGCAGCTTGTTGCTAGGGGAGAAAACCTGCTGTAATCACCAATGGCAACCTGCAATTAGAGTGAGAGAGGGAGTGAAGAAACAATGGACCTTTGTACTATACCATGGGGTCCTGCTGAGAGCAAAGGACCCTTGCATTAGCTAAAATGAGTGTGTTGCAGCTTCCGGTTTCTTGAGAAGGAGTGCCTCTACCAGGTTTGCAGTGAGATTACAATAAAAAAAACACTTGTAACATATTATAAACAGTCTGCTAAAAGTCTCTCGCTATAAGGCAGGACCACAGATATGTACAAAGATGCCCATTTTCTCACAGACCCAGAAACACAACAATGAGGAGCCTGCAGTAAATTTAGCTATCCAAGGCCAGTTCATTTGGAACACCACTTAGCTGTCTGCCATATTGGGGACCAGTCTTCCACCTCCGGAGACTGATCCAGTTCCTCCTCCTACTTAGCAGTATAGGTTGGGACATTAGAGGTATGCAGATTAAGAAAAGAGGAGAGAATAAGAGACACATTCCTTTGGAGTGAGGATGTTCTAAACACTTACATTCTGGGGTTGTAAAGGTTATTTGAGGATGGACTATGCAGGCTTAAAAGGTACTTCTTTGCCCGAAAATAGCAAAAAATCTCAGATATAGTAAGTTTCAATTTACTTTACATAGTAGCAAAGGTTTTTGGGCCTGTTGCAATTTATAAATATGAGTAACATATTGAGCAAACCACAGTGTGAAGCTACTCAGGTAAGAAAGTCAGGTTATGTAATATTGACTGAAGGGTTAAATGTGAGGAGAGAAGAGCTCCCCAGAATTTAGTGTCATCCAACATTTTAAGTAAATATGAATTAAAGGGGTTGGCCCTGAGCAAGAGCCAAAGAAGATTGTCGGTCCAGAGTGGATATTTGTCCAGTGACTCTAGATTCACCTAACATGGCATTTTCTGTGTCGCATGATATTTTAGCAATTTGTGCCAACTATGTATTTGGCAGATATAATGTGGATTGGGCAGTCTAGATCTACTGCATCTCCATATTAAACTATTTATCTCCCTTTGTATAATATGGTGAATATACAAAGGTAAGGTAATTGTGAGAACAAGGTAAAGGTAGAGAAGTTTGGGTGACTAGATATAATACTTCCAGGTTGACAGAGGCTCCTTATCTTTTTTTCTTTTTACAATTTTTATTTAAGGTGTTGTCAGTTGGAAATACAACATCATAACATCCAAAATACACATATCTGTCAGAATTGAAATCATATGAAAATGACCAAAAGCAGGATCCTGAATCAGTGATCTATTAATACAGAATAGTAAATGTGTTGAGAAAAGAATCTAACACGTAAACCTCATGTCAAAGCTACATTAAGTACTACTATGATCTGGTTTTCTGATAGGGACATATGTATAAAAAAAAAACCACAAAAACTTATAGATCAGTAAAACACCAATTATGAGCAATCACTGAAGCATGGAAGTAATGCAGGGGAAGGAGAAAATAGACTGGCATAGTCTTGTTCCCGGAGTATATCTGATATAGTGGTGGAGGGCATGATATCTATAGAGCCAAAATTTCAAAAAGTTACACTAAGGAATCCTCCTAATTGAGTGAGCTGTTCCAAGAAGGAGGGGTGGATACATCAGTCCTCCGTGGGGCCCTCCGGTGGCGGCATGATTCCCGAGCTCCACCCATCCTGCAGTTGCAGCACCGGCATTCCCACCAAATGTGTAGTAGGGTACCCACTGCTTGGTGGCAGCACCAGCAAGAGTCGGGTATAGCTGGGTCAAATTTATGTAACAGGATAGGCGTCTGGTACCACCTCGAGAACAGTTTGTAGTTGTTTTCCTGGACCAATACATTCTCTGATCCTTTGTGCATGTTGTGATAAATGCGATTCCAATCCATAAGCAATAGATTGAGTTGTAGGTCCCTCGTCCATGCAATGCAGGCCTTCCCCGAGTTTGCGGGTACATTTTCGCCCAGAAGATTGTGCACCATGGATATGACACGTTTTTGAGGGGTGGTCTGAGCATAGTCTTTCATATCGGGAGCTCCTTACCTTTGGTTGTCCAAAGCTCCTTAGTAGGGATGAACCGAACACCCCCGGTTTTGGGAGCAGTGATTTTAATAATGCTTAAAGTGAAACGATAAAAGTGAAATATTCCTTTAAATTTCATACCTGGGGGTGTCTATACTATGCCTCTAAAGTGGTGCATTTTTCCTGTGTTTAGAACAGTCCGAGAGCAAAACGACATTTCTAAAGGAAAAAAAAGTCATTTAAAAGTACTCGCGGCTATAATGAATTGTCGGTCCCGGCAATACACATAAAAGTTCATTGATAAAAACGGCATGGAATTCCCCCACAGGGGAACCTCGAACCAAAATTTAAAAAAAAATTGTGTGGGGGTCCCCTCAAATTCCATACCAGGCCCTTCAGGTCTGGTATGGACATTAAGGGGAACCCCGTGCCAAAATGTAAACAAAAAGGCGTGGGGGTCCCCCATCAAAATCCATACCAGACCCTTCAGGTCTGGTATGGATTTTTAAGAGGAACCCCGTGCAAAAAAAAAAAATCGCGTGGGGTCCCCCCAAAAATCCACACCAGGCCCCTTTAACAAGGGGACACCCAGATCCCACCCCGTGTGAAATGGTAATGGGGTACAAATGTACCATTTCACAAAAAATGTGTGAAAATGGTAAAAAAACTGACACGGCCTGGGACAAGTCCTTTATTAAAAAAATAAAACTGTCCCACAAAGTCTTCTTCTTCTTCTTCTCTCGCTCAGACGGACCGTAAAAAAAAAAGCTGCATGCCACCTACGATCTGCCTCCATGGGAGGCACCCGCCATAATGACCACCTCTCAGGTGGCAGTTCTTTTATAACTGAGGGCGGGGCCACACGATGACATTCGTGGGACAGTTTTATTTTAATTTTTTTTTAATAAAGGACTTGTCCCAAGCTGTGTCTTGTGTTTTTTTTGTGACATGAGCATGTGAGCATGTGACCCTGCCCCCTTGTCCCTATATAAGTCACAACACAGCGCGTCTATGCCATTCCGGCCAGAGAGAGCGACGAGTCAACATCTTAAGAAGAAGAAGAAGAAGGCGGCGCAGAAGACGGCGACAGCTTCAAGAACAGAAGAGACCCCGGAAGACCCCCGAAGGGGGAACGAGACCCCCAGACGGCGGCGACGACGAAGAAGAAAGCCGGGCTTCTCCTCTCATGAAAGAGCTAAGTAAAAGAGCAGAAGAGAGCGGAGGAGTCCGGCAAGAAGACCCCCCAAGATGGAAGAAGCCCCCGGGAGCAGTGCAATAAAATATTTTTTAAAATTGTCTGTTTTTTTATTTACACTTTTACACCTTAGGTGAATGGGTAGGGGTACATCGTACCCCATACTCATTCACATAGGGTGGGGGGCCGGGATCTTGGGGCCCCCTTATTAAAGGGGGCTCCCGGATTCTGATAAGCCCCCGCAGACCCCAACAACCAACGGCCAGGGTTGTCGGGAAGAGGCCCTTGTCCTCATCAACATGGGGACAAGGTGCTTTGGGGTGGGGGGGGCCGCAGGGCTCCCCCTTCCCCAAAGCACCCACCCCCCATGTTGAGGGCATGCGGCCTGGTACGGTTCAGGAGGGGGGCGCTCGCTCATCCCCACCCCCTTTCCTGACCTGCCAGGCTGCGTGCTCGGATAAGGGTCTGGCATGGATTTTGGGGGGACCCCCACGCCATTTTTTCGGCGTAGGGGGTCACCCTTAAAATCCATACCAGACCTAAGGCCTGGTATGCTCCTGGAGGGGGAATACATGCCGTTTTGTTTTTTTTTTATTTGGCGTGGACTTCCCCCTCAGAAGTAGTACAATGAGTTGCGAATTTTTGTTTACAACGCAAGGCAGGTGCGAATCAGATGCGTGCCCATAGAAGATAATGGGCCTGAATTCGCACCTGATCCGCACCGCACTGCCCAAAAGTCGGTTGCGGTTTTTCTGCAGTGCACATGCACCGGAGATATGTGAACATGCCTCATTGAAAACAATGTATTTTGAAATGTCCTGCGAATTCGCAGTGTTTTAGGCCGCTGCGAATTCGCATAGGTGTGAACCCAGGCTCAAAGAAGATGATAATGTAAAAAAGAAATTCCTAACAGAACAATCACATCACACTGTTTTGATGTAAACCAAAGTGCAGGTGTTGCCTAGATCATGTCCTAAACAAATTTTGTAATATAAATCAGATAAAGTCTTTCCACTCCGTCTAGGCAAGACACTGCAGTCATAAGCCTGACTAATGAATTGTAATGATGATTAAAACAATCAATAATAGTTTCCCATAGGATTAACAAAGAGGAACAAAAAATTGCTAGTAAATTAAATAGATATACTGTACCTGATAGCAGGGAAAATTTGCAAATAGGCAAGCCAGCAATGTATATCTCTGGATTTCATGTCTAACACTGCAGGCCTCTGCAAAGCAAAATTTAGAATATACATGGTGAGCGGTCAAGTGCTTTGGTATCTGTTTCAGGGACCAATTTAATATGGAACCCTGGTGTCAAGCAAACCTAACTTCATAGTAGGTAACCAGAGTTCACCACATGGGTTAATTCCTGCGGTAACAAGGTGCTTTGGTATTTTTACTTTGTCATAAAGAAGAAATAATGCACCTAGATAGCTTCTAGATGTAAGTGTGCAGACATGCTTTCAATGTGCATTAGCATTCATATTCACAGTGTACCACCAGCAGATAATTCAGCTTTAAGTTGGACAAGATAAAGTCGAGAGTACACCGATAAGAGTGAGCAGTAGGCTCAATTTCAGCTGTAGTTGATTTAGCTGCTCATCACCCCTTCATGTCCATCTTAAAGTATTAGTTGTGCGGGTAAAGGCAGAAAGTTAAAAGGTTGCTAGTGCTGAAGCTCCTGTGGGCTGATAAAGCATTTTATATGGCTGATTAAGCATACTTGCAGGGAAGTAACAACCTATGTTAGGCTTACTGTGTCTTTCATGGTGTTCCAAAGTCTATTCATTTATCCTGCTCCTTCTCGTAGCTTTGCTGGTGTTGCCAGCTTCACTTATGGTTCTGCATAGGCACATTAAAGTCTCACCATGGTCTCCTGTTACTCCATAATGTGGTGTGTGGAGCTGTCAGAAACAAAGAACGCTGTAGCACAACATCATAGCCATAGCCTTGCAGGCTTCATCAGGACGTAAGGAGGGTGTCGATCAGTATCTGTATTTACGCGGTTTCCAAACAATTAATTTCACTAATACACCACTAAGTGTCACCCCACATTGTTTGTGCTAAATAATTGGGCTTGCTTTTGGCAGATGGATAGAACTTGCCAGTACTGAATGTTAATTTAAAGACATTAGATGTGGTATACAGATCTACAGCTAGCCTAGTTGTGGAATTAACCTTGGTCAATCCAAATTTACCTAAATTGGGCAAAGATCCATCCTACATATTAAGGGCTTTCAATGATATAAAGTTTAACAAATTAAAATTAGTAGATAAAGATTCATATGGCAGTCCTTATAGTGGGACAATACTAGAAGGGAATGGAAGCACAAGGCAGGTATAAAATACATTTAAACAGACAGCAACGGTTATGGGTCCAAAAATACTGTCATAATAAATTCCCTATTACAGATTACAAATTACTTACAGATATCTTTGCTGGCAACGCTCTGTGCTGTGGAGGTTTTTTTCACTGGGTGCTTAGCAACCAGGTGGTATGGCAGCTACTTAATGGAGACAAGCATACAGCCCAGTCTACCTTTGAAAAAGTCCATGGGATGATATTCGTTAGGCTGTATTATATCATCATTCCAGAAAGATTTTCTGGCTATACTGCATACTGTGACAAGCACTTTTTAACTGGCAAACTGTGAGTGCATTATATTATATGTTTTTTAAGTGATGGTACACACTTTGTGTGTGTCTTGGAGAAAGCTGGGTCCCAAGGACAGGTAGTACAACAGAAATGCATGGGAGAGGAGTGAAAATAGTGGAAAGCTAGCAGTAGTGTGTCCAGGAGCAGTGATGAGAGAAGGGTGGGTGTATGCACAGGAGCCAGGACAGAGTGTAAACTGGGGCACCCCTGACACCCCTGTTAACTCCTTGCTCCCTGTGCTGATACTGTTACACTAATGACACTTGTATGCTACAAACACTATTTGGTTTAGAGGGCACGACTCCCAAGTGTGCAGCATTGTTAGGCTGGTACTGTACTGGGCTCCTCCAATCCAGCAGCTCATGTCACCTCACTCCCAGTGACACATCCCTTGTTCCTATGGGATACAGGAAACACTCTCTTTCTCTCTTTGCAACCTCTGTGCTTGCTCTCTTCTCCAGGGGCCTCTCTATACATACACTTCCGTGACTCCAGGCTGGGTCCCTAGGCACTCTGTGAGTCGGGCCCAGTGTGAGGAGGACCAGCAGCTAGTGGAGTTGCCAAGCCAAGCACTCCACTATCAGAAGAACCATCACCCTTGCCAGTCACCCATCTCCTTGCTGATTAGTTGCCTTAAAGTAGAACTTTTTTCATTTTGTATACAGTAAAGGAGGATTATAACCCCTGTCAGATTTCTTTTCCCCATCTGCGTCCCATTATTGAGATTTTCCTTCACTTCCTGTCCCATAACCAGACAGGAATTGAGAGGAAATCCCTACAAATTAAAGAAATTCCCTGGGGGCCCCCAGGTCACCAGAACTAGTGTCCCAGTAGAAGATTTCTTCTCTATTACTTTTCTGGGGACAACCCAAAATGTGTGATTTTCTTTTAATTTCACTTTCAATGATAATGGTAAAAAGGACAAATAGAGAGGTAGAATCTCCCTAATGGGAGCACAGACAGCAATAAAAATTGACAAGCATGCTAATCCCTCTCCACTCTATCCAAAACTAAAAAACGTTTTTTCTTTAGTTATACTTTAAGCAATGAAACAACACTGTAGTCCTTAGCAGCAACATATTTACTTCCATTAGACAGTACTCTGTGTGTTAGACCCATGTATTGTATCTTCCTCTAACTTTGACCCATTGTTGTCTTGCAAGCCCTGTTTGTTTGATACGCTGTGCATGCATCCCTTTAATAGACTTCAGACCAGGCAAAGCAAGTAGACAAGCAAGAACCTTTACTGAGGTAGCTGCTGAATACAGTATGGTTCTCAAAAAGCAGTTTCAACACAAATTCCATACAGAGCTCTTCTCTTCAACATACTTTACTAAGAAGAGAAACCTCTACATATCTGAAGAGGCAAAAGGAGAAAGTAAGGGAAAGAATTCCTAAAAAAAGAGAAAAAAAAATAGAAAGAAAGAAGAAGAAATAAGAGAAGAAAAAAAAAGAGCTCTTCTAACATCCATAGAGTGTGCATACCTTTTACAGAAGGCAAATTCACAAAGCTATCCTTTTTAAGGCAATAATCAATTAGGGCAATAAAGAGGCAGTGCAAGTCAATTAGAGTCCACGATTGGCAGTAATACACAAAAGCAGTAAGTCATGACTAACAGCTACAAGCCAATAAGGTCCTCAGGCTTGAGACCCTCACCAGGAACCCTGTTCAAGCTCCTATCAGTCCCTAAAACGGGGTGATCACTCCAGCAGTGGAGTCCAGCTACATTTTGGCAGAAATTCTCCAGGCAGAACTCCAAGGATTTGCAGGCAACTCCTTTTATGTTGGTTGACCTGTAGGGGTCGGTAACTCGGCAGAAAATGTCTGGAAAGAGTCTATTGTTGCTGAGTGCATTTATTGTTACTAACTACAAAGGATCTATTTTACTGTCTTTCTTGTTATCATTAACAAATTCAATACAAATTTCTGTACTTAGCACCAGGGTGGATTCGATTTGAAATCAAGTTGATTTAAATCACTAGTTAAAAGGTTTGAGTTAAATCAACTCAATTTAAATCATAATTTTTAAAGAGAAACTGTCATCTCTCTCCCGCAGCGGCTCGTCCTCTGACCTGCTGTTGACTCACCGACAGTCCCATTCACTTTAATGAATGGGACCCATTCACCATCCACGTCCCTCACAACAAGGTGAGGGACATGGCAGCAGCTGGTGAGTGGATGCCCGCTAACAGGCGCTGCATGATGGATCTGAAATGATAGGTGCTTTTTAAATGTAAGGACTCATTCTTGTTGGTAGTTAGAATCTTTAATATTTGCAAACAAAATTAAGGTTTCCTATTAGGAATAATAGGCTGTCAGGTTAGTAAAACAGCAATATCAAAACTGATTTTAGGTTAATAGGTTAATCACACATAGGGGGTTAGTTACTAAAGGAAAATACACTTTGCACTGCAAGTGCACTTGAAAGTAAAGTCACTGTAGATCCGAGGGGGACATGCAAGGAAAATAAAAACATAATTTTAGCTTGCACATGATTGGATGATAAAATCAGCAGAGCTTCCCCTCATTTCAGATCTACCCCTTAGATTGAGAGCGACTGCACTTCCAAGTGCACTTTCAGTGCAAAGTGGATTTGCCTTTTGTAAATAACCCCCGTAGTTTGAGAACTAAACAAATTATTTTATTTATTTAAAACGATAACATTATATTACGTATTCTTGTATTTTCTTAAACATCAATGTTTAAAAACTGAAGTGCACAAACAAAATATATTTAAAAAAACAAACAAACAAAAGAACCTAAACTGAATATATCAGCTGGGTCCACATAAAAAAAACTTCAAATACAGTCCTTTCATCGCAGCATGTTTTCTCACAATGTTGTTTTTATTCGGGCCACCAGGCCTTACATCTCTTTGTTGCATTGCTTGCATTTTGCACACATACCTGCTTTACCCATAGGTAGAGAAACTTCATTAAATATTTCCAACCTGGGTCTCTTTTATGACCTGCTGCCATTTTTCTCCTCAAGGGAGGAATAAAGCACTTCAAGCCATGTGCAGAAAGATCACAAGGTTTGTAAGCTGCTTAGAAGGTTTCACTTTCATTTTACTGCTTGTCCTTCCTCCTCACACTTCGAGCCTGGTACAGATGCATTTCTCTTCAAACAATCATACAGTTTGTAGTGTACATAGATTTGTAAAACAATGGAATAAAGGAACATTCCTGAACTTTGTTTTATCTCATGGTTACTGTGATTTTTTTTTTAAATATTGCAGAATATACAGCCTCATGCTACATAACTAAGCTCCATTTCATGCTGAATAAACTAAATTATTAATGTATCTTAAATAGAAAACTATCTTTAGATAGATTTTTTTTCTCCAAAAGCATTTTATTAAAATAAATTTGATAAATCAAAAAAAATCAAATTAAAATAAAGAAAAATATGATTTTTTTTTTTTGTAACTTTCAATCTGTTTTTATTATGTAAAGTTATAGACAAACATGCAAATTGAACAAAAAAATCAAAGAAATGCATAAAAAATACAAAAAAATAAAAACTTATCTGAGACCCTTAGTGTAGTGGTCTCTATGTGAGCCATTAACAGATACAGAATTCCTGAGTAACAATCCAAAAACAAACTGGTGGGACGGTAACAGGGGAGGAGCGGCCTCCACCCCCCTGACACCCCTAACGGGATCTAACTGTGTCAGGAGAGAAGGAAGACCCCTACAACCCCCCAACCGTGCCCGGACTGGCTAAAACTAAGATTTAAGAGGATAAAGGCTCTCTTCGTAGGAGCTAAGTTTACATTTAGTAGATGTTGACTAAAAAACAATCACCTGTATGCATCCTATGCAATAAAATAGATAAATAGAAGAGAGAAAGGAAAGGAAAAAGGAAATAGAGAAGAGGGGAAGGGAGAAGAGCTACAGAAGGGTATGGAAGAGTGGAGGGGAGATTAAAGATGTGCCTGGTGGTGTATGAACAGGAATAATTTATTTTCCCCACAAATAGAGCTTATGAGGGAAACTCCCATATATCGGGCCCAAGGCTCCCAGACCCTTTGGAATCTATCTGAGGTGTCCGACAAGATACTGGAAAGTTTTTCCTGGGACATGATCCAAGATATCTTCCTCTTGACCGCATTAAATGATGGCATGGGTTTTTTCCACGCAGCTGCAATTGAGATTTTAGTGCCTAAGAACATGAAGTGGATCAATCTCTGAGCTGTTTTGGGTAGGTTAGGGATTTGAGAATTGAGTAAAGCAACCTCTGGGGATCTGGGTACCTGGCAATCTGTAACTTTGTAAATCATGATGAAGATTTTTCTCAAAAAGGAGCGGATTTTGGGACATTCCCACCAAATGTGGGCCATGGATCCTACAAGCTGGCATCCCCTGAAGCATAACGGGTTCGCAGTCGGGTAGATAGAAGCCAGTTTGGTAGGGGTGAGATACCATCTGGTTAGTAGTTTAACACTGGCCTCCATGAGGGATGTATTTTGAATTCCCTGAAATGATTTGGAAAGGGCCGATTGCCAGGTCTCCAGACTGTGGTTGAGTTTGAAGTCCGCCTCCCAAGCTGTCATGTAGGAGGACTTCTCCGTTGGGCATGTGAGGGCTGAGTAAATAACCAAGATGCCTCCCCTCTGTTCCATAGCTTGTCCGCACCACAACTCGTATCCGGTAAATTTGGGAGGAAGGGGTTTTTCCTTCCATATCGAGTGAAGAAAATGGGAGATTTGGTGGAAGCGAAATCTTTCATGGTCAGGAAGATCAAGATTTTTGGTGCAGTAATGAAGGGTTAGTGGTCCCTTGGAAGTAAAATAGTGCCCTATCCGGTATAGCCCCTTATCAAGCCACCATTTAAAGGCTGAGATGTCTAGGCCAGGAGGGAAGTCGGGGTTACGAAAGAGGTGAGCTAGAGGGCGACCCGCTGAAACCAATGTCGGTAGATGGCGAAGGGTGTCCCATAGAGAACATGAGTGGGACAGAGTGGGCGAGAGAATGGGGGGCCTAGTTTTAGGGGGGCACCATAGTAAGAAATCTAAAGTGAAGGCGGGGGTAGCCTGACGTTCTATAGCTATCCAATCTGGCTTATCACATCTGGAATATATTGTGGAAAGCTGGGCTATTCGAGCCGCTAAATAGTATTTATGTAAGTTAGGAAGGCCTAATCCACCCCTGCGTCTGTGAAGGAAGAGTGTGTTTTGTGGGATGCGGTAGCCCTTTTTTACCCCATATGAATTTCAGGATGTTACTTTGGAGAGAACGTAGGTGGTCTTTTCTGACAGGGATAGGAAGCGCTCGGAAAAAGTAAAGTATTTTGGGGAGAAGGGTCATTTTTACGGAATTGATCCGGCCAAGCCAGGATAATTCATGTTTGGACCATAATATAAGATCAGCCTCCAGTTTTTTAAAGAGTTTGGGGTAATTATGTGCGTAAAGGGCTTCAGACTTAGCCGTCAAGGAAATGCCTAGATAACTAATGGATGTGTCACTCCATATAAATGGAAAAGATTGTTGAAGGGAGGCAACAATGTGGGGAGGCAGGGATATATTTAGGGCAAAAGATTTGGAAAAATTGACTCGGAGCCCCGAGATTTTGGCAAAATCTTCTAGTACTCGGTAGAGGTTGGGGAGTGTAGTGATGGGGGAAGTTAGGAATAGTAAGATATCATCGGCAAAGAGTCCGCATTTATGCATTCGGTCACCACACGTTACTCCTTTAATATCAGGATTATGGCGTATGGCGATCGCAAGGGTTTCGATGACAATAGCAAAGATGAGGGGGGATAAAGGGCACCCTTGTCTGGTGCCCCTTGCAATGGATATGGGTTGTGAGTAATAGCCTTGGAGGCGAAGAAGGGCCTTCGGTTGGGAATAAAGCGCATGGAGAAGACCAAGGAAGCGAGTCCCAAAGCCCCAATGTTCAAAAAGGTGAAAGATGTATTGCCAGGAGACCGTATCAAAGGCCTTCTGAATGTCCAGGGATAGGAGAAAGCCTGGTTGTTTAGGACCCCCCTCCCAGTTAGATTGTAAGATCGAGATGATATCAATTGCCCGTCTGATTTGGTCAGGTCCCTGCCTTCCGGGTATGAACCCGACTTGATCTTTTTGGACGTACTGTCCAATGAAGGAAGCCAACCTATTGGCCATTATTTTATATCATTGTTAAGGAGTGAAATTGGTCTGTAATTACTTACATCTTCCAAATATTTGAGATGGGGATCTAGGGGGTCACCATTGGTCTTAAAGTTGCAAAAGCGAGTTAAGTGTGGTGCCAGGGTATTCGAGAATGCTTTATAATATGGTATTGATAAACCATCAGGACCAGGGGCTGAACCCTTATTGAGATCCTTAATGACCACCAATACCTGTTTGCCTGAGTGTAGAATTTATGACCAGACCAGCGTATAGATTTTTCTGCTTTGGTGGTCAGGGCTAGGTTGAGTTCCAATCTGGTCTTGTCAAGAAGGGCTGTAGGGACTTTGGTGGGATCTCTTTTGTGTAAAGCCTTAAGGGAGGAGTATTCCTTGTCTAGCTTAGAGACTTCTGCCAGTCTTTCACGTTTGATGCGTGAGGCGACCTGGATGATCTTGCCCCTAATGAAAGCTTTGTGCGCTGCCCAAAGTGTTTCTGGAGAAATATCATCCTTTGATCTTCCACCACACCAAAGTGATCCGTGCTTTTCAATTTCTAAAACCGTTGTAGGATCTGAAAGCAAAGACTCATTAAGTCTCCAATGTCTGATGGGGCCTCCTATGGTCTTCGCAAGGATTTTCACTATTACTAGGGAATGATCGGAAACAACTGTGTCTTTGGTGTATGCTTTAGAGATATGAGGTAGGAGAGAGGCAGGGTCAATCCTTGCGTAAGACTGGTGAGGTGGGGAGAAGTGGGTGAAGTCCCTTTTTGAGGGGTTGAGTTCCCTCCATACATCAGCTAGGCTATATGTGTGTAGCAATTTAGCTATTCTAAGACTTTCTTTAGTAGGACTTGTCTAGGCTCTGATCGAAGGCCACATTGGAGTCACCTCCTACGATGACCGTACCTTCTAAATGAGGGGTAATGGTGTGTAACAGGGATTCAAAGAATTTGGCTTGCCCTTTGTTCGGAGCATAGTAGGAGACCAGGGAATAGAGGTGTTCCCCAACCATGCCCTTCACCAGAAGAAACCTTCCGTCGGGGTCCACCAGGTCCGAGATTTTGGTAAATTTGCAGGTCTTGGCGAACACTATTGCGACTCCTTTAGTTTTATTACCTGCGCTTGCTAAATAAAATTGAGAGAAGTGTGAGTGGAGGAATTTAGGGCTATACCGGGAGGGGAAATGCGGTTCTTGTAACAGGAGGATGTCTAATTTAAGGGATTTGTAATAATCTAGAACTTTCCTCCGTTTGGTTGGGGAATTTAGGCCTTGGACATTGTGGGAGGCCACCTGAAGCCTAGTCGCAGGACTATCAGCCATGGAACAGGGGGAGGGTGGGTAAGTGGATCAAGGTCAGGACATCATCGAGGGAAGCCTCACACCGTGTAGTATAGGGTTGGCCGTGCAAGATTTCATCTCATTCATAAAAAAAAAAAACAGTTGAGAGGGAGGAGGGGGGGGAGACAGAATAGAAGAGGAAAGTTCTCCATAAAAAGGAAAGAGGGGTTCGGAGGAGGAGAAGCCCTCCGAGTCCCTTGTAGAACATACAATAGGTATCTGAACCATACAGGTTCAGATATCCCAGCCCTCAGACACCAAATGGAGTCTAGGGGTAGGGGAGGTACGCAAGGGTGTCCTCACGGAACCGGGCACCCTAATAGGGGAAAAAAAACCCCAACATAAAAATTTTATAGAAAACTTTATTCAGACCACACTACAAATTTCTCTCCAACAGTCAGCCACTCGCTAGTAAATGTTAATTGAAACAGTTAACCGTCAAGTGTATATAGAATAATGTTCCAGAAATGATAAAGGTTCCGGATTAGAGAAGAGATCGACCCTCTGAAAGAGGGAGAGCTTTCCTCCGGTCCTGTCCAGGGTGCCGAAAGAAAAAACCCTGAAGAAAAGAGGAGGCAGATCAGCAGAGGACCTGTTTCAAGTGGGAGCATCTTTGACCTTCTTGGCTTTTCCTGTCACCCACAATGGGGATTGCGGGCTGGTGGGCGTCGGTCTCTTGTTGGGATTGTGGCCGGCGTTGGAGGTATCCATCTCTGCTTCGTGGGTGATAATTTTCAGGTGTAGAAGTAGTTTCTCTCCTTCTGGAAAGGTTGAAAAGGCGTAGTGTCTTCCATTAGTTGAAAACTTAACAGCGAAGGGGAAGGCCCATCTATACTTGATATCTTTCAGTGAGAGGGCATGGAGGAGGGGTTTTAATGATCTTCTTCTTTGGATCACATTTTGAGCGGATCTGGCTCGTTTCATTACTTCCTCTTTGATAGAGTAGTGGTGAGGTTTGACAATCACATCCCTCGGGGGGCCGTCTTTTCTGGGGGGTCCGAGGGCTCTGTGAGCCCTGTCCAATTCCAAGTGGGGGGCAGAAACGTTGGGTATAAGCTGCTTGATGAGGTCCTGAACTGCGTCCGAAACGTTAGTTACAGTCTCTGGAAGTCCGCGGATTCTGATGTTGTATCTCCGCGACCTATTCTCAAGGTCATCTATGCGAGCCATGGCCAGGTCAAGTTGTTCTTGAACGGTGTAAATGTGCTTTGAGTTCTGATTGGTGATGGCGATTGTTTCCTCCATTTTGTGTTCGATCGCGTCGATCCGTGTTCCCAGGTTGATGAAATCAGCTTTCAATTCCCCTGTTATTTTAATTGCCGTTTGGGTTAAGCCTCTTTCCAATAGCTCAGAGAACTTGTGATACAGAGCATCCATGTGGATTATAGGATCTCTGTGTGATGCACTCTGTGAGGGGAAGCCTGCATGGGCTGCTGAGTGAGGCTCTAGAGGGGAAGAGGCATAATTGGTGAATGATCTCTCCAGAAGAGATGCAGTGGATGCTGGGGAGGGGGTGATGGCTTGGGGGGGTCCCCCATGTCTATCTGGGGTTGTGGGGACAGGGATGTGGAGTGGCTCTGACCTGTAGTCCTCCAGGCCTGTGGAGCGGAGATCCTCTGTTAAGAGCTGTGCTGTGGCGGCCATCTTGGAGTCTTCCCTCACTCCTGCCGAGTCAAATAACGGCCGCAGTTTTTTCTTAAATGTACCCCCGATCATCCGGGATTATGCCCTGGGGTGTTGTGAGTGGGGCCTGACGGTTTGGTGGCGTTTCGAGCACCGAGCGGGACGCTAGGGGTGCCGGTATTCCGTGAGGCGGCGGAGCTCTAGGCAGTCGCGGCCATTTTGCGAGCCCCGCGCATGCGCACAGATTTTTTTTTCTTTTTAACCACTTCAATACAAGACATTTTCACCCCCTTCCTGTCCAGACCAATTTTTAGTTTTCAGCGCTGTCGCACTTTAACTGACAATTGCACGGTCGTGCGACGTTGCACCCAAACAAAATTGACTTCCTTTTTTCCCCACAAATAGAGCTTTCTATTGGTGGTATTTGATTACCTATTTTTTGCGCTATAAACAAAAGAAGAGTGACAATTTTGAAAAAAACACAATATTTTTTACTTTTTGCTATAATAAATATCCCATTAAAAAAATCTATTCAATTTTATATTCAGGTGCGCTGACATTACATGGTCGCACCACAATTTATATACTTTAGTGTTTATTGTTTTTAAGCACCCTCATTTTTCACAAAAATTCTCCATGTATAGAATATATACAGTATATATACATATTCATATACACCTTTTTTTCAATTATCTTTTCTTTACTAACACCATTTATTATATATGTATATTTGAATTGTGTGGGTTTTCTATGTGCACTTTTGTGTTTTAATTTTTTTGCCTATTGGTCTGGTTTTGGCCGATTTGGGAGTGCCAGATCAGGTGCAGGCTCCATAATTCCTGGCTTCCAATTGGTTCCTCTCATGGACTTTTTCGCTAAAAATGTATACACACATCTGTGGGTAATTTAGAGATGAGTAACCACATTCATGTGAAACGCGTCCATTGAGCACCTTTGGATCTTATGTATGTCATGTTTCTAGGATTTTATGGACACTCAATAAATTTTATTTGATTTTATTTCCACATGTGCCTCCATTCCTCTTTGTTTCACCTGAATTTCTATGGCTGCAGACCAGGAAGGCACCCAGGGTTTTTTCAGCAGCTTCTACAGATCCCAATCAGTTTGGCTTTTTCAGCGGCGAGCACCCAGCTCTTTCTTCTATGCACACATAGACTTTTAGCAGTGTTTCGTGGCAGGGGCTTTTAGAGGCTAAACAAAAAACAACTGCCACTGTGTCCAGGAGCAAATGCGTACAGAAATGACAGAAAAAACGATTGGTACTTGTTAACGTGCATTAACGCTAGGTGCATTTAGCATTTGAGCATTAAATAATTTCAATGACCAGAATAAATTATTATTATTATTGTGGTCAATTGAATGAATTAACACCCAAGTGCTTGACTGCTGCAAACGTGCCTAAATCCACCCTAATGCACTAAACACTTTTGCAAGTGTCAGTTTTCTGCCAAAACGTTGTTGCCAGGAGAAAAGGCTTTTAGGAGAATTTCCGAAACGTCCTGTGTGCATGAGGCCTAAATGTGGTGATACATCCATTTAGGTGTCTGCTAGCTAGCACATCTCTTGCAGGTTCATAACAGCAATATTACATCTGCCTCTAATGTATTTATCATTATGGTAAATTTTATCCTGGTGAACTTTTAGGGTTTTAAACATTCAATTCTAAATGCTAACATAGACTCAGAGAATTCATAAATATTGTATGTAATTACATATTTTTGTGTCGATAATTATTATCACAGAAGCTGAATATTCAATTATACTGTTTCAAAATGTACAGTGTTAACAATGTTTTTTTAGTTTCCTCTATGATAGACATTAATCAAACCCATGCTGATAATGTTATACATCCAAGACTAGCTGCCTTCTTTACATTCATCTGTACTACAGTCTATTTAAGTTTATTTCAATAACTGCAATCATATCATATCAACTAGGTCTGACCCAGGTCATCAAGTCAGAATATCTAACATAACATTTTTTTTTAATTTTTTTAGTTGGTACCAAATATTTAATCCATTGTAAATGTCTTTTCTATATGTCCAATGCCATTTCTAAAGTTCATAAATCATAAGAGCATAACCTTTCTTTGCCTTAGATGAGTAAGATAACTAATTAGTGGTTGTAATAATGCTGTTATGTGTGCAAGAATAATTACCATGTATGTTTTAATTATACTTTGTAATACTGAAAATAAAAAGAAATGTGTTTAACAATATGTCACAACATGTGTGTTTAATATAAAAAGAGTTTTGTGGTTTTTTTTATTTATTTATTTATTTAATCTTTATTTCGTTTTTTGTCTTCCATACAAATCATCATAATACCAAACAGCATAAAAAAGAAATATAACAAGTATTACAAACACCTTATCTTTCAGTACTTTTTTATCTTCTTTATCCCATGTTTCCTTGCATATCAAAATCCTTTATCCCTCCCCCCCCCCCCTTCTCTCCCCTCCCTGGAACCCTCACTCCTCTTTATCCTATTATTCTACTGCAATCTTAATTCCATTCTTTTTCGTTATAACTTTAAATAATTTATTCACAATTTAGTTTTAGGTCTACCTAATTTACTTTATATTTGCTCCTATCCATCTCCTACTCCTTCATGTTCAGATATGATACCCCATTTCATTCACCCATGGCCTCCATATTTTCTCAAATTCTCTAAGATTTCCCCTTTGTACGTATACTGTCTTCTCCTTCCATACTAGTTCACTAATAACTTGAGTTCTTTCGCTCACTAGTGGGTCTTTCTCTGACTGCCATTTCTGTGCAATAAGTTTTCGTGCTTGAAATAGGCAGCCTATAACTGCCATTGTAATACTCTTCTGTTCTCCCGGAACCTTCCTATATCCTAGCACACAAAGTTTAGGGTCCATTTCCAACATCATCTCAAAGATTTTATTTATAGTTTCAACAACTCCCCCCCAATAGCGAAACAACTTTGGGCATCGCCATACCATATGTACAAGGTCCCCATACCCTTGGCATCTAGGGCAACTGGAATCAGCTCTCCTTCCAAACAGGAACAATCTCTTGAGAGTATAATAAGCCTTATATACCAACATCAGATGTGATATTTTTTGTGAGGTAGAGACCGATATCATTGGCCCTAGCTCCATTATTCTCCTCCACTGCTCATCTGAAATCTCCCCTATATCCTCCTCCCATCTCCTCTTTTGATTAGGGGGATCAAGGGCCTTATTGGAACTATTACATATCTGACCATATATCACAGATATAAACCCTCTGGTCTTATCTATTTTAAATATCCTCTGAAGATCCTTGCCTGACCCTTTTTCCAGATCAGCTCCCGGAAAAGAGTTTCACATTTTTTAAACCATTTTTTACATATCCATACCGGTGCATTGTATAGAGCATATAGCAGTTGTGGCATCCATATCATCTTATTCAAGCTACATCGGCACGCCACCGATAAGGGGAGCCGGCTCCAGACATCACACTGTCGTTTAAATTTATTCAATAATGGTATTATATATTTGTTGATATACTGGTTGGGATCTATTGTTAAATATATACAGAGATATTTCATTGTATCTACCACCTCCATTTGGGGTACCACCAGCGCAACCGCAGCATCTAGAGGGTCGACTCGGAGCAACTCTGACTTCCCCCAGTTTATTACTAACCCTGTAAAACTTCCAAAGTCTTCTACTAGTTTAATTGCCTTCCTAAAGGAATGGCCAGTATCTCCTAAAAAAAGGAGAACATTGTTCGCGTATAATGTGATTCTTTCATCTCCTCCCCCCTTGCTTTGGAACCCTTTTATCTCGGGGTTTGACCTAACTGCAGTCGCCAATGGCTCCATATTGAGTGCAAAAAGCAAGGGGGACAATGGACACCCTTGCCTTGTCCCTCTGCTCATTTCTATATTTTCAGAGTGTTCGTTATTAACTCTTACTTTTGCACTAGGGGCTTTATACATAATTTTAATCCATCCAATAAAAGAAGGCCCAAACCCGAATTTTTCCAGAACGCACCATAAGTACTCCCACTCTAGGCTATCAAAAGCCTTGGTTACATCCAGGGACAGAATAGCTCTTGACCCCCTTTTTTCCGATGGCGTCTGGATATTCAGAAATGCCCTTCTGATATTCATGCTGGTAGATCTTCCCGCGATAAATCCTGTTTGATCTGGGTGTACAAGTTTTGTGACAGTTTTGTTTAACCTATTTGATAATACCTTAGCTAAGATTTTGACATCTGAGCATAACAAAGATATCGGCCTGTATGAGGCTACATCTAATGGGTCCTTTCCTTCCTTAGGTATCACGATGATAGTTGCTTCCATCATCGAGGCGGGCAGTTTCCCCTCCTCCGCTGCACTCCTTAGTGTCCTAAGCAACTTTGTTTATACGTCTCCACCAGGAGACCATCTGGCCCTGGGGATTTTTGGTTAGCCATCCCGGACACTGCCTGTTGTAATTCTCCTAAAGTTATTGGGGCCAAATCTTCCCTCTCCTCTTGGGTAAGAGTTATCATTTCCACATTCTCCAAGAAAGTACCCATTTTTCCGTCCTCACCCCGCCCTTGTGACCAATATAGTTCCCTATAGAAGGCTCCAAAAGTTTCCACTATCTCCACCCCACGTGTAGAGATTGCCCCATTCATGGTCCTAATCATAGGTATAGCAGATGGGGGGAATTGGTTTTCACCAACTGGGCCAACATTCTACCCACCCCTTCCCCTTCCCCAAAATAACGCTGTTTCTGGAATAATCGCCTATTCTCTTCCCTTTTTATAATTGCTATCTTATACCCCTGTTGTTTATTTAACCATGTTTTTTGTCTCTCTGGGGTTGGATCTTTTACATAGTTATTATCTGCTTCTATCATTTCCCTCCTGATGCTTTCCTCCCAGCTCCTAGATTTGTGTTTAATTCTTGCCACCTGCTGGATCAAAATGCCTCTAAGAAAGGCCTTAAGGGCACCCCATGTTACACTAATTGGAGCGGTGCCTATATTAAACTCTATAAACTCTTTTAGCTTTGGTGAAACCTCTTCTGCATCCTTCATTAATTCAAACCAAAACTGGCTCATTTTCCATCCCTCTTGTGTTCTTTTCCCACCCAGATTTAGTGTCTCCATCAAAAGTGAATGTTCCGAGACCCCTCTAGGCATATATGCTATGTTCTTTGCACTTTGTAGCGCTTCCACATTACCCAGGACCATGTCTATTCTGGAGAGTGCTTAATATTCTGATTCCTCTCTCTCCACATATCCATTAACCCTACTTCCTTCAAAAAGTAGCTCAACCTGGTTGCCCCCAAGTTCCCAGATCGGTTCCTGGGGGGGAACCTGTAAACCTCTTCATCAAGAACTTTGTTGAAGTCTCCCATTATTAGAACAGGCACATCTTCCTTATCCCCAATAAATTCCATAAGTCTGTACACAACCTCCATCTTGAACGGAGGCGGTATATATACATTTGCCAGAACACAGCATCTATCCTCCAGACATAGTACAGAAAGATATAATGGCCCAGTTCGTCAATACTGACCTGCCTGCAGGAGAAACTCACCCCTGTTCCTATTATCACACTCACCCCCCTGGAATAGGAGGTATGAGTTGAATGATACTGGTTTTGATATTTCCTATTCTTTAATTGAGATATAGTTAATTTTGTTAAGTGTGTCTCCTGCAGGCAGGCCAGTCCAATACCAAGCCTCTCCAACATGGAAAAAACTGTCGCCTTTTTAATCGGACTACCCAATCCCCTTACATTCCAAGAGCCTATATTCAGTGTTTTGGCCTGCATTATCTATCTGAAGAATGGGAGGAAAAGAAAAAGAAAAACATATATATATAAGATAAAAATAGGGACCTTATAAGACAATCATATACAGCTACACCCAAGTGTAGTTCACTTCCTTTTGATTTGTCAATATTTCTACTTGTGATTTATACTTTAACCACTGTGTACATTTCACTATTATAGTGCTTACTAATATTTGAGCTTTTATCTGTTCATCAACCATGCAGTATTCATCCTTAATCATCTTGTGAAGTGTTGCATACAGTATTTCTTTACCCCTTTTCCCCTCCCACCCCTCCCAATACCCCCTTCTACTCCCCTCCCTCTTAACCCACCCTACCCTCCACCTATCAAGGTGCTCCCTAAGGAGATTTAACGTGGCCATCTCACACATTACTCTTTCACCCCTCTCTTCCAATACTTTTCCGGAAAAATGGCAGAAAAAAAAAAAAAAAACCTTATCCTTACACTTCTCAAAAATTAACCCTTTTCCCACTTTCTCCCTTTTCCTTCAACTTTCTCTCCTTCCATTCTTTCTCCTTCTCCGCCTCTTCCCTTCTCTACTCCCCTCCTCCCCCCTCCCTTTTCACCCTCCCCCCATTCATCCTAAGTTCCCTCCCTCTCCCCTTGATTCATCTGCAAGGTCCCCTTATTAGCTTCTAGCCATGATATCACTCAAAATCTGAGTCCCACCCAGTGTCATCACACGCAACCGTGCTGGATATAAAAGTGCATATGTAACTTTATATGACTGTAAAGTGTGTTTAATTTCCAAAAATTCTTCTCTGCGTCTCTGCAAATCAGGAGAATAGTCCGGATAAAGTGAGATCTTCATGCCATCATAAAAAATGTTCCCCATCTATCTTGCCTTGCGCATCAAATGTCAACAATAATGGCCTAGAACGGCCCCCAGGAGGCGGGGCTCTAAAAGAAACTCGATGAGCTTGTTCTATTGAAAAAAATTGTGAAAATGTTTCTTTTCCAAAGAGTTCTATAAACCATGCTTCCAGACATTTTATAGGGTTAGGGCCTTCCCCTTTCTCAGGCAGCCCCATCATCCTGATGTTGTCCCATTGGAGCCTATTTTCTATTTCATCCATTTTGGAAGCATGGCTAACCAGTTGCTTTCTCATATTTTTAACCTCATGGTGTAATGGGTGTACATCATCTTCCAACTGGCTTATCCTTGCTTCCAATACTGTTGTTCTTTCTACTGCTTTTTGCATATCCTGTCTGACCAGTAGTAATTCCTCCTTCATCCCTTTTAGTTGATCACATAGTTCTCCCAATGAAAGTTTACATGCATTTACAGCTTGAAAGACATCTTTCAGTGTTGGACCCTCCTCAACAGGAGGACTAATATTAGGGACTGATTCTGGCTCACATTGAATTACCCCTTGACTTTTATTACTTGCGTTCTTTTGTCCTAATACTGCTGCAGCAGTTGTGGGTAGATGACCTTGACTTTTTCTGTCCGCTGTGACCCCCTGCTGTGCTTTTGCTTGTACCTGTTGTACCGGTTGCCCTCCCTTTATTGGAGTCTGGCCTGGGGTGTGGACATAGCGGTCTAATTTTGCTGCAGCTGCTGACGCCATCTGAGTGTTCTTTTCTATTGAGGAGCGGAGTTGTGTCCCCACGTTGTGTCCCCACGTCCGCACAGGGTTCTTTATAAAATCTATAGCACAACAAACCTGTTCAACTAGGTAAAAAACGAGACAGGAGGGTGTTGTTTATTTGATATTTTTTCTTTTCCCCCCTTGTTCTCCTTCTCAATATTTCCTTACCAAACTTCGGGAGAGGGGGGAGAAAGAGAGAAGAGAAAAAAAAATGAAACACGGAATATTACGTACTAAGTTTAAAAAAAAAAAAAAAAAATAGGATAAAAGTTCTATGTGCTGGGATTATTGGGATTAATAATTCAATGCTGATATTTACCATAGTCTTTAGGCGAGAGTGCTGAGTGCTGAATGCTGAGAGATATATGCAGCTGTATATAATTATGTAACAATTGTAGCAAAAAATGATATTTATCTTTATGAGTCACTTGCTACACAAAAAAAAGGAGAACGCTGAGTATCTCAAGTACCAACTGTCCTGTTTCAATCGCTTGTCTTCTCGCGGTATCCCGCAGTGAGCGAGGACTAATATTAGGGACTGATTCTGGCTCACATTGAGTTACCTCTTGTCTTTTATTACTTGCGTTCTTCTGTCCTAATACTGCTGCAGCAGTTGTGGGTAGATGACCTTGACTTTTTCAGTCCGCTGAGACCCCTGCTGTGCTTTTGCTTGTACCTGTTGTACCTGTTGTACCGGTTGCCCTCCCTTTATTGGAGTCTGGCCTGGGGTGTGGACATAGCGGTCTAATTTTGCTGCAGCTGCTGATGCCATCTGAGTGTTCTTTTCTATTGAGGAGCGGAGTTGTGTTCCCACGTTGTGTCCCCACGTCCGCACAGGCTTCTTTATAAAATCTATAGCACAACAAACCTGTTCAACTAGGTAAAAAAGAAGACAGGAGGGTGTTGTTTATTTGATATTTTTTCTTTTCCCCCCTTGTTCTCCTTCTCAATATTTCCTTCCCAAACTTCGGGAGAGGGGGGAGAAAGAGAGAAGAGAATTTATTTTTTTTAAAAACACGGAATAATACGTACTGAGTTTCAAAAAAAAAAAAAAAAATAGGATAAAAGTTCTATGTGATGGGATTATTGGGATTAATAATTCAATGCTGATATTTACCGTAGTCTTTAGGCGAGAGTGCTGAGTGCTGAATGCTGAAAGATATATGCAGCTGTATATAATTATGTAACAATTGTAGCAAAAAATGATATTTATCTTTATAAGTCACTTGCTACACAAAAAAAGGAGAATGCTGAGTATCTCAAATACCAACTGTCCTGTTTCAATCGCTTGTCTTCTCGCGGTATCCCGCAGTGAGCGTTCGGCCCTCGTTCCGCCTTCGGCGATCCTCGGCAATCCTCTGCAGTTCTGGGTATTTTCGGCAACTCTCGGTAGTTCTCGGCCAGTCTCTGCATCCTCAGAACTCTCCGCCTTCTCAATCAGCGCACACCAGCACATCCATCACAGGGGGCGAGCATGGAAGCAGCCTGCTCACATCCTCTCACACGCTCACATGCCACTCCAACTCACATCCGGCCACTTCCCTCCAAATCCCTGCTCTTTCCGCAGGCCTCGAGTTGCATGGTTAGTGCTAAAGCATGTCTGTACATAGAGTAAGCAGGGCCGTAGATATTTTTTTGTGCTGGGGGGGGGGGGGGGGGTTCAGCAGCAGGTACTAAGTAAAAGTATTTTTAAATAAAATAAATTGCGCCAAAATTATAAAGACTGGAAAAAAGAAAAACGATATGTGTGGCCCCTAGCAAGCAATCACATCCTTAATTGTATTTTATCAGGTCCTTTAGAAAATCGAACCTGATTTCATTTTTTTCTTCTTCTGTTTTTTATTAACGCTGTTGGCTATTGTCCAGTATTATGCCCCGTACACACGGTGGGATATTCCGATCGAAAAAGTCTGATCGGGTTATGTTGTCGTAAAATCCGACCGTGTGTGGGCTCTAGCGAGCTTTTTCTGTCGGACTTTGAGAGCAGGATCTAAAATTTTCGGATAAAATCCGATCAGACTTTTTCCGATTGTGTGTAGAGAATTCCGACGCACAAAGTGCCATGCATGCTCAGAAGAACTTTGGAGACGAGAGCTCTTGGCTACTGGCCTCTATGTAGTCCCATCATATGTTTTATACGTCACCTTGTTCGTAACGATCAAATTTTCTGACAACTTTGTCCGACCGTGTGACACAAGTTTCGGACAAAATCCGTCGGAAAAAATCTGACATACTTTGTGGTCGGAATGTGCAACTGTGTGTACGGTGCAAGAGTCCAAATATATATATATATATATATATATATATATATATATATATATATATATATATATATATTCTTTTTTTAACCCAGACATAAAATAAAGAGAAACATTTTTGAATTGTAAAGAAAAAAATAATAATAATAATAAAATAAAATGTTTTACCCTTAAAGTCATTGGAGAAACTTATAAAATATTAAAGGGATGATGGCATGTCTAAAGAATGTCTAAAGCCTCCTCCACCAAGCAGGAAATTATGTTCATTAGTTCATTAAGAGACATTACAGGGGCAAACCCTTGCTTATAGCTCCACTTACCCGCAATCCCCAGCTTCAGCTGCATTTAGAAATCCCCTCTTCCTTCTTATCACACACATCTTTCAGAAAAAAAGAGGTGATGAAGAAGAAAGATCACATAGCCCATCTCCTTCTGGCTCTCTCCTCCTTTTCAGCTCTAGCTCACTGCCTTAGCTGCGGCAGATGCTGAGTGAATGGAGTAGGGGTGTTTATGTTATTATATCAGTCAGTCAATTTGAGTGTGAGCCAGAGGGAACTTCCAGCAGAATGAAGATCCAGTAATCAAACTGTTTAGCTGGAGTCTCCTAGCAAAATCCAAGGATTTCACAGCTATGGTGATCTACTGTATACCATGCTATTCTACCAGGATGGGTGTCAAAACATTACTAGAGGTGCTAAAGTAATACGAGAGCAAAATATAAGATTTGAACTGACACCATGGCTCTTACCAGAGCTGTAATCAAATGCCACTAATTATATAAACAGATTATTACAAACACTTACAAACACTTATAAACACATAAACATTTCCTTAGATCATGTACAACATTCGTCCTCTTAAATAAACTCAATAAGCCTTCTAGAGTACTGACAATGTAAGCAAATTACTGGAAAATAAATTGGAATACACTAGTATAATAGAATATTAACAATTGAAACTGCCCACTTCACTAGAGTCCACCCGGTCAAGTAATGATGTACTTTGCAAAGTGGCCCATTAACTTAAAAGGCAGACACATACTTATATCCTTCCTTTTACAAAGTTACATAGTTGCATAGTTAGTCTGATTGAAAAAAAGACCATCTAGTTCAACCAATGAAAAAAAAACGTAAACAATCTTATAGATACAATCCTATACCCACAGTAGGCAAAAAAAAAACAATAAAGCAGGATGCAATTTGCTATAGCAGGCAAAAAAAATTCCTTACTAATCCCCCAAGAGGCAATTGGATGTTCCCTAGATCAACTTTATCTATAAGGCCCCTTTCACACTGGGGCGGTGCGGGCGCTGCTTTACCGTCATTTTAGCGGCGCTATTCTCCGCTAGCGGCCGAAAAAGGGTTAAAACTGCCTGCAAATCGCCGCTGCAGCGCCAGTATAGACACGCTGCCCCATTGAGTTCAATGGGCAGGAGCAGTTTAGGAGCTCCTTCACCGCTCCAAAGATGCTGCTTGCAGGAGTTTTTTTAATGTCCTGCAAGCACACCGCTCCAGTGTGAAAGCCCTTGAAAGCCCTTGACACAGCAGCGGCTGTTTCAAGGTGCTTTGCAGGCGCTATTTTTAGCGCTGTAGCGCCTGCAAAGTGCCTCCAGTGTGAAAGGAGCTTTAATATTAGTATCCAGTTATATTATGTGTATCTAGGAAATAATCCAGGCCTTTCTTAAAACAATCTACTGAGCTTTTCTTTATTCATAGTAAAGAGTTGAGTTTCATGGTTAAGCAGATCATTTTTACCAAGTTGTGAAAATATATGTGTGTAATAACATGCATTTCCGAAGATAAGAAACACATATTGTTACCCCCTGGGGAAGCAGAACACAGCTTGATCATTTCCCAATCATTGCATTTGATGCTAATCAAGTTAAAGTTGGCCCATGCTTGACTATACTATTTTGCATTCATTTGGTAATTTCAATATTTGCGTGAAATTGTGACAGTGTCACATTGATATGAGTGACTTAATTAGACTTGCTGGAATTGATTAACTTCAAAGCTTTTTGCTATATTTTGGCAATGGGGGCACATGCCATATATTGCCTTTCTTTTGCCTCAAATCTGGAGCCTGCATCTGCCCCTGCACCACCACTGACCCTTGGCCACACTGGTGTGCAAGTACCCATAGAAAAAAAACACAGTACATACCTGATCAATGAGGAATACATATTCTATGGCATTTTCCCTGTGAGGATTGGAATTATTAGTGCTATTACTACTCTAGTCCATTGTGACTATGGGTGTTGCATGATATTTTCTGCCTGACTTGCAGGGCTGTGGCTTTACCCCATGACTACTGGTATTCTGTCTCACTTTACCCTTGTGACTAATGGTATTCTGTGTCACTTTACCCTTATGACTAATGGTATTCTGTATCTTTTAAGCCTTCTGATCAAAGGCATCCTATATATCTTTTATTTTGTGACTGATAGCTTTTCGTGATGCCTTATCTCTGGCTGATATCACTCTCTTTACCCATGTGACTGTTTTGTGCCTCTTTACACCATGGCTAATGAAATTCCGTGGAGCTTTGTTTCTGTGGCTCGATTTTAGTGTCACTTTATCCCCTGAGTGATCACATTCTGTAACACTTTAACCCATGAATAAGAGCATAGTGCAGACCATTACCCCTCAAACCAATGCAATTTTGTGTGACCTTGCCAAATGTCTGTGTTTTTTGGAGCTTTTTACGTGACAGTTGATGTTTTGTGTGGCCTTTTCCCCATGACTTATGTCATACTTTGCTGATGGTTTCTGTAGTATTTGCCCTGTGGTAATAGTGCATTGTGCCACTTTTTCTCTTTATTATTTTACTCTGCGTGACTTTTTACTCTGTGACTTATAGTGTATTGTGTAGCCTTTCTGCTATATAATTGGTGTTTTGTGCAACCTTTCCCCCCAGTATTTTGTGGGGCATTCCTTGTATGACTGATGTTGTTCTGTGTGGATTTTCCTCTGTGACTGATGCCATTCAATATTGCTTTACTTATCTGAATATAAGAATTCTATAATTCTGTGATGTTTTCCCATGTTTTTTTATGTCCTTTCTGCAGGGATTTACTCCTATACCTAATGCCATTTTTTGACTATTTTCCCCAATGACTTATAGCATTCTGTGTTGCTTTTTTTGTACCTCATAGTGTATGGCCTTTTTTTTGTTTCCTGCAGTCTTGTTTTACTCCTGTGACCTATGGTGTTTCATGTGGCTTGACCATTATGCCTAATGGTGTTCTGTTTGGAGTGACTGTTGGCTAGACTGATAAAGTTCCATGTAGCTTTTCCCCTGTGATTTATAACAATTTGTATAGCTTTTGCCATCTGATTGATGGCTTTTTGTGCCCTTTCCCCTCTGTGTAATAATGCTTTGCATTGATTTTTCCATGTGGTAGATGGAAGACAGATATACAAACCTGTGTTTCTGGGTGCATGCAACCATCTCCCTTTATTTGCTGCCTACAAGGTTTTTTTTTCTCAGAAAATAGGTGCAGGAACTCTATCATAACCGGCTAACCCCCCCCCCCCCCCCCCCCCACACACACACACACACGCCAAACACCTGCATCAATTAGTGGGTGTGGTCAAATTTTACTAACAGTGAGAGGATCCTAAAGGGGCATTAAATATGAGAAGTGCATTACACACAGACTGCAGAGTTCAGGTGTGCACTGCATACAGAGTGCAGAATTCAGGGCTGCACTGCATACGAAGTGCAGAGTTCAGGTGTGCACTGCATACAGAGTGCAGAATTCAGGGCTGCACTGCATACGAAGTGCAGAGTTCAGGTGTGCACGGCATACAGAGTGCAGAATTCAGGGGTGTGTTACATAACGAGTGCAGAGTTCAGGTGTGAACTGCATACGTAGTGCAGAGTTCAGGGGTGTGCTACACACCGAGTACAGAGTTCAGTCTTCTTCCACTGCTGCTTACCTCTACATCCCCCATCCACATCGTACTTCCATCCGTCTTAAGGTCTGACCACAGCATGCAACCCTTTTCACTGCCCCCAATTTACCCCCCCCCCCCTTAAAAGCTCCACCATCTTCCACATGTCTTACTTTGTTGCTGTAATAATCTGAAGCACCCAGCGGGCTCTAGTATCTCCCCACATGCTGTAGGTGGCGCTGCCTCTCTTACTTCAGGGAGAATATCAAGTGGGGGTGTCGGCATCCACATTGCACCCCCGTCACCCGTATCTCTCTTGTCCCCATCCTAAACTCTGTAGGAGCTGCTCAGCAGATCTGATCTGTGGAAGCTATTGGGAGACAAGCTGTCACTTGTAAACACAGAAGCTGGACTTCTGTGTTTGCAAGTGAATGGTGAGCAGGGAGCAGAAGGCCTGAGCCAGAGGTGGTGGAACTAAGTTATTCCATATTGAATAAGACCCCAACTATTATCCAGTTGGTAGAGGCTTCACTTCCATACATGATTTTTCAGCTGAATACTTGCTTGGAATCAAATATTTTACAATGTTTCAATAATGGATAAGTGAGGGAATAAAAAAAATGACAATGAAAAAAAAACATGACGGTTGATTGCTCAGTTCTCAGCTCGCCTTGAGTGGAGAGTGGTAACTGTCAGTCACTGCCATAGGCTTTGCCCCTCTAGCGCTCACTGCAGTGCCAGGCTGGAGAGTGGTGGGAGCGGCTGGCTCAAGCACTCAGTGATGCGCTGAGAGGATGGGCCAGCTGCCAATAAGGCATCTGGGTGGATCCTGACATTATTGTCTGGATTTTTACAGAGCTAGAGCAGCTCTGTGATGTCAGCCGACATCTGGCTTTAGCTTTTGATTTTGGGTAACAGGAGAGCACAAATAAGTGCACTCCTGTGACCCAGAAGATAATTATGGCTAAAAGAGATTTGGCCATACTTTTCTTTTAATGGAATAATGCATAGATAGCCTTTAACATACATAATAATGCACCTTAAAGATATTTTCTACTCTATTTGGTTTGCCATTTCATGTTAGTTTTTACCCTGTAATTGATGGTATTCTCCTTCCTCGCTTTCCTCTATGAAAAATGGCATTCAGGCTTTGAAGCTCGGATTCTGTTGACCCATGTAATCAAATTGCACAAATACTGTATTTATGTATTCACAAACTGCCATGGTGTACCTTGCACACTGGAACTTGAGATCACAGCAACATCTCTAATTAAATGATACTGTAATAAATGACTCTCAGCCATGAGTGAAAATTCACAGCATCTTGCCCCTGATTTACTAATATTATCAATCCCATTACCCTCACTCCACTGAATACAGAAAGAACTGTATCAAGTATATATATATGCACGTATATGTAACAATTCTGTATTCATTACACTGACCTTTTAAATGTTCAGGCAGTGTCAAATTGGTACTTTTCTAAAGGGTAAAGCACTAGTGTGAAGACCTGTCAATCACTGTTACAGTGAAATATAGAAGGGTAAGTGGTAAATATTTAATTTATGATACTTCACTTAAAGGTGTCAAACAACATTGCAAGAACAACGAAGACGAACAAAGCACATGCTCCAGCTAATTTATCCAGAGACAGGTAAGTTACAAATTCAGTATTAACTTGACAATAAATCCAATACACTTTCACCACCTACTATATTTCACTCAAACAGCAGCACCTTAATTGCTATAGATATACCAAGGTATGAGAATCAATATGCTTATGTGCAAAGGTTATTCTCCTCCTTTGCTTTCGGTGCTACACAACGCCAGAAATAACCTACTTCATTGTTTAAATGTTAATCAGTTATTTTATTTCCTCACCTGTTTTCATGAAAAAAGTAGCATAATAAGATTCATTGGTCATGGATGACATTGACAACCTTGCTGCTGTGCTAAATATTTGGTTTTGCATATAGTATGCACTGAGCTTGAAGGATGTACTCAATTTTCCAGAAATAGCATTTATATTTAGAACCTGTTTTCCTTATATACAAATGGAAAATGTTGTAGATATACAACAGATTTTATTTTCATTAATCATTTCACAACATATAGATAATTTATCTTACAAACTGTCAGAAAAATCCCAAAGGGTAAATTACTCTAGAGGTCTTAATGCCCTCATACTGTATAAATTGACCTGTTATCTGTTTGCCATGTTTGTGTACTAGACATTGCTTATTTAACAAGAAACCAAATTATTGTGACTCAGAGATGGTCCTTTGATACTAGTTTTGACATTCTGCCTGAAAAATGACCCTTATTATGGATCCTATGACAGTCTCTCAGTGTACTGATTTATGAATACTGCACAATAAATGACTAGTACTAGAGCTCCCCCTATGTCAGTTGAATAAATGTACCAAAATACTATATACAATAGTTCTATTGTTTTTCTTTCACATATTGATATAAAACTAACTCAGAGGCATTGCAGAGAAATAAAGATGAATATGCACACATGACTAATGTAAAGCTGACCATACAGTATACGTTTTTTGTTTTTTTTTTCATTCAATGAGCAAATGTGCTGATTCCTACATCAACACACTTGGTGCTGATCCCCATCAACACACTAGGTGCTGAGGGGAAAATCAGTCCCACACCACTATTGTGTTCTTCAGGTAGAAGCCATCGTTGTCAGCAGAATGCAATGATCAGTTTTGCAGGCTATAGCCAGTGGCACTGATCATTTGAGAAAAACCCAACAGGTTGCTTGTACACAATTTGATTGATAGATCGACTTGTGTACAACCAGCTAGCCAATACATTAATCAAAATTCACTTGGTCCCTGCTGGACTGGCAGAATTTTGATCTATGTATGACCAGTTTTTCTGAACACGTAAACCATTTAATTTTCGTCAATGTTATCTAATTATTTAATAACTGATAAATACATGTCAAATATATAAGATGGGGAAAACACTGCGTTAACACAATGAATGAAGGTGACAAAATAAATTGTGTCAAAAAGATATGTGTATGAAAGCAGCCAACACACTAACAAACAAAGTCAAATAAGCATATAAAAACAATGTGTAGCGCTATCAAAAAAATAAATAAACAGTGAAATACTGAAATCCACAGTGAAGGAATACAAAAAATCTGATAAAGTTCAATATGTGACAATAATAAAGTCTCTACTAGTCTCTAGACAAACTAGACAAACTTTGTAAAAAGTATCAATAATGTGATGGTGATAAAGTCTTTGTTCAAAAAAACTTCTCAAGTGAAATTAAACATCCTTTCATATGGAATGTTGGGATGGCAACTAATCTCTGTGGTTGCAGAGTCTGGTATATATACATGCAGGGATGCACAGGGACCTTCTAACGAATATAAATATGAAATGGGTACGCTTACCAGCAATGTTAGACCCACCTACCGTACGGCAGTGGGTCGATAAGGCTTAAGGTTATTCCTGTGGATGACACGTGGAAAGCCAGGAGCTGGATTCAGACAGCACATTTCCAGATCGAAGATAGGTTGCCAGAATGATATTCCAGAATCTTGCGAAAAAGCACTGGCATGTAATCCAAATGGTCCACAATGGCATGTGGCACCAGAAGTAAGGCACAAAAAGGGAAAAGGAGACAAAAGAAAAAATGCAATAGTGTAAATCCGCCACCAATTTATTGAATGTGGGGCATAAACATTGGTACAAACAGTAGATGACCTTTTGGTCGAAACGCGTCGGCATTTTTGCTCATTCATGAGACCATTACATTGCTTTTGATTTACTTGATTTTATTTTTTGTATGCTTTGTACTATATGGGTTAACTCCCTGTTTGTACCAATGTTTATGCCCCACATTCAATAAATTGGTGGCGGATTTACACTATTGGATTTTTCCTTTTGTCTCCTTTTTCCTTTTTGTGCCTTACTGCTGGTGCCACATGCCATTGTGGACCATTTGGATTACATGCCAGTGCTTTTTCGCAAGATTCTGGAATATCATTCTGGCAACCTATCTTCGATCTGGAAACGTGCTGTCTGAATCCAGCTCCTGGGTTTCCACGTGTCATCCACAGGAATAACCTTAAGCCTTATCGACCCACTGCCGTACGGTAGGTGGGTCTAACATCGCTGGTAAGCGTACCCATTTCATATTTATATTCGTTGGAAGGTCCCTGTGCATCCCTGCGTGTATATATACCAGACTCTGCAACCACAGAGATTACTTGCCATCCCAACATTCCATATGAAAGGATGTTTAATTTCACTTTTCAGTTTTTTTGAACAAAGACTTTATCACCATCACATTATTGATACTTTTTACAAAGTTTGTCTGAGTAGAGACTTTATTATTGTCACATATTGAACTTTATCAGATTTTTTGTATTCCTTCACTGTGGATTTCAGTATTTCACTGTTTATTTATTTTTTAGCTCTACACATTGTTTTTACATGTCAAATATATACTATTAATTTTTGGGCTATTTAAATGTATGCAGTACCTCATAGCAATGAAGGGAATCAGATTTCACCGTTCTTTAGTCAGAATAATGAAATATGGGAACACAATGCTTTTGTATTTACATTGTTAATGGTATTCTGTGCCAAGAGAAACATTACTGACATCCTTCTGAAAATGGTAATTGCCTGGCAGACGTACATGATCTTCTGAATGCAGTGCTTTCTGAGTCTCTTACCTTGAACCGACATTAACTAGAGAGGGCAGAATTTTGTTATTGGCATATTTGTCACAAATTATTGACTTGAAATTGAAAATATTGAAGCTGTTTAATACGCATGATAGCCAGAAACGTAACATTTTTTTTAGGTGGAGAGGTCTGAAATTGCAGTCTCGTAGAATGATTTATTTTAAAAGAAAGCAAAAGTGAAAAAATTGGGTTTTCTATTACACAGCATTTCTGCAGAAATTTACCCACCTCCCCACCAACATGCCCCCCACTAAAGCTATGTTTTAAACCCAGCACACCAATAGTCTGGAAGGTGCTTGATAATGCAATTGCACCCCAAAAACTCTACTAGCATACAGTATCAATAGCACTGCTGAGCACTTGGAGCACATGCTATGCATGTCTTTCCTGGTCACCTAGATGTCAACAACACCTTCGTACCTGCTGCTGGGGATGGATTTCCCAAAATGTTGCTTCCAGAAATATGCAGTCATCTGTGCTCCTCCTCCATGTTGCCGCACCCACTCTATTCCAACAGCAGGCGTAGGGACAATGCAATGCAAAGCAAGTTAGGTGCAGCCTCTGTACTGTCACGTGTGCTCATCTTTTAGAGTGGATTCAATTTATCTGGGCTGTGTTTGACATGCAGGAAAATAATGCACATTGGCACTGCCTGTCCTGTTTTGACCATTGGCAGCTAAATGGATTTATGGGCCACCCTGTGTAGGTGAAAATGAGGAAATAATGATATGATTCTTAACTGTGCTGCAGCATGTACTCAGGGCTGGTGGGAATGCTTCAGTAAGAGTGTGTATGTGTGTGTGTGTGTGTGTGTGTGTGGGGGGGGGGGGGGGTAAAAATAGCTTGCTTACTGTGTAGAAAATAATGTGAATTATTCATTGTCTTATACTGCAAGATGGAAATATATCAATCAATAATAAAAATAAAAACATACAAGCGCCATATTAAGTTGTTGTTTAGAAATGGGCTTGGAAAAAACATGTTTGGGATTGCTTTGCCGGCTGGTGGCACTGTGGTTCTCAGACCTAAAGGTTGTAGTTCCAGTCTCCATCACTGGGTCTCCCAGCTGCCAGCAGTACCTAGCAATTAGTATTTTCCTGATGCTGGCTCTTGAGAGGGTATTTAATCCCTCAGCTGTTATTCCATTTTGCTTCAATGTTTTGCCTGCTAGCCAGATACCTGCTTGCTTATCCTAATCCTAATTCCAGCCTTATCCTGATCCTGCTTCTGCTCCAGCCCTGTATCAAGTACCCTGTATCCTGTTATCCTGTTATCCACATCTCTGCTCCATTTGTTCCCAGTCACAGTCATGCCCTATTTCTGTCAGCTTTTCTCCATTAGTATAAAGTGTATATAGTCTCTGCCTTGTTTGCTTAAAGAGGAAGTAAAGCCTCCTCGAAAAAAAAAAAACGGAACCTGCAAGGCAAAGGCATAATGAGCTAGTATGCATAGCATACTAGCTCATTATGAATGACTTACCTGAGAACAAAGCCCCCGAAGCGGTCCTCATCCACGACCTTCTCCGGCGCCATCAATCCCGGAGTGACTTCCGGGTCTCGCTGCTCCAGCGCTGTCATTCGCTGGATCAGCGATGGCGTCACTCCCGCGCATTCGCACGAAAGCGGCATATCGCCGTGAACTCGGCATGCGACGTAGACAGCGATGCCTGTTTTTTTTCTAAATATCTCCTAAACCATGTAGGTTTAGGAGATATTTATTGGACCTACAGGTAAGCCTTAATCTAGGCTAAGGGTTTAGAACCACTTTAATCAGAATGGCCTTATGAGGGAAAAAAATTTGAATGTATAATTCATTTTTGAATAGTGACAGTGAGTGGGAAAATTACTGGGTCTTGACAGCACTATCAAAGTTCAGATTTCTGCCCTTTCTATATTGTTTTATAGACCGCTAGTCTCTCACTCCATATTTAAAAACTAATCTGGTTCTCTCTGTGCTTCAAAAATAGCATTTTTAAAGCCAATCAGAGACATTCCTCTCACTACTCTCACCAACAAGGCGACATTCCTTCTAGCTATCACATCTGCAAGGTAAATGTCTGAGCTTATGGCCTTATCTTGCAAGAAACCCTTTTTTGTTTTTGCACATGGATAAACTTTATTGCCCTGACTTTAAAAAACAATAGAGCAGTGCTTAAACTAAATACAGTATATAAGGTGACACAAATATATATACTTACCGTATCATAAACCAATAAACATAACAAATATAGCAGTGTTAGTGTACTAACACAGCAATCATAAGGTGTAACAGTGCTTAATAAGATACTAGTATACAAAATGTGTCCAATTACCTAAAAAATGAAAGAATATATCAAATGGTGTAATTGTGAAATAAAATGTCCAAGCGGTCTTCTCCAAAATCAGTGAGCAATGTCCCAAGATGCAGAATAGTGCACCTCCACTCTATCACCAAACATGGACCGCTTTTTGGATAAAAGCCAGCCACGATTGCAAACGGCCAGGCACCCACCCGACATCACAGACTCGGCCCTGCTCTCCAACATGGCGGAGACGCCTGCAATGGAGATGAGTGTCAACCCCCTCCCTCCCAGCAACAAGAGGACATCAGCACGGAGCACATAGCAAAGGCTGTGGCTGCTCTTCTCGCCCCTATTATAACAAGAGAAAGCTGTAAATGTAGGGATGTTGCTTGTAAAAAAAGAAATTGGGGAAAATGCTACATGGCTTAATGACGCTGAGCAAAGGATTTCTACTATGGAGGAAGAGCTATACCAGGCTCAAGTCACGGAACAGACACAGGAAAAAACAAACCAATATATAAGCCAGAAGCTGGAAGACCTGGAGAACAGATCAAGACGCAGTAATCTGTGCTTCGTGGGGGTACCAGAATCTATGCAATCTTCAGCTATTGCAGAAGTCTCTGCCAGGTGAATTCCTGAAGCACTAGGCCTACCAGCCCCTTGTACAGTGGAACAGGCTCATCACATGGGAGCATACTCTGCTGATCACACATCTACCTGTCCAATTATCCAATTAAGTACTTGAATTATGCTGGTAACTCCGCTATCTTGAAAAAATACAGGCAATCCCCATCCCTACAAATCGATGGAATAAAGATCCTGATTTTTTATGACTATTCCATTGAAGTCTCAAAGAAAAGGAAAGCTTTTAAGCATATATGCACTGGGCTTCACCAGCAACAAGTAAAATACACTCTGGCCTTTCCTGACACTCTCTGCCTCAAGGCACCAAACAGATCAACTCTCTTTTCATGACCCATCAGAGTCTGAGATATAACTGCACTCATTACACTCAGAAAACCAACCAAATGTCTCCTCCATGGCACCCCCGATAGCTCACCCCCTGGATCAACGGAGCCCACACAAGGACTACCCCGAAGCGCCTCAAATATTTTGGTCCGAACAACAGCTACAAGCACTGCTGGCATGTTGTTTCCTGGAACTCTTCTCAAATGTCATACGGGTAAATGAATAACTGCTGTTTGTTTCTACTATGGTAGTATTCTCTGTTATACCTGTTATTTTCTTATTGCAGTGGCCTCGAATAGCCAACCAGCCTGTTTTTTTTTTTTTTACCCTACCAGACTTTGCTTTATAACCTTTAAATACGGGCCTCACTGAATACAGCTGCTATGACTCCCTCTCTAATAGACATGTGCACACTGAACTATTTTGTTTCGGAACTTCGTTTTCATCCGAAAAATAAATGTATTTAGTTACTCCCGAAATTCGTTTTTATTTATTTTGTTTCTTTAAAAAATGCATTCGTTCGAAAATCCGAAATAATTAAGGTCGAATCTGTCATATGGTGTCTGTCGAATGTTCTAAGAAGATCCGACAGAGCAGCTAAACTGTATGACGCCGCAATCGTACATTTCCGGTCGAATGTTCTGCCTACAAGCTATAGTAGAATTCTAATGTTGTATGACACTAGTAATAATTATATTTATTAATTATTATTGATAGTCAACTAACATTAGAATTCTTCTGTAGCCTATTGGCGGAGCATTTGACTATAAATGTCCGCTCGCGTCTACCGCTTCGTTGAATCTTCCTGTTGAATCTTTTCTCTCTATGTCAAATAATCTTGGACTAATAGAGTTAGGTTAGGCACATTCAACCTTTTTTGCTATTGTCTCTATAATGTCAAATCTTTTCTCTCTATGTCAAATCTTTTCTCTCTATGTCAAATCTTTTCTCTCTATGTAGAATAATCTTGGACTAATAGAGCTAAGGTTGGGCACATCGCTTTTGTCAGCGTCATGTCAAATATCCTATTTATATCGAACTGTTGTCACAATGAAAATGAAAATAAAGCATTTGTTTATGTTGGATCTTTTGGTTTTTGGATTCTGCACGTTCGTTATCGTTTGTTAAAACGATAACAAAATTACCCAAAATTCGGACGAAAATGCATTCAGACAAAAATGAATGCACATGTCTACTGTCTAACGACCCGATTCCGTTAGACTGATACCCCTGACCAAACGGGCATATCTATGCACCTTTTACTGGGTCAGTCAAGGAGAGCTCATAAAGTGAACTAATACGGAAAAAAAGTGCAGTCTCATGGTTGTTTCTCAGTATGGTTTATTTACGTTATTTTTCCTTTATGTTTCCTCCCTCATTGTACACTTATACTTCCTACTCCCTCGCACCAGCTTAGTACCCAAAACATTAAAATCCACATAAGGCTTTCTCCTCACTATCTCCCAACAGAATAGTTATCCTTACCCTGGACAACTATTATACACCCTCAAAATCAGCTAATGCCCTTTTCCAAGAAGCCCCCCATGAGTTACTTCATGGAATGTGAAAGGGCTTAGGTCCCCCATCAAGAGACTTAAGCTATTGTGCCACCTTCAGAGAATACAAACTGACATTTCCCTGCTACAGGAATCCCATTTGACATTTCCTGACTTCCATCCTATGAAGAAACTCTGGGTGGGCACTGTGTTGGGCTCTGACGCAGTCAGCCAAAAGGCCTGGGTGCTCATCTTGATCCACAAGAACCTCCCCTGTGAAGTTCTGTCAGTAGACTCTGACAGCCAGGGACGTTTTCAAACTGCACCCATCTGCCTAAGTAATAGACCCTGGGAAACAATTATTTGAGGATCTACTAAAGTCCCCACATATCTCCCACATAATAGGTGGGGATTTCAACTCTATTTTGCACCGACGGACGATAGATCCACACCCAAAAGCCTGCACAAAACAATAGGAGATTCTGGCCTGACCTATTTTGCCTCTACAATGAACTCCCTTTATCTCAGTGACATATGGCGGCTCTTCCATCCAGTAGATAGGGAATTCACATTTTTTCCTCCCCTCATAACGAATTTACTAGAATTGATTACATTTTCTGCACTGACAGTATTATCCCAACTATTTGAGGGGCGAAGATCCATGATATTGCCATATCGGACCATGCCCCAATCTCATAATCACTTGAAATCTCAGATTCCCAATCCAATCCCCACTTATGGCATTTTCCATCATTCTTACGCAACAACACTGACTTTCAGACATATATGGACTCGAACTGGACTGAATTTTCCTCCGCTAACTCAACCCATATGGACAACCCCAATTTGTTCTGGGAAGCAGGCAAGGCCTATCTGTGGCGCAGGGTCATTTCATATGCTGCCTCATACAAGAAACGTATCTTAACGAGTTATAGGGAAGCAAGCTCCCGTCTCAGGCTTGCTCAGTGCTCCCTCTTCACTCAAGATTCCCATAAAAACAGAGCCAAATGGCAAGCAGCCAAACATGCCTTCATCTCTTGGGCAGACACTCTAGAGCTGACCAAGTGAACACATATGGATGCCACATTAAATAAATACAGCAACAAAGCCGGTAAGCCTTATATCACCTCTCTATGGGATGCCTCAGGCACCATTAAAACCACACCTCAGGAGGTCAAGAAAGTTATGCTACAATTCTATTCCTCTCTATATGCCCCCATCCCATTAAATTAAAGTATAGCACAAAAATTCCTAGATAAACTACATTTACCAATGATCTCCCTCTCCCAACTCAAAACCCTCAATGCTCCCATATCTATGTTGAAACTCTATACTACTATCCGTCACTTAGCCCCAACAAGGTGCCTGGCCCTGTCGGGGGTTCACAGGTGAATTCTATAGGACCCTTTGAAAAACAGTTGAGCCTACTCTTCTCAGTGTTTATAATAACATATGGGCAGGAGGCACTTATTTACCTACAGGGAATCAAGCCATCATAAAACTACTCTCAAAATATTGGAAAAGACCCCCTTGAGTCAGGCTCATACAGGCCTATATTACTCTTAAATCTAGACATCAAGATTCTCTCCAAAATAGCTGCCACCAGACTGGCCAATATTATCCCATCCCTGATACACCCCGCTCAGTCAGGATTTGTAAAATGAAGACCAGCCACCCTAAATATTCTGAAGATCATGATGGTTCTAGAACAGGCCAAAATCAACCCAGGGAGGGACTTTGCCATTATCACTCTGGACACAGAGAAAGCCGTCAATAATGTTAGCTTCGACTGGCTTTCAAAGGTCCTATCAAAAATGGGCTTTACTGGTTCCTTCAACCACCTCGTAAAGTCAATGTACACCTCTCTCACGGCCAGACTGGTGGTGGCAGGTCCCCTCACTGACAAATTCTACCTCTACAAAGAATCGAGACAAGGGTGTCCCCTCTCACCATTGCAACTTAGCACTAGAACCCCTCTCCAGATATGGGACAAGCCCCATTATTATTATTACTATATTATTATTATACATGATTTATATAGCGCCAACAGTTTACGCAGCACTTTACAATATTGAGGGGGACAGCACAAATACAATACAGTTCAATACAGAAGGGACAGGAGGGCCCTGCTCATAGGGCTTACATTCTAAAGGGAGGGGGTTGTAGTACAAAAGGTAATAGCTGTGGGGGATCATTTGATGGGGGTGGCTTTGGTACAGTTCTTAGGTAGGTGTGGGATAGGCTTCCCTGAATAAGTGGGTTTTCAGAGATCCCCTAGGTGGACAGGGTAGGGGCTGATCAGACATACCGGGGGAAGGAGTTCCAGAGGATGGGAGAGGCTTTGGAGAAGTCCTGAAGGTGAGCATGGGAGGAGGTAACAAGGGAGCTAGAGAGCAAGAGGTCCCGGGAGGAGCGGAGGGAATGATTTGGGCGATATCTGCAGATGAAGTTGGTGATGTAGCTGGGGGCGATGTTGTGGATGGCCTTGTATGTTGTGGTTAGTATTTAAAATTTTATATGGTGGGGTAGCGGAAGCCATTGAAGGGATTGGCAGAGAAGCAGCAGTCATAGATCGGTTAGTAAGGTGTATTAGTCTAGCAGCAGCATTCATAATAGACTGAAGGGGGGGGAGCTGTGTAAGGGTAGGCCATTAAGAAGAGAGTTGCAGTAGTCAAGGAAGGAAATAACCAAGGAGTGAATAAGTTGCTCTGTGGTGTCATTAGTCAGGAAGGGGCAAATTCTGGAGATGTTGCAGAGGTTAAGGAGGAAAGATTTGATTGGATGTGGGGTCTGAAGGAGAGTTCAGAGTCTAGGATTGCGCCCAGCACCCTGGAATGTGTGGAGGGACCAATGGTTGTGCTGTTGATCTTAATGACAAAGGCATGGGGGGGCGGGAAGGAGGAAATATAACAAGCTCAGTTTTAGAAAGATTGAGTTTGAGAAAGTGGTGTGACATCCATACCGATATGTCATTCAGTAAGTTTGTGATCTGTGAGGAGATCGAGGGGGTGAGTTGAGGAGTGGAGATATAGATCATCTGGGTGTCATCGGCGTAGAGGTGGTATTGGAAGCCATGGGAGGTTATCAACTGGCCCAGGGAAGAGGTATAGAGAGAGGAGAAGAACCAGGATAAAGCAGAATCACGGAGGCCAAGGGAGTGGAGTTTGCTGAGGAGGAGCAGCTGGCCAACTGTGTCAAAAGCAGCAGAGAGGTCCAAGAGTATGAGTATGGTGTACTGGCCATTGGTTTTAGAAGGTAGTAGGTTGATGAGTTTTAGTAGGGCAGTTTCAGTGGAATGTCGTGGGCAGAAGCCAGACTGTAGCGGGGCGAGAAGGTTGTTGTCAGTGAGGTAGAGACTCATTCGGATGAGTCGCTTGATGAGCTTGGAGGCAGAAGGGAGATGGGTCTTAGGTTATTCAAACAAGTGGGGTCTAGTGAGGGTTTTATAGGTATTGGGGTAACCAGTGCATGTTTGAGTGGGGAGGGAAAGGTGCCAGAGGAGAGGGAGAGGTTCAAGAGTGTTTTGATGAGAGTGTTGTAGTAGGTTTGTTTGGCAGTGTGGAGGCAGAAGTTGTATTTGAGAAGGGCAGATTTGTAGAACATAAAGTCTTGCAGGGTTTTTAATTTATGCCACGCTCGCTCAAGAGCACGGCTGTGTCTCTTTAGACTTCTGGTGTCGTCTGTTTGCCAGGGTTGTGGCAGAAGAGGCCTTGTTCTGTGTGTAGAAAGAGGAGCAAGTGCGTCTAGGGAGGATGACAGCGTGTTATTGTAGATGGAAGTGGTTAGGTCTGGGCAGGACAGGGGTGCGATTTTTTCGTAAAGGCCATTAGTAGGAGAATCAAGGAGGGAAGGGTTGAGGTGGTGAAGGTTTCTACTGGTATCGGTTTGCAGATTGGCAGCATGGGAGGTAGCAGACAGGGAGAGTGCGAAATGGATAAGTTGTGATCAGAGTGAGGAAAGGGGTTGTTAGAGAGGTTGCAGGGAGTGCAGCGATGGGAGAATACGAGGTCAAGAGTGTTGCTGTTGGAGTGAGTGGTGGTTTGTGTCTGTTGTGTTAGGTTAAAAGAGGAGGTTAGGTTGAGAAGTGGTTGCGGTATTAACATTGATTGGAATGTTACAGTCACCTAGGATGATGGCAGGCACTTCGGAGGAGAGAAAATAAGGTAGCCATGCAGAGAAGTCGTCCAGAATGTCTGACACTGGTCCAGGAGGCCGATAAATGACTGCGACCCTCAGACAAGCTGGAGAGAAAAGACAAATGCAGTGCACTTCGAAAGAGCAGGGGGAAAGAGAGGAAGGCATGAAAGGTGCATTGTGGGGAGAGGAGAAGTCCGATACCACCTCATTTACATCTACTGGGTCTAGGTGAGTGAGTCCAGAGGAGGCCACTGTGGGACAGGGTAGCTGGAGAGGTAGTGTCGAATTCATGAAGCCAGGTTTCAGTAATAGCAAATAAATTAAGTGAGTTGAAGAGGAACAGGTCGTTAAGAGAGGCTAGTTTGTTGAAGACATGAGCAGGCATTCCAGAGGGCACACAAAAGAGGGGGGGGCTGACTTGTGGAATCAGGGGAATTTGAATTAGAAAGTGGTTATGGCTACTGATGGAGGAGGTTGACAGCGAATATTGGGGGTGGGAATTTGGAATTGGGTGTAGGAGGGCCGGGGTCTGCAATGTCCCCAGACATTTGGAGTAGTAGGAGGGTGAGGGTTGTAAGGTGGGAGTGGGATTTATAGGAGGGCAGATGCTGTAGTGGAGTGGAAGTGGTGACACTGCGTGGGCTTAGATGGAGCAGGAGGTGATGAGTGCAGTAATATTGAGTGGGCAGAAGAGAAGGAGATATGTACAGGTTGCGGGCTGGAGAGGGAAGTAAAAAACTTAGAGTTTGAGGAGAGAGGATGTTATAGCAAAGAAGATTGGTGTGAGCATGTTGGAGGGTGGAGAGAGGGTAATAGAAGGAAGGCTGAGGAAAGTTAGAAGATAAAAGGTAACTCACTGGTAAAATTGCTGTGGAACACTAATGGGTTGGGTGTTTACAACTGGCCTGGACAGAGTGCAATGCAGTAGGATAAGGTTACGGGATACTGTGAATTGTGAACTGCTTTATTCACAGATGATGTGCTCAAATTTTCAGCAAACCCAACATCTGATATGACCACCATTAAGGAAACCTTTGATGAATTGAATTTAGACTCTGCTCCGGCCTAGGCATCAACTATAACAAGAGTGAAATTCTCCTTTTAGGCTCCTCACTAGGGATGGGCCGAAAAACCCCTGGTTTGGTTCGCACCAGAACACCTCGAACAGGCAAAAAGTTCTAGGGAACATGTGAACCCTATTAAAGTCTATGGGACACAAACATGAAAAATCAAAAGTCCTAATTTTAAAGGCTTATATGCAAGCTATTGCCATAAAAAGTGTATGGGAACCTGGGTACTGCTAGGGAGCATGTATCAATGAAAAAAAAGCAGTGATTTTAATGAAAAAAAAAAAAGTGAAACAACAAAAATGAAATATTCCTTCAAATAGCATGCTGGGGGAGGGGGGGGGGGTCACCTTAGTCTGCCTGCAAAGTGGCACAGCTGTGCGATGTGTAGAACAGTGCAGCAGCAATAATAAATTTTCTAAAGGAAAAAATGTAATTTAAACTTGCTCGCCGCTGTAATGTATTGCCGGCTCCCGGCAACATAGATAATGGGCCCCCCAAAATCCATACCATACCCTTATCCGAGCATGCAGTCTGGAGGTCAGGATAGGGGAGGGATGAGTGAGAGGCCCCACCTCCTGAACCATACCAGGCCACATATAACAGCTGTCAAAGCCAAGAGACAGCAGTCGCCTGGAGAACTCCTATGGAGGCAGAGTTTTTTTTTTTTCTATTTTTCGGGTTGGGTTGCTTGATTGAGGCTGCATTCACACCTTTCGGCTTTCAGCTCATAAAACGCACGTAAAATGCCTGAAAAAAACGCCTGAAAAACGCCCAACAAGCAAAATCCTATTCATTCATCTGAGCATTTTGTCATCTAAAGCAAAACGCCTTAAAAACACCCTAAGCTCAAAAAAGAACGTGAGCTTCTTTGAGGCAGATTACAGGCGTTTTTCTGCCTTTTACATTGGTGACCTGAACAAAATTGTGTCAAAATTGCAGTAAAAACATGGCAAAATCGCAGTAAAACACGCGACTTTGAAACGCTCAGGTGTGAATGCAGCCTGAAGATGGATAGACAACGCAGGACACTTTTTTTAGAATTTTTTTAAATAAAGGAATAGTCAAAAACTGCTGCAGTTTGTAATTTTTGACACTTTTTTTGGTGAATGGGTAGGGGTACAATTTACCCGATACCCATTCACATGGGAGGGGCCAGGATCTTGGGGCCCCCTTGTTGAAGGTGGCTTCCAGATTTCGATAAGCCCCCGCCTGCAGACCCGGACAACCACCAGCCAGTGTTGTCGGGAAGAGGCTCTTGTCCCCATCAACATGGGGTCAAGCTGCTTTGGGGGGCACCCCAAAGCACCCTCCCCATGTTGAGGGCAAGTGGCCTGGTATGGTTCAGTAAAGGGGGTGCTTGCTCATCCCCTCTCTTTCCTGGCCTGCCAGGCTGCATGCTCGGATAAGGGTCTGGTATGGATTTTGGGGGGATCCTTTCTTTAAAAGAAATTGGCGTGGAGTTCCCCTTAAAATCTATGCCAGACCCAAAGGGTCTGATATGGATATTGGGGTGGCCCCACGCCATTTAAAAAAAAATGTTGGCGTGGAGTTCTCCTTAAAATCAGACCCAAAGGGCCTGGTATGGATTTTTTGGGGGGGGCACGCCATTTTTTTCGTAATTCTCTCATAGGGTTCTCCTTAACCACTTCAATACACTGTATTATATACTCTGCATTGCACTATAAACGCTGCAATGTGTTATATATACTTCACTGACTGCACTATAAATGCTGCAATGTGTTATATATACTTCACTGACTGCACTATATACTCTGAACTGTATTATATATACTACACGAACTGCACTATATACTCTCCACTGTATTATACTGTATATATGTAGCGGTACCCCCGTAGGGGCTGCTAAGTGTTGTGGCCCACCTGTCCCCCTGGCTGCCCCGGTGTTCACCTTTCAGACAATCCACTACAGAAAAACAGTCCATGTGCTTGTTTTTATGTTTTATTGAGGGATTTAAACTTGGATGAGGTATAGGAAGTATGGGATGCTCAATGGAATTTTGCAGAACTTTCTGGGACAACTATATACACTCAGGTATATGCACTCCATTTCTCCTCCTGCACATCGCTTCCCTTCCATGTTACCCTTGTAACGTGGATCAAGAGGGGTTGCCAGCCAGTAATGATCCCTCTCCTTGATACCACAAATCTTCGGGTCCTTTCGCAGGCTTTGCAAAATCAGGGAGCCCATGCAGCGAAAGTTTGAAGAGGCATGAGATTCTGAGCCCTCCGGGTCACTAAGGATGACATTGTCAGGAACTACCTCCTCCCAGCCACGTACAACTACTTGGGTTTGTGGGGACTGAAAACCATCCCTTGAAGACTGATGTATGTTATCATCCACATCCATGCTGACACACTCCTCCTCTCCTTCCTCCTATGTGTTTGGCGGCCCCACAGGAATGGTATTTACATAAATAGGGCCTTGAGCAGAAAGGAAGTCCTCCTTTTCCTCACGCTGTTTTGCCTCAAGTGCCCTGTCCATGATGCCATGAAGCATGTGCTCATGCAGGAAGACTAGAGGGACAGTGTCACTGATGCATACATTGTCGCTGCTCACTATCGTTGTGGCCTCCTCAAATGGTGACAGGACAGTGCATGCATCCTTTATAAGTAGCCACTGGCATGGCAAAAAGAAGCCAAGCTCCCCTGAGCCTGTCCTGGTGCCATACTCACACAGGTATTCATTGATGGCCCTCTGCTGTGTGTGCAGCCACTGCAGAATTGTCAATTCTGAGTTCCACCTGATGGGCATCTCACAAATGAGGCGGCTGGTGGGCAGGTTGAATTCCCGTTGAATGTCAGCCAGCCGAGCACTGGCATTGTATGACCGCCGGACCTGGGTACCTGGTCAAGAAACGCTGCACCACCAAATTCAGGACATGTGGCAAGCATGGAACATGTGTCAAGTGTCCCTGTCAGAGGGCGGAGAGACGGTTAATGCTATTGTCACATACAACCATTCCTGGCTCAAGCTGCCATGGCGTCAACCACCTCTGAGCCTGCCCCTGCAGAGCTGATAAAATCTCTGCCCCAGTGTGACTCGTGTCCCCTAAACAGACCAACTGAAGCACTGCATGGCATCTTTTAGCCTGACTGCTTGCATAGCCCCTTGAACGCTTAGGGAGCACTGCTGGTTCAAAGGACAATTCAGCAAAAGAGGCCATAAGAGGAAGAAGAAGAGGAGGGGGTGGAGCAGACAGATGTGGCAGAATCACCACCAGCTTTTTGGAGGCGTGGTGATGGAACAAGCTCCAACACTGAATCCTGTCCTGCATCCTTCCCAGCTGCCAACAGTTACACAGTGCGCCGTGAAGGAAATGTAACGTCTTTGACCATGCCTGCTGGACCATGAGTCAGCAGTAATGTGAGCCATGCTGCTGACCGCCCTGTCAAACGAGGCCAAAACATTGCCTTCCACATGACAGGACAGAGCTGGAATGGCGTTGCGTGAAAATTAATTTATTTTTGGAACCTGCCACTGTGGTACAGCACATTTCACAAATTCACGAAATGGGGCAGAGTCTACCAGATGAAAAGGAAGCAGTTGTAGTGTTAGCAATTTAGCCAAGCTAGCATTTAGACGCTGAGCATGTGGATGGCTGGGACAGTATTGTTTTTACGGTTCAGCAACTGGCGTACCGAAATTTGCCTGGTAAAATCAACAGGTCATGTACTGCTAGCAGATTGGGAGCAAGTACTTATGGCAACTATATTGCTATACCTTCATTCCTCTCAGTGCAGGTTTTTGAGAGGACTTAATGTACAGTATAGTAGGGGTTGAGATCCCAGATGAGGAGCAAGGAGAAGTCCGCATTTTTTTATGATGTGGATCTTTCAGGTGATGTTGACAATGGACTGCATGGCTTGTCAAGCATGTGTGCCCAAGCGGCTGGTGTTTTAGCCACGCTTGATCCGCTTCAAACAGAGATTGCAAACAGCAACGGTGCGATCTACTGCACATGTGTTGAAAAAATCCCACACAAATGAACTTTTTGAAGTCAGCAGCCCCCTGCACCTGTGGAGCTCTGTGTTGTGGTGCAATAGGGTAGCTGCCCTCAAGTCAGCCCCTGGAGGACATCCTGCCTCGTTGGAGTTGTGCCTCCTCCTCACTTTCCTCCTCTGTTTTCTCAGGCACCCAAGTACAGTCAGTGACCTCATTATCTCCTCCCTCTTTGTCACTGGCGCAAACTTGGTAGTATGCTGCCGCTGGGGGAACATGACTTCTTGTTTCTTGTCCTTCTGTGACACCCCCTCTCTCTAGGCTCACATTACCCCCTTCCTCAACCTGGGAACCAACATCGGAGCATTCAAATTGCTGCCCATCCTCCAGCAGCATGTAACCGACACTATGATCGAATAATTCTGGTGACTCCTTCATGCATTATGGTGGGGCTATGGAAGGAGTAACTGTGGACAAGGAGCCAGTGGAATAGGCCGCTTAGGCAGCTGTGTTTAAAGGCAAACTAGTAATAGCCTGGGTGACAGAGGATGAGGACAGCTTAGTTATCCACTCCATCAACTCTTCTGCATGTTGTGGCTCAAAAACACGGCCAGCAGCAGAAAAAAAGGACAAGAATGCCCCGCCTGCAGAGGATGCACCATGTCCGCGACCACCACTTTTCACTGTAGAAACAGAGGCTGCTTGCCCTCTTTTAGTGGCCTTTTGAGTGTCTGTCTCTCCTTGGTAGCCTTCTGGAAATGATGGGGATTTTTTTTTCACACCGCACTACACTGTATTTAATTACTTTGCACTGCACTGTAGTATATACACTGCACTATATACTCTGCACTATATACTGTACACTGAATGCACTGTATTATATACTGTACACCGCCTGCACTGTATTATATACTGTACACCGACTGCACTGTATTATATACTGTACACTGCCTAAAGTGTATTATAAATTGTACACTGACTGCACTGTATTATATACTGTACACAACTGCACTGTATTATATAATGTACACGGAATGCAATGTATTATATACTGTACACACTGTATTAAATACTGTGTACACCGCCTGCACTGTACACTGACTGCTATTATATACTGTACACCGTTACACATGGGTAAAGTGAGATTTGAGTGAAATGCCACCATCTCAGAGGGAGCCCAAAATGTGCCCAGTCTTAAGCCCCATTCACACGAGCTGAATATGAGCCAAAATCAGCCGTTACAGTAGAAATCGTTAGTAGAGCAACCTCCTCAGTTTTTTTTAATTCAGCCTGCTGGAATGAAAAAAAAAATTTAACATGTGTACCAAGCATTAGCTGTAGGTAGGACTTACAGGCAGCTCCTGAACCACATGATTGCAGGCTGTTCTACCCCCTTTGAAGAGAGCAGGAGGAGTGCATAGCGGGAGGTACATTAGGAGCACTTGCAGGCATGTAGCTGCTCTCTGCCCTTAAGGAGAAAAAGAAGGAAAATATTGCATTAAGAGAATTTGCATGCAAGTTGCTGCTTTGTGCCTGGGAGAATTAAGAAGAGAAAAGCTTTGACCACTACCTCACAGGTGGAAGAATAGGAGCAAGGGAAGTAAATGGGAAGATGAGAAAATGGAGGTAGAAGGTCACATCAATCATTTTCGTTTCCTACTATTCTTTTATTTGGGAAAAGGCACCCAGCTTATGGCTGTAGGCTTAATTCAACATTTATTTTTTGTTGCTGCCTTCCCTTATCCCTGGAAAAGCTGATAACTTGCCAGACTTTTGCTGTGTGCAGCCCAATCACTGTCACACTGGGGCAATCCAGGCTATAAACTAAACTAAATGGGAGGCAATGCAATGCAAAGAGCTTGGACAAAATGTATGCTCAGACCACCAAACTTGGGGGTTACTGAAGCAGCTTACAGACACTGAACAATATTTGTTGTAAGAAAGAAGAAAAAGGCGCATGATCTAACGCATGAATCAAAATAGTAGACTTTATTCTAGACAAATAGATGAATACAAAGAAAAATACTACGTGTTCATAAAAAGTTAGACTACAATGTTCTCATTTAAAAATGATTTGCCCATGCGAGGGTAAAAGCTGGATAGTTTTTTAACGCGTTTCGAGGGGTTGCTTCCTCATCAGTGCCTTGAAAGACGAAAAAGGGTCAGTATAATGTGGTAGTAGGTTTATATAGAGAAGAGTGACTGAATGGGAGATGTATCACATGATAGATGATGTATTTCTATGGGTGGATTCTCATTTGCTCTAGTGGAATTCCTATCCACATTGCAGCGCTCTTTTAAAGAAAAATACCAAATATATATAGGTAGCGTTGTGAATGCTATTTATAGTGGTCGAGTCATGATATTATTGAGTGTATATACTGTATAAAAAATTAGTATTACACAGGATAAAAAGTAATTATAAAACATTATGTACACATAATCATTGTTTGTGTATGTTGGTGTACATTTATACTGTATTAAAATTACAAATTTGTTTACGCAAACTTAACAGTTATGCAGCTTCATTTTTGTTGCTCTGTTTTATAAGGTATTTTTTGTGTAAAAAACACGTCATATATTTTAAATTGTCATTGGCTTTTAAATGTAGAACATGTGAATGATTAAAGCAAATAACTATAAATTACATAAACATACATTATATAAAATAAATACATTTTGTGGAGTTTTAACAGCAATACAACCTAGTGAGCAATACACTAAAATGAAAATAAATAATAATAATTAAAAATAAAAATAAATACATTTGCCCATTTTCAAGATTAGGTATTGTAAGAAAAAACCCACTGGTGGTTAAAGTTCATGAAACCTAAACTTGGCATCAAATTCCTATAAATTCTATGATGGGTAAATCATGATAATTCATTTTGGCAATTTTCAAAATTAGGTATTGTTAAAAAAGAGCATGGAGTCTGGAAGAGGACTTTTTTATGTGGCTTTGAGGGCAACATTAAAAAATATACAAATACTTTAAATAAACATTCTTTAACAGTTTGAGGTTTCAGGCCATTTAATGGAGAGCCGTAGTGAGAGTGCACAAACTTTTTTATTTTATTTTACTTTACATTTAACTTGACTTAGATGCAGCAGCAGCACCCAGTATGATAAATTACAACTTGAAAAGGGATCTTTAGGTAGCTTTGACTTCAACACACATTTTTGCATCCAACAGTAATAGACCTGAACTGAGTCTGACTAGTGAAAGTAGCAGTCACATCAGATCATCAGTTTTTAAGTTATTTTTTCACAGTACCACACTGCAAGTTTAATAATATGTCAAAAAAGAGTGCACAAAAACACTTCAAAAGCACACATTGCCCAAACACCCACCCATCCCCATATTCCCAAATGAAAATTATAGACTTCAGTACTGTATGTATTAATTATTAAGGTTGGTAGAAATTGGCCTGTGCCAGGACAGTATGCAAGCACTTGAATAGGCAGCAAATAGAAAAAGACAAGGCATGTTTTATCCTGCAATATAAATTTAAATATATTATCTGAGAGAACGAAGCCACAACAAATATTGTATAGATGTGCACAGAAAAGATATTCTCCTGCGCTCATGCCGGCGGTCTTGGTGCAAAATGGTAGTATTTTCAGATGATAGATGTGTAAATAGACCATGCGTATCCCGCTGCCTAAACTGACCAGTGGAAGTCTCAATAGGCTAAGTAAGAAAGAAGATAAAGGCACGTAACGCATGAGTAAAAATAGTAGAGTTTATTCTAGACAAATAGATGAATATAAAGAAAAATACTACGTGTTCATAAAAAGTTAGGTTACAATGTTCTCATTTAAAAATTGTTTGCCCATGCAAGGGTAAAAGCTGGATAGTTGGCTAACACGTTTTCAAGGGTATTCCTCTTCATCAGTAGGTTTATATAGAGAGGAGTGACTGAATGGGAGATGTATCACATGATAGATGATGTATTTCTATAGGTGGATTCTCCTTTGCTATGTGGAACTCCTATCCACATCGCAGCACTCTATATAAGACATATATATAAGACAAATACCAAATATATAGGTAGAGTTGCGAATGTTATTTATAGTGGTCGAGTCATGATATTATTGAGTGAATATATAAAAAAGTTGGTATTACACAGGATAAAAAGTAATTTGAAATATATAAAATTAATGTTAAAAGTATATTTAGAAAATTCATATATATATTAAAAGCATATATAGTATAACACATAGACATGGACACTCATCCGTGTATTTGTAGATACACGTGACAAGTGGACTCCCATATGACTCGATGAGACACATACATGAAAGTGTTGGTATTATGCATTATTACAGACATGGAATATATAATTGAAACATTAAAACACTGAAGCTACAAAAGCTCTCCTCTCTGGAGTGAGTCGACTAAGATGCAAGGTATTGATCTTCTGATGCCCTAGACTTAATTTATGTTTGGTACTTTATCTTTTTGAACAACAGACATTAATTTAAGGGAAATTGGACTTTTGATTCAGGATCTATTTAGAAGTGATGGCTTATTGTCTTGATGAAGAGATAGATATTGAAACAGAATCAGCATGGCGCATGCGCGGCGCTCTGTCTAATGGTCGCCTGATCACAGAGCTCCGTCCCGGTCCGGATCAGCGGCGCCCATAACGGCGGTCACACTCCCCCCTCCGACCCGGGACTAGCATCTTTCGATACAGGAGGCACTAGGGCACAATCGGGGGCACTTTTTGTCCGATAGACTGGCTTTTACAAGCGGATCCCTGCTATTGATAGACGCCTCTACACTATCTAAGATGGCGGCGGAGCGGCTGCCTCGGGACTTCAATGGCACGGCGGCCTCTTCTCCCTGGAGGGCTGAACTTCATGAAGAGGTATGTGGGGTAGCCCAGTCTCTCCCCTTACCCATGGGACCACAGTCGCCAGCATCCACCATCTTCCTACTGCACCAGACCCTGGAGGACATGAACATACCCCCCTCCATTTCTCCCTCACAGGGACACACACTGCAGCAACAAGGCCCAAGCCTACTCTCCTCATATCCCCAGGACATCTCCCTGCTCTTCACTAAATTCGCAGACAGGGGACTTGCTCAAACTGCAGCTAAGATCACCTCAGACATCACCTCGCACATTAAATCTGATCTCTACATGTTAGTTGAGCATATAGAAGATAAATTGGATGCCACAATTGATCGGGTTAACAGAACACCGATCGATATCAGGAACTGCGCGGCCACCTAGAGGGGGCCATTGCCAAAATTGATGACCTTGAAAATAGGTCCAGGAGGCTGAACTTTCGGATCAGAGGCCTTCCAGAAGATATCACTGACATCCCAGGAGCAGTACATACTTTGATTAAAAACCTGATTCCGGATATTAGCTCCCACAAAATTTAACTGGACCGGGCCCATAGAGCTCTAGGGCCCCAGCGCTCAGATGGACTACCCCGTGACATTGTGGTGAAGCCCCATTTTTACAATGTTAAGGAAGAGGTCATGCAGAGAGCCCGCACAATTCCAAATATGCGACTTCTGGGACACTCTGTTCAAATTTACGCCGACATCTCCCCCTTCACTATTCAAAGACGACGGGCACTCAAACCCCTCCTCGCTGTTCTACAACAGAAAAACATCAAATACTGGTGGCTTTTCCCCCTGAGCCTGAAATTTGACTTTAATGGCAAACCATACAGATTCTCTACAATGTCAGAAAGGGAACTCTTGTTGAAGAAACTGGGTCTTCTGCCCTCTGAACCAACTTCACCGATGCAATCATCTTCGTCCAACATGTCCAAACGTCCCCCTCCTCCGAGACCGCTCACCCCGGCATGGCAAAAACCGAAATTCAAGAAGAGCAAGGATTCTGCTACCACCTGAACTGCCGACTTATCCTCCCCATTTTTTTCTCACTCTTTCCCCCTAAGGGGGGACGAGAGCGGCCCCCCCTCCCGCCTGAACCGTACCAGGCCACATGCCCTCAACATTGGGATTTTGGGCACGAATAGCCCCTGAGGCTCCAATCCCGGCCCCCCCCCTGTGTGAAATGGTAAAGGGGTACCCCCCAAATTCAATAACCAGGCCCTTCAGGTCACAGGGTGCTTTTCATTTTTTTTGACCCCGCCCCCTCTGACGCACGGGGACGTCATGTGGAATTCCCTATGGCTTTCCCCATGACGTCAGAGGGGGGGGGGTCACCGGGTGCCTTCGTTATACAAGACCTGTCACCCGGAGCGAAGCCTCACAGAGCGGGAGCCTCCCATTGCGAGGAGCGGCCTGCGAGAAGAGACGACGATGCCGGACGAGAAGGACGACGCCGGACGAGAAGGACGAGAAGACCGGAGGAAGAAGAAGCGAATCGAAGGAAGAAGAAGATGGAAGAAGATGCCGGAAGGAGAAGATGAAGAAAGGAAGACCAGAAGAAAGAAGAAAGAAGAAAGAAGATTTTAATAAAGGAATTGTCAAAGACCGTCTCCTGTCATTTTTACCATTTTTGACGCTTTTTTGGTGAAATGGTAGGGGTACGTACCCCCTTACCATTTCACACAGGGGGGGGGCCGGGATCTGGGGGTCCCCTTGTTAAAGGGGGCTTTCAGATTCCGATAAGCCCCCCGCCCGCAGACCCCCACAACCACCGGCCAGGGTTGTGGGGATGAGGCCCTTGTCCTCATCAACATGGGGACAAGGTGCTTTGGGGGGGACCCCAAAGCACCCTCCCAATGTTGAGGGCATGTGGCCTGGTACGGTTCAGGCGGGAGGGGGGGGCGCTCTCGTCCCCCCCTCCTTTCCTGCGGCCTGCCAGGTTGCGTGCTCGGATAGGGTCTGGTATGGATTTTATGGGGGACCCCACGCCATTTTTTTGGGCTAGGTTTCCCCTTAAAATCCATCCCAGACCTCAAGGGTCTGGTATGGATTTTGAGGGGGACCCTACGCCATTTTTTTTTTTTTTTTTTGGCTGGGGTCCCCCTTAATATCCATCCCAGACCTGAAGGGCCTGGTTATTGAATTTGGGGGGACCCTACACATTTTTTTATCAATGACTTCAATGAATGACAGTTCTCTGTATTACGGATCCAACAATTCATTTGCCGGCAAATAGCCGCGAGTGATTTTAAATAGTTTTTTTTTCCTGCAAAAATGACACATTGTACAGAGACAGTTCTCTATATTAGATATACTGAATCTCGAATCATTCGAAGCATTCGTTATATCCTCTATTATAATTTCTTTCATATTAGTTGAAATTACATATTTGTTAGTTACAATACAACATTCGAATTGTTCTCTGTATTACGGGAATCGGCAATTAGCCGCAAGTGATTTTAAATGTCTTTTTTTCCTGCAAAAATGACACATTGTACAGAGAGAGTTCTAAACACGGGAAACCTGCGCCCTTCTATATACTATATACTCTATAGTATGCCTATGAAGGGGTCATGTTTCCCGTGTTTAGAACTCTCTCTGTACAATGTGTCATTTTTGCAGGAAAAAAAGACATTTAAAATCACTCGCGGCTAATTGCCGATTCCCGCAATACAGAGAACAATTTGAATGTTGTATTGTAACTAACAAATATGTAATTTCAACTAATATGAAAGAAATTATAATAGCGGATATAACGAATGCTTCGAATGATTCGAGATTCAGTATATCTAATATAGGGAACTGTTCCTGCAGTGTCATTTTTGCAGGAAAAAAAAACTATTTAAAATCGAGTCGCAGCTATTGCCGGCAAATGAATTGTTGGATCCGTAATACAGAGAACTGTCATTCATTGAAGTCATTGATAAAAAAAAGCGTAGGGGTCCCCCCAAATTCAATAACCAGGCCCTTCAGGTCTGGGATGGATATTAAGGGGGACCCCCAGCCAAAAAAAAAAAAAATGGCGTAGGTCCCCCTCAAAATCCATACCAGACCCTTGAGGTCTGGGATGGATTTTAAGGGGAACCCTAGCCAAAAAAAATGGCGTGGGGTCCCCCATAAAATCCATACCAGACCCTTATCCGAGCACGCAACCTGGCAGGCCGCAGGAAAGGAGGGGGGGACGAGAGCGGCCCCCCCTCCCGCCTGAACCGTACCAGGCCACATGCCCTCAACATTGGGAGGATGCTTTGGGGGTCCCCCCAAAGCACCTTGTCCCCATGTTGATGAGGACAAGGGCCTCATCCCCACAACCCTGGCCGGTGGTTGTGGGGGTCTGCGGGCGGGGGGCTTATCGGAATCTGGAAGCCCCCTTTAACAAGGGGACCCCCAGATCCCGGCCCCCCCCCTGTGTGAAATGGTAAGGGGGTACAAAAGTACCCCTACCATTTCACCAAAAAAGCGTCAAAAATGGTAAAAATGACAGGAGACGGTCTTTGACAATTCCTTTATTAAAATCTTCTTTCTTCTTTCTTCTTTCTTCTGGTCTTCCTTTCTTCATCTTCTCCTTCCGGCATCTTCTTCCATCTTCTTCTTCCTTCGATTCGCTTCTTCTTCCTCCGGTCTTCTCGTCCTTCTCGTCCGGCGTCGTCCTTCTCGTCCGGCATCGTCGTCTCTTCTCGCAGGCCGCTCCTCGCAATGGGAGGCTCCCGCTCTGTGAGGCTTCGCTCCGGGTGACAGGTCTTGTATAACGAAGGCACCCGGTGACCCCGCCCCCCCTCTGACGTCATGGGGAAAGCCATAGGGAATTCCACATGACGTCCCCGTGCGTCAGAGGGGGCGGGGTCACCAGGTGCCTTCGTTATAAAAGACCTGTCACCCGGAGCGGAGCCTCACAGAGCGGGAGCCTCCCATTGCGAGGAGCGGCCTGCGAGAAGAGACGACGATGCCGGACGAGAAGGACGACGCCGGACGAGAAGGACGAGAAGACCGGAGGAAGAAGAAGCGAATCGAAGGAAGAAGAAGATGGAAGAAGATGACGGAAGGAGAAGATGAAGAAGGAAGACCAGAAGAAAGAAGAAAGAAGATTTTAATAAAGGAATTGTCAAAGACCGTCTCCTGTCATTTTTACCATTTTTGACACTTTTTTGGTGAAATGGTAGGGGTACTTTTGTACCCCTTTACCATTTCACACAGGGGGGGGGGCGGGATCTGGGGGTCCCCTTGTTAAAGGGGGCTTCCAGATTCCGATAAGCCCCCCGCCCGCAGACCCCCCACAACCACCGGCCAGGGTTGTGGGGATGAGGCCCTTGTCCTCATCAACATGGGGACAAGGTGCTTTGGGGGGGACCCCAAAGCATCCTCCCAATGTTGAGGGCATGTGGCCTGGTACGGTTCAGGCGGGAGGGGGGGCCGCTCTCGTCCCCCCCTCCTTTCCTGCGGCCTGCCAGGTTGCGTGCTCGGATAAAGGGTCTGGTATGGATTTTGAGGGGGACCCCACGCCATTTTTTTTTTTTTTTGGCCGGGGTTCCCCTTAAAATCCATCCCAGACCTGAAGGGTCTGGTATGGATATTTGGGGGGGACCCCACGCCATTTTTTTTTTTATTTTTTTTTGGCTGGGGTCCCCCTTAATATCCATACCAGACCTGAAGGGCCTGGTTATTGAATTTGGGGGGACCCCTACGCTTTTTTTTTTTCTGCAAAAAAGACACTTTGTCATTCGAATTCATTCGTTATATCTGCTATAATAATTTCGTTCAAATTAGTTGAAATTCGATATTGGTAGTTGGATTTACTAACGATTCGTAACTATTCATAACGATTCGTAACGATTCGTAACTATTCATAACGATTCGTAACGATTCGTAACTTGAAATTGAAATTCGATATTTGTAGTTGGATTCGAATTGTTCTCTGTGTTATGAGAACCAACAATTCATTAGCCGCGTTAACGATTCGTAACGATTTTTAACTTTACTAACGATTCGTAAAAAAAAAATTCGTATTCCGTACGGAATTCGTAAAAAAAAAAATTCGTACTACAGATTCGTAAAATTCGTACGAATTACGAATTCGTACGAAACGAATCGCACATGTCTAATTATGGGCACGAATAGCCCCTGAGGCTCCAATGCCCACCACATTCTTAATTTTTCATTGTAACTGCTTGTGTTGATGCATTTATATACCCAAGGGTGGTTTTGTGTTTTCGGGTTTCCCCCCGCTACTTTTGTTACCACTGGTAGGGGAAAACACCTTTAGGGGGCCTCTTAGGAGTCCCTATAGTCCTTTACCAGCCTTGAGCTCCCCATATTAGTTTATTCTAGGGAAATCCTACCCCACATGAGCACTGTTATAGGTTTCCTGGGATTCCTGACAATCCCAATTTGTTTTTACCACCTTGTTCGGAATTGTTATCCTTTGCCCCCCCTGGAACACTATAGGTTTAGAATTGCTATTGGCTATTATCTGGGGGGGGGGGGGGTGTGTACCTCCATTTCTTCAGTTTTTGTATATGAGCAATATTTTCAAGGGCGCCGTGTATGGAGCGGTATCCATGCACCTCATCCTACCCTTGGAGCTGAATTTTTTTTTTCTGCTCCCGGTTAGGCTTCCCGCCACTGGTTGGGGGTCACATAAATGTACCTCGGGACATGGTGAACCATGTTTCACCATATTCTTGGTTCTTTTGTTTTTTCTTCTCTTCTCTGTCCCCTTTCTCTCTTTTTCGTTCTTTACTAAATTTTCATTTCTTTCAGTGATGAATGTGATCTCCTTCACCGGCGGCTCTCAGTTCCAAGACTATTCGGCCTTACAATTGGATTAATCCCGCGGACCACCTCCTAGATGTAAGGTAAGTGATTGGATAATTCTGGCATCTCACCCCACTATGTTCTATGGCTGACCACACCGCTACTTCACAAACATTGCGTTTCGCATCCCACAATGTACAGGGACTTAACTCCCCTATCAAACGTCGGAAAATATTTCAATATTACCATGATCAAAAAATAGAAGTTTTGTTCCTACAGGAAACACATTTCCCAAAGTCCTATGTCCCTTCCTTTATACACGCCAAATTCCCCATCTTTTATCTTGCTAACTCTGATACCAAGACCAAAGGTGTGGGCATATTTTTTTCACGAAACATCCAATTCTCACTGGTTTCTGAACACAAGGACCCTGAGGGCAGGTTTATTTTGGTTAAAGGACTCATTGATAAAAAAACTCTACTCTCTGATCTCATACTATGCTCCAAATCGTGGCCAATCCAAATTTTTTCAATCTCTCTTCCACTCCCTTGCACCGATGTTGGAGGGCACGGTATTTTATGGAGGTGACTCCAATATTGCCTTTGACACTGGGAAGGATAAGTCTCAGCCCCCAGGTAAAGATGGCGTTCGTCCCACCAGACAGAGTTTGGATATAGCCAGACAGTTGTTCCGTCAAGGCTTAATTGATGCCTGGAGGGAATCAAATCCGGGGACCCGGGACTATACACATTTTTCCAGCCCTCATAACACGCCAGAATTGACCACTTTTTTATTTTACAAAAACATGCTTCACTACTACAAAAGGTTGTTATCAGGGACTCTGTCTGGTCGGACGACTCCTTTCTTATCTTGATCATTCACAAACCAACATCTCACCAGCGTGAGTTTCTTTGGAGACTCAATGCCTCCATTCTCAGTAATCCTTCACATGTAAATGAGATTGAAAAAGATCTCAGAGAATATTTTAAGCTCAATGATGTTGATAATATTTCAGCCTTTAACATTGTGGGCGGCCCACAAAACCTATATTCGTGGCAAACTAATCCAAATTTCCTACAGGATACACAGCCTCAGATGGGATGGTGGGAGGTTTTATCACCAGAAAGATAAATTGGGGTCCATGCTGTCACGCAGAATCACACCCATGATTAGGGCACGCACATTGCCTAAGATACGTCTTCCCAACGGTTCTATAACACAAAATCCTCAGAAGATCATGGAAGCCTTCCATGATTTCTACCGCTCTTTGTATGATGTACACACCACAGAACCTTCCTCTAATTTTCTTACCTCCTTCCTCAACTCACTACATATCCCCGAGCTCCGAGAACACCATAGGGACAGCCTTGAGGATTCTATCACGACAGAAGAAATTACCCAAGTCATAAAAGATCTTAACCTAGCCAGATTCTTTAACCAACTACGAGTCAGCTCACACCTGGACACTTCCCTAAATTCAGCCTTCATTACGGTTCTGCCGAAACCGGGAAAGGATACTAGCAGTACTGCCAATTATTGCCCCATATCATTAATAAATAATGACCTAAACAGTTTAACAAAAATCCTCGCAAACAGAATATCATCCTTTATTGGCTTATATTTACACAAAGACCAGGTGGGATTTATTCCCGGGAGACAGGGTCCAGACCAGATCAGAAGAGCTATAGATATAGTCTCGCTCTTGAGGTCTGGCTGGGACAAAGGCCCACCGCAACAGGGTTTTCTACTGTCGTTGGATTTAATGAAGGCATTTGACTCTGTCTCCTGGTCCTTCCTGTTCCCACTTTTACAAAAGTGGGGCTTCGGCAACTCCTTTCTAAATTTGGTAAAAGCCTTACATTCCTCCCCGTTTGCTCAAATCAAAATGCAAGGTCATTATTCTCAGCCCTTTCAAACCTTCAAGGCAGGGCTGCCCCCTATCCCCCTTAATCTTTGCCATGGTCATCGAGACACTTGCTATCGCTATACGGGACAATCCCGATATACACGGAGTGCATTGTGGCCCGCACACCCACAAGTGCGCTCTTTTCGACGATGACATGCTACTTTTCGTCACCTCGCCACTTGTCTCCTTACCCAATTTATGCAAAGTTCTCGACGACTTTTGCAAAGTATCTGGTCTTAGAGTTAATTACTCAAAATCCCTGGCTCTGAACGTGAATTTACTGGATCCCCTTGTATCACAACTCAAAGAAACTTTTAGATTTAGTTGGGGTGAAGCTATGATCCCTTATCTGGGAATCAACCTCACAGCATCCATAGATACTCTCTACAAGGCTAACTTTCCACCACTCTATCGCAAACTTGAAGCAGACTTAAAATGCTGGGATACACTGGGGCTCTCATGGCTAGGGAGAATCAATTCGGTGAAGATGACCCTTCTCCCTCGCATGCTTTACTTTTTCCGATCCCTTCCCATACCTATCCCTAAAGATCACCTGAGGAAATTTTAATCTAAAATTATAAAATTTATATGGGGAAAGAAGGGACATCGGCTAGCCAGGAGTACCCTGCATAGACACAGGACGCAGGGAGGCCTGGGGGTTCCCAACCTCCTCTGGTACCACCAGGCAGCGCAACTTGCACAACTGTCCACTATCTACTCTAAATTTGCACATTTCCTCAGCACACTTTGGATTATATTCTGTGGTCCCCAGCCAAGTCTAAACCCGCCATCATGGTCCCCACGCTTTCCCACTCACTTGCATTATGGGACTCTCTCAAATCCGATCTTTGGTTGGTCTCGCACTGGCACCCGCTAGCCCACTTGTTTAGAAATCCTCTATTCACTCCTGGAATGGACATAAAAGCCTTTCAGTGGTGGCTAGACAAAGGGTTGTATAGGATAGGACACTTCACTAACCCTTCGGGCCCCCTCACTATGGCTCATTGTGTTAGCAAACTCGAAAATGCCCGACGCAGAAAGGTTTTGTTACAGGAAAATTGCTCACTTTATCCAGTCGCTTCAGCCTCCCAACTCTAGCTCTCTTTCACTCACGGATTATGAACGGTGGTGTGGTCAGCCTGAGGAGCAAAAGGGTGGGATTACGGTAATTTACCAGTCACTTGCTCAAGCTGCTACTAAAACACTCTATATGACAGACTGGGAAAATTATTTAGACCATACATGGAGTATTGCAGAATGGCATAGAGCATCTACGACAGCTTCGAAGGGTATTTTGAACATAACACTGATCGAAGCTTACCTGAAAATCCTCATGCGGTGGTATATGGTTCCCCTGAGACTCTCTAGAATTTACCCTGATGCTTCTCCATTTTGCTTCCGCAATTGTGGACATATGGGTTCCATGATGCATGTCTGGTGGGACTGCCCTAAGATACGGAGTCTATGGAATAGATTATTTCACATCATTAGGAAGATTACTGGTCTCCCGATCCAACAATCACCTCACATAGCATTATTGAATTTTCCTAGCCCTAATACTCCCAGACTGGCCCAAAGACTCATTATGTTTATGCTTCTTGGCACTAAACTCACAATAGCCCGGGCCTGGAAAACTCCAACTGTGTCTTTCTTCATGGTCAAAAGAAAGATCTCTCTGATCATGACTCAGGAGAAAACAGTTAGTATTCTTCTTGATTCCACCGCTAAACATGATGCTGTCTGGGCTCCCTGGACTAGATACATGTCTATACCAGCCACCTTCTAGCTTTTCACTGGGGGCCGCCGGTGAATGAGATTAGCTCTATCGTTCATTAGCTCCTCCTTCTTATTTCTAACCTCTGTCGCCTTTCCTTTCCTCCTCCTTTTTTTTCTCCTTTACAGCTTCTCACATATGCCTTTTTTACAGGTAGCTGGATCGTTCTCCTACTTCACTATGCCACGTTGGCCTCGAACTGCATCTATAATAATAACTTATTCCACCGAAGGGTTTGAATGTTTATTTAATGATTTAATCTCTTGTTCTCATTCTGATGCCTTCCATTTTTCCATATGTATTGGTAGTTTTACGATTCCAACCTCTGGATACCAGACCCTGTCTGGGGGAGCTATCCTTCTTGGCCCGGTTAGATCCCATCAGGGGTGCTGGGTTGAGGGGTAAGCCACTCCATTCGGGTTAGTGCATCTTGAACGCAACCTTATGATCATATCCTTGAGATCTTGGTTCATCGTTATGGAAATTGATTGTCTTGCAGTTCTAGCATTTGTTTTTGTTTTTTTTATTGATGCAGCTATCTGTAATGTAATTTTGTTATATTTCTACTTTGTTTGAAAAACTCAATAAAAAACAATTGAAAGTAAGAAATAGAATCAGCATTTTCTCGCGATCCTACAGTGAATACTGATGGTGATGACACTTTGAAAAAACTACTTAAAAGTCATAAAAAATTAACCATTAAGTTTCTGAATAGAAAGTGGGACATCTCCTCTTTCAAATCCCATATTGAGTATAAAATTATTCCGAGGGGTTTGAGAGAGAGAGAGTTATCCCAGCAGGCCATTTACACACACCCTGATTTCTTGAAATATGGAAGGAGGGCTGTGTTAAGCAAGGTTCAGAAATCCTACAAATGATCGTGGATGAGGAACAGGTACAACTTGAAGAGATCAAAAAGGAAATAGAAAAAAGTGTACAGTCATTAGAGCCCTTCCAAACAGACCCAAACTTTGAAAAAGGTAACAATCTCCTAAAGAAAGAGATCAAAAGAATACAAAAGACTTTAAAAAGTAGTAAACAGGAAATTTTTAAACAAAATCTATTAGACTGTGAGAGTGGTGATATTTTTGATCCCACTATCCCAAGGGGGAGGAGTAAATCCCAAAAAGAGCGGAGAAATAGGTCCAAAAATAAGAACACCACTGAAATATACTCTTCCTCAGATAGTGGACTAGATCGCCAGGAAAAATCAGTCATTTTTTAAATAAAGTGAAATAAAGAAAACATTGCCCCCAAAAAGAGTCAGCACAAATCAATAATACGTCAGATTCCAGAGTCTACTCAGGGAAGAGAAAGTGTCAGAAATCAAAGAGAATTGTGATCACGACAGAAGAGAAATTAGGAGAGATATATGAATACAGTGGGCAATATTTGTCGAGATGTGACGGTGCTAAATCTTTCTGATTTTCCCCTTAACCAGCATCATATCTCTCTATTACAAAAAGGCTTATCTTTTTCCCCAAAAGCAGCAATGAGTGAGTTTGAGGTGTTTAAGAATGTAAGCCTTTTTCTGCGGAAGGTGATCTTTAAATATTGGCATTCGCAGCAGGGGGATAATGATAAGAAAAGGACATAAATAAATACAGTAAGGAAGAACGCAAATCCCTGGATGCTTTGGTCACACTTTTGCAGGAAATTCCTGATTTTGACACTGATACTGAACCATCTACACCAGTGATGCCAGCATCCCGTGTGTCCAAATTACGAATTAAATCAATTAAAATGCCACCATTATCCAAGCATAAGGGGATTAATATGTTCATGGAACAGGTCAAAAGAGATCTAGCCAAAATAAACTGGAAATGGAGAGGGATTGATAATTTAACTAAGGAAGAAAGGAAAGCATACAAGGAGCTGGATGAGGCTACTGATATTGTCATAAAAGGCAGTGATAAGGGTGGTAATACTGTTCTACTTTCTCACACTTTATATGAGGAGGAAACTTTGCGCCTCCTCGGTGATGAAACCACCTATTTGAAGCTCTCCTCCAGCCCCTTTACAGAGATTGTTGATGAATTGAACTTCAAATTGAGTCTAGCATTAGAGGAACATCTTATTTCTCGGAGAGAATATGATTTTCTACGTGTATTTGAGTTCAAAATACCTACATTCTATACAATCCCTAAATTGCATAAATCCATTACTACACCACCAGGACGACCGATTGAGTCGGCTATTAAGGGCCCACTGGAGAGAGTGGGCAAATTTGAAGACTCATTGGTCAAAGATCTGCTGGTAGAACTCCCTTCCTTTGTGACTATAAAGGTGCCATCAGGAGCTCTACTTGTTGGAGATGATGTGGAATCGTTGTACACCTCAATCCCGCACGAGTGGGGCTTAAAAGCATTACAGTATTTTCTTGAGAAAAAATTTCCGGCAGTAGCGGCACAAAATGAACTTGTTGTGGATCTCATGAAGTTCATGTTAGATCACAATTGTTTTTAATTCCTTGGTATCAACTACAGGCAAATAAGGGGCACGTTAATGGGAGCGCCATGGGCGCCCTCATATGCTTGCCTACACCTTGTAATCTGGTAGAAAGATTTAGTATATCCCTCGTCGATGTACCTTAGCCACTGTCATCTGTGGCTGAGGTACATCAGTGACATGTTTATGCTATGGGGGGGGGGACACCCCAACAGTTGGCTTCATTCATGGAGGAATTAAACACTAATGACAGAAACATCAAGCTGACATATCTTATGGATTCTGAAAAACTCCCATTTTTGTACCTAACTATCCATGTAGAGAAGGATAGTGAAGGGTGTGGGTAAATAGCTGCGCCACCCAGAGAATAAAGCTGCCAACACACAACAATGTGACAAATTGTGAATAGAAGTATATATATGCAAAAAGTGTGGCGCTAAAGAAAATATGTGAGAACACTTTTTACAGACGAAAATGTAAAATCTCGACCATTATAGAGTTTTCAAATATAATGTGAAAAAATATATGTAAACATTGGTCATATGTGCACTACGTGAAATACGTGTATCACTTACACTCAATATTCGTCTAGTGCACTTTAGGAAATCAACCAAATCAACCGATCTTCATGTACGAAGAGGGTGACGCTTGATAAGTACGCTCAACTGTAGCAAAAGTGTAATAATTTTAAGGGAACATGATGGTAGAACACTAAAGAGTATGGACCATATCTTACAGTAGGGACCGGACACTCTTGACGAGCAGTGATGGTAATAATGGTGGAAGTCACGTGCTCTAACGAGAAGGATAGGCTACGAACCAAAACCTTTAGGAAAGACACGGCAGCCAACACCTTACTTCTGGCATCTAGCAAATTTGTGAGGCCTAGTGTGCATTAACACGGCCTATACCCCAAAGAGAAGCTTAAACAGATAGACATAAAAAGTATATGCATGTGAAAAAAAGTTTTTTATTTAGGGCTACAGGCCCAAAGGTAAATCAATAAGTAAGTAAGTAAACATATAAATGTACAAGGCAGTGTGTATACATGGTATTCATGTGTAACCATAGATATGTACAAAAATGCATAAATTGCACAACAACTTGCGATAATATCGGGGTCTTTCAGGAAAATGCCGACATGTTTCGGACGGGCGTCCTTTTTCAAGGCAATATCTGTTCCTGTATTTGCTCAATAATACTGTATAAGACAGAGTAGAGTCATTAGTATACAACATAATGTGTTAATAGGTATAAACCTGTGAATTACACCGCTCAATGGTAATGGTACTCACTTGCAGAGGGGTTAAAGGGCTAAGGGTGGGCCCAGTGGTCTTAGGGTACAGGAGTATGGTATCAGTATGTCCATGCAGTATACAATGGATCTTATGCTATTAAAAGCAAACGGCTGCTACACATTTGAAAGGCTGCAAGATCTCCAAGCCATGCAATGAGAGGTTGCAATGGCTAATGGTGCCTGGACCAAAGGTGGTAAATAGCTATGGGGTAAAGAGGAGTGGATAGAGTAACATTAGTATCACTTGGTAGTGAAGAGGAGTAGGTTATTGCAAAATGAATTGCAAAGAGTAAGATACTAGTATTACCTGGTAGAGGGAGAGTTTGTAGTCAGCTGTGGTATAGCAAAACGCCGGCAGGAAAGTGTGGTATCTGATTCCGCCATTGTAGAGACTGATATAGTGTGTGATAATGGGTATCAGCTGTGCAAGCCGTGGTGGGAGGTAATTGCACTGGGCTGTGGTAGTTACAAGGCCAGGTGTGGGGATGGTGGCTGAAAGGCCACAATATACTATCCCCAGTATTGAGATCTCAGATGCGGCGGCGCCGCGCGTCGACACGTCCAGAGGGGGCGTGGCCTCGTGCGGCGTCGGAGCGTCACCGACGCGGGCAGACTAACCCCTCCCCGTGTGCTGGAACGCAAGCGGGGGGGCGCGCGTGTGATGGCAAGACGTGCGCCTCAATGGGTATGTGTGGCGCATGCGCCGTATGAAATACGCGCATGCGCACATGGTCTTACCCGCGCCGGGCAGCCAGTGCATCGAATGGAAGCAGGGAAGCCAGTATATGTATTAAATCGATGGTATTGAGGAGGAGTAAAGCAATATAAATGCATTGCAACTGCATTTAGTGTGTTTAAACATATGGTATTTCAAGCAAGTGGGTCACATTACCATGGAGATAGGTAGGAGGCCCCCTGATGGACAGAGACAGACACAGCATTTAGAATAGCAAAAACAGCAATATTCACATATTTGCAAAGGGTAATAGAGACATATGTATATATACAGTATGTTAATGTCATTAAGTTTGGGTAGATATAAAAACATTGCAAACACTGCGATAAGGTCAACATAATATGACATGGTATAAACATATTTGTAAAACATTACAGCAGGTACACTTTTATTGGGACAGAGCAGAGTGACCATAATGTGGGTGAGTGGTTGAACCAGGTGGAGGAGGGGTTCCAGAGGACAAGGTACTCGGGGAGCCCATCTCATTACCTGTGAAAATTATAAATCAAGTTCGCATACCCCTGATTCAAAGCCCTCAAGATAGGGCTTGAAGTTGAATGCCTCGTTGAGGCCAGGGGGGGATGTAGCATTGAGGTGAAAAATCCATTTGAGCTCACTTTGAAGTAGGGATTTGTTATAGTCACCCCCTCTGTTAGGTGGGTGACTATAACAAATCCCTACTTCAAAGTGAGCTCAAATGGATTTTTCACCTCAATGCTACATCCCCCCCTGGCCTCAACGAGGCATTCAACTTCAAGCCCTATCTTGAGGGCTTTGAATCAGGGGTATGCGAACTTGATTTATAATTTTCACAGGTAATGAGATGGGCTCCCCGAGTACCTTGTCCTCTGGAACCCCTCCTCCACCTGGTTCAACCACTCACCCACATTATGGTCACTCTGCTCTGTCCCAATAAAAGTGTACCTGCTGTAATGTTTTACAAATATGTTTATACCATGTCATATTATGTTGACCTTATCGCAGTGTTTGCAATGTTTTTATATCTACCCAAACTTAATGACATTAACATACTGTATATATACATATGTCTCTATTACCCTTTGCAAATATGTGAATATTGCTGTTTTTGCTATTCTAAATGCTGTGTCTGTCTCTGTCCATCAGGGGGCCTCCTACCTATCTCCATGGTAATGTGACCCACTTGCTTGAAATACCATATGTTTAAACACACTAAATGCAGTTGCAATGCATTTATATTGCTTTACTCCTCCTCAATACCATCGATTTAATACATATACTGGCTTCCCTGCTTCCATTCGATGCACTGGCTGCCCGGCGCGGGTAAGACCATGTGCGCATGCGCGTATTTCATACGGCGCATGCGCCACACATACCCATTGAGGCGCACGTCTTGCCATCACACGCGCGCCCCCCCGCTTGCGTTCCAGCACACGGGGAGGGGTTAGTCTGCCCGCGTCGGTGACGCTCCGACGCCGCACGAGGCCACGCCCCCTCTGGACGTGTCGACGCGCGGCGCCGCCGCATCTGAGATCTCAATACTGGGGATAGTATATTGTGGCCTTTCAGCCACCATCCCCACACCTGGCCTTGTAACTACCACAGCCCAGTGCAATTACCTCCCACCACGGCTTGCACAGCTGATACCCATTATCACACACTATATCAGTCTCTACAATGGCGGAATCAGATACCACACTTTCCTGCCGGCGTTTTGCTATACCACAGCTGACTACAAACTCTCCCTCTACCAGGTAATACTAGTATCTTACTCTTTGCAATTCATTTTGCAATAACCTACTCCTCTTCACTACCAAGTGATACTAATGTTACTCTATCCACTCCTCTTTACCCCATAGCTATTTACCACCTTTGGTCCAGGCACCATTAGCCATTGCAACCTCTCATTGCATGGCTTGGAGATCTTGCAGCCTTTCAAATGTGTAGCAGCCGTTTGCTTTTAATAGCATAAGATCCATTGTATACTGCATGGACATACTGATACCATACTCCTGTACCCTAAGACCACTGGGCCCACCCTTAGCCCTTTAACCCCTCTGCAAGTGAGTACCATTACCATTGAGCGGTGTAATTCACAGGTTTATACCTATTAACACATTATGTTGTATACTAATGACTCTACTCTGTCTTATACAGTATTATTGAGCAAATACAGGAACAGATATTGCCTTGAAAAAGGACGCCCGTCCGAAACATGTCGGCATTTTCCTGAAAGACCCCGATATTATCGCAAGTTGTTGTGCAATTTATGCATTTTTGTACATATCTATGGTTACACATGAATACCATGTATACACACTGCCTTGTACATTTATATGTTTACTTACTTACTTATTGATTTACCTTTGGGCCTGTAGCCCTAAATAAAAAACTTTTTTTCACATGCATATACTTTTTATGTCTATCTGTTTAAGCTTCTCTTTGGGGTATAGGCCGTGTTAATGCACACTAGGCCTCACAAATTTGCTATTTCTATATGTGAGAAGCGATAGACCAACCTGCCACCACTCACTTGCCCAATAAATATTGTACTTCTGGCATCTAGTCATCATCCCAGGCCATTAATTGAAGGAATTCGGTTGTGACAATTCCTTCGTACTCTAAGGAATTGTTCAGATATGAATGACTTTAGAAGTAAAACAAATTACCTATATGGGAGACTTCACGACAGGGGTTATTCCCATTCCTCCATAAGAAAAGCTAGAAAGAGAGCGTATAAGACGGATAGAAGGGATCTTCTAACTGAAAAACAAGTCAAAGGTATCCTGAATCGACACTGGCATATCCTGGCAGAGGCCCCATTATTGGGAAAAATTGTTGGTGAACGTCCTTTATTGACAGCCAGACGATCGACAAACTTGAAAGACACTTTGGTGCACTCAGAATATGTAAGACCCAAAAAACACAACTGGCTTACCTCCCCTGAAGGGGATGTTTTCCTGTGGCAGATGCAATATATGCAAACATGTTGAAAAAACGGATGTGTTCACCAGCTCGGATGGCAGTCAAAAATATAAAATCAATAATTTCATTAATTGCCACACGGACCATATTATCTTATATTACAAAAAGACAACTTAGGTTCCGAGTTGGTGAACACATCCAGAGCATACTCAAAAAAGATGATGAAAGGCCATTATCTTTGCATTTCCTGAAAGTACATGGAGGTGATCCGAAGGGCTTTAAATGTAAGGGTATTTTTAGACTGAACTTGCCCCTTAGGAGAGGTGATTTTGATAAAATCCTATACCAAAAAGAGAAAATGTGTATTTTAAATTTAAATTGTATGCAGCTCTTTGGGTTAAACAATGAATGCAATTTATCGGTCTTTTTGGAGCGATAAAGGATGGATGTAGGTGCATAATGACAGTGTCATATACTGGCTATATTGAGTCTATAGATGGGAAAGAATGGTCATACATGATGTGATATATACCAAAATATTTAAATCCCAACCTATTTGTAGTCTGTAATGTACATAACGCACGGCCTGTTTATTAATTCGTCCAATACTATTTAAAAAATTGGGAGCAGATTTAATCTATCGGTCCTTTTGGAGCGATAAAAGATGGATGCAAGTGTGCAGTGATAGTGCTTTATACTTGTTATATTAATTCTTTAAATGGGAAGGAGCTGACACACATGATGTGATATATGTTAAAATATCTGAATACCAACCTACTTGTAGACGGTAGTTTATACAGTGTATGGCCTGTTCATTGATTGGTCCAATATCGTTCAAAAAATCGAGATATGACTCCTACTTACTTTTATGTATCTATGTATTTACTTAAATTTTTTTATTTTAAAACCTATTGCACCCTAGTTTATACAGATAGGCCGTGGTTTTGATCTGTGTGCTATCTGCTCTGGATAGAATATAAAAACCTCAAGTGGGGGTATAATATGTATATAAATACATTTAAACATTGATAGTACCTGATTGATTCATATCCGGCTTATAAGTATAATAGTCTAAAATGTTATTTTGAGGCATCAGAAGATCGTACCTAATCAGTATTAGGTCAGTAGATAGTGTGAATGAATGTCTGTTGTGTGTTTGAGTGAAATCAGGATGTCTTAGATCTCCATTGATTACTAATTAAGAGGATTAACAACGTAGAGATAAAAAGACACATTTTTCTGTACTGCGCATGCTCTGAGGAAGCTTGGTTCACAAGCGAAACATGTAAGCATTTGAGAAAGATAAGCACCATGCTTGATGTGAGATGAACACCGGAGTCCCGAACTTTTACAGCACTATACTTTTTCATCCAGAGACTCCACTATAGGGTCGCATTTACAACTACTACTGGGCAATCGTACTTGCTGATAACTATTCAAGCCCTGTAAACACAAATCCGTGATGTGACTTGATGTGCAAAGACACCTGTCTCTGACCGACATTCAGGCTGCTATCCACATGAGATATGGGTCCCTGAGTAAGCGGTAACAAATACTAACGAGCTAAAGAAATAAAGTTCAACAGGATGTCAAACGGTGAGCTGTATCAAAATTATATAAATTACAAGATTGCTCCATTTCAAAGTTTGTTTCCCTGTTAATTGCTCTATTGTTACATCTGTTGGTGAGAGCGGTGATATCCGGAGTCCCAGCAAGAGATTTGTTTGCATATGCCAGAACTGTGAAATTCTGCTTTATGATCATTTGACATCCTAAGTGGAAATTTGTGGAATTAATCTATAATGACTTTCCTTTAATGTCCGCCCCAGTGGAGCAAGTCTATATATTAACCCTATCTTTTTGGAGATTGCCTAAATCATTTTTTTGATATCTATATAATTTTTTCATCAAATCCCACATGGTATTGTGTGGGTTTCATTAACCTTTTCAGATAGAATAATATTTATGGACTGAATGGATGTTGCGCATGTTAGAGTGCGTATAATTATACATAGGGGTGAGACATCGGTGTCTAATTAAGACCTTGTCTTAATTTTTAATGGGTTTGTTTTGGAGGGATACTAAATACTATATATATGTTTGTATAATTAATTGTGTGGATAAGCTTTAATAAAATCTTGTTATAGCCGGCCGGTCCTCTTTGATGAACATCTTTTTTGGAAATTCTTCCATAACCTTTGTTTAAGATGCAATTGCAATAGATATACAAAAGAGTATATATATTCAAAATGTATATACATGTAAATATAGACCACTTCTGTTTATTCAGTAACAACGATAGTGGGAATCATAGTACATAAACGTACATACACATGGACACACATGTGTGTGGATGTGCAGAATGAGTTGAACCTTATATGATAATGCAGGCAGGCTCATGCAATGAGAGAGGGCGAATGAGCTAGATTAATAGTGCAAATCAAAATGGCGATGTAAAAGACAGTACAAGGTTGACAAACTGCACAATGCCAAGAAGTAAATTTGGGACATAATGTAATTGTTTACTAGATGGAGTGTACCAGTTTTGGGTGGAACAGGATATCAAACTAATTAGTAGTGTAAAGGAGGTGAATCTGAATGCCACCTACCTAAGCACCGTAAAGTATATATAGAGAGGTTGTAGTTCATTTATTGTTAGGCATCTGGACCTACAAAAATAGCAAAGACACAGATGGATGGAACCAGATGGAGTGGCGAGATGTACTAATACATTGCAATCTCGACAATGTTAGTGGGCATAAATGAGGATGGGATGAGCCATCCATATTACTGACCTGCATTCTGGCTGGTTAGAGAGCTACAACCCATAGTCAGTGGCTGCAAGCTTGAGTCGATCATTGGATGGGCTTGCAATCCTTTTGCAAAAGTGCTGTGCTGTACTACATAGAATCCTGCAGCAGTCTGCAGCCATGTAGCACCTCAGCAGCATTTATATTTAAGTGCTGGTGTATGTGGGGCATGAATGGGCGGCTCCATGGAGTGGCCATGTGACTTGTATGCCGGAACCAGGAAGTGACTTGGTCGCTCCCTGGAACGCACGCCATCATTCATGTAGGCGTGGCCATGCGTTTCATGGGCCACACTTACATTCAATAGCCAGCCCAATCTCCAGTACCCAGCCCAGGGGTTGGGCTGCCTGAATGGTGACCTACAGGAGGCCAAACAACTGATGGCTGTAAAAGACAGTGCAAGAGAGAGGAAATAAAAATAGGATGATTTTAAATCAGAACTACAGCAAATGTAAAGACAATACATAAGAGCCTAATTGTATATAGTGTCTAACGCTGGACTATTGTTATTTATGTATGTTAGTCATTTTAGTGCTAGTACAAATCGCACCATCACTAATGCTAATGATGACGGTGATTGCTATCAGCGACACTACAAGTAAAAGTGACGCATGGGACGTGTCAAGCCAAATAAGCACATGATTGCAGAGGAACAAAGGTATATAGGAGTGGATGGTCCATAGATATATGTATAGATGAAACTGACAGGACTGGGCTTGTAGAAAGGGCTTGTAGAATGGAGGGGGTTATGGAAAAGACCTGGATGCACAGTGTTTTGCATTATACTACCCCATGAACCTCAAGGTCTTCCTTTATTCCAACAGGAGCCAAGAAACCAAGGGTGAAGATCAAGAAAGTTTCTCTTTTACTCAGCCTCTGGAATCTTCTTCTTGCATCAGTGTCTTTTTTAATTGCTTCTATGCCAAACACTTGTAGGCCTGTTGGGTGTCCATTATGGCAGTCCTTAAAATGCAGTGGAACTGAGTAGTTGTGTCTCCTTTTGTTTTTTATGTTGGGATCATTTACATTGCCATTGATAATACTGCATTTATGTTCACTGAATCTTACTCTTAGTGGGCGTATTGTGTGTCCAACATAGAGGAGGCGGGCATTCAGTCACTCCTTTCTATATAAACCTACCACATTATACAGACCATTTTTCGTCTTCCAAGACTCTGATGAAGAGGAAAACCCTTGAAAATGCATTAGCCAACTATCCAGCTTTTACCCTTGCATGGGCAAACAATTTTTAAATGAGAACTTTTTATGAACATGTAGTATTTTTCTTTGTATTCATCTATTTGTCTAGAATAAACTCTACTATTTTGATTCATGCGTTAGTTCACACGCCTTTTTCTTCTTTCTTACTTAGCCTTTTTGGACTTCCACCAGTCAGTTTAGGCACGGGGACACACATGGTCTCTTTACACATCTATTATCTGAAAATATTACCATTTTGCACCAAGACCGCCGGCACGAGTGCAGGAGAATATCTTTTCTGTTCACACCTATACAATATTTGTTGTGGCTTTGTTCTCTCATTTAAATTTATATTGCGGGATAAAACATGCCTTGTCTTTTTCTGTTTGCTGCCTATTCAAGTGCTTGCATACTGTCCTGGCACAGGCCAATTTCTACCGACCTTATTAATTAATAAATACAGTGCACGCTTTTTTGACATATTTTTAAACTTGCAGTGTGGTACTGTGAAAAAATAACTTTAAAAACTGATGATCTGATGTGACTGCTACTTTCACTAGTCAGACTCAGTTCAGGTCTATTACTGTTGGATGCAAAAATTAGTGTTATAGTCAAAGCTACCTAAAGATCCTTTTTCAAGTTGTAATTTATCATACTGAGTGCTGCTGCTGTATCTAAGTCAAGTTAAATGTAAAGTAAAATAAAATAAAAAAGTTTGTGCACTCTCACTACGGCTCTCTGTTAAATGGCCTGAAACCTCAACCTGTTAAAGCATCTCCAAATATGTTTATTTAAAGTATTTGTATATTTTTTAATGTTGCCACATGAAAAAGTCCTCTTCCATCCTTCATGCTTTTTTTTCACAAAACCTAATTTTGAAAATGGCCAGCATTATCATCATTTACCCATCAAAGAATTTATCGAAATTTGATGCCAAATTTAGGTTTCATGAACTTCAACGACCAGTGCTCTTTTTGACAATAACTAATATTGAAAATGGGAAAATTTGTTTATCAAGATTTTACCTCCCCATTGACTTAAAAAGGGGTTCAATTCTAAGTTCACATTTCACGCGGACTTCATGCAGGATCCCCATAAATCAAAACAGAGCTGATTTACTCATCCCTATTCTAGATATCAAAAAAATATTCTGAGAATGTTAGTGTCAAGAGTGGTTCAGGAAGCAGGAGCTAGGCTGCTGTATGACAATGGTTTACAATTTTTTATTTATTTATTTTCATTTTAGCGTATTGCACACTAGGTTGTATTGCTGTTAAAACTCCACAAAACTTATTTATTTTATTTTATATAATGTATGTTTGTAACATTTTATTTATGTGCTATAATCATTCACACGTGCTACATTTAAAAGCCAATGACAGTTTATAATATATGACATGTTTTTACATAAAAAATGCCTTACAAAACAGAGCAACAAAAATTAAGCGTCATAACTGTTAAGTTTGCATAAACAAATGTGTAATTTTAATAGAGTATAAATGTACACCAACATAAGCAAACAATGATTATGGTTTTTTTTTACGAAAGACAAATCCACTTTGAACTACAAGTGCAAACTGCACTTGAAATTGCACTGAAAGTGCACTTGGAAGTGCAGTCACTGTAAATCTGAGGGGAAGATCTAATATGAGGGGAAGCTCTGCTGATTTTATTATCCAATCGTGTGCAAGCCAAAATGCTTTGCATGTCCCCCTTGGATCTACAGCGACTGCACTTCCAAGTGCACTTTCAGTGCAATTTCAAGTGTACTTGGCACTTATGTTTGCACTTGTAGTGGAAAGTGGATTTGCCTTTAGTAAATAGCACCCTCTGTGTACATAATGATTTATAATTACTTTTTATTAATGGAGCCTTCATTTTCATTTACTTTACATTCCCAAACATCTGAACAATACAGTTAGTTCTTAACCTTGAACGGTTTATTTTCTACTGAAGTGGATGAACTAATCAATAAAACCTAGTTATTTTCTACAGTTCACTCCTTTATATCTCCCCTAATTGCAATAATAGCTGCTGATGGAAATACTATTTATGAGAACAATTTTATTCTTTGTATTTATTATTATTAATGTTATCATTATTATCTTCTGACTTCAGTTCACAAGATAGATAATAGGTAAATATTATATTGTTCAGAATGTATATTCCTAGCTTATTCCTTAAAAAAAAATAATGTTGGCTTAAGTGTAGTAATAACATTTTAATTGGGAGTTTTTCTATGGCTATATCTATAGGGTGAGAGGCTGATATAAATGGAAGATTTAATTTTGTGTGATAAATGGGAAATAGATTTTTGTGTGCATTTAATAAAATGAACAGGAATACAAAAGCTGCTTAATCAACATTGAAAGCAGAAATAAAGCCATCAATATTTACCTACCCATCATAGATGCAAAGTCTGTGAACTGCCTTACCAGGGGCAACATCTTCACCTGATCTTATTTCCAAGTTCAGTATCTTTGACCATTTTGATTGGCTCGATTGGGTAGTTATCTCCCAAGCATGCATGGGAGTAAATTTATCCCAGCTTTGAGGCACACTGAGTCTGTGAGCATGAATGTAAGAATATTGCACAAGAGAAATATCATACAGTATCTTAAAAGCCTGTGTGCATGCAAACTAAAAATATCTTCTTGAGGTAAAGGTGTTGATATAAAGTCTTCCAGCAGTGGAAAGTAATATTGGATAGAAACCTGCTGGTAGCCATAGGAAACATTCCTGGGTGGTATCTAATGTAAAGAGCCATCAGCATGTGACATATTGACAGGAATTTACACCCTCTTTTCTTACTATGATCATTGAATTTTGGTGGTTACCTTACACAGCAAGCCACATTTTTTTTATTGTGTGATAATCATGGTAAAACTGCACTGTGTTTTAGGTGCCATTGAAAATTAATGGCACCCAAACATGCATTTTGAGACTGCAGTGCGATTTGAGATCAGGGGCAGAGTCGCAGAGATTCTGCCCAAGATCTGAAAGCGCCAAACTTTAAATTTTTTAAAAAAATTAGTGAAGAACAGCTTTAAGTGTGAATGGGCCCTCAGTGGTTATATGAGAACAAATAGTCAAATATATTTGGGGGAAATTTTTCCATAAGTATTCCTTGAGTTCCTTCTAATTGTCCTTCAACTGCAATGCCACCAAATGTAGAAATTCTGCCATTCTGTATTGAGCTTAAATTATTTATCTTTCCAGGCATAACCTATTAAAGTTTATACATCAAATGTATTATTTATAGCTGCACCTAAGAAAATCGTTCCCTAAAATGGTTACCTAAAACTTACTGTTGAAATGTCTCTTCTCCAAAAAACGGGGAGACACAGGTCCCACATATACTCAGACAGATCTAGAAGCCATAGACCGTTTAACAGCACTTCTTGAAGAAAATTAACCAAAAGACCTGATTAATGCTCTGGATCTGGAAACCATCTTGGCGGAGATGGATGGGATCATTTTCTCTCCCCCGCCACCTAACCCCAGGTGCGCATATAAGGGGGGTCAAGGGTGTTCAAACCCCACCCCCCCAGAGCATCCTGGCAAAATGCCCAGGCAGTGTCCCTGCTGCTCTGCTGCTCAGCTTCAGCATGAGCAACAGCACAATAGAAGCAATCAAGGAGTTTTGGAGTGCAGCAGCCAGTCCCCCTTTTATTGTGCCAAATCCCCATCAGTTTAATAAGGGGTCCCCCCAAAAGGCATGAAAGTCCTGCGAGGTCCCGATGATTGTAATACCTCCAAACAGGTCTTGGATACCTGCAACTGACAGTGCATGGTCAAGGGAACTCCTAGACTCCTCCTTGAGGTACATATGACACAGCAGAAGGGAGCCTGGTGCTTCAGAAGTTTTCCTGCCTCTGTGCAGCACTGAATATGAGGTCTGGCAAGTGGAGTGGCATAAACTTTCTGTTTGGGGGGAGGAGGGGGTGAGAATTCCTGCCTGGGGGAGTTTCTTTTGGAGGGGGGGTTAAGGAAAGATAGGTGGGTTTGCTTTTGAGAAGGGGGGATTTTTTTGTAGAGAAGTTTACAGGGATGGTTAATGGCAGAAATTTGTTTCTGGGAGGGAGTTTGATTGAAGGGAGAATTTCTTAATAATTAGAAATTTTTGCTGGGGAGGTGTTGACTGGGGGAGATATTTTTGCTTTGGGGGTCAGTTTAGAGACAGGGGGTTTCATTTTTGGGGGGAATATTTGTGGGATGGAGGTATTTTGCAGTGGGAATCTTTGCTTTAGGAGGGAAGGGGGGGTTCTTAGGAGGGAGACCACCCCCCATGCTCACTGAGTGCTGGGCTGTAGAAGGGACAAATGGCTCAGTATCTTAGCGGCTCACTGAGAGGCTGAGCCAACTGCCGGTCCAGGTATCTGGGTGAATCCCAACTTTATGATGTGGTCTTTCAGCAGCCTCGACCTGTATCCAGCTGTCAGCTAAAAACAGATCACAGAAGTGCAGAACAGACTGCCAAATGACCAAAACAGTATACCGTCCCTTCAGAGCACATGCATGGGTGATGTCACCTGCTGCTTCCCATGTGCACCTGCTCAGGTTCCACAGTAAGATTAGCTAATGGTGCTGCAAGTATACTGCAAATACCTGCACCTGGGATCTCAAATGTTCCAATCTTTGCTCAGCCTGTACACCTGAGTGACGGGCTGAAAACAGCCAAGGTTGTCTGCTGCTGTAAGAATGTATCCACATGTAGTTGCACATCCAGTGGTTACCTGCAGGTAGGGATACATTTTTGCCCTTGGACAAAATCTCTCTGCATCCAGGGTTAAAAACTTGTCCCTAACAGCAGGTAACCACTTCATGTGCCACATAGTCGCCCAATTAGACAGAGCATTGAGGTCAGCTTGTAAATTGGAGACATCCTGTAAGGACGTTATTCCACTGCATAGCTTGGTGTCATCTGCCGGAAGACGGAAATGTTACTTTTGATCCCAGACCCAATATCATTTATAAAGGTTTAAAAAGTAAGGGTCCCAGCACTGAACCGTGGGGTACACCACTGTCTTATTAAACTCCCTTTCGCAAAAAAGTTTCATCCCTATTGTGGGGTCACCAATATGGTATTTGTAAATTTAAATCATATCTCCCCTCAAGCCTCTCTTCTCCAGAGAGAATAAGTTCAGTGCTCGTAACCTTTCCTCATAACTAATATCCTCCAGACCCTTATTAGCTTTGTTGCCCTTTTTTGTACTCGCCCCATTTCCAGTACATCCTTCCTGATGACTGGAGCCCAGAACTGGACAGCATACTCCAGATGAGGTCGGACCAGAGTCTTGTAGAGTGGGAGAATTATGGCTTTATCCCTGGAGTTAATCCCCTTTTTAATGCATGCCAATATTCTGTTTGCTTTGTTAGCAGCAGCTTGGCATTGCATGTCATTGCTGAGCCTATCATCTACTAGGACCTCCAGGTCCTTTTCAGCTACATAAAGGATGTCAGTACAGCTTAAGGCTAGTTTCCACTAGTTTTGCACTCTGAAGAGGATCCGTGTTCAGATTGTTCTTCAAAGAGCATTTGGCATGCAGCGAGGAGGTGCTTCCTCATCACATTTTTGAATCCCTTGAACCCTGCACTACTGCACCACAACTGCATTCAGTTGAATGGAGATAATTTTTACTGTGCTGCTTTGCAAATCCTCATAACCTAAATGATGCCTTTGAGTTTGAAAGACCTGAACCCCCCCAGGAAAAAAAATTATCTACGGCCCTGCCTCCACAACTGAAATTAAAAAGAAGTCCACCTTTTATCCTGCACCCAGTTCTAATTCCAATGCAGCAGCCTTCTTAAAACGTGTCTCTAAAGATATCCAAAATTTAAAAGTATCCCAAAATTTTTAAGGGAATCTGACTCCAATGAAATTAAGGCATTAAAATCTCTCACTTATAATAAACCTATAATAATAAAACCCTCTGACAAGGGCGGCAATATTGTTTTTCAAGACAATGCCAAATATATTCAAATGTGTTAAACCATTCTAATGAACTCAGACTGGTATCGTCCAATACCAAAATCCTTAATTGAAAAATATACCAAATAATTTTACCTCCTTGTTGATAATGCCTGCTATTGCAATATCATTTTAAAAGACATATGGTAATTTATCAGAATGAGCCACCCAAAGGTGGCAACTTTTTATGCCCTCCCAAAGGGTAAAAAAAATCCATCAGACCCCCTAGAAAGGCCAATAATTTTAGGAAGGGGCAGCCTGACTGAAAATCTCAGTTGCTTCGTTGACAATCAGCTTAGACCCTTTGTTGATGGGCTGCCATCACATACCAAAGACACCATCAACCTTGTCCAAATCCTGGAGAGCCTCCACGTCAGTGACCAGACCCTTTTGGTGGTTGTTTACCTGGAAGCCCTATATAGCTCTATCCCCATTGATAGGGGCCTAACTGCTATTCAACACATACTGTTTCAAAAGAGCCATCATGAACACAAACTTAACGAGTTCACTTTACTTTCCTTGGAGTTTATTCTCAAACATAATTTTTTTTACCTTTCTTGAACATTTTATTTTTTCTGATGAAATGGCATCAATGTACACGGACTATGCCACAGCATGGTACCGATACATCAATGATATTTTTTTGTTGTAGGGTGGACCTGAAACATTATTCATCGACTTTCTCGATTACATCAATCAGAGCAACACCTTCAATTTAAAATGTACCATGTCTTATAGCCGATCCACCATCACATTCCTAGATGTAGTTATACATAAACACCTTGATTGCCACCTATACAACAAATTATTTAGGAAACCCACCACAGGAAATACTATATTAGAAGCCTCTAGTTTTCACCAAAACCTCTATGGACAGTACATTCCAGCAAGAGGCAATTGCTCCAATGACCCTCTTTTTGGGAAGGAGGCTCAAACGCTTAAAATTAGATTACACAAACATGGGTATTCTAAAAACATTCTCAAAAAGGCCAACAAAAAAGCCAAGGGCAGTTAATGCAATGGCCCTTTCTTTTCTCAAAAAAAACTAAAAATGACAATGCGACGAGAATCATAACAAAATACTGTAGACAGCATGAACAAGTTAGACACATCTTTCAAAAAATATTGGCAACTTCTCAGCATGGATCCTACTCTGGCCCCATTTGTATCTGAGTATCCCTTGCTTACTTACAGAGGGGCTCCATCTCTGCGAGTTAGTCCACAGCGAGTTCCAAAAATAGGCAGGATAGGCAAGATAATGGGCACAGTGGCTATTGCCAATTTATGGATACAAGGAAACACATTATCCTACCTAATGCTAATGATTTCAAACCTAAGCACTATGTGAATTGCAGAACTTGTGGCGTAGTGTATCTGCTATCATGCGAATGCGGATGCTGCTACATCGGTAAGACAAAATTAGAATTTCGGAAGAGGATTTACCGTCATGTGCTAAGCATTGACAAAAAAGACCCGAATTAACCCCTTGGTAGACATAGCCCTCTGGTTGACCCCTATGTGTATCCCTTTTTTTTATCCCTTTTTTCCCTTGTTCCCTCCATCTCTACATCCATTTTGCTATTCTCTGCATTCTTCAACCATTGTTTGCTATTATGCACTGTTATTTATTTGGTTTATATTTATTCACAGTTAATGCATTTTTGTATCTTGATCTTCATGCATCTCATGTATTTCTGTTTTTGCAGATCTCTGCGGTTCGGGCATTCGCCATCCAGCCTTGGATGGATAGGTGCTGTGTGGGGGTGGGTACATATGCTATGGCACCCGATGCGCAGGGGTCCTTCTTGTGCCTCTTTCAAGGTATGGGTGGACCAACCACTGGCCTGAAGGTTCCATGGGTTCCCCACCGGAAACCCCTGGGTCCTCTTCCTTTTTGCGCTTCAGCCTGTAGCGCAGAGGGCCGAATGCGTGTCGGCGGCGAGATAACATGGGACGCAATCCTGCTCCTTTTGGTGTGCTGTGTGTCATGACACCGGAGGACCCTGGATGGATGCTGCTCACCACTAACCAGGCGCCAGTAGATCGCGACCTTCATCCAGCTGATTCCAATCGTCGTTTCCGATGATTACCAACACACAATGTATTTAAGTCCCACTCCATGGGGCCATTTAGCGCTGCACAGAGCTGGACATCTGTTGAATGAATAGCAATGCTAAACAATACAGGTATTACTTTCATAGATGTATACCATCAATCTGTTTTTACCTTTTTAAAGGCATTACATGGCAGCAGTTTCGGTGGTTAGTTTGTACCATCCAAATCTCTCCTGCCATACTTCTACTATTGTAGATTTGCACTTTTAAATATATACACTCTTTCAAATATATATACCCTTTAATATGCATGCTTACTTATTTAAACAGATTAGTACTCTAGAAGTATCCTGAAAGATGCTCTCTACTACTAATACCTTCACTGACTGACGTTCATTTTTCGGGTCATCCGCCCCTTTGGGGTCCTTGTGTGTGCAGCTTTGCCCTCGCTCAGCACACCTGCCGACTTTCTTTCCCTGGGTTTTCTTGGCACATTGCCCCATCCAGCAGAGATCAACATGCCTCATGCAGTAACCATGTGCACCATGTTCATTCAAATTTTGGAAGTATAACCTGTAGCGTATGTGATATATAGACAATAATACTTCTCAATGGGGTTGTCCCGATACCACTTTTTTAAGACCGAGTACAAGTACCGATACTTTTTTCAAGTATTTGCCGATACCAATTACCAATACTTTTTTTTAATGCCATGTGACAGTTTGACTGATGAGCACTGATAGGTGGCACTGAGTGATTGCTGGAACTGATAGATGGCACTTACTGATGGGGACTGATGGATAGCACTGATAAATGGCACTGATAGGCGGAAACTTATGGGCACTGATAGATGGCACAGACAGGTGGCTGGCACTGATAGGTGGCACTTATGGGCATTGATAGATGGCACTGATAGGCAGCACTTACGGGCACTGATAGATGTCTGGCACTGATAGATGGCACTGATAGGTGGCCTTTATGGGCACTGACATGTGGTTGGCACTGATGGCTGGCACTGATAGGTGGCACTTATGGGCAGGCACTGAAAGGCAGCAATACATGACATGAGGAAAGGATTTATTTTTAAATGCTATGATGCAACGCCCATCTTGGTACTCCCTGCACTCGGCTGCAGTAGGCAACAGCAGACATCTTGTTACACCCATCCGGAACTATATGGGCTAGGTGTAACAAGATATCCGCTGCTGGCTTACTGCCGCTGAGTGCAGGGTGTACCAAGATGGGCGTCGGGATGTTCAACCACTGACGGTGACCGAATGTGATGGCTCCGGTCACCGATCCTGATGTGGCTGCGCCCTGCACTGCGCTGACTATGCCTGCCCTCCCCGCCCACTGACTCCACCCACCGACTTCTGGTTGTGCGCAGACTCTGACCAGGTATCGGATAAGGCATCGGGAGCATTTGTGCGAGTACAACTACTCACGCAAATACTCAGTATCATTACCGATAACGATAATAGTATCAGTATCGATACGATACTAGTATCAGTATCGGGACAACCCTACTTTTCAATACATCTGTCAGTACTAAATTCCCTTTTTATTTTTATTGAAAAATATGTTATACATTATACTACTCCATACTAATAAAATACTTCTATATTCTAGAATGTATATCCATTTGACAAAAAATATCTGAAGAAGGACTCACAATCAGTCCGAAACATGTTAGGTGTTGACGCAACTATGCATGGCAGCTAGCCCAACATCTTTTTATAGGTAGCCTTTGTATGATATGATCTGTACGCTGTCAATGGTATTACATGTTATGTATTGTAAGTTTTGTACATTATCCTAATATTGCTATACTGCTTCCACATTTGTATATTTTTTAACGTGATGTACAATAAAATAATTTACTCCAAATACTGTTCTGTCTGTAAAGTCCATAAGGGGTATACTGTGCATTTATGCACTAAGGTTTTTATTTTCTTTACAATAATAGTGGATGTGACAGACCAATCTTTTATACACATATTACTTTCCTCGTAATAATTTTAAAACTTACTGTAATTTTCCTTTCCCACACACATAGGACAGTAATATTCATTAGAAAAGGCTAGGAGCTAGAAAATAAGATTACAGTAAGTATTAGACATGTGCAATTCGTTTAGTTACAAATTCGTTTTCCGTTCAAATTCGTTATATTCGTTCTTTCCTTATCGTACGAATGAACGAATGGTTTACTAAAAATTCCAACGAATAACGAACTATCGAAACGAACGAATATGAAAAACAACGAAAATACGAAATAATTAAATTAGAAACAATGAAACTACGAAAGAATGAAAATCCGAAAAACGAAAACAGAAACAACGAAAATAATTTTCCGTGTCTCTTACAATGGCGCTGCTTAACGTGCTTCGAATGGATTCATAAATTCGTTACTTTTTTTTGTTAGTTGATAAACGTGGTTGGGTCGGAGGCACTGTTTTGGTGGATTTTTGAGTTAAGTTCTGACTTGTGAGAGAGAAATTCTTTGTTTCTTAAACATGTAATAGCATACACATTACATAAAATTATTAATTATGCTCCGCTTACGAATCTACGAAAACAATGTTACGAAAGTACGAATAAATCAATCTTACAAAAGTACGAATGTAACTAAATCTACGAAAATACGAATGCGTCCGAATACAAAATATAACGAAAATACGAAAATACTAATTTCGAATAAACGAAAATTAGACTACCAAAAAAAATGAATCAACAAAAAAAATAACTCTTACGAAAATACGAACGAGTCCGAATATGAACACCGACGACTTACGAAATTACGAATCGTTACGAATCAACGGAAACGAACAGAAACGAAACGAAACTAAACAAATTTTTCTATTGTGCACATGTCTAGTAAGTATTAGATAACCATTTTAACAATTTTTCATATTCTATATTTTTGGCCTCCTCATGTAAGCATACCGATGGGATATAGCAAAAAAATCAAATGAAGGGTGGGAAAAAGAAGAAGGACCAGCAAATGAATGCCAAAAAATATATATATATATATTTTTAAAAATACATTTGCTGAAAGGACTGCTGATCCAAATGACAGAAAATAAACCCTGTAAACATCTTACTAGTAATACTAGACGAAAGCATTATCTTCAACAACTGATTTTAAGAGATTGTAAACCGGAATCTTGGGACATGAAGGCCAGGAACAATCAAGAAATGTATTTCTCATTTGACAAAAAAAAAATCTGTTAGGACCGAGTCTGCCTGCTGGTGGCACTGTGGTGCTCTGGGTGGAAATATGCAGTTTTAGTGTCCACCAGCAGGTGTCTCCCAGCAGGTTCCAGCGATCAGAGGGTACTTAAGTTCCACCTTTGCTACTGCTCCTTGCCTCAGTATTTTGGCTGCTCCTGCTTGCACCCTGTCTGCCGTGCTACTTCCTGACTCTGTAGCCATTTTCTCTTGATCTTGCTCTTTCCCTTGCCCTGCATCCAGTATCCTGCTGCCTTGTTCCCATCCCCTGTCTTATGTGTTTCTCATGTGTAAGTTAGTATATTCATAGTTAAGTGTGGTTAGGATTGCTGGTTAGATGTTTGTTATTTCGTTTTGCTTTTCATGCATTCATATGTTTGTCTGGTGGTGTGTAATTATCTTTTATTCACTGTAAATAAACCTCAATTTTAAGATATACATACATGGGCTGGTCACAGTTTCTTGGTGTAACTATAGATATATGGTCTCCCAGCTGCTGATTCCTGACAGAGTCTCTGTGTGGAGACAGTTGCATTGAAATGCTCATGGCTGTGTGCGTCCAAGAAGCTCAAAGCTGTGTGCATGGAAGAGCTGATGGTCTGAGAGACCAGTAGCTATAGCAGCAGACCTGCTGAAGAGTAGCCAGGTGGGCTAGCATTTTCATTTGTATTTTGCTGGGGAAGAACCCCTGTGTGGGAAACCTTATGTTATATGGACTTTCTGTTTTTCCTTTGCATAAAAATGGGCTGTCATTCCCTAAAACTAGAGTGCTGACTGACGTGAACTTGAAAATGCTTCTACCACTAGAGCTAACCAACCAGCATGTCACAAGTGGTGGAGAATGCGGGCAGAAGATGGTGGAATCTGGGAACGTGCTCCACAGTGAGTTTGAGCCTGGGTTCACACTATTGCGAATTCGCAGTGGGGGAAAACACTGCGAATTCGCAGGACATTTCAAAACCCATTGTTTTCAATGGGGCACGTTCACATATGTCCGGTGCATGCGCACTGCACATTGCAGAAAAAACGCAACCGTCTTTGGTGTGGTGCGGGACGGATCAGGTGCGAATTCAGGCCCATTATCTTCTATGGGCAGGCATCTGATTCGCACCTGGCTTGTGTCCTGAACAGAAAATCGCAAGTCATTGTACTACCTCTGAGGGGGAAGTCCACGCCCAATTTTTGAAAAAAAAAAACGGCATGGGTTCCCCCTCCAGAGGCATACCAGGCCCTTAGGTCTGGTATGGATTTTAAGGGTACCCCCTACGCTGAAAAAACGGCGTGGGGGTCCCCCCAAAATCCATACCAGACCCTTATCCGAGCACGCAGCCTGGCAGGTCAGGAAAGGGGGTGGGGACGAGCGAGCGCCCCCCCCCTCCTGAACCGTACCAGGCCGCATGTCCTCATCAACATGGGGGGTGGGTGCTTTAGGACAGGGGGGCGCCCTGTGGCCCCCCCACCCCAAAGCACCTTGTCCCCATGTTGATGAGGACAAGGGCCTCTTCCCGACAACCCTGGCCGTTGGTTGTCGGGGTCTGCGGGCGAGGGGCTTATCGGAATCCGGGAGCCCCCTTTAATAAGGGGGCCCCCAGATCCCGGCCCCCCCCCACCCTATGTGAATGAGTATGGGGTACGATGTACCCCTACCCGATAAGCCCCCCGCCCGCAGACTCCGACAACCAACGGCCAGGGTTGTTGGGAAGAGGCCCTTGTCCTCATCAACATGGGGACAAGGTGCTTTGGGGTGGGGGGCCGCAGGGCGCCCCCCTTCCCCAAAGCACCCACCCCCCCATGTTGAGGGCATGCGGCCTGGTACGGTTCAGGAGGGAGGGCACTCGCTCGTCCCCCCCCCTTTTCCTGACCTGCCAGGCTGCGTGCTCGGATAAGAGTCTGGTATGGATTTTGGGGGGACCCCATGCCGTTTTTTCGGCGTAGGGGGTACCCTTAAAATCCATACCAGACCTAAGGGCCTGGTATGCCTCTGGAGGGGGAACCCATGCCGTTTTTTTAATAAAAATTTGGCATGGACCTCCCCCTCAGAAGTAGTAAAATGAGTTGCGAATTTATGTCAGCAGCTGATTTGGACCTAAAACGCGTACAATCCGCAGAACAGCCGCCGTTTCACTGCGCAGTCACGCAGGGCCTTGAATTCGCACCGCACTAGTCTGAACCCAGGCTGAATGTTAGGAACTGTTAGTGTCTGTGTGGTGCAGCCAGGTAATAAGAATTGTGTGCAAGTGGTGTACCTGCAAAAGAAAAGTCAAACATTTCTGCTGTGAACTGTGTAACAAGTGGCCGTGTCCTTGACTGCAAAATGGGGCAGTCAAAGCAGAAAAAGGCTGCAATCCTTGCTGAGGCAAGGGAAAGAATACTGTGGCTAGAGCGTACTTTGCTTCATGCCCCAGTCAGGTGAGAAAATTCAGCTGTGTGAATTAGCAGTGGACTGGTGCAAACTGGTCATGTCACCCACAGTTAAAGGGGAAGTGAAGGATGTTGATCCTGGCAACATGAATACAGGTGTGGAACAGCATGTGGCAAGGAGGAGTATGTTTATCCATAGCAGCAACATCCAGACCAGCCAGGATGTCTGGAGTCCAAGGCATCTGTCTGCCCAGCGTCGTAACCAGGGGTGTCCTCAAGAGTGGTATCCAGAGGCAATGGGAGAAATTCAGTCATTGAGGAGTTGTCAAAAAGCTGAAGCTAAGAGTCCAGTACCATGCTTGGAGTGTGGTCAAGTGGGGCATGGGATCTTTATTTGCTCAAGGTTCTGAAACACTGCCAGAGAGTCTGGAAAGGCTGCAATGTCACCCTGTACCCACATGAGGGCAGTAGCATGTGAGGAGGCAGCTGAGAGACTGCACACTCAAATTAATCATATGCCACTTGCACAGGATCTAGTAAGGCTGATACAGTTTATGGGACTGATCCCAGTGAAGCAGGACTGTGTCCAGCAGGGAAATTCACTTGTGTATGGACATAGACTTGCTGTGATGTGCTACCCTTAGCAGTGGAGAGAAACAGGTTGAAGCTCAACCTGAAACAAGGTTAAGGACTTAAAAAGACTTGAAGACTCTGTATGAGCCTGGGGTAATCCAGCATAGTGCTGGGAGAGCTGACCAAAGGGGGACCAAAAAAGTCCTGGTGCCATGTTTCCTAGTGACAGGTGCTGCAGAGATACTCAGGGAAACCTCCCAGGAACCCACAGTGATAGAAAAGAGGGTTTTCCAGGTCAGCTATGGAGCTGTCCAAGTAGGAAAGGGGCTGTGGTGGGTAATAGGCAAAGACAGTCTGTTAAAACTAATCATACTGATTATCATGCTGACAAAAGTATTGCTGGTGGTAAATGTAATTATATTGATGGTGATGACATTGAAAAACGTATTTCTGGTAATGTTACGTCTGAGAATTATGGTGGCAATGCAATAATGATGAAGATGATGGGATAACTCCCATGACAACCAGAGGCAGAGTCACAGGGTTGCTCCTGGAAAGCTCACCGGGGCTTCATTTGTTGGAGCCAGAGATTGTCCGGGTCAGCACTGATACTGTTCTGCTGGAACAGAGGGGGTCTATACCATGCTGTGAGAGTGTGTGGGGGCAGTCCACTAGCCCTAGGTTTAACCAAGTTGGTAAGGGATTAAGTAAGTGTGTCAAAGGTGAAATTATAAAGCTGTGTGCACCAGAGCTGGCAGCTAAAAGGGAGGTGTTACAGCCAACTGTGGCTGAAAATGTGTTATCGCAAAGTGATGAGTATAATGATAAATGTACTGCATTTGCTGTTAAGTCCCAGGTGCCTCCTAGAGCAGGTGATATGATTCTGCAGAGTGCCCATGATGGAGACACCATGGACTGGGATGGTAAGTGCAGAAAAATACTTGTAATACAAGGTGTGTCTAAAAAGTTTGGTGAATGGTATCAGAAAACAAACAAAACAGAAGATACAAACAAATTACCTTTAATGGCCTTCAAAATAATTGCTATTCTTCAAAACTGTAAGGAAAGCTCTGCTGGGCCTAGTGGTTCTCCACCGCTGCGATTGCGTGTGCGGGCTCGAACTGGTGCGCGGGCTACTGCGCATGCGCGGAATCGAGCGGGTGCGCGCGCGCGGTCTCGGACGGGCGCGCGCACGGTTACTGGCGCCAGGCGGGCTATTTAAACCAGCCATCTCCATGCAATCCTTGCTGCCTGATCTACAGCGTTCCGTGTGTTAGTCCTGTACTTCTCTGTATCTGCACCTGTGACCCGGCTTGTCTACTTACCTGCTCTATTTCCTGCCTGCCCCAATCCCGGCTTACCCACGACCATTCTCTGGCTTATCCCTGGCTTATCCGCAGTGTGTCCTCTGTTACCAAACCCGGCTTGTCTGACCTACCTGTGCACCTGTCCTGTAGTCTGCTGCATACCTGCCGGTTCCTGTTGTCTGCTGGTTCCTGTAGTCCGCTGCATACCTGCCAGTTCCTGTTGCCTGCTGGTTCCTGTGGTCCGCTGCATACCTGCCAGTTCCTGTTGCCTGCTGGTTCCTGTGGTCCGCTGCATACCTGCCAGTTCCTGTTGTCTGCTGGTTTCTGTAGTCCGCTGCATACCTGCCAGTTCCTGTTGTCTGCTGGTTCCTGTAGTCTGCTGCATACCTGCCAGTTCCTGTTGTCTGCTGGTTCCTGTAGTCCGCTGCACACCTGCCAGTTCCTGTTGTCTGCTGGTTCCTGTAGTCCGCTGCATACCTGCCAGTTCCTGTTGTCTGCTGGTTCCTGTAGTCCGCTGCATACCTGCCAGTTCCTGTTGCCTGCTGGTTCCTGTGGTCCGCTGCATACCTGCCAGTTCCTGTTGCCTGCTGGTTCCTGTCACCTGTTGTCTGCTGGTTCCTGTCACCTGTTGTCTGCTGGTTCCTGTCACCTGTTGTCTGCTGGTTCCTGCTACCTACTGCCTGCTGGTTCCTGTCACCTGCTGTCTGCTGGTTCCTGTCACCTGCCGTCTGCTGGTTCCTGTCACCTGCTGTCTGCTGGTTCCTGTCTTCGCTGGTCTAGTCCTGAGGCCCACCTACAGCTGCTGTTCCTTCCAGACACTCGTGCCTCCTCTGACTTCTGCGCCCCCTGTCCCCATCTCCAGGGGCCGCAAGTCTGGGACGTAAGAGAGGTCTCCCACTGCAATCCAGACTCGCCACTAGGTCATTGACAGTATCAGGCAGCCATGACCGAGTCTGAGCAGGGAGCCTCTCCTATGGAAGAACTCTGCCTACACCTAGCAGGCCTTGCACAAGCGGTCACTAACCTACAGGAAGGTTATACCCGACTTGAAAAACATGTCCTTACTCAGGGATCCCCAGGCCTCACCACTAGCCAGCCTACTCCACCGACTGTCGTGATGCTTCCCCCGGAACCTCGAGTACCCACACCTGAGAGGTTCTCCGGTGAGCGTAGCAAGTTCAGGACTTTTCGCAGTGCATGTGAACTGTTTTTTGCACTACAGCCCCGAACATTTTCTTTGGAGTCCACCAAAGTGGGCTTTGTGATTTCCCTGCTCCAGAACGACCCCCAGCTCTGGGCCCACCGTCTGCTTAAACAGGAGGCCGCGGAACTTGCTCATCTAAATACCTTCTTTGATGAAATGGCCCGAATGTATGAGGACCCGCAACTCTGTGCCACGGCTGAGACTGCCCTCCATGCTCTACTCCAAGGGCGTAGGCCCGCCGAGGACTATGTTGCTGAATTCAGGAGATGGAGTGCTGATACCAGCTGGAATGATGCGGCCCTCCGCTACCAGTTTCGGTTGGGGTTGTCAGATCCCCTCAAGGATGAACTTGCTAGGGTTGGGGTTCCTCCAACTCTTGAGGAGCTCATCAACCAGGCCATACAGATCGACAGGCGCCTACGCGAACGACGGTCTGAGAGGGCCTCTGTTCCACCTTGTCCCTCTTGGATGCTGCCAAAGGTACCCTACTTTCCTAGAGGTCCACCGCCGGGTCGACCCTCTGCCTCCACCGAAGGAACTGAGCCCATGCAGTTGGGTGTGCTTCGCCCTGCTCTCACTCCTGAAGAACGGCTGAGACGCCGTCGGGACAATTTGTGTCTATACTGCGGGGAGCCAGGGCACTATGTGCGAACCTGTCCAGCCAAGACCCGTAAGTGGCGCCCTCCTTCAGTTGACCAGATAATGGCCGTTACCGACGCCTCTTCTCACCTTGCTCTCTCTATTTTGTTACAGCTTCCCGGAAAGAACATTATGGTCCCCGCCATTATTGACTCTGGAGCCTGCAGTTGCTTCATGGACTCAGACTTTGCTACTGCCCATAGCATCCCCTTACGGAACAAGGCCCAAGGACTACAGATACACCTGGCCGATGGTTCAGCCATTAGATCCGGGCCTGTCACCCTAGAAACGCAACCTCTTCCGGCATGCATAAACCATCTCCATCAGGAGTTACTGAGTCTGGACATTATTTCTTCCCCACTGTTCCCGGTCATTTTGGGCATGCCTTGGCTCCGCGCCCATAACCCCTGCATTGACTGGTCCACCAAGGAGATTACCTTCTCCTCTCCTTACTGCTCCCAACATTGCCTTCCACGGACTGACGCTCAGTCAACTACCTTAATGTGTTTGGACAACGAGACCCATCAGCTGGTTCCCAAGGCCTATCACTCTTTTTTGGATGTCTTCAGCAAAAAAGGGGCAGAGACCCTTCCTCCTCATCGGGTCTACGATTGTCCCATCGAGCTTCTCCCTGGAGCTGAAGTTCCCTTTGGGAGGATCTTCCCCCTATCCGAGCTGGAGCTCTCCGCCCTTAAAGACTACATTGATGACAACTTGCGAAAGGGCTTTATCCGTTCCTCTACGTCACCTGCCAGAGCCGGCATCTTCTTCGTTGAGAAAAAGGATCATTCCCTCCGGCCATGTGTCGATTACAGAGAATTGAATAAGGTGACCATCAAAAATCGTTACCCCTTGCCGTTAGTCCCCGAGTTGTTCCAGAGGCTGGGGGCAGCGGTCATCTTCACCAAGTTGGACCTCCGCGGGGCGTATAATCTGGTACGCATCCGAAAGGGCGATGAATGGAAGACTGCCTTCCGTACACGATTCGGGCACTTTGAATACCTTGTGATGCCCTTCGGACTCTGTAACGCCCCTGCCACGTTCCAACATTTCATTAATGACATTTTTCGAGACTACTTAGACCTGTTTGTGATCATCTACCTAGATGACATCTTAATCTTTTCTTCTTCCCTGGACAGTCACCAACAACACGTCAGATGCGTGTTGGGGCGACTGCGGCAACATGGTCTGTATGCTAAACCCGAGAAGTGCGAGTTTGAACAACAGAGCATACAGTTCCTGGGGCTCATCATCTCCATCGAAGGCATTAAGATGGACCCCCAGAAAATCTCCGCTATTCTAGACTGGCCTGCACCGGTGGATAAAAAAGGGGTACAGCGGTTTGTGGGTTTCTCTAACTTCTACCGAAAATTTATTAAAGGTTTCTCGGCCATCATCTCCCCCATCACACAATTAACCCGACAAGGGATTCGGTTCCAATGGACAACCGAGGCCCAGGCCGCCTTTGTCGCCCTTAAGAAACTCTTTACTTCCGCCTCCATCCTAAAGCACCCCGACCCGGCTCTCCCATTTGTCTTGGAGGTGGACGCATCGGAAATCGCAGTCGGGTTGATACTATCACAGAGGCAAGGCCCCAAGGCCCTCCTGTTCCCCGTTGGGTTCTTTTCCCGTAAGTTGACACCTCCTGAGCGGAACTACGACGTGGGCGACCGAGAACTGTTGGCAATCAAGGCGGCACTGGAGGAATGGCGGTACTTGTTGGAAGGGGCGGCCCACCCAATTCTCATATATACAGACCACAAGAACCTGGAGTATCTGAAGGCCGCCAAGAGACTAAAGCCACGACAAGCCAGGTGGGCACTGTTCTTCTCCCGGTTCGCCTTTCATGTTACCTACAGGCCGGGCTCCAAAAATACCAAACCTGATGCCTTATCACGGATGTTCATCGATCCTAAGGAGCCTAATCCACCTGACACCATCCTAACCGCTGAGAACTTCCTACTTCTCCATGAAGACCTGTTAAGCCGGATCAAGCAGGCGTCCAGGGAGGACCCGCCGCTGCATACCTGCCAGTTCCTGTTGTCTGCTGGTTTCTGTAGTCCGCTGCATACCTGCCAGTTCCTGTTGTCTGCTGGTTCCTGTAGTCTGCTGCATACCTGCCAGTTCCTGTTGTCTGCTGGTTCCTGTAGTCCGCTGCACACCTGCCAGTTCCTGTTGTCTGCTGGTTCCTGTAGTCCGCTGCATACCTGCCAGTTCCTGTTGTCTGCTGGTTCCTGTAGTCCGCTGCATACCTGCCAGTTCCTGTTGCCTGCTGGTTCCTGTGGTCCGCTGCATACCTGCCAGTTCCTGTTGCCTGCTGGTTCCTGTCACCTGTTGTCTGCTGGTTCCTGTCACCTGTTGTCTGCTGGTTCCTGTCACCTGTTGTCTGCTGGTTCCTGCTACCTACTGCCTGCTGGTTCCTGTCACCTGCTGTCTGCTGGTTCCTGTCACCTGCCGTCTGCTGGTTCCTGTCACCTGCTGTCTGCTGGTTCCTGTCTTCGCTGGTCTAGTCCTGAGGCCCACCTACAGCTGCTGTTCCTTCCAGACACTCGTGCCTCCTCTGACTTCTGCGCCCCCTGTCCCCATCTCCAGGGGCCGCAAGTCTGGGACGTAAGAGAGGTCTCCCACTGCAATCCAGACTCGCCACTAGGTCATTGACAGTATCAGGCAGCCATGACCGAGTCTGAGCAGGGAGCCTCTCCTATGGAAGAACTCTGCCTACACCTAGCAGGCCTTGCACAAGCGGTCACTAACCTACAGGAAGGTTATACCCGACTTGAAAAACATGTCCTTACTCAGGGATCCCCAGGCCTCACCACTAGCCAGCCTACTCCACCGACTGTCGTGATGCTTCCCCCGGAACCTCGAGTACCCACACCTGAGAGGTTCTCCGGTGAGCGTAGCAAGTTCAGGACTTTTCGCAGTGCATGTGAACTGTTTTTTGCACTACAGCCCCGAACATTTTCTTTGGAGTCCACCAAAGTGGGCTTTGTGATTTCCCTGCTCCAGAACGACCCCCAGCTCTGGGCCCACCGTCTGCTTAAACAGGAGGCCGCGGAACTTGCTCATCTAAATACCTTCTTTGATGAAATGGCCCGAATGTATGAGGACCCGCAACTCTGTGCCACGGCTGAGACTGCCCTCCATGCTCTACTCCAAGGGCGTAGGCCCGCCGAGGACTATGTTGCTGAATTCAGGAGATGGAGTGCTGATACCAGCTGGAATGATGCGGCCCTCCGCTACCAGTTTCGGTTGGGGTTGTCAGATCCCCTCAAGGATGAACTTGCTAGGGTTGGGGTTCCTCCAACTCTTGAGGAGCTCATCAACCAGGCCATACAGATCGACAGGCGCCTACGCGAACGACGGTCTGAGAGGGCCTCTGTTCCACCTTGTCCCTCTTGGATGCTGCCAAAGGTACCCTACTTTCCTAGAGGTCCACCGCCGGGTCGACCCTCTGCCTCCACCGAAGGAACTGAGCCCATGCAGTTGGGTGTGCTTCGCCCTGCTCTCACTCCTGAAGAACGGCTGAGACGCCGTCGGGACAATTTGTGTCTATACTGCGGGGAGCCAGGGCACTATGTGCGAACCTGTCCAGCCAAGACCCGTAAGTGGCGCCCTCCTTCAGTTGACCAGATAATGGCCGTTACCGACGCCTCTTCTCACCTTGCTCTCTCTATTTTGTTACAGCTTCCCGGAAAGAACATTATGGTCCCCGCCATTATTGACTCTGGAGCCTGCAGTTGCTTCATGGACTCAGACTTTGCTACTGCCCATAGCATCCCCTTACGGAACAAGGCCCAAGGACTACAGATACACCTGGCCGATGGTTCAGCCATTAGATCCGGGCCTGTCACCCTAGAAACGCAACCTCTTCCGGCATGCATAAACCATCTCCATCAGGAGTTACTGAGTCTGGACATTATTTCTTCCCCACTGTTCCCGGTCATTTTGGGCATGCCTTGGCTCCGCGCCCATAACCCCTGCATTGACTGGTCCACCAAGGAGATTACCTTCTCCTCTCCTTACTGCTCCCAACATTGCCTTCCACGGACTGACGCTCAGTCAACTACCTTAATGTGTTTGGACAACGAGACCCATCAGCTGGTTCCCAAGGCCTATCACTCTTTTTTGGATGTCTTCAGCAAAAAAGGGGCAGAGACCCTTCCTCCTCATCGGGTCTACGATTGTCCCATCGAGCTTCTCCCTGGAGCTGAAGTTCCCTTTGGGAGGATCTTCCCCCTATCCGAGCTGGAGCTCTCCGCCCTTAAAGACTACATTGATGACAACTTGCGAAAGGGCTTTATCCGTTCCTCTACGTCACCTGCCAGAGCCGGCATCTTCTTCGTTGAGAAAAAGGATCATTCCCTCCGGCCATGTGTCGATTACAGAGAATTGAATAAGGTGACCATCAAAAATCGTTACCCCTTGCCGTTAGTCCCCGAGTTGTTCCAGAGGCTGGGGGCAGCGGTCATCTTCACCAAGTTGGACCTCCGCGGGGCGTATAATCTGGTACGCATCCGAAAGGGCGATGAATGGAAGACTGCCTTCCGTACACGATTCGGGCACTTTGAATACCTTGTGATGCCCTTCGGACTCTGTAACGCCCCTGCCACGTTCCAACATTTCATTAATGACATTTTTCGAGACTACTTAGACCTGTTTGTGATCATCTACCTAGATGACATCTTAATCTTTTCTTCTTCCCTGGACAGTCACCAACAACACGTCAGATGCGTGTTGGGGCGACTGCGGCAACATGGTCTGTATGCTAAACCCGAGAAGTGCGAGTTTGAACAACAGAGCATACAGTTCCTGGGGCTCATCATCTCCATCGAAGGCATTAAGATGGACCCCCAGAAAATCTCCGCTATTCTAGACTGGCCTGCACCGGTGGATAAAAAAGGGGTACAGCGGTTTGTGGGTTTCTCTAACTTCTACCGAAAATTTATTAAAGGTTTCTCGGCCATCATCTCCCCCATCACACAATTAACCCGACAAGGGATTCGGTTCCAATGGACAACCGAGGCCCAGGCCGCCTTTGTCGCCCTTAAGAAACTCTTTACTTCCGCCTCCATCCTAAAGCACCCCGACCCGGCTCTCCCATTTGTCTTGGAGGTGGACGCATCGGAAATCGCAGTCGGGTTGATACTATCACAGAGGCAAGGCCCCAAGGCCCTCCTGTTCCCCGTTGGGTTCTTTTCCCGTAAGTTGACACCTCCTGAGCGGAACTACGACGTGGGCGACCGAGAACTGTTGGCAATCAAGGCGGCACTGGAGGAATGGCGGTACTTGTTGGAAGGGGCGGCCCACCCAATTCTCATATATACAGACCACAAGAACCTGGAGTATCTGAAGGCCGCCAAGAGACTAAAGCCACGACAAGCCAGGTGGGCACTGTTCTTCTCCCGGTTCGCCTTTCATGTTACCTACAGGCCGGGCTCCAAAAATACCAAACCTGATGCCTTATCACGGATGTTCATCGATCCTAAGGAGCCTAATCCACCTGACACCATCCTAACCGCTGAGAACTTCCTACTTCTCCATGAAGACCTGTTAAGCCGGATCAAGCAGGCGTCCAGGGAGGACCCGCCGCCTGCTAGGCCAGGAGTCTCCGCCAAAGATGGCCTATTCTGGTCCGGTGGTAAGATCTTCGTTCCAGAAAGTCTCCGGGTCACTATACTTGGGCTATGTCATGACCATGTACTGGCCGGACATTTCGGCATAGCCAAGACCACGGACCTGGTCCAGCGCACTTTCTGGTGGCCCCAACTGGCAAAAGACTGCCAAAGGTATGTGGAATCATGTACAGTGTGCACCCGCAACAAGAGCTGCAGGACCAAATCTTGGGGGCTACTCAAACCCCTACCTGCTCCGGAAAGGCCGTGGAAGCTAATAACCATGGACTTCATTGTGGAACTTCCCCCCTCCGAAGGCCATACGGCCATCTTTGTGGTAGTGGACCGGCTGTCCAAAATGGCCCACTTTATCCCCATGAAGGGGACTCCTTCGGCACCAGAGACGGCCCAGGCCTTCATTGCAGGCATTGTCAGACTTCACGGGATTCCAGCAAATATCATCTCGGACAGGGGCGTCCAATTCACGTCTCGGTTCTGGAAGGCCCTCTGCAACTCCCTTGGCATCGAACTATCTTTATCCTCTGCTTACCACCCACAGACAAACGGGCAGACAGAAAGAACAAACCAGACTCTTGAGCAGTATCTGCGTTGCTTTTCATCCTTTTCTCAACAGGACTGGCTCTCTCTGTTGCCATTGGCGGAATTCGCCTACAACAACTCCACCCACTCCACTACCAAACAGACTCCGTTCTTTGCCAACTATGGTTACCACCCATCATTCCTGCCAAATTCTGTACCAGAATGTGCCGTTCCTGCTGTGTTTGAGACCGTGGATTTCTTTTCAACCAACAATAAATTGTTGCAGGAAACTATGACTCGGGCACAGAATCTTAATAAAGAGGTCTTTGACAGGGGCAGACGGGGGCAATTGGTCCTGGAGCCTGGAGACAAAGTATGGCTGTCCACAGTGAATCTCCGACTTGCTTGTCCTTCTAGGAAGTTAGGCCCCAAATTCTTGGGCCCCTTCGCTGTGAAGCGGAAAATCAACGAGGTAGCATGCGAGCTGGAATTGCCAGAGTCACTTCGGGTACACCCGGTCTTCCATGTTTCACTCCTGAAGCCAGCAGTCCCCAATTCTTTCCCTGGGCGATCCACGGATCCCCCAGCCCCGATAATGGTCAATGGGGAAGAGGAATTCGAGGTGGAGACAATTGTGGACTGCCGAAAGAGAAATAACCAGATACAATACCTCATCAAGTGGAAGGGGTACGGTTCTGAAGAGAATTCCTGGGAACCTGAAACCAACTTGCATGCCAAGCATTTGATCCAAGCCTTCAAGAAAGCTCACTTAGAGAAGTGTTCCCAGTTGGGCATCCGGAGGCTGCCCCTTGGGGGGGGGCAATGTAAGGAAAGCTCTGCTGGGCCTAGTGGTTCTCCACCGCTGCGATTGCGTGTGCGGGCTCGAACGGGTGCGCGGGCTACTGCGCATGCGCGGAATCGAGCGGGTGCGCGCGCGCGGTCTCGGACGGGCGCGCGCACGGTTACTGGCGCCAGGCGGGCTATTTAAACCAGCCATCTCCATGCAATCCTTGCTGCCTGATCTACAGCGTTCCGTGTGTTAGTCCTGTACTTCTCTGTATCTGCACCTGTGACCCGGCTTGTCTACTTACCTGCTCTGTTTCCTGCCTGCCCCGATCCCGGCTTACCCACGACCATTCTCTGGCTTATCCCTGGCTTATCCGCAGTGTGTCCTCTGTTACCAAACCCGGCTTGTCTGACCTACCTGTGCACCTGTCCTGTAGTCTGCTGCATACCTGCCGGTTCCTGTTGTCTGCTGGTTCCTGTAGTCCGCTGCATACCTGCCAGTTCCTGTTGCCTGCTGGTTCCTGTGGTCCGCTGCATACCTGCCAGTTCCTGTTGCCTGCTGGTTCCTGTGGTCCGCTGCATACCTGCCAGTTCCTGTTGTCTGCTGGTTTCTGTGGTCCGCTGCATACCTGCCAGTTCCTGTTGTCTGCTGGTTCCTGTAGTCTGCTGCATACCTGCCAGTTCCTGTTGTCTGCTGGTTCCTGTAGTCCGCTGCACACCTGCCAGTTCCTGTTGTCTGCTGGTTCCTGTAGTCCGCTGCATACCTGCCAGTTCCTGTTGTCTGCTGGTTCCTGTAGTCCGCTGCATACCTGCCAGTTCCTGTTGCCTGCTGGTTCCTGTGGTCCGCTGCATACCTGCCAGTTCCTGTTGCCTGCTGGTTCCTGTCACCTGTTGTCTGCTGGTTCCTGTCACCTGTTGTCTGCTGGTTCCTGTCACCTGTTGTCTGCTGGTTCCTGCTACCTACTGCCTGCTGGTTCCTGTCACCTGCTGTCTGCTGGTTCCTGTCACCTGCCGTCTGCTGGTTCCTGTCACCTGCTGTCTGCTGGTTCCTGTCTTCGCTGGTCTAGTCCTGAGGCCCACCTACAGCTGCTGTTCCTTCCAGACACTCGTGCCTCCTCTGACTTCTGCGCCCCCTGTCCCCATCTCCAGGGGCCGCAAGTCTGGGACGTAAGAGAGGTCTCCCACTGCAATCCAGACTCGCCACTAGGTACGTGACAAAAACACACTTTTGGCAACATTCATAAGGCTTCTGGAAACTGTCAGCAAAGGCCTCTTTAGGAATCGATTGCAGAACCCTTGTCACACATTCTTGGATTGCCGCCACATCCGCAAAACGTGCACCTTTATGATGCTCTTCAGGCAGGAAAACAGAAAGAAGTCTGCAGGTGCCAGATCAGGGGACTTCAGTGGATGATCAAGAACCGGTACGCTACGCTGAGCCAAGAATTGGCAAGCATGGATTGCACAGTGCGCAGGCATGTTATCCATGCAGCAACATACACTGTCCAGTCCTGTACAACTTTGACCGAACACGGCAGATGCGTTGTAGCAACCGTTTCAAAATTTGATGTTCACTCTATGTTCCATTGCACTGTGATCCTACCTCTCACACTGACTACATTTGACTGCCTACAGTGGGTTTACCCTGATGGTCACGTGTACTTCATGCTAGGTGGCTTTTCTCAACGTGTCTCTGGATAGCCATGTGCATGCGTGCACACCTTACAACGTTGCCGTTGAGATATCGTCCATTCATCAAACACACCTTGTTCTTAACCAAGTAACCATGGGTTACAAGGCTATGTTGTGTAAAATAGGGGTGGACATAACACCTGGTATGCCCAACTGAGGAATTACAGAGTGGCTGGTAGTTGAGGGCACATTGGCCCCATGCAAATGTTGATCCCCTCCAGTCTGAAGGACTGGTTAAGGGTGCATAGCAGATTTGTTACCCACAGCCCAACAGCTGAAGAGTGTTTAGTTAAAAAATGTCAGTATGAGTGGTTATGACCTGCAGTGGATTCTTGATGCTGAAGCAGAGGGGATGAGTTTGAGACATACATCTGACAGCGCTCCGGGGGAGCACTAGGCTGTCATCCCTACTGACCAGCAAAGACAGATGGGTGTTACATTTTTGTGGCACGAAATTACCATTTTGATACAGTATATAGCATGATAAATCCTTCCTAAAACAGAAGGTATTCACTTGTCCCATTCCATCACATATCTCAGAAATAAGAGGATTATTCCTCATTGTGTGACACTTGGCAGAGCCATGCAAATCATTACTTTATGTCCCAACATAGTGATAATATGTCATAACCTATGTCATTGGTTAAAAAACAATAGTAGGACATAGTATTGATTGTTTGGACTTTTTTCTGTTGGATATCATCAGTGAGAACAAGTACTGACCAGAAAGAGAATTATTTGAAGCCCCTTTATGCCCCAACATAGTGATAAGTAACACTATAATTTCCCTACAGTATGTCATAGATTCAAAAATATACAGTATATATAGGATGCAGTACTGATCAGAATGAAAATGACTAGGAGCAGCAGATAGATAATAGGAAAAGGGAAAATTTAGGGGAAGGTCTGTGTAGGAGATAGATGTCAACATAATGTTGGGATCTACGTGAAGCAGAAAAGGTAAACTGGCAAAACAAATATGTAATAGTTCAATTAACCATTTGCAACCAGAAAACTGTGCGGATTTAATCTAGCCACTAAGTTCACTTAGTGATGTCAGAGAGAGCTATCCCACACCCAGGTACAACATGTCTGGCTTGATGGGGAAAATGGCAGAGGGAGACAAAAATAGGAACATTTGCCTGGCTAATTACAAACCCGTGACCTTACCATAATATTTTTTTTAAAATAGTGAGTTAATGCAGGTGCTTTAGTCCTGTGCTTTAGGCTTTGGGCATATGACTATTTTTATGCCTGGCTAATTACAAACTCATGGCCTTACCATAATATTTAAAAAAAAAGTAGTCAGTTAATGCAGGTGCTTTAGTCCTGTGCTTTAGGCTTTGGGCATATGACTCTTTTTTTTTCCCCACCTATCCTTATTTCAATATCTATTTAAAAATGCAGATGAGACTTAGACTTAGAAAAAGGCAGACAGGGTTGATAGGGTACACATAAAGAATATGTATTCTCTGCTCAGAAGCCATGATCACAATGTAAAATGATGTGATGTATAAAAGAAGGCCAACTAAAATTCCACCCTTCCTGATATCTATTTTGTCCATAAAGTTAGGCATAAAGGACAGATTTCATGATACATGTGGTCTACTCTGTCTTCAGTCTGTCTCCCTATATTAAATTGAATGTGGATATAAAAGAGATAAACGACATGGACAAGTTTTAAAATAATATAAATATAGTTCTCTTTAGTATGATAGCACAGTTCATGTGCTATCATACTAAATATAGTATGATAGCACATGAGTTGGTGAGTAAGGGTTAAATTACTGCCATCTGACCCAAAACCCTAATATCAGAGCATTTTCTTTCTTATTGCGCTTAGATTTTACAATAGACTTTAAATATCAGTCACTTTTATTTTTAAAAGAAAAATGTTCATTAATACTTTGTTGGAAAAAAATCCATAACTTTAAAATATACGATTATCTAAGAATTCATTTAAAGAAAATATTCTGCTAAAAAAAACTCAAGATTTAACCAAATGCTCTGCAAAACAGGCAACACTGAATCAAATATTAAACAGCAGTAAGAAGAATAGCATATTCACCCATTTCATTGTGTGTGTTGAATGATGTTGCATATGATTTCTACATTTCTGTAGTCAATCTTTGGTCTCATAGTCTTAAAAACAAATGGCATAATAACATTTCAACAGTCATTTTTCAGGTATAAATAAGTAATCTGGCCTTGCTCAAAATTTAAATACAGATGTTATATTCTGTACCAGAACATTTAAACATATTAATTAATCAGCTTTGAATCATGAATTATGCATTTTAAAATTAAGTTCTGACTATATTTTATCATTTGTTCCCTATCTAAAACATCCTTTACTAGCGGGTATTGATATATGCATACTTTAGCACAGTGGTTTAATGACAAAATTATGTCCTTAATAACACTTTCCACCCTTAACAAAAAAATTCTCATTTAAACCTTCTAGGTGTTACATTTCATATTTTCTTACATTAGACTTGCAAAATTATTCTATTGTGCTGGTATTTAATTGTAAGCATTTCTCATGGAAAATATGCTAGTACATGGGCACATAATATTTTAAAGTATCAAGCCTTTTATAATATACAGTGTATATATTGCATGGCTTTATTCCAATATTTAATGACATACTGTATGTACACTAAACATAGACAGCCCTGCTGAAAAAAATTGCCTATAAGTATTTAAAACCTTTTTTCATCAGGGATGGCCAAATCTGCTTTTGCAATCCCAAACTTAGCAGCTTATACAATTGAAGTCTATGGGTGGAAAAACCCAATACTACCTAAAGCGAGCCATAGACTCAGCGGTTTTGTTTCCTGCAACCACAGGTTGCCGTTTCCACTGGGATAACACAGTGATTATTGCCAGTGGCTATACCAATAATTGCATGTAAAATCCAGCAAGCTGGTTGTACCCAAATCGATCGATCAATCAACTTGGGCACATTCAACCTGGCCATGCATGGTTCGAATCTTGGCTGGGTCCTGGTGAATTGGCCAAGATTCAAACTGACTATGGCCAGCTTTAGGTTACTAGGCAAGCTATTGTATAAAAAAGCATATGAAACTGGACACTGTTGTGGGGACTTGTGTCAACGCCGACAATCAAAAAAACATGTTTCAGTGGGGATGGGGGCCTGTTCATGTGGCTTTGAGGGTGACATAAAAATTACACAAATTGAATGGTGTTTTTCTTTTACTTAGGGATTCATTCAGAAATGTCAAGGGGTTAGATTGCCACAGTTGTGGTATGCAGCTCATATGAAAAAATATTACCCCTTGGGTCTCGGCCATTTATGATTCCCCCCAAGCCAAAGTACGATACTATGGTCATGAATCGCCCACCTTCCCCATTAGGAGAGGAACCCGCCAAGGATGTCCGCTCTCCCCTCTACTATTTATCCTAGCATTGGAACCCTTGGCGGAGGCCATTCGATCTCATGTTGATATATCAGGGGTGGAAGTGGCAGGCACCACGCACAAACTGTCACTATTTGCGGATGACATTCTGCTGTCGGTTACTAAACCCAGAATTTCCCTCCCCAATCTGATGTCCCTTCTAGACTCCTTCGCCACGCTATCGGGACTATCTGTCAACCCGGCTAAATCCAAAGCCATGTCCATTAACCTCCGGCCCTCAGATTTGGAAGCAGTGCAATCTGCATTCTCCTTCCAATGGACAACTTCGTTACCCTACCTGGGGATCAAACTTACTCCAAGATACTCGGGTCTATACCAGGCCAACTATCCCTCACTTTTTCGTAAATTGGCAAGCATGCTCGATTCATGGTCCATCCTCCCATTATCCTGGTTCGGCAGAATAGCGACGGTACGCATGACTTATCTCCCGAAACTACTTTATTATTTTCGAGTTTTACCGGTCCAGGTACCCTCCCACATCTTCCGAATTCAGCAACGTAGGATCTTGCGGTTTGTCTGGGGTAAAACTAAACCCAGGATCAAACGACAGGTTCTTTATGCCCGTAAAATAGATGGAGGCCTGTCGGTCCCTAATCTACAAGCCTATTACACAGCGGCGGGCATCGCCCCAATCGCTCACCTCCACGAGAAGCAACAAATGCCACTGTGGGCCATCATCGATCTGGTGGATTCCCACCCGGTCCCCCTAGCTTCCCTTCCCTGGCTCCCGAGGGCTCATCGCCCACCTACCATAGGTCCATGTTTGACCCATTCCCTTCGGTTGTGGGATTCAGTCAAATACTCAGCAGGCCTGATCTCCCCCCACCTCCCGCTACTCCGACTCCTCCATTCTCCGTTATTCCCGCCAGGATGCGATAACCCATCACAATTTGCTTGGTGGACCGACCTCGATTTTGTGGACGTTCACTCAATGCTCACTCCGACCAAAATTGTCCCATTCGCATCCCTGCGCACTTCTCACGATATCCCCCTTAGGGAACATTATAGGTACACACAACTCCGACACTTCCTTCAGCAATTAATAAGATCCCAATCTATTCCTTATGCCATGACTCCTTTTGAAAGTTTATGTAGATCGCGCCCTCAATCTTCTGGTATGATATCTCTCATATATACAGCTATAATAAACTCTAGGAAACCACCACTGAGACCTTATCACCTCCAATGGGAGGCCGAACTTGGGAAACAATTAGAACCGGAGGTTTGGCAGAGCATGACCATGGCGCTATCTAAATGTTCCAAGAATGTTCTTTTCTTGGAGAATGCCTACAAGGTGTTCTATAGGTGGTACTATACCCCGGCCAGATTAGCAAGTTTTATCCCATCTTACTCCCCCTTATGCTTCCGTAGGTGCTCTCAAGAAGGTACAATGGCGCACATCTGGTGGACCTGCCCCAGGGTACGCAGACTGTGGATCAGAACATATGCGTTACTTCGCAACCTTTTCAATACCACTATAAAGAAGGACCCTTTTGAGGCCCTACTGTGGAAACCGATCACAGAACTCCTTCGTCCTGAACGCCAATTGGCTGCACATGTTTTTACTGCAACTAAACTGACAATAGCGCGGGCCTGGAAAACCCCGGTCCTCAGCTTCGAAGCAGTCAAAAATTGCGTAAACGACATTATGGTAAATGAGAAACTTACGGCCGTGTTATCAGACACCCACGCTAAGTTCCTCCGAGTATGGCAACCCTGGGTGGCTCATATTGGCCCCTCACGATTTGATCCAACGCTCCTCTCCCTTTAATAAGACTCTGTTCCCCCCGCCCCGGGGACCCCCCCTCCCCCACCCCCTCTTAAACTCCTTTCTATGTCTTCGCTTCTCTCTTTATTTCATCCTCCCCCTCTTTTCTGCATTAAAGGCTCACATCACCCCCTTCTCCTTTTTACTCTCTTAACTCTTCTCTCTCTGCACTGTTCTTCTACTTCCTAATTTTTCCTTCTTTTGGTCACCCCAGCCCACAGGTTTGACTCTGCTGGGACTGGGTACTCAACAGGTCACAGTTTTTTTCATATCGGGGAACAACACCATTCCCCATGTTGGTTGTTCAGTTTACTGCTCTTCCATAATATTATCTGTTATAATGTTATCTCGTCTCAGGATCCACAACTGATCTAGAGCGACAATAAGTATATAAACTTGTTTCAGTATAACACCTCTATACCAAGACTCACGAAAGGTGGATATCTTTTAGATGTCCTCCTACCCACACTCTTGGATTAATAAGGTTTGACTCATGATTTTTCTTTTGAGTTCCAGAGTAACTCTCGTGTCACATACTGTTGTAAACATGTAAGCTTACATCGTGCCCATCACCGTTCCTATTTTGTATTATTCTGTTGATTTGAATCTTTAATAAAAACCTTTGTACAAGAAAAAATATTACCCCTAACGGACCAGACCGATAAGCTACACTGCATGCCTGTCCATTGTTTTGGATACTTTTTTGTTTTTCCTTTTGTTCACTATTTATTGTGGAGCCCTACAGAGCTGATTTTGTGTGATTGTTTATCCTTTTTTTCTTTTTGTTGGGTAATGAAGCTTTTCTATATTCTACTGTGTATCACTACCCTGTAATTTTTGGAGTTCTAATATTATATATGTAATAGACTTTTAAAAAACATCAATAAAAACATTTTGGAAGAAATAACAGGCTAGAGGGATGCCTTAAAGCTATTAATTGTATTTATGAACCAACATGTTTTAAAGGGAGACGATGTGCTTTGACAGCATACTTTTGGCTGAGGAATTACAGACATCAGCAGCACATGAAACTATTTTAATTTGTCATAGTCTGGTTGAAAAAAGACACAAATCCATCTAGTTCAATCAATAAAAGGTAAATTCTATACAATCCTATATACACAATCCTATACCCACAGTTGACCCACAGTTGACCCTCAGTTGACAGAAGGCAAAAAACCCTAGCAAAGCATGATCCAATTTGCTCCAGCATGGGGGAAAAATTCCTTCTTGATCCCCCAAGAGGCAATCAGATATTCCCTGGATTAACTTTACCTATAAATGTTAAAATCCAGTTATATTATCTACATTTCGGAAAGAATTCAGGCCTTTTTTAAAGCAATCTACTGAGCTGGACAGAACCAGCTCTTCAGGGAGTCTGTTTCACATTTTCACCGTTCTTACTGTGAAGAAACCTTTACGTATTTGGAGATCATAGCGTAGCTCCACCCAAAAGGCAAGTATCGCTTTAGGGACTCGTTCCCTTCTCTTCTTGAACAATTGGCACTTTTGAGGAGTGTGTTGGTGGGGAGCAGGTACCTGATTTTGACAGATACCCGCTTCCCACTTCCGTTCCTTCTGAGAAGGAATCAGCGGCTTTTCCTGTCAGGGGTGGGGCTCTGTGCTGATAATTAGTACATTGATTATCAGTACAGCCCCCCATGAGAGGTGCAGATCAGCTGCCAATCAGTGCCCATCAGCTGCCTGTCAGTGCCCCATCATTAATGCTAGGCAGTGCCCATAAAAGTGCCAATCGGTGCCCACACAAGTGCCAATAAGTGCCTCATCATTAATGCCTGTCAGTGCCCTTCAGATGCCAATCAGTAATGCATATCATTACCACCTCATCAGTGCTGCCTATCCAGTGCTATCTATCAGTGCCCATCAGTGCCACCTATTAGTGCCCACCAGTGCCTTCTATTAATCCCCATCAGTGCCACCTATCAGTACCCATCAGTGCCGCCTATCAGTAGCCATCAGTGCCACCTATCAGTGCCCATCAGTGCTGCTTATCAGTGTAGCCTATCGGTGCCCAACAGTGCTGCAAATCAGTGCTGCCTATCAGTGCCCATCAATTCTACATATTAGTGCCTCCTCATCAGTACCACCTTATCAGTGCCACCTCATCAGTGCCCATCAGTTCAGCCTCATCAGTGCCAATTAGTGCAGCACCATTAGTGCCCGTCATTGAAGGAGAAAACAACATTTTATAACAGAAACAAAGAACAAAGTTTAGCAGAAAATAAAAAACCCAGTGGTGATCAAATACCACCAAAAGAAAGCTATATTTGTGGTAAGAAAACTAAAAAAATTATAGCTTTATATAATGAGCCCCTTTCTGGAATGATCTAATGGGTCATGTGACCCTCTAGAACATTCCCAGCGGTCATGTGATGGACATGCAGTGCTGCAGCATCACATGACCCCGCTATAACTCTTTTTTTTTTTAATTAAAACTACACATGCGGGAAGGGAGGCAGCCACATGCCAATGCTGACATGCTCAAATCATTAAGCCCTTTCAGTCCATGGGAATGTAGGCCGCACCTCTCCCCCCGAATATACCTTAACAATAACACTTAATTAATTAACCGATTCCCGACCGGCTCCTGTACTTATACGTCGGCAGAATGGCATGGCTGGGCAAAGTAACGTACTGGTACATTACTTTGAATTTCCTGCCGTGCCCACACACGCGTGCCTGCCGCAAGCTCCGTGACCGTGCCCGCGATACCCGCGATACCCGCAATCGTGTCACGGAGCTCAAGAATGGGGAGATGCCGATGTAAAAAGCATCTCCGCGTTCTGCCTAATGGCAGCACACTGATCGTCTGCTCCCTGTCATCGGGAGCAGCGATCAGTGTGGTGTCACACACAGCCACACCCCCAGACAGTTAGAAACACGCCTCTAGGAACACTTAACCCCTCCCTGTCCCCTAGTGGTTAACCCCTTCACTGCCAGATACATTTTTATAGTAATCAATGCAATTTTATAGCATCGATCGCTGTATTAATGCCAATGGTCCCAAAAATGTGTCAAAATTGTCCGATGTGTCCGCCATAATGTCGCAGTGATGATAAAAATCGCTGATCGCCACCATTACTAGTAAAAAAAAAAAAATATTAATAAAAATACCATAAAGCTATCCCCTATATTATAGACGCTATAACTTTTGCGTAAACCAATCAATAAACGATTTTTTTTTACCAAAAATGTGTAGAAGAATATGTATTGGCCTAAACTGAGGAAAACCTTTTTTTTGTATATATTTTTGGGGGATATTTATTATAGCAAAAAGTAAAAAATAATGTGTTTGTGGGAAAAATAGGACGTCAATTTTGTTTGGGAGCCACGTCGCACGACCGCGCAATTGTCAGTTAAAGCGACGCAGTGCCGAATCGCAAAAAACACTCTGGTCAGGAAGGGGGTAAATCCTTCTGAGCTGAAGTGGTTAAAGACATTCAACAACTTAGTTTGACATATAATTGGCCGCGGCACGTTTATTGGTGTAATAATAAATAAATTAACATAATTTTAATCATTTTTATTAATGCATAAAAACTTGCAAATAATAAAATACAATAACAGCTCAGTCTTACAGGTCTCAAGCAATACAGAATATCTTATAAACACAAGTCCCTCAAACATCGGGCTTGTATTAACAAGGCTGGCCTACCCCACAACCACATCCAATTCAATGCTATTTTGTAAACCAACGTTAAAAATATGTAAACCTATGTCAGATAGGTGAACTCCATCTGCCCTATACAAACCGGCAAAGCCTCCCTCCATATCCCTGTGTCTATAGGAAAAACCTCCAATAAGTGGCATAAATTTTTCCATACTTCTATTTACTCGGCGCCTAATTTTCTCCAAATTTTTTAATTGGTCATCCTGTAGCCATAACAGCCTTGGAACTATTTTAGAAAAAAAATTTGTGGTATTCGGGAAGCTAATTTAAATCTACGAAGGTCACGCTTCATCGAGAACAGAAGATCCAGCGTTTTAATTTTACCCACGTCATTACCCCCAAGGTGAACGATTAGCACATCCGAAACCAGACACATTTCCAATAACTTGGAGAGATAAAAGCATAAATTAAACCATTGAAGGCCACAAATTTCTTTCCATAGAACTCGAAATCCCTCAGAATCCAACGATAGATTGGGTGTATAGCACAGCTTCCTGGCTCTTTTGTTAGCCCAAAAAATAAAAGAGTGACCCAGGATCCAAATGCATCTTCTACCACCTATAAAATCAAAGAGAGAGATCAGGTCTGACATACAATTGAAATCGGTAAAAATCCCACCTACCCAGTTTTTTTAATAATAGCATCTTCAAGACCCATCCTTTCAGCTTTGGTCGCTGCACCAATTCTAAAGGAATGGGAGGTAAAATTAAGTAGATGTAGACCTAACTTCCTGAAGCATTTTTTTAGGACACTGTTAAATTCGAATCTAGTGAGAGGATTCATCTAAATGAACCAAAAAGGGGCCCTCACAAAAAGGCCTTATTAACATGTAATCATTTACGATCCGTAATGGACAAATATCCACGTCTCCACAACTATAAAGGGAGATCCACACGCCTTTACCTGCTGAATCAGTTTTAGAACTAGGAATAAATATCCTGATCTATAAACCAAAACATGGTGTTTCAATAAACCTGAACTTGACCTCTTATTTTTTGGCAACAATTTAGAAATTCTCATTGCTCCAAAACATGCTAACACAAATGCAGTTTTAAATAAAATAGACTAAAATTCTGAGAAACATATAAAATTGGAAACTTTACATATTTCTTTGAGTAATGGGATAGAAATAGGCCTCCTAGTATCCAAAAACGAATGATTCTTCCTATAACCTTTAAGGGCCTGTTGAATTGAGAAGAAGGATGAAAGCCTAGCAACTTAAAGAAAAATGATACATACATAATATTTTTGCAATGTGGCTATAAGATAATTCTAGCTGCATTAGGGTGCATAAAAATACTTGGATATATTTTTCGGAAGAAGAATCAAACTGCTAACCAAATTCCTATGAGAATTTAATTCCCCGGGACCATGCAGCTGAATATTCAGCCCATGTACTATCAGCCACCAAATGCTTGATTGAATTCATCAGAATCTCTAAATTAGGTTCCATAGATGGTCTGGACATACTTGACCTTCCTCGTCTGCTTTAGACAGTAGCTGATGGAATTTATGTATCTGTAACCGAGATAAGGCATCTGCCATTTGATTCTCCTTGCCTGGCACATGTTCGCTTTTAGCCATATGTTAAAGCATAAGCATAGCATAAAACTAGGTACCTAAGTCATTTTATAACAAACATAGATTTTGTAGATAAACATAGAATTAATTCTTATTCTTTTATTAGCAAATTTTTCACCCCTTATCTCTAATGCTATTACTAACAGGAATAATTCTAATAGAACTATGCTCTTAGCAGCTTTAAATTGTATACATCTATCTGGCCATACACCGCAACACCAGTGGGTATTCCATATAGCAGAAAAACCACAAGACCCAGCTGCGTTTGTATACAATTCCAGGTTGGATGAAAATACAAATTACTCCTGGAAAAATGAATGCCCATTGTAAATGTCAAAAAATTTCATCCAAACTAACAGGTCTTCCTTAAGCTCTAATGATAATCTGATATGGGAAAATGGAGATTTCTATCCGAACATGGATAAATATAAGCAACAGGAGAATATCCTGCCCACTGGCATGACTCTGGTCGCAAATGCTAAGATTCCTAATAATGACTGAAGTTCTTTTAATAATGTTTTCTTATGTCTTAGAAACCAGGAAATCGTGGGTTTGATTTTTTAAATTTTATCCAAGGGCAATTGAAATTCTAATAATTCTGTATCTATTTTTATCCCTAAAAATTTGATAGATGTAGATGGGGACATGTTTTTTTGCGCAGCTAGAGGAACCCCAATATTTTGGTGATAACCTCAAACATTTGCAGCATAAGGAAGCAAATAGGGGAATGAGCAGGACTGATGAACAAACAGTCATCAAGGTAGTGCAATATACCTTCATGACCTGATTCAAAAGAGACCACTCATTGCAAAAATGAAGCAAATTTCTCAAAGTACGCTCATGAGACTGAACACCCCATAGGTAGACACATGTCATAATAAAGTTGATTCTCCAAAAACATACCTAATTAATTATATAAACCGGGATAATTGGCAGAAGTCTAAATGTTGATTTAATATCTGCTTTAGCAAGTAACAGAGATTTACCAAATTTCCTAATATGATTGATGGCATCCTCAAAAGTTCAATAAGTGACAGATGATAGACATTCATCAATCTCATCATTCAAAGATGAACCGTTAGGGAATGAGAGTTGATTGATCAAACAAAATGAGTTTGGCTCCTTTTTGGGAACAATCCCCAAGGGGGATATTCTGAAATTTTTACATTTTTAAATGGTCCAGCTATTCTTCCTACCCTAATTTCTCCATGCAATTTCTCCCTGACAACGTGAGAAAAGTACATAACAGATTTTAAATTGTTCACTAATACACATCCCTTGCCTTTAAATACAGGTAAAGAGAAACCCCTAGAAAAGCCATCAGTTAAAAACTTGGCTGTCTCCTGATCTAGGTACACTACCATCCATTGCTGCATCCTGAGCAGTGCTTATATTTGCATGAACCTCCCCACTTACACTGATTTTCATTGTATGTGAAACAGTAACCCCTTTTGTAATGGGAAACTGTAGCTGAAGACTGCTGTTTAGGATAAAAGGCTTTCTGTGGCAAAATTAAGTTTAACCATAGACCAATATCCTTATTAACCCACTTTAAAGAAGGGTAAATAGATAATTTTGGCCTAAAAGATTCTGTAGGCTTCCAGCAAATGCTCCAGGTGTTGAAAAAGACCGGTACAGTATTCGGGATGTTTTTCCCCTAGAACGCTAGCATAAATAGTAAAAGCCTGCAACCAATTTTTAAATGACCTCGCCACAGGCCTACGTCTCTCTTCCTCTGGCTTATCGTCAGATTTTTTGTCTGCTCTGTTAATAAATTCTTTTGCAGAGGGAAGTAACGACAAAATGTCTACAAACTGCCCTTTCCATATCTTATCCTTAACCTGAGTAGAAAGATGGTATCCCAATGGTGAGATTTCACATGGCAATGTTTCTTTTAAATATGAGTCTGGAACTGAAGAATTAGTAATATTAACTTCAGCCGGCAATGCATTACTAAAAATTACATTAGCCGCTGAGTAAGGTGTACCGCTGTTAGCATTTGTCATGTTTTCAAATCTATTCATTGAATCATTAAACCATACATTTGCCTAATTGTTATTCTGATTAATTGGTGTATTAATGCTATCAGCTAACCTGTTAATGGATTCCATTATGTTAACTCGCTAGATGTCGCTGATGTGTTAGCCATTGCTGAGCTAGTCATGTGTTGCTCACTAAAGCCTCTGGTGGACACAAGAGGTATTTCTTGTTCACTTTGTCTGACTGGAATTACTTGCCTACCCAGACTAGCACTGGGTGGGATATGTTGAGTAAATACTCCTGCTGAAGTTTCCTCCTCAGCCATCCTAGTGGATGCTGGTTTAGTTGCTCGCCTACCTCTGCTCCTGGGCGGTGATGGGGATAATGTTCTCCTCCTCCTTTTTTCCCTAAGGCTGGTTCTTTTATTTACCTCAGTATTATCTGCCTCTTCCGGCAGCGCCATGCTGGCTTCTCCTTCTCCCAGAGAGGTATGCAGCCACGTCGGCGGGCCACGCTAGTTCTTCCGGGAGAATTGAGGGCTGTGAGTCACTGGCCTGCCTCTGCTTGGATGGTTGCTGGGTACCTCTAATTCCTCCCGTCCGTCCTCTTCTTATACTTGCCTTCGCTGTTCTTCTTCTATTCCTCCCATCTCTAGGCACCGCCGCAGCCATTCCTCTCCATCACTGTTCCCATCCCGCTCCAACGCATGGCCATATCAGCAGCAGCTCTAGTGACACAGCCCCCCTGAGCTTGTTGCTGATTTTGATCAACTGGTGAAGAAATTGCTGTGGGGCCAGCTTTATATAATGACCCCCTTTCTGGAATGTTCTAATGGGTGATGTGACCCTCTAGAACATTCCCAGTGGTCATGTGACGGACCCGCAGTGCTGCAGCGTCATATGACTCAGTTTTAACTCTTTTTAATTTTTTTATTTAAAGAGACCATGCCTCTTTTTTTATTATTTTTTATTAAAACTACACATGCGGGAAGGGGGGGGGGCGGCCACATGCCCATGCTGACGGACTCAAATCATTAAGCCCTTTCAGTCCATTCTGACACCAGATTCTGTCAATTCTTGCAGGTTAAATTGGTGCAATATTTTTCTGATTGTAGTTGCATGCATTTTGACACCAACTGTTGCAAAATTTACAAGCAGATCCAATGATAATATTTTGATATTATTAGAGACTACTTTAAGCATTAGTAAGCTTCTGTGCTAAAATTTTTACGGCAGACAGTACTGGACAAATTAGTGGTTATTTGAAATCTATGCCACTTGGAGATTATGTTTCTTTCAGTAGAATGATTCATTTCAAAAAGGTTGGTATTAAATCACTTTTCAGATTCATGGGCATCCACGACCTTCTTTCTAAGGGCCTTAGGGAGCTCTTTTCATTGTGGCATGATGACACCACACACATGACAAGTCTGCATTAAAATTAGGAGAATGAATATACCATAATAGACCATGTCAGTTTTATGTGTAATTTGTTTTTGTATATCACCTTTATGTATTGGAACGGTTTGTTTGAAGATCTAAAATTTGACTGTGCAAATATGATGAAAAAGTCAACAATTTTCATGGGGGGTAATTACTTTTTCACATGACTGTATATCGATAGCACTTTGCAAAGATGTAAAAAAAATTTTTGCCTAATATTCCTTTATCAGTAAAAGCTCTGATGTACAAGAAGTTTGATATAATCAGGGTTTCAGATGCTTATACTAGCTCAATTTAAAATATTACAACCAGAATAAATTGTGTTTTTTGTATGTCTGCCTGAAGTTTAGCTTCAAAACATAATGCCGTGGCAGAGAAAATTCTGACAAGGCAATCCAGTAGACCAGTTGCTACAAAGAATTATTAGTAATGGGTCTATTCAAGTAAAGTATTCAATGGTCCTTGCAAAATTCCAACTAATTTTAAAATATTCAGTCTTTGCAAGTTTTGCATATTATTGTCAAATTACATTGTATATTACATTAATGTGTCACTCACTTGTAATCATTATTCTTAGATGTGTGTCTGAGGATTACAAATACATTTAGACCTATACTTCTAAAAGAAATAATAAAAATAAAAAAAGAACAATTTCCTTTAAACAATGATCTTGAAAATGTAACTTATAATGCAAATTGCACTTCTAATAACTTCTTTTCTTTAAATGTTATGTACTGTACATCATGCAAAAGGTAATGCTTCATGAGGATTATTATACATGATGCTTCAATTATAGTGAATCTTTCTTAATTACGTTTCACATTTTTCTTAAAGATCATAAAGACAGACTTAGGTTTAAAGGATACATACAACATCCTCACTGCTCTGATGTGTTGGAGTAAAACCAATGCTCAACAAATTGAACATTGTATTTGAAAACCTTATACATTATCAAAGTTATATTACAGTCTTGTTTTTTACTTGTTTTCTTCCTTACCTTATGACTAAAACAAAAGTAGACTGGTTTTATTGCAGCTGTTTGACATAAAAAGTAATGTTTATCCCATTGTCTGGAACAATAACCCTTAACCAGTGGCGTGTAGGGCATCTGTAGATCTTCTCTTAACTGAACACTAGCTGTGTTGTATAAGCACTACAATAACCTTTATATACTGTAGAATGTTTTTTTTTTCTGACTTCTAATGCACCATACACACGGTCGGATTTTTCGATGGAAAATGTTCGATGGGAGCTTTTTATCGTAAATTTCCTACCGTGTGTAGGCTCCATCGGACATTTTCCATCGGAATTTCCGTCACACAAAATTTA